>CM060938.1:842079778-843492961 GCA_030765085.1 Allium cepa
TTATCTTTAACGTTAAAATTTATATTTAATGCCATTTTTGATGTTAAGTTATTGACATTCACTTCCCTTACTAACTTTGAATTGTTTCCAATTCGAAAACTTCAAACATTAGTAAAATTTTCATTTGAACTCCAATTGTAAAAAATTTATATGAAAATTGATCATAAAATCGTCACGAACACAATGATGCAATTTTCGTAGCAAATTTCAATGTTTACAAAAATTCTATTTTTGGGCAATATTAATTCACGGTTAATTCTTTTTAATTAATTTTCACCTAATTTATAGGATGTTACATTCTCTCTCTCAACCTTGAAATTCCTCAAAAACTGAATCATGTAACGTAGTCACAATAAAATTAAGCTAACCAACCAATTAGTATACAAGCAATTTTGCAACCAATGGTGTACATGCATGGGGTATCAAAATACATATGATATGTATGTTAAATAATTCTAAATCGCCTCCTATATGAATGCATTCTTTTAAGAGTTTTTGAAAATTTCATGCAAACAGCTTATATATACGACAGTTCTATATGTATGCAAAATTCAAAAATCAAAATCTTTGTTTTTGCATCCAAATATGCACTCTTCTATGAATGGAACTATGGTTCAATAAATTTTGTATCCAATCTCTACCATCTAAAAATCCTAGTATACAATTTCTAAATCCAAAAATTTGAATATCTAGTTTTCTAAACTTATACTCTTTATACCGAAAAGGGGTTTAGATAGAGAATTCCATGTTTCCATTCTTCTCTTCTGTACCCATTCCACTGTACTTTGGAATCTTTTCTTTTGCCCCCAATTCTTTTTCAATTTTTCCAATTACAATCTGCATAAGAAATTTAATTTTAGGATTTCAAATTTAAAATAGATTAATTTTAAAATTCATTTTTTCTACTATCAGAAAAGTATGAAACTTGGAATGCTAAGGCTAAAATAGCTTTTCTCTTGTTACCCCCTACATTGCACATACTGTCACCTCTACTACACAGTATAATTTATATTTGCTAACCCATAGCTTTTCCCTATGCTAAGCATATAGCATTTCAAAAAGTATAAATTTTCCATTTTCATTTAAAATCATTTTCAATTAAATTTTTGAATTTTTTTTAACATAAAACTCATTCTTTCTATATAAAAAATTTTGGATAAAAATTTTCAAAAATATTTGTGTTTCTAGCTTTCAAAACAAATTTACCCACATCTTATGCAGTCATCGTTCAACCAATGAGCTAACGTCCATGATTGTCACCTTTCTACTATACGGTAAAATTTCAAGTTTCTAAAACTTTTTCAGAGCAATAATCAACATACATGTTCATTTATAAATTTCAGCTTTTAAGGCATAGGAAAATCCATGGTTTCGAAACAACCTTCTCTATCCCTTGCTTACTAAAAATTACCTTTCCAAAATTCTAAGGCTTTTGGGTTTAACATTAGTATACTTTTAGTAACTAATAACTTTCCAAATTTATTTTATAAACTTCCAGTCTTACTTTGTATTAGTTAAGTGTCTACGTGAGATTTCCTTACTTGCATGGTTTCTAATTGATATAGTGGTCCATCCGGAAAACCAATTTTTTTTCAAAAGGAACTCTTCTCATAATATCTTACACGTTTTCGACAAAAGAAACAACAACGCTTACAACCCAGCTAACATAAAAGAAATGATTGCTGGAAGATGCCATCCAACATCAACTAACATTAATGATGTTGTGGCCCCAATACTACTTACTTAAACAAAAGTGGATATTTTTACCAAGACATCCTATCGTAACCCACATATCTGAACTTATCCTTTTTATCTTTCAATAAATATAGTCCATACTTTACACTGTTCATTCCTACCAATTATATTACTATTTTTTCTAATCCAAATCTCTTGATAGTATTCTTAAATCTTGGTACAAGCGTTCTTTATTTTTAATATTTTGTTCTGGTACTCTAGAACTTGCAGAAATGTACTTTGATACCATTTTCCATTTCCTTATGGGTTCTTCTTTATGGTCTTCATGCACGTATAATGAAACATACCTAGACTCATGCTCATATTTATTACATCCAACATGAACTCATTATTGCTATCCTATGAGTAGTCATCGATATTTTCTTCATAGCCTTATCATTGACCGCATCATACCTAGGCGGTCATCCCTATATACTCCATATTAAAATTCAGTTTGGTTTTTAATATTGTTTCAAAAAATAAAACTTCGTAACCATGAAGTATTTAATCCTAAAACTTTTATCCTTAAAAATATAAACTTTGAAACCTTTGTATTAAATCCTTTAATAGATTGGTTTCAAAAGGAACCGTAAATGTAACAACCCGCATATTTATCGATCGTATATTTAAATATTTTATTTAAATATTTCCCCGTTCGTCGGATTTTAGTCCGAAAACCTACTTTTTGCAAACGGTCGAATTAGGACTCGAGACCACTCCCATTGATTTTAAAATGACGTTTGCAACCTTTTTGAGTATAAGCTTCGATATGTTTGGAGTAAGTCGAATTTTGCTACTTTTTCTATTGGGTTTTGGGTTTGGGTTCAGCCCACTAGCTAACTTAATACCCTAACTCAACCCTCTCCTCTCCATTCACTCATTCCCACTCCTCAAACTCAAGCTAAAACTGAAAATGGGGGAAAAGGAAGAGGAATTAGAAATTCCAAGCCCTAGTTTCTTCTTGCAAACTTGAATTCTTGCTCCAAAATCAAATAGAAGCTATTGGTAAGCCTCCTGTTCATCTTCTCTATCTCTTTCTCTCTTCAATCTCAGAAATTCCTAAACATAAATTTAGGAAATACTTGTTTTGATCTTAGATTGAAGCTTGTTGAGTTAAAGTGGAGATTGGTTGGTCTTCTCCTTGCAAATTGAGCTCCTTCTTCTTTGTTTTTGGGTTAAAGGTGAGATTTTTATCTCACATCTATGTCTATAATTATCTTTGATTTTTGGGTATGAATTTCTAACACTTATTTATGTTCATTTGCTTTTGATTTGGATTGAATTGGTGAATATTCCAATTTTTGGTGTTTTGTAGTCAAATCTTTAAAAATCCAATCTTTGATGTTTGAACATGTTTTTGGTGATGCATCGAAGAGCCTATAGTGCTGGGTTGCCGATTGGCATAAATCCCTAGTATCCATCGCTCGTTCGATCGCATTTTGGTTTGGATTTGCCATTTTTGGTCTAGGCTGTTTTTTTGCCTAGCAGGAAATGTCAGACGTCTGAAATTAATTTCAGACGTCTGAAACCAAATCCAGACGTCTGGTTGAAAAATCCAGACGTTTGGAAAGGGGAAACGTCTGAAATCAAATTCAGACGTCTGGTTGAAAATTTCAGACGTTTGAAGTGGCTCAGGAATTAAAAATAGAAGGGAGAAAACATATATACTTCCAGATACTAGGGCCAGACGTCTGGAACTGTTTAATTTGCCTATATTTGAATAAATTTCCAAGGTTTATCGATTTTTGTTGATCCAGTTAGTTGTTATCACTTATTATCAACTTTGATGACTTCTTTTATTGATTTTTGGAAATATCCATTTTGATGGATTTGGTATCGATTTCTTTGGATTTGATTCACGTCTTCATATGTGAATTTCGATGATGGATTATTTCTACAATCATTTTTAGTAATTTGTCACTTTAAAATATAAAGGTTTTCTATACTAGTAGTAAATGTCAAAACTCTTTCATCGGAACTATTTCAACACTATTTTATTACAAAGCTCGTTTCTTAAACCATTTTCCAATCTATTAGTATATACAAACCTTTGCCTCATTCGTATGAGAAATCTAATTAAACGACCTAGTAAAACAAGTTGTATGAAAACGCTTGCGTTTACTTCATCGGTTAATTCTTGGACTTGTTCGATTGAATCTCTTGTGACAAACTTTCTAGTGGAGATCTACAAGTTGTTCGTAAATATTTAAGTTAAGCTAGTGGTTATGGGACATGTGGCTAAACTCATATATCTACTAGCTTACTGTAATTGACACTTTTCGATGATCGATGGTGATCATTTTATGGTTTAGACTAGCAATATGCGATGTCTCTTTGTTCCCGTGGATGACTGTTCCTCGTTTTATTGAGCTTCTTCTCATTTCTTCCATGGGTCGTACCTATTTAGGTGCATCGATGTTTTTTTATACATGGGTCGTACCTATCTAGGTGCGTCATGTATATTTATGCAGGGGTGTATCTTTCTAGGTGCATCGATGTTAGACTTCGTGGAGCAATCGGCTCAATAAGTCGGGGCATGGGTCGTATCTTTATAGGTGCGTCGATGTTCGTCTATGCATGGGGAGTATCTATCTAGGTGCGTCGATGTTGGACTTTGCACGGGGTGTATCTTTTTTGGTGCATCGATGTTAAACACTACATGGGGCGTATCTTTCTAGGTGCGTCAATGTTTATTTATGCATGGGGAGTATGTATCTAGGTGCGTCGATGTTTGAGTGTGCATGGGGCGTCTCTATTTAGGTGCGTCGATGTTCGGTCGATGGAATAGCGTTCTGTTTGGGATTGGCCATCCTTTTCTTATGATTTCTGAATTTCTAATTATTGATTTCTGGAATTTATGTTTCACCAACTTTTACAATTGGCATTGATATGTATGTCCTTTTTTGTGGCTTGGTGAATTAAATAAAGAATTTAACATTCTTTTTGATGCTATGAGATTCTTGAGATATTGTATGACTTTTGTGGATTTTCTAATGTATACTTGTCGTAGTATGATATTTTTGGTTATCATATGTTTTATTATTATATCTCTTTTTATATCTCATTTTATCTAATAATTATAGCTAGACTAATCCGTTTATTATTTTCTTCTTAAATAATACTCGGGTCAGACTGAGATTTTATAGGTGCTTTTGCTTGACTCCTTATCGGACCATTATCTGACTTTTGGCTAACAACTTTAGATTAGTAGTTTTTGTTTTATACATTTGAGATATGGACTCCTTGATGTATGCTTATCCTTTTGTCTTACACATGTATCTATTCTTTTGTGATATTGTGGATCTTATTTGGCCACTTCTCTGATGTACACTTTTATATGTAATATTCATATCTGTTTCCGGCTTTGAGATATGAGCTTCTATGACTGATTTATGTTATGCTTATTTCTATATTTGTTTTCGAAGATATTATAGCCACTGTGTAGTAGTCTTGTGTTTGTATCGGTACGTAGGAATTCCTCTTGAGATGAAATGAAAAGTTATTATTTTATCTGACATATCGGTGCCTGCACAAAGCCATTACACGAAAGGTCGCTCCTCAACAGCCTTATTCTCCGTGATAGTTGACGGCATTACACCGTAGTGTCCTTGGCTGCCGTGGGTATAGAGGTGAGGCGTCACAGCTTGGTATCAGAGCCAAACTTTGGAACAATGTAGCATAATCTAGCAAGGATCATTGTCCTAAGTCTTTCTTAGGAGTCGTGCTTTAGGATTTTATTCGAGTCTTCTTACCGATTATTCCTATTTTTCTTTATGATTCCTTGTTTTATCTATCAAGATGGCTTGATATTTATTTTGAGAATAACTTTTCTTCTTCTTTCTTAAAGAAGTGAAATGGTTAGATCAAATCGTCCCAGTGCCGGACAATCTAGTGCTACTCCCCAGGATGGAGTATTTATGTCTGCCCAACAGCTTCTTGATCTAGTAAAGAACGCTCAAATAGCCGGACCCATCCCAAAGCCTACTCATCCTAGATCTGGTTTTGCACGCTTGTGCAGAGATTTTACCGATTTAGGTGAAAGGCCATTCAAGGGATCCAAGAGTGTTATAGAAATCCAAGCTGGCTCAAATCATGCGATCGCATCTTTTCTCGCATGAATCTTATCGACCTCCATCGAGTCCAAGTGGCTTCTAGCATGCTCCAAGAAAGAGCATTAGATTGGTCTGAGCTTTTGGTTTCTGAAATCATTGAAGCGGATCTTACTTGGGAGAAATTCGAGGAAAGATTCGAATTAAAATTTGTGCCGGAGGCTGAAAAAGTGACTGGCCCGGCGTTTCATTGACCTTGTTCAAGGTGAATCTTCTATAGCGGATTACGTCGCATCTTTCGAATCTCTCCCTAAGTATGGGGTCGAGTATATTAATACCCTATTGAAGAAAAATCAGAGATTCATCTATGGCTTGAATAAGAATCTCAAAAAGCCTTTGCTTCTGAAACTAGAAGTTTCTTTTGATCAGCTTATTGATATCGCTCTTCGACTTGAAGAGGCCGATAAAGAAAGCGATGTTGAAGTTGTCGGCGCCAAGCAGAACTTCAACAATAATATGAAGAGGTATATTAAATTCAAAGGTCCCACTTCCAACCAGAAAGGGAAGCAACAAACTCCGGTAGCAAAGACTCTTACCTCTAGTCATGGACAATGCTACAATTGTGGTTCCACAGACCACTATGCAAGGGAGTGTCCGAATCCCCTTTATTGTTGCTATTGCAAAAATTCGGTCACCATATAACTGCATCTCCCATACTTCAAAGTAGGAAGGAGGGAAAGCTCAATGTAGTGCAAGCCCCTAGTGGCACTTCTTGTGGTCAAGGTATTTCTCATTCAATTCTTGATGATATTTGTTTTGTGATTATCTGATTCGAGTTCTTTTTGATATGGGTTCCATCTCACTATTTTATATCAAAAGACCTTGTTGATTCTTTTTCTTTAAACATTTTTGGGCTTGAAGACATTTTTGAGAATTGCAAATCTGGTTGATGGATCTGAAATATTTTGATTTGAGTTTGAATTCAATATTCGAAAATGGAATTCAATGAATTGGAAACGAGTTTGAAAACTATTGAACCTTTGGTTTAAAGTATGAATGAGTTAGTCCAAACTGAAATGGAAATTGTTTTGAAAGCTAGGAATGAACCTTTGTGAAAGATTGTTAAGCTTTGTTTTGGAATCGAAGAAGATTCTAAATGGTGTATCTTTTATTTTTGAAACGGGAATTGTTTTGAAAGTTATGAATGAATCTTTGGTAATGGTTTTGAAAGCAATGAAATAAGTCTTTAATTTAAAGACCGGATGAGTTAATCCAATTTGAAATGGAATTGTTTTGAAAGGCTATGAATGAATCTTTGTCAAAGATTTATGAACCTTGTTTAAAATTGAAAGGGGTTTCAAAAGTGAATCTTTTGTGTAAAAGATTAAAGTGTAGAAATTGTTTAAATCATTGAAAGATTTCGGGAAATGAATCTTTTGGTTTAAAAGGTTTGAAATGGTAATTTGGTTTAACCATTTGAATGAAAGGTTTTGGGCTTTAAGTTGTGACTTAACCGAAATCTCATTATCCATATGTTTTTAAATATTGCGCTCATTATTCGGTTTAGCCAGGAGAGGACCTTGTGTCATATAACCCATTCCGAATAATGATACGACGATATGGATAGCATTTGAAGACTGATGGTGAAGATCAGATATTTCATTGACCTTGCTCAAGGTGAATCTTCTATGACGGATTACGTCGCATCTTTCGAATCTCTCTCTAAGTATGGGGTCGAGTAATATAATACACCATTGAAGAAAAGTCAGAGATTCGTCTATGGCTTGAATAAGAATCTCAAAAAGCCTTTGCTTCTGAAACTAGAAGTTTCTTTTGATCAGCTTATTGATATCGCTCTTCGACTTGAAGAGGCCGATAAAGAAAGCGATGTTGAAGTTGTCGGCGCCAAGCAGAACTTCAACAATAATATGAAGAGGTATATTAAATTCAAAGGCCCCACTTCTAACCAGAAAGGGAAGCAACAAACTCCGGTAGCAAAGACTCTTACCTCTAGTCATGGACAATGCTACAATTGTGGTTCCACAGACCACTATGCAAGGGAGTGTCCGAATCCCCTTTATTGTTGCTATTGCAAAAATTCGGTCACCATATAACTGCATCTCCCATACTTCAAAGTAGGAAGGAGGGAAAGCTCAATGTAGTGCAAGCCCCTAGTGGCACTTCTTGTGGTCAAGGTATTTCTCATTCAATTCTTGATGATATTTGTTTTGTGATTATCTGATTCGAGTTCTTTTTGATATGGGTTCCTTCTCACTATTTTATATCAAAAGAACTTGTTGATTCTTTTTCTTTAAACATTTTTGGGCTTGAAGACATTTTTGAGAATTGCAAATCTGGTTGATGGATCTGAAATATTTTGATTTGAGTTTGAATTCAATATTCAAAAATGGAATTCAATGAATTGGAAACAAGTTTGAAAACTATTGAACCTTTGGTTTAAAGTATGAATGAGTTAGTCCAAACTGAAATGGAAATTGTTTTGAAAGCTAGGAATGAACCTTTGTGAAAGATTGTTAAGCTTTGTTTTGGAATCGAAGAAGATTCTAAATGGTGTATCTTTTATTTTTGAAACGGGAATTGTTTTGAAAGTTATGAATGAATCTTTGGTAATGGTTTTGAAAGCTATGAAATAAGTCTTTAATTTAAAGACTGGATGAGTTAATCCAATTTGAAATGGAATTGTTTTGAAACGCTATGAATGAATCTTTGTCAAAGATTTATGAACCTTGTTTAAAATTGAAAGGGGTTTCAAAAGTGAATCTTTTGTTTAAAAGATTAAAGTGTAGAAATTGTTTAAATCATTGAAAGATTTTGGGAAATGAATCTTTTGGTTTAAAAGGTTTGAAATGGTAATTTGGTTTAACCATTTGAATGAAAGGTTTTGGGCTTTAAGTTGTGACTTAACCGAAATCTCATTATCCATATGTTTTTAAATATTGCGCTCATTATTCGGTTTAGCCAGGAGAGGACCTTGTGTCATATAACCCATTCTGAATAATGATACGACGATATGGATAGCATTTGAAGACTGATGGTGAAGATCAGATATTTCATTGACCTTGTTCAAGGTGAATCTTCTATGACGGATTACGTCGCATCTTTCGAATCTCTCTCGAAGTATGGGGTCGAGTAATATAATACACCATTGAAGAAAAGTCAGAGATTCGTCTATGGCTTGAATAAAAATCTCAAAAAGCCTTTGGTTCTAAAACTAGAAGTTTCTTTTGATCAGCTTATTGATATCGCTCTTCGACTTGAAGAGGCCGATAAAGAAAGCGATGTTGAAGTTGTCGGCGCCAAGCAGAACTTCAAGAATAATATGAAGAGGTATATTAAATTCAAAGGCCCCACTCCCAACAAGAAAGGGAAGCAAAAAACTCCGGTAGCAAAGACTCCTACCTCTAGTCATGGACAATGCTACAATTGTGGTTCCACGGACCACTATGCAAGGGAGTGTCCGAATCCTCTTTATTGTCGCTATTGCAAAAATTCGGGTCACCATATAACTGCATGTCCCATACTTCAAAGTAGGAAGGAGGGAAAGCTCAATGTAGTGCAAGCCCCTAGAGGCACTTCTCGTGGTCAATGTATTTCTCATTCAATTCTTGATGACATTTGTTTTTTGATTATCTGATTCGATTTCTTTTTGATATGGGTTCCCTCTCACTATTTTATATCAAAATAACTTGTTGATTCTTTTTCTTTAAACATTTTTGGGCTTGAAGACTTCGTTGAGAATTGCAAATCCGGTTGATGGATCTGTAACACTCAATTTGTTTTTTTATTGATGTCGAAATTATTTTATGTGATTTTTCGTTCCAAGCCGATTTTTTTCTTAGGCTTCGGAATTGATTTTTGGAAAGGATTGGCTTAATCATTATGAAGCTTTATCCTATGTTCCGAGTGGACTATTCATCTTCGACATTTTCTATCTGTTAAGCAGATTTCTATTTTTCTTTGTGATTTCGATTCCACTTTAGGTGGCATCGATTTTATTCTTTAAGCCCTTATGATGAGGAAAGTGTTATTTCTCTCATTTAAATAGTTGTGAATTTTCCGGTATTTTTGAGCTTGTCTTAGGATTATCTCCTAAGCAAACTTTTGAATGGTGTAAGGTCTTTTCAACTCGACATTGCCACCGGTTTTCATTTGCTATGAGTCGCGGAAGTTGGCATTCCACTTACCACATTTAGCACTCGTTATTATTCTTATGAATTACTTATTATGTCATTTAGTTTGTCTAGCTTATTTCATCCATTTTACTAATCAAGTATTCTATGAATATCTCGATGACTCCATTTTTGTGGTTATTGATCTTGGATGAAAATAGCAATTTAAAACTTTGCAAATCTTTTTCATAAGATTTATTTATAAGTGCAATTGGATTTTGTTCTTAAACGAGCAAAGAATATCCGTAAAACTTTTTAAGAGACATTTTTGTCATATAGAAGATGATTTTGTGATTGTATTGCCCATTTAGTGTTTTAAGAATTCTGGTCAATGCGCTTGATCAACATTATCGATAGGAATCTCCTAAACGCTTTTATGAGACAGTCAGACATGATATATTGACTTGTAAAAATGTAAATTTTTCTAGAAAGGTAATTACATAAAGATAATTGTAATTTTGAAAAGTTTTAGCTTTTCGGGGAAGAAGATTATTTAAAAGAACTCTTTCTTTCGATACTCCTATTCTTGTGATTCCTGAAGGGAACCAAGATTTCACTGTTTGCACCGATATGAGTCGTATTGGTTTGGGCGCCGTTCTCTTGCAAAAGGGAACGTGCTATCATTTATGCTTCTATACAGTTAAAGCCTATCGAGACTAGTATGCCACTCATGATCTAGTGCTCGCGGCCGTTATTCTCGCTTTTAGAGTTTGGCATAATCATTTTTGGAGGAGGAATTTGTTCTCCACTCCGATCATAAATCTTTGAAGTATTTATTTTCTCAAAAGGAACTTAATTTGCGTCAACCCCGTTGACTTAAGTTCCTTATATCTTATGATCTTTTTACCAAGTTCATCGGATGTTTCAATGTACTTTGTTTTGTTGAGCTTCGTCTCATTTCTTTTATGGACTAGCGCCCGATGTTCTTTTATGGTGTTCGGTTCATCGGATGTACCGTTATTGTACTACATCGATATTCCGCCTTATCTGGATCAATGGACGTACCGTTTTTGTACTACGTTGGTGTTCCGAAATTATTCGAGCTTTATTTTCTCGGGCGTACCATAATTGTACTATGCCATTGCAACGGTTAAATCTTATGCTATTCATGACGTTTTCCACGTCTTTTATCTTCGGAAATGCCTTAGGGATTCCGATTTTTATTCTTGAGCCCGGTGTTATTGAAGAAATAGAAGTTCCACCTATTTGACTTTTGAGCAACATTTTATTCGCATCATTTCTTCGGAGGTTGAGCGCCTTCGAAATAAAGATGTGCTTCTTGTGAAAGTTCAATGGTTCTCAAATCTAGAGGATAGCTCTTGGGAATCCATAGAATTCAACGAGCGAACACGTTCGGACATAGTCTTTCGTGCTCCTTGTGGTGAACTTCTTATTTCAAATTTTCTTTTATGTTGATATGCTTTTTTGGTTGTTACTATTTATTTTCTTCTTAGATATTGCGAGGACGCAATTTCTTTAAGGAGGTGAGTCTGTAATAATCCGCATATTTATCGATTGTATATCTAAATATTTTATTTAAATATTTCAACATTCGTCGGATTTTAGTCCGAAAACCTACTTTTTGCAAACGGTCGAATTAGGACACCAGACCACTCCCATTGAGTTCAAAATAACGTTTGCGGCCTTTTTGAGTATAAGCTTCGCTATGTTTGGAGTAAGTCGAATTTTGCTACTTTTTTTATTGGGTTTTGGGTTTGGGTTCAGCCCACTAGCTAACTTAATACCCTAATTCAGCCCTCTCCTCTCCATTCACTCATTCCCACTCCTCAGACTCAAGCTAACTGAAAATGGGGGGGAAAGGAAGAGGAATTTTTAATTCCAAGCCCTAGTTTCTTCTTGCAAACTTGAATTCTTGCTCCAAAATCAAATAGAAGCTATTGGTAAGCCTCCTCTTCATCTTCTCTATCGCTTTCTCTCTTCAATCTCTGAAATTCCTAAACCTAAATTTAGGAAATACTTGTTTTGATCTTAGATTGAAGCTTGTTGAGTTAAAGTGGAGATTGGTTGGTCTTCTCCATGCAAATTGAGCTCCTTCTTCTTGGTTCTTGGGTTCAAGGTGAGATTTTTACCTCACATCTATGTCTATAACTATCTTTGATTATTGGGTATGAATTCTTAACACTTATTTATGTTCATTTTCTTTTGATTTGGATTGAATTGGTGAATATTCCAATTTTTGGTGTTTTGTAGTCAAATCTTTAAAAATCCAATCTTTGATGTTTGAACATGTTTTTGGTGATGCATCGAAGAACCTATAGTGCTGGGTTGCCGATTGGCATAAATCCCTAGTATCCATCACCCGTTCGATCGCATTTTGGTTTGAATTTGCCATTTTTGGTCTAGGCTTGTTTTTTGCCTAGTAGAAAATTTCAGACATCTAAAATTAATTTCAGACGTCTGAAACCAAATCCAAACGTCTGGTTGAAAAATCCAGACGTCTGGAAAGGGGTCTGGAAAAGGCAGAGACTAAATCCAGACGTCTGAAACAAAATTCAGACGTATGGTTGAAAATTTCAGATGTTTGAAATGGCCCAAGAATTAAAAATAGAAGGGAGAAAACACATATACTTCTAGATACTTGGGCCAGACGTCTGGGAACACTTACCAGACGTCTGGAACTATTTAATTTGCCTATTTTTGAGTAAATTTCTATCGATTTTTGTTGATCCGGTTAGTTGTTATCACTTATTATCGATTTTGATGACATCTTTTTATGGATTTTTAGAAATATCCATTTTGAAGGTGTTGGTATCGATTTCTTTGGATTTGATTCACGTCTTCATATGTGAAATTTGATGATTGATTATTTCTACAATAATTTTTAGTAATTTGTCACTTTAAAATATAAAGTTTTTCTGTACTAGTAGTAAATATCAAAACTCTTACATCAGAACTATTTCAACACTATTTTATTACAAAGCTCGTTTCTTAAACCGTTTTCCAATCTATTAGTATATACAAACCTTTACCTCATTCGTATGATAAATCTAATTAAACGACTTAGTAAAATAAGTGGTATGAAATGCTTGCGTTTACTTCATCGGTTTATTCTTGGACTTGTTCGATTGAATCTCTTGTGACAAACTTTCTAGTGGAGATCTACAATTTGTTCGTAAATATTTAAGTTAAGCTAGTGGTTATGGGACATCTAGCTAAACTCATATATTTTCTAGCTTACTATAATTGACACTTCTCGATGATCGATGATGATCATTTTATGGTTTAGACTAGCAATGTTCGATGTCTCTTTGTTCCCGTTGATGACTGTTCCTCGTTTTATTGAGCTTCGTCTCATTTCTTCCATGGGTCGTACCTATTTAGGTGCGTCGATGTTTGTTTATACATGGGTCGTACCTATCTATGTGCGTCGATGTTTATTTATGCATGGGGTGTATCTTTCTAGGTGCATCGATGTTAGACTTCGTGGAGCAATTGGCTCAATAAGTCGGGGCATGGGGCGTATCTTTCTACGTTGGTCGATGTTCGTCTATGCATGGGGAGTATCTATCTAGGTGCGTCGATGTTCGACTTTGCATGGGGTGTTTCTTTTTAGGTGCATCGATGTCAGACACTACATGGGGCGTACCTTTCTAAGTGCGTCGATGTTTCTTTATGCATGGGGCGTATCTATCTAGGTGCGTCGATGTTTGACTGTGCATAGGGCGTCTCTATTTAGGTGCGTCGATGTTCGGTCGATGGAATAGCGTTCCGTTTGGGATTGGCCATCCTTTTCTTGTGATTTTCGGATTTCTAATTATTGATTTCTGTAATTTATGTTTCACCAACTTTTACAATTGGCATTGATATGTATGTCATATTTTGTGGCTTGGTGAATTAAATAAAGAATATGACATTCTTTTTGATGCTATGAGATTCTTGAGATATTGTATGACTTTTGTGGATTTTCTAATGTATACTTGTCGTAGTATGACATTTTTGGTTATCATACGTTTTATTATTATATCTCTTCTTATATCTCATTTTATCTGATAATTATAGCTAGACTGATCCTTTTGTTATTTTCTTCTTAAATAATACTCGGGTCAGACTGAGATTTTATAGGTGCTTCTGCTTGACTCCTTATCGGACCATCATCTGACTTTTGGCTAGCTACTTTAGATTAGTAGTTTTTGTTGTATACATTTGAGATATGGACTCCTTGATGTATACTTATCCTTTTGTCTTACACATGTATCTATTCTTTTGTGATATTGTGGATCTTATTTGGCCACTACTCTGATGTACAGTTTTATATGTAATATTCATATTTGTTTCCGCCTTTGTGATATGAGCTTCTGTGACTGATTTATGTTATGCTTATTTCTATATTTGTTTTCGAAGATATTATAGCCACTATGTAGTAGTCTTGTGTTTGTATCGGTACGTAGGAATTCCTCTTGAGATGAAATGAAAAGTTATTATTTTATCTGACATATCGGCGCCTGCACAAAGCCATTACACGAAAGGTCGCTCCTCAACAGCCTTATTCTCCGTGATAGTTGACGGCATTACACCGTAGTGTCCTTGGCTGCCGTGGGTATAGAGGTGAGGCGTCATAGCTTGGTATCAGAGCCAAACTTTGGAACAATGTAGCATAATCTAGCAAGAATCATTGTCCTAAGTCTTTCTTAGGAGTCGTGCTTTAGGATTTTATTCGAGTCTTCGTACCGATTATTCCTATTTTTCTTTATGATTCCTTGTTTTATCTATCAAGATGGCTTGATATTTATTTTGAGAATAACTTTTCTTCTTCTTTCTTAAAGAAGTGAAATGGTTAGATCAAATCGTCCCAGTGCCGGACAATCTAGTGCTACTCCCCAGGATGGAGTATTTATGTCTGCCCAACAGCTTCTTGATCTAGTAAAGAACGCTCAAATAGCCGGACCCATCCCAAAGCCTACTCATCCTAGATCTGGTTTTGCACGCTTGTGCAGAGATTTTACCGATTTAGGTGGAAGGCCATTCAAGGGATCCAAGAGTGTTATAGAAATCCAAGCTGGCTCAAATCATGCGATCGCATCTTTTCTCGCATGAATCTTATCGACCTCCATCGAGTCCAAGTGGCTTCTAGCATGCTCCAAGAAAGAGCATTAGATTGGTCTGAGCTTTTGGTTTCTGAAATCATTGAAGCGGATCTTACTTGGGAGAAATTCGAGGAAAGATTCGAATTAAAATTTGTGCCGGAGGCTGAAAAAGTGACTGGCCCGGCATTTCATTGACCTTGTTCAAGGTGAATCTTCTATAGCGGATTACGTCGCATCTTTCGAATCTCTCTCTAAGTATGGGGTCGAGTATATTAATACCCTATTGAAGAAAAATCAGAGATTCGTCTATGGCTTGAATAAGAATCTCAAAAGGCCTTTGCTTCTGAAACTAGAAGTTTCTTTTGATCAGCTTATTGATATCGCTCTTCGACTTGAAGAGGCCGATAAAGAAAGCGATGTTGAAGTTGTCGGCGCCAAGCAGAACTTCAACAATAATATGAAGAGGTATATTAAATTCAAAGGCCCCACTTCCAACCAGAAAGGGAAGCAACAAACTCCGGTAGAAAAGACTCTTACCTCTAGTCATGGACAATGCTACAATTGTGGTTCCACAGACCACTATGCAAGGGAGTGTCCGAATCCCCTTTATTGTTGCTATTGCAAAAATTCGGTCACCATATAACTGCATCTCCCATACTTCAAAGTAGGAAGGAGGGAAAGCTCAATGTAGTGCAAGCCCCTAGTGGCACTTCTTGTGGTCAAGGTATTTCTCATTCAATTCTTGATGATATTTGTTTTGTGATTATCTGATTCGAGTTCTTTTTGATATGGGTTCCATCTCACTATTTTATATCAAAAGAACTTGTTGATTCTTTTTCTTTAAACATTTTTGGGCTTGAAGACATTTTTGAGAATTGCAAATCTGGTTGATGGATCTGAAATATTTTGATTTGAGTTTGAATTCAATATTCGAAAATGGAATTCAATGAATTGGAAACGAGTTTGAAAACTATTGAACCTTTGGTTTAAAGTATGAATGAGTTAGTCCAAACTGAAATGGAAATTGTTTTGAAAGCTAGGAATGAACCTTTGTGAAAGATTGTTAAGCTTTGTTTTGGAATCGAAGAAGATTCTAAATGGTGTATCTTTTATTTTTGAAACGGGAATTGTTTTGAAAGTTATGAATGAATCTTTGGTAATGGTTTTGAAAGCTATGAAATAAGTCTTTAATTTAAAGACCGGATGAGTTAATCCAATTTGAAATGGAATTGTTTTGAAAGGCTATGAATGAATCTTTGTCAAAGATTTATGAACCTTGTTTAAAATTGAAAGGGGTTTCAAAAGTGAATCTTTTGTGTAAAAGATTAAAGTGTAGAAATTGTTTAAATCATTGAAAGATTTCGGGAAATGAATCTTTTGGTTTAAAAGGTTTGAAATGGTAATTTGGTTTAACCATTTGAATGAAAGGTTTTGGGCTTTAAGTTGTGACTTAACCGAAATCTCATTATCCATATGTTTTTAAATATTGCGCTCATTATTCGGTTTAGCCAGGAGAGGACCTTGTGTCATATAACCCATTCCGAATAATGATACGACGATATGGATAGCATTTGAAGACTGATGGTGAAGATCGGATATTTTTTCGAAAGTGAAAGGATAACCCGTCGAATGTCTCTGCACCAACTGGTCCCCGGTATAGAGATTTGAGCACCCTTTGTGATGGGGAGTCTGGAGTGATTAGGGATTATCCGGATTTGTAAGGGCTTCTTCGGAAGTGCCTTCGGTTCTGTTCGAACCCGGAACAAACTTGTATGGATGTGTGTCTGACATTACACTTTGAGATGTAAAACTGGTTTCTATCAAATACATTTCTGTTTTTGGTGGCGGAGATTTATTCTCTTAGCTTAACACCCTTCTCTGAGACATACGAGCTCAGAGGTTATGTAGTTGATGGTTACTAGTGATACATTCCCAATTTGGTAATGTGGCATACGAAGTGCTGCTGATCATTTGTTGATCAAAGAAAGGCATTGTGAAAAGGGTAGCTTTGTGGGCGAGACCTCGTCAAGCCTCACAAACCGGAATGGTCGAAACAAGAAAGATGCAGCAAGGTTTCAAGGGTAGCGCCCCTAGGATATGTCCATTTCTTCTGGATAGAGGTGATATCATGGTATTGAGCCCAGATATTTAACCTATGTGATTACTACAAATACATTGCTTTGTGGTTGTTGGTATCGAGCGCTTGGATAAAGGTTGGTTACGACCGGGGATGGAATATCTGAGGTGATACTCCCGTGCAGGGGGTAAACCGGCCTTGTGTTGGCAGGGAACTGAGGGATGGTTCTCGGGGCATCCCTCCGGAGGCGTACCCATGTGGCAATGGGAAGTTTTGTGGCATGACCATTTGTTGGAAATCCAATCATCCAATACGTACCTTGTACAATTTTAGTTGTGTAACCTGCCATCTACTTATGGTGGTGCCCCACTGTTTAGATGGTAGCTATAGTAGGCATAGTTCGGAATGTCTATGCTGGCTAAGATTAATATTATACTTTCGAAATGTTTTCCACTGTGCACTAATAATAATATCAAAATGGGTTTTTGCGTATCAAGCATTTTTGACTATCATAAGGAGAAATCTCCTCCAATTCTGCGTTTGCATGGTGTGTGTGGTGGGAGGCCTTATGATAGTTTCATTTTCAAAAAAGCATTGCAGACTTCAAATTTTAAATTCTTTTGTTTATTTTAAAGTTAAAACTGTTTTTGTTTGCTCATACCAGTCCCATAACTGACCCGGAGTTTATTGTTCCCTTCCTAAACTCTGGGTGCCCACAAATTTCCACACGGACAGTCTAGAGTTGGGTTTTTCAGAGAGTAGATATAGATATCGATTTGGTAGCTTTTAGCTTTCTCTCTGGCATTCTCCGGAGACCTTGGATATTGGAGTCTTTAGATTCATGGACTACTGACCTTACTTAGCTTGGTGAAACAAGATGGGGGTTTGAGCTAGTGGTTTGGAGTTTGGATTTGGAGCATTAGTGTTGCCGTTGCAGTTTGATCACTGGAGTTATCTCTTGGCTATTTGTTTTCCGTTGTTATATCATATTGTTATTACGTTGTAGCATTGTTATCTTGTATCTCTGATATTGATTCATATTGTATCATTGTTGTATCGAATGTTGTATATCAATGATATTCATTTCATTTTCTTCCTCTATGTTGTTATACTTAATGTGTTATAAGCTCCGACGAACCAGATTCGACGTTTGGATCTACGGCATTGGAATACGAGTGTCGTATTTGGTGCCGATTTTTTAAGGTCGAGTCAGGATAGTTTCATTTGGTATGAGAGCTGAAGGTTGCAACTTTAGCTCAGGAGTATAACACATTAAGTAGCTCATTAAAGATAGGGTGAATTATACCCTAGAATGAGTATATCCCTAAGGTATCCGTTCGAATGCCTCAGTAAATTCTCTTACTATCCACTGATAGTGAGTATGAGTGCGAGAAGAGGACGAGATAGGGGACAGAGGAGAACCACTATAAATGGTCAATACCCTACAATAGCGGAAACAACTTTCTCTATCAATCTCCTTTGATTCTTCTATTCAATTCTTTGATGGTTCCTGGCAGTTCTAGGAAGAAGCTTCGGTATATTTTCATGGGACACAAACTACAAATGGGTCAGAAATGTTTGTTTGGATGAATTGTTTACTTTGGTTGCTATGATTGATAGGCATGTTTTGGTTGTTTAAACTAAAAGTTTTGCATTGTATCCATAGATCTGTCTATTCTTTGGGGTACTCCGACTTAATCTTGGAATCCATACCCAGTGTTTGAGAATTTTTGAAGATTAAATTCATTTATTTGTTTCTTTGTGGTCCAGATACGTTTTGTAAGTGGTTAGCTATCTTTTGAACTAATCAATACCTCTGTATATTCGTAGATCTGGTTACCCGAGTATCTTGATTCGTTCTTGTATCCATTATTGATATTCTGATTTGGGAAGCCAAATGTAGAATAAACATTCAATTTTATCGGAAAGTTATTTCTCTGTTACTCATCTGTTCTTTGTTGTCTCCCTACTTTCAAATTTCGAGGACGAAATTTTCTTGGGGGGAATCTATAACATTCCCGTTTTTAAACCAAATTGAAATTGGAAATAAATTTAATTTTTGGAATTTAATTATGATTTAAACTAGTGTTTTCCAAAAATTTAATAAATATTTGTTTGTTTATTTATGAAAATGAATGTAAATATGATTTTTAATAGAATTTTTAATTGGAAATTCTGAAATAAATATTTTGAATAATATTTTAATTACAAATTTAATTTTTGAATTTATTTGGAGATTTGAATATATATATATATATATATATATATATAAAGATTGATAACTTGATTCATTAATAAGAAATAATGTATATATATGTATGATTATTTATAAAGTGCATAAATTGTTTTTTTATTCATTTTCTTTTAAAAGTTATATAAGTATTTTATAAATAATATTGGATTTAAAAATAAATGTGTTTTATAAGTAGATTGAAAATAGATTTGAATTAGGAATTTAAGAATAAATTTTTTAAATATATTTAAAAGATAAAATTTTCTTGATTCAAACTTAAAGTTAATAAAGAAGTAATTAAGTTTTATTTAATTACATGATCACTATTTGTAATTTTATTCTTAAAAATTATTTTAAATCAATAAAGAAGTTAAAGAATTAATCAAAAGAAATGTTTTTGAATCATTGATTGATTTAAATTTCTTAAAGTTAAATTTGGAGTTAAGGATAATATAAAATAGATGATCTACTTAAATAAATGAAAATTAATAAGGATTTAAGATACAAAATAATTAAGATAAATGTTTTTAACATAAAATTAATTATTTTTTTACAAGTGTAGGTTAGAGAGCTAAATATTTAACAAATGTTAAGATATAAAATATAAATGCATAAGGGTTTAAACTAAAATTTTAAAATTAATTAAAATTAAGGGCTTAAACATAAAAATACATATTTTAACAAGTGTAACATTTTTAAAACATGACATTAACAAATTTGAGCCAAGTGTTAATACAAAAACAACAAGTGGAATTTTTTATTTTATTTTATTTTTCTTTTAAAATTTTAATTTTAACATAATATTAACAAAGGAAAGAAACCGGGCCATTTTATTTCAAACATTTGAAAATTTGAAATAAAGTGATTCAAAAACTCAAACTAAGCTTGAATTCAAAATATAAGAATCATCCCAGAAACAATCATCTTCAAACTGGAAAATAGAAGATTCAAAACCTGGAAGATCAAAAGCAGAGGCAACTCAGGAGGTAGCAGATTTAGGAAAAAAACGCAAAGAAAAAAATACTGGAAAAAAAGAAGCATCAAACAAAACAAATTTAAAGCAAGCAAATCAAAAGCAAGCTGCATGCAACAAATCTCAAGTCTGCAAAAAAAAAAATCAAACTAAAACCAGAAAAGCATTTCAGAAAATGTTCTCTGCTTTGTCGAAACAAACAGGTAAGCAAACTTGGCCTTAAATCTTTCATGCTTGAAAGCCTGCATTTACTTTCTTCTTTGATATATGTTATTCTGCTTGCATGTGTTTTATTGGCGTGTTGTATGCATATATATATATATATATATATATATATATATATATCCATAGGAAGATCTGAGCATGCCAGGCTTAATCTCTTATTATAAAACATGTTTCTGTCTTAGAAAATAGGTTGACAAAGAACATCATATCCCAGATTTTTAAATGAATTGAGTATTGATCTTCAAAAAAAATTATCATGATACTATAATACAAATTTTAAATAGTTCCATATATTTATGGAATAAATATTAGGGAGATTAGAATATTACAATAATAAACCATTATATCTGAAATTCAAAATCATAAGTCTAGAATTTGTTGAAGCTGAACAGCGTAGCATGGACTCTGCATATCAATTTCACAGTAAAAAGAAATTTTTTATGTTAAATTCGAATGTTAAATTTTATTGATTTGATTTTATATCTGGAACAAACATTCAAACATAAGATTTTTGAAACAAATATGATGATTTTTAGTGACGTATTTATGGTGCAGTTTCGAGATGAACAAAAAATGTTTTTTTGTCAATTCCTGATGATTTAACAGAACTTGGACGTTGAAAGGTTTTAAAGCTAGCATAATGGTTTACGAAGTGGGGGAAAATGTTAGTAAAAATTTCTATTGCGTGAATTTGGGGAAGGAGATCAATTTAGGGCTTGAGTTCAAGTTTTGATCTTGTCTGTAATCATGGGGTGTTCATCGCCCTCACATGATCGAGTGTCTCGAGATTTGGGAAATGGATGTATCGTGGTCTGGTGCAGTCTTAGGTAAAAGGCCGAGATGGTCGGTGATTGGTATGGTCGTGGATGATGGGTTTAGTTGCTTGAAGTTGGGTTCTAATGGAAGCCAAATTGCTCAATTTCGATTCTCCGTTCATTTTGAAGATTTGGCTGGTTGGATGAATTGGGTTGGTCATTGATGACCTGTGGACAGTGGCGACGATGATCAGGATGTCGACGATGAGTTGTACACGTGCACAGGTGTGGTTGTTTTGGGTTTAGAAGATGTGCTGTTGAGTTGTGAAGAGGAAGATGGACTCGCGTGTTCGAGCTCGGGAATGTCGTGAGCTGGCTCGAGTTGATCCTGGTGTTGTACGCGAGGGACTTGAGTGAGCTGTTAGTTTTAACAGTTTAAATTTCAACCCAAACTGTTTTAAATCAAAGAAAAAAAGATTTTCTCGATATTGTTTCAAGTACATATGAGTTAAACCCAATAGTTAATGTTTGAATCAATTTTTAAATTTAAATGAAATTAAGTCTTTAAATTTTAAAAAAATCAAGTTAAACTAATTTTCTTGAAAAATCCATTTCTTTGAAATGAATAGTTGTATAAATTAATTTGTGTGATTTGTTTAACTTAAATATATTAAGTTAAAACCTTAAGTTATCTTCGAACTTAATTTGAAATGTAAAATGGTCATTGATAAGGAAATGTTTTTATCTTAAAAACTTAATCAAAGTTTGATAATAAATGGGAAAATTAAAGAGTGATTAATTAACTGAGTTAGTTAATGATTAAGGTTAAGTTTAGTTAATAAATTTAATTAATTATTGATAAGGACTACTTAAGTAATTAATTCATAATAACTAATTTAATTAACTAATAACTACGATAGATTAATTTATGATTTGAGATTGATTAATCAAGTAATTAAGGATTAATTACTTTAAATAATAATTAATTAATGTGGTTAATTAAGGAAATTAATTTAAGAATAACTAATTAAATGTTTGTAATTAATTAATTATTAATTAACCCTGACTAGGAATTATCCATAAGCAAATGATCTGGTTTAAATTAATCAGATATCAAAATTGATTTTTTTCTTATGGATGTCTGAATTCTATTGGATGTTGTGAATTGTTTGATATCCCTGATATGAAATGCTTTGTGATATATCCTGATTTGTGTTGTGATCTGTGATGTAATTTATTATTTGCGATTTATATATCTGCTATCTGTGTATAAAAGATAAGCGTTATAGTTCATACCGCTTATCAACTATATTTCTGTGTTTTGATTTGTGGTGGTGATGTTGTTGCACTATTGTGTTTAACCGCTGGACTACACCATACACACACAAATATGGATTTCACGAGGAAATCAGTTAAATCATAAATATTTGAATTTAATATTTTGAAATGGTTTTAAAGTTTGAATTTCGAATTCAAATGGTTTAGGAAATGAAATAAGGTTAAATTTGAAAAGTATTTGAAAAGGAGTTTTTGAAGATAAAAGTTATTTTAAATAATTTGATTCAGTTTGAAATTTGAAATATTTTGATTTGAGTTTGAGTTCAATATTTGAAAATGGAATTCGGTGAATTGGAAACGAGTTTGAAAACTATTGGATCTTTGGTTTAAAGATTGAATGAGTTAGTCCAAACTAAAATGGAAATTGTTTTGAAAGCTATGAATGAACCTTTGTGAAATGTTGTTAAGCTTTGTTTTGGAATCGAAGAAGATTCTTAATGGTGTATCTTTTATTTTTGAAACAGGAATTATTTTGAAAGTTATGAATGAATCTTTGGTAATGGTTTTGAAAGCTATGAAATAAGTCTTTAATTTAAAGACCGGATGAGTTAATCCAATTTGAAATGGAATTGTTTTGAAAGGCTATGAATGAATCTTTGTCAAAGATTTATGAACCTTGTTTAAAATTGAAAGGGGTTTCAAAAGTGAATCTTTTGTGTAAAAGATTAAAGTGTAGAAATTGGTCAAATCTTTGAAAGATTTCGGGAAATGAATATTTTGGTTTAAAAGATTTGAAATGGAAATTTGGTTTAACCATTTGAATGAAAGGTTTTGGACTTTAAGTTGTGATTTAACTGAAATCTCGTTATCCATATGTTTTTAAATATTGCGCTCATTATTTGGTTTAGCCAGGAGAGGACCTTGTGTCATATAACCCCTTTCGAATAATGATACGACGATATGGATAGCATTTGAAGACCGGTGTTGAAGAGCGGATATTTTTTCGAAAGCGAATGGATAACCCATCGAACGTCTCTGCACCGACAGGTCCCCGGTATAGAGATTTGAGCACCCTTTGTGATGGGGAGTCTGGACGTGATTAGGGATTATTCGGATTTGCAAGGGCTTCTTCAGAAGTGCCTTCGGTTCTGTTCGAACCCGAAACAGACTTGTATGTATGTGTGTCTGACATTACACTTTGAGATGTAAAACGGTTTCTATCAAATACATTACTATTTGGTGGCGGAGATTTATTCTCTTAGCTTAACACTCTTCTTTGAGACGTACGAGCTCAGAGGTTATGTAGTTGATGGTTACCAGTGATACATTCTGTAACGCCCTACTCCGAGACCCATATTAGCAAAGAGTATTACAAGGTAATACCGTCTGCCAATACGAAGAATAGAGTTGTGTAGGAGCAACCATTTATAGCCTTGTCTTAACTATCTACTGAATACATCGATAAATGTCGTATATTTTTTTTCCATGTTGATCGACTTATCCAATAGATATTTAATACAAAACTATAATGGCTATGACATCTAACAAAACAAAACATAACAACTCAAATGTAAAACACATCATAAAACAGTAGATCATCACATACATATACACATATACAGATACATCATAGAGTATACAAAATGATACATGTCAAGTGGTGTAGCAACCGCAATATACAAGCGAGTCAAAAGAATATACATTTTAGAGTTACAACCAAAAAGGACTACACAAAAAGGTATAACAAAAAGAGATAGCAGAATAGTTCAGGCGGAAGCAGAATAGGCTAAGTCTGAATGTACCTAACCTGAAACACCTCGGTCTGACGGGTCAGTCTAGCTAAATATATCAGTTAGATAAGCTAAATGATAATGAACATGCAAGGTCATAAAGTACCACACATATCTTTAAAAGAGATTAATCGATCATCTAGCAAAAGATGAATCATAACAAGCCTCATATCATCGGCACCTCAAATAAACAAAGGATATATATATCCCAAATCAAGCCAAAAAGGCAAATCACAAATACCAATAAAGGTAACACAAGTGCCCGCAAAGTAATCGCTATGTATCGAGTGGTTCAAAAGACCTACTCCGAAAGGCGATACTCTAGGAAAATATAAATATAAATGAAACAAAAGATGCACGTGCTCAGTACTATATAAACAAGGATCCACAAGCCTGAAGGCGACAAACCCAAGTATCTCTCGAGCGGTGACGAAGGACCAACTCCAAAAGCGATACTATAGGGCAACAAACCCGAAGGCGACAAACCCAAGTATCTCTCAAGCGGTGACGATAGACCAACTCCAAAAGCGATACTATAAGGCAACAAACCCGAAGGCGACAAACCCAAGTATCTCTCGAGCGGTGACAATGGACCAACTCCAAAAGCGATACTATAGGGCAACAAACCCGAAGGCGACAAACCCAAGTATCTCTCGAGCGGTGACAATGGACCAACTCCAAAAGCGATACTATAGGGCAACAATCCCGAAGGCAACAAACCCAAGTATCTCTCGAGCGGTGACGATGGACCAACTCCAAAAGCGATATTATAGGGCAACAAACCCAAAGGCGACAAACCCAAGTATCTCTCGAGCGGTGACAATGGACCAACTCCAAAAGCGATACTATAGGGCAACAAACCCGAAGGCGACAAACCCAAGTATCTCACGAGCGGTGACGATGGACCAACTCCAAAAGCTATACTATAGGGCAACAAACCCGAAAGCAACAAACCCGAAGGCACAAACCATAGTGGTGAAGGTCCGGAGGCCTAGTACTGGACAACTAACTGGCAATATGTGTCACAAACTCTTGGAAAGAAACCCAAAAAGTGTTAACTTGTGTCCCATACCACACGTTCGCACTAAATGGTTTACTAACCGTTAGTCAATTCCACACTCAAAGCAGTACAAAGTTTACCTCATGTCATCGGTAAACTGGACCTGAAGGTCAAAACGATCGAACAAATAGATTAGGAATAAATTGGAAAGATAAACGCATGTATTTCATAATATTTGTTTTACCCAACCATTTAATTACCTTCCCACTTCGTTCTAAGTGCAAAAGAGTGTAATTTTACTCAGAAAATAATTTGGAACAAGTTTAGAAATTGTTTGAAAACACTTTGGAAATTGCCTTTGAAATTCTCCTATTATGGAGTAAATAATTTAATACTTAAAATAATACTAAATAATAATTTCACAAGACAATTTGTTTGAAAAACACTTTAAAATGCTTTATAAAACCGTGCATGAAATCTAGAGAGAAAATTCAAGAATTCGGGAAAATATCAAAAATGGCGGAAATTATTCAAGTATAAAAACCGCTGAAAACACGCTGCGAACCCAAGTTCGACAGCAGGTTTGGACTTGAAAATTGAATCCAAATGACATGAAATATTTTTGAATATTGTTTAACATTCTTACTCCAATCTGAAAAAAGATTCACCCAATTACGACTTGAAACGAAGAAACTGTGTCGTTCCGAAGTTGGACTAAAACCACTGTAAACTGCTGTGTAAAAACAGCGTAAATGTTCAACTTCGACGATGAGTTTGAAGGGGCTAATGAACCCAGATCTTGGTGAAATTTGGTAGAATAATAGAGTTATGCATCTACTTCGATCTGCAAAAAGAATTATTGCAATCCGATTTGAAACGAAGAATTTGCTTCATTTCAAAGTCGGACCAAAACAAGGTTTAATACAGTGAATTACAGCAAGCTGTGAGTACAAGTTCGACAGTAGTTTAGAAATAGAAAACCAATCCAGATTGTCATAAAATTATATAGGAATGTAAATCAACACTCCTACTTCAATCTGCAAAATGAATCACTCATATCTGATATGAAACGAATGAGTTATGATGCCTCAAACATGGACTCAGGCTATGTCAGCAACAGTTCAAAAACAAAAAATGTACAGGTCTGAAATCATCCTGTGTTCAAATTCTATGCATAAAACAGACGAACAAATAATATCAGATTGAGCTCAAAATTGTTAAGAATATACTAGAGAACTTCATATTTCAAACAAAAAAGAATCATTGAATTTCAGTAAGAAATGAATAAGTTATGCGGCCTCAAACATGGACTCAGGCCATGTTTGCAGCAACTCAAAACAACTACAGGCAAAAATCTGTGCCTGAGTCAATTTTGCAGCAATGTTTTGAACGTTCAAACGACAATATTTCAACCAAAATTTGCAGAAATGAAGTTCAACATGCAAACTATCAAATGCAAGAAATCCGGCAGCATTTTGTTGCCGGAATCAAAAGTTATGATCATTCAAATAGGCAATAAGAAACATATTTTGGACAGAAAAACAACAAAAATTCATTAGCAAAAGCTAGATTTTTGATTGCTTTTGCAATTTTGAGCTTGGATCAGCTAGGATTTGTGAGTATTACAACTCACCTTGCTGAATGCTTGAGCTACAAGAAAAAATCGGTGGAAAGGAGCAAGCTTTGGCCTCAAAAGAGCTTCAACAAACTAGGAATGAAATGTACATAAATATGCAATTCCAAAACAAAGTTACAAGCAATCAAACAATCTTCAAAACTGAAATTTGATGAAGGAATTAGGTTTAGAAGTTGATTACCTGCCTAAATTGACTTAATTTGATAAATTACAGCAATGATTTGATGAAATTTTGAAGATTTTGGTTTTGCTTTGAAAGAGGGAAATGGGTTCCTTTCTTTTTTTTCTTTTACACTAAAGAGAAAGAAGAAGATTAATTTGCTTTCCTCTTTCTTAGTTAGCTGGTTAAGTTTACTAAGTGTGCCTTGGACCCATCAATTAAAAGAAATAAATTTATGTTAGGCTAATTTAATTAACACCAAGCCACATTTACACTATGTAAATAAACAAAAGCTATTTTCTTTCAAATTTTCACATAACAAAGTATGTAAATTTACATACTTATGAAATAACATGTTTTATACTATATAAAAAGATTAATTTTAAATTTTTTAATATTTTATTAAAATCGTTTATTTTACAAAATACACAATTTCCACTAATAAATGCACAAAACCTTATTTTTAACTTCTAAAATTCCACAAAAATATTTTTCTTGCTTAAAAAATATAACTAACCATTCTAAACTCAAATTTATAATTAAAGCTCATTTTTACAACAATTTTCACCTTTTTATTTAAATAAACAGCCTTTAAAAATTAAATACTTGCTTTAAAAATTATTAAAAGAAGTAATTGTCAATAATTAATAAAATTATTGCATTTTCTCTAAATAAAAACTATTTTCCATTTTTTATTAACCCATACAAATAAAATAAGGTTTTGAACTTTATTTTCTTATTTTATTCCAAAAATTCATTGTTTATTCCAAATAAGCAATTTAATTTCTCCAATTTTATTTTAATTCGCAATATTAAATTATAACTACCATTATAATTTAATCCTTACAAGTAATCTCCAAAACCAAGGTTGTTACAGACTCCCCTCCTTAACAAAATTGCGTCCACGCAATTTCTATTAGACCTATCAAATGGATCAGGTCGGGTTATAAATGGGTCAGATAGATTTTACCCGATCAATTCAAAACATAAATAAAACCAACCCGCTTGACCCATTTAATAAACGGGTTGTCCTAACCCGATACGTTTATTAAAAGGGTCAACCCGATCCAATCCGTTTAACAAAAACTGCAACAAAACAATGTCAAAAACTGCAGCAAAACTGAAAACTACTCCAATATATCATTAATACTGCATCAATTATGAAATATTTAAAAAATTACATCAGAAGATAACACAACTGGATAATATTAAAAGATTCTACGTAGTATAATTACAAACTACAACATTTAAAAACTAAAAGATTCAGCATAGTATAATTTAGTCGACAAACATCACAGCTGAATACAAAATCTGCATCAAATAACTGAATAAACTGAAGCAAATACTACAAAAGCAGCAACATGTCATATAAAGTAATAAAACTACAAAATATTTGGAAGTTCTGCATCATAGAAGCAATCTTGTAGGTTTGAAGCCCTTATGCACAGCCTTGTAACCTGAAGCAAACAACACAAATTATCAGTTCACAGACAACAAATTGAGGGGCTTCGATTATATACTGAAGATAGATGTAAACCATTTTCCTTTTAGCAATATATCTAGGTAGGAATCCAAGTTATAACAAGTTATAAAACTGAAAAACATCAAAACATTTTTTTTTTTGTACAACACCTTGTGCCGCAGACCAACCGTACTTGTTGTGGCGGTATATACTACTGATTAAACGCGTAATTTTTACTTGGAATGTCTTTTAGTACAATAATAATACCAACAAAACCCGAAACTAAGGCATAGCATCCACTTCATAGATAGATTGTACTTATTAATGCTACAGTTATAAGTCCTACTTTCTTCAGCTCATATAGCCCGATTCATTATCAAATCTTTACTGCTGATACATATGTAACATATCCTTGTTTTTTTTCAAATACACAGATAACACAAACACTATTCATATGTTTTCAAAGGTGAACTTCAGTAATTCCAGATAGTTCAATCACAGGATGATATTATGATAACGTAAGTGTCGAAGATTTCAAATGTTATATTGGAAATTAGTGCTTCTTTACAATTTAAAAAATATGCATAGTTGCTTAAGGTGATCATCAAGTTATACTGTACAAATGGTATAAGTACGGTACTAAATACAGTGTTAGGCTCAAAATTGAAACATAAAAAGGTCAATTAACACATGCCAGTTAAGTTTATGACAGATGGTTTCTAACAATAAATGTCAGGTTAATTTTCCAATACATAACTAGGGTATATTTATGTAACAACCGTCCATACCCAAAATTGACATATAATATTGTTCATTGATGATACCATGTTAATACTTGAGCATTCAAATACAAGATTACTGTGGTAAAATTAAACCAATATAATTTATAATAGTACGAAAACCATACTCACATTCTATGGATGGAATATAATATCGTATCCAAAATAGTAAGTATATCAAAAGGGAAATAAAAATGAAAATCGTACCTTTTCTTTAAAAAAACTATGCTCCCATACCAATAAAAGCTTCATCCTCAACAGTGCATCCATGCAAAACAGCACGGTGACCTGTTCAATCCATGATCTCCGTAAGTGTGCATATTGGATATATTCACCAAAAAAGAGGGAAATTTGGAACTTTTTTTAATATCCCTTTAATTTTTAAAAAAGATGTACATGCAAAACTTCATAAGCATAAACCATGATTCATTTGAATGTGATTTCGGAGTTACGATAGCTACAATCCTATTTGAAGTTTCAATCTCCAAAATTATTGTTCCTACCTTAAAAGACTAGACTAATTTCTACACCTTAATTCTATCTACATACCCCAAATATTTCAAACAATGCCCCTTCTCGTTTTCTTTTTTCATAGACAAACTAACCTACTAAACTCTAGATATTTCATGTCTTTTCAAGCGACAATTATTCATTTACTGGATATTTGGTAAGTTCATAGTTAGATTTGTTGGCTCTATTGATGATGTTATGATTTATTTTTCCAAAATTTGTTTTTCAAAATTCAGATTATTAAATTAAATCAGCAAATATTGTCACCATGGGATGACAAAACACGGTTTGAAGACGAACCATGCAGTGCAATTGCACAATGGCTGTGTAAAACAAAAAAATCCCCACTGGATTCAGCAAAATTTGCAGTGTTCATACTTGATTATTTTAGCAATCCTCGAGAGATGCTACATCTATTACAATGTTCACCCCCTTGATTTCACAAGAAAACAATGCATGCCTTTAATGTAGTTAAATTATATACCACCTACGTGCTTTACATGAGAGGATAATAGCATCTGCACTTGAATTTCTGCAAAAGCATTACTTCAAAAAAGAAAAAGAAAACGTATGTCTTGTGGTTTTCAACTTCAATCTCATTTTTTTTCGAATTTCATGATCTACTACTACCACAATAATCTAAAGATTGTAAAAGAAAATCCCAAATTAGGAATTATTATAACTTTTTGAATTATTTTGTCCAATAGAAAGAGTGAAAGAAAAATGATAAAAGACTGAAATTTCGTTAAGCTAAAATTAGGAGAAACCAAGGGTGTGTATCGAAAATCTGTAGTTGAAAATGAGCAGCTAAACCTGATATGCCTGCATTCAAATACAAGATTACTGTGGTTTTGTTTTGTTATCTTTAAAAAAACTATGCATTACGTTTTCGTTTTCTTTTGCACTTGTTACATTTTCTGTGTTTATGACAATGTTCGTTTGTTCAATCTCTAACTTCTATTGCATTTGTTTACCTTGTTGTTCTTTTCCGAGTTACACTGTCTTATTCTTCTTTATATAAAAAATTCTATCAATATCCGCTAAAATAACATCGCGACACTAACAGAGAAATACATTATTTAAAGCTGTACGATCGGATTTAATGTAAGTTGTATCTAATTAATTAACAATATCCGCTACAATATCTTACAAAAGTGTGTTTCAGCATTATTAAACAATATTTGGCGAGTAATTAATGACTGTTACACAAATTTTCAATGTTTGATATCAAATAAAACGTACTGTCTCTACAGTTTTTCTAATCAACCTCAACTATGAGACCCGTGTGCATTACAAATCAATCAATTATTATTATTTTAATTGTTGACCAAAGATTGGACTTAATGTAAGCTGCATATAATCAATCAATAAATACTGCTACAATATCTTATAAAAAGTGCGTTACAGCATTATTTAAACAACATTGTGAATAATTAGTAACCGTGACAGAAATTTCTAATATTTGGTATCAAATAAAACGTATTTAAACAAAAATTAAAGCAACACATACGTTTAACAAATTAAAAAATGACATCGATTAAGTTCAGAAAAGCTATACATCACACTTTACGCATATCAAAATTCAAACAACGGCTAAATTGTTTATTAAATATGATACTTCTAATACAAGAGGAAAGCATGTTAAAACTGTACTATATAGTTATTGAAAAAAAACAAACCTCTAAATACAAACACGCTACTTAATTATGAAAAAACAAACATCTAAAAACTATGAAACTCGCTGCTTAGTTATGAAAAAAAAAACACCGTCAGGTCTGGTAAAAATAGAAAATAGTTTCCGCATCCAACATAGCACTCTATAATATCCTGATTGTCACTATGTAATATCAAATTTATTGGTCAAACATATTCTACAAGTAAACGAAGCTAGCATAAAATAACATCGTGACACTAACAGAGATTACAATATTTAAAGCCTAAATAGAAGGTTCATAGATTTGAAGAATGAGAAAATTGAACCTGCAAATTGAATAAAATCCTTGACATGAAAATTAGACAAAATCGCAAGAACTTACTTACCTAGGGTTTACAAATCTGAGCTCGCACTCTTCGGTCACTCGAATTGAAAGTTAGGGTTGTCGAACGTATGGATTTTTCTCTTCGACTGATTAAAGGTAGAATTTAGGGTTGTGGAACGAAAGGAGAGAGATCGCCTCTTTTTTTTCCAGCAGAAATTAGGGTTGGATGGGTTTGGACGGGTAAGAGTAACTGGGTTGGTATGAGAGTTTTTACTTGGCAGCTGTAAACGGGCTGGACCCAACCCTTTTAATTTTAGGTTTTGTGTGTTGGGTAAGTGGGTTAGGATCAGTTTTGACGGGGCTAATTTCTATAATGGAAGTTATCTATAACATCTATTTCATCACAGTAAGATTCAAATCAAAAGATAGGATCATTGATATTCTCCCTCAACAGAGAATGAAAGGATCAGGATAAGTTTGCTTGGCAAATCCCATGGTTTCCCAAGTACAATACTTAGGGTTAGCGGACCATAGAATTACATAAGTAGAACATTCTTATTTCGAAGGTGTTTAATCTTCGAAACAACTACACGAATAGAATTCGGCACATACACAAGTCGGTGAGACTTATGATCATGCAACATAAGTGAATTAACAATCGAGATTAAATCTCGAAGATACAACGAAATTGGGTTACCTGGAACATATTATGAATACCCAAAACGGAACAGAAAACGATGCATGAAAGCAATCGAACCAAGGCGTTCAGTAATAGTAAATGATCCTATATAACTAGGGGCCAACGTTTCAAATATACTGAAATGCACTTAACTCCTTTAAAGGAGTAACCCAAATAAGTACAATCATCAAAAGAGGATTAAAAAAAGATAGGTGGGATTTCAAGCTACCACCATAACACATGATTGCATGAATGCAATTCATCAAAAGAACCGCACTAAGGCCAAGAATGGATTACAAGAAATTTCCCAAAATTTTGTTATAAGAGTTTTCACTCAAATCCATTTTCTTTTATACACAAAACTAAGACTTCAATACTTAAAATTTTTTAAAGTCTTTTACTTAAATTTTCAATTCAATCATCTTTATTTTAAATTTAAAGTAAATTAAATTAGAGTTATTCCATACTCTAATTCCAAAAATAAATATACTACAATAAGTAATATAAATTTTTTCCACTAAATTTATCAAATTTTAAATCATTTTACTTTATGATTAAGGAGGACACCTATTAGACCCTTCATCGATGGCTCTAAATATTCACTAATTAAATTTTCTCAAAATTTTTCTAAGTGTTTAATTTTTCGAAAAATTCGGCGGGGTCTCCTTTTCATGGAGAGCCCTTTACAGTTTTATAAATATGAATTATTTATACATCGATGAAAAGGTCGGAACACAATATATATATATATATATATATATATATATATATGTATAAGTACGTATATATATATATGTATGTATGTATATGTATATGTGTGTGTATATCGTATATATATATATGTATGTATGTATATGTATATGTGTGTGTATATATATATATATATATATATAATTCTTAACACATAAACACTTAGCAATTCATAACCTTCATTTTAAGCGTTTAAAATGCAAGCATGCTTACTTTTATACTTACTATTTGCTAATTAATCATTCAAATATCCTCTTGCACCTGCACTTAACTTATTGAAATATATTAGCATGCACTTGTAAACATATGAAGCATTAAAGTCATAGTTTAAATAAGACAACAACTTAAAACTTCAAAATTTTCAAATTCAGGCCTACTACAAATACTCAGGCTTTTGACATAGTAAAACTCATAATCTAAAAATACTCATAAAATAAAAGTTATTCTACTCAGTCCAAGCTTTCCAGTGATATAAAAATCATTAAAATCGGATTTATTTTTTGAAAGTTATGCCCAATTTACTTTCAGCTTTAAAGTCAAAAATTATAAAAGAAGACAGAGATCTCCATCAATTTTCATGTTTGAATAACCAAACAGCAACATTTTCAAAAATGATATAAAAATGATTTCTAGCTTACTGAAGGTACTCTCTTTTGCAAAAAGAATGGACTCATTTGGATATGTAAACCATAAGTTTTCGCTCTTTTAAAACAACACTTTCCAATCAAAATTTTCCGACACAAGACCTTTTATTGTCAAAATTTTCAAATCATTGCTAAATCCAAACTATGTAATTTTAGATCAAAACTCTTTACTCTGAAACATTTATTACATGATCGTTTTCTCCGAAAAGCAAGGACATCCAGAATTACACTATAATACATACAACAAACTTTCAAAATGGTTTACAAAGAAAACTTTTTCCCAATTAACAAACAAGTCTTTTAAAAGAAGACTCATATTTTAGTTAAAATAATTACTTTCTTATATTAGTAAGAAAAAATTATCTATCCAAACTAGACTTTGGAATTACATATTGATTTGGATTTTTTTTTAATTGCATTCACAATTAAAAATCTTATCTTGTTGCTCTATTTATTATTATTTCTAGCTTTCCACAAAATTTGCATTATATAATAGATGTATATTCAATTTTCTCTTAATCCATAAAGCTAAACATTTATTTTATTATCACTTAGAACTAGCCAAGGTTGATACTTAGTTCAAACTTGTTTTCAATTTTACTTCACGGATACATAATTAACAAGTTTTTAACACTATTTAAATTCATAACCAAACGTATTCTAATGGTTTTGCTCCTTATTAAATTTCATTCTAATTCAAAAGCACCAAATTAGCATTTTCTTAAATTTTCCCAAAGGCATACGTCTCTTCTTTTTTTCACTTTTTATTATCAAATGATTAAATGTTTAAAATAATCTTCATAACTATCCTTTTACTTTTTACTAAACCTCATTCTAGTCAATATTTTAGTTTTCTAAATAATTCATTTTCTTAATTTGAATACTTTGTTTTATTAATCACTATCACATGATATTTTCATCCAATTATGGTATTTCCTTAATTAAAATTATTTTCCATATAAATGAATTAGCATAAGGTAATATTTTCCAAAATACTTTACCTAAAAGCTTACTTAAGCATTTCAAATTTTCCATGTATGTAAACTTTCACAAACATGTAACATAACCAATAATTAATACAATTTTTTTGAATGAAACCATATTCAAATTTTCCAATTATCAATTTAAAAATGATAACATCTAACTAATACATTTGTAGTGAATGACATTTCAAGGACTGCAAAGTTGACCAAGATCAACATTGCCTCTCCATTGCCCTCTATGTCACACTACTTCCATAAGTCCTTAAGTATGTATATAAAATACTTATCTTAAATGGCAATTTAGAATTTTCAAAATCTTTGCAATATCTATATATTTTTCCATTCAACATCCATACTAGTAAAGATTATTTATTGCCATTTCAAAAGCAAATATCATATCGCCTCGTAAGCGTTTAGGAATCCCTATCGATAACGCTGATCAAACGCATCGACCAGAATTCTTAAAATACTTATTAGCCAATTGACACAAGAAATTATAAAACCTGTTTTGATTTCTTAAGTAATCTTAAACTTGGTTATAACAATGTTTATTTACAAAACATAAAACATTTTCTTATTATACAACCATACAATCAATTCATAAAACAATCAAGTTATATACATAAGTATATTTCTTGTTAGAAAAATTTTCTATTCATATGGATGCTTTCTTTCTCAAAAATTCTTTTAGTAATTTTACTTCTTTAAAATGCATCCATGAAATTCTTAAACATCAAATTTTAATTTCATTTTAACCTCTGGTTAAATACCACTTATGAATTAAATTCCATTTTCAAAATTTAATCTTTCTAATAATTCTTGCGGTAGCTACAACTTGAAGACACTGCAATTTCTTATCATTTGCATTGAGTAGGTTTCTAACTCTCAATTATATCACCTAATCAATATTATTACAACAATTACTATGCTAACACACATTCATGCAATTATCAACCAAACAAGCATTTACTAAAAACAAAGCATTAAATGTGCCCAGCGAAAACGGTCACACCATTTCCACTGCGCAACTCTAATCATTAAGGATCAAAACACATAATTTAAATCTATGCCATCTGAGGTCTAATTTCTACTATTTCAAAAATAGTGATATTTAAAACCCTTATAATGTTTTCAAACTTATTATCCATTCTAAGAAAATGAAAATACTAAAGACACAATTGAGGAACACAATAGTGGGAAACTATGTTATTACTTGTATTATAATTGGATGTACTGTAATATGTGTTTCTATTCCGTGTTTATCATATTTTGTCCTGAACTCAGCTCCGATACCAAGCTGTAACGCCCCACCCCGAGACCCATATTAGCAAAGAGTATTACAAGGTAATAACGTCTGCCAATACGGAGAATAGAGCTATGTAGGAGCAACCATTTATAGCCTTGTCTTAACTATCTACTGAATACGTCGATAAATGTCGTATATTTTTTTTCTACGTGGATCGACTTATCCAATAGATATTTAATACAAAACTATAATGGCTATAAGATCTAACAGAACAAAATATAACAACTCAAATGTAAAACACATCATAGAATAGTAGATCATCACATACATATACACATATACAGATACATCACAGAGTATACAAAATGATACATGTCAAGTGGTGTAGCAACCGCAATATACAAGCGAGTCAAAAGAATATACATTTCAGAGTTACAACCAAAAAGGACTACATAAAAAGCTATAACAAAAAGAGATAGCAGAATAGTCCAGACGGAAGAAAAATAGGCTAAGTCTGAATGTACCTAACCTGAAACATCTCGGTCTGACCCGAGTATAAAATACACGGGTCAATCTAGCTAAACAAATCAGTTAGATAAGCTAAATGATAATGAACATGCAAGGCCAAAAAGTATCACACATATCTCTAAAAGAGATTACTTGATCATCTAGCAAAAGATGAATCATAACAAGCCTCATATCGTTGGCAACTCAAATAAACAAAGGATATGAATATCCTAAATCGAGCCAAAAAGGCAAATCACAAATACCAATAAAGGTAACACAAGTTTCCACAAAGTAATCACTATGTATCAAGTGGTTCAAAAGACCTACTCCGAAAGGCGATACTCTAGGAAAATAAAAATATCAATGAAACAAAAGATGCGCGTGCTCGGTACTGTATAAACAAGGATCCACAAGCCCGAATACGACAAACCCAAGTATCTCTCGAGCGGTGATGAAGGACCAACTCTAAAAGCGATACTATAGGGCAACAAACCCGAAGGCGACAAACCCAAGTATCTCTCGAGCGGTGATGATAGACCAACTCCAAAAGCGATACTATAAGGCAACAAACCCGAAGGTGACAAACCCAAGTATCTCTTGAGCGGTGACGATAGACTAACTCCAAAAGCGATACTATAAGGCAACAAACCCGAAGGCGACAAACCCAAGTATCTCTCGAGCGATGACAATGGACTAACTCCAAAAGCGATACTATAGGGCAACAAACCCGAAGGCGACAAACCCAAGTATCTCTCGAGCGGTGACGATGGACCAACTCCAAAAGCGATACTGTAAGGCAACAAACCCGAAGGCAACAAACCCGAAGGCGACAAACACAAGTATATCTCGAGCGGTCACAATGGACCAACTCCAAAAGCGATACTATAAGGAAACAAACCGAAAGGCGACAAACCCAAGTATCTCTCGAGCGGTGACTATGGACCAACTCTAAAAGCGATACTATAGGGCAATAAACCCGAAGGCAACAAACCCGAAGGCACAAACCGTAGTGGCGAAGGTCCGGAGGCCTAGTACTGGACACCACTAACTGGAAATATGTGTCACAAACTCTCGGAAAGAAACCAAAAAAGTGTTAACGTGTGTTCCATACGACATGTTCGCACTAAATGGTTTACTAAACATTAGTCAATTCCACACTCAAAGCAGTACAAAGTTTACCTCATGTCATCAGTAAACTGGACCCGAAGGTCAAAACGATCGAACAAATAAATTAGGAATTAATTGGAAAGATAAACGCAAGTATTTCATAGTGCGTGTTTTACCCAACCATTAATTACCTTCCCACTTCATTCGAAGTGCAAAAGAGTGTAATTTTGCTCAGAAAATAATTTGGAACAAGTTTAGAAATTGTTTGAAAACACTTTGGAAATTGCCTTTGAAATTCTCCTATTATGGAGTAAATAATTTAATACTTAAAATAATACTAAATAATAATTTCACAGGCCAATTTGTTTGAAAAACACTTTAAAATGCTTTATAAAACTCGTGCATGAAATCTAGAGAGAAAATTCAAGAATTCGGGAAAATATCAAAAATGGCGGAAATTATTCCAAGTATAAAAACCGCTGAAAACACGCTGCGAACCCAAGTTCGACAGTAGGTTTGGACTTGACAAAATAATCCAAATGACATGAAATACTTTAAGAATATTGTTTAACATTCCTACTCCAATCTAAAAAAATATTCACCCAATTACGACTTGAAACGAAGAAACTGTGTCGTTTCGAAGTTGGACTAAAACCACTGTAAACTGCTGTGTAAAAACAGCGCAAAGGTTCAACTTCGACGATGAGTTCAAAGGGGAAAGTGAACCAGATCTTGGTGAAATTCGGTAGAAGCATAGAGTAATGTATCTACTTCGATCTACAAGAAGAATTGTTCAAATCCGATTTGAAACGAAGAATCTGCGTCGTTTCAAAGTCGGACCAAAACAAGGTTTAATACAGTGAATTACAGCAAGCTGTGAGTACAAGTTCGACAGTAGTTTAGAAATAGAAAACCAACCTAGATTGTCATGAAATTTTATTGGAATGTAAATCAACACACCTACTTCAATCTGCAATATGAATCACTCACATCCGATATGAAACGAATGAGTTATGATGCCTCAAACATGGACTCAGGCCATGTCAGCAACAGTTCAAAAACCAAAAATGTATAGGTCTGAAACCATCCTGGGTTCAACTTCCAAGGCATAAAACAGAAGAACAAATTATATTGGATTGAGCTCAAAATTGGTAAACATATACTAAAAAACTTCATCTTTCAAACAAAAAAAGAATCATTGAATTCCAATAAGAAATGAATAAGTTATGCGGCCTCAAACATGGACTCAGGTCATGTTTGCAGCAACTCAAAACAACTACAGGCAAAAATCTATACGTGCGTCAATTTTGCAGCAACATTTTGAACATTCAAACGACAATATTTCAACCAAAATTTTCAGAAATGAAGTTCAACATGCAAACTATCAAATGCAAGAAATCCGGCAGCATTTTTTTGTCGGAATCAAAAGTTATGATCATTCAAATAGGCAATATGAAACATATTTCAGACAGAAAAACAACAAAAATTCATTAACAAAAGATAGATTTTTGATTGCTTTTGTAATTTTTGAGCTTGGCTCGGCTAGGATTTGTGAGTATTACAACTCATCTTGCTGAATGCTTGAGCTACAAGAAAAAATCGGTGGAAAGGAGCAAGCTTTGGCCTCAAAAGAGCTTCAACAACCTAGGAATGAAATGTACATAAACATGTAATGCCAAAACAAAGTTACAAGCAATCAAATAATCTTCAAAACTGAAATTTGATGAAAGAATTAGGTTTAGAAGTTGATTACCTGCCTAAATTAACTTAATTTGATAAATTATAGCAATGATTTGATGAAAATTCGAAGATTTTGGTTTTGCTTTGAAAGAGTGAAGTGGGTTCCTTTCTTTTTTTTCTTTTACACTAATAAGAAAGAAGAAGAGGAATTTGCTTTCCTCTTTCTCAATTAGCTGGTTAAGTTTACTAAGTGGGCCTTGGACCCATCAATTAAAAGAAATAAATTTATGTTAGGCTAATTTAATTAACACCAAGCCACATTTACACTATGTAAATAAACAAAAGCTATTTTCTTTCAAATTTTCACATAACAAAGTATGTAAATTTACATACTTATGAAATAACATGTTTTATAATACATAAAAAGATTAATTTTAAATTTTTTAAAATTTTTCTTATTAAAATCCTTTATTTCACAAAATACAAAATTTCCACTAATAAATGCACAAAACCTTATTTTTAACTTCTAAAATTCCATAAAAATATTTTTCTTGCTTAAAAAAATATAACTAACCGTTCTAACCTCAAATTTATAATTAAAGCTCATTTTTACAATAGTTTTCACCTTTTTATTTAAATAAACAGCCTTTAAAAATTAAATACTTGCTTTAAAAATTATTAAAAGAAGTAATTGTCAATAATTAATAAAATTATTGCATTTTCTCTAAATAAAAACTATTTTCCATTTATTATTAACCCAAACAAATAAAATAAAGTTTTGAACTTTACTTTCTTATTGTATTCCAAAATTCATTGTTTATTCCAAATAAACAATTTAATTTCTCCAATTTTATTTTAATTTACAATATTAAATTATAACTACCATTATAATTTAATCCTTACAAGTAATCTCCAAAACTAGGGTTGTTACACATTCCCAATTTGGTAATGTGGCATACGAAGTGCCGCTGATCATTTGTTGATCAAAGCAAGGCTTTGTGAAAAGCGTAGCTTTGTGGACGAGACCTCGTCGAGCCTCACAAACCGGAATGGTCGAAACAGGAAAGATGTAGCAAGGTTTCAGGGGTAGCGCCCCTAGGATATGTCCATTTCTTCTGGATAGAGGTGATATCATGGTATGGAGCCCAGATATTTAACCTATGTGATTACTACAAATACATTACTTTATGGTTGTTGGTATCGAGCGCTCGGATAAAGGTTGGTTACGACCGGGGATGGATTATCTGAGGTGATACTCCCAGGCAGGGGGTACATCGGCCTTGTGTTGGCAGAGAACTAAGGGATGGTTCTCGGGGCGTCCCTCCAGAGGCGTACCCATGTGGCAATGGGAAGTTCCTTGGCCTGACCATTTGTTGCAAATCCAATCGTCTAATACGTACCTTGTACGATTTTAGTTGTATAACCTGCCATCTACTTATGGTGGAGCCCCACTGTTTAGATGGTAGCTATAGTAGGCATAGTTCGGAATGTCTATGCTGGCTAAGATTAATATTATACTTTCGAAATGTTTTCCACTATGCAGTAATAATAATATCAAAATGGGTTTTCCGTATCAAGCATTTTTGACTATCATACGGAGAAATCTCCTCCAATTCTGCGTTTGCATGGAGTGTGTGGCGGGAGGCCTTATGATAGTTTCATTTTCTAAAAAGCATTGCGGATTTCAAATTTTAAATTCTTTTGTTTGTTTTAAAGTTAAAACTGTTTTCGTTTTCTCATTCCGGTCCCATGGCTGACCCAGAGTTTATGGTTCCCTTCCTAAACTCTGGGTGCCCACAAATTTCCACACGGGCAGTCTAGAGTTGGATCCCTTCAACTTGTTTCCCTGCATCCATAGATGTTAGCATAACAATTAAATACCAATTCCACTTCGAGGTGGAATATCATAGTATGTGGGATTATATGATATCAATCGCTACTATGCGGCGCATAGGGTCTCATCCGCTATATAATGTAGGAAATCAATCACTCCATACAAATATATATATACACACTACTACTATATATACTATCACAATCAGACAATCAATCAATAATTGAATTTCTAATTACATTCAATTTGAGTGAGAAGATCTCACCTTTATTATGCATGCAATCCATTTTCCATTCCTGCTTGTTTCTCGATTTAGACCTTGTATAAATATTTATACAGTTTATCAATATTCGAAATAAATTGAACAATTAAATTCCCATTTAATAATTTTAGTTTAAACAAATGATTTCATTTGAACTAATCGTTTTCTTTTTATTAAATTATTTTTGGTAATAAATAGTTAAATAAGTTTTTTTTAAGTAAAATAATTACCCTGAATATATTTTAATTTTTTGAAACCTCATAATAGTATATACATATTTTTAAAATTTTGTTTTTACACAAATTCTTCAAACAACTTAAAATTCCTATATAACTTCCAAATTCTTATATACGTATGTTTATTTTATTTTATTTTTCTTTACAGGAACAGGTATTTTCTTTACCGTAAAATTATTGCTATATAATTTAAATTGAAACGAAAATCTATACCTCGATCGCCACTATGACCAACATTCATTCGACGAACTTCGGCTCCACGCGAATACCATAACACCAAACGGGTGCAACCTGAGAGCCAAAGCCATCATTGCGACTGTCAGAGTCGCCACTGACTCGAGAACGAAACCTCCCTCCAACTCACGAAGCTCGATGTCGCCGATCTCTCTTCTATGTGATTGCGAACGCGCCAACCACCTACCCGCAGCTCGCGACCTAAAACCCATCTTCGATCGAGCACACCGACGTCGACACCAGTTGCGATTATCGTGAAACCCTAACCATTTTCTCGAGCTTGATTTCATCGCAACAAACACCTTCTCTTTCGCTCACCTCGAATGCTACTCCACCCTTGGCGACTCTACAGTCGTGCCGCCACTTGCCTCTAGAAATCGACCGCCTTGCTTGCCATTGAGTACTTCTACATCGCGACACCACTGAACTCTCGATCGCGATCAAGAACGATCCACCACTTTCGAATTTGATTCGAAAAAGCTTCTATCAATTGATTTTGTTTTTTTATTTTGAAGAGGAGGCATACATATTTTTTCTTCTAAGATTCAATTCTGACCCTCGGTGTTCTGATTTTGAATATGGAAGGCGGCCATTATTTTCCACTGTCGATTTTTTTTGAAACGAAGAATAGTTTCGATTTTCTTTTTCGTTCGTTTCTTTGAACAAGATAGAATTATCTTTCCTTTTCTTAACGCGTGTTTCATTTTGAAAGGGAAAAGTGAACACGTACCTGAGCATTTTTTTAACGTGTCAAATGCTACAGTATTCGTCTTTATTTAATTAAAATTAAAATTCAAATTCAAATTGTTTTCGAATTGTGCAATTCAAAATTTCAAACTCCAATCGAGGCGTGCCGCCATGCGTTTATAATGTTAAACCCCTATTTCGAACGCAATGGAAAAGATTCTGAGTCCAAATTCGATCGTACGGAGAAGATAGCTTTTTGGACCAGTTATTAAATTATATTTCGGTAAAATTTTCAGCGCGTTGCTTATCGTACGACCAAACGATCACTCCAAACATTATGAAATTTGAAATCCAATAATAGTACAATATTATGGATCCAATGGAACTGGTTTCGTCTAATCTCGAGATTGTGCCTCAGAAGGCTATTTTTAAATATCGATTTAAATGATATGAATTCAAAACTGAACGAACGCTTTAAATTTCAAATTTTAGCACTTCCATTAACTTCAGTATTATTAATATAAATTTCTCAAGCCTTTGAAATATTTTTAACCGGCTTAAAACCGTGGATTCAAATTTTTACCCAACTTTAAATAAATTTATTTAAAAAATTTAATTGCCAATTTCATTCTGATATTTTTAATTCAAGTTAAAATAACTTCTAAATATTTAAAATCAAGTAAATATTTCGATATCAAATGTTCGAAATTCTGGGTCTTCGCATTATTCCCCCTTAAAAGAATTTCATCCCGAAATTACTAGTTAAGAATAATGATCCTTAACCCCTTGTTATTTTCGCAAAACCAAACAGTTTTATCAACTTGCCAAAACAAATCTTTTTATTAAAGACTCATGCACTTCAAATAACTTTCCAAAGTCTTTCATAGTTTCCAAACAACATTATTTTGTCAATAATTCAAAATTTAAAATTTTAAGTTTTGAATTTCAAAATTTTGTCAAAATTTTTTCTAACTCCCTAAATTTTTGAAAAATTTCGCCACCATCTCCTTTACACGGCTAGCTCGGTACGACTATAAAAGGTGTGTGGATAATTCATAAACTAGATATGGAATTTTGGGGACAAAATTCTTTTTAAGGGGGGAAGAATGTAACGATCCGAGATTTTGGACATCGCGAGTTGTGAGTATTATATTGTATTTTAATATACAATATTCCCATTAATTAATGATTAATGATTGTATACAATTTTCTAAACCAGTGTAACTTGAGTTTTCAAATCTATATCAAATTAATTCAATTTAAATAGAATTTCTTATATATATGTTTTGGTTTAAAAGAAAAAATATATATATTGTTTTAGATTTAAAAATATGTATTTTTGTTTCTAAAGATAAATATGTATATTTTATTCTAAAAGTTGAAATATAACGGAAAATTTAAATTTATTGAAAATTAAATATATTTTTTACACGTAGGATAATGAATTTACATGTAATAAAATCGGGTGGAAATTCTTAATAAAGCTAAAGTGATATTTTTAATTTTGGCACATATATAAACAATGTTGTTTATATAAAATAAAAAGTGTTGAAAAACTTCTTTAATAATAATACATATACATTTAAGTTAGGAAGATTGTATATATGAAATGATAAGTTAAAAAGGAAATTTAGGATATTTAAATTGATAAAATGTTAAAATAAAAGAATGTGTATAATAATCACTTAAATGATTATAGGAGAAACTATCTATATATATACATAGTTAGCCAATGGAATTGATTTATTTGGAACAAATATATTCTATATTATCAATAAAAATTCGTATATATGGTTACATATATATTTTAGAAGCAAGAATGTTACATTTTGTTTAAAATGCATATGTATTTATATAAAACAAATGAACTAAGAAGTTATTTTAATTTACTAGTTTTCACCCTTATTTTAAAATGGATAAGCGTCAAATGCAATGCTACTTTGTCAATATTAACTGTGGGCTGTTTAACTTTATAAATATACTTATATACATACTTTAAATGTTTTATGGCTTATATATGAAAATATAATAAGGGAAAATAAAATGTTAAACCTTTAAATTTAATTTAAGGTATTGAGTGAGTTTATATATAATAATTATTAAATTCCAAATGTTAAGTAAAATAAAGTGTTATTTTAATATGGTTTCTCATTTGCAGTTTTAGTTTAAAATGTGTAACATAAACACTACTTTGAAAAGTAATATAAATGGGCTGTTTAAATTCTTGGATTATACTTGCATATGTTTTTAATATTGTATGGTTACATTAATATAAATATACTAAGGGAGAAGTCTTCACATTATTTACTGTAAATATAAGAAAACCAGAAATATAAACTAGTAGAAAATAGTTTTAACAAAGTATAGAACTATGGGTTAATTAAAAAAAAATTATTAATAGACATGTACTTACATTTGGCATAAGCAACCTGAATAAAATCCAACATAATTATTTTAAGTTTCTTTTCAAATTCTCTCAACTCAGCAAACATCTACACAGCCTCTAAAAGATCATTTCTGTCTAACATCTGATGTTGCAAAGTTCATACCTATATAGGTCTTAAATCAGTAACTTTAGAAATATCTTTGTTAAAAATTATAAGCATCAGGAAAATATAAAAAAGAAGTAAAAGAAGAAAGCAAGTGCTCTGCTCTCAGTTTGGAAGCATCTCTGTTTAAAATGCAAACCATTAGGGAATTTCAAAAGCAAGATTTTCTAGAGTTCAAGTTTCAGATTTAAAGATTTCAAAACTTCAACTTTAAGTCTCTGGAATCAAAATTTTTAAGGTAAGAAACTAAATTTTAAACATGGTACAGAACTATTCCGTTTCTCTGTTAATAGTGAATGTTTTGTTATTTCAGTTTCAAAAATCAATATCTATTAATTTGATTCATGATTAATGATGATATGAACTAGGAATATGTTTATCTTCTAGTGTAGTTTAAGTTAAAAATAATTTCGTGAATAATTTATGTTGGGTGGTTATCTCAGGCTTTGATTTATAGTGAATATCATATTTTTGTGAAATTCCAATGAAATTAAATCAAGTATTCAAGCATGGAATAAGTATTTTTGCATAAAAATATGAATTTTAGAAGTAAAATTAGAATTTCTAGTACTTTATATCATGAGATATTAAGAGAAGAACTTTTTTCGTTCAAAAATTTATTTTCGTCGACTTCATCAATGAGGGGTGATACGACCGATTTTGGAAGAGGCAGGTGATCAAAGGGAAGGAGTTTACCGTGGCGGAATCATGGTTTTAGGGATGATTTGTGAGAGAGAGTTGATATTAGGGTTTTAAGTGGTGTCGGCTTTGGGTGAAGTTGCGATGGGTTCGCGATGTGATGATGCGACCGGAGTTCAAGGGAATTGGCTGGGAGGTAGTTGCATGGATGAGCTTTCGTAGGAGATAGGATGCATGCGAGAAAGAGGTCGATCGACGCCGAAAATGGTCGATTTGTGATGATAGGGTGTTTTCGTGGTTTGAAATTGGTGAGCTGGAGATCGATTTGTCCATCGGGGGAGAAGTTTGCATCAGCGTATGGAAAATCGGGTACTGGCAATGATGTGGATAGGGAAGGAGGTGTCACGGCTGTGGGTTGGGCATGGGCAAAGTTATGCACATGCACCGTGTCCAGAAAGTATTCCGGTGTTGGGTGAATTGAGAGAGAGATGGCTGAGCTTCGATTTCAGATTGGGTTTGTTCGCATGTATCATTGTTCGAATGGTAGTTGATGAGGTGATCGGAGCAGTTTCTTTCAATTTGCAGCATCGATTCTGGATGATATTCTGATAGATGATAGGATGGGAAGTGATTTGGGAAGAATGGTTTTGTGGATCTGGGCTTCGGCCCGTTTGGCTTGTTCGATTCAAGTGCGGGTTGATTTTTGTTTAGGTTGTGGGCTTCAGTCCAGTGGGCTTTGTTATAATAAAAGCAAAATTTTGTTGATGAAGGAATTTGGATTTAAAATGAAACAAAATTAAAATCAATTTACTTTCCTAAAATTTATAATAAACATGTTGTTTTAAAATAAATATTTTAAGAACCAATTTATTTTAATGTAAATGTTTATTTAAATAGTCGAAGAAATTTGGAAAACTTGATTTTCTTTGAGATTTTTATTTTAAATTTGGTTATTTAAATAGATTATTTTTTCTAATCAAGCTTTTAAAAAAATTATTTATAAATCCTTGGGATTTGAATGGGTGAAGTATAATTGAAATAATTAAAGGAAAATAAATGTTTATACTTTGAAATGAAATCATGCTCTTAAGTAATAATTTATTTATAATAATTATTTAATTTCATATATAATAATGTGTTATTAAGAAATAGTTCGTAATGACGGATGTTATGCCGTCGAACGATCCATTGTGAAATTAAATAAGTGAGATTTTATAAGCTTGTTTCAGAATCACCTTTGAGAATAAATGCCATTGTTAGTTGTATATGACTTGACTGTTAAGATGTTCCTAAATTAAGAGTTGTGTAAATTGTAGATTATTTCAAACTGTTTGACATCTGGACAGTGGAAACTGACACCATTCCGCTAAATAGTTAATTTAACTTCTGTGGGTAGTTTAAGCCATCTATTTGATGTTATCTGTGAAGTTGTTACTGACAATGATAATTTATGATATGTTATTCATGCATATATCTATTATTTTTCTATTAATTATATTTGAGAATATAATGTGAATCGATCTATGGAAGCTGATTGATTTGAATATCTGTGTCACTGTGAAATTGTAAATGGTGAATTGATAAGTACCGTTGAGACTGATAAGCCTTATTCTGTTTGGATTGATTTTGAAACTAGTATTGTTTTAAAAATAAATGTTATTTTTAGAAATGTTTTTAAAAAATGTTTTAAAGATTGATAGATATTTTGAAATATCAAAAGTAGTTATTTATTATTACTTTTGAAAAGCTTTATAAAGGTAAAATTTTAATAAGTAAGTATTATTTAAAATATTTCAAGGATTAAACTATTTTGTAACAATGCTTCAAAGGATTAATTTTTTATTAAATAAATAGTTAAGTATATTTTCTTCAATATAAATCGATTTAATATAAATGATGTTTTGAATAATATTTTGTAATAGCTTTTATAAAGAGTATTTTATTTATTTAAACTTGAAAATAATATTTGGAAATTTATAAGTATGCTTTGGAATGAAATGTTTTGTATATGTATATTTTTCAAATGAAATATGCTTTCTTAGTAAAGTGTAATCCATTTGGATTTTTAAAAGTGAACAAGGCTTAAAGGTTGTAACGGGAAATAACTTGGTTGAATTGATTGTTTGATTGTTTGATAGTTAAATAACCGACTATCAAAATTGGACAAAAACCTAACTTTGGAAATATCTAAAGGAAACTCGAGAATTATATGGTACGTTTTTCGTTCGAGGTGCTACACCGTACGTATAAACTCGTTTGTCCTCTAGAATGAATTATAAGGATACCCGTCCACTAACGGTTAGGAGGTGACTCCGATGTTGTATTTCGTCGGTGTATTTCCTAAAGAACCAGGGTTGATTTTGCTGAGAAATAGCGAACGTTGTTTCAAAGAGACCGGGATCAAAATTATAATCCAAAAACCATTTCGATCCAACGAGTACGTCTTCTTGATGAAGACAGGAGCTTGGAGTCGAAGATGGAGCATTGAAGTGCAAAGGCTACTCGCTACTAATCCTGAGAGTGATTCCAAAATGGATGTAGTAGGAATAATGCCTTCGATTCCGTTCGAACGCGGAATGGACTTGTATGGATGAATGCTTTCAGAACATCGTCAGGTGGGCGGTGAGCATTCTAAGTGATATGTTGTAAAAAGGCAATGCTTATCCTCGAGCCTCATCAACAAGAATGACTGAAAATCTGGGGTTTGTGGCAAGGCTAAGTGGGTAGCGCCCAAGTAGGGTGAGGTCATCCCTATATAGATGTCCCTTTTATTTCGGCTGTGTGGGCAGTTGCTGGTCCCAACCGCGGGGTGATCTTACTCGGGATTATCCAGTAAGGGGTAGTCCCGGTCTTGTGTTGTAGGGGATTTAGGGTGGATCCTCGATACGCTGATCTAGACCGGGTACTATGTCAGGTGGTACCCCAGTGCCTAGTCATTAGTTGGAAATCCATTCTCCTTACGTGACTTTTACGGTTTTGATTGTAAAACCCACTATGTGGCTAGTATGCTGGAATTTAATCATCTAACAATTTCAGCTATTTTGAATAAGTATTTGTATATAGACCGTATTATAATATCATAGGATTTTAACAAGAAATGTTTTAGCTATCGTAAGGTAAAAGACCGACATGTTTATTTGTGACATGGACTTACGAGATGCTTTTGTTTTCAAAGGATTTTCAAACTTTAATCAATCAAGTTGAGTGTGTTTCTCACGCTGGTTTACCAGACTGACTCGGGCTTGGTGTTTTTCCTATATGCTTGGGTCAGACCGAGCATATTTCCAAGTTTAGCTGGAAGAGTGGAAGCTTCAGGAGAAGGAGCTGGATCAGGAGACATATTTTAGTAGATGCTTATATTCAGTCTTTTTTTGGCCGTGTGGTCATTGTTGTAAGGACAAGATTGATATACTGTCCGAGTCATGCGGTTGTAACTCTGATGTAAAATCTGTATATGTTATTAAAGCAACAGTTTTGGGTTTGTGTAAAGATTTGTTTATATCATAATTTATTCGATCCGCTATGAGATTCTGATTATTCTCTTTTCTTCTATCTTCTTTCTATTTCTACCTTCTTTCTTCCTTTCACTATCTGTCTTCCCATGCGATTTAGCTGACAAGTGTGGTTTAAAGTCGGTTTAAATCGGTACGGAAAAATGGGTCATGCAACTCGCTCAATTTGGACCTCATACGAAAGAACTATTAATTTATAAACGTTAAGATAATCAAATTAAAATTAACTTAAATAAATTTAAATTTAAACGTTAATCATCTTCCCTCTCTTTTCGCACTCGATCCTAGGCCAAAAATCAAACCGAACATATCTGACTTCCCATGCTCGCCGCCGCTTCCACATGCATTTCCAAGCCAATCAGACGTCACCGCCACCTTCCACATCCAACGCCGCACCACCGCCTGCCCACAATGACACGTCCAATCGACCAAATCGCCACCCAGGCCAACCCCTAGGCCATACAAATGTAGCTCAATTTCACTTCCAAACGACAATGATTTGATGATCCAATCGCTCGTTACATAGAGCTCGTTGAGCTCTACGACTTTCCTCCACACACCGCGGCCTTTCATTGAGTGGATGATGGGAATTTGAAGGAGGAAGGTTGGTAAATTTTGGCCATTAAAAATTAGCAGCGGCTGAAGCTTTTTTGGGTTAGGGTTTGCAAAAGAAAATTCTCAAGTCCTTTTATAGAAAATTTCGCGGCACTATTCACATGTTAAAATTTCAAACTCTAAACAAGGCATGCTGCATGGAGTTTGTATGCAATATCCTTATTCTGAACAAACTGGAACTAGTATTGTAAGCCAATTCCATCATATACAGAAGATATCTTTTTGAAATCAAATTATATTAATTTAAATTCATTTAATTAATTTCTACGTGTTACTAACTCGTATGACCAAACAATACATCTGATCGCCATGAAATTCGACAACATATAATAATATACTATTATGGATCAAATGACATTGGTTTCATCAAATTTCGAGACAGTGCTCAAGAATGCTATTCACACATTAATTAAAATGAATTATTATTAAACTCATTCTAGTCACTTTATTTATAACTTAAAGTTTACACTAATCATTTCTTATTTAAAATTGAAATTAAACAACCAGTCTGAAATCCATTTATTCAAATTAAATTTAAATTCCATTATTTAAACAATTCCAAATATTAAATTTAACAATTTAATTATCAAATAAATTGCTATATCTGAAATATAAGTTATTTAACTTACAAAATTAACTTTTCAATGTTTAATATCAATTAAATATTCCAAATTCAAATGACTGATTAACAATTAAAATGTTTTTCTAGGATAATTTCAAAAGGTTTATTGATGTGAATGTTGGAATATTTTTTAAAATAAATTTGAATCACTATTTTGCTCTAATCTTGATTTGTTTATACCATTCATAGAACATCATTATCATATTGAATGTGCTAAAATTTGAATTTATATTTTGTATCACATAAACTAATGTTAAACTTATTCTTCTCTTAAATTAATATATATACGCTTAGTAATATAAATGTTATAAAGTAAGGAATAGTTACCATTATTTTATTTTATATAAATCCATTATTCTCTATAGAGATTTTCTTATCCCTAATTCTCTGTCCCTTTCTTGATTACCCATATATACCACATAGATCTCAACCACTCATTTTTTGTCATTATCCGTTCATCAAATATCAGTGGTCCTACTAATTTATTAATTTATTATGATGTAAGGCTAAAATTTCCTATGGTATAGGAGGCATAAAGAATAAGGTGTAAAGACCAGAAATTTTAGCAATCTGATATTGGGATAATTAGCTAATTTTAATTATTGGAATATTAATTTTTATAAGTCAAATAAATAAATTTTATGATATTGGAAAATATATGGAGATATATTTATGGGAGCTATATTAAATTGTCAAAACATTAATTTCCGAATAGGAAAATATATAAAAGTATGTATATAGGTATATATGTGTATATGTGTGTATATATATACTCATACATGTATAAACTTCATAACGACAAATTTCAAACTTATGACTATATATACATTGGTAAATGTTTATGAAAATAGTGCATATGGAATTAAAAATATCTGTATATATGTAAACATGTGTATATCTAAATGTATATACGAATATGTAAAATATGTAGATATATATGTGTATATATATATATATCTATATATATGTACACGTATATGTATATGTATATGTATATGTATATGTATATGTATATGTATATGTATATGTATATGTATATGTATATGTATATGTATATGTATATGTATATGTATGTATATGTATATGTATATGTATATGTAAATATGACAAAATGAATAGCTATATATATCTAAAGGTAAATAGTGAACATGTATATGGAAAAAAATATGCATATGAGAATGAATATATCTACATAAATATATATGTATACATATGAAGCTTCACGATGACAATTTCAAAGTCAAGCCCCAAAACATAAAATCAAGAGCATACTATAAATCAAATCATACACAAAACATTAAATCAAGCCACCAAGTAAATCAAATCACTTATAAATCAAGTCATCCCACGAAATCAAATCAGCCACCAAAAGTAAAAAAGAAAGATATGAAGCCTGTAAAGAATTTCAGCCACCCTAGTACATACTTAGCTAACCTATGCTTACACTGTTCCATCCCATCCCTTTATATATACATAGCCAACCTTGTTCACTTGTTCATACTTATCTAAAGAAGGAAGAAAACAGCGAACTGCTGCCATTAAAAAAAGCAAAGAAACCTACCATTAACATAAACCGGTAAGTGTTTCAAAGCTTAGAGGTAATAAAACAAGCAGCAGTGTACATCTATGGTTTACAGGTGAATAAAACAACTCATATTCGTAACTAGATATCATTTTCATTATATAAAAATGAATATAGGGATGAATAAATTGATATGTGACAAGTATATCTACATTTTTTGTATGTACATGTCTTTGTATATGTTTGTAGTTGTGGTTAGGTAATCTGCAACCCAAATTGTTCTTCTTCTTCAAAAAGTTGCTCTTTCATGTTTCTTTTCATATAAAACAGTTAATGCTTGGACTTCGAAGATCAATAACTCAACATCAAATTGGTTTTTAACTATGGTTTTAAAAAAATTGCCTGATTTTGAGTACAGTTTGTTTTAAAATTTATTTCATCAAATTTTGACAAGCATGGAGTGTTGAATATGTGCTTATATGATTTTTGTTTGATGATAATAAACATATATACATTCGTTTAAATGTATTTGTTAATGTACAATTTTATTTTTCATAGATTAAATAAATATTTGCTGAATAAAATTAAATACACAGAATTTGAATTCAAACAGAAATTTTATTCAAACAAATATTTATTATAATTTCGAATAGTACAAATTCAAGCTCTCACTATACATATACAATTTTGATTCTAATTACATCACAATTCAATTTACATAAATTTCTCACTACATATCACTCACACTCGTAGTTTATCTTTAACTTCATTCCAGTTAGAATCCAGCATCTGAGCAATCTGCAAAAATGTTCACTAACGCAGTAAAATTGAAAAAGAAATATTTTTGCAATATAAAATAAAATATGGATTTTTGAAAATATTATTTGCCCCAGTTATTTGGGTTGTTCGTCATCATTTACATTTGAATTCATCATACACGAACAATGTGACATGCATAGTGTTTCACTACAAGGCCGTGCACACCGATATACACTTGTATTCTTATCAGGGACAGGTAATCATGAGTGGCTACAATACACACGTGTACACTTATACACGTGTGCACTGCCTCGCCAACTCGTGTGCGCAGCCAACAAAAGCAAACATGCAAACAGAAAAACCAAAACAGTGCACCAAAGAAAATTAGCAAACTACAAGTGACAATGTGAATGCATCCAGATGACAGTGTGACAGTGCACCATCAAGAAACCACTGCAACAATACCACTGACTCAAAGAACAGATCACAAGACCACTATGCAGTGTACATGAATACAACAACAAGTCCAGCTACAACAAGACACAGTGCAGAAGCAAAACTGAGGAGTAAGTGCAACTGTGAAAATTGGATTGAGCAGGTGCAAATAGAAGTTGTACAAGATTGCCACCAACATAGTAGTGTGCAAATGAAGACCACTAGTGTACAACAACTCCAGCAGTGACAGTGAAATATGCAAGCTCGACTAACAGGACTGTAACAAACAATTGAACAACTACACAATCCAGGCAGCAAGTACATCATGAAACCAAAGTGAGTATGCAAGTGCAGACCAAATGCAAGACCAAAGTGCAACAGACACACAATGAAAATAAGTGCAACCCGAAAGCAACAGAGAACAATATCAATAACTCGAATCAAAGGTCGAGCAAAAATAAACATCACTAATACTAGTGAAACAGAAGCTCAAACCAAAATCAATGCACAACAACATGAATACTGTAACAATCAAGTTCAAGCCAGACCAACACAATGCAACAGTGATCTCAATATAGTAATGACAGCAGACATGAATGCAACAACAAACTCAGTGAAGCCCAAGTATACAACTATAGTTGTCATGACTCAACTCAAATGACACAGTGTACACAAGTGAAGCCAAATGAAAATCAAAGCATCATGAATATACACAATTCAGACCAAAGAGCAAAAGTAATCTGGATCAAATGCCATCAGGTCAGAGACAATACAGCAAGCTACAAGGATCAATGAATTGGATGAACAAGACTCAAACAATCAATACACTGCAAGTGCAACAGGTTTATGACAGTAACATATGATTAGTGGTACACATGCAAGCACAGCCTCAAACCAGCATCAAGTCAAGTCAAATGAAACAAAGAAATGCATCATGCAAGCTATCAAGACTCAGTGCAACAGGCAACATGAATAAACTAGCAAAGGCTAGCCAGCAACTCAAACTGCTCACAACAGACTAAAGTATGAATGACCAGAATAACATAAAACATGTACACAGTTCAACATGACTAAAAATTAGTGAAAAAGAAAAGTGCAAAGATGAACGCATATATGGATGCAGACATGCCAAAATTAGTATGAAGCTGAGAATGAACAAAGAAATAAAATTCATCATCATGGAACAGATGGTACACAGTTTGAAACAGGGATGAATGAAATTCAACAGTGCAGAGATGACCAAGTCAAAAATCAAGTGTGTGCAATTTTTGAAAAAGTCAAAAGTCAAATCCAAGTAAAAGAGGAAAGTTTCTGCCATATCAACCCAGAAAAAAATTGAACGCTGCATAATCAAAACCGTGTGTATCAAGTTGTCACGATATCAGGAAAGCAAGAATTAAGAAAGTGTCGAATTGATACGAACAAATTCTAGGGTCTCAGAATTCATATAAATACATCACACCCAAGTTCATCATCGGCAGAGGTGTGGAAAAATTTGAATCAAATTCAAATATAAACCCACAATCATCATCGGTAAAATCATCAATCAATCGAGTTCAAGCAAGCATTAAACCAGCAACGAAAGGGAAGAGATTACATACCACAATCTATCGAACTCGATCAACAGAGGAGCAGCTGCGAACGAGCGCAAGTGAAGCAAGCGGTCGATCGACAGAGAAGCAAAGAGCAACACTCTCAATCGAGCAAGGCAACACACAAACCAAAGAATCGACCAAACAGGCGATTTGAGAAAAACTCTAATCTGGACGAAGAGGAATAATCAAAGAACCAAAGCCGCCATATTTTCTCAAAGAAAATAGAAAATGAACGGGCTAGAGAATAATAACAAAAGGCCCGGCCTTGTTAAAGAGGATTAGGGTTTTTAAGAGTTTAATCCTTATTTTTATTAAGGGTGTTTTTGTTTATTTTTTGCTCTTAGTTTTATTTCTTGAAATCTGTACTTTTCGAATCAAATCTTGGTAAATCACCATCTAGGATTTAGGTTGTGTCAGATTGTCTAGTTAGAATTAGTTCAGTGAGAAGGGTTTGCGAGTTTGCAAAACTCTATAGGCGGTAGCAGGGGTTGCGAGTCTGTTAGAGTGTTTGTAAGCGGGAGACTGTTTAATTCTAATAGAAATCTGGGAATGCAGCAGTAGGCAGGGGTTGCCGAAGCTGGGTAAATTTTGTGTGTGATTTACTTTTCAACATATTTACTTCTTTGCAGTTTAAATCTTGTAGAATCTGCTATAACCCTATTCACCCCCTCCCCTCTAGGGTTAATCTAGATACTACAAGTGGTATCAGAGCATGGTATTTTTCTTTAACTCTAGAGTCATGAATCCACCAAATAATGCTTTTTCTAAGGGGCAATCTATTGTTAGGCCACCCATGTTCAATGGGAATGATTATACTTATTGGAAAGTTAGGATGGGTATTTATCTTAGTTCTGTTGATTATGATGTTTGGGACATTATTGAAACTGGCTATAAATCTCCCACTATAACTGTTGGTGATACTGAGATTCCTAAACCTAAGGATAAGTGGGATGCTAACGATAAGAAATTAAAAACTACAAATTCTAAAGCCATGAATGCTTTGATCTGTGCTCTTGATAAGACTGAATTTAATAGAATTTCTCATTGTAAAGCTGCACAGGAAATTTGGCATACCTTGGAAGTGACACATGAAGGAACTTCTCAAGTCAAGGAATCTCGCCTAGCCCTATTCAGCAATGAATACGAGAACTTTGTGATGGACAAAGGTAAGAGCATAAAGGACATGTTTGGACGCTTTTCAATTTTGGTGTACAATGCTAGAGCGCTTGGGAAGGTATTCACTGAGGTAGAGCTTGTGAGGGAGGTGCTACGAGTCTTACTGATGAGCTTTGAGGCAAAAGTCATGGCAATACAAGAATCGAAAGATCTGAGTAAACTAAGCATGGAGGAGTTGATCGACAACTTGATGACATATGAGCTTGAGCTAAAAGCAAAGGAGGAACGCAACAACCCCGAATCAAAGAAGAAGACGATTGCCTTAAAGAGCAAAGAAGAGAGCGATGAAGAAGAAGAAGATCCAATTGAAGAGCTTGCAATGGATGTCAATAATCTTAGAAAATTGTCAAGATTCAGGCCACGCAAGAAGAAAACAAGTGGTAATAGGTCAAAAGATTCTGACAATTCCGATAATGAATTGACGTGCTTTAACTGCAAGAAGCCTGGCAAATTCAAAAAAAAATGCCCACTTCTCAAAAACAACAAAGGAAAGAAAAAGAAGAAGAAGGCCTTTGCAGCGACTTGGGATGATGAAGAAGGAGAGGAAGTTTCGAATAATAGCTCAGAGGAGGCTAACTTGTGTCTTTTGGCAAAATCAAATTCAGAAGCAAGCTCAGAGGAATCTAGTGAGGTAGGTGACTATTCTTATAAAGAACTTGTTTTTATGTGTTGTGATCTTACTAAAATAGTTGATACTCTTGAATCTAAAATTGAAAAACTGAAATCTGATAGGAGAAAACTTGTTCATGAAAATTTTAGGTTAGAAACTGAACTTGAAAATATTCAAAACCTAGATTGTAAAAAATATAAGATTTTAGATTCAGAATTATCAAGACTTAAGAATAGCTTTGAGAATCTTGAAAAAGAAAACTTGAGTCTTAAGGAAACCATTGACACTAGGAAAAGGATTTTATAAATAGATGCACCTCACTTGTAACTGAAAACACAACACTAAAAACCAAAGTCCAAAATCTTGAGAAATCTCTGAATAAATTTTCAAGAGGAGAAAAATCATTCAACATATTATTGGGAAATCAAATTTTTGCTAACAACAGAAAAGGACTAGGCTTTGGGAAAACACAAGTTGATGATAATGCAAAAGGTAAGAGTGTCTTTGCTAGATGTGAAATAACTGGACATCGTGTTGAAAATTGTAGTCATAGGAACAAGAACAAAAAATTTATACAAGTTTGGGCTCCTAAGAATTCTACAAACAAATTTCATGTCTATTGGAACAAGAATAAAAGGACTAAACAAGTTTGGGTTCCAAAGGGATTGTTTATTCACAATGCTTCAGCCACTAACAATCATGGACCTATAAAAACAAATAGGTCACAAAAATCTTTCATCGTGTAGGTATGGTGGCAGGCTAAGGAACAACAACAGTGTTCTCTGGATTTTGGCTGTTCCAGAAACAAACGGGCAACAAAGCAAAGTTCCTTAGCCTAGTACAAAGGTGACATAATCATAATGGGCAACCACGAAAAATTATCGTAAAGGTAAAACAGGTGAAGATATATTTATTTGATCGATATATTAAATGTGATAATCTGCACCATATTTTGAATTAAATCAGCCAATAATAATGTGATGATAAAGAGATGATGATTTTTTGATTCTGACATAGTTGGCCAATTATATTTATGCCAAAAACACTATTATTTGAATTACTTCATACATATACGTTTGGATTAAACATAGTGTTTTGTTGGATGATAATATTTTTTTCGGCTAACTCTATATTCACGGTTTCTGGTTATTTACACGACTTCAATTCAAATTCAAGAATACTGTTAAAAATTGGGTTTGAGTTTGTATGCACACTTCGTGATCTGGTCTATCAAATTTAATTAATGATATTTTGGAGTGAAAGAGAAATTCAGATGCAGATCATACTGGTAATCTAGTTGACAGAAAACTTACAAGTTGAACGTGATTTATGGTGAGACATTTAGTAATAGCATCGTATTTCAAAGAAAATATCTGCATATTTTTCATTACAAATAATTTTCAAATAACAAAAAATTTTCTCATAAAACCCCTTCGAAAAAATCATTTTTTGACCATATTTTCAGATTAGTCATTTTTATTGATTTTAAATGACAAATTTTGACTAATCCGACTCCCTACTAATTATCAAAAAGATAAATAGTGATTGAGAAGGTGATAAGTGTTGATATTTAACATACATTACTCAAGACAGTATATTTGGAAAATTTCTTTAGGAATTCAAACAAGAGTTATAAAGCTTTTTGTTGGGTAAAGATTCCATGACCCTTTCTATTTCTATCCTTTTTCTATCGACCATCATTCATCAAAATCCAATATAGTAGGTCAATATGTGGTATTTTAAATGGGAAATCATTTGTGCTTCAATTTATTATATTTTTAGCAATAAAAATAAATATCCAAAATATTCACTCTCATTTAAAAGTCCTCACGGTTATGCATGGGTGAATTACTTGGATTTTTTATTATGTGCTTCCATGCTCATTTAAAAGTCCTCACGGTTATGCATGTATGGAAGGCATATCAAAATTGATTGATTAAATAGACAAGTTGATTCTAATCCCATTTAAAAGTCCTCACGGTTATGCGTGGTTAGAAGATACTTGATTTCATTTTTAAATTTTTTTTATAGAATACTACTAATCTCATTTAAAAGTCCTAACGGTTATGCATGGTTAGTAGATAATCAAATTTAATATACCACAATTAGACAAAACTATATGGTTTTATTTGATGAAATACTTCCCATCATTCTAAAAGTGCAATATGAGCCTAACAGGGGTAGTTATGATTTTTGTTTGATTTTTATTGAAGTTTAATATTTATATTCAAATTGAGTTTTAATGTTGGATTAATATCGATCACTTTATCTCTATTTTCTCTAACACTGTTATTCTTTTGCTGATAACAAAAGGGGGAGAGAAAAGTAAAGATTTTGTCAAATAAAATCAAGCAAAGGTCAAATAATTTTCCATTTGAATCTAGGCTCATTTGTATATTTCTATTTGTATGCATATATGTAGGGGGAGCATCGTGTAGAGAAGAAGCATTTAAATAGGAGGAGCAATTAGAGTATATCATTGACCAAATACATTTAACACAGTCAAAATCTTAAATATATATTTGTTATCATCAAAAGGGGGAGATTGTTGAATATGCGCTTATATGATTTTTGTTTGATGATAATAAACATATATACATTCGTTTAAATGTATTTGTTAATGTACTATTTTATTTTTCATAGATTAAATAAATATTTGCTGAATAAAAATAAATACACAGAATTTGAATTCAAACAGAAATTTTATTCAAACAAATATTTATTACAATTTTGAATGGTACAAATTCAAGCTCTCACTATACATATACAATTTTGATTCTAATTACATCACAATTCAATTTACATAAATTTCTCACTATATATCACTCACACTCGTAGTTTATCTTCAACTTCATTCCAGTTTGAATCCAGCATCTGAGCAATCTGCAAAAATGTTCACTAACGTAGTAAAATTGAAAAAGAAACATTTTTGCAATATAAAAAAAATATGGATTTTTGAAAATATTATTTGCCTCAGTTATTTGTGTTGTTCGTCATCATTAACATTTGAATTCATCATACACAAACAATGTGACATGCACAGTGTATCACTGTACATGCCACAAGGCCGTGCACACCAATATACACTTGTATTCTTATCAGGGATAGGTAATCATGAGTGGCTGTGTAACGTCCCGGAAATTTTCGACTTTCGAAAATTCAACATCGATACTCACTTTATCGACTGCCGAGAAATCGAAGGCCGGAAACCCGAAATGTTATGGTTTAATAAAAAGAAAGAAAGAGAAGAAGAGAGAGGAGAAGATAGAAAATAGGGAGAAGAAAAGAAGATAGAACGGAATAGAAAACAACAGAACAATAACAGAATCTCACAATTCGCAGCGGAACAACATATAATAATAAATGAATAATCTTTAAACAAAGAACTATATCAGTTATTACATTACATTACATCATATCATCAGAGTGTACAACATCATACAACAACAAACAGCGGAAAAGAAATACTATATACTAGTAATACGCCATGCCATCCAGCTTGCCTCCAGCAACTCCAGAATATCCTGATAAACCTTAACTCTTGACTGCCCGTGTGGAAATTGGTGGGCACCCAGAGTTTAGGAAGGAAAACAATAAACTCCGAGTCAGTCATGTGACTGGTGTGGGAACTCAAAACAGTTTATTTATCTTTAAAAATCAAAATAGAGGAATATTTTTAAAGTCAATTCGCAATGCATTTAAAAATGAGACTACCATAAGGCCTCCCGCACACACACACAATGCAAACGCAGAATCGGAGGAGATTTCTCCTTATGATAGTCAAAGATGCTTGATACGCATTTAAAAGAACATTTGATATTATTACTAGTGCATAGTGTAGGAAAAATTCATTTCGAAAGTAGAATATAAATCTTAGCCAACATAGACATTTCGAACTATGCCTACTATAACTACCATCTAAACAGTGGTGACCACCATAAGTAAATGGCAGGTTCTACAACTAATACCGTACAAGGTTTCGTATTGGGAATTGGATTTCCAACGAATGATCAGGCCAAGGAACTTCCCATTGCCACATGAGAATGCCTCTGGAAGGACATCCCCGAGAACCAAACCGGATCTCTACCAACACAAGGCCAGGTTACCCCTAACTGAGTAACAACTGACCGAATATGCCATCCCCCGGTCCTTTGGGACCTTTAACCCAGCGCTCGTAATCAATTCACACAATCATAAAGTGTTTTCAACATGAGTAAGTATCTGGGCTCCATACCATGATACCACCCTTTTCCAGAAGGAAATGCACATACCCTAAAGGGCGCTACCCCTCATAACCTTGCTGCATCTTTCCTGTTTTGACCATTCCCGGGGTGTGAGGCTCGACGAAGTCACGTCCACAAAAACATACTTTATACAAAAGCCATGCTTTGGGTCAACAAATGATCATAGAAATGATCACCAGGATAGACGATCAAATAAATGATCCTATCACAAATAATCAACACAATGATCATTTCACAGCAACACTCAGCATGTCACATTACCAAATTGGGAATATATCGCTGATAACATTCAACTACATAACCTCTGAGCTCGTACGTCTCAGAGAAGGGTGTTAAGTTAAAAGAATAAATTCTCCGCCACCAACAGAAATATATTTGAAAGAAATCAGCTTTATATCTCAATTTGTAACGTCAGACATACAATCCATACAAGTCTGTTCCAGGCTCGAACAAAACCGAAGGCACTTACAAAGAAGTCCTTGCAATCCGGATATCCACAATCCTGATCGGATTTCCCATCACATATGGAGAACTCAATACCGGAGCAACTCGGTGCAGAGTCAATCGACATGTCATCCTATCGCTCTCGCAAATACCGGGTCTTCAACACCGATCTTCAATGCTATCCATTACGTCGTATCACTATTCGGAATGGGTAATCCAAATAACGAGCGCAATAATTTAAAAATAAGTGTAGCATTCAAATTCAACAAATCACAACAAATACCTTTCAAAGGTAAATATTGATAGTCGGTTATTGAACTATCAATGGATATGCACAACATCACCAGATTCCAAATAATTTTCCAAATTATTTATTTCCCAAAAATATCTTTACTAGATATATAATTTTCACACTTCAAAAATAAATCAATATTTATCTTTAAACGAATTCCCTTTTCTTTTATAAATTCCATAGTGAATTTATATTTCACAATATCTATGAATATACGACTTCAATTATTCATTTCCAATTTATCTTCAAAAAGATAAATTCTCAAAATATTCACTTTATATTGGAAAACATTTCCATACTTATTAAATAAGTAATTCTCAATCCATTTATTTTCAACACTTGGAAAATATTCAATATACTTAAATCGAGATTAAGTATATATTTCATTTTTTTGGAAATCATTCTCTTAAACATATTTATTTGGGCCAAAACAAATGTTGCGTAAAACATCGTTACGACAACCCAAAATCACTAGTATAGGGATTCTAAATTAAAATAGATATATAAATCCCAATACTATACAAAACATTTCCTTTCGGAAATCATTTACTATAGCAACAGTGTTATAGTCCACTATTTCCTTTTATTTCTCGAAAACGTCTATTTCAACAATAAATGTTGAAATCTATGGTTTCGAATCTCAACACATTTTAAAACATCGTTAGATCGTTTTAATTCTATTTAAAACATCACGTCCAAAACATTTTCTTTAACATAATATTCACTATTCAAAAACGTGAATATACTACGTTAACAAATTTCATCCTTTTATTCATTTTATTTTAAAGGATTATTCACAGTTCAAAAACGTGAATATAACTCCATTAATAGGTTACAACAATTTACTTATCAAAATAAGTCATTGCGAATTTATAAAACAACGTTTATAAATTCCATTTCTATTTATTTTATAACTACTTCCTTTATAAATTCCTTTATTAACCTATTCGATTTATATCTCAATTATGAACCAAAAGTCCATATTATAAGTTAAACACTTATAATTTATTTCTTTGTAAAATCGTTCCTTTAACTTCCCAAATTATAAATCTTATAACTTATAAGATTCATTTATTTATCCAAAACCATTCTTTTAATAACTTTATGAATTTTATAAACCTACTGCTTATAAAATTCCATTTATAACTTTACCGTTTATAATTCTATAAATTCCATTCATTTTTGAAGTTCATTCACAATTCATTCTAATACTTATAAAAACTCGTTTTATAATTCAAATATTTTCATTTATAAATTATCAATTTTATAAATCCTTTAAAAAATCAATTTATACTATTATTTTAAAACATCTTTAACCTCCTTTATAATTTCACCATTTTGATTTATAAAAAAATCAAATTTTATAAATCCTATATTTAAACTTTTCACAATAAATTCAGAAATCTCGTTTTAACTATTTTATAAAATCTTTAGCCTCATATTTTCAAAAATCGGTTTTTAACTATATTGCTCAAAAATATAATTTTTATAACATTAAAAATCATAGCGTTATTTATTTAAAATGAATCAATTTCTAAACATATAGTATATTTTCAAAAATCACTTTAAAAATCATTTTAAAATTCCAAATTTGGTCCAATGATGCTACATACCAAATAGTCAATCACGACAACAACGATATCATATATCGATATGATAATCAACGAATATCAAAATATCCATAATTAAATAAATACTGTTGAGCAATCCAGTTGGATCCCTCCAACCTGTTTTCCTGCATCAACCAAACATTAGCACAATACCAATTCCGCTCCAGTACGGAATTATCGCGGCTTAATAGACGGCGGAATAGGGTCTCATCCGCTATACAAATACGGGAAATCAATAACTCCAATATATACATATGCCAGTATATATATATTGCTATTATATATAATACCAATTTCACTTTTTATGAAATATTCGCGGTATATGGTTTTTAATAAATAACATCCGCTTACTAACGGCGCATAATGTCTATTTTAACAATCAATAGATAACAATCATCATTCAAACATGCATTCAAGTATTTTAAATCTAACTATTTAAAATTAAAATCGAAACTGATTCGATTGAGTGAGAAGTTCTCACCTTGATTTCAATTTCGCTTTAGCGATTTATTTCGAATAAAATTAAACGGACGTTTAACTTTACCTAAAATTCTCACTAACTCCAAATGACTCCAATCCAGTTCCATAGCATAGTGCTCGTCCATACGATTCCAACGCAACTAGTTTCGCGCGTTTTCGACCTCGTATGAAAAAGATATACAGTTTTAAAGATTACACGAATTTTATTTATAAATTTACAACTATTATTTATATTCTTAAAACCAAACTAAACCACAACCGTTAGATCTCACCCCTCACCATCATCAGGCCGTCCCCTGCATTATCTTCCCCAAACTCACGTACAGGAAGAAAACGCAAGAAACCCATAGCTTGATCGAACTAGGGTTAAAATATACGACTTTCACGAGCAACATGAACACGATCAGGACCCATCATCTCGAAGCCGACGTCGAGCTCCACCCTCACCAGCAAACACGTGAAACCCGGCCACCGCCTAATCCTCGAAATTCGTGCCGAACTGCAGGCCTTCAAGCTCGAATTGCAGACAATCCATAGCTCCGTTTAACATCATCACCGTATGGATCGCAAGATCACACTTCGCTCTATAATCTTCTTGTTGGAGGATTTTCGAAATGATGAAGGGATTGAGAGAGATTGAGAGAGAAACGATAGAAACTTTTGGCCATAGGTTTGAGGGTGGCGGCTGAAGATGAAATTAGGGTTTTAATTTTATTTTTTTAATTTTTTTTGTGAATTATGAGCCTATTTATAGGAAATTATTGAACACCATTCATCCGGAAATTCCAAACTCCGATTTACGCGCCATAACCAGCGTTTCTGGGGTTTACCCCGCGTTCCGGACACAATGGAACAGGTTTCGGAAGCTAATTCGGACATCTGTGCGAGTTATGGTAAGAAACGTTCAATTTAAATTAAACCGATTTAAACGATTTTCTAGGCGTTTTAATTTGTACCGGACAAACGGTAAATCCAATTGACACGAAATTTGAAACCTTACAATAATATCACATTACGGATCCGATGAAACTAGTTTCGTCGAAATCCGAGACTGTTTGAAAAATGGCTATTTTAACTCGCCAAATTAATATTAAAACAATTCGATGCGTTTCGAGCTGCCACGATCAAACGATAACTCCGATTGCTACGAAAATTGAAATCTGATAATAACTAACTATTACGGATCCAATGAAACTAGTTTCGTCCAATTTTGAGACTATTCAAAAATTGACTATTTTCACTAGTCGATTTAATATTAAAATATTCAATTTTCACAAATAAACTTTTAATTCGATTTTAAAAGTTCTAAAACATCGTTCTAACTTCAATATGATATAATAAAATTTTACAAATCATTTTCAATCATATTTAACTCAATTTTCAATTATTTCCATAATTTCACATATTAAATCATTGATTTAATTATTCAATTAAATCCAATTATTCGAATAAAATTTATTCGACTTATAAATTTCAATTATTAATATTTAAAATTAATTAAATATTCAAATTTTAATTAAACACAATTCTGGGTCGTTACAATCTTCCCCCTTAAAAGAATTTCATCCTCGAAATCAACAAGTAAGAAAAGTTACAGAATCTATTAATTTTCCCAAATTCCATAGTTAAACTTCTTACAAAACTTTACTAAGTTTTCAAATCATACTTAGTTATCTTTTCAAAAACAACTACTATTGTTTAACTTTCAATTCCAAATCAAAGTTATAGTTTTCAAAATTTTCCAATTTTCTCAAATTTTTTCTAACGCCTTAAATTTTTGGAAAAATTCGCCATAGTCTCCTTTGCGCGGCTCGATCCGAAAAAAAAATGACAGTATTTATATCACAAATATACATCTCATCAAGTAATGAGGCATCCCGCAGGGAAAAAAATGTAAAAGTACGATATTTAATCTGAGGTATGTACCTTATATTTTATTAGCGAGCATATACGGCTAATATAGCGCGAAAGCGAGCTCCAAATGCGAAGCAAACGCGATCCGCACCTACTAAATACTCAACAAACAACATGAAAACCATGTATATAGACAATAGTATCAATATACAACATATAGCAACATAATAACTATACATGCCAACATAGCAAATGAAACAAAAGCAATATATTCAACCATCAACCAACTAACATCCAATAAATTCATAACCAATAAATATTCATTCATATTCAAGTTGGTTCACTTCCAAATCAAATTCAATTCTATTTAAGATTCACTTAACTTCCAATTGGATTTCAATTACTTTAGCTTTCTAATTTCGCTAATTCAATTTCATTAATACTTAATGAATTATATACAATCAACTAGCAATCAAATAACAACCAATGTATATTAATTACAACCAAATTCCTTTGCTTATATTCATTCAATTTGGTTTAATTAAATTAATTTTTATTCAACTATTCAACTTTCAATAACATTTGATTTTAATGAATTAACACTTATATTCATTATTTCATATCAACTTAATTCACATTTAATTGATTAACATTCAATCCATTCATTCAATTCAATTACAAAAGTTGAATTTCATTTACATAATCTAAGTTCACATCTATCACTTAACTTTATTAATTTACTTTGATATCAAAATCAACTTCATTCAACATCACTTAAGTTATACTTCCATTTAATAAACATCACTTTGTTTTACTTAACTTAAATTCCCACTTATAAATCAATTCAGATTTCAATTCTAAGTAAATTTCCATTTTACTTTAAATTCATTTTTATTTCAACTCGTATTTATAAATATATTCATATAGTTTCACTTCTTATATATGTAAGTTTATTTCACAATTGTAAATCACTTTAATTATAATTCAATTCTTATAATTCATTTGCTTATACAATTCTTCTTTTATTTAGATTATTCAAACAATTAAACAATCAACTTATATACTTTAATAATTCTTAAAAAATTATTTCTTTATATATAAAAATAATCAAGGTAAAATTATTTCATTTACTCAATTTAAAACAATATTGTGTCGAACTGTTCTGTACAAGTGTTTAGAGATCCCTATCAACAACGTTAACTACTCGTATTAACCAGAATCCATATACCACTCAACAAACCAATCATCACAATATAAAACAATTTTATATTCACTAACAAATACGCACTCATAGCTATTATTACCCTCAACTCATTCTAGAGTACTACTGACTCTATCTCTAATGAGTAACACCCAACAGAACCATGGTTGTCGCTTAACCATATGCTCTGATACCAACTGTAACGTCCCGGAAATTTTCGACTTTCGAAAATTCAACATCGATACTCACTTTATCGACTACCGAGAAATCGAAGGCCGGAAACCCGAAATGTTATGGTTTAAGAAAAAGAAAGAGAGAGAAGAAGAGAGAGGAGAAGATAGAAAATAGGGAGAAGAAAAGAAGATAGAACGGAATTGAAAACAACAGAACAATAACAGAATCTCACAATTCGCATCGGAACAACATATAATAATAAATGAATAATCTTTAAACAAAGAACTATATCAGTTATTACATTACATTACATCATATCATCAGAGTGTACAACATCATACAACGACAAACAGCGGAAAAGAAATACTATATACTAGTAATACGCCATGCCATCCAGCTTGCCTCCAGCAACTCCAGAATATCCTGATAAACCTTAACTCTTGACTGCCCGTATGGAAATTGGTGGGCACCCAGAGTTTATGAAGGAAAACAATAATCTCCGAGTCAGTCATGTGACTGGTGTGGGAACTCAAAACAATTTATTTATCTTTAAAAATCAAAATAGAGGAATATTTTTAAAGTCAATTCGCAATGTTTTTAAAAATGAGACTACCATAAGGCCTCCCGCACACACACACAATGCAAACGCAGAATCGGAGGAGATTTCTCCTTATGATAGTCAAATATGCTTGATACGCATTTAAAAGAACATTTGATATTATAACTAGTGCATAGTGTAGGAAAAATTCATTTCGAAAGTAGAATATAAATCTTAGCCAACATAGACATTTCGAACTATGCCTACTATAACTACCATCTAAACAGTGGTGACAACCATAAGTAAATGGCAGGTTCTACAACTAATACCGTACAAGGTTTCGTATTGGGAATTGGATTTCCAACGAATGATCAGGCCAAGGAACTTCCCATTGCCACATGAGAATGCCTCTAGAAGGACATCCCCGAGAACCAAACCGGATCTCTACCAACACAAGGCCGGGTTACCCCTAACTGAGTAACAACTGACCGAATATGCCATCCCCCGGTCCTTTGGGACCTTTAACCGAGCGCTCGTAATCAATTCACACAATCATAAAGTGTTTTCAACATGAGTAAGTATCTGGGCTCCATACCATGATACCACCCTTTTCCAGAAGGAAATGCACATACCCTAAAGGGCGCTACCCCTCATAACCTTGCTGCATCTTTCCTGTTTTGACCATTCTCGGGGTGTGAGGCTCGACGAAGTCACGTCCACAAAAACATACTTTATACAAAAGCCATGCTTTGGGTCAACAAATGATCATAGAAATGATCACCAGGATAGAAGATCAAATAAATGATCCTATCACAAATAATCAACACCATGATCATTTCACAGCAACACTCAGCATGTCACATTACCAAATTGGGAATATATCGCTGATTACATTCAACTACATAACCTCTGAGCTCGTACGTCTCAGAGAAGGGTGTTAAGCTAAAAGAATAAATTCTTCGCCACCAACAGAAATATATTTGAAAGAAATCAGCTTTATATCTCAATTTGTAACGTCAGACATACAATCCATACAAGTCTGTTCTGGGCTCGAACAAAACCGAAGGCACTTACAAAGAAGTCCTTGCAATCCGGATATCCACAATCCTGATCGGATTTCCCATCACATATGGAGAACTCAATACCGGAGCAACTCGGTGCAGAGTCAATCGACAGGTCATCCTATCGCTCTCGCAAATACCGGGTCTTCAACACCAATCTTCAATGTTATCCATTACGTCGTATCACTATTCGGAATGGGTAATCCGAATAACGAGCGCAATAATTTAAAAATAAGTGTAGCATTCAAATTCAACAAATCACAACAAATACCTTTCAAAGGTAAATATTGATAGTCGGTTATTGAACTATCAATGGATATGCACAACATCACCAGATTCCAAATAATTTTCCAAATTATTTATTTCCCAAAAATATCTTTACTAGATATATAATTTTCACACTTCAAAAATAAATCAATATTTATCTTTAAACGAATTCCCTTTTCTTTTATAAATTCCATAGTGAATTTATATTTCACAATATCTATGAATATACGACTTCAATTATTCATTTCCAATTTATCTTCAAAAAGATAAATTCTCAAAATATTCACTTTATATTGGAAAACATTTCCATACTTATTAAATAAGTAATTCTCAATCCATTTATTTTCAACACTTGGAAAATATTCAATATACTTAAATCGAGATTAAGTATATATTTCATTTTTTTTGGAAATCATTCTCTTAAACATATTTATTTGGGCCAAAACGAATGTTGCGTAAAGCATCGTTACGACAACCCAAAATCACTAGTATAGGGATTCTAAATTAAAATAGATATATAAATCCCAATACTATACAAAACATTTCCTTTCGGAAATCATTTACTATAACAACAGTGTTATAGTCCACTATTTCCTTTTATTTCTCGAAAACGTCTATTTCAACAATAAATGTTGAAATTATGGTTTCGAATCTCAACACATTTTAAAACATCGTTAGATCGTTTTAATTCTATTTAAAACATCACGTCCAAAACATTTTCTTTAACATAATATTCACTATTCAAAAACGTGAATATACTACGTTAACAAATTTCATCCTTTTATTCATTTTATTTTAAAGGATTATTCACAGTTCAAAAACGTGAATATAACTCCATTAATAGGTTACAACAATTTACTTATCAAAATAAGTCATTGCGAATTTATGAAACAACGTTTATAAATTCCATTTCTATTTATTTTATAACTACTTCCTTTATAAATTCCTTTATTAACCTATTCGATTTATATCTCAATTATGAACCAAAAGTCCATATTATAAGTTAAACACTTATAATTTATTTCTTTGTAAAATCGTTCCTTTAACTTCCCAAATTATAAATCTTATAACTTATAAGATTCATTTATTTATCCAAAACCATTCTTTTAATAACTTTATGAATTTTATAAACCTACTGCTTATAAAATTCCATTTATAACTTTATCGTTTATAATTCTATAAATTCCATTCATTTTTGAAGTTCATTCACAATTCATTCTAATACTTATAAAAACTCGTTTTATAATTCAAATATTTTCATTTATAAATTATCAATTTTATAAATCCTTTAAAAAATCAATTTATACTATTATTTTAAAACATCTTTAATCTCCATTATAATTTCACCATTTTGATTTATAAAAAAATCAAATTTTATAAATCCTATATTTAAACTTTTCACAATAAATTCAGAAATCTCGTTTTAACTATTCTATAAAATCTTTAGCCTCATATTTTCAAAAATCGGTTTTTAACTATATTTCTCAAAAATATAATTTTTATAACATTAAAAATCATAGCATTATTTATTTAAAATGAATCAATTTCCAAACATATAGTATATTTTCAAAAATCACTTTAAAAATCATTTTAAAATTCCAAATTTGGTCCAATGATGTTACATACCAAATAGTCAATCACGACAACAACGATATCATATATCGATATGATAATCAACGAATATCAAAATATCCATAATTAAATAAATACTGTTGAGGAATCCAGTTGGATCCCTCCAACCTGTTTTCCTGCATCCACAAACATTAGCACAATACCAATTCCGCTCCAGTACGGAATTATCGCGGTATATGGGACGATTTAAAATATTATCCGCTTAATAGACGGCGCAATAGGGTCTCATCCGCTATACAAATGCGGGAAATCAATAACTCCAATATATACATATGCCAATATATATATATATATATTGCTATTATATATAATACCAATTTCACTTTTTATGAAATATTCGCGGTATATGGTTTTTAATAAATAACATCCGCTTACTAACGGCGCATAATGTCTATTTTAACAATCAATAGATAACAATCATCATTCAAACATGCATTCAAGTATTTTAAATCTAACTATTTAAAATTAAAATCGAAACTGATTCGATTGAGTGAGAAGTTCTCACCTTGATTTCAATTTCGCTTTAGCGATTTATTTCGAATAAAATTAAACGGACGTTTAATTTTACCCAAAATTCTCACTAACTCCAAATGACTCCAATCCAGTTCCATAGCATAGTGCTCGTCCATACGATTCTAACGCAACTGGTTTCGCAAGTTTTCGACCTCTTATGAAAAAGATATACATTTTTAAAGATTACACGAATTTTATTTATAAATTTACAACTATTATTTAAATTTTTAAGACCAAACTAAACCACAACCGTTAGATCTCACCCCTCACCATCATCAGGCCGTCCCCTGCATTATCTTCCCCAAACTCACGTACAGGAAGAAAACGCAAGAAACCCATAGCTTGATCGAACTAGGGTTAAAATATACGACTTTCACGAGCAACATGAACACGATCAGGACCCATCATCTCGAAGCCGACGTCGAGATCCACCCTCACCAGCAAACATGTGAAACTCGGCCACCCCCTAATCCTCGAAATTCGTGCCGAACTGCAGGCCTTCAAGCTCAAATTGCAGACAATCCATAGCTCCGTTTAACATCATCACCGTATGGATCGCAAGATCACACTTCGCTCTATAATCTTCTTGTTGGAGGATTTTCGAAATGATGAAGGGATTGAGAGAGATTGAGAGAGAAATGATAGAAACTTTCGGCCATAGGTTTGAGGGTGGCGGCTGAAGAAGAAATTAGGGTTTTAATTTTTTTTTTATTTTTTTTGTGAATTATGAGCCTATTTATAGGAAATTATTGAACACTATTCATCCGAAAATTCCAAACTCCGATTTACGCGTCGTAACCAGCGTTTCTGGGGTTTACCCCGCGTTCCGGACACAATGGAACAGGTTTCGGAAGCTAATTCGGACATATGTGCGAGTTATGGCAAGAAACGTTCAATTTAAATTAAACCGATTTAAACGATTTTCTAGGCGTTTTAATTTGTACCGGACAAACGGTAAATCCAATTGACACGAAATTTGAAACCTTACAATAATATCACATTACGGATCCGATGAAACTAGTTTCGTCGAAATCCGAGACTGTTTGAAAAATGGCTATTTTAACTCGCCAAATTAATATTAAAACAATTCGATGCGTTTCGAGCTGCCACGATCAAACGATAACTCCGATTGCTACGAAAATTGAAATCTGATAATAACTAACTATTACTGATCCAATGAAACTAGTTTCGTCCAATTCTGAGACTGTTCAAAAATTGACTATTTTCACTAGTCGATTTAATATTAAAATATTCAATTTTCACAAATAAATTTTAATTCGATTTTAAAAGTTCTAAAACATCGTTCTAACTTCAATATGATATAATAAAATTTTACAAATCATTTTCAATCATATTTAACTCAATTTTCAATTATTTCCATAATTTCACATATTAAATCATTGATTTAATTATTCAATTAAATCCAATTATTCGAATAAAATTTATTCGACTTATAAATTTCACTTATTAATATTTAAAATTAATTAAATATTTAAATTTTAATTAAATACAATTCTGGGACGTTACAGGCTGCAAAACACACGTGTACACTTATACACGTGTGCACTGCCTCACCAACTCGTGTGCGCAGCCAACAAAAGCAAGCATGCAAACAGAAAAACCAAAACAGTGCACCAAAGAAAATTAGCAAACTACAAGTGACAATGTGAATGCATCCAGATGAGTGACAGTGCACCATCAAGAAACCACTGCAACAATACCACTGACTCAAAGAACAGATCACAAGAGCAGTGTACATGAATACAACAACAAGTCCAGCTACAACAAGACACGGTGCAGAAGCAAAACTGAGGAGTAAGAGAAACTGTGAAAATTGGATTGAGCAGGTGCAAATACAAGTCGTACAAGATTGCCACCAACATAGTAGTGTGCAAATGAAGACCACAAGTGTACAACAACTCCAGCAGTGACAATAAAATATGCAAGCTCGACTAACAGGACTGCAACAAACAATTGAACAACTACACAATCCAGGCAGCAAGTACATTATGAAACCAAAGTGGGTATGCAAGTGCAGACCAAATGCAAGACCAAAGTGCAACAGACACACAATGAAAATTAGTGCAACCCGAAAGCAACAGAGAACAATATCAATAACTCGAATCAAAGGTCGAACAAAAATCAACATCACTAATACTAGTGAAACAGAAGCTCAAACCAGAATCAATGCACAACAACATGAATACTGTAACAATCAAGTTCAAGCCAGACCAACACAATGCAACAGTGATCTCAATATAGTAATGACAGAAGAAATGAATGCAACAACAAACTCAGTGAAGCCCAAGTATACAACTATAGTTGTCATGACTCAACTCAAATGACACAGTGTACACAAGTGAAGCCAAATGAAAATCAAAGCATCATGAATATACACAATTCAGACCAAAGAGCAAAAGTAATCTAGATCAAATGCCATTAGGTCAGAGACAATACAGCAAGCTACAAGGATCAATGAATTGGATGAACAAGACTCAAAACAAACAATACACTACAAGTGCAACAGGTTTATGACAGTAACATATGATCAGTGGTACACATGCAAGCACAGCCTCAAACAAGCATCAAGTCAAGTCAAATGAAACAAAGAAATGCATCATGCAAGCTATCAAGACTCAGTGCAACAGGCAACATGAATAAACTAGCAAAGGCTAGCCAGCAACTCAAACTGCTCACAACAGACTAAAGTATGAATGACCAGAATAACATAAAACATGTACATAGTTCAACGTGACTAAAAGTTACAGTGAAAAAGAAAAGTGCAAAGATGAACGCATATATGGATGCAGACATGCCAAAATTAGTATGAAGTTGAGAATGAACAAAGAAACAAAATTCATCATCATGGAACAGATGGTACAGTTTGAAACAGGGATGAATGAAATTCGACAGTGCAGAGATGACCAAGTCAAAAATCAAGTGTGTGCAATTTTTGTAAAAGTCAAAATTCATATCCAGGTAAAAGAGGAAAGTTTCTTCCGTATCAACCAAGAAAAAAATCGAACGCTGCATAGTCAAAACCGTGTGTATCTAGTTGTCATGATATAAGGAAAGCAAGAATTAGGAAAGTGTCGAATTGATACGAACAAATTCTAGGGTCTCAGAATTCATATAAATACATCACACCCAAGTTCATCATCGGCAGAGGTGTGGCAAAATTGAATCAAATCCAAATATAAACCCACAATCATCATCGATAAAATCATCAATCAATTGAGTTCAAGCAAGCATTAAACCAGCAACGAAAGGGAAGAGATTACATACCACAATCTATCGAACTCGATCAACAGAGAAGCAGCTGCGAACGAGCGCAAGTGAAGCAAGCAGTTGATCGACAGAGAAGCAAAGAGCAACACTCTCAATCAAGCAAGGCAACACACAAACCAAAGAATCGACCAAACAGGCGATCTGAGAAAAACCCTAATCTGGACAAAGAGGAATAATCAAAGAATCAAAGCCGCCATATTTTCTCAAAGAAAGTAGAAAAGGAATGGGCTAGAGAATAATAACAAAAGGGCCGGCCTTGTTCAAGGGGATTAGGGTTTTTAAGAGTTTAATCCTTATTTTTATTAAGGGTGTTTTTGTTTATTTTTTGCTCTTAGTTTTATTTCTTGAAATCTGTACTTTTCGAATCAAATCTTGGTAAATCACCACCTAGGATTTAGGTTGTGTCAGATTGTCTAGTTAGAATTAGTTCAGTGAGCAGGGTTTGCGAGTTTGCAAAACTCTATAGGCGGTAGCAGGGGTTGCGAGTCTGTTAGAGTGTTTGTAAGCGGGAGACTGTTTAATTCTAATAGAAATCTGGGAATGCAGCAGTAGGAAGGGGTTGCCGAAGCTGGGTAAATTTTGTGTGTGATTTACTTTTCAGCATATTTACTTCTTTGCAGTTTAAATCGAGAAAATCTGCTATAACCCTATTCATCCCCCGTCTAGGGTTAATCTAGATCCTACATGGAGGACGCAACCATTATAACTTATCGAATGGATTATATAGTTGAAACCATTATAAAAGCATGATTTTTAGAATTGGTTTGGATATTTTTAATGGAGTTTGGACGATGAAATATTGAGATGAACGGAACTGGGCGAATTGTGAAATTCTAGCGATTTAGTTGATTGCCTAGCTTGAAACTGGGCGTGGAGGAGGTGTAGGGGTTAGTACTGATGGGAAAAATAGTGCGGGGTTTTTCTATAGTGTGTGCAAATGGAATGAGGAGGTTTTAGGGTTTAGGATTGGATTGTTTTGGGTTTCGAGTTCAGGCAAATGACGACGATGAAGGACAGAAATAGGTATGCGCATTGGGGGGAAAGGAAGAGGGGGTTGTGGCGAGTCTCGTGGCAAAGATTAGTGGTGGATGGTCGAGTTTGGAGGCCAGGCGAGGTGGTTGAAGGGGGATGGCTTCATTTAGGTTTTGGATTTGGGTTCGAATTTTCGAATAGGGTGGTGTCGTGGTTTCCAAGCATGAAATCGAGGTAAGGCGGTCGAGGGTATGTGCACATGTGCATGCACGTTTTCATGCATCCACGCGAATGAAAGAAAAGAAAGGGAAGGAAAGAACAGGAGAAAGAAAGGAGGAGAGGAAGGAATGGGCTGGGTTTTTGGGTTGATGGGTCGAGTGTTTTTGACTTAAAAGTAAAGTAAAATTAATTACTTTATTTAGAAATCTATAAATTTTAAATCACTATTTCTTCTTCATTTCAAATCCAAACAACGTGTAGATTTTTGCGTTGTGTACCTATTGCAAAATATTTTCATCTGAATTAATTTTGTCAGCTTTTCTATAATGTAAAATTTAATGATTTAAACAACTAAAGTAAATAAATAAGTAATTTCTTAATTATTAATTATATGCCAATTCAATAAATGGATTATTAAATGGACTATTTAATTTTAAATAACTAAAATAAATTATTTTAGTTAATCCCTTTGATTACAAGTAATCTGGATTAAAACATATAAATTGACTCGGTAAATTGGGACTGATTAAAATTCTGATTTGTAAATTATTTAATCGTTGGCTGAGTTATTGATCTATGTTTTGACTAATATTTCTCTTAAATACCGATTTCAATTATCTATTATATGTGCCATTAAGTAGCCAAAAAAATAAAGTAGATAGAATAAAACGTTGTCATATTTTATTGGAAATAAATCGAATTGTACTGATCATTATTCCGAAATTGGGAAATATAACGATTACAAGAGATCAATTTCGATGGATTTGTCACGATAAAGTGAACATATGGAAAGAATTTCCATATGTGAATATTGACACCCTGATTGTTAAATTTTTATTTATAACTTGGCCTTTAAAAATTCATCATTTGGATTCGATCAGACCGGATCGGATATCTACATTATCTGAAATCCACTTTGATCCAATAACCACTACGAACCTTTACGATTTTGATTGTAAATCCTAATATGCTGGAATTTAATTTATTTAACAATTTCAGCTATTTTAATAAGTATTGATACTTAGACACTAGTATAATATCACTGGATTTTCTATAAAATGTTTTGGTTATTGTAAGATAAAAACCCGTCGTGTTTATGTGTGACGCAGTCTTACGAGATACCTTTGTTTTCAAAGTGATTTCGATAACTTAAATAATTCAAATTGTGTATGTTTACTCATGCTGGTTTTCGAGACTGACTCGGGTGTTATTTTATTATAATGCTCGGGTTAGACCGAGTATTACAGATTCAGGTTAGGATGCAATGGAGCTCAGGAGACGAGCTGGAAGACAGAGATGTATTACACGTACTTGATTATATTCCACCGTATATTATAGGGTGTATATTCAGAACTTTTGAGGACAAGTTATTATAACTTTCCAAATTTCTATGTTGATGGTTGGACTCTTATAATTTGTATGTATATTAATAGTTACAGTTTTCTTTTGTATAAAAATCTGTTATTGTATATTGTATTTTGTTCCGCTGTGATTGTAAGGTTTCGAGTTGTTGTTTTCTATTTCTTCTTCTCCCTTTTTCTTCTTAACCCCTATTGACATGGTATTTCCAACACTCGATTGCTCTGCATTATATACAGTGAATGTATTAGTGTTGATTTTCGAGGGTCGAAAATCCCGGGTCGTTACAGTTGGTATTAGAGCTTTGGTTTAGACACACCTTAGTCTGTTGGGGTTAACTCATTAGGGATGGGGTAGTAATATCCTAGAATGAGTTTGTCTGAGGGTGTATATATATAAGAGAGCACGTATTTTTTAGTGTTATAAATGTTTTATATAAGTTTTGAAATGGAAAAAAAAATCCTAATACTATATGTTATATATAAAGGAAATTTTTTTTATAACTAATATAGTTATTTGTAATATGTTTGATTTATAAAATGATGATATTTAACTATTATCATTTATTGTGGGTTTGTGTATTTAGTTAGTTTATAAGCATTGGCTATTATTGTTGATTGAATTTATGAACTAAACACTAGTTTAATAATGGTGTATTAAAGGAAATAAAGTGGATGATTATATGAATATGATTTCTAAGCTTTGACTTAACAAAAAGAATTTAAACCGAAAATTTGAGATCTAAAATTCCAACGTTTTAGAAATTGGTTTCCTAATATTTTGTAAATAATAGTAGTATTATTCAAAAGTGAATTATTAGGATATTTTCATATGAAATTGAAATGTTTTTTTTTGTGAATCTTGTTGTTTGTTGATTGGTAGTTTCAACTATTGAAATAAATTAGAATGTCTAGATATTTTGGATAGTCGAAACTTTTGTATTAATATATGAGTTGAAACTTAGTAATTATGTTGAATTATGCAGTTGAATTTGATAGCCTTAACTTAAAAGCAAGTGAAACAAACTTTAATTTATTATATCTTGTTCAGTAAATGAATAGAATTGTTGTATACATTCTTGGAATGTTTAAATTGAAATTGTGATTAAAGAAATATTGAATATCAAACATAGTTAACAATTTATGAAATGTATTATAAATAATTTGAAAAGCAAAAGTGAAGACTGATTGGATAAATAAATATGAACCAAAAGTTAAATGGTTATAAATAAAGTCATGAGTTGTGAATTTTTCATGAAATAAATGGTTGTTGCAATAAGTGGTTATAATTAAAGTTGTGAAAATTTTAAACCTAATTAATGTCTTATAAAAGGAGTTAAGCCTTTATAAATTGGTTATAAAATTAAGGAAATTTCTTATGAAATGATTCGCAGATAAATATGCTATTAAATGAGAAATATTACATGTGAAAATGAATGTAATTTAAAATAAAGAGAAATATAAGCAATGTTATGAGAGTGAATAGATTAGTTTTTTATATTAAATAGAGAAATTCTACAAAACAAATATAAAGTATGAAGTGATATTTGTGTTAATCAATGAGATTAATAATGAATTTAAATATAAATAAAATTGTGATGAAACAAATTGGAATAGATACATAAGTTATACATATATTATTTTATTCGCATAATTAATTTGATCCGGATTTGAGTACATAAGTTCGAGGTGAATTACACCATTTGGTGTTAGGATTTTTCATTCGATTCTTGATGGCGTATATTTGATATGGATTTTTGGTTTGATTCTAAAATTCGCTATCATAGTATATGCTATGTAAGGAGATTGATGGTTTACAGTCAAGAAATCTTATCGAAGTCCGCATTAGGGAATTTGAATGAACAATACTAGTTCAAAAGCAAACTTGTGTGATCGAATGAGCGACAGAATATGATTTTGCATGATGATGACATATGTACATCTTATATTCTACTATAATTGATATGATTTGAAGTTGAAATTGAAAGTTGTTGGGTTGGATATCCTTGTAATTTAAATTGGAATTTTTTATGCAAAACTACTATTTATTTAAGACAATTATAAAAAACTATTTATTTTATTTTATATACAAAACTGTTTTTATTTTATTTTTTCTTATTCACAACTTTTTTGTTCTATTTTATATCCAAAGCTATTTTATAAACTATTTTATATACAAAACTATTCTAAATTTAGAACTTTTTTTTATCAAAGATGTTCGATCCCATATGGCCCTTCACGCAGCGTAATTGATTTTTGAAATTTTTTGATTGTTACATAAGATCGACTTTATGTAAGTATAAGGTGATTTGGAAGACTATTGATTTTGAAAGGTGTTCGATCTAAAGAGATAAATCTTATACACAATGGAATTTATATAAGAATGACTTGATACATTCGAGACTAATGATTTTGGAAAGTACTCTATCGAAAAATGAAATCTTATATATAATGGGATTTATTGAAATTATGATTTTGAAAGGGTACTATATATGGTATGATATATTTTGAAGTAAATGATATGGGAAGTACCTTCCATCGAAAATCGCGATCCTACTCCAAAGAGTTGCGTTGGAACTCCACGTGGGGTGTCCATCAAACGGGGTCCTACTCGGTAGGAACACATATCGAAACCCACTTGGTGGGTCACTTATTATACTCATTTGATATTTTTGAATAGCGTAAATCGAGGGGCGTGATGCCTATAGCTAAAAGTGATTCTGCTAGGATAGCGGTGTAACCACTGCGTAGCTGTGACCTATTGACGCATAGCGTAAATCGAGGGGCAGGATGCCTATAGCTACAAGTGATTCCGCTGGGATAGCGGCATAACCATTGCGTAGCTACGATCTATGAACTGTGGCGTAAGTCGAGGGGTGGTGATGCCTATTGTTACAAGTGATTTCGCTGGTATGGTGGTGTCACCATTGCGTAACTGCGATCCATTGGGGATTGTGTTTTCCATATCTATTTTAAATTTTTTTAAGTATTTTTACTGGGTGTTGAAATAGGTCTACTAAGTACTTAGAGATTTTTAGTCCTGTGCCTGATCAATATATGACTAAATTCTATAAAAATAAGGATGGACTTGTTAAGACATCGAGTTGTGGAAAATATTTTTATATCAAATTAGCATGGTAATTCTATGTAATTTAAAGTGCATGTATCTTAAAATGTATAATAAAAGAGTAAGAAGTTTAAAAATGTTTAAAAGATGATTAATTTAGAAATATGCATCAAAATTCTAGTTCTTGCTTCGTTCTTTTTCGAGGACGAAAAGTTCTGAGCGTGGGAGATTCAAACGATATGGATTTTTAACCATCTAATATTGGGGTAATTGGCTAATTTTAATTATTTGAATATTAATTTTTATAGCTCGAATAAATGAATTTTCTGATATTAGAAAATATCTGAAGATATATTTTTGGGAACTATATTAAATTTTCAAAACGTTAATTTATGAATAAGAAACTATATATAAGTATGTATATAGGTATATATGCGTATATGTAAATATATGTACACACAGACACATACATGTATAAACTTCATAATGGAAAATTTCAAACTTATGACTATATATATATAGGTAAATGTTTATAAAAATGGTGCATATGGAATTATAAATATCTGTAAATATGTAAACATGTGTATATCTAAATGTATATATGAATATGTAAAAACGTAAATATATATGTGTATGTATATATATATATATATATATATATATATATGTTTATGTATATGTAAATATGATAAAATGAATATATATACACATATCTAAAGGTAAATAGTGAATATGTAAATATGTATATGGAAAAAAATATGCATATAAGAATGAATATATCTACATAAATATATATGTATATATATGAAGCTTCATGATAACAATTTCAAAGTCAACCCCAAAACATAAAATCAAGAGCATACTATAAATCAAATCACACACAAAACATTAAATCAAGCAACCACGTAAATCAAATCATTTATAAATCAAATCATCCCATGAAATCAAATCAGCCACCAAAAGTAAAAGAGAAAGATGTGAGGCCTGTAACAATTTTAGCCACCTTAGTATATACTTAGCTAACCTATGCTTGCACTGTTCCATCCCATTCCTCTATATATACATAGCCAAGCTTGTTCACTTGTTCATACTTATCTAAAGAAGGAAAAAATAGCAAACTGCTGCCATTAAACAATGCAAAGTGATCTGCCATTAACATAAATATGTCAAGTGTTTCAAAGCTTGGAGGTGATAGAATAAGGAACGGTGTACATCTATGGTTTACAGGTGAGTAAAACAACTCATATTCATAACTGGATATCACTTTCATATATATAATAGTGAATATAAGGATGAATAATTGATCTGTGACAAGTATATCTACATCTGTTGTATGTACATGTCTTTGTATATGTTTATAGTCCTAGTTAGGTCACCTGCAACCCAACATTGTTCTTCTTCTTCAAAAAGTTGTTCTGTCGTGTTTCTTTTCATATGAAACAGCTAATGCTTAGACTTCAAAAATCATTATCTCAACATCTAATTGGTTTTAAACTATGGTTTCAAAACAAAAGATGCTTGATTTTGAGTATAGTTTGTTTTAAAATTTATTTCGTCAAATTTCGATAAGCATGGAGAAAACAAAACCTATATTACAATAGGTAGGTCAGTTAAGGAAATAATTCAACCATCACAATTTATCGAATGGATTATATAGGTTAAACCATTATCGAAAAGTGTGATTTTTAGTATTGATTTGGAGTGGAGGATGAAATGTTTAGATGAACGGAATTGGGCGAATTGCGAAATTTCAGTGATTTAGTTGATTGCGTGGCTTGAAACTTGGCATGGAGGAGGTGTAGGTGTCGATGTAGATGGGAAAAATATTGTGGGGTTTTTCTGTAGTGTGTGCAAGTGGGACGAGGAGGTATTGGGGTTAGGATTGGGTTGTTTTGGGTTTCGATTTTAGGAAAATGGCAACAACGAAAGACAGATATGGGAGTGTACATGGGAGGGAAAGGAAGAGGGGGTTGTGGTGAGTCTTGTTGTAACATCCTGTTATTTTCAACCATTTGCATCCACACAAGCCGGATTTGAATTGCTCAAAATACCATATTGTTAATTTATATTTGGAAAAACTCAACATATATAGTAAATAAATAAATCACAGAATCACAGACACAGGATAATATAACAATAATGTAGCGGAAAAAAAGAATAGTAGTTCATGAAGCTGCTATATATATAACAGAGTTAAACAAGATACAACTGATATCATGAATACATATGTCTCAATACAATAGTCAAATACAAGATCTGAATACATCTCTAGAATCAACTGAATGACTGAAAGTTGAAAGATATAAATGGATCCCCAAACGAAGCTCCAACTCCAAAGGTGAATCTCAAAAACTGTATCACTCAGTTTGACCCGAGCGTAAAGTAAAACAAGAAACGCTCGAGTCAAGATTAACATTCTTATATTAATAAATCCAACTCAAGTGAAATATCAACTGAAATACAAGTAACTTAAAGGATGTTTGGGATAACCATCCTCTAAGGATCCGTTAAACTATCTATTATGTAGTAATATAGGCTGTTATAATAATGTCTAAAGTAAAGTATAATATATTTAAAAATAGCGTTAAGGCGTTATCCATATCCCCCTTAACACATTTTATAGTGCCAATAGTCTATACAGTACCATCATACTCCAGATCGAGAGGCTGCCATAAATACTACATAAGTACGACACAAATCAAACTCATAGTAAAGCATGTTAGGGTAGGTGACACGACACAACTATGCAATGCCAGGGTAGATATACCAATTGCACTTCCGGACTGGTGGTAACGCATAGCAGCCACTACCACCCACCTTGACCCATACTCCCAAAAATCAAAAATCAAAGGTGTGCACCAAATCAATCACAAAGTGATAGAATAGCATTGAAGGAGTGTGTCTATGATAACCCCGATTTTTGGCATCTAATAATTGGATAATAAACTGGATTTCTTCAGTGAAAAGATAAAATTCTAGTAATAAAAGATATCAAGATGTATTTGAAACTATGATAAATGTCGAAATATAAATATCCGAAAATAAAATATTTTATAGTAAATTAATAAATATATTAATAGATATGTGTAAACTTTATAATATTGGAATTTTAAGTATATACATATACAAGTATATAAGTGTGTATATATATGTAAAAAATTTGAAAACATTGATCTAGTGATAAATAAAAAAAATAAGAATAAATACAAAGTTTTAGTTTATATTTATACACATATCTTTTGTAAGATTTATAAAGGATTTAATTTTCTTTCTTTTAAAAATACATATGAATTAAGTTATAAATATAATTGAGTTTAAAAACATAAGAACATAATAGTCCAGATTTGAATAGAATTTGATAAAAGATTTAATATACATTTGTAAACATGCTACATTTTCGTAGTATATATATAAACATCTAAGAAAACATGATCCATAAATTAATTAAATGAAAGGGGTTAAGTTCAAAAATTTAATAAAATTTAAGTCAGTGTTTGAAACAAAGTTATAAAATTTATTTAAATAAGGAATTAAACACATTTATTTAGCAAATGACATTTGTAAAACCATGAATATAGGAAATAAACACTTGTAAACTTATGATAACAAGTGGCAAAGTTTTTCCATTTGAATTTGTAAAATAAAAAAAATAAAAAATAGCCAGGCCATTTTCTCATTTTTCAAACTGATCTAAAGAAAATCAAAACCTGTCAACAATATTCAAACCATATAAGCATCAAACAAACACTCTTTACAATTTTAAAATCTGAAGATAAGAAATTCCAAATCCAAACTGCAGTTTAAAGCAAAAGTTCCAAATAAACTCAAGAATAAATTCAAAAAAAAAAAGTTCATTCAAATATCAAGTAGGATCAAACACCAAGTTACAGATCCAATTAAACACCTGTTTCAATAATCAAAAGTGAAGTCCAGTTTCCAAGCTACTCCTCTGTTCCCTGTAAACACCAAAGGTGAGTAACTTTTATCTTTAAGCTTGATCTGCCTATTTGTGTGAACGCATGAAATAATCCTTGAAAATATGATAAGTAGTTTGTTTGCCTGTTTATTTAGGGATGAAAACATATAGATATATATATACATATATATATATATATATGTATATGTATATGTATAATAATATTATATGCATGTCTGCTAACAAAATGTATCAGCGCTGTTTATCAATATACTGTGAGTAGACAGTTTTATTTAAAGGTTTAAACCTGTTCGAATCTAGATGCATGCAGTATTTATTTGAGGTGAAACATGATATGTGTTTATATGATTGTTTAAAAAAAATTCATGAGTATATGTATGTGAATGTGGTTGTGTAGGTCTGAAACAAAAAGTTGCGATGTTCAATTATTCTCAGGTTCTAATAAAAAATCTCTAAAAATCAATTTCCTTTTTCTCCGATCTGTTATATGATATGATGTAAGAACAAATACTGTTAGAAACTACATAATTTCAGTTGTAAAAATATTTTAAGTAGAAATTGATGGCAGTTTTAACTAGGACATAAGAAATTACAATTAAAACTTAAATATATCAAAATTTTGACTTAAATAATTTGTGAATTCATGTATATAGTCTGATGTATCATCACAAACTAGGATTTTTAGTATAATTTTAAGATGGTATTTCAAGAGGGATTTTGAGATAAATGTGATTTGGGTTTTTTCCCCTTTTCTGGAGGTTGCGATGCTTTGGGTTATCGGGATAAAGTTTGGAGGATGTTCGTTGATAGGTGATAGTGGGAAAATTGTTCAGAAGAATTTTAGATCACCAGAGTGATCGGCAATCGGTGAACTAGGGTTTTAAAGCAAGACTTGGTCGATGTTGAAATTTGACCTATTAGGACATCATCAATGCATAGGAATAGATCGGCATGGGGAATATTGTAGCGTAGTTGAACGACGAAGGTTTGGTCGGAGCATCAGATTTTTTGGATGACTGGAGGTGGAAAGACGAGGGGTTCTTGGGTGATGGTATATTTCTAAATGTTAGTCGATATGCTCAAATTTCGATTCCGTGTTCAGCTTGAAGGTGTGGGGTGGTCTGGAGGTTGGGTTGATCAACGGTGATGTGTTGATGGTTGAAAAGTTGGCCGGAGGTGATCGAGGTGGTTATGCGCATGCATGCGTGATCTCTGGTGTCATGTGGTTGCAGTGTCATGAAGCTCAAGGAAGAAGATGTTTCTCCCGGGGTCGCGTTCATGTAATGCAGTGACGACAGTGTAACTCGACGTCACTGCGATCTACTGCAGGCCATAGAGAAAGTCGTGTGTGTTGCTGAGGGCCAATAGTCTACGTTTGATTTTATATCGGTAGACTACGACTTATGGTAATGTAACGAAAGTCGTGTGTGCTGCTGAGAGCCAACAGTCTGCGTTGATTTTACATCGGTAGACTGCGACCTATGGTAACATAGGGAAAGTCGTGTGTGCTACTGAAAGCCAACAGTCTGCGTTTGATTCTACATCGGTATACTGCGGCCTACGTAGGAGTAGAGAAGTTTCATTTTTGGCAGCGAAATTCGAGGGCACTGGTGCCTACAGTTACATGGACTTTTACTGTGATGGCAACGTAATCCTGAAATGTAACTGCGATCTCTTGTGGATTCTATGGCGTAATCGAGGGATGCGAAGTGCCTACAGTTACATGGACTTTTGCTGCGATGACAACGTAACCTAGGATGTAACTGCAACCATGGATGTGGCTGATGATTCCCAGAGCATTCTAACCAAAGATATTTCCTTTATTTTTCAAAAATGTTTTTTATATTTGCAATAAAATTATTTTCCAAGTATTTTCACTGGGTGTTGAAAATGGGTCTGCTAAGTACTTATAGATTTTCAGTCCTATGCCTGATCAACGTAATGAGCGAATTCATGTGAGAACGAAGATAGACTTGTTGAAGCATCGAGTTATAAAAAGTATTTTTATAAAAACTATTTTATAATATAATATTGATTTTTAAAGTGTTTTAAGAAAATGATCAAAGAATATATTATCTAGTTTTAAGTTATTAATTAAATTCTGGCTTCATTCCTTTTCGAGGACGAAAAGATTCAAAGGGGGGACGAATGTGATAACCTGGATTTTTGGCATCTAATAATTGGATAATAAACTTGTTTTATTCGGTGAAAAGATAATATTCTAGTAATAAAAGATATAAGGATGTATTTGAAACTATGATAAATGTTAAAATATAAATATCTAGAAATAATATATTTTATAGTAAATTAATAAATATATTAATAGATATGTGAAAACTTTATAATATCAGAATTTTAAGTGTGTATATATATACATATATATACATACAAGCATATAAGTATGTGTATATATGTAAAATAATTTGAAAACATTGATCTGGTAATAAATAAAATAAGTATAAATACAAAGTTTTAGTTTATATTTATACACATATCTTTTGTAAGATTTATAAAGGATTTAATGTTCTTTCTTTTAAATATACATATGAATTAAGTTATAAAAATAATTGATTTTAAAAAGATAAGAACATAATACTCCAGATTTGAGTAGAATTTGATAAAAGATTTAATATACATTTGTAAACATAATGCATTTTCCAAGTATATATATAAACATTTAAGAGAACATGATCCATAAATTAATTAAATGAAAGGGGTTAAGTTTAAAAATTTAATAAAATTTGAGTAAGTGTTTAAAAAAAAGTTATGAAATTTATTTAAATAAGGAATTAAACACATTTATTTAGCAAATGACATTTGTAAAACCATGAATATAGGAAATAAACATTTGTAAACTTATGATAACAAGTGGCAAAGTTTTTCCATTTGAATTTGTAAAATAATAAAAAAAATAGCCAGGACATTTTCTCATTATTCAAACTGATCTGACGAAAATCAAAACCTGTCAACAATATTCAAACCAGATAAGCATCAATCAAACACTCTTTACAATTTTAAAATCTGAAGATAAGCAATTCCAAATCCAAACTGCAGTTTAAAGAAAAAATTCCAAATAAACTCAAGAACAAATTCAAGAAAAGTTCATTCAAATATCAAGCAGGATCAAACACCAAGTTACAGATCAAATTAAACACCTGTTTCAATAATCAAAAGTGAATTCCAGTTTCCAAGCTACTCCTCTGTTCCCTCTAAACACCAAAGGTGAGTAACTTTTATCTTTAAGCTTGATCTGCCTATTTGTCTGAATGCGTGAAATAATCCTTGAAATTATGATAAGTAGTTTGTTTGCATGTTTGTTTAGGGATGAAAACATACATACATACATACATATATATATATATATATATATATATATATATATATATATATATCTGTGTGTGTGTGTATATAATAATATTGTATGCATGTCTCCTAACAAAATGTATCAGCTCTGTTTATCAATATATTGTGAGTAGACAGTTTTATTTAAAGGTTTAAACCTGTTCGAATCTAGATGCATGCAGTTTTTATTTGAAGTGAAATATGATATGTGTTCATATGATTGTTTAAAACAAAATTTCATGAGTATATATATGTTAATGTGGTTGTGTAGGTCTGAAACAAAAAGTTTCTCTATTCATTTGTTCTCAGGTTCTAATAAAAAAATCTCTAAAAATCAATTTCCCTTTTCTCCGATCTGTTATGTGATATAATGTGAGAACAAATATTGTTAGGAACTACAGAATTTAAGTTGTAAACATATTTTAAGTATAAACTAATGGCAATTTTAACTAGGACAAAAGAAATTAGCTAAAACTTAAATATATCAAAATTTTGACTTAAATAATTTGCGAATTCATGTATATATTCTGATGTATCATCACAAACTAGGATTTTTAGTATAAGAATCTTGAATTTTAAGATGGTATTTCGAGAGGGATTTTGAGATAAACATAATTTGGGTTTTTTTCCCATTTCTGGCGATTGCGATGCTTTGGATTGTTGGGATAAATTCTGAAGGATGTCCGTTGATTAGTGATCGTGGGAAAATTGTTCAGAAGAATTTTAGATCACCAAAGTGAACGGGAATCGGTGAACTAGGGTTTTAAAGCAGGACTTGGTCGATGTTGGAATTTGACCTATTGCGGCATCATTAATGCATCGGAATAGATCGACATGGGGAATATTATAGCATAGTTGAACGACGAAGGTATGGTCGGAGCATCATATTTTTCTGTTGACTAGAGGTCGCGAGACGAGGGGTTCTTGGGTGATGGTATAGTTCCAGATGTTAGGTTATATGCTCAAATTTCGATTCTGTGTTCAGCTCGAAGGTTTGGGGTGGTCTGGAGGTTGGTGTTGATCAAAGGTGATGTGTTGTTGGTCGAAAAGTTGGCCGAAGGTGATTTTGGCTGTTGTGCACGTGCACGCGTGATCTCTGGTGTCATGTGGTTGCTGTGTGATGAAGCTCGGGGAAGAAGATGTTTCTCACGCGGGCGCACTCATCTAATGCAAGAGTGAACTCAGGGAAGTTGATCTGGGTTTGAGTTGTATTTTTAACAGGATTTTTTTTAATTACGTTTAGAAAAAAAAGAAGGAGGGAACTCGGGTTCGTACTAGAGGAAATTAGAGTTTGGCTCGAGTTTTGTCAGGGTAGTTGTAATATCCCGGAATTTTGGACAATTTAAATTTAATAATCTGGATTTAAATTTAAATTGAATTGATAAATTTTGTTAATAAATTTGATTTGATTTAATAATTTTCTTTATCTAAATATTTAATTTGTGAATTTATTTTTAATAAGTTAATAAATTGTTTTCTATTTAATAATGTATATGTATTTATATATAATAGATAATTTGTTTTTATTAAAATTAGTATAGCTTAATTTTAATGTTTGAAAATAGGAATTGAGATTTATTATTTATTTAAGCTTTTCAAAAATATTTAATAAAATACTATATGATTTTTTTAAATATGAGAAAAATATTTTAATTGGTTTAAAATTCATTTTTGACTTAAAGGTTGAATATTAAAATAAGTTATAAAATGTTTGTGTTAATTCTTTTTAAATGTTGATTGATAATTTTGATTTGTAAATGTAATTTGAAATTTAAAATACAATTTAAAATATGAACATGTATTCATTAAGTTTAATTTTCTTTAACACTTAATTAAATAACAAAAAAAAACATTTAAGATACATGTGTAAGCATAATAAAATCCTAAATGAACATGTGTTAAGTTTTTAAGTGAGTAAATTTACATGTGTCTATTTCTTTTACAAGTGTCAAATTTATTTTTCTTTGTTTTAATTAATCATAAACTAGATTTTAAACTTGCATACTCATTCTTCTCCTCTTTCTCATTTTTTCTAAATCAAAATTTCTTTCAGCTGAGAAAAACCATTTTTTTTAACCTCTTCATAATTAAACCCTTCACTTCCTAAAATCTGTAACAATATGAAAATTTGCAAGTTCAATTCCTCAAAATGAAAAATACAAACCTGCATATGTGTAAACTGAGGCATGCATTCATCCTTCAAAACTCTGGAAATAAAACCTGTATATTTAAATCTGGAAGCATGGATAAATTCAAGTTTGCATACATCTGCAACTTCTTCAAATCTGCAATCATGAAGCAAACAACCTGCATTTGGGTTGCAAGGGATTATGCATGCTAAATAACCTGGGGATTTGCATCTGCATTCAAACGGGAAGCATGTATAAAACAAAAGATTAGAAAGCATTAAAACAAGAGGCCTGCATTCATGAAACTATGCTCTGCATGATTCAAAAATCAAGCTCTTTCTGCATGATCAATCTGTGCTCTGCATAATCAGGTGAGTAACTCATTTTCTTAAAATTAATTAAATAAGTTAGGTTGTTCATCTTTTTAAAAATTGAAATGAACTTATAGGAATTGGTTGTGAATATTATATCTGTAGTAAGTGTCTGTATACTTGATGATTGTTGACTGCATATCTGTGCTTCAAAATCCCAAGCTCTTGTTGATTCTTATATTCTTTGTTTTGAATTGATTTCTATTATGTCTCAAAACTTAGAATAAGACATGTTTGTTTTAAATAAAGTAAGTACAAATTTATATGAATTAAATTTAAATTTATCTGTAACTTGAAAAATCAAGTTACACAAAGTGAATTAGCATAAAGGAAATTCAAACATTATAATGTGATGTTTCAGATTTATAAATAGCATCATCAAGTCAGTGCATGAATTTCAAATCTAATATTAAAACTTTAGTGTTTTAAATGAAGAGCAGTTTTGTATATACTGTATTTAACAATTTGGTCATGTTCAGTAGATGCATGCAATTGAATTGGGTGAATTTGTTTGTAGAGACAGTGTGTCTATTCTAGATTATAGGAAAAATATTAAATTTAATTAAAATTCAATCATGGTGATGTAATTGTGGGTTTGCAGGTTTAGAACCCTAGTTGTTCTGAGTGTAAGTGAATTGAGTGATGCGGACTCATAAAATGATCGAGTTCAAAGCTCTTTTGGGGATGGATGGATGGTGTGTTGTTGGAGACTTCACCGGATTTTGGAGAGTGATGATGGCCAGAGTTGTGGGTTGTTGGTGATGACAGGCTAGGCACTGGAAAAGGAAAACTGTTCCATGTTTTAGTTTTTAAACTTGAATTTAAATTCAAGTGGAATTTTGGAATTTTGAAGGTGGAAGGTTATTGTGGGGTTACTGGTCGAAGGAGGATGGCCTGAGATGATGGCCAGTGATGGCCGGAGCGGGGGAGTGGGTGCACAGGGGTTTGTGCATGTTGGTGATGATGGTGGTGTTCTGTTTTGGGTGCAGGGTTTCATGTCTCGGGATTGTCTCGGGTAAAATGAAGAATGACTCGAAGCTGAGGAACTCGTGACTCGAAGTAAATTATGTGATGCTCGGGTTTAAACTTAGTTTCAGGTTTTAACAGAAACTGTTTTTTTTCCATGTTTCTACATTTTTAAAATAAAAGTAAATTTCAAACAAAAACCTGAAACTAAAGTTGAATCTGAAGTTAAGTATAAATACAATTAATTAAATTTTGGGTTTTTGAAATTATTTAAAATTTGAAATTTTTAATGAGTTTTAGAGTTTGAACAGGAAATCTGTTTTTCAGGTTTTACAAATTGATGTAAAAAGGAAAATGCAAAACAAAATCTGAAATAAGTTTGAGTCCAGAATTTAATTTTTATTCAATAAGTTTCAAATTTTAGATCTTTGAATTAAATTTGAAATGTCTTAAAATCCAAGTTTGGTTTTAAACTTTAAAACAGAAACTGTTTTTCTGTTTTGAAAGTTTAAAAGAAGAATTTAAACTTAAAGATGAAGATCAAAACTGTAATGTTTAAACCTGAAACTTAAATTTTGAATTCAATGATTTAAATCTGAGATTTGAAATCATTTTGAATTAAAATTTAAGATGTTAAAACTACAACAGAAAACTATTTTCTGTTTTATGTTTTAAATTGAAAAGTAAATTTTTAAAAATGGCAACTGAAATTTAAATAAGTTAAATTCAGTTTTGAAAATCTGGAATTTGACTTTAATGTCAGTTTTAAAAATTTAAATAAGTTTTTAAATTTGAAATTGTTTTAACTATTTTAGGAAAGGTTATATGATTTGAATTTAAAAATGGAGATGGAAAAGTAAGTAATGTTTTAAATTTTTAAGTTTGAATTTGAAAAGAAAATTTGAATTGTGTTTCCGTTTGAAATTTAAAAAGAAATGTTAAATTGAATTTTGTTTTGAAACAAAGTGTTTAAATTATTTTGTACAAAGAAGAATGTTTCTTAATTTTGAACTTAAGAAATTGGTTTCATTTAAATTATTTAATTAATTTAAATGGAATATTAATTATTTAATTAATGAATATGTGGATGTTTAATTAAGTAATTAATATTATTTTTAAGTTAATTAATTAAGATTTGGGATCAATTAATTAAGGTTAATTAATCTATAATTAAAGATGGTTAATTAAATTTTAATTTATGATTAAGTTTTACTTAATCAAGTGATTAAAAGATAATTAAGTTTTTAATTAACACTTAATTATTTAATAATTAAAGATTAATTAAATGATAATTAAAGATTAATTAATTGATAATTAATAATGATTAATTGAAGTTTCTTAATTATGTAATTAAGTGATGTTAATGAAGGTCATTAACTTAAGGTTATTTAACAATTAATTAATATGATTAATTTTTGATAATTAATTTATTAATTAATAATAATCAATTGTTTAATTACTTAATGAAAGTAATTAATGAATTAATTACTTGGTGTAATTAATTTTATTAATGTAATTAGTTTAGATTAATTAAGTTTAATTAATTTAAACATTTGAGGATTGATTGATAACTACTTATGTAATTTATTTGTAATTAACTAGAGAAGTAATTAATTAATAATTACTGAATGTAATTAAGGATATTTATTATAGAAGTAATTTAGGTTTGAATTACTTAGAAATTAATCATGGGAATAATTTAAATAATTAATTGAGAATAATTAATTTTATAGGATGATAATTAAAGTAGTTAATTACTGAATGGTTATTAATCATGGGTGATTAATATATATGGTTTTAAATTGTAGATTAATTACTTATGTAATTAATTTATATTTAGAGATTGATTAATTGTAGTTAGAAATCATTAATTAATTAATTAATGATGTAATTTGGAATTGATTAATTAAGGTATAATTAATATTAAATGCTAATTACTTATTGTAATTAAAGATAGTTAATCAATAAGGATTAATTGAAATGAATATTGAGATGATGATTTATAAATTGATTTATAATCAGTTGATGATTAAGTTAAGCAAAATTTTTAATAATGAAGTAATTAATTTAATTATTTTAAATTAATTAGAAATTAAGTAATTAATTTAATTCATTTCAAATTAATTATAAATGAAGTGATCATTAGATCATTGCTTATGTTTGATGTTTGGTATTGGTTGTCTGGTATGGTTTGTAATCTCAGTTATGAGATGAGTAGTGTATGTGATATGGATGCATTGGTTGCTTTTGGATGATAGTATAGATTATCTGATATGAATTATCTGTTGATAATGATTATGTTGATTATCTATTATGTTGTGAATTACCTATCTGTGTATATTTAGATAATGAATTGAATTGTTTTAAACTTAAAACAACTTGGACCTTAAAAGACACGCTTTGGATTTCGATGAGACCGGGATCGGGTTTCCATATTTGGATATCCGAAAACCATATCGATTCCAAATAACGTTAGGTCGTTAACCCAAAATGGAGCGAGTGAAGACTCGAGGTGTAAGGGCTATACATCAGTATAACTCTGTGGGTGATTCCGAAATGAGTTTGACGGAATAGTACTTATAGATTCGAGATGGTGGTTTAAAGTGCAAGGGTTATTGTCGTTAACTCTGAGGGTGATTCCAAAATGAGTGTAACGAGATAATGCCTTCGGTTTCGTTCGAACCCGGAACGAACTTGTATGGATTGAATGCCTTCAGAACATCGTCAGGCGGACGATGAGCATTCTAAGTGTTATGTCCTATAAAGGTAATCGTAGCCTCAAGCCTCATCAACCGGGAATGGCTAAAACAGGGGAGGTGCAGCAAAGCTTCATGGGTAGCACCCACTTGAGAGCAAGATTTATCCCTGTCTAGAGGTCCCTTTATATTTTCGGCTTAGTGGTGCGGTTGCTGATCACAACTGCGGGGTTGTCTTGTTTGGAACTGTTCAGTAAGGAACGGGTCCGGCTTTGTGTTGCAGGGGATGAAGGGAGTAATCCTCGGTACGTTGATCTAGGCCACGTACTGTGACGGGCGGTACCCAGTAGCCCAGCCATTGATGGAATCCAAAATCCAATAAGTGCCAACGGTTTTGATTGTATTACCCACTTTTGTGGCTAGTAGCTGGAATTTAATAGATGTAACAATTTCGGCTATTTTCTATTTACTTGAAAACCCTAGACACTGTTATAATATCATCGGATTTCCTATCAAATGTTTTGGTTAGCGTAAGGTAAAAACTTTTCCATTTTTATGTGTGGGAAGTCTTACGTGATACCTTTTCTTTTCAAAGGTTTTCAAAGTTAAGAAACTTTAACCTGTTACTCACACCAGACCCATGTCTGACCCGGAGTTATTTCTGTTTTTTTTTTCTATAACTCTTGGGTACTCAAATTTTTACGAGTAGCCAAGGGAATTCAGGTTAGGATTGGGATTAGCTTTGACGAATTATGGAGGAGCAAATGGAGCAGGAGGCTTCTGCGTATAGTTAAATAGGTTTCCGCTGTGTGTTCTCTGAGTGTTTTTTATTGTATTGAGTTGTAATAACTAGACAGGTGTTTATAACTGTCTAGTATGTGTTGTATATGACTGTGTACCTTGATATTTGTCGTATACTATGTAATACTTATGTTATTAATATAATTTATCCGTTCCGCTATTGAGATTCTTGTGTTGTTTCTTCTTTCTCTTCTTTCTTTTCTCTTTTCTATCCCTTTCTTTCTTAATGATGATGCGATTTTCCGGGAGTGGAAAGTCGGGTCGTCACAGTTGGTATCAGAGCATTAGTTGAGTGAATACCTAGTCTCTGTAGTGGTGTCTATCTTGAGAGAGCGTATTTGTATTTTTATTATATATATATATAATTGTTTCTACCTATTTGTTGGATTACCCGTTCAGGATTTTCCAATATAAGTTATAAAGGTAGATGAGGTAGAAGTGTGTGTAACACGACTACCATTGGTTGGAGGTGTATTTGTCGAGACTGTAGACCGAATGTCGTCTCGAGTGAGTTTTGCTTGGATAAAGACTTAATCGATCTCTGAAGGAAACTTGTAATGGTTTGGAGTTCATCTTTGAAGTGCTTAATTGAGTTTGGATCTGTCGGTAGGGCAGAAGCAAGCGAGTGATGGTATTTTGATATCTCAGGAAGTTGTAGCTGCGTGATGAGATGCAGTGACTATGGATATTTCCGAAGATGTTTCTTTGGAACAAGAGTAGGAAGTGAGTTTGCTCGGTGATGTGGCTGAGTTTAGCAGAGTGTTCTGAGTTGGTAAGGAGTCTTCTGGCTGAGTAGTTTTTCTGAAGTGGAGTTCAGAGGCAGCAGAGTGGATCGTTTTCTCTGGTGAGTTGGCTAAGCCAGCATAAGCTGTTCTGTTTGGTTAAGAGAGAGCAGTTTTCTTTGGATTTAGGCTGAGTTGATCGCAAAAGTGATTTGCGATAGTGTTCTCTTGAGTTGTTGGAGATTGTCTGGATATCTTCTGGAAGTCAGAGGTTTGTCTGCATATGGAGATCGAGTTTTCTTTCCAGGAATAGAACTGGTGGCTCGGTTAGTAGATGGATGGTTCCTTGAGAAAGAAGTTGGTGAAGTAACTCATGTTTGGAAGGAACATCTGAGTTTCTTTATGGATATATGGAACCATATTTCTATGCTGGGTTTTCTAGTCTGTGCTTGTGTTCATCAGCATTTTCTTCTGTTTTGGATCAGAGTTGTGCAGCGGAAGCAGTTTGGGAATGTTTCTGTTCCAGATAAAGAGAAGTTGTTCTGTCTTCTGGTGTTGAGAAGTTGAGTGTGTATTCTTGGTTTTGGATTGGTCTTGAGGAGATCATTGGATTGTTTTGATCCAGTCTGTTTCTAGAGGCATTAGCAAGAATTGAGCTGATCAGGACGGGTGTTAGTAGCCCAGGATCGTACGAAGAGTTTTTATGGATAAGAGGCGGAGAAATTTGGATTCTGAAATCGAAGATTTGGTTTGGGATAAGTTTTTCTCTGATCCAAAGAGCAACTAGTTTGAGAAGCTAGCTCCATAGTGTTTTGGGTTTCTTCTGTGTTTTGATTGGATGAGTGTTTGGTTTTTTCTAGAGTTGAATTGCCAGTTTGGATAACTGGAATTCAGTATGTTTCACGTATCTCTGAGGGAGTACGTGTTTGATATTTCTGGTTGTAGAACCAGCAGTTTAGGATGGTTTGGTTGTTGAGTCAGACTCGTTTGTAGTCTGATATTCTGTATAGAGTTGTTGTTAGAAGCTCTATAGCTTAGGAGTATTGATTGATTGTATTCTATAGAGCGAGTATCCCGATATATATATATATATATATATATATATATATATATATATATATATATATATATATATATATATATATATACCGGGGAAACTCGTGAAGATTTTATCCAAAATTCTTTTGGATAGTTAGATTTGTTTTGATTGTGTAAATTGGTTGCTTTGGTTGTTAGCATATGATTAACATATGCCGTATTTTAAAATAAAATCTATAAATAGATTATTAAATTACCTTTGTTTTAAATTTCGGGGACGAAATTCTTTTAAGGGGGAAGGATTGTAATATCCCGGAATTTTGGACAATTTAAATTTAATAATCTGGATTTAAATTTAAATTGAATTGATAAATTTTGTTAATAAATTTGATTTGATTTAATAATTTTCTTTATTTAAATATTTAATTTGTGAATTTATTTTTAATAAGTTAGTAAATTGTTTTCTATTTAATAATGTATATGTATTTATATATAATAGATAATTTATTTTTATTTAAATTAGTATAGCTTAATTTTAATGTTTGAAAATAGGAATAGAGATTTATTATTTATTTAAGCTTTTCAAAAATATTTAATAAAATACTATATGATTTTATAAAATATGAGAAAAATGTTTTAATTGGTTTAAAATTCATTTTTGACTTAAAGGTTGAATATTAAAATAAGTTATAAAATGTTTGTGTTAATTCTTTTTAAATGTTGATTGATAATTTTGATTTGTAAATGTAATTTGAAATTTAAAATACAATTTAAAATATGAACATGTATTCATTGAGTTTAATTTTCTTTAACACTTAATTAAATAACAAAAAAAAACATTTAAGATACATGTGTAAGCATAATAAAATCCTAAATGAATATGTGTTAAATTTTTAAGTGAGTAAATTTACATGTGTCTATTTCTTTTACAAGTGTCAAATTTATTTTTCTTTGTTTTAATTAATCATAAACTAGATTTTAAACTTGCATACTCATTCTTCTCCTCTTTCTCATTTTTTCTAAATCAAAATTTCTTTCAGCTGAGAAAAACCATTTTTTTTCACCTCTTCATAATTAAACTCTTCACTTCCTAAAATCTGTAACAATATGAAAATCTGCAAGTTCAATTCCTCAAAATGAAAAATACAAACCTGCATATGTGTAAACTGAGGCATGCATTCATCCTTAAACTCTGGAAATAAAACATGTATTTTTAAATCTGGAAGCGTGGATAAATTCAAGTTTGCATACATCTGCAACTTCTTCAAATCTGCAATCATGAAGCAAACAACCTGCATTTGGGTTGCAAGGGATTATGCATGCTAAATAACCTGGGGATTTGCATCTGCATTCAAACTGGAAGCATGTATAAAACAAAAGATTAGAAAGCATTAAAACAAGAGGCCTGCATTCATGAAACTATGCTCTGCATGATTCAAAAATCAAGCTCTTTCTGCATGATCAATATGTGCTCTGCATAATCAGGTGAGTAACTCATTTTCTTAAAATTAATTAAATAAGTTAGGTTGTTCATCTTTTTAAAAATTGAAATGAACTTATAGGAATTGGTTGTGAATATTATATCTGTAGTAAGTGTCTGTATACTTGATGATTGTTGACTGCATATCTGTGCTTCAAAATCCCAAGCTCTTGTTGATTCTTATATTCTTTGTTTTGAATTGATTTCTATTATGTCTCAAAACTTAGAATAAGACATGTTTGTTTTAAATAAAGTAAGTACAAATTTATATGAATTAAATTTAAATTTATCTGTAACTTGAAAAATCAAGTTACACAAAGTGAATTAGCATAAAGGAAATTCAAACATTATAATGTGATGTTTCAGATTTATAAATAGCATCATCAAGTCAGTGCATGAATTTAAAATCTAATATTAAAACTTTAGTGTTTTAAATGAAGAGCAGTTTTGTATATACTGTATTTAACAATTTGGTCATGTTCAGTAGATGCATGCAATTGAATTGGGTGAATTTGTTTGTAGAGACAGTGTGTCTATTCTAGATTATAGGAAAAATATTAAATTTAATTAAAATTCAATCTTGGTGATGTAATTGTGGGTTGGCAGGTTTAGAACCCTAGTTGTTCTGAGTGTAAGTGAATTGAGTGATGCGGACTCATAAAATGATCGAGTTCAAAGCTCTTTTGGGGATGGATGGATGGTGTGTTGTTGGAGACTTCACCGGATTTTGGAGAGTGATGATGGCCAGAGTTGTGGGTTGTTGGTGATGATAGGCTAGGCATTGGAAAAGGAAAACTGTTCCAGGTTTTAGTTTTTAAACTTGAATTTAAATTCAAGTGGAATTTTGGAATTTTGAAGGTGGAAGGTTGTTGTGGGGTTACTGGTCGAAGGAGGATGACCTGAGATGATGGCCAGTAATGGCCGGAGCGGGGGAGTGGGTGCACAGGGGTTTGTGCATGTTGGTGATGATGGTGGTGTTCTGTTTTGGGTGCAGGGTTTCATGTCTTGGGATTGTCTCGGGTAAAATGAAGAATGACTCGAAGCTGAGGAACTCGTGACTCGAAGTAAATTATGTGATGCTCGGGTTTAAACTTAGTTTCAGGTTTTAACAGAAACTGTTTTTTCCAGGTTTCTAAGTTTTAAAAATAAAAGTAAATTTCAAACAAAAACCTGAAACTAAAGTTGAATCTGAATTTAAGTATAAATTCAATTAATTAAAATTTTGGGTTTTTGAAATTATTTAAAATTTGAAATTTTTAATGAGTTTTAGAGTTTGAACAGGAAATCTATTTTCCAGGTTTTACAAATTGATGTAAAAAGAAAAATGCAAAACAAAATCTGAAATAAGTTTGAGTCCAGAATTTAATTTTTATTCAATAAATTTCAAATTTTAGATCTTTGAATTAAATTTGAAATGTCTTAAAATCCAAGTTTGGTTTTAAACTTTAAAACAGAAACTGTTTTTCTGTTTTGAAAGTTTAAAAGAAGAATTTAAATTTAAAGATGAAGATCAAAACTGTAATGTTTAAACTTGAAACTTAAATTTTGAATTCAGTGATTTAAATCTGAGATTTGAAATCATTTTGAATTAAAATTTAAGATGTTAAAACTACAACAGAAAACTGTTTTCTGTTTTATGTTTTAAATTGAAAAGTAATTTTTAAAAATGGCAACTGAAATTTAAATAAGTTAAATTCAGTTTTGAAAATCTGGAATTTGACTTTAATGTCAGTTTTAAAAATTTAAATAAGTTTTTAAATTTGAAATTGTTTTAACTATTTTAGGAAAGGTTATATGATTTGAATTTAAAAATGGAGATGGAAAAGTAAGTAATGTTTTAAATTTTTAAGTTTGAATTTGAAAAGAAAATTTGAATTGTGTTTCAGTTTGAAATTTAAAAAGAAATGTTAAATTGAATTTTGTTTTGAAACAAAGTGTTTAAATTATTTTGTACAAAGAAGAATGTTTCTTAATTTTGAACTTAAGAAATTGGTTTCATTTAAATTATTTAATTAATTTAAATGGAATATTAATTATTTAATTAATGAATATGTGGATGTTTAATTAAGTAATTAATATTATTTTTAAGTTAATTAATTAAGATTTGGGATTAATTAATTAAGGTTAATTAATCTATAATTAAAGATGGTTAATTAAATTTTAATTTATGATTAAGTTTTACTTAATCAAGTGATTAAAAGATAATTAAGTTTTTAATTAACACTTAATTAATTAATAATTAGAGATTAATTAAATGATAATTAAAGATTAATTAATTGATAATTAATAATGATTAATTGAAGTTTCTTAATTATGTAATTAAGTGATGTTAATGAAGGTCATTAACTTAAGGTTATTTAAAAATTAATTAATATGATTAATTTTTGATAATTAATTTATTAATTAATAATAATCAATTGTTTAATTACTTAATGAAAGTAATTAATGAATTAATTACTTGGTGTAATTAATTTTATTAATGTAATTAGTTTAGATTAATTAAGTTTAATTAATTTAAACATTTGAGGATTGATTGATAACTACTTATGTAATTTATTTGTAATTACCTAGAGAAGTAATTAATTAATAATTACTGAATGTAATTTAGGATATTTATTATAGAAGTAATTTAGATTTAAATTACTTAGAAATTAACCATGGGATTAATTTAAATAATTAATTGAGAATAATTAATTTTATGGGATGATAATTAAAGTAGTTAATTACTGAATGGTTATTAATCATGGGTGATTAATATATATGGTTTTAAATTGTAGATTAATTACTTATGTAATTAATTTATATTTTGAGATTGATTAATTGTAGTTAGAAATCATTAATTAATTAATTAATGATGTAATTTGGAATTGATTAATTAAGGTATGATTAATATTAAATGCTAATTACTTATTGTAATTAAAGATAGTTAATCAATAAGGATTGATTGAAATGAATATTGAGATGATGATTTATAAATTGATTTATAATCAGTTGATGATTAAGTTAAGCAGAATTTTTAATGATGAAGTAATTAATTTAAGTATTTTAAATTAATTAGAAATTAAGTAATTGATTTTATTCATTTCAAATTAATTATAAATGATGTGATCATTAGATCATTGCTTATGTTTGATGTTTGGTATTGGTTGTCTGGTATGGTTTGTAATCTTAGTTATGAGATGAGTAGTGTATGTGATATGGGTGCATTGGTTGCTTTTGGATGATAGTATAGATTATCTGATATGAATTATCTGTTGATAATTATTATGTTGATTATCTATTATGTTGTGAATTACCTATCTGTGTATATTTAGATAATGAATTGAATTGTTTTAAACTTAAAACAACTTGGACCTTAAAAGACATGCTTTGGATTTCGATGAGACCGGGATCGGGTTTCCATATTTGGATATCCGAAAACCACATCGATTCCAAATAACGTTAGGTCGTTAACCCAAAATGGAGCGAGTGAAGACTCGAGGTGTAAGGGCTATACGTCAGTATAACTCTGTGGGTGATTCCGTAATGAGTTTGACGGAATAGTACTTATAGATTCGAGATGGTGGTTTAAAGTGCAAGGGTTATTGTCGTTAACTCTGAGGGTGATTCCAAAATTAGTGTAACGAGATAATGCCTTCGGTTTCGTTCGAACCCGGAATGAACTTGTATGGATTGAATGCTTTCAGAACATCGTCAGGCGGACGATGAGCATTCTAAGTGTTATGTCCTATAAAGGTAATCGTAGCCTCAAGCCTCATCAACCGGGAACGGCTAAAACAGGGGAGGTGCAGCAAAGCTTCGTGGGTAGCACCCACTTGAGAGCAAGATTTATCCCTGTCTAGAGGTCCCTTTATATTTTTGGCTTAGTGGTGCGGTTGCTGATCACAACTGCGGGGTTGTCTTGTTTGGAACTGTTCAGTAAGGAACGGGTCCGGCTTTGTGTTGCAGGGGATGAAGGGAGTAATCCTCGGTACGGTGATCTAGGCCACGTATTGTGACGGGCAGTACCCCAGTAGCCCAGCCATTGATGGAATCCAAAATCCAATAAGTGCCAACGATTTTGATTGTATTACCCACTTTTGTGGCTAGTAGCTGGAATTTAATAGATGTAACAATTTCGGCTATTTTCTATTTACTTGAAAACCCTAGACACTATTATAATATCATCGGATTTCCTATCAAATGTTTTTGTTAGCGTAAGGTAAATTTTTTTCCATGTTTATGTGTGAGAAGTCTTACGTGATACCTTTTCTTTTCAAAGGTTTTCAAAGTTAAGCAACTTTAACCTGTTACTCACACCAGACCCATGTCTGACCCGGAGTTATTTCTGTTTTTTTTTCTTATAACTCTTGGGTACTCAAATTTTTACGAGTAGCCAAGGGAATTCAGGTTAGGATTTGGATTAGCTTTGACGAATTGTGGAGGGGCAAATGGAGCAGGAGGCTTCTGCGTATAGTTAAATAGATTTCCGCTGTGTGTTCTCTGAGTGTTTTTATATTGTATTGAGTTGTAATAACTAGACAGGTGTTTATAACTGTCTAGTATGTGTTGTATATGACTGTGTACCCTGATATTTGTTGTATACTATGTAATACTTATGTTATTAATATAATTTATCCGTTCCGCTGTTGAGATTCTTGTGTTGTTTCTTCTTTCTCTTCTTTCTTTTCTCTTTTCTATCCCTTTCTTTCTTAATGATGATGCGATTTTCCGGGAGTGGAAAGCCGGGTCGTCACAGTAGTTTAGGGGTGTAGCCGAGTTTGTTTGTTTGTTAATTCTGGGTATCAGGCTTTGATATTTTTGAAAGTACATTTGTAAAAACAAGTTTTTAGAAAACGAAGAAATGAATGGTTTCAAAGAAAGTGGATGTTATCAATGTTTCAAGGTTGAATATTGGAACAAGTTTCAAGTTTAGAGTTATAAATCAAATGTTTTTGAATTTACCTTGATTTGTTTAAAATGATTATATAATAAGTAATTATTTTATTATATCTATACAAACTTTTCAAACAATGCTTAATAATGATTAAGTAATTAAGATAATAGATTATCTTATGTAAATTAAAATGATAAATCAAGGAAAGTAAATTTAAGTGATTAAATCAAGAATCATTACTTAATTAAGGAAGATAATTAAAGATGATGAATTATTGAGAGTAAATCTCTTAATGAAATTAATTAATGACTATTACTTAATGAAGTAATTAAGGAATAATTACTTAATGTCATTAATTAAGGTGGGTAATTAATGGACAATTACTAAATGTGATTTATTAAAGGATAATTACTTGATGTAAGTAATATAAGGGAAATTACTTAATTAGGTAATTAAGTATAAATTACTTAAAGTGAGTAATTGAAGGATTGGTAAATTAAGAAAATTAATTAAGGATTATTTAATAAATAAGTGTAATTTATTAAAAAATTAATCAATGTAAGTGATTATAAGATAATTAAACTGAGTAATTAATTAAGGATAATTACTGTTAATGGTTAAGGATAATTAATTTATGAAATTAATTAAAGGCTAATTACTTAATGTAATTAAAGTATAATTAATCAAGGATGATTAATTAAGATGGACAATTATTGGTTGATTAATTAATCGGTTTGTAATTAATTAATAAGCAGGATTTTAAAAGTAATTGAGGTAATTAATTTAATTCATTTATGGTTAATTAAATTAATTAGAAATGGTGTGACTAATTTATCTTGCTTATGAATGATTGAATAATATGGTATGCCTTAGATTAGTGATATTCCGGAATATGTAATTGGTAATGTTGTGTAATATGATATGTCGTGTTTAAACTAGGATAAATGTGGATATCTATCTGTGTATAGGTGACACCCTGTATTTGATGTTTGAATTTTGTTTCACTTGAATAACTTAGGTTATAAATGACATTGGATTCGAAGAGACCGGAGTCGGGTATCAATAAATACCCGAAACTACTTTAATTTTTTATAGATTGATATGTGAAATCAATAAGTTGGAATGGAATGATTTAAGTGAATTGGACTATTTAATCTAAGTTTTGGTAGTTAAAAATTTGTTAGTGAAATAAGTAATATCTATAACAATTTGTGAAATTGTAATTGATACAAGTTGCCCGGGTTATATATATATATATATATATATATATATATATATATATACATATATATATATATAAGTTGTATGCTTTTTTCATTCATGTTAGATGGGTTTACTCACGCTGGTTTCCAGCCTGACCTAGGTGTTACTTTGATATAATGCTCGGGTCAGATCGAGTATTACATATTTTCATGCAAGGACGTTCTGGAGCTCGGGAGGCGAGCTGGATGGCAGAAACCTGTGGAGTGTTTCCACTATGATATATTGTAGTTATCTGGGACGTGGTTGTATCTGTCCAGTGTTTGTGTATTTGTGTAACTCTAATGTGTTAAAGTGTAATTTGACAATACAGCTTTCTTTGTATAACTTCTATTTTATGTGGTATTATATTTTATCCGCTGCGAATGTGAGATGTTGGTGTTTCTGTTCTTCTTTTTCCTAACTATCTATAATTTTCAGGATCGAAAATTCCGGGTTATTAAATTTGGTATCAGAGTTGAAGGTTAAGTGAGAACCTTGGCTTTGGTGGGAGTACTCATTAAGGATAGGGTAAATGATACCCTAAAATGAGTTCAGTGTAATATATATATACATATACATATACATACATACATACATACATACATACATACATATATATATATATATATATATATATATATATATATTAGAGAGCGTATTTGTTAATTTTTTATAAAATGGTTTTAAAAGTAAATGATATTTGTATGAGTTTATATATAAAGCAATGATTCTTCTAACCATTATATATTAAGATAATTGGTTGTTGTATTATTTGAAAATTTAATAATAAGAATTAAGTGGTAATACAACCAAATTGTAACTAAATGAAGATAAGTTTGAAATAGATCCAAGCTGGAACTAAAATCTTGAATTTGGAAAAGAGTTTCAGAATAAGATAATAATGAATGATTTTCCAGATATGATAATTTTGGTTATTATCATAAATGATTAATGTGTTTAATAATGAAATATTTGTTAATGAGTAAAAAAAATGAAGTAAGCTTTTAAGATGAGTATAACTTCTAAATTGAAGTAGGTTTTAAATTGTGAAGTTTTAAAACCTAAAGTCTAGAAACATTTGAATTGTTTCAAAATGTTGAAAGAAAAGAATAAATATTATTATTTAGACTATTTTTGAATGTGATCTTATTTTAAAATAAGAAGTTATTTGAAAATTCGAAGAAATTTTTTTGAATTAAAAATGAAATGTGGTCTAAAATTTAAGGATAACTTGGTGTGTAAAGGAAATAATATGTATATACGGGAATATACATAATATCAAAGATGGTTCGAAATAGACTCTAAATGTTGAGTTTTAAATTTGGAATGAGATGTGATACCCAAAGTGATAAGTTTTGAACTTATAAGTGGGAAGATTATTAATATGATTTTTGAAATTTGAAGTAGGAATTCAAATTTGAGTAAGGTTAACGGGATTTAAATTAAATTTAACTTAGAAAAAGTTAAATAAGTTTGAATGAACAACCTGATTTGGAAATTCAAGATGAAATTGGGATTTAACTTGGGAAGTTGAATGGTTAATTTGGATCGGGAGTTGTGTGATCTCAAAATGGGTTTGAGATTTGGAAATTGAAAATGGATACTGTATTGGTGTTCGGATAAATTTGGATACTTGTTTATCCTGATAGCATTCCATTGTTATAAATAATTTATGAAACTATGAATTGATTTGTTTAAACAAATGAAGAAATGGATTGTGGTAATATATCCATTATAGAGGTAAATAAAATTTAACTTAAATTTGAAATTAAGGATATGGAATTCCTTTGAACTTAAGATTTGAATGTTAAGAATTGAATTTGTAAATTAAAATTGTTTGAAATCTTACTTGAACCCTGCAATGAGTTAAGTAAAGATAATTTAAAATGGAATTTTGAAATTTGGACTCAGAATTAAAGTGTTTAAAGATTTTAAATAAAGGTTAATTTGGTTTAAGAGGTTAAACCAACATTTGAAATTTAACTTGAGTTTATATAATTCGAGATGATTTAAAGTGAGATTGAATTTGAAATTAGTCCAAATTGACTTGAATAATTTGGAATTGTAATTAAAGTTGAATAAGTAAATTTAAATGGAATTTGATTTGAATTTAGAAAAGAAACCGAGGATTAATTCAACTTGAATTGGGGTTAAATCAATTTCAATGGAAATTGAAGTTATTGAGTCAATTTAAATAGAGGTTGAAATTTAAATTGGATTGATGGGCAATTGATTGGAAAGGGAGATTGGGGAGTTTTACAGTTTGGCTCTGGACTATTTTCAAAATAAATTATTTTAGTACAAATCTATTTTTCCAAGCTATTTATTATACATACAACCTTTCTTATTAAATCCAAAACTGTCTTATACTTATTTTTACTTTTGGAATTATTTAACTATTTTGCAACTGTTTTATAAACTAATTACCATTTTGTCAACTATTTTACAAATTAATTACTATTTTACAACTATTTTGCAATTACCTAAATATTCTATAACTATTTAAATATTTTCCAACTATTTTACAACTAATAAGTATTTTTCTACTATCTATCTATTTTAAACTTCTCAAGCTATTTTCTAAATATAAGCTGGACAGAGTGCAAACTATTTATTACCCAATTGAGACAAGGATTAAGTGATAATCCAAATGGAATTGAAGCAATTGAGAATAAGTGAAAAAAATTGAAGGAAACATGGATAGAAATGAGAAATTGATTTAGCTAATAATCAATGAAGATAAATACGTAGGATGTACGTATATTATTCTATTCACATAGTGATTTGATCCGGATTCGAGCATAGAATTTCGAGATAATATATGGATCCAAGTTAGGATTTTTCACTCGATTTTCGACGGCAAACCTGGATATGGATTGTTGACTAGTTCTAGATATTCTCTATCATAGTTATGACTATGCAAGGAGAATAACGGTTTCTGATCAAGAAATCAGATCTGAGTCCGCACTAGGAAGTCGGGTGGACGATACTAGTTCGGAAGAGAAATTATGTGATCGAGTGAGCGATCAGGTTGATATAGCATATGGATGATTTGTGTACATCATACGGGTTTGAATGAAATTGATATTGGGAATTTGTGGATAAGAAATGTGAAATGACTTTTGAAATGAAAGTATATTTTGTGAAATATACAATGAAGTAAAATGGAAATCAGATATTTCTATGATTAAAGGTTCACTTTATAAAGAAAAGAAATGAGAAATCAAATTTGAATATTTGATTTGGGATAAACAAAGTCATATATCTTTGTTATATAAGGTAAATCACCCCTTGTTGAATCTAAATCTAGAAGAAAGTGTTTTGAAAATATTTGAAGTATAAAAGGAGTTTTGTACAAGTTTGAAATGATCCAAAGTTTTTAAAAATTATATATATCTATGTATATATATAAAGGATCTTATGAGGATTTTGGGAAAAGGTTTTTGGAACCTAAGGACTTTGGAAAGGCTTTTGATTTTTGGGAAAAATCAATATTGGAATTTGGAAAGCCTAATTTGAGAATTATCGATTTTGAGATAATAATTTTGAGAAAGGAGATTTATATGAGATTCATACTAGGTGTATGATTTGGAAGATACTATATGTGTATAGTATAAAGTGTTTTGGAAATGGCTCTGAAGAAAAAGGCGTTTCCTTAGAATGAACTTCTTAGGAGTACCACAGATTGGTACTGCCTTGAATCCCAAGGGGGGGTTCTAAAGTTGATCCTGTGAGGAGTCCGGACAAAACTAGTTCATGAGGATTTTGTGTAGTGTGTAGCGGAAATCGAGGGCACTGATGCCTACAGAGGCATTTGGGTTATTCTGTGACGATAGTGTAACTCGACGTCATTACGATCTACTGCAGACCATAGCGAAAGTCGTGTGTACTGCTAAGAGCCAACATTCTATGTTTTTATATCGGTAGACTGCGACCTATGGTAACATAACGAAAGTCGTGTCTGCTGCTGAGAGCCAACAGTCCGCGTTGGTTTTATATCGGTAGACTGCGACCTATGGTAACATAGCGAAAGTCGTGTGTGCGGCTGAGAGCCAACAGTCTGCGTTTGATTCTACATCGGTAGACTGCGGCCTATGTGGGAGTAGAGAAGTTTCATTTTTGGCAGCGAAAATCGAGGGCGCTGGTGCCTACAGTTACATGGACTTTTACTGTGATGGCAACGTAAGCCTGGAATGTAACTGCGATATCTTGTGGATTCCATGGCGTAATCGAGGGACGCGGAGTGCCTACAGTTACATGGACTTTTGCTGCGATGACAACGTAACCCAGGATGAAACTGCAACCATGGATGAAGTAATGATTTCCAGAGCATTCTAACCAAAGATATTTCCTCTATTTTTCAAAAATGTTTTTTATATCTGCAATAAAATTATTTTCCAAGTATTTTCACTGGGTGTTGAAAATGGGTCTGCTAAGTACTTATAGATTTTCAGTCCTACGCCTGATCAACGTAATGACCGAATTTCTGTGAAAACGAAGATGGACTTGTTGAAACATCGAGTTATAAAAAGTATTTTTATAAAAACTACTTTATAATATAATATTGTTTTTTAAAGAGTTTTAAGAAAATGATCAAAAAATATATTATCTGGTTTTAAGTTATTAATTAAATTCTGGCTTCGTTCCTTTTCGAGGACGAAAAGATTCAAATGGGGGAGGAATGTGATAACCTGGATTTTTGGCATCTAATAATTGGATAATAAACTGGTTTTATTCAGTGAAAAGATAAAATTCTAGTAATAAAAGATATCAGGATGTATTTTAAACTATGATAAATGTTAAAATATAAATATCTGGAAATAATATATCTTATAGTAAATTAATAAATATATTAATAGATATGTGTAAACTTTGTAATATTGGAATTTTAAGTGTATATATATACAAGTATATAAGTGTGTGTATATATGTAAAATAATTTGAAAACGTTGATCTGGTAATAAATAAATAAAATAAGAATAAATACAAAGTTTTAGTTTATATTTATACACATATCTTTTCTAAGATTTATAAAGGATTTAATGTTCTTTCTTTTAAAAATACATATAAATTAAGTTACAAAAATAATTGAGTTTAAAAAGATAAGAACATAATAGTCCAGATTTGAATAGAATTTGATAAAAGATTTAATATACATTTTAAACATAATACATTTTCTTAGTATATATATAAACATTTAAGAGAACATGATCCATAAATTAATTAAATGAAAGGGGTTAAGTTTAAAAATTTAATAAAATTTAAGTAAGTGTTTAAAACAAAGTTATAAAATTTACTTAAATAAGGAATTAAACACATTTATTTAGCAAATGACATTTGTAAAACCATGAATATAGGAAATAAACACTTGTAAACTTATGATAACAAGTGGAAAATTTTTCCATTTGAATTTGTAAAATAAATAAAAAAGTAGCCAAGCCATTTTCTCATTTTTCAAACTGATCTGAAGAAAATCAAAACCTGTCAACAATATTCAAACCAGATAAGCATCAAACAAACACTCTTTACAATTTTAAAATCTGAAGATAAGCAATTCCAAATCCAAACTGCAGTTTAAAGCAAAAATTCCAAATAAACTCAAGAACAAATTCAAAAAAAAGTTCATTCAAATATCAAGCAGGATCAAACACCAAGTTACAGATCAAATTAAACACCTGTTTCAATAATCAAAAGTGAATTCCAGTTTCCAAGCTACTCCTTTGTTCCCTGTAAACACCAAAGGTGAGTAACTTTTATCTTTAAGCTTGATCTGCCTATTTGTGTGAATGCATGAAATAATCCTTGAAATTATGATAAGTAGTTTGTTTGCTTGTTTGTTTAGGGATGAAAATTCACACACACACACACACACACACACACACACACACATATATATATATAATAATATTGTATGCATGTTTGCCAACCAAATGTATCAGCTCCGTTTATCAATATATTGTGAGTAGACAGTTTTATTTAAAGCTTTAAACCTGTTCGAATCTAGATGCATGCAGTTTTTATTTGAAGTGAAATATGATATGTGTTCATATGATTGTTTAAAACAAAATTTCATGAGTGTATGTATGTGAATATGGTTGTGTAGGTCTGAAACAAAAAGTTGCTATGTTCATTTATTCTCAGGTTCTAATAAAAAAATCTCTAAAAATCAATTTCCTTTTTCTCCGATCTGTTATATGATATGATGTGAGAACAAATATTGTTAGAAACTACAGAATTTAAGTTGTAAAAATATTTTAATTAGAAACTAATGGAAACTTTAATTAGGATAAAAGAAATTACAGTTAAAACTTAAATATATCAAAATTTTGGCTTAAATAATTTGTGAATTCATGTATATAGTCTGATGTATCATCACAAACTAGGATTTTTAGTATAAGAATCTTGATTTTTAAGAAGGTATTTCGAGAGGGATTTTGAGATAAACGTGATTTGGGGTTTTTTCCCTTTTCTGGCGATTGCGATGCTTTGGGTTGTCGGGATAAATTCTGGAGGATGCTCGTTGATTGGTGATCGTGGGAAAATTGTTCAGAAGAATTTTAGATCACCAGAGTGATCGGGAATCGGTTAACTAGGGTTTTAAAGCAGGATTTGGTCGATGTTGAAATTTGACCTGTTGCGACATCATCAATGCATCGGAATAGATCGGCATGGGGAATATTGTAGCATAGTTGAACAATGAAGGTTTGGTCGGAGCATCAGATTTTTCGGATGACTAGAGGTGGCGAGACGAGGGGTTCTTAGGTGATGGTATAGCTCTAAGTGTTAGTCGATATGCTCAAATTTTGATTCTGTGTTCAGCTCGAAGGTTTGGGGTGGTCTGGAGGTTGGTGTTGATCAACGGTGATCTGTTGATGGTCGGAAAGTTGGCCGGAGGTGATCGAGGTGGTTGTGCGCGTGCACGCGTGATCTCTGGTGTCATGTGGTTGATATGTCATGAAGCTCAAGGAAGAAGATGTTTCTCACGGGGTCGCGCTTGTGTAATGCAAGAGTGAACTCGGGGAAGTTGATCTGGGTTTGAGTTGTTTTTTTTTGTTAATAGGATTTTTTTAATTACATTTTAAGAAAAGGAGGGAATTCGTGTTCGTACCAGAAGAAATTAGAGTTTGGCTCGAGTTTTGTCAGGGTATTTTAGGGGTGTAGCTCGAGTTTGTTTGTTTGTTAATTCTGGGTATCAGGCTTTGAAATTTTTGAAAGTAAACTTGTAAAAACAAGTTTTTAGAAAACAAAGAAATGAATGGTTTCAAAGAAAGTGGATGTTAGCTAGCAAGGTTTCAAGGTTGAATATTGGAACAAGTTTCAAGTTTAGAGTTATAAATCAAATGTTTTTCAATTTACCTTAATTAGTTTAAAATGATTATATAATAAGTAATTATTTTATTTATCTATACAAAATTTTCAAACAATGCTTAATAATGATTAAGTAATTAAGATAATAGATTATCTAAAGTTAATTAAAATTATAAATCAAGGAAAGTAAATTTAAGTGATTAAATCAAGAATCATTACTTAATTAAGGAAGATAATTAAAGATGATGAATTATTGAGAGTAGATCTCTTAATGTAATTAATTAATGACAATTACTTAATGAAGTAATTAAGGAATAATTACTTAATGTCATTAATTAAGGTGGGTATTAATGGACAATCACTAAATGTGATTTATTAAAGGATAATTACTTGATGTAAGTAATATAAGGGAAATTACTTAACGAGGTAATTAAGTATAAATTACTTAAAGCGAGTAATTGAAGGATTGGTAAATTAAGAAAATTAATTAAGGATTAGTTAATAAATAAGTGTGATTTATTAAAAAATTAATCAATGTAAGTAATTATAAGATAATTAATCGAGTAATTAATTAAGGATATTTATTGTTGATGGTTAAGGATAATTAATTTGTGAAATTAATTAAAGGCTAATTACTTAATGTAATTAAAGTATAATTAATCAAGGATGATTAATTAAGATGGACAATTAATGGTTGATTAATTAATCGATTTGTAATTAATTAATAAGCAGGATTTTAAAAGTAATTGAGGTAATTAATTTAATTCATTTGTGGTTAATTAAATTAAATTAGAAACGGTGTGACTAATTTATCTTGCTTATGAATGATTGAATAATATGGTATGCCATAGATTAGCTGATATTCCGGAATATGTAATTGGTAATGTTGTGTAATATGATGTATCGTGTTTGAACTAGGATAAATGTGGATATCTATCTGTGTATAGGTGACACCCTGTATTTGATGTTCGAATTTTGTTTCACTTGAATAACTTAGGTTATAAATGACATTGGATTCGAAGAGACCGGAGTCGGGTATCAATAAATACCCGAAACTACTTCGATTTTTAATAGATTGATATGTGAAATCAATAAGTTGGAATGGAATGATTTAAGTGAATTGGATTATTTAATCTAAGTTTTGGTAGTTAAAAATTTGTTAGTGAAATAAGTAATATCTATAACAATTTGTGAAATTGTAATTGATACAAGTTACCCGGGTTATATATAAGTCGTATGCTTTTGTCATTCATGTTAGATGGGTTTACTGTAAGAACCCATAATTTTGTGGATATTTTTAATCAAATTTTTATTTGAAATTTTTATTTTTAAATCATTTAAAAGTGAATTTTATAATTTTTCCAATGTAAGTTTGGATTTTGTTTGTAAATTATTTTCCAAATGCAATATATAAACGATTTTTGAAAATTTTATATTTTGGTCAAAATTTGAAATTTCAGTTTAAATTTTTAAAAAATTTGAATTTTTAAATTTTTATCTTTTTCTTTGAAGCAGTATATATTTATGATATCTGTTCTATTTTTCGTTTCGTTAAATTCTAAGTTATACTTTTTAAATTAGATAAAATACAGCGTTTTACACGCAGTTATTTCCTATATTTCAATTTCTATTTTTCTGTGCGCATTTCTATATTTTTATTTTCTACGTTATTTTATTTATTTTTCTACTTTTTTTATCTAAACTTTATTTGTTGGATTTTACTTGTGTGTATATCTTTTCATAAATGGCTTGGACGAAATCAACGAGACATGCGTTACATTTCTTTAATGCTTGCCTTTTTATTTACTACCCTCTTTATTACTTACCCTAGCCATTCACCATTCATAGCCGTGAATTGCTCTTATTAATCACGTACAAAGATCTTAAAATATCCTCTTTTCAATTGCATTTAAGAATTATATATATATATATATATATATATATATATCTCCTTATTTCTTGCCTTTTTATTTTCCTATCATTTACTCCTCTTTAGCCGTTCAAATCTTTTCTTGCCATCGACTCCACTTCATAGTTAACGTACACATTTACTTCACATTTCATTTCTAGAAAGAAATGTATGCTAATAAATAGCTTGGAGAAATTTAAGAGGCATACGTTTCATTATTTAAACTCTTGCCTTTTCATTTGCATGGCCTTTATTATTTTCTATCTGTTTCCTCCTTATTCCTAGCCATGAATTATTCTACTCATAGCCTTGCATATCAAGTTGAAAATTCACGTACAAAAAAAAAATTATTTTCCATCTCTCATTTTTTCATTTGCATTTAAAAATAAAATATATTGTATGTTTCTTCCTCCTTAACTTATGCCTTTCCGTTTCCCTAGTATTCATAACTCCTTAGCTGTTTTTTTTCTTATATAGTCGTGTATTTCCTTTTATCATTCACGTGCAAGAATCCTCAAACATATCTCGTTTTATTCCATTTCTCATTTCATCTCTTGAAAGAAAGAATTTTTTTTATTAAATACATCAAGTATTTGTTGCCATTTTATTTTCCAAACTAATCAAAATCTTGTCTTTTAATGCATAGCCTCTTTATTACTTACCTTAGCCGTTCATTCCTTTAATCTAGCCATGAATTTCTCTTGCCTGTCACACATAAAAACTTCCCAAAACTTCTCATTATCATTTGTGTGAAAGAACATTACATTCAAGCTCTAGATCCATGGCTTCTCTTCCTCTTCTTTCTTTTTCTCTTTTTGTTTCTTTTTTGTTCTTCATTCTTATACTCAGCATCTGGCCTCTAGCACACCTCTAACCATCATGACCAAGCAATATAAAATGATGGTTGAACCCATATATTGTGTAACCAAGCCATTGATTGATTAAGGCATGTTATGTCACTTTGATTCATTTATTTTTCCATTGTTTTAACATCTATTGTTTTGTATTGAATCATATTCTTATGTATGTATTTGTTTGCATACAAGATTTGGATCTGACTCTTCATCCACTCAAGTTTGCATTGTGCTTTGTCGTGCTTTTTCGTGCGTTGCGGGGTTTGGGTTTTTTTCTTCTAAATTTGTCGATTCTAGTTTAAAAAGGTGAGTTTTTATCACTCTAGACATATATACTTATATTTTTTTGAAAAAATGACAAGTGAATCTGTAGACATTGATATGCCATTCATATATGCATGTGTTGTGATTACATGATGATAAATGTCGTTTATATATTTGTTACATCATTTATTATGATATTATATGTATACTGTTATTTTATTTCTGTTAATCATCACTGTAAGTTCCTTATCACTATGGGTTGAAATGATACATACCCGAACAGACTTTAGAATAAGGAAAAATCATTATAGGCTGAAATGATAGGCTCAAGTGATTTTAATTGTATTTATTTTACTTGGGATTGTGGGTTTGAAATGATAGAACCCAGATTTTTCTTTTTAAATTACGGATTGAAATGATACATATCCGTATCACTTGACCTAGGTTAGAAAATATTATACAGACCCATGGTTATACTTTTCAATGATATTTTTCCAAAAATTTATTAAGTATTTTAAATATTTTCTGAAAGTTATTAAGTATTTTGGAATTACAAATATATGAAATTTTTAACTTAATTTGATTTAACACTTTAAAGTATAAAGAAATATTATTTTTCTATAAGTTAATTTTTTTTATAAGTTAATTGGTTTTAAATGGAATTTAAAGAGTCTTATTTATGATCAACAACTTAATAATCAAGTTCGATTTAATTTGGAATCTTAAATCTAACCTAGTAATTTTAATAAAGGTTATTTCCTGAAATGCACATATTTTGTATAATAAATAAATGTAGTTTTGAATAAAGAAAATGAAATATATTTTTATGGGACATTTTGTAATAAGTTTATTTAACTTGGAATCATAATTGAATTGATGTCTAAATGAATAAATTTGTAAAGAATTTGATTGTTATATTAATTATGATAAATATTCTTTTCTGAAATGTTATGTTTTGTAAGATAAATAGATATGACTTTAAAATGGAAAAATGTAAGTTAAACATACATGTGAGGTGTAAGTTTAATTTATATTTTAATTGATTAATATAATAAATGTTTGTATTGTAATAACAAAAACCGAAAGAAATATGTAAAGTTTTAATTTATGAAAGAAACGTGTAAATTCCTAATTAATGAAAGAACATGTAAAGTTTTAGTTAATGCAAGAAACAAGTACAGTTTTACTTTATGAAAGAAATGTGTAAAGTCCTAATTAATGAAAGAAACATGTAAAGTTTTAATTAATGCAAGAAACATGTAAAGTTGTTATTTAATGCAAAAAACATGTAAAATTTTAATTAATGAAAGAAACGTGTAAAGTCCTAATTAATGAGAGAACATGTAAAGTTTTTAATTAATGCAAGAAACATGTAAAAATTTAATTTATGAAAGAAACGTGTAAAGTCCTAATTAATGAATGGACATGTAAAGTTTTTAATTAATGCAAGAAACATGTAAAGTTTTAATTTATGAAAGAAACGTGTAAAGTCCTAATTAATGAGAGAACATGTAAAGTTTTTAATTAATGCAAGAAACATGTAAAGTTTTAATTAATGAAAGAAGCGTGTAAAGTCCTAATAAATGAAAGAAACATGTAAAGTTTTAATTAGTGTGGTAATGATTAAATTAATAAATGCTCTTTACTATAATAGAAATGTAAATTAAAACGTACATTTGATAAAATAAGTTTTAATTAGTGAAATATTGATTAAAATGATAAATGCTCTTTATTGTAATAAATGTAAGTTAAAACGTACATTTGACATGTAAGTTTTAATCAATGTAATGGTGTATTTTAAATTGATTAAAATGACAAATGTTACTTACTGAAATAATAAAATATGAGTTGATAATTTACATTGGATATGCAAGCTTTAATTTATGTAAATGGCATATTTTAAATGATTAAAATAATAAAGTTTCTTTATTGTAATAATAATGTAAGTTAATAAGGTACTTTAAGTTAACATAAGAATTTCAGCTTTAAATTGGATATTACAGTAACAAAGTTTATTTAACTATAAAGCTATGATAAAATGACCATGTTAAATTTGTAAGCATATAAATACTTTGATTATATAAAATGTTAAAGTGGAAAGTAATACATTCCAAAAATGTTATGATTCCTTAAGGTAACATTTCCAAAATGCTATGATAATTTAAAGGAATATTTCAAGTTTAATAAATTGAAGGAAATATTCAATGATTTGGAAATTTGGGTTTTATTTAAATGATATATTATTGAATTAGTTTTGAAATGGAAATGATACTATTGTGATATGATTTTGAAAGTATATACTAGTTTCAAAGAAATGATATGATTTTGAAATGGATATGCTAGTTTGGTTTTGAAAGTATAAATGATTTTGAAATAAATATCCATGGGTTATAATAATGTTTGGTTGTTAAAGAGACCGGGATCGGAAGTTGTCATACTCTCTGCCAACTCCGAAAACCACTTTAACAACTGTGTACGCGGTGGAGATTCCAGAATGAAGTAGGATGGTGGCGGCGTTTCCTTTGAGGTAAATACGTGGACCCAACTCCCGTGAGTTGGCATAAGGTGGCTAAAACAGGAGCGATTCTCGGGCCAATGAGGTAGCACCTTTGATCGGACACATCCCTTCGATAGTATACTTTGATTTTTGGATTGATTCGGTGGCCACTTTTGATTTTTTTTATTTGGGGGTGTGGCTCGAGGTGGGAGGTAGCTGCGCGCTACGCGTTAACACCAGTCTGGATAGCAATTGGTATATCTACTCTGGCATTGCCTAGTTGTTCCGTGTCACCTACCATACCGAGCCTTTACTACGAGTTTCTATTTGTGTCGTACCTATGGAGTGTCTTCTCGTAGTCTACCGATCAGGAGATATGCAGGCACTGTATAGACTATTGGCACTATTACGTGTTAAGGTGGAAAATGTAAAGCCTTAACACTATTTAAAAGTAAGTTTACTTTACTAATAGACATTATTATAATAGCGAAATATTACTACATATGTAACGACCCAGAATTTTAATTATTTAAAATTTGAATATTTAATTTATTTTAAATATTAATAAGTTAAATTTATAAGTCGAATAAATTTTATTCGAATAATTGGATTTAATTGGATAATTAAATCGATGATTTAATATGTGAAAATATAGAAAAATAGAAAATTGAGTTAAATATGATTGAAAATGATTTAGGAAATTTTACTATATCATATTGGAGTTAGAATGATATTTTAGAACTTTTAAAATCGAATTAAAAGTTTATTTGTGAAAATTGAATATTTTAATATTTAAATCGACTAGTGAAATTAGCCTTTTTTGAACAGTCTCAGAATTGGACGAAACATGTTCCATTGGATCCGTAATAGTTAGTTATTATCGGATTTCAAATTTCGTGTCAATCGAATTTACCGTTTGTCCGGTGCAAGCTAAAACGCCTAGAAAATCGTTTAAATCGGTTTAATTTAAATTGAACGTTTATTGCCATATCTCGCACAGATGATCGAATTAGCTTCCGAAACCTATTCCATTGTGTCCGGAATGCGGGATAAACCCTAGAAACGCCGGTCACTGCGCGTAAATCGGAGTTTTGAAAAGTCGAATGAATAGTGTTCGTTTATTTTCTATAAATAGACCATTTTTTCTCACAAAAATTAAAAAAAAATAACTAGGGTTTAAAACCCTGGCCGCCACTATCTACTATCAAGGGCTGAAATGCACTCATCTTCTCCCCTCAGATTCGTCAAATACGTTCATATATTCGAAGAATGTTCAACATTAAAGTTGGAGAGCTCATCGAGCACTACGAGTTCAACGGTGGAGATGTGATTTGGAGCGACGTGGTGGGAGTCACGGGGCCGCGTTTGGGGCCGGTTCATGCACGAAATATGAGAGAGAGGGGGGACCGAGCTCTATGATGTTGGGGGCGAAGGTGGCTCTTGGTCGTGGCTACGAAATGGTGTATCCTGATCGAGCTGGAATGTGGAGATGAAGTCGTGAAAATTGCAGGGGGGACGGCGGTCGTGGGTTATATCGTGCGTTCGAAACCTGGGTATGTGTTTGGGGAAGAAGTGTGAAAGCACGACCATGATCTGTGGGATGGAAAGCAATGGTTCAGATTGAATTTAGGTTAAAAATAAAAAAATATAAATTGAAATTGATAATCTTTTAAATTCGTATAACTTTGAAATTGCATATCTTTTTCATACGAGGTCGAAAACGCGCGAAACCAGTTGCGTTGGAATCGTATGGACGAGCACTACGCGATGAAATTGGATTGAAGTCGTTTGGAGTTAGCGAAAATTTCGGGTAAAATTAAACGTCCGTTTAATTTTATTCGAAATAAATCGCTAAAACGAAATTGAAATCAAGGTGAGAACTTCTCACTCAATCGAATCAGTTTCGATTTTTATTTTAAATAGTTAGGTTTAAAATATTTGAATGCATGTTTGAATGATGATTGTTATCTATTGATTGTTAAAATAGACATTATGCGTCGTTAGTAAGCAGATTTTATTTATTAAAAACATATACCGCGAATATTTCATAAACAGTGAAATTGGTATTATATATAATAGCAATATATATATATTGGCATATGTATATATTGCAGTTATTGATTTCCCGCATTTGTATAGCGGATGAGACCCTATTTCGCCGTCTATTAAGCGGATAATATTTTAAATCCCATATACCGCGATAATTCCGTACTGGAGCGGAATTGGTATTGTGCTAATGTTTGTGGATGCAGGAAAACATGTTGGAGGGATCCAACTGGATTCCTCAACAGTATTTATTTGATTCAGATATTTTGATATTTGATGGACTATCATATCGATATATGATGTCGTTGTTGTCGTGATTGACTATTTGGTGTGTAGCATCATTGGACCAAATTTTGGAATTTTAAAATGATTTTTTAAGTGATTTTTGAAAATATACTATATGTTTGGAATTGATTCATTTTAAAAAAATAAACGATATAATTTTAATGTTATAAAAATTATGGTTTTTGAGAAATATAGTTAAAGGTTAATTTTTGAAAATATGGGGTTAATGGTTTTATAAAATAGTTTAAATCAGATTTCTGAATTTATTATAAAAAGCTGAAAATATAGGATTTATGAAATTTGATTATTTTATAAATCAAAATGGTGAAATTGTAAGGGAGATTAAAGATGTTTTAAAAGAATAATATAAATTGATTTATATAAGAGATTTATAAATGGATATTTGTAAATTGAAATATTGAAATTATAAAACGAGTTTTTTATAAGTGTTAGAATGAATTGTGAATGAATTTCATTAATGAATGAAATTTATAAAATTATAAACGGTGAAGTTATAAATAGAATTTTATAAGCAGTAGGTTTATAAAATTTGAAAAGTTATTTGAAGAATGAATTTTTGATAAATAAATGAATCTTATAAGTTATAAGATTTATAAATTGGGATATTTAAAAGAACAATTCTTGTAAACAAATAAATTGTAAGTGTTTAACTTATAATATGAATCTTTAGTATATCATTGAGTTATAAATTGGAATAGGTTAATAAAGGAGATTTATAAAAGAAGTTTTTATAAGATAAATAGAAAAGGAATTTATAAACGTTGTTTTATAAATTCGCAACGACTTATTTTGATAAGTAAATGTTATAACTTATTTATGGAATTATATTCACGTTTTTGGATAGTGAATAATATGTTAAAGAAATTGTTTTGAATGTGATGTGTTTAAATAGAATTAAAACGATTTAACGATGTTTTCAAAACATGTTGAGATTCGAAACCATAGATTTCAATCTTCATTGTTGAAATAGACGTTTTCGAGAAATAGAAGGAAATGGTAGACTATAACACTGTTGTTATAGTAAATGATTTCCGAAAGGAAATGTTTTGTATAGTATTGGGATTTATATATCTATTTTAAATTCGAATCCCTATACTAGTGATTTTGGGTTGTCGTAACGATGTTTTACGCAACATTCGTTTTGGCCCAAATAAATATGTTTAAGAGAATGATTTCCTTAAAGAATGAAATATATACTTAATCTCGATTTAAGTATATTGAATATTTTCCAAGTGTTGAAAATAAATGGATTGAGAATTACTTATTAAATAAGTATGGAAATGTTTTCCAATATAAAGTGAATATTTTAAGAATTTATCTTTTTGAAGATAAATTGAAATGAATAATTGAAATCGTATATGCATGGATATTTTGAAATATAAATTCACTATGGAATTTATAAGAGAAAGGGGAATTTGTTTAAAAAATAAATATTGATTTATTTTTGAAGTATTAAAAAAACATATATCTTGTAGAGATATTTTAGGAAATAAATAATTTGAAAAATTATTTGGAATCTGGTGATGTGTGCATATCCATTGATAGTTTAATAACCGACTATCAATATTTACCTTTGAAAGGTATTTGTTGTGATTTGCTGAATTTGAATGCCACACTTATTTTTAAATTATTGCGCTCGTTATTCGGATTACCCATCCTGAATAGTGATACGACGTAATGGATAACATTGATGACCGGTGTTGAAGACCGGATATTTTTGAAAGCGAAAGGACAACTCGTCGATTGTCTTTGCACCGAGTAGCTACGGTGTAGAGACTCCCTATGTGATGGGAAGTCCGGACGTGATTAGTGAATATCCCGATTGCAAGGACTTCTTTGTAAGTGCCTTCGGTTCTGTTCGAGCCCAGAACAGACTTGTATGGATTGTATGTCTGACGTTACAAATTGAGATATAAAGCAGATTTCTTTCAAATATATTTCTGTTGGTGGCGGAAAATTTATTCTCTTAGCTTAACACCCTTCTCTGAGACGTACGAGCTCAGAGGTTATGTAGTTGAAGGTTTTTAGCAATATATTCCCAATTTGGTAATGTGACATGCTGAGTGTTGATGTGAAATGATCATTGTGTTGATTATTTGTGATAGGATCATTTATTTGATCGTCTATCTTGGTGATCATTTCTATGATCATTTGTTGACCCAAAGCATGGCCTTTGTATAAAGTATGTTTTTGTCGACGTGACTTCGTCGAGCCTCACACCCCGGGAATGGTCAAAACAGGAAAGATGCAGCAAGGTTATGAGAGGTAGCTCCCTTTAGGGTATGTGCATTTCCTTCTGGAAAAGGGTGGAATCATGGTATGGAGCCCAGATACTTACTCATGTTGAAACACTTATTATTTTGTGTGATGATGGTGACGAGCGCTCGGTTAAAGGTCCCAAAAGACCGGGGGATGGCATACTCGGTCAGTTGTTACTCAGTTAGGGGTAACCCGGCCTTGTGTTGGCAGAGATCCGGTTTGGTTCTCGGGGACGTCCTTCCAGAGGCGTTCTCATGTGGCAATGGGAAGTTCCTTGGCCTGATCATTCGTTGGAAATCTAATTCCCAATACGAAACCTTGTACAGTATTAGTTGTAGAACCTACCATTTACTTATGGTGGTCACCACTGTTTAGATGGTAGCTATAGTAGGCATACGATAATGGTCGTATGTTGGCTAAGATTTATATTCTACCTTCGAAATATTTCCTACACTATGCACTAGTAATAATATCAAATGTCTTTTTAATGCGTATCAAGCATCTTTGACTATCATAAGGAGAAATCTCCTCCGATTCTGCGTTTGCATTGTGTGTGTGTGCGGGAGGCCTTATGGTAGTCTCATTTTTAAAACCATTGCGAGTTGATTTTTAAAATATTCCTCTATTTTGATTTTTAAGATAAATAAACTATTTTGAGTTCTCACACCAGTCACATGACTGACTCGGAGTTTATTATTTTCCTTCCTAAACTCTGGGTGCCCACCAATTTCCACACGGGCGGTCAAGAGTTAAGGTTTATCAGGATATTCGGGAATTCAGGAGTTGCTGGAGGCAAGATGGATGGCATGGCGTATTACTAGTATATAGTATTTCTTTTCCGCTGTTTGATGTTGTTTGTTGTTGTACACTCTGATGATATGATGTAATGAAATGTAATGTAATAACTGATATAGTTCTTTGTTTAAAGATTATTCATTTATTTATTATATGTTCCGCTGCGATTGTGAGATTCTGTTGTTGTTCTGTTGTTTTCTGTTCTTTCCGTTCTATTTTCTTTTCTCTCTATTTCCTATCTTCTTATCTCTTCTTCTGTCCTTTTCTTTTTCTTAAAACCCTAAGTGTTCGGTTTTCCGTCCTTCGATTGCTCGACAGTTGATACTGTGAATGTATTGATGTCAGTTTTTGGAAGTCGAAGAATCGGGTCCTTACATCTGGTATCAGAGCATATGGTTAAGCGACAACCATGGTTCTGTTGGGTATTAGTCATTAGAGATAGAGTCAGTAGTACTCTAGAACGAGTTTGAGTGTAATAATAGCTATGACAGCGTATTTGTTAGTGAATATAAAATTGTTTTATATTGTGATGATTGGTTTGTTGAGTGGCATATGAACTTTCGTCAGCGCGGTCTGCAAAACTATGCCGAAGGGGTTTCTAAACACTTGTACAGAACAATTCGGCACAATATTGTTTTAAATTGGGTAAATGAAATAATTTTACCTTGATTGTATTTTGTATATGAAGAAATAATTTTTCAGAATTATTAAAGTGAATATAAGTTGATTGTTTAGTTGTTTGAATAATCTAAATTAAAGAATAATTGTATAAGCAAATGAATTATAAGAATTGAATTATAATTAAAGTGATTTACAATTGTGAAATAAACTTATATATATAAGAAGTGAAACTATATGAATATATTTATGAATATGAGTTGTAAATAAAAATGAATTTAAAGTTAAATGGAAATTTACTTTAGAATTGGAATCTGAGTTGATTTATAAGTGGGAATTTAAGTTAAGAAAAACAGATAATGTTTGAAATGAAATATAACTTAAGAGATGTTGAATGAAGTTGATATTGGTATCAAAGAAAATTAATAAAGTGAAGTGATAAATGTGAACTTAAGTTATGTAAATGAAATTCAACTTTTGTAATTGAATTGAATGAATGGATTAAATGTTAATCAAATGAATGTGAATTAAGTTGATATGAAGTAATGAATGTAAGTGTTAATTCATTAAAATCTTAGGTTATTGGAAAGTTGAATAATTGAATGAAAATCAATTTAACTAAACCAAATTGAATGAATATAAGCAAAGGAATTTGGTTGTAAATTAATATGCTTTGGTTGTTATATGATTGTTAGTTGATTGTATATAATTCATTAAGTATTAATGAAATTGAGTTAACGAAATTGAAAGCTAAAGTAATTAAAATTCAATTGGAAGTTAAATGAATCTTAAATAAAATTGAATTTGATTTGGAAGTGAACCAACTTGGATATGGATTAGTGAATATAAGCTAATTGAAAATGAATGTTAGTAAAAAAAAAATCCAATGTAAATGAATCAAAGGTGATTAAATTGAAAACCCAATTCATTGAATATTAATGAGAATATGAATGAATATTTATTGGTTATGAATGTTAGTTGGATGATAGTTGGTTGATGGTTGAACATATTGCTTTTATTGCATTTGCTTTGTTGACATATATAGTTATTATGTTGCTATATGTTGTATATCGATACTATTGTCTATATACATGATTCTCATGTTGTTGTTGAGTGATTAGTAGGTGCGGATCGCGTTTGCTTCGCATTTGGAGCTCGCTTTCGCGCTATATTAGCCGTATATGCTCGCTAATAATAAATAAGGTACATATCTCGGATTAAATATCGTACTTTTACATTTTTTTCCCCTGCGGGATGCCTCATTACTTGATGAGATGTATATTTGTGATATATATACCTGTCATTTTTTTTTCGGATCGAGCCGCGCAAAGGAGACTATGGCGAATTTTTCCAAAAATTTAAGGCGTTAGAAAAATAGTTTAACGGATCCTTAGAGGATGGGCGGTCCCAAGCATCCTTTAAGTTACTTGTACCTTATATTACAGTTCACTTGAGTTGGTTTACATTGTATAATATGTATGTCCTGACTCGAGTGTTTTGTGTTTTGCTTTACGCTCGGGTCAGACTGAGTGAGACAGCATTAGAGACTCGCCTTTGGAGCTGGAGCCTTGCTTGAAGATCCAGCCATCTATTTCAATTTCAATATTCTATTGATTCCAGTTATTCAGTTGATTCTGGTGATGCATTCAGCTTATGCTTTCTTATCATATTAAACTTCTGTTGTATCTTGTATAACTCTAATGTATTTATATAGTAGCTTCATAAACTACTGTCTTTTTGCTTCCGCTGCATTTATTACTCTGTGTTTATGATCTGTGATTTATTTATTTACTATTTATGCTATGTTTTGCCAAATTTATTTTACAGTTCGGTATTTTGAGCAATTCAAGTTCGACATGTGCGGATGCGAATGGTTGAAAATATCGGGCCGTTACATTTACTCACGCTGGTTTCCAGCCTGACCCGGATGTTACTTTGATGTAATTCTCGGGTCAGACCGAGTATTACATATTTTCAAGTAAGACGTTCTGGAGCTCAGGAGGCGAGCTGGATAGCAAAAACGTATGGAGTGTTTCCAGTATGATATATTGTAGTTATCTGGGACATGGTTGTATATGTCCAGTGTTTGTGTATTTGTGTAACTCTAATGTATTAAAGTGTAATTTGACAATACGGCTTTCTTTGTATAACTGCTATTTTATGTGGTATTATATTTTATCCGCTGCGAATGTGAGATGTTGGTGTTTCTGTTCTTCTTTTTCTTCTATCTCTTTCTTCTTTTTCCTAGCTACCTAGAATTTTCGGGATCGAAAATTCTGGGTCGTTATAGTGTTCGATCAGACGAGCTACCTCATTGGCCCATTGATTTCTCCTGTTTTAGCCACCTTGTGCCAACTCATGGGTGTTGGGTCCACGTATATACCTCAGTAGGATGTCGTCACCATCCTACTTCATTCTGGAATCTTCACTGCGTACATGGTTGTTAAAGTGGTTTTCGGAGTTGGCAGAGAGTATGACAACTTCTGACACCGGTCTCTTTAACAACTAAGCGCTATTATAACACTGCGGTCATTTCAAAATAGTTTATACTTCAAAACCAAAATATCATTGCCATTTCAAAACCATATCAATACAATATCATTTCCACTTCAAACCAAATACCATATCATTTCCATTTCCAGAATCATAGCATTTTCAAGGTTATAACACTTTCGAAACCAAAATACTTCGAAATCATAATACTTTGAAAAACCATAGCATTTTGAATCATAACACTTTGAAATCATAGCACTTTAAAAATCATAACACTTCCACCACTTAAATAGTTTAGATAGTAAAATAGTATATATAATAAAATAGTTTATAAAGTAAAATAGTTTATATAAAAGAGTTATAAGTTAAAATTGTTTATATTAAAATAGTTAGTATATTAAAATAGTTTATATTAAAATAATTTGTAAAGTAAAATATAAAATATTTTTAAATTACTTTATAAGATAAAATAATTTCCTCAGACTTCACAAATTGATCCAAAACAACTTGAATCCAAAATTCAATTTAAATCAAATCTCAATTCATAAATTTCAATTCAATTCGGTTCTCAATAAATCATTTCAATTTATATCGATTTCAAATATAGTTTTGAACCTTAAATAAACCATTTCAATTTCCATATATTTCAAAGCTTTAAATATTCCATAATTTTAAAACTAAATTTTTATAATTCCATATATATCAGATTAAATTTACTATTATATAGTTTTGATATATTTACTTAATAAATCCAATATCATTAAATAAAACTTTTAAACTTCAAATAACTGAATATTTCTTCGATTTATTTAAACTTGATATATTCATTTAAATCACCTTAAACCAAAATCAAGTTATAAAAATCATATCCTTTAAAATCTCATAGGTAATAAATTTCAAATCAAACTTATTTGAGTATAATTATTAAATAAATTCAATTTCAAATCAATTTCAAATTTATCTTCCAACCTTAATTTATTTAAATCATTATGAACTCTTTATTAAAATATAGTTTTAAATAAATACTTAATCATATTATATTTTAATAAAATCAAACTTTATTATTAAATTTATTTTATATCAAAATTTTTTTATACATAGCTCAAATCAAGAATTTAATAATATATAAAATATCATTTATATAATATCAAAAATCAATATTTTATAAAACCATATATTTCTTTCCAAAACCATAGAAATCATTTTCAAAATATTTATATATAGACCAAACAGTGCCTATATATAATTTTCTATCCTATGGTCAAGTGATACGGATATTTATCATTTCAATCCGTAATTTAAATGTATACGGGTATATATCATTTCAACAGGCAATCCTAAATTCAATTAGATGAAAATCGCTTGGGTCTATCATTTCAAACTGTAACGACCCTGAATTTTGAACAATTTAATTGAAAATATTTAATTAATTTTAAATATTTAAATGATGGTTTGACTTGAATTTCAAATTATCAGAATGAAATTGGCAATTAAATTTTAAAACTTAATCTATTGAAAGTTGAATAATAATTTGAGTCTTCAGTTTTAAGCTGATTAAAAATATTTCAAAGGCTTGTAAAATATATATTGACAATGCTAGAGATAATGGAAGCTTCAGAATTGAATTTGAAAGTGATTTGATCAGTTTTGAAATTATATCATTTGAGTCGATATTTAAAAAAAATAGCCTCCCGAGGCACAGTCTCGAAATTCGACGAAACCAGTTCCATTGGATCCGGAATATTCAATTATTACCGGATTTCAAATTTCGTATTTATCAGAGTTGTTATGAGAGCATACGACACATAAACGCGTTGAAATTTGTGTTGAAAACAAATTGAATTTAAAATAAAAAAGTAATATGATAATCTAATCACACCAGCATCCTAAAATCACGCCATAACTCACGCCCAAAATCACGCGACTCTCCTTTGTTTCAACCTAAAATCACGTCCCCCTTTGTTTTAATTTCATTCGATAACCCTAAAATTTCAAAATCATTCAAAACAAAAAAAATAAGAAAATAATGTCGGCCCGTTCCTTTTTCCTGTGCTCTTGATAATGGCAGCTTGTTCTTGTCTTCCCTTGCTTGCAAATTAGGGCTCATTCAGTTCGAAGGGCTTCGACTTCAGTAGCTCGTGGCTCCTTCTATTTGCATTCGTTAAACAAAGTGAGTGATCCACTCACATCTAATTCATACCTTGTGCTTCTTTTAAGGTTCGAATTCTGTGATTTTCATTCCCATTCAATTGTTTAAATTTGTTGATTCATTTTGCTCGCCATTCGATTTATGTTGCTTGTTTGAAATTTATCTGACTTCTTCAAGATTCGTTTTCGTTTCTGATTAACTTCGATCGATGGGTTTTGGGTTCTTTTCAAATTAGTACAATGCCTCTCGTTCGATTTTGTTTTGTGTTTATGAATTTTTATGGGCTTCGGCCATCATCATTATTTTGATACTAAACTGTACTCTGTGGACTTTGGTTATTAGTTGGCCACGACTTCATTTTTTTTGACTTGTTCGATTTTGGTAAAGCACGACATTGATTTTTGCTTGGCACATTGTCGACTTTTGTCACTTGAAAACTGCAATTGTTTGAATTAAAATAATTTGTTTTGAAGAAAAAAAATGCATTCTATTGTTACACTTGCTCGACTTCGAACTGGATGCCTTTAAGCTCGGAGTTCATTTTTCTTGTGCTGTGTAGCTTGTTGTTTTGTTCGAAAATGAATTGTGTTTGATCTTGGCCATACAGTATACTGTCTTCGGCACACTTGTCTTCCCTGTTGCACCAGAATTATCGAGGCAATGGCATTATTATGTGAATATTTCAAACTAGTGTAGTTTTGTTGCTGTTTCGATTTGTTCTAAATGGTGGCCTTGCTCTGTCACCTGCTTATTCAAGCTGTATATATTTTGACCTGACTTGTGGTGGTTTCACTTGTACAATTGGGTTGTTGATTCTTTTGGCACTGCTTACTGCTAGTTTTCACGTAGTTTGACTATACGTATATGTAGCAGTATTGCATTCCTGGTTTTGATTTTCTTGCATTTTGGGTTTGAACCACGACTTGATGGAGTTGCTACCATTACTGTGGGCATTGACTTCACCTTGCCTACACTTGATGACTAGGTTGCATACTCCCTGGTGCCTTTATGTGCACTTGTTTGCACTGTTACTTGCTGGAATGACGTGGACATTGTTTTAGTGTTATGGTCTTTGATGTTGAGGCTGCTTGTTTGATTTCTTTGTAATTTCTGTGCCATTGCGATCTTGTGGTGGCAGCAGTATTTGTTGCAGTTTACCCTTGTATCCTTGTGGTGGAGGCAGTTCCATTTTTGTTGCATTATTGGATTATATATGTTGACTTGAGCCTTTTTGTTGTTTACTGCAACTTTGGTTTGCATATTAGATATGCAGTAACCTATAGCACTTGACTTCGGTTGTTTCTTTGATACTGAACTGTTGCATCACTTATTCATGTATTTATGTGCTATGGTGCCATATCTATGGTGCCCTCACCTTCATACTATTGTGTTCATGTAGTTGTACTGGTGCCTTGCCTATGTGCTTGTTTCTGCTGGACATTAATTGTGCACTATGCACTTGTGTGTCCTTGTTATCCCAACTGCCGAGTACAGGTTGAATGCAAATTCCAATTGTTGTCAACCTGTGGCCTTTGTGCTTTGATGCTATTCATTTTTTTTATGTATGATGTGCATTAGTTTTCAAGTGTAATTGCAACATGTTGTTGTTGCAATTTGTATTTGTTGTGCCCTTGTATTCAGGTGGTGGCTGCATTTTCGTTGCAGTCTTGCCCTTGAATACTTGTGGTGGTTGCAGTTTCTTATGTTGCAGTGATATTGCTTTCATTCTGGTATACTCTATGTTGCCACTGCTCTAGTTATTTTTACTAAGATTAGGGTATTCTTCTTTATATTTGAATTAAGTGATACTATGGCCATTGGTCATGATTCACTAGTGTGCTTATGCATGCTGTTGTTTCAGTTTTGCCTGTGTATGTTTTGATTTTGGGATGCTCTTGAGGTCCTGTGCATGAACTGGACTGCACTTGTATGTATACACTTGTATACCATCAGTTGCAATAGCCTGTTTCAATATCCATATAGTTTTTCCACTGTTGCTTTCTTTGCACCATTCATGTTGCAAGTATTTCTGGTCGAAAATTTTGGTATATGCATTGAGTTCCATCACTGGCCTTTGCATTGCTGAGTTGTCCATGGTGTTTTGTTGTACATATGAAATTAATTCATATGTATGCTAAACATTGCTTCTCAGTGACATTACTTGCATTAATATGTTAAATGTTTTGGGTTGTTGCTGTGTTGACTTTGGCATGCTGTCCAAATGGCAGCGGCATTGATATTTGAAGTGTTGCATATCTGTTGCCTTGGTTCTGACCAAGTTGCACTATAATCTGGTTTGGGTTTAAGCATCATTGATCTGATATACATTGGATTTGTTTTTCTAATTACACTTGAGTTGAATCCAGCTGAAACGCTCGGGTTTTGACCTTGTACTCGTTTGGACCTTCCATTGATCTTTTGTACATTTCATACTGTAGTGGCGAGGCAGTGGACGCATGTGTGTACTGCAGCCCTACTAGATCTGATTTTTTAATTGATGTTTTCTATTGCTAGAATTATTTTATGTTGTCAATTCAATATGTTTTGAATCGTATTTTGATTTGGTTTAAATTTTATGATTTTGTTGTTAATTTCCATTTAGGCAATTATGTTGTTTTCTAAATTATCTTCATTGATAATCCTTTCATATATCTTCGTTGATAATTTGAATCTACTGATGTATTGTTTAACACTGTTAAGTGTTATATTTACCGTTATCCAATTTCTTTATAAAAAGGATCGGATAGGTGAGTTTATTTTGACTATCGTCTAATTGTTATTTAATTATTATTGCTTCTGTGCATTAATAACTAAGTTTGAATTAGACTGACCCATGTATTATTTCCTTTTGAATGTAATACTCAGGTCAGGCCGAGTGTTTTTGCAGCTTGAAGATTTTCGGACAGCGAAGTTAGAAAGAGGGGGAAAACGCTCACTTTAGTTCGTGGATTTTGTACTTAAAGAAATATTCTGTTGTATAAATTTAATACATTGTATAAACTCTGATATTTGTAAAAAAAAAAAATTTTTGCGAAATATTATTATTCTGTGATTCTATGGCTGATTCTGTTTAAACTTTATAAACTAAATAACAATCCGTCATTTTGAACGTTTCAAGTTGGTTTAATTACCGACTAGGGGCGGTCAAAAGGGCGGGATGTTACAAAGTGGTATCAGAGCTTTGGTTTATACAAAGCTAGGTTTATGCCGTTTAATATGAATTGTCACTAGAATCACTTTAAAGAAAACATTTTTCAAATCTAAAGAAGTATAAAATTATTTTTTTGAAAATAAAAGGTATTTTGGAAAATTCAAATCCTTTTCCGAAATCCCCCTCTCTATATTTAGGTTTACGATAGTTTCTCTTCGGTAAGGTCTCCTTAAATTTGAGTCCCGATCATTCGAAAACCCATTATCGAATTGCTGAGATTTATGAAAAATATAAGTTAAGTGAATTAATGAATTGGTTTAAATCAAATATTTTGAATATCTCCAAAGTAATAATTGGGAAATAAAATGACATGTCAATTTAGTTATAGCCAAGGGGATCATTGAACTATAACTTAGGAATTTGATTCTGAATCCTTTTGAAAATTGATTTCAAATGTTTTGAAGAACAATACTAGTAGTATATACAGGAAAAAAATTTCAAGTAATTTTCCAAAATATTTTCAAAAATAATAAAATAAAATAATTTTTGTTTTTATGTTTCAAGCAAGGTTTGATACGCAAGTATGTATATACATGTATATTTCAAATGTTTGAAATAAAATCCGGAGTTGAATATCAAGTTTGGTTGAATAATAATCCTATATATCAGGATAATGTAAATTTGCAAATTGTCTTGGGGACGTGTTGACTTTGAACGTGTTAATCCTCCTTTAATACAACCTGAAATAGTGCAAACCGAAGAGGGTAGTTTGGCAAAGATGCATACTACCAGACAGGAAGTCGATAGTCCTCAATAATTCGGAATCTTAAACCAATCAGTATATTTGAAGTAATCAGTATATTTTGTAATACTATCTTTTGTAATCTAAAATCTTCTTTGCATGTATTATAAAAAGTATTAAGCTATGTATAGTTTTGTATGGAAAGAAATATTTTAATAAAATAGCGTCTTGGGAAGGAAATCTATTTGTCGACTTAACTGTATGAATCAAACTAGTTTTGATGTAAAGCTTATATTTCAAGTTTAGACTAATGCCTAAAATAGTTAATGTGGAGATATAAATCTAATGGATGCAAGTCGATGAATGGTTTACTAAAGAACTAGTTGATTATTTTGGAAATAGAAAGAAAACGCAAGGTTCAAATGGGATTTAGATTTCAAATTTGAAGTTTGTCAACATGATGATCCATAATAGGTTTAACAGATTCAGTGATGAATTTGAATTTAAACGTGCGGAGAATTAAGTTAAGTGGAAAACTTAATATTGGAAAGTTTGAAGTCGGTTTAAAACTAATATTGTGAAAAGTATGAGGAATTCAAACTATGAATTAAGTCGAGTTGAAAAAGTTAAATGGGAAATTTGAACAATTAGTTCAACTTGAAATTTTTCAAAAAGATTGAATCTTGAGTTAAATTGAGTTTAGCTTCGACACCATAAACAATATAAGTTGAGCTTTGAATTTCGGATGGTCGGTTTGGATTGTATGTCTAACATTGTGAATTGATGACATAGCAATTGATTTCTATTAAATATATATCTGTTTAGTAGCGGAGAATTTATTCTCTTAGCTATATACACCCTTCTCTGAGACATACGAGATCAAAGGTTATATATCGGTAGACATCAATTATGTGTTGTGAATTGACAATGTAACGTGTAATCCAAATCGAGTGTGAAGCCGATAATAAATTGAATTATAAATATGAATTGGGTTTGAGATAACCTTAAACTTCCAAATCGACTTAGAGAAAAATTTTAAATTGGTAACGAGATGGAAAATTCAGGAATCCTCTATTTGTTATGGGTATGGGATATTGTGGTTTTTGGAACTTATATATGAGAATGCAGTAAATTCGAAAACCATCAGTTTGGAAAGTAATTGTTATGGAAATCTTATGTAAGTTTACATAGATATGATATGTACGAAATGCGAAATGAAGTACTATATGTATATGACATTATGTTTTCTAAACTGAGGATATGGAAAAGTAGCTTCGATTTAAAATTTATGAAGGTGTTGGAACTCGATATGAGTGTCCATTTGTAATTCGTAGTTACGTAGAATTTCCATAAGTTGAAGTGTCCATTTGGATTATAATCCCTCGTGATAGGATCATGTTGATGGGATCATGTTGATTGATTATGATGTATGCTAGCGTAATTTGAGGGGCGTGATGCCTACAGTTACAAGCAATTCCACTGGGATAGTGGCGTAACCGCCGGTTGAACTGCGATCTATGGCAACAACCATGGCGAAATTCAAGAGATGTGAAATCTACAGATTACAAGCGATTCTACTGGGATAGTAGCGTAACCGCTAAGTAACTGTGATCCATGGGGGAACGTGCTTTCCATATCCATTTTTAAAAGGAATTTTAAGTATTTTCACTGGGAGTTGAAGCAAGTATATTTAGTACTTGGAGATTTTTAGTCCTGCGCCTGGCCAGCGTATGCCTAATGTCTGTAAGAGCGACGATAGACTTGTTAAACTTCGAGTTAGTAAGTATTTTCAAACTTTAAATAGCAAATCAATAGTCTGAAATTAAAATTACATAATTCCAACCTAATGAACTAAGGAAGAAGATCTTTAAAATGTCTTGAAAGTCCACAGCTTTGGAAAAGATATAATATGCAAATCTCTAACATGAAGAATTTCAAGTTTAAATCTGAGTTTTGTAAGTCAAAAATTTTGGTAAAAGACTTTTGCGTCTTGATTGTAGAAATCAATGAACAAAGGAGATAATGAAAAAAGCTAGTGAGATAAAACAAATGGAATGAATCCTATATTTATTTATTTTTAATAAGTTTCAAGCTTGGTAAAATTGTGTAGGGTATAAATATCGGTGAGATTTTAACAATCATTTTTCCTAACTTATAATTTCGGGACTAAATTCTTTTAAGGGGGAAAGATTGTAACGACCCTGAATTTTGAACAATTTAATTGAAAATATTTAATTAATTTTAAATATTTGAATGATGGTTTGACTTGAATTTCAAATTATCAGAATAGAATTGGCAATTAAATTTTAAAACTTAATCTATTGAAAGTTGAATAATAATTTGAATCTTCAGTTTTAAGCTGATTAAAAATATTTCAAAGGCTTGTAAAATATATATTGACAATGCTGGAGATAATGGAAGCTTCATAATTGAATTTAAAAGTGATTTGATCAGTTTTGAAATTATATCGTTTGAGTCGATATTTAAAAAAATAGACTCCCGAGGCAAAGTCTCGAAATTCGACGAAACCAGTTCCATTGGATCCGGAATATTGAGTTATTACCGGATTTCAAATTTCGTATTTATCGGAGTTGTTATTAGAGCATACGACACATAAACGCGTTGAAATTTGTGTCGAAAACAAATTGAATTCAAAATAAAAAAATATAATATGATAATCTAATCACACCAGCATCCTAAAATCATGCCATAACTCATGCCCAAAATCACGCGACTCTCCTTTGTTTCAGCCTAAAATCACGTCCCCCATTGTTTTATTTTCATTCGATAACCCTAAAATTTCGAAATCATTCAAAACAAAAACAAAAACAAAAAAATAATAAGAAAATAATGTCGGCCCGTTCCTTTTTCCTGTGCTCTTGATAATGGCGGCTTGTTCTTGTCTTCCCTTGCTTGCAATTAGGGCTCGTTCAATTCGAAGGGCTTCGATTTCAGTAGCTCGTGGCTCCTTCTATTTGCGTTCGTTAAACAAGGTGAGTGATCCACTCACATCTAATTCATACCTCATGCTTAATTTAAGGCTCGAATTCTGTGATTTTCATTCGTATTCAATTGTTTAAATTTGTTGATTCATTTTGCTCGCCGTTCGATTTATGTTGCTTGTTTAAGATTTATCTGACTTCTTCAAGATTCGTTTTCGTTTCTGGTTAACTTCGATCGATGGGTTTTAGGTTCTTTTCAAATTAGTACTATGCCTCTCGTTCGATTTTGTTTTGTGGTTATGAATTTTTGTGGGCTTCGGCCATCATCATTGTTTTGATACTAAACTGTACTCTATGGACTTTTGTAACAACCCGATATTTTCAGCCATTCGCATCCGCACATGTCGGACTTGAATTGCTCAAAATACCGTGTTGTAAATAAATTTGGAGCAAATGAAATACAATCATAGAACCACAGACACAGAAATATCAGAATAACTCGCAGCGGAAATTAAAATACCTTAGTAGTTCATGAAGCTACTATAACAAACTCTCAAAACATAATACATAATATCAGTCTGAAAAACATATATAATAGAAATCTCAATTACATAGCAGTTTATCAATACCAAAGCTGAAATAGAACAACTGAAACTGAAGGGATAGATAACTAGACAAGCAGAGTCTCCAGCAATCCCTAGCTCCAGAAAGAAATCCAAAGCTAAGCTGTAAATACTCAGGCTGACCCGAGCGTAAAGTAAAACACAAAACACTCGAGTCAGGACAATATATACTTATATAATGTAAACTAACTCAAGTGAACTGTAGTAGAAATGCACAATAACTTAAAGGACGTTTGGGATCGCCCATCCTTTAAGAATCAGTTAAACTATAAATTTTACATCCCGTGGTTAAAATTTCAAAATGGTATTTTATACTTCAAACTCAAATGTCATTTCAAAATTCAATATCATTCAAAATCCATTTCAAAATATCAAAAATATAATATCTTCCAAACCACATTCATTTTTATTTAATTTAAATACCATTACAAATCACATTTCAAAATAGTTTATATTTCAAAACAAATTACTTAATTTTAAATCATAAAAACGAAGTTATTATATTTAATAATTAAATTATTAAATTTAAAAAAAAATTAGTCTTTCAAAATTCATTTATTAACTTAATTTATTAAAACAGATGAAAATTCAACTTTCGCAGCATTTAGAAATTGCTACGGAAAGTTACATTCAAAACAGTTCAATTTAACAAAAGATAGCATTTAAAAATGCTGTAATAGGATTACATTAGTTTCAAATAAAACTTAGTTAAATTCAACAATTATAGCATTTACAAAATGCTATAATAACCTTTAACTAAACTTAGCCATTTGGTTCATTATTATCAACTACAGCATTTACAAATGCTGTATTATCATTTACATTAGAATTAATAACATTTCAGAAATGCAGTTAATTAACTTCAAGTATTCAATATAATTTCACAAACAATTATATTTTTATTTAAATCATTTTTAGCTTATAAATTCATATAATTTCACTTTTAAAACAGTCATTCAAATACCCTTATATTCATGACTTTATAAAGTTAAATCTCCATTCAAAAATCAAAATTTAATAATAATTCACTTATTAAATTCCAACATTAAATTTTAAATTCATTAAATTAAATTTAAATTAACATTTAACTTTAAAATTTTCAAATATAACTTAATTTCATTTTTATTTGCTTAACTTAAAATTCACTTTTAAGCCAAATTCACAATTTCCAATTTTAGTTATATTTCCAAATTTCAACCTAAATATTCATTCATTTCACATTTAACTTTATTCAAAAATCATTAATATATTATAAAATAATTTTAAATTCATTTAATTCAAAATATCATAAATTTATCATATTTTCATATTTAATTTAAATTCCATTTATCACCAAATTATAATTTCCAAAATAACTTACATTTCAGATTTCCTAACTTTACCATTTATTTATTTCACGTGTAAATTTTCAGAAAATCAATAATGCTTTACAAAAATCATTTTTAATCAAATTTAAGTCAAAATATTATAATATTTACATTTGTAAAATAATTTATAAATTTTAGAAAAACATATTTTAACAACGGGTCTGTATTTCATTTTCTAGCCTAGATGAAGTGATACGAGTAATATCATTTCAACCCGTAATTTACAAAGAAAACCAGGTTTGATCATTTCAAACCCGCAATCCCAAGTAAAAGAAAATAATTGAAAATCATTCAGGCCTATCATTTCAGCCCATAATGATTTTCTCCTATTCTAAATTCCGTTCGGGTATGTATCATTTCAACCCATAGTGATTCTAGTCTACAGGGAACTTGCAGTGTGATAAACTGATGAAAATAACAGAATAGCATGAAATAACAGTAACATATGGTATAAAAAGTGTAAATATAGGTGTGAACTTCATATGAATATAATATAGCAGTTATAACAGGATGATATGCATTTACAGATTCAGGTGATGTCAGTTTATCACTATATAAGTACATATTAGTCTGGTGAGATTTACTCACATTTTTGAGCTGATGACACAACGACGAATTGCACAACGGGATCTACACAAGCACAAAAGCACGATACAGATACGAAATGGAGGAGCCAAGGATTAATTCTCTTGAATACAAATCAAACAAACAATATAATAATTATAAGGTTTCAAACCAAAAATACGATAAACGATGCTAGAAATTAAGGAACAACAATTAATCAAACACTTGCACTTGCTTCCACCATCACTATGCTCAGCCTATAGGGTGATAAGGTACTGCCATGGGGTGTATTTGGTCAGGTATGGGTCATATATGGTCGGCCTAGCAAGGGTAGTGAAGGTATGGAAGTTGCTATGTATGAAAATACAAGTACAAGGCAAACAAGTGGATTTTTGTGCAATTTCAAGCATCGGGCAAGGCTACAAATGGCATGGCCAGACCTGCTAGAGGCTAGGAGATGGTGTGGCAGTGGTTTTGGTTCAGGTATGAGCTAGAGAAGGTGGTGCAAAGGGCGGCTAAGGGTGTGGTGAAGAGGTGGAAGTTACAAGGTGTGAATACAAAGGGTTTAAGGCAAATAAGTGGCTTTTGTGCAACCATGGCTCAACCAAAGGACCATTGGGCTCGGCCCCTACAAGGTGAAGGTCAGGTGGGGTCTGGAGTGTCGGCCAAAGGTGGTGGATGGACTGGTGGTGGCGGCCAAGGAGGTGGTTTAGGTGAAAAATGAAGGGTATGTGCATAAATGGTTCGGCTAGGCTGAACAAGTGGAGTGTTTGCATAAACTTTGGTGGATCTAGTCATAGATGACCACGGCATGGCTTGGTCAGTGGGCTGGAGGAGATGGTGACCTGATGTGGTGATGGTGGAGGCGGCTATGGTGGTGGAGGAGCAAGGACGAACCTATGATGAAGAAGAACAAGTGTAAAAACCATGAATTCAAGCATAAACAAATGGAAAAAGGAAATAAAGTTTACCAAACTTTCTTCAAATGCTATGGCCGAAATTTTTTGAGGAAATGAGAGAAAAAATGAAGTAAGTGAATGAGAAATGAGGGTGGCAGCTGAAAGAATGAAGAGATATGGCCATTTGAGTGAAAAGAAACGTTAAAATGTGAAAAGGTGGGAAAATCAAAGGGCATAGGAAACAAAAGGTCACAAACCCTTTCAATTTACCTTTTATTATTTATATAAATTTATGTAGCTGAAATAATAATAATATAAGATAATATTTCTAAATTTTCAACCAATATACAAATATATATAATATTTATCAATTATGTAAAGTAAAATTAAGGAAAATAGTTAAAACAGTGAACTAGACTAGCAAAATTTGAAGTTAAATGAAATAACTTTTAGAAAATTCATATAAGCTTGTAAAGTATTTTTAAACATAAATAATAACATAAAATACAAATATATTCACAAAATAAATATTTAAAATTTAATTTAAATATAAAATTATAATGCAGAAAATAGCAGAAAATGGGAAAAGACCCCTTAAAAATAGGAAATCAACACAGTAATTTGTAGAAAAATTCTATTATTATTTTAAAAATATTTAGAGATGAATTTTCACAAATAAAACAAATTTAAAATAAAATAAAGAAATTTAAAAATGAAGAAAATGGCAGAAAATTAGAAAACAGCCTTTAAAATAGGAAATAAATACGGTAAATTTTGGAAAAATTATATTATCATTTTAAAAATGTTTAGAAATGATATCACACAAATAAAAAAAAAATTTAACATAATTTCAAAATGAAATAAAGTCAAATTTAAATATATAGTCAAAATCTAGGGTTGTTACGCTCTCCCCCACTCAAATCTTTTCGTCCTCGAAAAGGAAGGAAGCGGAGAAACAACAAGAAAGAGCAATAGGTTGGAATGCATCCTCGAAAGAAGATAGGGAAAAAATGATAGCTAGGAGGTAAAGCAGGTTGAAAGACAAGGATGAACCATTATTTGAACCATTATACATTTCAATTTTTTTTTTATGATGAATAGTCATTTGATTCAAATCTGATGGTTCAAAGTAAACAATATTTAAAACATTTTAAATTTTTAGAAGGGAAAATAACTGATCAAAATATTCTTTATATAGTACTTTATCAAAATACTTTTATAACTCGATGTCTTAACAAGTTTATTTTCGTTCCCGCAGACTCTGGCTATGCGTTGATTAGGCGCAAAGCTAGAATTCTCCAAGTACTTAGTATACTTGTTTCAACACCCAGTGAAAATAATGAAAACACTTTTAAAAACAGATATGGAAAGTACAATCCAAACAAATCAACCAAACCGAAACTGTTGTCTAACCATGTATCGCAGATACACAATGGTTACGCCTGGATCCCCCAGGAAACAATCCGTATCCGTAAGCTTTCTCAGCCCTGCGAGTTACGCCATGATGACGAGTAGAATGCAGGATACACAATGGTTACGCCTGGATCCCCCAGGAAACAATCTGTACCCCTAGGCAAGACTCAGCCAGGCACTTGCGCTACTCTTCGCGACCTACACAGATTGCAGGATACACAATGGTTACGCCTGGATCCCCCAGGAAACAATCCGTACCCCTAGGCAAGACTCAGCCAGGCAGTTGCGCTATGTAGTCGCGATCATAAGACCACGGGGATCGCCGTGGAATTCGATGGACACTCGAGTATCATACCCGGAAAACCCAAATCAAAGAGAGAGAATAATATCGATAGAATGAATCCACAGTGTGGCCACAAAGAGGATATCAAGCATAAGGCACTTTCCATATCTTTACTTCGAAAATATGTATCATATAGTACCTTTCAAAATCACTTTCAAATATCATACTTATATAAAGTCCATTTTATATAAGATTTCATTTCAAATCAAATACTTTTCAAAATACTAGTATATCAAATCACACTTATATAGATTTCGATTATATATCACTTTTCAAAATTTGGGTACCCTTTCAAATCAATTGTTCCAATTCAACAGTTTACTTATACAAATCATTTTTATATAAGTTCGATAGCTCCCAAATCAAGTATTTAATAAAACAAGGTTCTAAATTTCAAACCATTTCGATATCAAATAAATTTTAAAATCATATATGATGTCACCAAATCATTTCTTTCAAGTTATACATATTCAGTTTCAAAATTTCTTAAAATAATAGGTTTAGAAAATAATCCAAATTTCCAAATCAACAAAATTTAGGTCAAATAAATTCATTTCCATTTCAAACATGTATTCACTTCAAAAGTCATAATACTTTCAAAGTTATGAATCTTTCGAAACTAAAATACTTGAAATAATTACACTTTGAAAATCATAACATTTAGACATCATGCATTTGAAATCATAAAACATGCCCTTAATTCTTTACATTTCAATTTTTTTCAATTAAACCAAAATCTAAAATTTCCAATTTAATTCAATTCAAACCATCAGTTTCAATTTAGTTTTCCAACAAAACCATTTCAAATATTATCAATTTCAAATATAGATTTGATTTACAAAATAAACTATTAAATCTTAAATATGTTTCAAGGCTTAAATATACCATATTTCAAAGCTAAATTTCGTAATTTCATATATCTCAAATTTTACTTCATTATTACCTACATATGTCATTATTTCGCAACATTACATTCGATCGCTCGCTTGATCACACAAGTTCGCTTTCGAACTAGTATTGTCCATTCGACTTCCCTAATGCGGACTTCGATATGGTTTCTTGACTAGAAGCCATCAGTCTCCTTGCATAGCCATATACTATGATAGAGAATTCTAGAATCAAGCCCAAAATCCATATCAAATGTTCGCCATCAAGAATCAAATGAAAAATCCTAACATGAAATGGTGTAATTCACCTCGAACTTGTGTACTCAAACTTGGATCAAATTAATTATGCGAATAAAACAACGTACGTACAACTTATGTATCTATTCCAACTTGTTAAATAAATAGTTTTATAAAGATGTTACTAAGTTAAAACATTTAAAACCAAAATTTTCTCAAACATTTGAAGACTAATTTTTATCCAAAACATTTCAAAACTAAATTTCATATTAGTATAATTCAAAATAGTCTTATTTATTTACTTAACAAAATAGTTTCAACTTATAAAAAACCATATTATTTCATACTTGAAACATACAAACTAAACTTATATTCTTTATCAAATACCTTATACCGTTCAAAAAATTTAGCTTTGAAAAATTAACCTTGATTTGGAAGTGCTCGAATCTTAAAATAGTCGAAGAAGTCATATTTTCAATCCAAGAGTTGAAAATCAACACTAAATCAGTAAATCAATTTCAAAAGTTAGGTTTCAAAATCTGAAACTCGAGAACTGAACACCGGCTTACTTTAAATCTTTTCAAATATATATATATATATATACACGGATCTATCTTTCGAATATCAAACCATAATTCGAAATCTGAAATCAAAATTGGTTTAACAAAATCACTCGCAGAGCAAAGCTACTAGAGTGGCCTCTCTCTCACTCAGAAACTCGAAAATCAATGTCGATGATGCATGCATTCATCACCGAAATTATTTTCCAGTGACATAAGTGAGTTCTGGACTTCAATTAACTTTGAAAAACTTCTTTGAAATTCCTTCGAAATCATTGACATTCATTCGAATACATTTGAAACATTTTTTATTTGAAAAAATATCTTTAAATCATATTATTATTATATATTTTTCAAAATATTAAAACTGATTTCAAAACACCGAAGTTCGATTCCTTGAAATTCAAATTCAAAACCCTTCAGTTATAAATCATTTTTGTATAAATTAAGTTTATTATAAATTTCAAAATTTCAAATCCTTTCAAAGCTTTTAATTTCCATTTTAAAAGGTATATAATCCTTATCGAAAACATTTCACTTTTTATATACAAAATATGGTCATCCTTAATAATTTCGATGTATGCACAATTTCAAAATACAACCAAACACAAATTTCCAAAGGATGATTCAAGGAAGGATTTCAAACAAACAAAGATTTAAAATTAGTGGAACTCTAATCAATTAGAATTCTAGTTCAAAGATAAACTCATACGAAGATCAGATAATTTAATTACCAAATAGAGGATAGATAAGCCTATATAAATCGTGGGCGACCTTAACCGGTCAACCAAGACCTTAGGAATATAATCAATACGGAAATCTAAGGCAAATCGACCTTTGATTGCCAGAGATAGAATCCGGGTAGAGCAGGAGATAGATAGCATCGACATCCGAGGATAGGAAAATCTTCAGTGAATCAATGCCAATTGTAAAGGAGTTCCACCCATTTACAAATCATTCAAAGATTTACGGAATCATCGCTCTTTAGAGAGGTCATTCCAAAGTAGAGTTACGAATGCTCCAAAATTAAAAGGAAAAATTGGGAAAACAAGACTGGAATCCAGAACAAGTGGGAGTGTTCCAAAGTTCAAGGAATCCTAGTCGATAAGAATCTTAACCAAAAGATTTCTAACAAGGTGGATAACGAAGAGATGAAGTTTAGAAAATCTTGATTTCGAAGTAAGAACATTTTTATACCAAAATAATCTTTGAAAAATCTTTTAAAAATCTTTTAAAAATCTTTTAAAAATCATTTTATACTTCGAAAATACGTTCTCTCACAAAGAAAGGATCCTGAGATTGATTTCACTCATTCTAGGGTGTTTCTACCCTATCTCTAATGAGTTTTTGCTCCACAGGCTAAGGTTTGCCTAAAAACCAAAGCTCTGATACCAACTGTAACAACCCGATATTTTCAGCCATTCGCATCCGGACATGTCGGACTTGAATTGCTCAAAATACCGTGTTGTAAATAAATTTGGAGCAAATGAAATACAATTATAGAACCACAGACACGGAAATATCAGAATAACTCGCAGCGGAAATTAAAATACCATAGTAGTTCATGAAGCTACTATAACAAACTCTCAAAACATAATACATAATATCAGTCTGAAAAACATATATAATAGAAATCTCAATTACATAGCAGTTTATCAATACCAAAGCTGAAATAGAACAACTGAAACTGAAGGGATAGATAACTAGACAAGCAGAGTCTCCAGCAATCCCTAGCTCCAGAAAGAAATCCAAAGCTAAGCTGTAAATACTCAGGCTGACCCGAGCGTAAAGTAAAACACAAAACACTCGAGTCAGGACAATATATACTTATATAATGTAAACTAACTCAAGTAAACTGTAGTAGAAATGCACAATAACTTAAAGGATGTTTGGGATCGCCCATCCTTTAAGAATCAGTTAAACTATAAATTTTACATCCCGTGGTTAAAATTTCAAAATGGTATTTTATACTTCAAACTCAAATGTCATTTCAAAATTCAATATCATTCAAAATCCATTTCAAAATATCAAAAATATAATATCTTCCAAACCACATTCATTTTTATTTAATTTAAATACCATTACAAAACACATTTCAAAATAGTTTATATTTCAAAACAAATTACTTAATTTTAAATCATAAAAACGAAGTTATTATATTTAATAATTAAATTATTAAATTTAAAAAAAATTTAGTCTTTCAAAATTCATTTATTAACTTAATTTATTAAAACAGATGAAAATTCAACTTTCGCAGCATTTAGAAATTGCTACGGAAAGTTACATTCAAAACAGTTCAATTTAACAAAAGATAGCATTTAAAAATGCTGTAATAGGATTACATTAGTTTCAAATAAAACTTAGTTAAATTCAACAATTATAGCATTTACAAAATGCTATAATAACCTTTAACTAAACTTAGCCATTTGGTTCATTATTATCAACTACAGCATTTACAAATGTTGTATTATCATTTACATTAGAATTAATAACATTTCAGAAATGCAGTTAATTAACTTCAAGTATTCAATATAATTTCACAAACAATTATATTTTTATTTAAATCATTTTTAGCTTATAAAATCATATAATTTCACTTTTAAAACAGTCATTCAAATACCCTTATATTCATGACTTTATAAAGTTAAATCTCCATTCAAAAATCAAAATTTAATAATAATTCACTTATTAAATTCCAACATTAAATTTTAAATTCATTAAATTAAATTTAACTTAACATTTAAGTTTAAAAATTTCAAATATAACTTAATTTCATTTTTATTTGCTTAACTTAAAATTCACTTTTAAGCCAAATTCACAAATTTCCAATTTTAGTTATATTTCCAAATTTCAACCTAAATATTCATTCATTTCACATTTTAACTTTATTCAAAAATCATTAATATATTATAAAATAATTTTAAATTCATTTAATTCAAAATATCATAAATTTATCATATTTTCATATTTAATTTAAATTCCATTTATCACCAAATTATAATTTCCAAAATAACTTACATTTCAGATTTCCTAACTTTACCATTTATTTATTTCACGTGTAAATTTTCAGAAAATCAATAATGCTTTACAAAAATCATTTTTAATCAAATTTAAATCAAAATATTATAATATTTACATTTCTAAAATAATTTAGAAATTTTAGAAAAACATATTTTAACAACGGGTCTGTATTTCATTTTCTAGCCTAGATGAAGTGATACGGGTAATATCATTTCAACCCGTAATTTACAAAGAAAACCAGGTTTGATCATTTCAAACCAACAATCCCAAGTAAAAGAAAATAATTGAAAATCATTCAGGCCTATCATTTCAGCCCATAACGATTTTCTCCTATTCTAAATTCCGTTCGGGTATGTATCATTTCAACCCATAGTGATTCTAGTCTACAGGGAACTTGCAATGTGATAAACTGATGAAAATAACAGAATAGCATGAAATAATAGTAACATATGGTATAAAAAGTGTAAATATAGGTGTGAACTTCATATGAATATAATATAGCAGTTATAACAGGATGATATGCATTTACAGATTCAGGTGATGTCAGTTTATCACTATATAAGTACATATTAGTCTGGTGAGATTTACTCACAGTTTTGAGCTGATGACACAACGACGAATTGCACAACGGGATCTACACAAGTACAAAAGCACGATACAGATACGAAATGGAGGAGCCAAGGATTAATTCCCTTGAATACAAATCAAACAAACAATATAATAATTATAAGGTTTCAGACCAAAAATACGATAAACGATGCTAGAAATTAAGGAACAACAATTAATCAAACACTTGCACTTGCTTCCACCATCACTATGCTCATCCTATAGGGTGATAAGGTACTGCCATGGGGTGTATTTGGTCAGGTATGGGTCATATATGGTCGGCCTAGCAAGGGTAGTGAAGGTATGGAAGTTGCTATGTATGAAAATACAAGTACAAGGCAAACAAGTGGATTTTTGTGCAATTTCAAGCATCAGGCAAGGCTACAAATGGTATGGCCAGACCTGCTAGAGGCTAGGAGATGGTGTGGCAGTGGTTTTGGTTCAGGTATGAGCTAGAGAAGGTGGTGCAAAGGGCGGCTAAGGGTGTGGTGAAGAGGTGGAAGTTACAAGGTGTGAATACAAAGGGTTTAAGGCAAATAAGTGGCTTTTGTGCAACCATGGCTCAACCAAAGGACCATTGGGCTCGGCCCCTACAAGGTGAAGGTTAGGTGGGGTCTGGAGTGTCGGCCAAAGGTGGTGGATGGACTGGTGGTGGCGGCCAAGGAGGTGGTTTAGGTGAAAAATGAAGGGTATGTGCATAAATGGTTCGGCTAGGCTGAACAAGTGGAGTGTTTGCATAAACTTTGGTGGATCTAGTCATAGATGACCACGGCATGGCTTGGTCAGTGGGCTGGAGGAGATGGTGACCTGATGTGGTGATGGTGGAGGCGGCTATGGTGGTGGAGGAGCAAGGCCGAACCTATGATGAAGAAGAACAAGTGTAAAAACCATGAATTCAAGCATAAACAAATGGAAAAAGGAAATAAAGTTTACCAAACTTTCTTCAAAAGCTATGGCCGAAATTTTTTGAGGAAATGAGAGAAAAAATGAAGTAAGTGAATGAAAAATGAGGGTGGCATCTGAAAGAATGAAGAGATATGGCCATTTGAGTGAAAAGAAACGTTAAAATGTGAAAAGGTGGGAAAATCAAAAGGCATAGGAAACAAAAGGTCACAAACCCTTTCAATTTACCTTTTATTATTTATATAAATTTATGTAGCTGAAATAATAATAATATCAGATAATATTTCGAAATTTTCAACCAATATACAAATATATATAATATTTATCAATTATGTAAAGTAAAATTAAGGAAAATAGTTAAAACAGTGAACTAGACTAGCAAAATTTGAAGTTAAATGAAATAATTTTTAGAAAATTCATATAAGCTTGTAAAGTATTTTTAAACATAAATAATAACATAAAATACAAATATATTCACAAAATAAATATTTAAAATTTAATTTAAATATAAAATTATAATGCAGAAAATAGCAGAAAATGGGAAAACAGCCCTTAAAAATAGGAAATCAACACAGTAATTTTTAGAAAAATTCTATTATTATTTTAAAAATATTTATAGATGAATTTTCACAAATAAAACAAATTTAAAATAAAATGAAGAAATTTAAAAATGAAGAAAATGGCAGAAAATTAGAAAACAGCCTTTAAAAATAGAAAATAAATACGGTAAATTTCGAAAAATTATATTATCATTTTAAAAATGTTTAGAAATGATATCACACAAATAAAAAAAATTTAACATAATTTCAAAATGAAATAAAGTCAAATTTAAATATATAGTCAAAATCTAGGGTTGTTACAACTTTGGTTATTAGTTGGCCACGGCTTCGTTTTTATGACTTGTTCGATTTTGGTAAAGCACGACATTGATTTTTGTTGGGCACATTGTCGACTTTTGTCACTTGAAAACTGCAGTTGTTTGAATTAAAATAATTTGTTTTGAAGAAAAAAAATGTATTCTATTGTTACACTTGCTCGACTTCGAACTGGATGCCTTTGAGCTCGGAGTTCATTTTTCTTGTGCTGTGCAGCTTGTTGTTTTGTTCGAAAATGAATTGTGTTTGATCTTTGCCATACATTATACTGTCTTTGGCGCACTTGTCTTCCCTGTTGCACCAGAATTATCGAGGCAGTGGCATTATTATGTGAATATTTATAACTAGTGTAATTTTGTTGCAGTTGCGATTTGTTCTAAATGGTGGCCTTGCTCTGTCGCCTGCTTATTCAAGCTGTATATATTTTGACCTGACTTCTGGTGGTTTCACTTGTACAATTGGGTTGTTGATTCTTTTGGCACTGCTTACTGCTAGTTTTCACGTAGTTTGACTATACGTACATGTAGCAGTATTGCATTCCTGGTTTTGATTTTCTTGCATTTTGGGTTTGAACCACGACTTGATGGAGTTGCTGCCATTATTGTGGGCATTGACTTCACCTTGCCTACACTTGATGATCAGGTTGCATGCTCCCTGGTGCCCTTATGTGCACTATTTTGCACTGTTACTTGCTGGAATGACGTGGACATTATTTTAGTGTTATGGTCTTTGATGTTGAGGCTGCTTGTTTGATTTCTTTGTAATTTCTGTTACCTTACGATCTTGTGGTGGCAGCAGTATTTGTTGCATTTTACCCTTGTATCCTTGTGGTGGCGGCAGTTCCATTTTTGTTGCATTATTGGATTATATATGTTGACTTGAGCCTTTTTGTTGTTTACTGCAACTTTGGTTTGCATATTAGATATGCAGTAACCTGTAGCACTTGACTTCGGCTGTTTCTTTGATACTGAACTGTTGTATCACTTATTCATGTATTTATGTGTTGTGGTGCCATATCTATGGTGCCCTCACCTTCATACTGTTGTGTTCATGTAGTTGAACTGGTGCCTTGCCTATGTGCTTGTTTTTGCTGGACATTAATTGTGCACTATGCACTTGTGTGTCCTTGTTATCCCAACTGCCGAGTACAGGTAGCATGCAAATTCCAATTGTTGTCAACCTGTGGCCTTTGTGCCTTGATGCTATTCATTTTTTTTATGTATGTTGTGCATTAGTTTTCAAGTGTAATTGCAACATGTTGTTGTTGCAGTTTGTATTTGATGTTCCCTTGTATTCAGGTGGTGGCTGCATTTTCGTTGCAGTCTTGCCCTTGAATACTTGTGGTGGTTGCAGTTTCTTATGTTGCAGTGATATTCCATTCATTCTGGTATACTCTATGTTGCCACTACTCCTGTTATTTTTACTAAGATTAGGGTATTCTTCTTTATATTTGAATTGAGTGATACTATGGCCCTTGGTCATGATTCACTAGTGTGCTTATGCATGCTGTTGTTCCAGTTTTGCCTGTATATGTTTTGATTTTGGGCTGCTCTTGAGCTCCTGTGCATGAACTGGACTACACTTGTATACCATCAGTTGCAATAGCCTGTTTCAATATCCATATAGTTTTTCCGCTGTTGCTTTCTTTGCACCATTCATGTTGCAAGTATTTCTGGTCGAAAATTTTGGTATATGCATTGAGTTCCATCACTGGCCTTTACATTGCTGAGTTTTCCTTGGTGTTTTGTTGTACATATGAAATTAATCCATATGTATGCTAAACATTGCTTCTCAGTGACATTACTTGCATTCATATGCTTAAATGTTTTGGGTTTTTGCTGTGTTGACTTTGGCCTGCTATCCAAATAGCAGCGGCATTGATATTTGAAGTGTTGCATATTTGTTGCCTTGGTTCTGACCAAGTTGCACTATAATCTGGTTTGGGTTTAAGCATCACTGAACTGATATACTTTGGATTTGTTTTTCTAATTACACTTGAGTTGAATCCGGCTGAAACGCTCGGGTTTTGACCTTGTACTCATTTGGAACTTCCGTTGATCTTTTGTGCATTTCATACTGTAGTGGCGAGGCCGTACACGCGTGTGGGTACTGCAGCCCTACTAGATCTGATGTCTTAATTGATGTTTTCTATTACTAGAATTGTTTTATGTTGCCAATTCAATATGTTTTGAATCGTATTTTGATTTGGTTTAAATTTTATGATTTTGTTGTTAATTGCCATTTAGGCAATTATGTTGTTTTCTAAATTATCTTCATTGATAATCCTTTCATATATCTTCGTTGATAATTTGAATCTACTGATTTGTTGTTTAACACTGTTAAGTGTTATATTTATCGTTATCCGAATTCTTTATAAAAAGGATCGGATAGGTGAATTTATTTTGACTGTCGTCTAATTGTTATTTAATTATTATTGCTTATGTGCATTAATAACTGAGTTTGAATTAGACTGACCCGTGTATTATTTCCTTTTGAATGTAATACTCGGGTCAGACCGAGTGTTTTTGCAGCTTGAAGATTTTCGGGCAGCGAAGTTAGAGAGAGGGAGAAAACGCTCACTTTAGTTCGGGGATTTTGTACTTAAAGAAATATTCCGTTGTATAAATTTAATACATTGTATAAACTCTGATATTTGTAAAAAAAAAAAAAATTTGCAAAATATTATTATTCTTTGATTCTGTGGCTGATTCTGTTTAAACCATATAAACTAAATAACAATCCGTCATTTTGAACGTTTCAAGTTGGTTTAATTACCGACTAGGGGCGGTCAAAAGGGCGGGATGTTACACAAACCGTAACAATTTTCTCCTATCTACATATCGTTCGGGTATGTATCATTTCAACCCATAGTGATTCTTTACTAACAGGGAACTTGCAGAGAGATAATAGATATGATAATAATATAATTGGCATATATCATCAATAACAGATAATGGTGTCAAATGTCACTGGTGAACTAATACAGATAATAGCATATATAACAATGTAAATAACTAACAGTAGCATATTTCAATTGAAATCAAATTAAATAAATATAAGAACAATAATCGTGAGCGATTGCTCACCTTTCGAGGCTAGAGAGGATAGACAACGAATTAAGCTATGGATCCGAACACGAATTCCAAATCAAAGCTAGATTGGCACGAATTCGTCGATCAAAGGTGATAAATAGGGATCGATGTAAGCAAATCAAATTAGCTGACTCAATCTTAAAATTTCTAAACAGCAAAAAATGAACACCCTATACCTATTAAACCCAATACTCGATAAAAACACATATTAAATATATTATTTATTTATTTTAAAATTTCAATTCAAGACAAATATTAAAATAATATAACTTTAAAATCATTGTTAAATCAAATTCATATATGTATTATTTTAGTTCAAAGTCTATATACATTTTTAAACATAAGCAATAAACATAAATAAACATTTTTAAACACATATGTATAGCTCTAACCTATATATATTAATCTGTATAACAAATATATAGTCCTATATACTTATAACAATATATATATACACATATATAATGAAGTGTAATACATTGCTGCTTCTAACACAGAAAACATAAAATTGAGAATCCACAACTATCCAAGCTTCGATACATATAACCACGTAAAATATATATATTATAGTACATAAATCCGATACTTTATAAAGTCCACACGTTTTGTTTCATAAATATATTACAGTACGTGCATCCTTTCTAAAATATATTTTACATTTATACAAATACCACCCTCATAAAATATATATACTTAAACAAACTGTAACAGAATATACTTTATATCAACAACAGAAAGCATAGTTATCAACAACTTGACATTCTAATCACCATTAGGAAATCTAAATCATATACAACTTGCGCATACACATATTATAAATACATACATACATACATGCATATATATATATATTATAAGCTTTTGGAAATCTGTGTTCTAAAAATATATATACGCGAAAAAAATATACATATATAAAATATAATACTAAACTCCTATAAACTTAATCTATGTAGTAATATATAAAACAATAGCCATTATATAGAATCAGTGAAACAAAACAAAAAATATATGCATATACCTTGCTAAGGCTTATGAGAGAAGGAAGGAGTGGGGTCTGGGCTGCGCTATGGTGTTGCGAGCCAGAGGAAGTGTTTGATGCGGAGGCCGGTGAAAGCGAGCGTTGCTGCTTGGTCTCGGAAAAAGAAGGGGCTCGACGGGTTATCTAGAGGGCGGAGGAAAAATGGTTTGGTGAGGCAGAGGCTTGAAAAATATAGGCAACAGGCAAAAGAAAATAAAAGGGAAAGAGATATAAGATGGCAAAATAATTTATAGATCATATATTTAATTTCTTCTGAAATGAAGAAGCTGAACAATCAATGGTGCAAAGGTGATTTGATAAAATGGCAAAAGTCACATTGGAAATTTAAAAGCCAATGGCTTTTAGTTTAAACGCCAATGGAAATTTAAAAGTCAAAAGACACAAACTGGTTACCGATACGGTTACCATTTACACGGATTTCGCTGCGTACCGGATTTCAAAACACAGAATTGAATATACCATAGAGATCGGCACAACGAGACGATCAAAACGGCATACAGTTATCAGTGGCACGATCATCCGATCAAAAGTCGATATCGGTATCGAAAAATGCTGCAAATTTGCCAGAAATAAAATAGATGGAGCAATAGAAGCCCAAATTTGGAGAAACAAAATATGGTGTCTCGCTTAGAAGATGATTTAAAAATTTATTGTATAAAAATATTCAGGTTTTGAAAACATTTTATTATCATCAATTTTAACTGATTTAAATTTAGGTGAAACTACACAATAAAATAAACTTCAATATTATTGGATGAAAAGTTACCAACTGCTATGTTTAGTTAGACGTATTCCAAATATTAAATTTTCAATTCAAAATCTTATTATTTAAAATTTCACAAAATTTCAAATAAATATATTAATAAAACAAAAAAAATTATTAAAAAATTTATGGGTCGTTACACTCTTCCACACTCAAAACTTTTGGTCCTCGAAAAGGAAGGAGGTAGGAAAATAGAACCAACTACAAAGAAAATAGATTGAAATACAAAAGAAAACAATTGATTTAAAACTATATAAATTTCAATTAAACAAATTAATATTCAATAATTGATTTTTAAATTCAAGGTATCTCATTGAATTGATTTAATTTCAAATTATTAATATTTGATACCATAAAAGTTTTTTTCAAAACAGAATTTTCTTCAATTTGTCTTATTTGCTATCTAATCAACTTATTATTCTATTTATCTCTATTAACATTTTATAACTAAAATCTAAGTGTATAACATTTGTCATAATCACTCAAATTTTATTTATAAATCATTAATCATCATTGTACATTATAAATTATTCAATTACATATTCAATTTCTAAATGGTTTAAGTAATTTACATTGGAATGCAATTGAGTAGTATACAAGTAAAATTTTCCCAATTCAATTATTTCAAGTTTATATATTTATTCAAAATTTTGATTTCATTTTATAATTGAAATTATCCTTAACATAAAATTTAAGAATTATACTTCCGATTAACTTCAAATAATTTAGATATATATAATATATCAAATCAATTTATAAACATATACTTATATATATTACACATCAAATTATACTTAAGAAATTCAATCCAGATTTATTTCAAAACAAAAGTGTGGCAAAGCTACTGATGGTCACTCCACTCTAAAACTCGAAAATGAATGTCGATTATCGGCCGCCATCACCGAAATTATTTTCCAGCGACAAAAGAGGAGTGCACTGATTAAAACATTTAAAATTCTTTGGAAAAGATTTATATTCAAACAAACTTTTAAATAATATACATTTTAAAACTCTAAAACAAAGTTTGGAATCATCGAAAATTAAATTCTCAAATTCTAATTTAAATCCATTTAAATTCCAAATCAATTTATAAACCATGTTTTATAATTTCATTTATTTATATATTGGTAAAATCAATGGTTTATAAAATAATAAATGAAAATCAAATAATATCATTTGGTTAACAATTTCATTTAACAATTATCTTTTAGAAAAAATTATACTCACGTATATAATATAATTATACAAAATTTATTTTATTTACCAAATTTGAAAACAATATTGTGTCAGTTCGCTCTACTCAAGTGTTTTGGAAATCCTATCGATAGCGTCGATCAGAGGAAACGATCGAAAACCCAAATTAACATCAACAACTCAAATAACACAATACATATATATATATATATATATATATAACATTCTTAATACTAATTTACAAATACACTTCCTCGCTCGACGATACAAGAATGGATTTCAAAACAAAGATAGAGATTCAAATTTTTGAGGGACCCTAATTCAAATGAATTCTAACAAGAAAGATAAGCTCGAGACAAAGGTAAAATGATTAAATAGCAAAATAGAAAGATGGTTAGTTTATATAAATTGCTGGCAACCATAACCGGGTCGATGGTGACTTCAAGAATAAGATCGATGTAGAATTCCGAGGCAAATCTACATTTGATCTCAAGGGATAAAATTCAGGCATGACAAGAGATAGATAGCATCGTAAACCGAGGATACAGAGATCTTAGGTAAAACAATGTCTATTATAAAGGAGATTCATCCCCTTACAAATCAATTGAAGGTTGGCGAGACCTCCCAGTTATTATAGAATTCATTTGAAGTGGAGTTATTGGATACTCCAAAATCAAGAAACACGAATAGGGAGATATAACGATGGATTTTGGAACCGAGGGGATCATTCCAAAATTCAAAGAAAATCGAATCAAAGAGAAAGGAACTCTAGCTCGAATGAAAGTGATTCCGTAGTTAAATTTACTTTATATGCTAAGTTTTGCCTAAAACCAAAGCTCTGATACCAAATGTAACATCCTGCTATTTTCAACCATTCGCATCCACACATGCTGGATTTAAATTGTTCAAAATACCAGATTGTTAATTTATATTTGGAAAAACTCAACATATACAGTAATAAATAAATCACAGAATCATAGACACGGAGTAATATAACAATAATGTAGTGGAAATAAAAGAATAGTGGTTCATGAAGCTACTACATATATAAAAGAGTTAAAAAGATACAACTGAAATCATGAATACATAGATTCTCAATACAGTAGTCAAAAAACAAGATCTGAATACATCACTGGAATCAACTGAATGATTGAAAGCTGAAAGATGTAGATGGATCTCCAAACGAAGCTCCAACTGTAAAGGTGAATCTAAAAAGCTGTATCACTCAGTCTGACCCAAGCGTAAAGCAAAACACGAAACACTCGAGTCAGGATTAACATTCTTAGATCAATAAATCCAACTCAAGTGAAATATCAACTAAAATACAAGTAACTTAAAGGATGTTTGGGATAACCATCCTCTAAGGATCTGTTAAATATCTACTATGCAGTAATATATGCTATTATAATAATGTCTAAAGCAAAGTATAATATATTTAAAAATAGCGCTACGACGTTATCCATATCCCCTTTAACACATTTTATAGTTCCAATAGTCTATACAGTACCATCGTACCCCCAGATTGGTAGGCTACCATAAATACACCATACGTATGACACAAATCAAACTCGTAGTAAAGCACGCTATGGTAGATGACACGACACCACTAGGCAATGCCAGAGTAGATATACCAATTGCACATTCGGACTGGTGGTAACGCATAGCAGCCACTACCGCCCATCTCAAGCCACACTTCTAAAAATCAAAAATCAAAGGTGTACACCAAATCAATCACAAAGTATTAGAATGGCGTCGAAGGAGTGCTTCCGATCAGAGGAGCTATTTCATTGGCCCGTCGATTGCTCCTGTTTTAGCCACCTTATGCCAATTCACGGGAGTCGGGTCCACGTACATACCTCAATAGGATGTCGCCACCATCCTACTTCATTCTGGAATCTCTACCGCATACACGGTTGTTAAAGTGGTTTTCGAAGTTGGCAGAGAGTATGACAACTTTCGATCCCAGTCTCTTTAACAACCAAACGTTATTATAACACTGTGGTCATTTCAAAATTGTTTATAATTCAAAACCAAAATATCATTGCCATTTCAATACCATATCAATACAATATCATTTCCATTTCTAATATATCCATTTTGAAAATCATAGCATTTTCAAAGTTATAACACTTTCGAAATCAAAATACTTTAAAATCATAATACTTTGGAAAACCATAACATTTTAAATCATAACACTTTAAAATCATAGCACTTTAAAATCATAGCACTTTAAAAATCATAATACTTCCACCACTTAAACAGTTTAGATATTCAAATAGTATATATATATATATAATAAAATAGCTTATAAAGTAAAATAGTATATAAAAAAAGAGTTATAAGTTAAAATAGTTTATATTAAAATAGTTAGTATATTAAAATAGTTTATATTAAAATAATTTGTAAAGTAAAATATAAAATATTTTTAAATTACTTTATAAGATAAAATAATTTCCTCAAACTTCGCAAATTGATCCAAATCAACTTGAATCCAAAATTCAATTTAAATCAAATCTCAATTCATAAATTTCAACTCAATTCTATTCTCAATAAATCATTTCAATTTATATCGATTTCAAATATAGATTTGAACCTCAAATAAACCATTTCAATTTCCATATATTTCAAAGCTTTAAATATTCCAAAATTTCAAAACTAAATTTTTATAATTTCATATATATCAAATTAAATTTACTATTATTTAGTTTTGAAATATTTACTTTATAAGTCCAATATCATTTAAATAAAACTTTTACACTTCAAATTACTGAATATTCCTTAGATTTATTTAAACTTGATATATTCATTTAAATCGCCTTAAACCAAAATCAAGTTATAAAAATCATATCCATTAAAATCTCAAATGTAATAAATTTCAAATCAAACTTATCTGAGTATAATTCTTAAATAAATTCAATTTCAAATCAATTTCAAATTTATCTTCCAACCTTAATTTATTTATGTCATTATAAACTCTATATTAAAATATAATTTTAAATAAATACTTAATCATATTATATTTTAATAAAATCAAACTTTATTATTAGACTTATTTTATATCAAAACAAATTTATACATAGCTCAAATCAAGAATTTAACTATATATAAAATAACATTTATATAATATCAAAAATCAATATTTTATAAAATCATATATTTCTTCCCAAAACCATTGAAATCATTTTCAAAATATTTATATATAGACCTATATAATTTTCTATCCTATGGTCAACTGATACGGATATTTATCATTTCAATCCATAATTTAAATATATACTAGTATATATCATTTAAAGCCGCAATCCCAAATTCAATTAGATGAAAATCGCTTGGGTCTATCATTTCAACCCATAATGATTTTCTCCTATTCTACAGATTGTTCAGGTATGTATCATTTCAACCCATAATGATTCTACACTAATAGAGAACTTGCAGAGTGATAACAGATATGATAATAATATAACTGGCAAATATCATCAATATAAATAACAGATAATGGTGTCAGATGTCATAGGTGAACTGATACAGATAATAGCATATATAACAATGTAAATAACTAACAAAAGCATATTTCAATTGTCATTTCAACTGAAATAAAATTTAATAAATATAAGAACATTAATCGTGAGTGATTGCTCGCCTTTCGAGGCTAGAGAGGATAGACAATGAATTGAGCTACGGATCCAAACACGAATTCCAAATCAAAGCTTGATTAGCACAAATTCGACGACCAAAGCTGATAAATAGGAATCAATGTAAACAAATTAAATTAGCTGACTGATCTAGAATGGAAAAAATGTATTTGAAATACGAAATATGTATATTTTCTTAACTCAATCTTAAAATTTCAAACAAACAAAAAATGTAAACCCTATACTTATTAAACCCAATACTCGATCAAAACACATATTAAATATATTGTTTATTTATTTTAATATTTCAATTCAAGACAAATATTAAAATAATATAACTTTCAAATCATTTTTAAATCAAATTCATATATGTATTATTTTAGTTTAAAGTCTATATACATTTTTAAACATCAACAATAAACGTTTTTAAACACATATGTATAGCTCAAACCTATATATATATTAATCTGTATAACAAATATATAGTCCTATATTCTTATAACAATATATATATATATATATATATATATATATATATAATGAAGAGTAATGCACTTGCTGCTTCTAACACAGAAAACATAAAACTGAGAATCCACTACTATCCAAGCTTTGATACATATAACCACGTAAAATGTATATATTGCAGTACATAAATCCAATACCTTACAAAGTCCACACATATTGCTTCACGAATATATTACAGTAAGTACATCCTTTCTAAAATATAGTTTACATTTATACGAACACCGCCCTCATAATATATATACTTAAACAAACTAAAGCAGAATATACTTTATATCAACAACAAAAAGTATACTTATCAACAACTTGATATTCTAATCACTGTTAGGAAATCTAAATCATATACAACTTGTGCATATACATATTATAAAAATATGAATATTTTTTTTTTATAACTTTTGGAAATCTGTGTTATGAAAATATACGCGAACAAAATACACATATATAACATATAATACTAAACTCCTATAAAATTAATCTATGTATTAATATATAAAACAATAGCCATTATATAGAATTAGAGAAACAAAACAAATTTTTTTATGCATATACCTTGTCGAGGCTTATGAGAGAAGGAAGGAGTGGAGTCTGGGCTGCGCTATGGTGTTGTAAGCCGGAGGAAGAGTTTGATGCGGAGGCCAGTGAGAGGGAGCGTTGCTGCTTGGTCTTGAGAAAAGAAGTGGCTCGGCTGGTTATCTAGAGGGCGGAGGAAAAATGGTTTAGTGAGGCAGAGGCTTGAAAAATATAGGGAACAAGCAAAAGAAAATAAAAGGAGAAAGAGATACGAGCTAGCAAAATGCTTGGTAATTTACACATCGCATATTTAATTTCTTTCGAAATGAAGAAGCTGAACAATCAATGGTACAAAGGTGATTCAGTAAAATGGCAAAAGTCACATTGGAAATTTAAAAGCCAATAGCTTTTAGTTTAAACGCCGATGGAAATTTAAAATCCAAAAGACACAGACTGGTTACTGATACGGTTACCTTTTACATGGATTCCGCTGCGTACTGAATTTCAAAACACTGAATTGAATATATCGTAGAGATCAGCACGACGAGACGATCAAAACGACATACAGATATTGGTGGCATGATCATTCGATCAAAAGTCAATATCGGTAGACAGAGCAATAGAAGCCCAAATTTGGAGAAACAAAATATGACATCTCACTCAGAAGATGATTTACAAATTTATTGTATAAAAATATTCAGGTTTGAAAAAAAATTTATCATCAATTTTAACTGATTTAAATATAAATAAAACTAGACAATGAAATAAACTTCTATATTATCGGATGAAAATTTACCAACCGCTATGTTTACTTAGACTAATTCTAAATATTAAATTTTCAATTCAAAATATTATTATTTAAAATTTCACAAAATTTCAAATAAATATATTAATAAAACAAATAAAATTATTAAAAATTTATGGGTCGTTACACTTGTAGAAAATTTTGATGGTGGATGGTCGAGTATAGTGGCCAGACGAGGTGGTTGAAGCGGGATGGCTTCGTCCAGGTTTTCGGGTTTGGGTTCGAATTTTCGAACGAGGGTGGTGTCGTGGTTTCTAGGCACGAAATCGAGCAGAGATGGTCGAGGATGACGTACAAAGGGGAACGACGTCATGATTTGATAAGCGAGGTGGATATATACATGCACATGTGTGTGCACATTTTTGTGCATCCAGGCGAATGAAAGAAAAGAGAAGGGAAGAAAGAACAGGGGAAAGAAAGGAGGAGAAGAAGGAATGGGTCGGGTTTTTGGGTTGATGGGCCAAGTGTTTTTGACTTAAAATTAAAGTAAAATTAATTATTTTATTAGAAATCTATAAATTTTAAGTCACCATTTCTTCTTTATTTTAATTCCAAACAACGCGTAGATTTTTGCATCGAGTTCCTATCGCAAGATATTATCATCTGAATTAATATTGTCGAGTTTTCTACAATGTAATTTAATGATTTAAAACAATTGAAGTAAGTAAATAAGTAATTTCTTAATTATTAATTGTATGCTAATTTAATAAATGGACTTTTTAATGTTAATTAACTAAAATAAATTATTTTAATTAATCCCTTTGATTACAAGTAATCAGGATTAAAATATATAACTCGACTCAGTAAATTGGAACTGATTAAAATTCTGATTTATAAATTATTTAACCATTGGCTGAGTTATTGATCTATGTTTTGACTGATATTTCTCTTGAATACTGATTTCAATTATCTACTGTCTATTCCATTAAGTAACCAAAAAAATTAAAGAAGATAGAATAAAACGATGACACGTTTTATTAGAAATAAATCGAGTAGTACTGATCACTATTATGAAATTCGAGAAATATGATGATTACAAGTGAAGCAATTTCGATGGACTAGTCACGATAAAGTGAACAAATGGAATGAATTTCCACATGTGAATATTGACACCCGGATTGTGAAATTTTTATTTACATGAATTGGCCTTTAAAAATTTACCGTTTGGATTCGATGAGACCAGGATTAGATATTTGCATTATCCGAAAACCATTTCGATCCAATAACCACTTCGAACCTTTACGATTTTGATTTTAGAGCTTAGTATGCTGGAAATTAATTTATTTAACAATTTCGGCTATTTTAATAAGTATCTGTACTTAGACACTAGTATCATATCAATGGATTTTCTATAATCGTAAGATAAAAACTCATCGTTTTTACATGTGACGCGGTCTTATAATATACCTTTGTTTACAAAGGATTTTGATAACTTAAATAATTCAAATTGAGTATGTTTACTCATGCTGGTTTTCTAGACTGACTCGGGTGACATTTTATTGTGCTCGGGTCAGAGCGAGTATTACAGATTCAGGTTAGGATGCTATGGGGCTCAGGAGACGAGCCAGAAGACAGAGACGTATTACACGTACTTGATTATATTCCGTTGTGTATTGTAGGTTGTATATTCACCACTTTTGAGGACAAGTTATTATAACTGTCCAGATTTCTATGCTGATGGTTGTACTCTGATAATTTATATGTATAATAATAGCTACTATTTTTTTTTGTATAAAAATTTGTTATTGTATATTATATTTTGTTCCACTGCGATTGTGAGGATCTGTGTTGTTGTTTTCTGTTTCTTCTTTTATCTTTTTCTACTTAACCCCTAATATTATGGTATTTTCGGCTCTCGATTGCTCGGCATTCTATACAGTGAACGTATTAGTGTTGACTTTGGAGGGTCCAAAACCCTGGATCGTTACATAAGAGGATGGAGGAATTGAACTCATGCTTTTTCTACACTAATAAGTAAATTATTTGTTGAATCCCAAGGTCATAGCATGGATTCGCACTATTTTTTAAAATTTTACCACTTTATAATTATATTGCTAAGCTTCTTATACCATTTTGAATGAAAACACCCGTTTCTCCAAAAAATTACGATTATTTACAATTCTCTTCTCATATTTTACATTCAAACCTATATATTTGGACTAATTATATAATCCAAAATTTAGACCTTTTGATAAACTCAATTGATTGATATTATCCATTATGTCAATCCTAAAAGATGACAATTACAGTACGTATATTATAGCTGCATCAAATAATTTGTTAAATTAATTTTCATTCAGATACAAAGAAATATATATCACATAACATAATTATATACATTAAAAATATTAATAAATTTATTTTATAATCCATTTAACTCAATGAAATTATCATGCATTGCTTTGAAATTTTTTACTTTCAACTCCATATACCTAGATTTTAAAATTTCTACAATTACACTCTTATTAATACTCTCCTAATATTTTATATTAAAGTCCATATACTTAACTAATGAAGTAGTCTTATATTTAAACTATTTAAATAAATTCAGTTAACTAATATTCATTAATTCATCTTACAAATTCAAAAATAAAACAATTTAGATATGTATATGATACTCATGTATATGAGCAAAAATGATAAAGTTACTTTTTTATTTAGATATAAAGATATAAAATTTACATATATAAAATATATACATAAATAATAATAATTTTTTTGATTTGTAAATCATTTATCTTTAAAAATATTATCATATTATCCATTGCATAAAAAATCATTTTTAATAACCTTTGAAGGATAAATTAATATTTTATAATATTATAATGTAAATGCACTGATCACACCAACAAAAATTAGGTTACATAAAACTCTTAATTCAACATGATATTAAACCTTACCAAATCATAACTCAATTAATGTTATAGAATATTATTTAGAAATTATCAAAGTTGTAAACATAATGCTCTTACTACATGAAATCCATGGTTCGCTTCGAAGTTAAAATGGTTTAGTAATTGAAATATCAAATAATGGATAAAGGTTCTCACGTAGATAAGCTAGCCACAAGATGTTCTTCTCAACTAAAATTATGTACAAAGCATTGTCATTTTTATCCCACAATTTTTACATTCAACTACTCATAAATCATTTAAATAAACTAAATTATATAATATCGTCAATTCATTTATAAATCCCTAAAAACAATTAAATATACATTAAACATTCAAGCTAATAGAAGTGGCACAGTTACATTTTCATTCATATAAAAAAATGCATATCACATAACATCAAATATTTACATAAACAATATTAACAATTTTAGTTAATTATTATGTGCGTGTGAGTATGTGTGAGTGTGTGTTTTTATCTGTTTATTTATTTGATTTCGGGCATTACTTCCTGTTAATGAATTATCAAATGAGAATATTTCAAAAAACCTTAAATTCGTTAACTTGTTATTCACGAACCACAAAGTATATATACAAGACTCCATCAGCCCACTGAAGCCCACGAACTAATGCCTTCATATTACAGTTAGGCTGGGCCTTATATTACAAACCAAAAGTACAAACGACTAACAAATGTAAATGTATACATAAACATACAACTACACATATGTATGTCTCATAACACTCCCCCTCAAGTTGGTGCATATTCATTTATCATGCCCAACTTGTTACTCAGAAATCTGATTCGTGCTCCATTTAATGCCTTGGTGAATAAATCTGCAAGCTGATCACCAAACCGAATGTGCTTCAGATTCACCAAGCCCATTTGTACCTTCTCCCTGATGAAATGGAAGTCAACCTCGATATGCTTTGTCCTCTCATGAAAAACTGGGTTGGTTGCAATATGAACAGCTGCTTGGTTATCACACCACAAGTCTACTGATGCCACATTCTTCAACTTCAATTAAGACAAAACATGACTCAACCACATCAACTCACAAATTGCATTGGCCATGGCTCTATATTCTGACTCAGCACTTGAACGAGACACAACGGCATGTTTCTTACTTTTTCATGACACTAGATTACCTCCAACAAACACACAATACCCAGATGTTGACCTCCTATTGATTTATATCCAGCCCAATCAGCATCAGTGAAACCCTCTATCTTGTTATGACCATGATTAGTATACTCAATGCCTTGACCTGCTGTTCCCTTCAGATAGCACAGAATTTGATTAAGAGCATTCCGGTGAAGTATTGTGGGTGAATTCATGAATTGGCTAACAACACTGACTGGAAAAGCAATGTCAGGCCTTGTCACCGTTAGATAGTTTAACTTGCCAACTAACCTTCTATACATTTCTGGATTATCAAACAATTCACCTTCAGTTGTTAACCCATGGCTTGCATCCATAGGAGTTGTGCATGGTTTTGCACCTAAATGTCTTATTTCTGAAAGAAGATCCAGTGTATACTTTCTTTGTGTCATGAAGATATGTCCATTATCTCTTATCACTTCGATTCCTAAGAAATACTTCAACTCACCTAAATGTTTTGTATGAAATTGAGCTTGAATAAATGTCTTAAGATCAACAATTCCCTTCTTGTCACTTCCAGTTATCACAATATCATCAACATGGACTACAAGGAGAATTATTCCTTCTCGTGAAATCTTATAAAATACAGAGTGGTCAAAGTTACTTTTAATTATACCAAATTTCTCAATTACTTGACTAAATTTTCCAAACCATGCTCTTGGACTTTGTTTCAACCCATATAGACTTTTCTTCAACCTACACACCTTTCCTTGCTCCCCCTGAGCAACAAAACCAGGTGGTTGCTCAATATATACCTCTTCCTTTAAGTCACCATGTAAGAAAGCATTTTTGATGTCTAATTGATGCAACTTCCAATTATGTGTTGCTGCTAATGAAATAAACAGCCCGATTGAGGTCATTTTAGCTACAGGAGAAAACGTTTCACAATAGTCAGTTCCATAAACTTGCGCATAACCTTTAGCAATTAGGTGAGCTTTAAGTCTAGCCAATGAACCATCTGGATTCATTTTGACATTAAAAACCCATTTGCACCCAATAACCTTTCTATTTTCTGGTAACTATACTAACTCCCAGGTTTGTTTTGATCTAATGCTTAACTCTCCTCTAACATTGCCATTTTCCACTCAGGTTTAGATAAAGCTTCTTTCATAGTTTTAGGAACAGTAATTTTATCAAGGGTAGATACAAAAGATGACGAAATTTGATCTAATTTGTCATATGAAACATATGATGATATAGGATATGTACATTTGCGTTGCAATAGGTAGATCCAAGTTAGGATCTGGTCTTGAGACTTCTCTATCATCCACTGTTGGTATGTTCATCTCATCTTCTTGTGTGACACTAATATTTTCTTCATCATTTTGTGCACTTTCCTGAGGTAGATCAGCAGGATAGATTAAGACATCTTCCTCTTCTCTCTCTTCTTTTTGTTTCTGTAATTCTTTAACTGCTGGAGAGAAGTAAGGTACATCTTCTACAAATGTTACATCAACTGATACAACATACTTATGAAGACTGGGACAAAAACATGTACATCCTTTTTGACGTCTTAAGTATCCAACAAATACACATTTCAATGACTTTGGGTCTAGTTTGGTTAACTGTGGGTTCACATCCCTTACATAGCATACACAACCAAAAATTCTGGGTTTGACTGGACATATGGTTTTATTTGGACATAAGACTTGAATAGGAACCTCATAGTTTAACACTATTGAAGGCATTCTATTAATTAAGAAACATGTCATACTCACAGCATCTGCCCAGAATACTTTGGGAACATTCATCTGAAAGAGAAGTGCTCTAGTAGTTTCAATGAGATGTCGATTCTTCCTCTTTGCCACTCCATTTTGAGCTGCTGTATCCACACATGATGTCTCATGAAGCATACCATACTTAGCCATATAAGTACTGAACTGACTGGACATGTACTCTTTTTCATTATCACTTCTTAGAGTTTTGATTGATACATTAAATTGGTTTCTTATTTCAGCACAAAACATAGAAAATATAGAAAATAATTCTGATCTGTTTTTCATTAAGTATAACCAGGTTACACGAGTATGATCGTCCACAAAGGTTACAAAGTACTTATATCCTTTCTTTGACACAGTAGAAGACGGTCCCCATATATTTGAATGAACTAAATCAAATGCTGAAGAAGCTCTTTTATTTATTCTAGGACTCAAACTTACACGATGGTGCTTAGCAAAATGACAAGACTCACAATCTAATGTAGATATAGAATTAAATTGTGGACATAGTCTTTTGAGTAAAGCAAGTGATGGATGTCCTAACCGATTATGAATCTTAAGAGTAGAATCAACACTTGAGCATGTAATATGTTCAGGAGATGCAGCATTGAGTGTATATAAGCCTCCAGTTTGTTGACCCTTACCAATAATTTGATTTGTCACAAGATCCTGAAACAAGCAATAATCGGGGAAGAAGGATATGCAACAATTGAGATTACGAGTAATTTGACTCATAGATAGTAAATTGAATGACAAATTTGGTAAGTATAATACTGAGTTCAATGGCAAATGAAGATGTAAATCTACATTTCCTGATCCTTGTACATAAGTTTGTGATCCATCAGCTAGTGTAACAGCATGTGGTGACTTGTTTAAATGAATGTCAGAAAATAAACGAAAATTACCTGTCATATGGTCAGTAGCACCTGAATCTATGACCCACTTAGGTATTTGATTCTCACCATTAGCAGTTTTAGCAACCATAGTGACTGAAGAAGAATTTTGACTTGGTGTATTGTTCTTCAACCCTTCTTGATATTTCAAATAGTTATTGTATTCATCAGCAGTTAATAGCACCGTTTTACTTGAATTAGCAGTATTGTTTGCCATTGAATTCTTGTATTGTAACTTCCTACATTGAAACTTAGTATGACCCGGTTTCCTGCAATATGCACAGAACTTCCCTTGTTTTCCTGATCTGTTTCCTTGAACATTTTTAATAGAAGAATTATTCCAAAATTTCCTATTATCAGATTGGGGATTTGATTCCTTTAGGAAATGGATGAATAAGAGTTCTTTTCCAAGATTCATAATTCTTGCTACTGCTAATCGACGCACTGTCAAGTGGAGTAATTGGAGTCAGAATACCTTCAGTTTGTAAAATTTGACTAAACACCTCCTTCAAAGATGATACGTCAGATCCAGATAAGATTTGTGATTTTGCAGATTCCAAATCAGGTGTCAATCCCGCAAGAAAACTCATTATAGCCATTTGTTCTCGCTGCTGCTGTTGAACTTTAACATCTAGACTAAATGGAAGCAACGGATTCAATTCCTCATATATTTTCTTGAAATTCATGAAATAACTCATTAATGTTTGCTCCTGTTTCTCTGCTCTATAGAACGATTTGCATACATCGTACATCCTTGTCAAATTTCCTTTTCTAGAGTACAAGAACTCCAAGTATTCCATTAATTCTTTCACAAATTCACAATGATCCACTAAACCAATCACTTCAGTATCGACTAAATTCCGGATTTGAGGAAATAGACGAGCATCATCTCATAGCCACAGTAAATCCTTCTCTTCTTTTGAATCATCATCTGGTGGATCTTCAGTTAAGTGATTGCCTTTGTCAGTACTCCTGAGGTAAAGACAAATCATTTTACTCCAATTCAAATAGTTTTGATTATTCAACTTGTGATCGGTGATCTTGGGCATCATCTGAACAATATTGTGAATAACCTTGTTTTCTCCCATGACTTAAGCAAGCTAAGATCTGAGATTGAGTACAATTGGTAAATCAGACGATCAATTGAAGGAGAAGAAGTCCTAGCGGGATTAATGAATTTGAACCTCTTTTCGCTCTGATACCATGTTAACGAATTATCAAATGAGAATATTTCAGTAAACCTTAAATTCATTTAACTTGTTGTTCACGAACCACAAAGTATATATACAAGACTCCATCATCCCACTGAAGCCCACGAACTAATGCCTTCATATTACAGTTAGGCTGGGCCTTATATTACAAACCAAAAGTACAAACGACTAACAAATGTAAATGTATACATAAACATACAACTACACATATGTATGTCTCATAACACTTCCCATATATGTGTGTGTGTGTGTGTGTGTGTATTTGTTTTTGTAAAGAATGAACACTCTACCTTACATATTAGCATTGCATGTATTTTTATTCTTAATTTATCTATCTTGCTAAATTTATCATTTATATAACATATGTTTTTAGCAGTAATTAAAATTTAAATATTATTTTTATTAGCATTACTGTGCGCAACGCACGATTGACACACTAGTTAAAAGGAATAGTCTAACCCATGGTGATATGGAAACGATGTATAATTAACCATTTTGACTTACAGCTAACATTTACACATGATGTCATCGGTCAATAATAATATTAAAGGGTTATATATAAACAAGTCAAATAATTAGCTGTATTTACACTGATATAAATTATTATTTTCTAAAATTATTTAATATTTACATCCATAAATATATATAATATATTAATGCAATATATATATAATATACATAATAAAATTATTTCAGTAAGCACATACATAATATATATATACTTATTGTAATTTATTTTAATTAATAATATATATGTTTGTATTAAATTAAAAAGGGAATTAGATGCCTAATAATTCAAAATTCAAAATAGTTAGACTATTTTTTAAATTTCTGTATGGCTATATACATACACACACAAAGAGAGAGATATATAACTACATCCACGTATACATACATATATGAAAAATATAACCTTTTGTTTATTTAAACTGAAAACGAAAGAAAATACATTTTTTAACATTAAAACAAAAATAATTTAATAGTTGTATATATGTGTGTGTGTTTGTGTTTACGTGTGTGTAATGTTTGTATTAATATATGCAGTTTCAAATTTGAAAATAAATTGAGTTTTTCTATTTTAAAACCAAAACTAAATTTTATATATAAATATACATAAATAATATAAAAATGTTTTACTTTGTGAATTAATGATTAAAAAGTTAATATTTAAATAGTGGTCGTTTAATTAAAAAATAGCCTATATATATTTGGGAATTTCATGCATACATATGAATACAATTTATATTTTATTATGTGTATTTAAATAAAGAAGTTCTTGCTCGTTACGATTAAATAGATTATTTAACACCTTGGTTATTGGTTATCTTCTTCATCTCATTGACTACATTTGCAATGTCAATCTTCTTGTCTTCACTAATGTCTAATGGAGGCTTGGGTTTAGTCTGTGGAGTGTGTTGAAAATGAGGATGGAGGATACCTATTTATAGACCTTAGGATATCAACTATCTCCCTCATTGCTCAAACCTAGGAGAACAAAACCCTTTTACGACCAGGTCTTCATCTATGCCTACATATTGTTTTATGGTCGGCCCCTATTGCTTAGCTTTCACCGGTCAACATGTTGATTGAATTAAGTTTAATCAACCATTAATCATTATATTTAACTTATTCTTTAATAACATTGACATATAACTTTTATACATTGTTTTTAATTGATTTTCAAGCTTCAAATAAATAATTAAAAAGCTATAAAATTTAACATAAAATTTCTATTAATTCTATCATTAACTTATAACACTTATCAGTTAAATTCAGAAATAACTAGCCATCGATTGTGTTTACTCTCTAGTTTGAAGTCAGTCCTTAGTCAATGTTTAAATAATATAAACACTAAAGAATGTATGGACTTTGTTGAAGTACAATATCAGACAGAGTTCAATTCATATAGATAATTTAAGAGAAATCCAATTTATAATCCATTTTATGCTCATTTAATAACAACATTTTTCTACACATATTCTTTTCATCATCACTATATTAGTTATTGTTATTTAGTATTTGAACTAAGCTGCGATTTGATGAGATTGGACTACAGAATTCTTATCAAGGAGCTCAAAAGAAATAGTAGCGAAAAAAGCTAAGTATGGGATCAACAATATCAATTTGTGTTGATTAATTCTTCGATCGTACTGATTAATTATTTAGCTTGGGATGGGTCCCCTTTTTTTATTATTGTTATACGTGCAAGTTTAAAGAAGAATGCAAGTTTTGAAGGAGGATTATTTTGATACCAAGCATTCGATGATGACAATTTCTCCATTGAAGGTTAAAAGTCCAAAGACTTAAGCATTTTTGAAGAAAAAAGATAAATTCAAGGCCAAAGCATTGATCAGTACTAATCGATATGGTACCGATAGATCAGATCACGCAGATCACGAAAATTTGACTAGTTCTTACTAGAAATCTAGATCTAGAAGTTCAAATGATTTAGCAGAATATTTAGCTATTCTGATGCGTAGATTCATTTATGAATAAAAAAACATTAGAAAAGACTTCTGGATCGTTTTACAAACATTAACATGGAACAGTTGTCGAACTTGAAATCAATCAAATCTAGATCTGAATTATATTATAATCTATACTATTATATTGTTACTGAGTTGCACTTCAAGGATGCCTATGTAAGAATTTTATGAAATGAACAGTGCCGTCTTTTTACTTTGCTCTGTTCGTTTCCCTCTCTATGATTTGTCCTTTTACTCTAGCCCATATTAGGTTTTCCTCTCTAAAATTTCATGTTTTTCACCCAATCGCCTAAATCCTTTTCCCTTTAACCCAATTCACCAAAACCCTAATTACTCTTCTTCAAGTAGCCGCTGAATCGCCTCAGACTGATTCCCTAATTTAGCAACGATGGATTCCTTACTGGTATAATCCATATTGTATTTTGAGTGATTATTTCAATTCTTCGATTATCAATGTTCGTTTTTGCATGTTTTTTTAATCCAAAATTGAATTGTCCAGTATCCTCTTTTCAAAATTTTATGGTTCTAAACTAAAAATAATAATCGATTGTTTGTTTTTATTGCATTTTTTCTCTTTGCAATGATCGTTGCCACCATATTTGATGTTCTGAATGTAATCTAATTTCATTATTGGTATGTTTTCTTCCGAAATTGAATTTTTGTGCTGGGGTCCTTTTCCTTTTGAGACTATGCTTGGGTTAGTGTCATGGTGAAACAGGTAAGATGGTGTTTCAAATTCAAGAAGAAGACAGGTCTAAGAAGAAGAAGGTGGTGATAACACAGAGGAAGAATGAGATGGCTTTAATACATAAACAGAAGTAGGTGAAGAAATGAATAGCAATAGAAGAAACTTGCATAGGTAACAGCAGGTAAAGAAAAATGATCCTTATTAATTTTCTTCATGTGCTGTGTACACAAGCTCTGACCATATTTATACAGTTTGCATCACTGAGTTACAAACTAGCCGTTGGCATTACAACTCATAGCCAGCTAATTCAGGTTTTTACAAATAAAGATAGGGTATTATATCTTATCTTGGCTGTGCACGTGCATAATGTGCACCTTCTTTCTTCTAACCATCCATTGTTAGTTTCCTTTAACTGATTGCATCCTCAGGGTCCTATATCTCCATTGAGTCTTCTGAAGCTTGTACTTCGAATCCAGAAGAGCTGCAGGATGATTTGCTAAGTGTTTGACAGCTTATAATAGATGTTTGATGAAATGCCATAGTGTAACAACTCCCCCTCCCATGAAATGGGGACCTTGTATCAAGGTCCAGAGTGGAAAATTTTCAAATTGTAACCCAGTAGTCTTCCCAAGTTGCGTCTGTTTCAGGCTTATTCTTCCATTTGATCAGAGCTTGTGCGATAGGTTTGTTGTCTCTAGGTATCAACCTTTGATCAAGAATTTTTTTTAGGCTCATTGATAATTTCTTCTGGGAATGATGGAAGGCTTTGTTGAAGAATCATTTTTGTGCCCAGTTTTCTTTTTTAATTGGATGATATGGAAAAAAGGATGAATTTGAGCGCCTGCAGGCAGTTCTAATTGGTATGCAACTTCTCCAATCTTCTTTATTATTTTAAATGGTCCAAAGTATTTTGGAGAGTATTTTTTTTAGTTGTACTGACCGAAATTTTTCTATACGGCTGTAATTTAAGATAAACCCAGTCATTCACAGAAAAATGCCTCTCTATCCTATTTCTGTTGGTAAATTTTTGCATTCTTTCTTGTGCTAATTGTAGAGTATCTTTTAGGAATTGCAATGTTATATCTCTAGAAAATAATTGTTGTTCCACTGACTCTACTTTTGCAGTGTAAGGAACACAAAATAGAAGTGATGGTGGCTGCTTCCCGTAGACCACTTCATATGATGTCATCTTTGTAGGTTCTTTCCAAGAAGTATTGAACCAGTATTCTACCAATGTTAGCCAATTAGTCCATTCACTAGGCTGGTGTGATATGAAACAACGTAGGTATGTGTATAGAATCTTGTTTGTAACCTCAGTTTGACCATCTGTTTGAGGATGGTAAGCTGAGCTAAATTTAAGAGTGCGGCCTTGAAGAGAAAATAATTCTTGCCAAAAGTTACTTCAAAATATTGTATCCCTGTCACTTACAATTGTTTTTGGCATTCCATAAAGTTTGAAAATTCCATCAAAAATTATCTTTGCTACTTGCTTTGCTGTGTATGGATGTTGCAGGGAAAAGAAGTGTGCATATTTTGATAACCTATCAACCACTACATAGACTACTGTAGCATTGTTACTTTTAGGCAAGTGGGAAATAAAAGCCATTGATAAATCAATCCTTATATTGTCTGGGATAGGTAGTGGTCGTAAGAGGCCAGGATAAGCAACATTTTTTGATTTTGATTTTTGACAAGTATCACATTGCTTGACATAATCTTCCACTGATTTTTTAATATGCTTCCAGAAAAAGTTTTCTTTATATGCTGGAGAGTCTTATTTACCCCTGCATGGCCACCTAAAGGAGATGAGTGAAATTCAAAGAGGATGGAATTTATTAAAGGGGTTTGTGAATGATCAAGTAGGATTCTGCCCTTATAGAATATTAAATCATCAACTATTTGGTATTTGTTGGAGGATAGGCTTCCATTTAAAATCTGCTCTTTCTTTAATATGAAGAAGAGAGATTGGTGTGTTTGTCTTCTTAATTGAGTCATCCAGTCAGGTTGTACTACTGACAAAGCAGTCAAATCCATTTTTTGATGAATTCTTGAAAGACTGTCTACAATTATATTTTCTCGACCTTGCTTATATTCAACTTGGTAGTCATATCCATGAAGCTTTGCTAACCACTTGCCTTGAATTCCAATAGTCAATTTTTGGGATAATAGATGTTGTAAACTTTGATGGTCAGATCGTATAATAAATTTTCTTTCCAATAAATACTGAGACCACTTTTTGGTTGTAAGAATTAAAGCTGGTAGTTCTTTCTCATATGTGGAAAATATAAATTTCTTCCTTATAATGGTTGACTGATGTATGTGATTGGTTTACCACTTTGAAGAAGGACGACACCAATTCCGGAGCCACTAGCATCACATTCAATCACAAAATCTTCGGTAAAGTCTGGCATTGCTAAAACAGGTAGGCTAATCAAGCAAGATTTCAATTTATAAAATGCATCAATAGCCTTTTGAGTCCATAAAAATGAGTTCGTTTTTATCATTGTTGTTAATGGTTTTGCTATCAATCCATAATCTTTGATAAATTTTCTGTAATAGCCTGCAAGTCCTAGGAATCCTCTGAGTGCTTTGATATTATGAGGTTATGGCCACTCCATCACTGCTTTTGTTTTCTCTTTGTCTACAGAAATGCCATTTTCTGAAATAATATGGCCCATGTATTTAATCCGGTCTTCAGCAAAAAAACATTTAGATAAATTGATAATTAATTTATTGTCTTGCAGAGTCTGTAGTGTAATTTCCAGATGTTTTAGATGATCTGCCCAACACCTGCTATATTAAAATATCATTAAAGAAGACAAGAAGAAAATTTCTTAAATATTTTTTAAAATGTTGTTCATAAGATATTGAAAGGTAGATGGAGTATTTGTTAATCCAAATGACATAACTAAAAATTCATAGTGACCATCATGTGTTCGAAATGCAGTTTTATGGATATCAGTCGTGTTCATTCAAATTTGATCGTAATCAGATTTTAAATCTAATTTTGAAAAAAAAATTGAGCCATAAAGTTCATCTAGTAAATCGTCTATTAAGGGGATTGGAAATTTGTTTTTAATTGTTTGTTTATTTAATGCTCTATAATCGACACATAATCTCCATGACCCATCTTTTTTCTTACCATCACAATTGGTGCTGAAAAGGAGCTTGAACTAGGTCTAATAATGCCAGAGTTGAGAATATCGGTGATTAATTTATCTAGTTCATTTTTTACATGATGTGAATACTTATAAGGTTTTAAGAAGATTGGCTTAGATCCCTCTAATAGTGGGATTTGATGATCACACTCACGTGTAGGAGGCATTGAATTATGTGTAGAGGTTACAGCAGGGAATTTATCAAGTAAATGTTGAATATTTGGATGAATTTGTGACAAAGTGTGTGGTTGTACAGGTGCAGAAAAAAGAATGAAATGTAAATTGGCTGATAGAAATTCTTTTGTGGCATTTTTATAATTTAGAGTTTGAAAATCAGAGGGGAGGAAGCCTTGCCATTTATATTCGTTACCACTATAAGAAAATCTGATTTGTAATTTTTTGAAATTAAAACATACTTCATCAAGTTCTCTCATCCATTGAGTACCCAATACAATATCACATCCTTCTATAGGTAAGACTAATAAATCTATGAACATTTTACAACCTTGACAAGATAATAAAACTTGAGAGCAAATGTCCATTACCTTGGAGCTTTTGACCATTAGCAACCTAAACTTCATACGCTGCAGTTTGTGTTTTCTTCAATTTTAACTTGTGAGCTAACTTGCTATCAATAAAACTATGAGTGGATCCCGAGTCAATTAATAATATAACATTTTTATTGTTAATACTACCTTTAACTTTGATAGTATGTAGAGTAGGAAGTCCTAAGAGTGCATTAATAGAAATTGACAGCAAGGTAGTGTCAGTGTTCAAATTATTATCTGACACAGCTAATTGTAAATGATCACTGCAGGCATCATCAGTTTCTGAATCAGTGTTTAACTCAATAATACCTTCTAAGATATAAATTTGTTTGGTTTTACATTTATGGCCATAGTGATATTTCTTATTGCAACCAAAACAGAGATTCTTTCTTTTTTTGTCTAAAATTTCTGATGGGGTCAGAGTTTTATTTTCCCTTGCTTGGAAGAAGAGTTGTCTTGATTACTTGCAAAAGAGTTTTTAAAATTGGCAGAACCTGTGGAATTATGTTTGGTAATTTTATTGGTTGAAAGCCATTTTGTTTCAAAAAAATTTGCAAGAGAAACTGCAGCATCAAAACTTGAAGGATTATTAGCAATAACATCATATTTTATTTCTTCTTTTAACCCCCCTAAAAATTTTTGTAGTAGGTGATACTTGTTCAATCATGCCTTCAAGTTGTTCAAATTGACTTACGTAATGCATGATTGATGTTGTCTATTTTAAAGAAGAAAACGTATCATACGGTCTTTCTAATCATTAGGAGTAAAACATACCTGAATCGCCTTGTAAAAAACTAGCCAGTGATCATAATCTTGAACTATGTGTGAATATCTATAAAACCATTGTAGTGATTCTTTTCTGAGGTGATAGGAGCAGACATATACCCATTCTTGTATATCAGTTTTATTATATTTGAAGAAATTTTCGACTTGCCTTAACCAATCAATAACCCTATCTTCTCCAGAAAAAATGGGGAAGTCAATCTTTATATGTAGCTTAGATAAATCTCTGTTGGAGTAAGTGGAATATCAGAGTTTCTTGATGGAGAATTCTGATCACTGTGATTATTTTCTGGTCTAGCAAGTATAGGTGGTCTATTGTTCGGAGGGACATAAATATTTGATCTTGCTGGAGAAGAAGAAGTGGGTATAGAAGCAGTTTTGTGATCTAAATTTCTGTGATTCCTGATGTCATGAATCTCGAAAAAAAATTTGCCATCATTTATTGTATTTTATCCATCTTCTCATTGCTTTCTTGACTGCTTCTTGATAGGCTTTGTGTTGTTTGTTCTAACCTTTTTAATGATACATCAGCCCTATTGTTAATCAAACATTGTTTCTGCCAAATTTCAGGTAGTGTCTCATCAATGACAGACTCAATTGAGGAAGAAGCTTGGGATCAGAAGAGACACTTGGTTGGTGAGGGTCTGTATCACCCTCAGGAAGCTCTGATAACAATATGGTGGTGTCCTTTTCCTTTTGAGACTGTGCTCGGGTTAGTGTCATGGTGAAATAGGTAAGTTGGTGTTTCAGATTCAAGAAGAAGATAGGTCTAAGAAAAAGAAGGTGGTGATAACACAGGGAAAGAATGAGATGACTTTAATACATAAATAGAAGTAGGTGAAGAAATGAATAGCAATAGAAGAAACTTGCACAAATAACAGCAGGTAAAGAAAAATGATCTTTATTAATTTTCTTCATATGCTGTATACACAAGCTCTGACCATATTTATACAGTTTGCATCACTGACTTATTCAAGCTAACCGTTGGCATTACAACTCATAGCCAGCTAATCCAGGTTTTTAAAAAAATAAAGACAAGGTATTATATCTTAACTTGGCTGTGCACGTGCATAATGTGCACCTTCTTTCTTCTAACCAACCATTGTTATTTTCCTTTAACTGATTGCTTCCTCAGGGTCCTATATCTCCATTGAGTCTTTAGAAGCTTGTACTTCGAATCCAGAACTGTAGGATGATTTGCTAAGTGTTTGACAACTTACAATAGATGTTTGATGAAATGCCATAGTATAACATTTTGAGTATCTTTTTTTCCAAATAATCTAGTCTAAACTAAAAAATTAATGGAATATTTTTTTTTACTGTAGTTTTCTTTTTTGCAATAATCCTTGCCTCTACATTTGATGTTCTGAATGTATTCTAAGTTTTCGCCAAATATTATACACTATTCCTGACCAGATAGCATAACTCCTTCCAGTTTATTTTTTAAATAAGTTACCACTAACGGGTACTAAACATATATTTTCTGCCATCTTGCACTATCATTATCATATTACTATAACCTAACATTAAGCCTTAAGCTGACATTAGGACATTATGCTACTTTAACTTTGAGCTAATATTGAACTTGGGTGAGTATTATAATACATCAACATAACTATAGTTTAGACTAGCAGTTAACACCGATTAGTAATACAATATTGTCTATTATACTGAACATAACCTATATAAAAATTGTTATTCGCTATTTGGGAAGATGAGTGTCACTCATTCTTCTCACCTACTTCAATCAAAATTCTTATGTAAACCCTTTACAACTTCACTAATTTCAATCTATTAATACATACACCCCCGTCCTTTCCTTAGAGACAGTAGTTCCCTATAGTCGATAGAGGAGTTTAGGATGTTAAAAAGGACATCGGCTCCTCCATCCCACATTGGGATTTAGCTTTCCCTTAACTATACATCATTATTATAGAACTTGGCTTTACAAAATAAAAACACACACACATGTGTGTGTAGGTGCGCGAGTATATAGGAGAGCAAAGTTTATATGTGTTGAGTGTATTTGGTCAGCAAATACATCACTATAAAGGAGTTTAGTGTGGAAGGAAGTAAACAGTTGGGTATGTCGAAGATATGTCTAAGTTGTGAACACACAAGAATCAAAAGGTCTACGAGGGTCGTTTTAGAGGAAAGTTGTAATGCTAATTATGATGACTAAACAAAATGTTTGATTGTCCCCATAAATAGTTTGACTTTTTCACCATGTCTACTCGAAGAAAAATAGTCCTACCTTCTAGCTATAAATAGGAAAGGAGAAATTTCCTCAAAGGATAGAAAATTTATCTATTAATCAAAAGTACTCGATGCAGCGGGGACTCAATTGATAATATTTATATTGCTATTAGTGGTATCATTATGAGTTGTATTATCTTTGATTTCCTAAAATAATTTCTTTTGGATGGTATTTTTTACAATTTACTGAAATTATACTTCAATGGTAGTTGTGTTTATTTGTGCAGGAAACAAAAGTCGCTTCTCTGTAGAGTTTCTACAGTTCAGAGGTATTTATATTATTATATATACTAGAATTGACCCGTGCTTCGCAATCTGGCTGTTTATATTATTGTAAACGGAAAGCAAGGATATATATGAAATTTCAAAAAGACACTGAGTAAATTAATTCAATGAATTTTCTTTATTAGTAGTAGAGATAAGTACAACAAATTGATGTCCTTGCTGTGAGTTTATACCATTTTTTTAGTTCAACTGTTATAAATATTCCCATTTTGTATCGTAGTTTTCATCAGAGATTATGTGTTCTTTTACACACTTGCATGTGTCCCTAGCATTACTGATGAGAAGTCTACTTGCAAAGTTAGACAAGTGCAAAATTGTTTTCCTGGTAATGTGTACAAACGATTTAGTAAGTTCAGATCTTATTACCTTTTGGCCTACCAAATTTATAGTTGAAAATTTTAGGTTTCTCAATTATTTATATTATGAAGTCCATTAGTTCCATGTTTATATGATGAATTCTTTTGGTTGTATATTATAGAACATTCTTTAGTCTTTCTCTATAAATATTCGACCAATGTTATTCAATTAAATGGCCATAAGATTTTAAAGTACATTATACTTTGGATGTGGCAAAAAGAAAGTTTCACTCAAAGAAATTTACAGATACACCGACATAATTTAACAGAAAATTCTAACATTTAAGACAAGTGCATGTAATTACCATTTTTCATAAAAAGCTCGAGAGGTATAAAAGTTTGAAGCTATGTATACTTTTTGAATTGATTTTGTGTTTTATATGCATAAACAAATTAGGTAAATTCAAGCCAAGATATAGAGTTTTATATCACTATCTCCGCTGTGTGCATCTTGAATACCATCATAGCACTTTGTTGTAAGAGTAATGGAATCAGGTTCATGTATGACTATCTGCAATCCTTACTAAATTGAGTCTGGCAATAATTAACATAGGATATTTTAAGCATTTATGACACAAATAAAGTAAAGATACTGATCAAGCCATATTTCCGATAAATCAAGTTGTAATGATAGGATATAGGGCTATTATATGGTTGAAGTCTCAGAGTAGAAATGATTTTATGTACAAACCTAAAGGGAGGATAATCTTAGGTGTCTTATACAGTATTCTTTATAGGTTGATATTATGTACAAACCTAGAGGAAGGTATAAATGAATATGTCCTTTTGCCATAGCATTATTTTTTATAACTATAGTATATCTCTATGGTTCATTTCAAGTTACATTAGTGTGTATGGAATTTAAAACTTTCAAATTAAACACAACAAAATGAAATATGGCATGTACTATGCTATTCAACTCTCATTATTTCAAAAGTAGACACAATACTTATGTAGCATTCATCATTATATTTTTGAAATACTGGATAAGAAAATACAACCTTAGATTGTTGGCATAAGTACCAGATGTTGAACCCAACGTATCATCCAAGTTCATGTAGTTGTACCATGCAACAACTTTATACATTTCTCCATTTATAGCATGCTGTCTCATACCTTTATTCATAATATATTTTCTTTGTCTTTACTTTGTAGTTTGTATTTTTTATATTTCATTTTATTAGCCCTTATGCAAGAATAATGTATAAAGATCTCATATTCAAGTGCAAAAGCTTTGGTGCTTGTTTTCTTTCAAGTTTTTATTCATACCTTCATTCATACCTTTAATGTATGATATTTTTTACAATACCTTTAATAATGATTTGTGCATGCATATTAGAGGGTTAATGCAATTTTGAATTGGTTATGAATACTTCTTCATTGTTTATCTAGAAAATTTGTAAACAACCATTCTTAATTTTGTAACTCTTTGTAGTGGTCTTTTATTCGGAATATGCTACAGTTGAGAGTCATGACATTTATGGGCAGTATGAATGTATTATTACATGTAGATTAGTTTGTATAAAAATAATAATTTAAATAACACTATTGTGTATTGTTTTAAAATATACATCATTGTTCAGTTTGTAATCTCTTAAATACGCGAACATATTCTTGAAATTTCCATTTATCTTTCACTTTATGAACCAAAGGTTCAACATATTTTTCCTTACAGTTTTGTTCATTGATATTTATCTTTTTTTAACATTGTTCGTATGAGGTTCCATCTAGGTAGCCAAGAGAAGATATTGAATAATAAATAAGAGTAGCCTGGTTTAAAACTATGCAATCCATTTTAGCAAATTCCAACAGCAGCTTCATCTACTTTTATTAGATCTAAAAAATATCCTTTTACCTATAGGATTGATGTCTCCTTAGAGGAGGGATGAATAGGGTGATGCTAACAATAATAAAAATTGATGCAAAAATATATATAATAATTGCAACACAGATAATAGAAGAACAATAAAACCAAACATAGAACAACATAGCCAAGGTTTTTACTAGAAATTAGACGCTTATACATGTAAACTTGCGACACCTGCTAATGATTAACCTAACACTGCGTTCAATACCCTGCCACAACTCAGCTATTAAGTTGAGAATTCTCAAACTATGCCTCATAGTTTGTACCTAGTTACACGACTAGAAAATTACACAATTTTAAAAGGAATTCAAAATAACTTAAAAATAATTAAAACCCTAATTAAAAAAATAAGCCCAAAAAATAGAAGGCCTATCCAAATCAATTAAAAGTTGAGACAATAGATATCCCTCCTTCTTTTGTATTATCATCCGCCTTATTTCTTTTTCGTTCCTCTTCACAAAATTTAGGGTTTCTGATTTTAAGTCGCCGCCTTGAACAAATTAAGCTCGAATTGAATACTAGTATGCTTTGAATTCACAAATATGATTCGATGCTTCTTCAAGATTCTTGCGTACATGCGGTCGCTTTGAGTTTGAATGATAGTTTGGTACGTGATATTCTCCCCTTTTTTATTTTTGAATATATTTATCTTTATGCTCTCAATAATTACTTGAGCTCGAACTCGTTAATGCCAATGATGATTTTTGGGTCTAAATTTATAGGGTACGAACTCCCTATATTTTCGTTCATATAAATTTGTTTGAATATTTTGTGATTTTGCTTGGCCATTAGATAATTGCTTGAACTATGGTGACTGCACTGACTTGTTCAATAGTTGGTGGGTTTGAAATTCTTGAGTCGGTTTCGTTCTTTTACTCCTTTGGCTTCGGCTCTTTGATTTTTTAGATCACGTATTGGATTGACGTGATTTTTGACTTCGACTTTTTTATTCAATCGGTGAATTCGAATATTGCTCTGGTAAAATCTTTACATTGTGTTATGTGTTGTGGTCTGCACTTCAGTGTACAATCTTGTTTCATATTAGTGATGACTAATTTGGTTGTTAAACTTTTTACATGTAAATTTCTGAAACTATATACATGTATACATATATATCTATATCTATATATATATATGCATATATGTATACATGTGTATATGATATTGGTCTCTGTTGAGTTCATTTGGAGTTGTGAGCACTTTGTTGTTGCTTCATGCCTTGATTCCCTTAAAGTTTGGTTGACATGCTTTCTTCCGGTTATGGTTGGCCTTGGTTTTGGTTACATGTGCACCTCCCTGGTTTCGAATTGAGAAGTCTTGCTCTTGTTCATACCTAAAATGATTCATATATGTCACCATGTATATACATACATACATATGTATGTGTGTATATATGTATTAAGATACCTTGTTTTGTTTATTGATGTTGCAGCTGCTCATGTCTGAATGCATGCATTTGTGTCTTCATATTGCATTGATGAAACTGAGCTTGTTGTTGTGTGCTCTGACTGGTCTGGGTTCATTCATGTTGCTTTTCACTTTGGTCCAGGGTTTGCTTTTCTATATGACCTTTTTATTAAAAGTATTTGACTTTGTTTTAAACTGCATCTTATTTTTTTGCTTCAAGTTAAATTTGTCTTCTTGTTTCTTTAAGATGTTTGGTGGTTTCATGAGTATGTTTTCATCCCTCAATGCTTGCATGAGAACTTGTTTCTACTATTAGTAACCATGCACATACAAACATGCATATACATACATACATACATACATATATGTATGTATGTATGTATGTATGTATGTATGTATGTATGTATGTATCTATGTATGCATGTGTACAATTATTGTGCCTATCCACTTGGTCAAGACTTGAACTCTGTTGTAGTTTTGAATTCTTGTTGCATTGTGTTATTTATTGCTCTTGAAGCTGGTTCATGTTTTCATTAGCTAATTTAGTTGCTTTCCACTCATGTACATATTGTGGTCATTCCCAGTTGCAATCAAGTCTTTATTGATCACTTCCGAACTGTTGTGTTGCATTGTAAGGTGTGTGTTCATTTTAAGTTTGCATTTGAGTTTGGTTCATTTTGGAGATTGGAGCTTTTGTACATTTTGTTCCATTGGCTTGTGTTCATGCTTGAAGGCTTGTTGTACGTTGGTTGTCCGGTGATTGTGGTCGAGTTTGGTTGTAGTATTGTTGTCTGGTTTGGTCTGGTCCACTTTTCTATTTAGGCATGTTTGTCTGATGTGTTTGAAGCTCAACTTTGTACATGTGTTGATATAGCCTGAGTTCATATGCACACGAGCATGTTTGTCGCTTTGATTTGTGGATTTGGTTGCACTCTCCACTTTATTGCATATGTCTGGTGCACATGAGTCGAGCTGTTGGTCCTCTCTATGTTACATTACTGATTCCAATTGTTGTTGATAACTTTTTTCCATATGAGGTTTGGTGTGTGTGATTTTGTACATTTTGGTTCTGGTTCACCTGAACTAGATGTGCTTGTGCTATTCTATTTTTGTTTTTGTATTGCATTTGAGTTCAATCCAGCATTTGGTTGGGTTTGACCTTGTGCTCACCTGTCCCTACAATTTTATCAAATGTATATTGGTGTGCACGGCCTTATGACATATACAGTGATACACTGTGCATGTTACAAACTATTCGTGTAAGAAGAATTCAAAATAAATGATGACGAACAACCTAGATAACTTAGGCAAATGATATTTTCCAACACACACTTTTATTGTACACTGCAAAATATTTCTTTTTCAAATTTTCTACGTCAGTGTTTATTTTGCAAATAATTCAGATGCTGGATACAGGTTGGAAAAAAGTTAAAGATAAAATACGAGTGTGAGTGAATATATCCAGCAAGGTCAAAATTGTAAACTGAAATTTGTGATGTAATCAAAATTGTAATGTAAATGAAAAATGTAAATATGTAGTGAGAGCTCAAATTTATACTATTTGAATTTATAATAAAATATTTGTTTGAATAAAATATTTGTTTGAATAAAATATTTGTTTGAATATGAATTCTGTGTTATTTATTTTATTTATCAAATATTTATTTAACTATGTGAAAAATAAAATAGTACAGTAACAAATACATTTAAATGAATATATATATATATATATATATATATATATATAGTGTGTGTGTTTATTATCATCAAACAAAAATCATATAGTAGCATATTCTACAATCTCCCCCTTTATATGATAACAAACATATGTTAAAATTTTGAATTCGTTAAATGTATTTGGTCATTAAAGAATACTATTTGCTCCAACTATTTGAATGCTCCCTCTCTACAACAAAGCTTCCCCTTCATATATGCATGAAAATAATTAGAAATATGCAAATGAACCTAGATGGGAATATGCAAATAAAAAACAAAATTTTTGAACTTTATTTTTCAAAACCTTAGGCCCCGTTTGGCTTCATTTTGAGTTTTTGTTTTGTGTTTTCAACATACATTACAGGATAAAAGTGTGGAATTTTTTTTACAATTCTTAGCCATCGCGACGATGGACAGGAAATGTAGTAGATGAATTGTTCTTCATCCTTTAGTTATGTTTCAAAACACGAAAAATCAAATAAACTTGTTTTCTATTTTCTATGTTAGTTTCATTTTTCAAAATTGAGTGTTTTTCAATCATACATAATAAATGCGAATTTTTGTTTAGACGAAAACACAAAACTAAAAATAGCAAACCAAATGGGGCCTTAACTTTTCTCTTCCCTTTTATTATCATCAAAAGAGTAATAGTGTTAGAAAATTAGAGATAAAGTGATAGACGTTAATTCAACATTAGTACCCAATCGAGTATAAATATTTAATTTCAATAAAAAATCGTAAATACTCTGTTAGGCATATATTCCACTGTAGAGTGATAGGGGTGACGTCGGCATATAAAACCACATAGTCGTGTCTATTTGTGGTATATTTATAACAGGAATTTGAATACTTACTAACCAAGCACAACCGTTAGGACTTTTAAATGAGATTAGTAGTATTCATTAAATTTTAAAAAAATGAATTTCAAGCAACTTCTAACCATGCATAATCCTGAGGACTTTTAAATGGGATTAGAATCAACTCGTCTATTTAATAATTGGTTTTGATATGTGTTCCATACATGCATAGCCGTGAGGACTTTTGAATGAGCATGAAAGCATATAATCAAATATTCTAAGTAATTCTGTTATACATAAGCGTAAGGACTTTTAAATGAGAGTGAATACTTTGGATGTTTTTATTGCTAATTAAATGAAGAAAATGAATAATTTCCCATTTAAAATATCACAATTTGATATAATATATTGGATTTTGATGAGTGATGGTCGTTAGAAATATGATAGAAATAGAGATTTTCATGGAATTTTTACCAACAAAAGTTATTATAAATCTTATTTCAATTGGTAAAGAACTTTACTAAATATACCGTCTCAAGTCATAATATATGATTAATATCGACACTCGTCACTTTTTCAATCACTATTTATCTTTTCAATAATCAGTAGAGAGTCAGATCAGTTAATGTAGTCATTTAAGATCAAATCCAAAAATAAATATAAAATCAAATTTCTAAAATGTCTAATCTGAAACAAAGTCAACAAAAACTATTTTCTAGAAGGGGTTTATAAAAAGGAATGTCTCCTAATTAAAAATCGGTTGAAATGAAAAATATGCAGATATTTTCTTTGAAAATGATGTAACTAATGAATGTCTCAACATAAACACGTTCCACTAGTACTTTTTCTATCAACTAGGCTACTTGTGTAATCTGCATATGAATTCTCCTTTGACTCAAAGTTATCATAAACCAAACCGTGAAGTGTGCAACAAAAGCCTTATAATCATTTCAAATCTTATAAAATGAGGCTTATTTGGATTTGATTAAAAACGTGTTGTGATGACCCGGAATTTTGAGGCAATATCAATTTAATAATCCGAATTAAAAATTAAATTGATTTGATAATCTTTGTTAATAAGATTTGAATTAATTTAATAATCTTATTAAATAAATATTTGATTGATAAGATTTTATCTTTTTTAAATCTAATATTTGTTATATATATATATATATATATATAGAATATTGTATATATTGTAAATAGGTATTGTTTTAAATGAATCATGTTTTCTATAAAATTTATATCTTTAGTAAAATTGGAAATTATGATTTTATTTAAATTTAAAATTTTTAAAATCCATTTAATAAATAAAATATTGTTTTAAATACCTAAGATAAATATTAAATGATTTAAAATATGTGTAACTCAAGTTTAAAATTTAAATAAATAACAATGAGGTCATTTTGAGTTTCTTTTAAACGTAATGTGATAATAAATAATTTATTAATAAAGAAATAATATCTTTTATAAGTTATTTATAGTTATTAAATGTTGATATTTTTATATATATGATAATACATTGTTTCAACAAATAAATTTTTAACAAAAAATTATTGTTTTTCAAAATTCAACTTTGTAGTTGTATTTGTAAATAAACTGGATTTCAAAATTCAATTTGAACTTGAATTCAAAGTTTTTAAAATTTAAAGTATAAATGTTTTTAATTTGTTTTGATTTTGAAATATTTGTATAGGTTTAATTTTATAAATATAGTTTGAATTATTCATTTTAAAATCTATAAACATATGAATAAATTTATTTAAACATAGGTTTATATTTATCTTGTATTAACATCTAAATAAATAACCAATTAACAAAATTTTAACTAATTAACATTTAATGACAAGTGTAAGCATTTCTTCAAATTAAAAGAACATGTGTTAATTAATTAACATATTTACTTGACAAATGTTAAAAATTAATGACAAGTGTCATTTTAAAAACCCTTTAATTTTCTTTATTTTAATAAACCACATTTTCATTTATATAAGACCTTCATTTCCTTAACTCCATTTCTTTTCTATTCCCTTATTCAAAACCAAGAAGAATTAAAACAAATTACCTCAAAAACTAAAATCTGTAATCATTTCTTCATCCCAAATCAGTAATCCCTCCTGTAAACCAAATTCATGAAATCAAATTCCTATAATCCTTCCAAACCTGTAGCATGCAAATCATCTCAAACCTGTAGCCTCTTCAATTTCATTAATCTGGAAAAAAAAATCAAGTTGCAACTCTAAAGCCTGCAGTCTTTTTCTGTTTTGAAAACAATATTCAAGAACATGCATGCAACATCAATTACATCCTAAAATTTGCATTTTCAAAGCATTCAAGTTTATGGGGCATATCAGTTTAGAAGAGTGCAAAGTTTTAATCAAATTAAGAAAGCAATTCAGGATTTTGAAATGAAGTTTCCAGTTTTATAAAGCAATGTCTTTTTCAAAATTCTCTGCTCTGCACATCAAGAAAAAGGTGAGTAACTTTCTAAAATTTAAAATTAAATAATTGGTTGCTGCAGAGATCTGGATAGAATGTGTGTAGGATAATTATTTTTATGTGATGATTTTCTGTGTATATATATATATATATGGATGTGTAGATATATGTATATGTTTCATGATCATCTCTGTTTCCAGTTCCAAGCTTAAACCTTGATTCAAAATTCATATCCTCTTGAACCCATTGAAGTTAGTACTTAGAATTTTAATAAAACTTGTTGTTATGTCGTAAAGAAGGTCTAAAATATTTTTGTTTAAGTCAAATTCAATTTGAAACTTCACTGGAAATAGTAAACCATTAGTGCATGTTAAAATATGTAAAAATTCAAATTGTGTAATTTATGAATTCAGTATTATGAAATGAATACATAAACAAAGTCATGATTTTTAACACCTAAATCATAATTTTTAAATTTGAAATAAGGGTGCAGTTCTGTGTTGGACATAAAATGGAAATAGGGGATTTTTGGGTGATCTCTGCAAATGGAAGAGTCGGGATTCATTTTGTGGATAGAGGAGTAACAAATGAAGCTTGGAAAAATCAGTGATGATGATGCAGATCACCATAGAAGCAGTGGTGATAGTTTAATTTCTGTAGCCCTAGTTTTTGATAGGGTTAGTAAATCGATCTTCTCGTCTTCTACAAACGATCGAGTGCAGTGAGGATTTGAGGGAAGATGGCTTGTCTGTATAGGAAGTCGTAGCCGGAGTTGTTGCCGTTCAGGTGGACAGAAGGTGGAGGATGAGGCGGTTTACAGGTTTGGGGTAAAACCTGTTTTACTCTATTCCAGGTTTTGAAATATAAACTCGACTTCAATTTCGTGTTTTGGAAGGAGGATCTAATGGTGATGGTTGGTCGTGAGGTTGATCATCGTTGTCGGGAAGCCACCGGAGGTGGGTGACGATGACTGGAGGCACGATGCACGTGCATCGTGCATTTTTGATAATTTGAGGTTGGCCTGGGTGTTAGCATGTGTGGAACTCGTGAACCTCTCGAGCAATTATGGTATATTGCTCGAAGTAGGGGGCTTAATGACTCGAAGCAGATGTTCTTCTGGCTCGGGTTTAAACTATGGAACAGGTTTTAGCAGAAACCTGTTGATCTGTTTAAATTTTAAAATAAAATTTTAGACCTGAATTTATAAGGAATTAAAGTTATAAAATAAGGCTTAAGTCCAGTTTTCAATCTGAATTTAAGTTTAAATCTAAGTCTAAAAATAGATTCATGTTGAATTTGAATCTAGTTTGGGAAAATGAGTTTTTTTTTTAAAAATTCAAATTGACTTAATAACATGAAAGTGTTTAATAAGTTAAATGAAATTAAAGAATTAGAAATTAAAGGGAGTTTTGAAATATAGTAGAAGATTTAATCAAAGTTAAATCAGAATGTTAAATTTGAATTTCAAATTAGATTTGAATCTTAAGTTTTGGAAATAAAGTTTATAAATTTAAATATTGTAAATAAGTTAAAGTTAAAGTATATCTTAAATGATTAGAGATTTAAATGGAATTTAATTTAAGTCTTTTTCTTTTATATAAGTATTCTTTAACATGTGGAATTCTAAGTTTTTAATTTGGTTAAAGATAATTTAATTTCATTTTTAAACTTCAAAATTGTATTTGAAATAAATATTTGCAATAGTATTTATGAATGATAATTTAAATATTGTTAAGAAAGGTTTTATCTTAAAGCAAATTTAGAATTAATTAATAATTTTAAATTTTCATTTAATTATTTAGATAATTAAATGAATAGTTTATTTAATTAAGATAATTAAGGGTTTTAAATTATTAATTTAAAGTTAAGTTAATTAATTAAATAAGGGTAATTAATCCATAATTAAGGATCATTAATTTGATTTAATTAATAGTTAGTAATTAATTAATCAAGTAATTATGACTAATTAAGTTACATATAACACTTAACTAACTTAATAATTAAAGATTAATTAATTGGGTATTAAAATTAATTTTAAATAAATTAATAATGATTAATGAAGGTTAATTACTTAAGAGAAGTAATTAAAGTATGGTTAATGGTTAACGATGGTCCTTAACTCAAGATTATTTAACGATTAATTAATGTGATTAATTTAAATAATTAATTAGATTGATTAATTTAATGATAATCAATTGTGAAAATTATTTAAGTTTAATTACTGAATGGAAGTAATTAAGAAATTAATTACTTAATGTAATTAATGGAGTATATCGTGATTAGTTTAAATTAACTAATTAAGTTTAATTAATTTTAATCACTTGTTGGTTTGATAATAATTACTTAATGTAATTAATGAAGTAAAATTACTTAATGAAGTAATTAATGATAGTTACTGGTTGTAATTGGTGGACGATGATGAACTGTGAATATAATTTAGATTAAATTATTTTGTATAATTAATCAAGGGATTAATTAAAGAAATTAATTAAGGAGTATTAATTGATAAGTAATTAAAGTAGTTAATTACAAATTGAGATTAATCAAAGGTGATTAATAATTTTAGTTTAAGTAAGATTAATTATTGGAAGTAATTAATTTAATTGAGTAATTAATCAAGAATCATTAATTAATATAATTAATGAAGTAATTAAGATTGATTAATCAAGATTAATTAATTAATATTAAATGATTAAGTATAATTAATTAATTGTAATTAATTAAGGCTAAATGTAATTAATTATAGTTAATTAATCAATGAAGTAATTAAAGGTTAATTACTGTAATTGGTTTAGAGTAATTAATTTTGTGAAATTAATTAAAGTATAATTAATCAGGATTGATTAATTAGGATGATAAAATTAGAGGTTAATTAATTAATTAATTTGTAATTAATTAATGATGATATAAGCAAGATTTATATTGAGTAAGTGATTAATTTAATTCATTTTAAATTAATTAAAGACGATGTAATTAATTTAATTCATTTAAATTAATTATAGATAGTATGATTATAGATCATTGCTTATGATGGTTGTTATTGGTTGCCTTGAATGGTTTTGAATCTCAGCTATGAGATTAATAATGTTGAGTGATATGGTTGTATTGGTTGCATTGTGATGGTGATATGAGTTATCTTTGATAGCGATAAATGTGGATTATCTGTGGTTATGAGAATGATAATTATCTATTGTGAATCTATGAATTATCTTTCTGTGTATATATAGATGATATAATTGAATTGTTTTAAACTTTAAAATAACTTGGACCTAAAAGACACGCTTTGGATTTCGATGAGACCGGGATCGGGTTTCCATATTGGATATCCGAAAACCACATCGATCCAAATTAACGATAGGCCGTGAATCTTATGTGAAGAGTGAAGACTCGAGGTGTACGGGCTATATGTCAGTATGACTGTGACGCCCCATCTCTACACCCACGCTAGCCAAGAACACTACGAGTGAATGTTGTCAACTAGCACGGAGAATAAGGCTGTTGAGGAGCAACCACCTGTATAATTGCTTTGCGCGAGCACCGATATGTCAGATAGTATAACATGCATTTTATCTCAAGAGGAAATCCGACACACCGATACAAACACAAAGCTACTACATAGTGGCTATGATAATCTTCGGAAACAAATACAGAAATAAACATAACGTAAATCAGTCACAGATAATTCATATCACAAAGGCGGAAGAAGATATGAATACATAATTAACACATGGAAGTGTAAATCAGAGTAGTGGTCAAAAAGATCCACAATAATACAAAAGAATAGCAACACGTGCTATACAAAGAATACAACTATGAGTCTATATCTCAAGTGTATACAACAAAATAAACGACTAATCTAAGTAGTTTGCCAAAAGTCAGAATAATGAATCACAGGGGAGATGTAACGACCCAGAATTTTATTTACTTCAAATTCGAATATTTAATTAATTTTAAATATTAATAAGTGAATTTATAAGTCAAATAAATTTTATTTTGAATAATTGGATTTAATTGGATAATTAAATCGATAATTTAATATGTTAAATTATGGAAATAATTGAAAATCGAGTTAAACATGATTGAAAATGATTTGTAAAATTTTATTTTATCATGTTGGAGTTAGAACGATATTTTAGAACTTTTAAAATCGAATTAAAAGTTTTTTTGTGAAAATTGAATATTTTAATATTTAATCGACTAGTGAAAATAGTCAATTTTTGAACAGTCTCAGAATTGTACAAAACTAGTTCCATTGGATCCGTAATAGTTAGTTATTACCGGATTTCAATTTTTGTAGCAATCGGAGTTATCGTTTGATCGTGGCAGCTCGAAACGCATCGAAATTGTTTTTAATATTAATTTGGCGAGTTAAAATAGCCATTTTTCAAAAAAGTCTCGGATTTCGATGAAACCAGTTTCATCGAATCCGTAATGTGATATTATTGTAAGGTTTCAAATTTCGTGTCAATCGGATTTACTGTTTGTCCGGTACAAATTAAAACGCCTAGAAAATCATTTAAATCGGTTTAATTCAAATTGAACGTTTATTGCCATAACTCGCACAGATGTCCGAATTAGCTTCCGAAACCTGTTCCATTGTGTCCGGAACGCGGGGTAAACCCCAGAAACACTGGTTAGGGCGCGTGAATCGGAGTTTTGAAAATCCGGAGTGAATAGTGTCGTTCGTTCTTCTATAAATAGCCCCTCGCTCACAAGAAATAAAAAAAAAATATAAACCCTAATATTCTACAGCTGCCACCCCTTCAATGGAAGGCCGAAAATTGTTCATCTTCTCCCCTCAATCTCTCTCGATCCATTCACTTTCAAGCTTCGTGTTCAACTGTAAAGTTATAGATCTCCTCGAGATCTTTAAAACCAACGGCTATGATCGTTTTCTAAGCTACGAATCAACGGATATTTGCGTTCAAAGGCCATAGGGTCGGCCTCGAAATGCGCGCCAAGATGGAGGCCGAGTTCTCCAAGCTTGCAGCCGAGTGTTGCTCGTGTCGTGCTCTTCGAGATGGAAGTCCCTGATCGATTTTTAATTGAGCGTTGGTGGCGCGAAATTAAACCCTAAATTGAGCTTGATGGGTTATATTGTGCGTTCGCTACCTGATGCGTGAGGAAGAAGGTGTTTCACGTGAGCGGCCCGGATGCAAGAATTGGAACGAACGGTCTAGATGAGGTTGAAAATATAAAATAATTTGTTGTAATTTATATATATATAAAAATTCGTGTAACTTCATAAATGCATAACTTTTTCAAACGAGGTCGAAAACGCGCGAAACAGGAAGCGTTGGAATCGTATGGACGAGTACTACGCGATGGAAATGGATTGGAGTCGTTTGGAGTTAGTGAGAATTTTGGGTAAAATTAAACGTCCGTTTAATTTTATTCGAAATAAATCGCTAAAACGAAATTGAAATCAAGGTGAGAACTTCTCACTCAATCGAATCGGTTTCGATTTTATTTTAAATAGTCAGATTTAAAATATTTGAATGCATGTTTGAATGATGATTGTTATCTATTGATTGTTAAAATAGACATTATGCGCCGTTAGTAAGCGGATGTTATTTATTAAAAACGTATACCACAAATATTTCATAAACAGTGAAATTGGTATTATATATAATAGCAATATATATATTGGCATATTTATATATTGCAATTATTGATTTCCCGCATTTGTATAGCGGATGAGACCCTAATGCGCCGTCTATTAAGCGGATAATATTTTAAATCCCATATACCGCGATAATTCCGTACTGGAGCGGAATTGGTATTGTGCTAATGTTTGTGGATGTAGGAAAACAGGTTGGAGGGATCCAACTGGATTCCTCAACAGTATTTATTTGATTTCAGATATTTTGATATTTGATGGATTATCATATCGATATATGATATCGTTGTTGTCGTGATTGACTATTTGGTATGTAGCATCATTGGACCAAGATTTTGGAATTTTAAAATGATTTTTAAAGTGATTTTTGAAAATATACTATATTTTTGGAATTGATTTATTTTAAATAAATAAACGTTATAAGTTTAATGTTATAAAGAATTATGGTTTTTGAGAAATATAGTTAAAGGTTGATTTTCGAAAATATGAGGCTAATGATTTTATAAAATAGTTTAATCGGGATTTTTGAAATTATTATAAAAAGTTGAAAATATAGGATTTATAAAATTTAATTATTTTATAAATCAAAATGGTGAAATTATAAAGGAGATTAAAGATGTTTTAAAAAATAATAGTATAAATTGATTTATATAAGAGATTTATAAATTGATAATTTATAAATGAAAATATTTGAATTATAAAACGAGTTTTTATAAGTGTTAGAATGAATTATGAATGGATTTCATAAATGAATGAAATTTATAGAATTATAAACGGTGAAGTTATAAATGGAATTTTATAAGCAATAGGTTTATAAAATTTGATAAGTTATTTGAAGAATGGATTTCTTGATAAATAAATGAATCTTATAAGTTATAAGATTTATATATAAAGGAATAATTTTTCAGAATTATTAAAGTGTATATAAGATGATTGTTAAGATGTTTGAATAATCTAAGTAAAAGAATAATTGTATAAGCAAAATAATTATAAGAATTGAATTATAATTAAAGTGATTTACAATTGTGAAATAAACTTATATATATAAGAAGTGAAACTATATGAATATATTTATGAATATGAGTTGTAAATAAAAATGAATTCAAAGTTAAATGGAAATTTACTTTAGAATTTGGAATCTGAATTGATTTATAAGTGGGAATTTAAGTTATGTAAAACCAAGTGATGTTTATTAAATGGAAGTATAACTTAAGTGATGTTGAATTAAGTTGATATGAAATAATGAATATAAGTGTTAATTCATTAAAATCTAATGTTATTGGAAGTTGAATAATTGAATGAAAATCAATTTAACTAAACCAGTTAGAAGCAAAGGAATTTGGTTGCAATTAATATACATTGGTTGTTATATGATTGTTAGTTGATTGTATGTAATTCATTAAGAGTTAATGAAATTGGAAGCTAAAGTAATTGGAATTCAATTGGAAGTTAAGTGAATCTTAAATAGAATTTAATTTGATTTGGAAGTGAACCAACTTGAATATGGATTAGTGAATATAAACTAATTGAAAATGAATGTTAGTAAAAACATCCACTGTTAATGAATCATATGTGATTAACTTGAAAACCAATTCATGGAATATTAATGAGAATATGAATGAATATTTATTGGTTATGAATTTGTTGGATGATAGTTGGTTGATGGTTGAACATATTGCTTTTGTTGCATTTGCTATGTTGGCATATATAGTTATTATGTTACTATATGTTGTATATCGATACTATTTTCATATATACATGTTCTCATGTTGTTTTTTGAGTGTTTAGTAGGTGCGGATCGCGTTTGCTTCGCATTTGGAGCTCGCTTTCGCGCTATGTTAGCCGTATATGCTCGCTAATAATATAATAAGGTACATATCTCGGATTACATACCGTACTTTTACAATTTTTTCCCTTCGGGATGCCTCATTACTTGATGAGATGTATATTTGTGATATATATACTGGCATTTTTTTTTCGGATCGAGCCGCGCAAAAGAGACTATGGCGAATTTTTCCGAAAATTTAAGGCGTTAGAAAAAATTTGAGAAAATTGGAAAGTTTTGAAAACTATAACTTTGATTTGGAATTGAAAGTTAAACAATAGTAGTTGTTTTTGAAAAGATAACTAAGTGTGATTTGAAAACTTAGTAAAGTATTGTAAGAAGTTTAATTATGAATTTTGGGAAAATTAATAGATTCTGCAACTTTTCTTACTTGATAATTTCGAGAACGAAATTCTTTTAAGGGGGGAAGATTGTAACGACCCAGAATTTTATTTAATTAAAATTCGAATATTTAATTAATTTTAAATATTAATAAGTGAATTTATAAGTCAAATAAATTTTATTTCAAATAATTGGATTTAATTGGACAATTAAATCGATAATTTAATATGTTAAATTATGGAAATAATTGAAAATCGAGTTAAACATGATTGAAAATGATTTGTAAAATTTTATTTTATCATGTTGGAGTTAGAACGATATTTTAGAACTTTTAAAATCGAATTAAAAGTTTTTTTGTGAAAATTGAATATTTTAATATTTAATCGACTAGTGAAAATAGTCAATTTTTGAACAGTCTCAGAATTGGACGAAACTAGTTCCATTGGATCCGTAATAGTTAGTTATTACCGGATTTCAATTTTCGTAGCAATCGGAGTTATCGTTTGAACGTGGCAGCTCGAAACGCATCGAAATTGTTTTTAATATTAATTTGGCGAGTTAAAATAGCCATTTTTCAAAAAAATCTCGGATTTCGACGAAACAAGTTTCATCGGATCCGTAATGTGATATTATTGTAAGGTTTCAAATTTCGTGTCAATCGGATTTACCGTTTGTCCGGTACAAATTAAAACGCCTAGAAAATCGTTTAAATCGGTTTAATTCAAATTGAACGTTTATTGCCATAACTCGCACAGATGTCCGAATTATCTTCCGAAACCTATTCCATTGTGTCCAGAACGCGGGGTAAACCCCAGAAACGCTGGTTACGGCGCGTGAATCGGAGTTTTGAAAATCCGGAGTGAATAGTGTCGTTTGTTCTTCTATAAATAGCCCCTCTCTCACAAGAAATAAAAAAAAATTATAAACCCTAATATTCTACCGCCGCCACCCCTTCAATGGAAGGCCGAAAATTGTTCATCTTCTCCCCTCAATCTCTCTCGATCCATTCACTTTCAAGCTTCGTGTTCAACTGTAAAGTTATAGATCTCCTCGAGATCTTTAAAACCAACGGCTATGATCGTTTTCTAAGCTACGAATCAACGGATATTTGCGTTCAAAGGCCATAGGGTCGGCCTCGAAATGCGCGCCAAGATGGAGGCCGAGTTCTCCAAGCTTGCAGCCGAGTGTTGCTCGTGTCGTGCTCTTCGAGATGGAAGTCCCTGATCGATTTTTAATTGAGCGTTGGTGGCGCGAAATTAAACCCTAAATTGAGCTTGATGGGTTATATTGCGCGTTCGCTACCTGATGCGTGAGGAAGAAGGTGTTTCACGTGAGCGGCCGGGATGCAAGAATTGGAACGAACGGTGTAGATGAGGTTGAAAATATAAAATAATTTGTTGTAATTTATATATATATATAAATTCATGTAACTTCATAAATGCATAACTTTTTCATACGAGGTCGAAAACGCGCGAAACAGGAAGCGTTGGAATCGTATGGACGAGTACTACGCGATGGAATTGGATTGGAGTCGTTTGGAGTTAGTGAGAATTTCGGGTAAAATTAAACGTCCGTTTAATTTTATTCGAAATAAATCGCTAAAACGAAATTGAAATCAAGGTGAGAACTTCTCACTCAATCGAATCGGTTTCGATTTTATTTTAAATAGTTAGATTTAAAATATTTGAATGCATTTTTGAATGATGATTGTTATCTATTGATTGTTAAAATAGACATTATGCGCCGTTAGTAAGCGGATGTTATTTATTAAAAACATATACCATGAATATTTCATAAACAGTGAAATTGGTATTATATATAATAGCAATATATATATATTGGCATATGTATATATTGCAGTTATTGATTTCCCGCATTTGTATAGCGGATGAGACCCTATTGCGCAGTCTATTAAGCGGATAATATTTTAAATCCCATATACCGCGATAATTCCGTACTGGAGCGGAATTGGTATTGTGCTAATGTTTGTGGATGTAGGAAAACAGGGTTGAGGGATCCAACTGGATTCCTCAACAGTATTTATTGGATTTCAGATATTTTGATATTTGATGGATTATCATATCGATATATGATATCGTTGTTGTCGTGATTGACTATTTGGTATGTAGCATCATTGGACCAAGATTTTGGAATTTTAAAATGATTTTTAAAGTGATTTTTGAAAATATACTATATTTTTGGAATTGATTTATTTTAAATAAATAAACGTTATAATTTTAATGTTATAAAGAATTATGGTTTTTGAGAAATATAGTTAAAGGTTGATTTTCGAAAATATGAGGCTAATGATTTTATAAAATAGTTTAATCGGGATTTTTGAAATTATTATAAAAAGTTGAAAATATAGGATTTATAAAATTTAATTATTTTATAAATCAAAATGGTGAAATTATAAAGGAGATTAAAGATGTTTTAAAAAAAATAGTATAAATTGATTTATATAAGTGATTTATTAATTGATAATTTATAAATGAAAATATTTGAATTATAAAACGAGTTTTTATAAGTGTTAGAATGAATTATGAATGGATTTCATAATTGAATGAAATTTATAGAATTATAAACGGTGAAGTTATAAATGGAATTTTATAAGCAATAGGTTTATAAAATTTGAAAAGTTATTTGAAGAATGGATTTCTTGATAAATAAATGAATCTTATAAGTTATAAGATTTATATATGGGGATGTTTGAAAGAACGATTCTTGTAAACCAATAAATTATAAGTGTTTAACTTATAATATGAATTTTAGTTTATAATTGAGTTATAAATTGAATAGGTTAATAAAGGAATTTATAAAAGGAAGTTGTTATAAAATAAATAGAAAAGGAATTTATAAACGTTGTTTTATAAATTCGCAAACGACTTATTTTGATAAGTAAATTGTTATAACTTATTTATGAAGTTATATTCACGTTTTAGACAGTGAATAATCCTTTAAAATGAAACGTATAGAAATGATGAAATTGATTAACGTAGTATATTCACGTTTTTGAATAGTGAATAATATGTTAAAGAAAATGTTTAGGGTGTGATATTTTAAACAAAATTAAAACGATCTAACGATGTTTTAAATGTGTTGAGATTCAAAACCATAGATTTCAACATTTATTGTTGAAATAGATGTTTTCGAGAAATAGGAGGAAATGGTGGACTATAACACTGTTGTTATAGTAAATGATTTCCGAAAGGAAATGTTTTGTTTAGTATTGGGATTTATATATATCTATTTTAATTTCGAATTCCTATACTAGTGATTTTGGGTTGTCGTAACGATGTTTTACGCAACATTCGTTTTGGCCCAAATAAATATGTTTAAGAGAATGATTTCCTTAAAGAATGAAATATATACTTAATTTCGATTGAAGTATATTGAATATTTTCCAAGTGTTGAAAATAAATAAAATTTGTGAATTACTTATAAATAAATAAGCATGGAAATGTTTTTCCAATGTGAAGTGAATATTTTGAGAATTTATCTTTTTGAAGATAAATTGAAATGAATAATTGGAATCGTATATGCATGGATATTGTGAAATATAAATTCACTATGGAATTTATGAATGAAAAGGGAAGTTGTTTAAAGATAAATATTGATTTATTTTTGGACATATTGAAATTATATATCTTGTAAAGATATCTTGGAAAATAAATAATTTGGAAAATTATTTGGAATCTGGTGATGTGTGCATATCCATTGATAGTTCAATAACTGACTATCAATATTTACCTTTGAAAGGTATTTGTTGTGATTTGCTGAATTTGAATGCTACGCTTATTTTTAAATTATTGCGCTCGTTATTCGGATTACCCATTCCGAATAGTGATACGACGTAATGGATAGCATTGAAGATCGGTGTTGAAGACCCGATATTTGCGAGAGCGATAGGATGACCTGTCGATTGACTCTGCACCGAGTTGCTCCGGTATAGAGTTCTCCATATGTGATGGGAAATCCGATCAGGATTGTGGATATCCGGATTGCAAGGACTTCTTTGTAAGTGCCTTCGGTTCTGTTCGAGCCCGGAACAGACTTGTATGGATTGTATGTCTGACGTTACAAATTGAGATATAAAGCAGATTTCTTTCAAATATATTTCTGTTGGTGGCGGAGAATTTATTCTTTTAGCTTAACACCCTTCTCTGAGACGTACGAGCTCAGAGGTTATGTAGTTGAAGGTTATCAGCGATATATTCCCAATTTGGTAATGTGACATGCTGAGTGTTGCTGTTAAATGATCATTGTGTTGATTATTTGTGATAGGATCATTTGTTTGATCGTCTATCTTGGTGATCATTTCTATGATCATTTGTTGACCCAAAGCATGGCTATTGTATAAAGTATGTTTTTGTGGACGTGACTTCGTCGAGCCTCACAACTCGGGAATGGTCAAAACAGGAAAGATGCAGCAAGGTTATGAGGGGTAGCTCCCTTTAGGGTATGTGCATTTCCTTCTGGAAAAGGGTGGTATCATGGTATGGAGCCCAGATACTTACTCATGTGAAAACACTTTATGATTGTGTGAATTGATTACGAGATCTCGGTAAAAGGTCCCAAAGGACCGGGGGATGGCATATTCGGTCAGTTGTTACTCAGTTAGGGGTAACCCGACCTTGTGTTGGCAGAGATCCGGTTTGGTTCTCGGGGACGTCCATCCAGAGGCGTTCTCATGTGGCAATGGGAAGTTCCTTGGCCTGACCATTCGTTGGAAATCCAAAGAAACAATACGAGACTTGTACGGTTTTAGTTGTAGAACCTGCTTCCTCAGGAGGTAGCTATAGTAGGCATAATATAATGGTACCTATGCTGGCTAAGATTTATATTCTACTTTCGAAATGAATTTCCTACACTATGCACTAATAATAATATCAAATGTTTCTTTTTAATGCGTATCAAGCATCTTTGACTATCATAAGGAGAAATCTCCTCCAAGTCTGCGTTTGCATTGTGTGTGTGGTGGGAGGTCTTATGGTAGTCTCATTTTTAAAAGCATTGCGAATTGACTTTAAAAATATTCCTCTATTTAGATTTTAAAGATAAATAAACTGTTTTGAGTTCTCACACCAGTCACATGACTGACTCGGAGTTTATAGTTTTTCTTCCTAAACTCTAGGTGCCCACCAATTTCTACACGGGCAGTCAAGAGTTAGGTTTATCAGGGTATTCTGGAGTTGCTGGAGGCAAGCTGGATGGCATGGCGTATTAGTAGTATATAGTATTTCTTTTCCGCTCTTTGATGTTTTTGTTGTTGTACACTCTGATGATATGATGTAATGTGATGTAATGTAATAACTGATATAGTTCTTTGTTTAAAGATTATTCATTTATGTATTATATGTTGTTCCGCTGCGAATTGTAAGATTCTGTTGTTGTTCTGTGTTTTCTATTCCGTTCTATTTTCTATTTTCTTTTCTCTCTATTTTCCATCCTTTCTCTCTTCTTCTACCTTTCTCTTTTTCTTAAAACCCTAAGTGTTCGGTTTTCCGTCCTTCGATTGCTCGGCAGTTGATACTGTGAACGTATTGATGTCAGTTTTCGAAAGCCGAAGAATCGGATCCTCACAGGAGAAGTCAAGCAGAAGCACCTGTAACATCTCGGTCTGACCCGAGTATTATTTAATAAGAAAATAATAAACGGATCAGTCTAACTATAAATATCAGATGAAATGATATAGAATAAGAGATATTACTAAACACATAATAATCACAATGCCAAGCTGTGATATATATAAGTAATTGAAAATCAACGAGAGATTAATCAATATCACCAAATCTACACAAGAATCAAAGAAATGTCATACTCCTCATTTCGTTCACCAAACCATAAATATTGACAATCATATCAATGCCAATCACAAAAGTCAGTGATACACAAATTCACCAATGCATAAATATTGATAAAACTTATCAATGGAAATCACGAAAATTGGTGAAGCACAAATTCTAGAAACCATCTCAAGAAATCCAGAAATCACAAAAAGGGGGAAGGCCTATCACAAACGGGAGCATAAATCCCACCAACACGTGTATCACAAACAGAATGCTAATTGCATGGTTGCTAACCATCACAAATTGAGCCGAAGCTCCACAAACGGCCCGAACACCATGGGTTTCTACCCCACCAAATTGAGTCGAAACTCCACAAAACGGGGTTTAGTCTCCCTCGTAGACAAAGAGTATAACGCCCCGGAAATTTTCGACTTTCGAAAATTCAACATCGATACTCACTTTATCGACTGCCGAGAAATCGAAGGCCGGAAACCGAGATGTTATGGGTTTTAAAAAGAATTTAAGAAAAGAGAAGAGAGAGAAAAGAGAAAGAGAAAAAGATAGAAAATAGAGAGAAAAGAAAATAGAAAATAAAGAGGGAAAAAAGAAAACAACAGAACAACATCAGAATCTCACAATTCGCAGCGGAACAACATATAATAATAAATGAATAATCTTTAAACAAAGAACTATATCAGTTATTACATTACATCACATTTCATTACATCATATCATCAGAGTGTACAACAACAAACAGTGTAGCGGAAAAGAAATACTATATACTAGTAATACGCCATGCCATCCAGCTTGCCTCCAGCAACTCCAGAATATCCAGAATATCCTGATAAACCTAACTCTTAACTGCCCGTGTGGAAATTGGTGGGCACCCAGAGTTTAGGAAGGAAAACAATAAACTCCAAGTCAGTCATGTGACTGGTGTGAGAACTCAAAACAGTTTATTTATCTTTAAAATCAAAATAGAGGAATATTTTTAAAGTCAATTCGCAATGCTTTTAAAAATGAGACTACCATAAGACCTCCTGCCACACACACAATGCAAACGCAGACTTGGAGAAGATTTCTCCTTATGATAGTCAAAGATGCTTGATACGCATTAAAATCAAATCAATTTTGATATTATTATTAGTGCATAGTGTAGAAGAAATTCATTTCGAAAGTAGAATATAAATCTTAGCCAGCATAGGTACCATTATATTATGCCTACTAATAGCTACCATATTAGATGGCAGGTTCTACAACTAATACCGTACAAGTTTCGTATTGTTTCTTTGGATTTCCAACGAATGATCAGGCCAAGGAACTTCCCATTGCCACATGAGAATGCCTCTGGATGGACATCCCCGAGAACCAAACCGGATCTCTACCAACACAAGGCCGGGTTACCCCTAACTGAGTAACAACTGACCGAATATGCCATCCCCCGGTCCTTTGGGACCTTTTCACCGAGCGCTTGTAATCAATTCACACAATCATAACAAAGTGTTTTCAACATGAGTAAGTATCTGGGCTCCATACCATGATACCACCCTTTTCCAGAAGGAAATGCACACATCCTAAAGGGCGCTACCCCTCATAACCTTGCTGCTTCTTTCCTGTTTTGACCATTCACGGGGTGTGAGGCTCGACGAAGTCATGTCCACAAAAACATACTTTATACAAAAGCCATGCTTTGGGTCACAAATGATCATAGAGATGATCACAAAGATAGACGATCAAATAAACGATCCTATCACAAATAATCAACACAATGATCATTTCAGCATCACTCAGCATGTCACATTACCAAATTGGGAATATATCGCTGATAACTTCAACTATATAACCTCTGGGCTCGTACGTCTCAGAGAAGGGTGTTAAGCTAAAAGAATAAATTCTCTGCCACCAACAGAAATATATTTGAAAGAAATCGGCTTTATATCTCAATTTGTAACGTCAGACATACAATCCATACAAGTCTGTTCCGGGCTCGAACAAAACCGAAGGCACTTACAAAGAAGTCCTTGCAATCCGGATATTCACAATCCTGATCGGATTTCCCATCACGCATGGAGAACTCAATACCGTAGCTACTCGGTGCAGAGTCAATCGACAGGTCATCCTATCGCTCTCGCAAATACCGGGTCTTCAACACCGATCTTCAATGCAATTCATAACGACGTATCACATATTCGGAATGGGTTATACGACCCCATGGTCCTATACCGGTTAACCCGAATAGTGAGCGCTTATTCAAAAATAAGTGTGGCATTCAAATTCAAACAAATCATATCCAATACCCATTCAAAGGGAAATATTGATAGTCGGTTATTGAACTATCAATGGATATGCACAACATCACCAGATTCCAAATAATTTTCCAAATTACTTATTTTCCAAAATATCTTTACAAGATATAAAATTTTCACACTTCAAAAATAAATCAATATTTGTTTTTTTCTAAACCAATCCCACTTTCTTTTATAAATTCCATAGTGAATGTATATTTCAAAATATCCCTGCATATACGATTTCTATTATTCATTTCAATTTATCTTCAAAAAGATAAATTCTCAAAATATTCCCTTTATATCGGGAAAACAATTCCATACTTATTTATTCATAAGTAATTCACAAATTTTATTTATTTTCAACACTTGGAAAATATTCAATATACTTAAATCGAAATTAAGTATATATTTCATTCATTAAGGAAATCATTCTCTTAAATATATTTATTTGGGCCAAAACGAATGTTGCGTAAAACATCGTTACGACGTCCCAAAATCACTAGTATAGGGATTTGAAATTAAAATAGATATATAAATCCCAATACTATACAAAACATTTCCTTTCGGAAATCATTTACTATAACAACAGTGTTATAGTCCACTATTTCCTTTTATTTCTCGAAAACGTCTATTTCAACATTGAATGTTGAAATCTATGGTTTCGAATCTCAACACATTTTAAAACATCGTTAGATCGTTTTAATTCTATTTGAAATATCACATTCAAAACAATTTCTTTAACATATTATTCACTATTCAAAAAACGTGAATATACTACGTTAATCAATTTCATCATTTCTATACATTTCATTTTTAAAGGATTATTCACAGTCTAAAACGTTAATATAGCTTCATAAATAAGTTTCAACAATTTACTTATCAAAATAAGTTGTTTGCGAATTTATAAAACAACATTTATAAATCCCTTTTCTATTTATCTTATAAAAACTTCTTTTTATAAATTCCTTTATTAACCTATTCCAGTTTATAACTCAATTATGAACTAAAAGTTCATATTATAAGTTAAATGCTTATAAAACGATTATTTTACAAAATCGTTTCTTTGAACTTCATAATTATAAATCTTATAATTTATAAGATTCATTTATTTAACCAAATCTATTGTTCAAATAACTTCACAAATTTATAATTCTTACTATTTATAAATTTCATTTATAACTTCACCGTTTATAATTCTATAAATTTCATTCTTTAATGAAATTCATTTTCACTTCATTCAAACACTTATAAAAACTCATTTTATAATTTCAATATCTCAATTTATAAATATCCATTTATAAATCTCTTATATAAATCAATTCATATTAATATTTTAAAACGTCTTTAATTTCCTTTATAATTTCATCATTTTGATTTATAAAATAATCAAATTTTATAAATCCTATATTTAAACTTTTCACAATTATTTCAGAAATCCCAATTTAACTATTTTATAAAATCATTAGCATCATATTCTCAAAAATCAGTTTTTAACTATATTTCTCAAAAATCATAATTTTTATAACTTTAAAAATTATACGTTTATTTATTTTAAAATGAATCAATTCCAAAAATATTTTATAACGTGTACTTTCAAAAATCACTTTGAAATCATTTTAAAATTCCAAATTTGGTCCAATGATGCTACACACCAAATAGTCAATCACGACAACAACGATATCATATATCGATATGATAATCCATCAAATATCAAAATATCTGAATTCAAATAAATACTGTTGAGGAATCCAGTTGGATCCCTCCAACCTGTTTTCCTGCATCCACAAACATTAGCACAATACCAATTTCGCTCCAGTACGAAATTATCGCGGTATATGTTTTTATTAAATATTATCCGCTTACTAACGGCGCAATAGGGTCTCATCCGCTAAAAAATGCGGAGAATCAACAACTGCAATATATACATATGCCAATATATATATTGATATTATTTATAATACCAATTTCACTGTTTATGAAATATTCGCGGTATATGTTTTTACTAAATAACATCCGCTTACTAACGGCGTATAATGTCTATTTTAACAATCAATAGATATTAATCAACATTCAAACATGCATTCAAATATTTTAAATCTAACTATTTAAAATAAAATCGAAACTGATTCGATTGAGTGAGAAGTTCTCACCTTGATTTTAAATTCCGTTTTAGCGATTTATTTCGAATAAAATTAAACGGACGTTTAATTTTACCCAAAATTCTCACTAACTCCAAACGACTCCAATCCAATTTCATCGCGTAGTGCTCGTCCATACGATTCCAACGCAACTGGTTTCTTGCGTTTTCGACCTCGTATGAAAAAGTTATGGGTTTTACAAGTTTATACTAATTTAAATAAACTAATTACAACAAAATCTTATAAATTATAAACCTAAATCAGTTTCTGGCCATTGGATCCCACTGCCCCCTCATCATCACCGTCCAACATCACCTTCTTCCCCACGTCCCTCTACAGACAACTTCCCGTAAACAAAACCCATTAGCATATAACTAGGGTTAGGAATTCGAGCCACCACACGCCACTACACATCGATCAACCACCTCCACGAGATGCGCCTCCATCCCCTCAATACTCGGTCCCAACAAGAGCAAGCTCGGCCCCCCTTTGATGCTCGAATTCCGTGCCAAACCTGTAGCAAACAGCCCCATCTTGCTCCCCCTTCGACGCTCCAAACCACATCACCACCATACGGATCTGAAGCTCTTGATACGCTCTACGATATTGCTGTTGAACACTTCGCGTGAATGTCAACGGATTGTGAATGATTGAGGGATGAATTTGGGACAATTTCGGCCATCCAATTGATACTGGCGGCTAGGGTTTAGTTGTATATATATATTTTTTAATTTATGAAGAGAGTGGGGGTCTATTTATAGAGAAAAATCGAACACTATTCATCCGGGAATTCCGAACTCCGATTTACGCGCCGTAACCAGCTTTTTTTGGGTTTACCCCGCGTTCCGGACACAATGGAACAGGTTTCGAAAGCTAATTCGGACATCTGTGCGAGTTATGGCTGTAAACGCTCAATTTGAATTAAACCGATTTAAGCGATTTTCTAGGCGTTTTAATTTATATCGGACAAACGGTAAATCCAATTGACACGAAATTTGAAACCTTACAATAATATCACATTACGGATCCGATGAAACTGGTTTCGTCGAAATCCGAGACTTTTTTAAAAATGGCTATTTTAACTCGCCAAATTAAAATTAAAAATAAATTGATGCGTTTCGAGCTGCCACGATCAAACGATAACTCCGATTGACACGAAAATTGAAATCCGGTAATAACTAACTATTACGGATCCAATGGAACTGGTTTCGTTCAATTCTGAGACTGTTCAAAATTTGACTATTTTCACTAGTCGATTTAAATATTAAAATATTCAATTTTCACAAATTAACTTTTAATTCGATTTTAAAAGTTCTAAAATATCTTCCTAACTCCAACATGATAAAATAAAATTTTACAAATCATTTACAATCATATTTAACTCAAATTTCAATTATTTCCATAATTTAACATATTAAATTATCGATTTAATTATCCAATTAAATCCAATAAATCGAAATAAAATTTATTCGACTTATAAATTTCACATATTAATATTTAAAATTAATTAAATATTCAAATTTCAATTAAATAAAATTCTGCGTCGTTACAAAGAGACATCGCACATTGCTAGTCTAAATCACAAAGATGATCGTCATGATCAACGAGAAGTGTCGATTACAGTAAGCTAGTAAATATATGAGCTTAGCATCATGTCCCATAACCACTAGCTTAACTTAAATATTTACGAACAAATTGTAGATCTCCACTAGAAAATTGTCACAAGAGTTTCAATCGAACAAGTCCAAGGATTAACCAACAAAGTGAACGCAAGCGTTTCATACCACTTGTTATACTAAGTCGTTTAATTAGATTTCTCATACGAGTGAGGTAAAGGTTTGTATATACTAATAGATTGGAAAACGGTTTTATAAACGAATTTGGTATTAAAATAGTATTGAAATCGTTTGAGGAAAGAGTTTTGATATTTACTACTAGTATAGAAAACCTTTATATTTTTAAAGTGACAAATCACAAAGAAGATTGTAAGAACAATCAATCACTAAAATTCACATTCAAAGACGTGAAAAATCCAAAGAAACCGATAAAGAATCCATGGAAATGGATATTCAAAAATCCCTAAATAGGAGCCATCAAAGGCATAATAAATGATAACAACAAATAGGATCATCACGAATCGATTTAAATTGGAATTCTCAAGCGAATAGGCAAGCAGGCAAAACACTGCAGTTTCAGACGTCTGAAACAAGTGGTTCAGACGTCTGAATCTGGAAATATAAAGATTTCCAGAACACAATTCAGATGTCTGAATCAAGTGTTTCAGACGTCTGAAATAGGCATATTTTAGCCTATTTTCTTTCTGTTTGAAATAGAACCAATTCAGACGTCTGAAACAATATATTCAGACGTCTGAAACTGGGAATAAAAATCTTCGCAGAACCATATTCAGACGTCTGAATCTTACGTTTCAGACGTCTGAATCTGGGGTTCAGGGCATTCCCTGAAACTAGGCCAAAAATTGCCAAACGAATATCGAAAACGATCGAACGAGCAAATGGCGATGACTAAGGAATTACGTCGAACGACAACCCAGCCTAAACGGCTCTTCGATACGCCTCAAATATCAATGTCCAAATATCCATAATAGGATTTTCATAAGTTAGACCAAAACACCAAAAATTGGAATATACACGAAATCGATTCAAACCAAAATAAATTGCACACGAATAAATGTTAGGAATTCATACCTAATAAGCGAAGATAATTATAGACAAAGATGTGAGATAAAAATCTCACCATTGAAATCACACAAATGAAGAAGAAGCTTGCAAGCAAAAAGGAGAATCAACCACTCTTCAAATTCAACTCAAGAAGCTTGATTCTAAGCTCAAAACAAGAACATTCCCAAAATTAGGTTTAGGAATTTCTGAAATTGGTAAGAGAATAAGTTGGAGAAGAAGAAGAGAATGCTTACCAATGGGTTCTTCTATTAGTTTGGAGCTAGAACTTGATTTGCAAAAGAAAACTAGGGCTTGGAGTTTTAATTTCCTCTTCCACTCTCCATTAATATAAAAGCTTGAGTATATGAGGAATGAAGAGATGAAGAGGAGAAGGGGTTGGGAGTGAATACATAAGTGGCTCAGCCCAAACCAAAGCCCTAAGTAAAAAGTAGCAAAATTCAACTTTCTCCAAACATATCGAAGCTTATACTCAAAAAGGTCGCAAAACGGCATTTTAAACTCAATGGGAGTGGTCCCGAGTCCTAATTCAACCGTATGCAAAAAGTAGCTTTTCGGACTAAATTCCGAGTACCGATAAAATATTTAAATATTAAAATCGACAAATATGCGGGTTGTTACAGACTCCCCTCCTTAAAGAAATTGCGTCCTCGCAATATTTAAAAAGAAGATATATAGTAACAACCATAAAAGCATATTCAACACAAAAAAAATTTGAAATAAAAGGTTCACCTCAAAGAGCACGAGAAAGCAAGTCCGGATGTGTTCGCTCGATGAACTCTTTAGATTCCCAAGAACAATCCTTAGGATTTGAAGACCATTGGACTTTAACAAGCGGGACATCTTTATTTCGAAGGCGTTTGACCTTCGAAGCAACAATTCGAACAGGATGCTGCTCATAAGTTAAATTAGGCGAAACTTCAATCTCTTCCACAACACCGGGCTGAAGAATAGAATCGGAATCTCGAAGACATTTTTGAAGTTGGGAAACGTGAAACACGTCATGGACAGAAGAAAATTGAGCCAGTAATAAAAGGCGATAAGCCATGGAACCAATACGTTCAGTGATAGGAAATGGCCCAATATATCGAGGCGCCAATTTTCCCGATCGACTGAAACGTACAACACCTTTCATTGGTGAAACACGAATAAAAACAAAATCTCCAACAGAAAATTCTAATTTCCTTCTTCGATTATCGGCATAGGATTTTTGTCTACTCTGGGCTTCTTTCATCCTATGACGAATAAGATCAATCTTTTCTGTGGAATCACGAATAAAATCTGGACCTAAAACCAACTTCTCACCGGTCTCAAGCCAACAAGAAGGAGATCGGCATGGCCTTCTGTAGAGTGCCTCAAAAGGTGCCATACCAATACTAGATTGAAAACTATTATTATAGGAGAATTCAACAAGGGAAATATGATCTTTCCAACTTCCCCCAAAATCAAGCACACAAGCACGAAGAAGATCTTCAAGTGTTTGATTCACACGCTCGGTTTGTCCACCGGACTGAGGATGATAAGCGGTGCTAAAATTGAGCTTCGTTCCCAAAGCTTTTTGAAGACTCTTTCAAAACCCACTAGTAAACAATGGATCATGATCACTAACAATAGAAGTAGGAACCCCATGTAATTTAACAATCTCTTTAACAAAGAGCTTGGCCAAAAAAGAAACGGTTCGGTTAGACCGAACGGGAATAAAATGGGCGGATTTAGTAAGTCTATCAACAGTACCCATAAGCTATCATGACCCGAACGAGAACGGGGAAGGCCATCTATAAAATCCATGGAAACTTGGTCCCACTTCTAAATTGGAATTTCTAAAGGTTGCAATAATCCACCGGGCCTTTGATGTTCGGCTTTAACAAGCTGGCAAGTCATGCAACGCTTATCAAAGTTAGCAATATCAAATTTCATTCCCTCCCAATAATATAGTCGCTTCATATCCGCGTACATTTTACCACTACCGGGATGAATGGTGAATTTAGAACGATGAGAATCTTCTAAAATATCCTTACGAAGATCAATAATATTTGGTACGATAAGCCTACCAAATTTTCGAATGCCGCCACGAGAATCGATATCAAATTCTTTCAATCCTTCAATACCAATTTTATCCCTAATATTTTGGCCAAGAAGAGCCATTTCGGGATCTAGCCTTTGAGCTTCAAGAATGCGGTCTAAAAGAGAAGGATGAGCCTCAAGGCTACATAAAACAAATGATGAGCATAAATCGGATACGCGGTCTCGAATCTCACAAATGGATAAGATCTTGAGATCGTTCCATTCGGATATCATCATAGAAATGACCTCTTGTTGCTTTCGACTAAGTGCATCCGCAACGCGATTCCCCTTTCCGGGAGTATAAAGGATATCAAGATCATATGGTACAAGAAATTCGAGCCAACGCTGTTGACGCAAATTAAGTTCCTTTTGAGAGAATAAATACTTCAAGGACTTATGATCGGTATAAAGAACAAATTTCTCTCCTAGGAGATAATGACGCCAAATCCGAAGAGCGAAAACAATAGCCGCGAGCTCTAAATCATGAGTGGCATATCTAGTCTCGGCTGGCTTCAATTGCCTAGAAGCATAAGCAATTACACGTTCTTTCTGCATAAGAACGGCACCCAAACCAACGCGACTAGCATCGGTATAAACAACGAAATCTTGATTCCCCTCGGGAATAATGAGAATAGGAGCATCAGAAAGAAGTTCTTTTAATTTCTGAAAAGAAGCTTCACATTTGTCTGACCAAATGTATTTAACACCTTTCTTCGTCAAGCTAGTGAGAGGCACGACAATCTTAGAAAAGTCTTTGATAAAACGACGGTAATAGCCCGCCAATCCGAGAAAACTATGAATCTCTGTCACACTCTCCGGTCTCTTCCAATCTTGAATCGCTTCAATCTTTGAAGGATCCACGGAAATTCCGGATTCGGAAATAATATGACCGAGAAACTTCACACAAGATTGCCAAAAGTGGCATTTAGAAAATTTTGCCTTTAATTGATTACTCCTAAGAGTTTCCAACACAATCCGAAGATGTTTTTCATGCTCCTCCTCGGTTTTAGAATACACAAGAATATCATCGATAAAGATGAGAATAAACCGGTCGAGGAAGTCTTTGAAAACTCTATTCATAAGGTCAACGAAGTAGGCCGGAGCATTCGTTAGACCAAATGGCATAACAAGCCATTCATACGATCCATAACGAGTACGGAACGATGTCAAAGGAATACTATCCTCTGCAATACGAAGCTGATGAAATCCAGTAGCTAAGTCTAATTGTGAAAAGACTTTGGCACCACTAAGTTGATCGAATAGATTATCAATCCGAGGTAAAGGATATTTATTTTTGATAGTAAAATCATTAAGCTTGCGGTAGTCAACGCAAAGCCTAAGTGTTCCATCGGATTTCTTCACAAAAATAGCTGAAGCTCCCCAAGGCGAGGAACTAGAGCGAATAAATTGCTTCGTCTCCAATTCGGATAATTGTTTACGCATCTCCTCGTTTTCTTTATTAGACATACGATACGGAGGACGAGTGATAGGTTGAGCTCCAGGAATAAGATTAATTCTGAACTCAATTGCTCGCTTAGGTGGTAATCCTAAAACGGGCTCGAATATGTCAGAAAATTCACAAACGACGTGAATAAGAGAAATAATATCACCCTCATCATCATCATCGTCATCACGAGGATTTAAAGAATATAAAGATGCAACCAAGCTGGAATCTGAATCTTTAAGATTAATAGAAATCTGCTTAACAGATTGAGGATGTCGGAGATGAATAGTCCGCTCAGGACATAGGATATGAGCTTCATAACGGTTAAGCCAATCCATTCCCAAAATCATTCCAAAGCCTAAATAACGCATGACATGCAAATCGGCTCGGAAAGAAAAATCACACAAAATAATCTCGACATCATTACACAATAAACTGATTGTCGTGGATACACCAACCGGATTCGCAATTCTCAAAGAAGTCATTAAACACAAAACATCCAAAGAAAAAGTATCAACAAGTTCTTTTGATATAAAAGAATGGGACGCACCCGTATCAAAAAGAACTCGAATAGGATGATCACGAAATAAAATAATTCCATCCAGAATAGAATGAGAAATACCTTGGCCACGAGATGTGTTGCCAGGGGCTTGAGCAACATTAAGCTTTCCCTCTTTCCTGCCCTGAAGCTTGGGGCATGAGGATATAACATGACCGGGACCTTTGCAATAGCGACAAGAGAGAGACTTTGGACACTTGTTCGCGTAATGGTCCTTCGAACCACAATTATAGCATTCCCCACGACCAAAGAAAGAAGTCTTTGCCACAGAGGTTGCTTGCTTCCCTTGCTTATTAGGATAGGGGCCTTTGAATTTGTTTGGCCTCTTCTTGTTGCTGTTGAAGCTTGGTTTGGAACCCACCACTTCAACATCATTCTCCCTATCCGCCTCTTCAAGACGAAGAGCGATATCAACGAGTTAGTCGAAAGAAACTTCTAATTTTAGAAGTAATGGCTTCTTGAGATTTTTGTTTAAGCCATAGATGAACCTCTGGTTCTTCTTTAAAGGGGTGTTGATGTATTCAACCCCATATTTGGAAAGCGACTCGAAGGAGGCGACGTAATCAGTCACGGAGGACTTACCTTGAACAAGGTCTATAAATCGTCGAGCCAATGTCACTTTCTCTGCTTCTGGTACAAATTTCAACTCGAAGCGTTCTCGGAATTGCCCCCAGGTGAGATCCGCTTCATTAATCTCAGAAATAAGAAGCTCGTACCAGTCCAATGCTCTTTCTCGGAGCATACTAGAGGCCACCTGAACTCGGTGAAGGTCAATAAGATTCATGCGAGAAAAGATTCGATCGCATGACCTTAGCCAAGCCTGTATTTCAATAACAGTTTCGAAACCTTTGAATGGCTCCCCACCCAAATTAGTGTAATCGCTGCACAAGCGTGCAAATCTCGACTTTGGGTGAGTAGGTTCCGGGTTAGCTCAAGCTGCTTGAGCATTCGTCACTAAATCAAGAAGCTGTTGAGCAGTCATAGAAACTCCATCCTAGGGTGGAGTACTAGATGGCACGGCTCTGGGGCGGCCTGGTCTAGACATTTCTCTTCCTTAGAAAGAAAGAAGAAGAAGAAAAAGGTTATTCACCAAATTCAATATCAAGCAATTCTTGATAGATAGAACAAGGAATCATAAAAGAAAATAGGATAGGACGGTAAGTGGACCCGAATAAAATCCTAAAGCATGACTCCTAAGGTAGACTTAGGATGATGATCCTTGTTATATTATTCCATACTGTTCCGAAGTTTGGCTCTGATACCAAGCTGTGACGCCCCACCTCTATACCCACGCTAGCCAAGAACACTACGGGTGAATGCTGTCAACTAGCACGGAGAATAAGGCTGTTGAGGAGCGACCACCTGTATAATTGCTTTGCGCGAGCACCGATATGTCAGATAGTATAACATGCATTTTATCTCAAGAGGAAATCCGACACACCGATACAAACACAAAGCTACTACACAGTGGCTATGATAATCTTCGGAAACAAATACAGAAATAAACATAACGTAAATCAGTCACAGATAATTCATATCACAAAGGCGGAAGAAGATATGAATACATAATTAACACATGGAAGTGTAAATCAGAGTAGTAGTCAAAAAGATCCAAAATAATACAAAAGAATAGCAACACGTGCTATACAAAGAATACAACTATGAGTCTATATCTCAAGTGTATACAACAAAATAAACTACTAATCTAAGTAGCTTGCCAAAAGTCAGAGTAATGAATCACAGGGGAGAAGTCAAGCAGAAGCACCTGTAACATCTCGGTCTGACCCGAGTATTATTTAATAAGAAAATAATAAACGGATCAGTCTAACTATAAATATCAGATGAAATGATATAGAATAAGAGATATGACTAAACACATAATAACCACAATGTCAAGCTGTGATATATATAAGTAATTGAAAATCAACGAGAGATTAATCAATATCACCAAATCTACACAAGAATCAAAGAAATGTCATACTCCTCATTTCGTTCACCAAACCATAAATATTGACAATCATATCAATGCCAATCACAAAAGTCAGTGACACACAAATTCACCAATGCACAAATATTGATAAAACTTATCAATGGAAATCACGAAAATTGGTGAAGCACAAATTCTAGAAATCATCTCAAGAAATCTAGAAATCACAAAAAGGGGGAAGGCCTATCACATACGGGAGCATAAAGCCCACCAACACGTGTATCACAAACGGAACGCTAATTCCATGGTTGCTAACCATCACAAATTGAGCCGAAGCTCCACAAACGGCCCGAAGACCATGGGTTGCTACCCCACCAAATTGAGTCGAAACTCCACAAAACGGGGTTTAGTCTCCCTCATAGACAAAGAGACATCGCACATTGCTAGTCTAAATCACAAAGATGATCGTCATGATCAACGAGAAGTGTCGATTACAGTAAGCTAGTAAATATATGAGCTTAGCATCATGTCCCATAACCACTAGCTTAACTTAAATATTTACGAACAAATTGTAGATCCCCACTAGAAAATTGTCATAAGAGTTTCAATCGAACAAGTCCAAGAATTAACCAACAAAGTGAACGCAAGCATTTCATACCACTTGTTTTACTAAGTCGTTTAACTAGATTTCTCATACGAGTGAGGTAAAGGTTTGTATATACTAATAGATTGGAAAACGGTTTTATAAACGAATTTGGTATTAAAATAGTATTGAAATCGTTTGAGGAAAGAGTTTTGATATTTACTACTAGTATAGAAAACCTTTATATTTTTAAAGTGACAAATCACAAAGAAGATTGTAAGAACAATCAATCACTAAAATTCACATTCGAAGACGTGAATAAAATCCAAAGAAACCGATAAAGAATCCATCGAAATGGATATTCAAAAATCCCTAAATAGGAGTCATCAAAGGAATAATAAATGATAACAACAAATAGGATCATCACGAATCGATTTAAATTGGAATTCTCAAGCGAATAGGCAAGCAGGCAAAACACTGCAGTTTCAAACGTCTGAAACAAGTGGTTCAGACGTCTGAATCTGGAAATATAAAGATTTCCAGAACACAATTCAGACGTCTGAATCAAGTGTTTCAGACGTCTGAAATAGGCATATTTTAGCCTATTTTCTTTCTGTTTGAAATAGAACCAATTCAGACGTCTGAAACCATATATTCAGACGTCTGAAACTGGGAATAAAAATCTTCCTAGAACCATATTCAGACGTCTTAATATTACGTTTCAGACGTCTGAATCTGGGGTTCAGGGCATTCCCTGAACCTAGGCCAAAAATGGCCAAACGAATATCGAAAACGATCGAACGAGCAAATGGCGATGACTAAGGAATTACGTCGAACGACAACCCAGCCTAAACGGCTCTTCGATACGCCTCAAATATCAATGTCCAAATATCCATAATAGGATTTTCATAAGTTAGACCAAAACACCAAAAATTGGAATATACACGAAATCGATTCAAACCAAAATCAATTGCACACGAATGAACGTTAGGAATTCATACCTAACAATCGAAGATAATTATAGACAAAGATGTGAGATAAAAATCTCACCTTTGAAATCACACAAATGAAGAAGAAGCTTGCAAGCAAAAAGGAGAATCAACCACTCTTTAAATTCAACTCAAGAAGCTTGATTCTAAGCTCAAAACAAGAACATTCCCAAAATTAGGTTTAGGAATTTCTGAAATTGGTAAGAGAATAAGTTGGAGAAGAAGAAGAGAATGCTTACCAACGGGTTCTTCTATTAGTTTGGAGCTAGAACTTGATTTGCAAAAGAAAACTAAGGCTTGGAGTTTTAATTTCCTCTTCCACTCTCCATTAATATAAAAGCTTGAGTATATGAGGAATGAAGAGATGAAGAGGAGAAGGGGTTGGGAGTGAATACGTAAGTGGCTCAGCCCAAACCAAAGCCCTAAGTAAAAAGTAGCAAAATTCAACTTTCTCCAAACATATCGAAGCTTATACTCAAAAAGGTCGCAAACGGCATTTTAAACTCAATGGGAGTGGTCCCGAGTCCTAATTCAACCAAATGCAAAAAGTAGCTTTTCGGACTAAATTGCGAGTGCCGATAAAATATTTAAATATTAAAATCGACAAATATGCGGGTTGTTACAATAACTCTGTGGGTGATTCCGTAATGAGTTTGACGGAATAATACTTATAGATTCGAGATGGAGATTCAGAGTGCAAGGGTTATCGTCGTTAACTCTGAAGGTGATTCCAAAACGTAACGAGATAATGCCTTTGGTTTCGTTCGAACCCGGAACGAACTTGTATAGATTGAATGCTTTCAGAACATCATCAGGTGGGCGATGAGCATTCTAAGGGATGTTTCCTCTAAAGGTAATCGTAGCCTTAAGCCTCATCAACCGGGAATGGCTAAAACAGGGGAGGTGCAGCAAGGCTTCGTGGGTAGCGCCCACTGGAGAGCAAGATTGATCCCTGTCTAGAGGTCCCTTTTTATTCGGCTTAGTGGGCAGTTGGAATCGCACGCCAACTGCGGGGTTGTCTTGTTCGGAACTGTTCAGTAAGGAATGGGTCTGGCCTTGTGTTGCAGGGGAGTGGGAGTACTCCTCGGTACGTTGATCTAGGCCACGTACTGTGACGGGCGGTACCCCAGTAGCCCTGCCATTGTATGGAATCCAAAATCCAATAAGTGCCAACGGGTTTGATTGTATTACCCACTTTTGTGGCTAGTAGCTGGAATTTAATAATGTAACAATTTCGGCTATTTCTTATTTACTTGAAAACCCTAGACCTATTATAATATCACTGGATTTCCTATCAAATGTTTTGGTTAGCGTAAGGTAAAAACTTTTCTATGTTTATGTGTGGGAAGTTTTACGTGATACCTTTCTTTTCAAAAGGTTTTTGAAAGTTAAGCAACTTTAACCTGTTACTCACACCAGACCCATGTCTGACCTGGAGTTTATTTTTGTTTTTCATAAACTCTTGGGTACTCAAATTTTTACGAGTAGCCAAGGGAATCAGGTTAGCTTTGACGAATATTGGAGGAGCAATGGAGCAGGAGGCTTCTGCGTTAGATATTAGTATTCCGCTGTGTGTTCTGTGATTGTCTCTGAGATTGTATTATGTTGTAAATACTAGACAGGGATTATAACTGTCTAGTATGTGTTGTATATCTGTGTACTCTGATAGTGGTTGTAAACTATGTAATATTTTGTGTTATTAATATAATTTATTCATTCCGCTGTTTAGATTCTGATGTGTTGTTTCTTCTTCTTCTCGTTCTTTCTCTTTTCTATCCCTTTCTTTTCTTATTAGCGATGCGACTTCCTGGAGTTTGGAAGTTGGGTCGTTATAGTGGTATCAGAGCGAGGTTAAGTGAATACCTAGGCTCTGGAGTGGTGTCTATCTTGAGAGAGCGTATTTGTAATTTTATATATATTTATATATATTTATCTATTTCTTCCTATCTGTTGGGTTACCTGTTCAGGTTTTCCAATATAGGTTATAAAGATAGATAAGGTAGTAGTGTTTGTAACACGATTACTACCATTGGTTGGAGTCTGATGTTTGAGATTGGAAGTGTATGTGTCGAGACTGTAGACCTAATACCGTCTCGAGTAAGTTTTGATGTGTTGAAGTATTTCATCGATCTCTGAAGGAAACCTGTTAAGGTTCGAAGACATCTTTAAAGTACAAGTTTGGTCAGTAGAGTTTGGATCTGTCGTTTGGGAAGAAGCAAGTGATGGTATTTTGATACCTCGGGAAGTTGTAACTGCATGATGAGATGCAGTGATATGGATGTGTCCGAAGATATTTCTTTGGAACAAGTTTTAGGATGTGTGTCTGCTTCGATGTTGTGGCTAAAGTCAGCAGGATGTTGTGGTTGGCTCTGAAGTCCGAGTTTCTTGAAAAGCTTTGGATTAGAAGGTCTTTGGCATCGATGTCAGCAGTGCAGCTCGGAATGTTCTGTGAGCTGACAGGGAGGTCTTAGCTGAAAAGTTCTTCTGAAGATGGAGTTCAGAAGCTGATGAGTGAATCCGTCTCTTCAATGGATTGACTAGCCCAGTGTAAGCTGTTCTGTTTAGTAAAGAGAGAACAGTTTTATTTGGAAATTTATTTGGGTTGATCGCAAAAGTGACTTGCGATTGTTTGAGTGTTCTCTTGGATTGTTGAAGATTTTTCTGGATGTCTTCTGAGAAGACGGAAGTTTGTCAGCATCTAGAGATTGAGTTTTCTTATCGACTAGAATTCCAGGGGTGGAACCGGTGATTCTGTTTAGTTGGAGAATGATTCCTAGAGATGGAGTTGATGAAGCAACTCAGTGTTCAGAGGAATTTCTAAGTTTTCTTTATGGATCTGTAGAACCATATTTCTGGAAGGTGATGTCCAGTTGGTGCTTGTGATTCTTCGTCAGCATTTTCTTATCTACTATGGATCAGAGTTGTGCAGCGGAAGCAGTTTGGATGTGTTTTTTATTGTCTTTTCCGGATTAGGAAAAGTTTGTTATTTTCTTCCGTTTATGGAGTAAGATTATGTTTTGGTTTTGGATTGATCTTGAGGCGATCATTGTGTTGGGTTGTTTTTGGTTCTGATTGTACTAGAGGAATCAGCAAGGGTTAAACCGATCAGTTTGGATGTTGGCAGCCTAGGATTTGTCTGAAACTTTTGTGAATAAGGGACGAAGGAATTTGGAATTCGATGTCGGAGACTTCGATATTGTTGGGGTTTTCCCTGATTAAGGAGCTATAAGTTTTGAGTAAATCTGAAGAAGCTAGCTCAGTAATGATTTGGATCTCATTTGTGTTTTGGTTGGATTGATATTTAGTTTTCAGAATTAAATTGTCAGTTTGGATAACTGGAATTCAATAAGTTTTACGTATCTCTAAGGGAGTACGTATATGGTCTATCTCTTGTTTTGGAACCAGTAGTTATGGAGTTTGGTTGTTGAGTCATACTCGTCTGTAGTCTGATATGCTGTCTAGTTCTGTAGATATAGATGAGTAGGAGCTCTATAGCCTAATAGTATTGATTGTTTGGAATCTATAGAGCGAGTATCCCGATATTTTTACAGGGGAAACTCGTGAAAGTTTTATCCAGAGTTTTCTGGATAATTAGTTGTGATTGATTGAGTGAATTGATTGCTATGTGTGTTAGCATATCATTGGTTGTTAGCTTGTGTTTTTAAATTTAATCCTTTAAAATAGATTATTAAATTACCTTTTTTTAAATTTCGGGGACGAAATTCTTTTAAGGGGGAAGGAATGTGATGACCCGGAATTTTGAGGCAATATCAATTTAATAATCTGAATTAAAAATTGAATTGATTTGATAATCTTTGTTAATAAGACTTGAATTAATTTAATAATCTTATTAAATAAATATTTGATTGATAAGATTTTATCTTTTTAAATCTAATATTTGTTTTATATTTATATATATATAGAATATTGTATATATTGTAAATAGGTATTGTTTTAAATGAATCCTGTTTTCTATAAAATTTATATCTTTAGTAAAATTGGAAATTATGATTTTATTTAAAAGCTAAACTTTTTAAAAGCCATTTAATAAATAAAATATGGTTTTAAATACCTAAGATAAATATTAAATGATTTAAAATATGTGTAACTCAAGTTTAAAATTTAAATAAATAACAATGAGGTCATTTTGAGTTTCTTTTAAATATAATGTGATAATAAATAATTTATTAATAAAGAAATAATATCTTTTATAAGTTATTTATAGTTATTAAATGTTGATATTTTTATATATATGATAATACATTGTTTCAACAAATAAATTTTTAACAAAAAATTATTGTTTTTCAAAATTCAACTTTGTAGTTGTATTTGTAAATAAACTGGATTTCAAAATTCAATTTGAACTTGAATTCAAAGTTTTTAAAATTTAAAGTATAAATGTTTTTAATTTGTTTTGATTTTGACATATTTTTATAAGTTTAATTTTATAAATATAGTTTGATTTATTCGTTTTAAAATTTATAAACATATGAATAAATTTATTTAAACATAGGTTTACATTTATCTTGTATTAACATCTAAATAAATAACTAATTAATATAATTTTAACTAATTAACATTTAATGACAAGTGTAAGTATTTTTCAAATTAAAAGAACATGTGCTAATTAATTAACATAATTACTTGACAAATGTTAAAAATTAATGACAGGTGTCATTTTAAAAACCCTTTAATTTTCTTTATTTTAATAAACCACATTTTCATTTATATAAAACCTTCATTTCCTTAACTCCATTTCTTTTCTATTCCCTTATTCAAAACCAAGAAGAATTAAAACAAATTACCTCAAAAACTAAAATCTATAATCATTTCTTCATCCCAAATCAGTAATCCCTCCTGTAAACCAAATTCATGAAATCAAATTCCTATAATCCTTCCAAATCTGTAGCATGTAAATCATCTCAAACCTGTAGCCTCTTCAATTTCATTAACCTGAAGAAAAAAATCAAGTTGCAACTCTAAAGTCTGCAGTCTTTTTCTGTTTTGAAAACAATATTCAAGAACTTGCATGCAACATCAGTTACATCCTAAAACCTGCATTTTCAAAGCATTCAAGTTTATGGGGCATATCGGTTTAGAAGAGTGCAAAGTTTTAATCAAATTAAGGAAGCAATTCAGGATTTTGAAATGAAGTTTCCAGTTTTATAAAGCAATGTCTTTTTCAAAATTCTCTGCTCTGCACATCAAGAAAAAGGTGAGTAACATTCTAAAATTTAAAATTAAATAATTGGTTGCATGCAGAGATCTGGATAGAATGTGTGTAGGATAATTATTTTTATGTGATGATTTTCTGTATATATATATATATATATATATATATATATATATATATATATATATATATGGATGTGTAGATATATGTATATGTTTCATGATCATCTCTGTTTCCAGTTCCATGCTTAAACCTTGATTCAAAATTCATATCCTCTTGAACCCATTGAAGTTAGTACTTAGAATTTTAATAAAACTTGTTGTTATGTCATAAAGAAGGTCTAAAATATTTTTGTTTAAGTCAAATTCAATTTGAAACTTCACTGGAAATAGTAAACCATCAGTGCATGTTAAAATATGTAAAAATTCAAATTGTGTAATTTATGAATTCAGTATTATGAAATGAATACATAAACAAAGTCATGATTTTTAACACCTAAATCATAATTTTAAATTTGAAATAAGGGTGCAGTTCTGTGTTGGACATAAAATGGAAATAGGGGATTTTTGGGTGATCTTTGCAAATGGAAGAGTCGGGATTCATTTTGTGGATATAGGAGTAACAAATGAAGCTTGGAAAAATCAGTGATGATGATGCAGATCAACATAGAAGCAGTGGTGATAGTTTAATTTCTGTAGCCCTAGTTTTTGATAGGGTTAGTAAATCGATCTTCTCGTCTTCTACAAACGATCGAGTGCAGTGAGGATTTGAGGGAAGATGGCTTGTCTGTATAGGAAGTCGTAGCCGGAGTTGTTGCCGTTCAGGTGGACAGAAGGTGGAGGATGAGGCGGTTTACATGTTTGGGGTAAAACCTGTTTTACTCTGTTCCAGGTTTTGAAATAGAAACTCGACTGCAATTTCGTGTTTTGGAAGGAGGATCTGATGGTGATGGTTGGTCGTGAGGTTGATCATCGTTGTTAGAAAGCCACCGGAGGTGGGTGACGATGACTGGAGGCACGGTGCACGTGCACCGTGCATTTTTGATAATTTGAGGTTGGCCTGGGTGTTAGCGTGTGTGGAACTCGTGAACTCTCGAGCAGTTATGGTATATTGCTCGAAGTAGGGGGCTTAATGACTCGAAGCAGATGTTCTTCTGGCTTGGGTTTAAAATATGGAACAGGTTTTAGCAGAAACCTGTTGATCTGTTTAAATTTTAAAATAAAATTTTAAACCTGAATTTATAAGGAAGCAAAGTTATAAAATAAGGCTTAAGTCCAGTTTTCAATTTGAATTTAAGTTTAAATCTAAGTCTAAAAATAGATTCAAGTTGAATTTGAATCTAGTTTGGGAAAACGAGTTTTTTTTTTAAATTCAAATTGACTTAATAACATGAAAGTGTTTAATAAGTTAAATGAAATTAAAGAATTAGAAATTAAAGGGAGTTTTGAAATATAGTAGAAGATTTAATCAAAGTTAAATCAGAATGTTAAATTTGAATTTCAAATTTGATTTGAATCTTAAGTTTTGGAAATAAAGTTTATAAATTTAAATATTGTAAATAAGTTAAAGTTAAGGTATATTTTAAATGATTAGAGATTTAAATGGAATTTAATTTAAATCTTTTTCTTTTATATAAGTATTCTTTAACATGTGGAATTCTAAGTTTTTAATTTGGTTAAAGATAATTTAATTTCATTTTTAAACTTGAACTTAAAATGAAAAATAAAATTGTATTTGAAATAAATATTTGCAATAGTATTTATGAATGATAATTTAAATATTGTTAAGAAAGGTTTTATCTTAAAGCAAATTTAGAATTAATTAATGATTTTAATTTTCATTTAATTATTAAGATAATTAAATGAATAGTTTATTTAATTAAGATAATTAAGGGTTTCAAATTATAAATTTAAAGTTTAAGTTAATTAATTAATTAAGGGTAATTAATCCATAATTAAGGTTCATTAATTTGATTTAATTAATAGTTAGTAATTAATTAATCAAGTAATTATGACTAATTAAGTTACATATAACACTTAATTAGCTTAATAATTAAAGATTAATTAATTGGGTATTAAAACTTAATTTTAAATAAATTAATAACGATTAATGAAGGTTAATTACTTAAGAGAAGTAATTAAAGTATGGTTAATGGTTAATGATGGTCGTTAACTCAAGATTATTTAACGATTAATTAATGTGATTAATTTAAATAATTAATTAGATTAATTAATTTAATGATAATCAATTGTGAAAATTATTTAAGTTTAATTACTGAATGGAAGTAATTAAGAAATTAATTACTTAATGTAATTAATGGAGTTTATCGTGATTAGTTTAAATTAATTAATAAAGTTTAATTAATTTTAATCACTTGTTGGTTTGATAATAATTACTTAATGTAATTAATGAAGTAAAATTACTTAATGAAGTAATTTATGATAATTATTGGATGTAATTTTTGGACGATGATGAACTGTGAATATAATTTAGATTAAATTATTTTGTATAATTAATCAAGGGATTAATTAAAGAAATTAATTAAGGAGTATTAATTGATAAGTAATTAAAGTAGTTAATTACAGATTGAGATTAATCAAAGGTGATTAATAATTTTAGTTTAAATAAGATTAATTATTGGAAGTAATTAATTTAATTGAGTAATTAATCAAGAATCATTTATTAATATAATTAATGAAGTAATTAAGGTTGATTAATCAAGATTAATTAATTAATATTAAATGATTAAGCATAATTAATTAATTGTAATTAATTAAGGATAAATGTAATTAATTATAGTTAATTAATTAATGAAGTAATTAAAGGTTAATTACTCTAATTGGTTTAGAGTAATTAATTTTGTGAAATTAATTAAAGTATAATTAATCAGGATTGATTAATTAAGATGATAAAATTAGAGGTTAATTAATTAATTAATTTGTAATTAATTAACGATGATATAAGCAAGATTTATATTGAGTAAGTGATTAATTTAATTCATTTTAAATTAATTAAAGACGGTGTAATTAATTTAATTCATTTAAATTAATTATAAATAGTATGATTATAGATCATTGCTTATGATGGTTGTTATTGGTTGCTTTGAATGGTTTTGAATCTCAGCTATGAGATTAATAATGTTGAGTGATACGGATGTATTGGTTGCATTGTGATGGTGATATGGGTTATCTTTGATAGTGATAAATGTGGATTATCTGTGGTTATGAGAATGATAATTATCTGTTGTGAATCTATGAATTATCTATCTGTGTATATATAGATGATATAATTGAATTGTTTTAAACTTTAAAACAACTTGGACCTAAAAGACACACTTTGGATTTCGATGAGACCGGGATCGGGTTTCCATATTTGGATATCCGAAAACCACATCGATCCAAATTAACGATAGGTCGTGAATCTTATGTGAAGAGTGAAGACTCCAGGTGTAAGGGCTATACGTCAGTATAACTCTATGGGTGATTTCATAATGAGTTTGACAGAATAGTACTTATAGATTCAAGATGGAGATTCAGAGTGCAAGGGTTATCGTCGTTAACTCTGAGGGTGATTCCAAAACGAGTGTAACGAGATAATGCCTTCGGTTTCCTTCGAACCCGGAACGAACTTGTATGGATTGAATGCTTTCAGAACATTGTCTGGTGGACGATGAACATTCTAAGAGATGTGTCCTCTAAAGGTAATCGTAGCCTCAAGCCTCATCAACCGGGAATGGCTAAAACAGGGGATGGGCAGCAAGGCTTTGTGGGTAGCACCCAATGGAGAGCAAGATTGATCCCTGTCTAGAGGTCCCCTTTTATTCGGCTTAGTGGGCAGTTGGAATCGCGCGCCAACTGCGGGGTTGTCTTGTTCGGAACTGTTCAGTAAGGAATGGGTCCGGCCTTGTGTTACAGGGGAGTGGGAGTACTCCTCGGTACGTTGATCTAGGCCACGTACTGTGACGGGCGGTACCCCAGTAGCCCTGCCATTGTATGGAATCCAAAATCCAATAAGTGCCAACGGGTTTGATTGTATTACCCACTTTTGTGGCTAGTAGCTGGAATTTAATAATGTAACAATTTCGGCTATTTCTTATTTACTTGAAAACCCTAGACCTATTATAATATCACTGGATTTCCTATCAAATGTTTTGGTTAGCGTAAGGTAAAAACTTTTCCATGTTTATGTGTGGGAAGTCTTACGTGATACCTTTCTTTTCAAAAGGTTTTTGAAAGTTAAGCAACTTTAACCTGTTACTCACACCAGACCCATGTCTGACCTGGAGTTTATTTTTGTTTTTCATAAACTCTTGGGTACTAAAATTTTATGAGTAGCCAAGGGAATCAGGTTATCTTTGACGAATATTGGAGGAGCAATGGAGCGGGAGGCTTCTGCGTTAGATATTAGTATTCCGCTATGTGTTATGTGATTGTCTATGAGGTTGTATTATGTTGTAAATACTAGACAGGGATTATAACTGTCTAGTATGTGTTGTATATTTGTGTACTCTGATAGTGGTTGTAAACTATATAATATTTTATGTTATTAATATAATTTATTCATTCCGCTGTTTAGATTCTGATGTGTTGTTTCTTCTTCTTCTCGTTCTTTCTCTTTTCTATCCCTTTCTTTTATTACTAGCGATGCGACTTTCTGGAGGATGGAAGTTGGGTCGTTACACTTGTACATAAACAACTATTGAACATAGTGTCAGATCTAGAAATAGTAAGATAAACAAATATATCCATGTGTATCTAGAGTAATCATCAACCAATAAAACAATATCATTAGTCCAAACAAATCTATATGAACTAGTTCAAAGACTCTAGAGGTACTTACAGTGCTTTTGGCATAAAAAGATAACTGGCCAATAATTTTGCACAAATCAGAATCAAAATCAACTTCATTTCTTTATCTCATAACTGGGTGATTTAAGTTAGATTATGGTGCAGATTTTCAAATTTAATATGTTGTTCAAGATAAATGTATCATTACCTATATTACCTTTACCGATAATTTTTCGTTGTTGCCTATTGTGATTCTGCCACCATTGTGTTAGGCTAAGGAACTTTGATTTGTCACCCGTCGTATGCCTGGAACAGCCAAAATCCATGTTACACTATTGTTGTTCCTTAGCCTGCCACCATACCTACATGAGAAAATATTTTTGTGACCTATTTGTTTTTATAGGTCCATGGTTTTTAGTGACATAAGATGTTGAAAAATATGTTTGTGTAGACCCAAGACAATATATATTTGTTCCTTTTGGCACCCAGATTTGTTTGACTTTAAGGGATTTTACATTTGTGCCTTTAGGAATCCAAATTGATATGGTTTTAACGTGTTTGGGCCTAACAAACAATTGTTTTGATTGTGTGCAATTTTTCTACAAATTGTGCACTCGGATTTGACACGATTAGTTTTACCTAACACTTTTCGATTGAGTGTACCCAAGTCCTTATCTAACATTATTAGCAGTTTATTTTCCTAATAACATATTTAGCGATCTTTCACCTTTGGAAAATTTTCCTAAAGTTATAAACAATTATTGGACTTATGTTTTGAAAGATTCATTTTCTTTCAATAATAGAGTGCACTTTTTAATAGAATTTTCTCTCCTAGTATTTCACCTTCTTTCAAAATCAGAATTTCATGTTCAAGTGATTTAATTTTAATTTCTGATTTTTTTTAATCTCTTCTTTAAATGATGGACACTTATCGCGCTTAGAGCTCTTATTTTGATAGTTTTTAACCAATTGATCAAGTTGTTTATTTAATTCTATCATACTATCTCTTTGTGATTCAATTTTAGCGTACTTTTCCCTAAGTCATTCGAAACAGCCATTTACCTCATAAAATATATAAATACTTCTAAATTAGTAAATTTTGATATGGCTCGTCATCATCGTTATTAGTTATATCACCTCGAAGACACGGATCTTCTTTTTCACTCTCACTGTTATTGCTTTTATTATCATCATCACTTTTATTCCAAGTGGCTGCAAAACTTCTCCCTTTCACTTTCTTTCCTTGGCCGAGTTAATTCTGAGGATAATTTGGCTTGACATGACCAGGTTTATTGCACTTGTGATAAATGATCACTTGCTCTTCTGAGTTGTCTAGTACTTTAACTATTCTGGTTTTCAATTTTTGATTTAGAGCTAGATTTCGTATTTGTGGTTCCACCTTTTGAATCTCTTTATTAACAGTGCCAATTCAGCTGCTCCGTTGTCGTCGTCGTCAACATCACTTTCTGTTGTTCCTTTGAAAGCTATTGATTTCTTTTGCGTATCACCTCTTTTGCGTTCTTCCTTGAATTTGATTTCTAGCTTGTAAGTGGTGAGATTTCCGATGTGTACTTCAACTTTGTTTTGTTTCAGATCTTTTGATTCTTGAATGGCGGTGGCTTTTGCTTCAAAATTTCATGGTAGAATTCTGAGGATTTTTCGGACTATTTCCAATTCTGTATATGGTTTTTCGAGAGCTTTTGATTTGTATACTCGATTAGAAAGTGTCCGTACATTTCTTTGACACTTTCATCATTTACCTTTGTGAAGTTCTTGTATTCACTACTAAGAATGGCAAAGCGAGATTCTTTGACTTAGGAGGTTCCTTGTGAGTCACTTCAAGTGTGTGCAAATTTCCTACGCAGTTAGACAATGTGAGACACCATTAAACTAAATTCGATCTAATGCACAAATAGTAGAATTCATAACTTTAGCGTTAGCATTCATTAGTTTATTTTCAAGATCTGTCTATTGATCCATCGGTTTTTCAATTTCTTAATTATCTACCTCTATAGTTGGTGTCTTATATACCTTTTCAACAATATTCCATGCATCTATGGTTTTTAGAAAAAATTTCATATTATTTGTTCACTAAGTTTATTCACCATTGAACATGGGTGGTCTAACTATGACTGACCCTTAGCAAAAGCATTATTAAAAGAAGCCATTTAAAAAATCAATTTTTAAAACAAAATTGGTTTTCGAAAAATCAAAATTTTAAAACAAAAAATGGTATTTTTCTTCCTTTCTCTGATACTACTTGTAGGGTTGATTTAACCCTAGAGGGGAGGTGGTAGGATGATACTAATAATAATAAAAATTAATGCGGAAATATATATAATAATTGGAGCATAGATAATAGCATAATAATAAAAGCAGAAATAGAACAATACATGTTTACCCAACTTTGGCAATAACCTGCCTATATGCTGCCCCCAAGGTTTCTACTAGAAATTAAGTAGTCTGATGCTTACACACGTAAACTTGCAACACCCACTAATGACTAACCTAACTCTATGCTCAAAACACTGCCACAACTCAACCATTGAGTTGTGAATTCTCAAACCACGCCCCGTAGTTTGTACCTAGTCACACGACTAGAAAATTACATGATTTTAAAACAAATTCAAAATAAAAACTAAAAATAAAAACAATTAAAACCCTAATCAAAAAACAAGCTCAAACAAAATAGAAGGCCAGCGCAAATCAATTAAAACTTGGGATAATAGATATCTCCCCTATTTTTGTTTTATCGGCCGCCTTGCTTCTTTTTTGTTCCTCATCACAAAATTTAGGGTTTCTGATTTTAAGTCGCTGCCTTGAAAAAATTAAGCTCGAATAGAATACTGGTATGATCTAAATTCAAAAATATGATTCGATGCTTCTTCAAGATTCTTGCATACGATTGCTTTGAGTACGAATGATAATTTGGTACGTGATATTCGCCCCTTTTGATTTTCGAATATATTCGACTTTATGGTCTCATTAATTGCTTGGGCTCGAGCTCGTTAATGCCAATGATGAATTTCGGGTTTATATTTATAGGGTTCGAACACCCTATATTATCGTTCGTATAAATGTGTTTGAATATTTCATGATTTTGCTTGGCCACTACATAATTGCTTGAACTATGGTGATTGAACTAACTTATTCAATAGTTGGTGGGTTTGAAATTTTTGATTCAGTTTCGTTCTTTTACTCCTTTGGCTTCGGCTCTTTGAATTTTTAGATCACATATTGGATCGACATGATTTTTGACTTCGACTTGTTTATTCAATCAGTGAATTCGAATATTGCTCTGGTAAAATCTTTGCATTGTGTTGTGTGTTGTGGTCTACACTTCAATGTACATTCTTGTATCATATTAGTGATGACTAGTTTGGTTGTCAAACTTTTCACGTGTGAATTTCTAAAACTATATACATATATATGCATATATGTATACATGTGTATATGATACTGGTCTCTGTTGAGTTCATTTGGAGTTGTGAGCACTTTGTTGTTGCTTCATGCCTTGATTCCATTAAAGTTTGGTTGACATGCTTTCTTTCGGTTATGGTTGGCCTTGGAGCTGGTTACATGTGCACCGCCCTGGTTTCGATTTGAGAAGTCTTGCTCTTGTTCATGCCTGAAATGATTCATATATGTCACCATGTATATACAAACATACATATGTATGTGTATATATGTATTGAGATGCCTTGTTTTGCTCATTGTTGTTGCATATGAATACACATGCTGCTCATGTCTGAATGCATGCATTTGTGTCTTCATATTGCATTGAACTTGGTCATATATATATATGCCTTGTTTTTCTCATTGCTGTTTCGATTTGAGTTGTTTGGTGGTTTCATATGTATATATTGTATAATTATTGTGCCTATCCACTTGGTCGAGACTTGAACTCTGTTGTAGTTTTGAATTCCTGTTGCATTGAGTTATTTGTTGCTCCTGAAGCTAGCTCATGTTTTCATTATCTGATTTAGCTACTTTCCACTCATGTACATGTTGTGTTCATTCCCAGTTGCAATCAAGTCTTCATTGACCACTTATGAACTATTATGTTGCATTATGAGGTGTGTGTTCGTATTAAGTCTGCATTTGAGTTTGGTTCATTTTGGAGACTGGAGCTTTTGTAGATTTTGTTCCACTAGCTTGTGTTCATGCTTGAATGCCCGTTGTATGCTGGTTGTCTAGTGATTGTGGTCGAGTTTGGTTGCAGTATTGTTGTCTGGTTTGGTTTGGTCCTCTTGTTCATGTAGGCATGTTTGTCTGGTGTGCCTGAAGCTCAACTTTGTACATCTGTTGAGTCTAATTTCATGTGCACATGAGCATGTTTGTCGCTTTGATATGTGCACTTGGTTTCACTGTCCACTTTATTGATAATGTTTGGTGCACATGAGTCGATCTGTTGGTCGTCTCCATGTTGCATTACCGGTTCTAATTGTTGTTGATAACTGTATGCCATATGAGGCCTGGTGTGTGTGATTTTGTACATTTTGATTTTGGTTCACCTAAACTACATGTACTTGTGCTATTCTAGTTTTGTTTCTGTATTGCACCTGAGTTGAATCCAGCATTCGATTGGGTTTGACCTTGTGCTCACTTGTCGCTGCAATTTTATCAAGTGTATATCGATGTGCATGGCCTTGTGACATGTGCAGTGATACACTGTGCATGCTACAAGCTGTTAATGTAAGATGAATTCAAAATAAATGATGACGAACAAGCCAAATTACCGAGGCAAATAATATTTTCAAACACACACTTTTATTGTACGCTTCAAAATATTTCTTTTTTAAATTTACCACGTCAGTGTTTATTTTGCAAATAATTCGAATACTGGATATAGGCTGGAATAAAGTTGAAGACAAAATACGAGTGCGAGTGAATAAATGTAGGGAGATCAAAATTGTAAATTGAAATTTGTGATGTAATCGAAATTGTGATGTAATTGAAAAATGTGTATATGTAGTGAGAGCTCAAAATTGCACTATTTGAATTTGTAATAAAATATTTGTTTGAGTAAAATATTTGTTTGAATATGAATTCTGTTTTATTTATTTTATTCATCAAATATTTATTTAACTATATGAAAAATAAAATAGTATAATAAAAAATACATTTAAATTAATATATATATATATATATATATATGTTTATTATCATCAAACAAAAATCATATAGTAGCATATTCTACATTGCCTAACGTTTATATTTTTTTGTGAAAGGCCGGGGTTTTAAGATGATTTAATATTCATTGTAACAATATAGGTTTTGTGAACACAAATGTATATAATATTAAAATATAGTGCATAAACACACTTAAACCAAATTATATTTCAACCATCTCGTAACGTATGCAGTCTCAATCTTTGAATAAGGTTTGAAATTTGAACAGCCTACACCATTATTTTGCCTACAAAATATTGTATATTAAATATGGATACCCATGAATGATTGAATGTTATGTTCTTTCAATACCAAAGTTTCATTCTTGCAATCCAAAAAACCTTTAAGTATCATCCTTTTGTGGTTTTAAAGAACATAAGCTTGGTTGCTTCATTCCAGTATCGCTTTGTTTTCAATTTTTGTTATGCTTGCTAAATAAATAATAATATGACAGATTGACATTATACATAAGCAAATATAAATTCAAGGTTATGCATGCAACTACAACTGCATCGTATACATATAGTATATCAGTATAAACAATTTACTGTAGATTCTTTTATAACACATAAACTTCTTTTTTTGCTTTGTTGCTGCTTTTGCTTGGAAAATTTGGGCAAAATTATACAATAACATTATATATAACATACCAGTACTTCATTGATTTCTTGGTAGGAATGTATTGCTCTCTATTAAGCTTGATTCAAGGTATGTATGATAGTTTATCTATTACTACATATTTATACTCTCTCTGTCATGCATATATAGTTAAACTTATACAATCAAAAACCAAAAAGTTAGACGTGTGTTATTTTCAAGCATGTTTAAAGAAAAGTCAATATATTTAAGTTTGATGTGTCCATTGTACAATTTTGTATTATTTGATTTTATGGTAAAATACATGTTATATTTGGATTAATGGAAGTAGTTGTGGCTTTTCTTTTGAACTTTTTCGTAGTTATGACGTGCCTACCCGCCAAGTGTTCAGATTTGGTTTAATATTGTGCAACTTTTTTGTTATGTATCCATAAGCTTAATTAAATTCAAGATTTCTGATGAAAATTAATTAATGTTTTTAGCTTTATCAGATTCATATTAATTCCATTTACTACTTTTTTATGTCACCAAGTTGAGAGTTTTTATGCACTATTATCCCTTAATTTCAATTCCTATGGTTTTTCCATTTGAATATTTGTATGACTACAACCTTCAAAATGATTATTTTTTACACTACCACTAAACTAATTAATAGCCTAAATAGTAGATTTTTCGAATGATCATTTCTCTACCTCAACTTAATTTACATAACTAAAGGTTTTCTCGATTATTAATGTACAGTTAAGCCATAGCAAATGTACAATAATAAAATATAAACTCAACTTGAATGCAAAATCTTTTACATTGGCATAACCCTAGAGAAGTTTCAATGCTCAATTATATTTGTTACACAAAATCTCTCACTTTCGGTGTATAGATCTTTTTCATGAGATCTTTTGTATGACCATAACCTTCAAAACAAATACCTTTTCGTCACCAGCCACTAAACCTATTTAATTATAAGCTAACATTAGTATATATTTCAAACTAATCGGTTGTATCCCTTGACTCTATTTAGATATTGGAAGCATTTTAGTTGAAAATGTAATGTCAAGCAATAGCTAATATACCTAAAAAAGTAGACCTGATATGTTTATAAAATATTTTACTCAACTTGGCTTATTCCTAGACCAAGTTTCAATTCCAATATTTCTTTTATCAAATGAAATCCCTCGTTTTTAATGTCGTAGCTATTCTCATGTGAGTTTATGTACAATTATAATCTTGAAAACAAATATTTTATTGTCACCGACCATTGACCTAATTCGTTATAAGTATAACTAAGGAGATTTTTCACAGAGACGGTTATCTTTCTTTACTCTATTTAAACGATAGAAGCTTATTTCTATTAAAAGTTTAATGTTAAGCCACTTCTTATATAACTCTGTAAAATATGAAATCAATGAGTACCAATTATTTCACACCACATGACTTATTCTTAGATAAAGCTTTACCAAAAAAAACCCAACCTGAACTATCACCACACCTGCATGCAAACATTAACAAATATAGATATATATATAGATGTTAATAGTAATAGTTTTACACTAACTGTAATATAATGCTATGTTGTAAGAAACAAAAATTGTTTCCTTCCCTTAAAAGTACTATAGGTTACATGAACTACTATTTCATTTTCATTAAGCCATTTTTTGAAACAAGCGACATAGCTAAAAATGGATGACAATAATTCTGGGCTAAACATAAAAAAAATTCTACCCTAATTGATATTTTACTCTATTTTTGCTATATTTCATATGTGTTGTGTAAGTATATCAAACATATAAGTTCTTTGTTGGCGAGAAACATGTGTGCAATAGGAGTGCTCACATATTATTTTCTATTAAAGCTATCCCTTTGTGAATTTGGACATATAATTGTACAAGAGCAAACACATGCTATGCACAAGAGGTTCATTTCATTAGCTCTTTATCCATAGAAGTTATTCTGTCATCGTTATTTTTGATACATATCGAGCTATATACGATGGAACTTACAACATATATGTAACATACTTTGCTCGATGACACAATTAATGTTTTTTCGTATATATACAATTTTTGCAGTTGAAACGTTATAATTTATTTTTATTTTCAAAGTTTATTTACCTCCTATTTATTTTGATAAATTCTAGATGTTGTTTAATAATTATTTAATAGTTTTTGTTAAATGTCAAACGAATTTTCTTATTTATATAGATCATTTGGTATGCTTTGTGATTGGGTTTCATAAGCATGGTTTCAAACTTTACGGCAAGTGCAATGATTGATATATGCATGTGTTCAAAGTAATGTTATTTTCCTGAGAATTTTATAACCCTACTTGAAATCAAATGAACAAGTTGCTCCCTCAGACAAATACCTTCATGTTTGGTAAAATAGCTTAGGGGTACATAGGAACTATTCATTGAAGGATCATTGCAACACATTTTTACAAAAAGTAAAAAAGAATAGAATTAGAAAGGGTAAAACAGAGGGAGTATGTTCAACAACATTGAACTTTGAACACATATTTGTCTATGTACAGTTAGCCATATATGCATGAAGAAGTATACAATTTTTAATTCCCTCAAATTCCCTTATTAACTCTTTCTATATAAATGCTTTGGATTTAAATAATATTTTATAGATATCATTTTTTCATAGGTTTCATCTTCACAATTTTTTTACATTGTTTTGAAAGCATTATCTTCTTTGAAACTACCTTTTAAATCGATAGTCAAAATATTTAAGCATGTCGACAGATACTCGAAAATCCGAAATCCGACTGCATCCGTATTTGAAGAAGGGATAAATTTCCAATATTTGAAAAAATAAAAACAGATATGGATACGAAGGCATCCACATCCGAAAATTATCTGTCTAGTTTTTGTCAAGATTATAATTCATATTAAACATTTAGTACAATGAAATATATGTATTATTGTTTTATTAAGTTAGTACTTTATATTATATACACAGAATGTCATTAAATGCCTAATACTATTTATTATCATCATATTTATTTGTTTTTCACATTTTTATAATCAATGAGATTGAAAAAGGAATATGTTAAACCATTTTTTATTTATGTTTTTTGATTTATCGATCTTTAGTGGATAGGATAACTATTCCATATCCGTTTGTACCCACCGATGCGAATAACCGATATTTGAAAATGAGTTTGGATGCGGATATGGATATAACACTATCCGCATCTGAAAGTATCCGTTGACAGTTCTAAAAATATTTATGATAATTTGCTTGGCGTTGCCATTTTGAAATTAGATATTTAATAGTCTTAAAATTTGTGAAGACTATCTATCCATGTAGCAAGATAATTATTTAAAGAAAAACTAAATTGAATCATATAAACAAAAAAAAGTTAACATGAAATTCAAGGGATTAAATAATGTGGGTCATGAACTTTCCTCTATGAATATAGTTGAATGTGTATGTATGTATACACACACTCGCACAGACAAAAATATATCATAATTTTATATTTTATGTAGGCAAACATTCAACTATACTGCCAAGATCAATGCTAATATTCTAAATAAAAAGAGGATATCTCAAACGTCATTTCAACAATTCAACTCATCAACCTTACATTTTACGACTTAGGCTCCATCAATATGTGATGTCGAAATGCATGGTACGAACTAATCATTCTATTCACCTTTTCTTCAAGTATTTACATCCCTATATTATATTTGAATGACAAAACCATATTATTCTTCAAGTGCATTCATGAAACTTGATTGGATTGTACTATAAGGAAATATAATTGTTTGAGAGGATTTAATTGATCTAATAGTATATTGCTATAATTTGACACATTATTTTCTCAAAGGGTATTATCATTTAAGAAGCTTTATTATCCCTACAAAAATTGGATTGTCAAATAATAATCAACCATAAGTAAGAAATTCAACATCTTGAGTGTAAAATGAGAAGCATTGGATTATAGACCGACTTACTTAATATACTTAAAAGGTGGTACCCACTATATGATGCTTCCACTATAGGATCTAGGGAAGTTAAAGATAGTATGTAGTTTTCCCCCAACAAATGGAAAGGCGGTTTCTTGAACTCGAACCACATACTATCGTGGTAAGATGTCATATAATGTTTATCTCAAATGGGTGTATTTTTCTAATTACGTTAGGATGTCATAAGATCGTAACATTATCAAAATTGGTAGGCTAAAAGAAATATTATCTCATAGCTTCGATCCACATTATCTATATTTTTATGAGCTGCAACCAATGCACTGATGCGAAAAAGGAAGGTAAGACAATGTTAACGCGCGGTAAATCTGCATGAACTAAGTTGAATCATAATCTTATTTTCTTAATGTATAGATTAAGTTATTTTATATTTCTTCTCCTGTTACATGTTAAATTGTAGTGCTAACTATAAAGAAGATGGAATCATATGATGAAATAATTAAAGCCTGAGAACATGAGAAGTGCTTGCAAAAATTAGGAGATGAAGCTTTGATCAAGATGACAACAAAAGTTAGTAGTGGCACTGGTAATGTATGGTTAATAAGCTTTTCCATGGTCATGATATGCGCTGAAAGTGATAATCAAGCTCTTAGCGTGACTAATGAGAATGTGTAGGTTGTCAATAGAATGTTCAGTCTTAATACTAATAGATAATTAATACAGTAGAAGATCAATGTGGAAGTGGAAAATATTCAAAACAAAGTTTGTGTGGAATCTACTTCCATTTGTACTTAAAATTATTTTACAAGTTTTGAATTATATTCATATCTAACTACTCATGTTTTTGCAGATTAGTTGATACACAATTAATCAATTTTTTAGAGAACTTCATTAGAAGTCGGAAGGAAGTTACTTTAAGTTACGACAACAATGATTATGACCTGACTGTTAATGATAAGAGAAAAATATCCGATGCAGTTTCTAAAAGTATAAATTTTTCACTAATTGAACATTCTCAAAATTATTACGTAATTTTGAAAGCAACTGCTAGAATGATTTGATGACCAATTAGAAAGCATCCAATGAATTGCATATCCTTACGCATTTTGATTCATCACCTTTTTCATAGAAATTGGTCCATATTCAGATTGTGTAATAGCATGCAATAATGTAACTGGGTCTATTTTTGCTATTGAGCATAACATCAAATATATCCATCTTGGTGATCATTGACTATAATGACCCGTAAAATTATAATAATTTTTATTTGTTTTAATAATATATATAACGGATATTTTGTGAAATTTTAAGCAATAAAATTTGAAAATAAAATTTTATTATTTGCAATACGTCTATTTAACATAGTAACCGGTAAATTTTCATCTGATAATACTGATGTTTATTTTATTGTGAAATTCTATTTCAATTTGAATCAGTTAAAAATTGATGTTAATAAAATAATATCAAAACCTGAATATTTTTATATAGAAAATTTTTAAATCATCTTCTCAGTGAGACGTCAAATTAATTAGAAAAACGAATAATTTCCTGTTTAAATATCACATTTTGACATACTATATTGGATTTTGATGAGTGACTGTCAAGAAATATGATAGGAATCGAGATAGTCATAGAATTTTCACCAACCAAAGTTATTACAAATTTTTTTTAAATTTTTTAAAGAAATTTACTATATATACTCTCTCAAGACATAATGTATGACATTGGTTCTACCTGACATTGTTCAAGAAGCTGGGCAGAGTATTTGGCAGGAATATGTAGTTGGCTTTTTCCTAGACGAACCCCTGTCATTTTACAGCAGTAGTGCATCACCTCAAGAGAGTGTGGTGCTTGAAAGGAAACATTAAGGTTAAATCTGATGGAGTGGTCTTCATGTTCCTTTTTTCAAGTGAGGATGATCGAAGAAGGATTATCCAGGCTGACCCGATAATCATGAGGAACAAATTATTCATTGTTAAACAATGGGACCCCATAGTAAGCAATATTTGCGGCTTAGTCACTTCAGTTCCTATATGGGTACATATCTACAACATACCTCTAGCAGCGTGGTCCCCTCTTGGCATCAATTGGCTTGCTGGAAGGATTGGGTGTGTAAAATGTTTAGATGAAAGTACAGAGAAAATGGAAAGGTTGACCTATGCTAAAGCTTTGGTGGAAGTGACACCCATCTCCGAACTAGTTGATAGCTTTCAAGTACAGTGTAAGGATGGAACCAAACAGACTGTTTTTGTGGAATATCAGTGGAGGCCACAAGCATGTAAAACTTGTAAGGTGTTTGGGCATGATATTTACAGCTGCAAAAATAGTGTTAAGTCAGATGAAGTAATAAAGAATAATACAAATACTTTCTCAAAACAAGCTCCAAATAAAGATTCCCTGGTGAAAGAACAAAATGACAAAATTTTGCATAATAAGTCCTTAAGAGTTTGGAAGAAAGTTGAGCATGGGAGTAAAAGAAAGAGTGAATTAATGAAGACTATGGATAATAGCGGGAGTGGTAATAATGGAAGTTACAGAGATAATGAATCAAATAAAGTGGAAATTGTGTCTCATAATAATAAAGACAATGTGGTGGACTTAGTTGAAGAAGGAGAAGTTGTTGAGGTATTGGAGATGAATTTAAGAAATAAATTTCAAGTGCTACATAAGTTGATTGAGGAAGATGAAGAACTGAGTAATGGAGGAAGAGGAGATAAAAGTAACACTGAACAGTTAAATGTTCAATCTGATCTTTCCAGTGAGGAAGCATTAGTAGCTAATGATGGTATGGATGCAGGCCATGAGAAGAATTCAGAAGAGCAATGTGATGTAGACGCTTTAGAATCTAATTCACAACTTGCTAATGATTATGGGAAGCTAGTTCAGGAATTGGTGGAGATAAGAAAGTCATAACAATATGTACTGTTAAAAGGAAAACAAATAGTAGATATGCAAGCTGAAACAAATAGTCAATCTGAAAATAATAGTAGCAAAGACATAGTGGATGGGAAGTGTACACCTTCCTTATTACCCAGTGAGATAAATCAAAAGGCTTTTGACAATGCATCTAATTCCAACAGTTTGCACAATCCTCTTGTGCAATCAGTAAATTCTCATGCACACAATGTCAGTGTACATGTTTCAGAAATGATCATAACCCCTTGCTTTCAACCAAAACCTCCTTATTCTCATATTTCTCCCCCTCCTGGTTATTTGCTTAATCGGGTAAATCCTTAACCCGCTCTGCCCAAACCTCCAATCCCTATACATAAGAACCACAACAGTTTCATGAAAAAAAGGAAAGTAACCTGTCAGATTTTGACAGTGGCAAGGAAGTAGACTATGTTGAAACATTACCTGAAAAGGATACTACCCCTAATTCAGGCCTTCGAAGGTCTATGAGATTACAATCTCCTCATCCATAAGTTATTCCATGTTACAAAATATAGGGTTTTGGAATATAAGAGGTGCACATTTGGAAATTAAAATTGTGCAAGAAAAACATATTATCTCTGAGAATAAAATTGGCATATTTGGAACTTAACCTTGATCTTACCCTCAAAGCTGCCAAACTTATCAATCCACTTTGGAGTGTCCATCATAATCTAGATGTGGCTCCATATGGCAGAATCATGGTGCTTTCTGATCCAACCATCTACTCTCTCACACAATTATTTCCCATAAGCAATTCATCCATTTCCATGCCTTGCATCTCCCAACCTCAACCGCCTTCTATCTGACCTTTATTTACGGGGATAACCATATTGCTGCTAGGCAAGTTATGCTATTTACCACATCTAAGGCAGGAGACACATCCGTGGTTTGTGTTAGGAGATTTTAACTGTATGTTAGCTGCTGATGATCATTGTGGTGGCACCCCCCTGTCTATCTCTGACATTGCTCCACTCAATTATGCTATCTCTACTTCAAATTTACATGAAGCTGCCTATGTTGGTCCAAAATTCACTTGGAACAACAAAAGTCGATCTGGAGTGAGAACCATGAGTAGACTTGACTTAACCTTTCTCAACACTAAAGCTCTAACTCAATACCCCAACTCTCTGAATCATATTCTCCCCCCTCTGCTCTCTGACCATTCTCCTGTGTTTTTAGCCCCTCAATGCAATGCCATTAAAAGGAACTCAAGTTTTAAATTTTTTAACTCTTCGATCAAAGATCCAGAATTTATGCCTTTAGTGAATAATGTTTGGAATTGTCCTAAATATGGTAACAAAATGTCTATTTTGCAGCAAAAATTGAAGGCAACCAAGGAAGCTTTAAAGAGATGGGCTAAGAACAAGTATGGCGATGGTAACAAGTACTCATCTAATCATGTGATATCTCGGAAATTTTTGGCAATATCAATTTAATAATCTGTGTAAAAATAAAATTTAATTTGATAATAATTGTTAATAAGATTTAAATTGGGTTCATAATCTTCTTTTAAAAGAAAAATATTTAACTGATAGTTTATCTTTTAAAAGCTAATTTAAATTGTTTCTATTTATAATGTATATATGAACATATTTGTATATATTATAAACAGATAAGCTTTGTTTTAAATTTAATAAATAAGGTTATGTTTTCTAGTTCTAATATTTTTGGTAAATTTGGAAATTTGATTTAATTTAGTATTAAGCTATAAAATAATCATGTCTTTAAAATACTTAACATTTAGGTTTAATTTGTTTAAAATAATTTTAGCTTAAATTTAAATTAAACAACAGGTTCGTTTGTTCTTCTTAAATACAGGTGGATACAATAAGTAATTTATTAATAAAGGAATAATTTCTTCTATAAATTATTTTAAATTAATAATCTTTAATTAAATTGATAATAATTGACTTATTAAAATAATTTATGATAATTAAATAAGTAATTAATCTTTAATAAGTTATTTATTAATAATTTAGAATTAACTAATTAACTAAGTAATTAAGTAATGATAAATGAATAAAGTTAATTAACTGAAAAATTAATAAATTGATGATTAATGACCAAATGATGTAATGCTTTACAAATGGATTTTTAGTACAAATAGGAATTGTTATTTTAAATTTATTTATATATATATATATACTTGTATTTTGAAAAGAAAGCTATGAATGAAATTTTAAATAAAATCTTTCAAAATGTTTAAGATAAAATAAATTTTATAAATACATAAACATAAGAAAACTATGATATTAACATAAGCAATAAGAATAAATACATAAGTTAAAATTATGACAAATAACAAAAGCAACCTTATATATGTAATAAAGCATAACCAGACAGAAGAAAGAAACATCTACATACCCAAATAAGATAAGTATAAAAAAAGACAAAATAATAAAAGCAATCAGGCAAGAATAAGGTATGAAGACATAAGTAGGCAAGTAAATTATGCATATCCTATAAAATAAAGATGCAAGGCAAGAACAAAGTGTAAAAGTAATAGATTATGTAACTTGTAAGTAATGTATGCAAGGCAGGAATAAACAAAAAAATGTCTATGCATGAAGTATAAAAACAAAACAGGCAAGAATCTTATATAGGAAGTTACATATGCTACAAAATAAAAAAAAATATCTATAGAGACAAAAATGAGATAAGTGAAACATAAAGTACCATTTCATTAAATGCTTCCATTTCTCAGCATACAAATAAAGTCTTTTCGAATTTGCATAAAGATCATTTTAGCCTCCATTTGGAAATATCTCTGATCAAAGACAATACCTAAACCAGTAAACACCTTCTCAATACAAACCTGTTTGCTTATTTATATGCAATGCTTTTTGTTTAGTTCGTTCAACACAGCAAAACTAGAAAACATAAGTGAGCTTTTCTTTTTGCAAAATTTAAACAACAATCAAACATGCAAAGCATTTCAATTCAAGGCCTGCCTGCAAATCTTAACAACAAGCAATTCAGTTTTTGTAGCAAAGGGAAATTCAAGTTTCTGAGTTAAAAGCAACTTCAAATTGGTGCTCTATCTCTTTTTCCAAAAGAAAAGTGAGTAACATCATTTTTAAAGGTTTAAATTTTAAATATGGTTGCTTGGTTGATGTCTGTAGTATATATATTGTTTGCCATATCTCTGCATGGATGAGTGTTGCCATTTCTGTAACATTTTGTTCTTTACTTCAAGCATCAGTGTGATGTAAAAATCATTATCTTATTCTTACTTGCTGTTTGGGTTAGGACTTAATCAAAAGTTTTTTTTTTAGCATAGATGGATGTTTAAAATTTATAAGAAAGTTAAATACAAACTTGAGTAAGCCTGAAAAATTGAAATAACAGAGCAAATCATAAAATAAGTCAAAAATTCAGTTGTCATGATCCATCAATTCAAGCTTATGAACTGAATACTAAATCAAAATTAGGATTTTAAAAACTCAAATCACATTTTTTAGTTGAGCTATGAACATGCTTTACTGGGTTGAACAATTCGAGCATTTTGGGTTGCCTCTGGAAGTGTCATTGATCGGAGGGGTTGAGGTTTGTTCTGGAGGGAGATGGGTGATCGGAGAGGCCATGAAAATGGTCGGAGGCTCTCTCGATCACTGTGGCGATGGTGGTTTATGTTTTCAGCGGGTAAACCTAGTTTGAACAGGTAGTATTTTCTGGATCATAGCGTCGGCTCTGGTTGATCGAGTGCGTCTAAACTCGAGGGGATGAAAACGGGGAGGTAGGTGATGGTGTGGCCGGAATCACAAAGGTGCAGAGGGTCGGAATCTCGTGAATGAGGTGGTTACAGGTTTTGGGGTTGTTGCTTGTTGTGTTCCAGGTTTTAGAGGGAAGGTTTAATTTTGTTTCGAGCAAGTGGGGTAGCTTTTGGTGGTCGTGGTCGTATCTGGAGATGACCGGCGTCGTGTGGGAGTGCCAGTGGAAGGCCAGAGTTGGCTGGGGCCACGGTGCACGTGCATCGTGCCATTTGAGTGCTGGATTGTTCTTTTGGTGTGCAGAGCTTTGCCTCAGGAAATACTCGAGTCACTCGAGTAGGTGACTCGAAGCAAGGCGATGGAGAACTCGAAGCATTGAAGTGGGTTGGAATTTGAGATGGTTCCAGGTTTTGAATTGCCACAGTTTTGGTGTGCAGGATTTTTAGGCTCGTGGAAGTCTCGGGTCATTTGCGTTGTTTACTCGAAGCAGGGAGGGAATTGACCCGAAGCACTTTGCTTTGGTCTCAGGTGGAGTTGGGTTGCTACAGGTTGTATAAACTACCTGTAATTTTAAATTTAAACCAAATTTAAAGAAAATTCATTGTAAGTTAGTTGTAATCATGATGTTAAATTCAAATGAATTTAAGTTTGTCATCTAAGATTAAACAAAATGTAAATCTAATTTGATGTATGAATTCAAATTTATATTTTGAATCTAAAATGAAGTTTTAATTATTTAAATGAGTTTCAGGTTTAAAACCTGATAGTTTCCAGATTTAAAAAAAAATTAGACCTGAAACAAAAATTTTACAGTAGTTAAAGTCGAATTTTTAAAGGTAGTGGTTCAAATGGATATTTGAATCTTAAAGTTTAAAATGGATTTGGATTTAAAAATCGAGTTTCTAACTCTAGTTGTTAAAAGAAAGTTAAATCGAAGTTTTAAATCAAGATAAATTGATGGAATTCAAGTTTACTTAGAATCCAAATCTGAATGCTTAAATCAGTTTTAAATATGAATGATTTAAAAATAAGTTCAAATAAAATAGTTTTGGAAAGTAAGTTGGTTTCAATAAAAATTATCTTGATTTTTAGAATTCTTTGATTAAAGGTTTTTGAATGAAAAGTAAATAAATTGTTAAACTCGAGATTTGCAAGATTAAAATATTAATGTATATTGGAAATTTAAATTTGAATTAAGATTCAAGTAGTTTAATTTAAAAGTTTTCTTATATAAGTTCATATGTAAATAATAAATGTTATTTACATTTATTTAAAAGATTTTAAATTGAATCTAAATTATAGTCATTTTGAATCTTCAATTCAAATGATATTTGAATTTAAATTTAAAATGTAATGTTAATGAAGTCATTAATAAAGAAATAAATTATATTAAGAATAATAGGGTAATTAAGGAATGACTTATGTATTTAAGTTAATAATTTAAATTAATTTATAACTAAAAATCAATTAAGAAGTAAATTAAGAAATGTTATTAGTTAATGTAGATAATTAACTAAGGATTTTTAATTAATTAATATATATGATTAATTTTGGATAATTAAATTAAATTAATTAGATAATCTATTGTAAATTGTTAAATGTAATTACTTGATAAAAGTAATTAAGAGATTAATTACTTATTGTAATTAATTTTGATAAAATGATTAATTTAAGTTAATTAATTTATTTTAATTAATTTAAGAAAATCATTTGATGAATTGATGGGAATAATTACTTAGTGTAATTCAATGGAGCATAATTACTTAAGGAAGTAATTAATGTTAATTACTGAATGTAATTAGTGAAAGATGATGTGTCAATAAAGTAATTTGGATAATTACTTTTGAAATTAATCAAGGGATTAATTAATGGAGATAATTAATTACGGAATAATTAATTTATTAATATGTAATTAAGGGTAGTTAATTACTGGTTGATATTAATCAAGGATGATTAATAATTGTGTTTAATTAAAGATTAATTGCTCAATGTAATTAATTTAAATAAAGTAATTTAATTTAAATCTAAATTTGAGATCATTAATTAATATAATTAATGATGTAATTAAAAATTGTTAATTGAGGAATAATTAATAATGTGATGATCACTTTATGAAATTAACTAAGAACAAATGTAATTATTTATATTTAAATCAATATATAAGGTAATTAAATGTTAATTACTATGGATGATGTAGAATAATTAATTTGTGAAATTAATTAAAGACTAATTACCTATTGTAATTAGAGAATGATTAATCAAGGGTGTTTAACCAAGATGATATTTAGAGGATGATTGATTAATTTAATTAATGATTATGTAAGCAGGATTTATAGATGAAGTAATTAATTTAATTTACATTAAATTAATTAGAGATACAAGTAGTTAATTTAATTCATTTTAAATAAATTACAAATGGTATGATTATAAATCATTGCTCATGGATGAATGATATTGATATTTCATTTGATGATTGTGAACTCAGATATCAGATGAATAATATCTATGTGACTTGGATGTTTGTTTAAGTATGATAGTATATTATTATCCGATTGGGTTCATAATTTTGATTATCTGTTTATGATGATGATGTGATTATCTACTGTGATATTATGAATTATCTATCTTTGTGTATATTGATAATGTTGAATTAAACTGTTAAGACTAAATAGACAACTTGGCCTTAAAAGACACGTTTTGGATTTCGATGAGACCGGGATCGGTTTTCCTTATTTTGAACATCCGAAAACCACATCGATTCCAAATTAACAATAGGTCGTGAATATGAAGTGAAGATGAAGATTCAGAGTGCAAGGGTTATCGTCGTTAACTCTGAGGGTGATTCCAAAATGAGTGTAACGAGATAATGCCTTCGATTTCGTTCGAACTCGGAACGAACTTGTATGGATTGAATGCTTTCAACACATCGTCAGGTGGGCGATGAGCATTCTAAGGAATGTATTCTCTAAAGGTAATCGTAGCCTCAAGCCTCATCAACCGAGAATGGCTAAAACAGGGGAGGTGCAGCAAGGTTAGGTGGGTCATGCCCAAGCAGGACAAGATTTTCCCCTGTCTAGATGTCCGTTTTTATTCGGCTGTGTGGGCGGTTGGATGTACACCAACTGCGGGGTTATCTTGTTCGGGACTGTTCAATAAGGAATGGCTCCGGCCTTGTGTTGCAGGGGGTCGGGAGTGATCCACGGTACGTTGATCTAGGCCACGTACTGTGATGGGCGGTACCCCAGTAGCCCTGCCATTTTATGGAATCCACAATCCAATAAGTGCCAACGGTTTTGATTGTATTACCCACTTTTGTGGCTAGTAGCTGGAATTTAATAGATGTGACAACTTCGGCTATTTTCTATTTACTTGAAAACCCTAGACCTATTATAATATCACTGAATTTCCTATCAAATGTTTTGGTTAGCGTAAGGTAAAAACTTTACCATGTTTATTTGTGGGGAGTCTTACGTGATACCCTTTTGTTTTCAAAAGATTTTCAAAGTTAAGCAATCTTTAACCTGTTACTCATACCAGACCCATGTCTGACCTGGAGTTTATTTTTGTTTTTTATAAACTCTCGGGTACCCAAATTTTTACGGGTAGCCATGGGATTCAGGTTTGCTTTGACGAATTCTGGAGGAGCAATGGAGCAGGTGGCTTTAACATTGTAGATATGTATATAGTTCCGCTGTGATGATATCTCTGTGTTGTCTTGTGTATTGAGTTGTATAACTAGACAGGCGTATATAACTGTCTAGTATGTGATGTATTATCTGTATAACTCTGATCGATGTTGTATATTATGTAAATACTTATGTGATTATTATAATTTATTCGTTCCGCTGTGAGATTCTGATGTTGTTGTTCTTTCTTCGCTATCTTTTCTATTTTCTCACCCCTTTCTTTCTTTCAGACGACACGGTTTCCTGGGCGTAGGAAGTCGGGTCGTCACAGTTGGTACCAGAGCGCTAGGTTGAGTGAATACCTAGGCTCTTGAGTGATTTCTTTCCTGAGAGAGAGTATTTGTAATTTTGATATATATATATATACTTATTTATTTCTACCTATTGTTGGGTTACCTGTTCAGGTTTTCCAATGAGCTATAAAGGTAGATAGGTAGTGGTGTGTGTTACACAACTATCAATGGTTGGAGTTTGTATGATTAAGGTTGGAAGTGTACTTGTCGAGACTGTAGACCTAATACCGTCTCGAGTGAGCTTTGAGTGGTGTAAGGATTTCATCGATCTCTGAAGGAAATCTGTTAAGGTTCGAAGTTCATCTTTGAAGTGTAAGAGTTTGGTTGAGCTAGAGTTTGGATCTGTCGGGTGGACAGAAGTAAGTCAAGATATTTTGATACATCAAGGTGTAGTAGCTGTGCGATGAGACACAGTGACTATGGATGTCTCCGAAGATGTTTATTTGGAACAAGTAAGGAAGAGTGACTGCTTCGGTGTTGTAGCTGAGTTCAGTAGAATGTTTCTGTTAGTTTGAGGTCCAAGTTTCTCGAAGAGCTTTGAATTAGGAAGTCTTCTGGCCTAGTAGTTTTCTTGGGGTAACTACGGAAGCAGCAGAGTAGTTCCATTTCTTCAATGGATTGGCCACAGAAGTGTAAGCTGTTCTGATCTGTAAAGAGAAAGCGGTATCTTTGGAATTAGGCTGGATTGATCGCAAAAGTGACTTGCGATAATTTGAGTGTACTCTTGTGTTTCAGAGATTTGCTAATATTTGGAGATTGAGTTTGGTATCAACTGGATTTCAGAAGTGGTACCGATGGATCAGCTTAGTAATAGGATGGTTTTTGAGTTTGGTGAAGCAGCTCAAATTTTGGAGGAACTTCTGAGTTTATTTTTGGAATGTGATGACCAGTCCGTGCTTGAGTTCATAATCAGTATTTTCATCTGTTCAATCAGAGTGGCGCAGTGGAAGCTTGGTGGCAACTGTTTTAGTTTGGAAGCAATGGGATGTTGCATGGTTTGGATTAGAGAGTTCTACAGGAAATTTCTCAGAATCTGAGGCCAATTTGGAGTACATATGTTCTATCTTTTCTAGATGCGAGAAGTGAGTTCTATTTTTTGATTTGGAATAGAGTTGTATTCTGAGTTTTGGCTGATCATGGAAAGATCAATTTGTTGGATTGTTTTTTTGGTTCAGTTTGTTTCTAAGGACATCAGCAAGAGTTGAGCTGATCAGGAGGGGTGTAGGCAGCCCAGGATCGACAGAGAGTTTAGTGAATAAGAGACGAAGGAATTTGGATTCCAAAATCGAAGACTCGATTTTGGATAAGTGTTTGGTCTTCAGGGTCGAATTGTCAGTTTGGATAACTGGAATTCGTTATGTTTCACGTATCTCTAAGGGAGTACGTGTAAGATTTATCTCTGGTTGTCGAATCAGCCGTTCAGGAAGTTATAGTTGTTGATTCAGACTTGCCTATAGTCTGATATCCTGTCTTGTTTTGTAGATCTAGATGAGTGGATGCTCTGTAGCTTAGTAGCATTGGTTGTTTGGATTCTATAGAGCGAGTAACCCGGTATTTATACTTGAGGAAACTCGAGAAAATTCTACCCGGAATTTTATCTGGATAGTTAGATTTGTTTGTTTGGATGAATTGGTTGCTATGTTAGTTTATGATTGATATATTCTTGTGTTTAAAATTTAAATTTTTAATTGGATTATTAAATTACCTTTGTTTTAAATTTCGGGGACGAAATTCTTTTAAGGGGGAAGGAATGTGATATCCCGGAAATTTTTGGCAATATCAATTTAATAATCTGTGTAAAAATAAAATTTAATTTGATAATAATTGTTAATAAGATTTAAATTGGGTTCATAATCTTCTTTTAAAAGAAAAATATTTAACTGATAGTTTGTCTTTTAAAAGCTAATTTAAATTGTTCCTATTTATAATATATATATTAACATATTTGTATATATTATAAACAGATAAGCTTTGTTTTAAATTTAATAAATAAGGTTATGTTTTCTAGTTCTAATATTTTTGGTAAATTTGGAAATTTGATTTAATTTAGTATTAAGCTATTAAATAATCATATGGCTTTAAAATACTTAAGATTTAAGTTTAATTTGTTTAAAATAATTTTAGTTTAAATTTAAATTAAACAACAGGTTCGTTTGTTCTTCTTAAATACAGGTGGATACAATAAGTAATTTATTAATAAAGGAATAATTTATTTTATAAATTATTTTAAATTAATAATCTTTAATTAAATTGATAATAATCGACTTATTAAAATAATTTGTGATAATTAAATAAGTAACTAATCTTTAATAAGTTATTTATTAATAATTTAGAATTAACTAATTAACTAAGTAATTAAGTAATGATAAATGAATAAAGTTAATTAATCGAAAACTTAATAAATTGATGATTAATGACCAAATGATGTAATGTCTTTACAAATGGATTTTTAGTACAAATAGGAATTGTTATTTTAAATTTATTTATATATATATATATATACTTGTATTTTGAAAAGAAAGCTATGAATGAAATTTTAAATAAAATCTTTCAAAATGTTTAAGATAAAATAAATTTTATAAATACATAAACATAAGAAAACTATGATATTAACATAAGCAATAAGAATAAATACATAAGTTAAAATTATGACAAATAACTAAAGCAACCTTATATATGTAATAAAGCATAACCAGACAAAAGAAAGAAACATCTACATACCCAAATAAGATAAGTATAAAACAAGACAAAATAATAAAAGCAATCAGGCAAGAATAAGGTATGAAGACATAAGTAGGCAAGTAAATTATGCATATCCTGTAAAATAAAGATGCAAGGCAAGAACAAAGTGTAAAAGTAATAGATTATGTAACTTGTAAGTAATGTATGCAAGGCAGGAATAAACAAAAAAATGTCTATGCATGAAGTATAAAAACAAAATACGCAAGAATCTTATATAGGAAGTTACATATGCTACAAAATTAAAAAAATATCCGTAGAGACAAAAATGAGATAAGTGAAACATAAAGTACCATTTCATTAAATGCTTCCATTTCTCAGCATACAAACAAAGTCTTTTCGAATTTGCATAAAGATCATTTTAGCCTCCATTTGGAAATATCTCTGATCAAAGACAATACCTAAACCAGTAAACACCTTCTTAATACAAACCTGTTTGCTTATTTATATGCAATGCTTTTTGTTTAGTTCGTTCAACACAGCTAAACTAGAAAACATAAGTGAGCTTTTCTTTTTGCAAAATTTAAACTACAATCAAACATGCAAAGCATTTCAATTCAAGGCCTGCCTGCAAATCTTAACAACAACCAATTCAGTTTTTGTACCAAAGGGAAATTCAAGTTTCTGAGTTAAAAGCAACTTCAAATTGGTGCTCTTTCTCTTTTTCCAAAAGAAAAGTGAGTAACATCATTTTTAAAGGTTTAAATTTTAAATATGGTAGCTTGGTTGATGTCTGTAGTATATATATTGTTTGCCATATCTCTACATGGATGAGTGTAGCCATTTCTGTAACATTTTGTTCTTTACTTCAAGCATCAGTGTGATGTAAAAATCATTATCTTTTTCTTACTTGCTGTTTGGGTTAGGACTTAATCAAAAGTTTTTTTTAGCATAGATGGATGTTTAAAATCTATAAGAAAGTTAAGTACAAACTTGAGTAAGCCTGGAAAAAATGAAATAACAGAGCAAATCATAAAATAAGTCAAAAATTCAGTTGTCATGATCATTCAATTCAAGCTTATGAACTGATTACTAAATCAAAATTAGGATTTAAAAAATCAAATCACATTTTTTAGTTGAGCTATGAACATGCTTTACTGGGCTGAACAATTCGAGCATTTTGGGTTGCCTCTGGAAGTGTCGTTGATCGGAGGGGTTGAGGTTTGTTCTGGAGGGAGATGGGTGATCGGAGAGGCCATGAAAATGGTCGGATGCTCTCTCGATCACTGCGGCAATGGTGGTTTGCGTTTTCAGTGGGTAAACCTAGTTTGAACAGGTAGTATTTTCTAGATCATAGCGTCGGCTCTGGTTGATCGAGTGCGTCTAAACTCAAGGGGATGAAAACGGGGAGGTAGGTGATGGTGTGGCCGGAATCACAAAGGTGCAGACGGTCGGAATCTCGTGAATGAGGTGGTTACAATTTTTGGGGTTGTTGCTTGTTGTGTTCCAGGTTTTAGAGGGAAGGTTTAATTTGTTTCGAGCAAGTGGGGTAGCTTTTGGTGGTCGTGGTCGTATCTGGAGATGACCGGCGTCGTGTGGGAGTGCCAGTGGAAGGCCGAAGTTGGCTGGGGCCACGGTGCACGTGCACCGTGCCATTTGAGTGCTGGATTGTTCTTTCGGTGTGCAGAGCTTTGCCTCAGGAAATACTCGAGTCACTCGAGTAGGTGACTCGAAGCAAGGCGATGGAGAACTCGAAGCATTGAAATGGGTTGGAATTTGAGATGGTTCCAGGTTTTGAATTGTCACAGTTTTGGTGTGCAGGGTTTTTAGGCTCGGGGAAGTCTCGGGTCATTTGCGTTGTTTACTCGAAGCAGGGAGGGAATTGACCTGAAGCACTTTTCTTTGGTCTCAGGTGGAGTTGGGTTGCTACAGGTTGTATAAACTACCTGTAATTTTAAATTTAAACCAAATTTAAAGAAAATTCATTGTAAGTTAGTTGTAATCATGATGTTAAATTCAAATGAATTTAAGTTTGTCAACTAAGATTAAACAAAGTGTAAATCTAATTTGATGTATGAAATCAAATTTATATTTTGAATCTAAAATGAAGTTTTGAAATATTTAAATGAGTTTCAGGTTTAAAACCTGATAGTTTCCAGATTTTAAAAAAAAATTAGACCTGAAACAAAAGTTTTACTGTAGTTAAATTCGAATTTTTAAAGGTAGTGATTCAAATGGATATTTGAATCTTAAAGTTTAAAATGGATTTGGATTTAAAAATCGAGTTTCTAATTCTAGTTGTCAAAAGAAAGTTAGATCGAAGTTTTAAATCAAGATAAATTGATGGAATTCAAGTTTACTTAGAATCCAAATCTGAAAGCTTAAATCAGTTTTAAATATGAATGTTTTAAAAATAAGTTCAAATAAAATAGTTTGAAAAGTAAATTTGTTTCAATAAAAATTAACTTGATTTTTAGAATTCTTTGATTAAAGGTTTTTGAATGAAAAGTAAATAAATTGTTAAACTTGAGATTTGCAAGATTAAAATATTAATGTATTTTGGAAATTTAAATTTGAATTAAGATTCAAGTAGTTTAATTTAAAAGTTTTCTTATATAAGTTCATATGTAAATAATAAATGTTATTTACATTTATTTAAAAGATTTTAAATTGAATCTAAATTATAGTCATTTTGAATCTTCAATTCAAATGATATTTGAATTTAAATTTAAAATGTAATGTTAATGAAGTCATTAATAAAGAAATTAATTATCTTAAGAATAATAGGGTAATTAAGGAATGACTTATTTATTTAAGTTAATAATTTAAATTAATTTATAACTAAAGATCAATTAAGAAGTAAATTAAGAAATGTTATTAGTTAATGTAAATAATTAACTAAGGATTTTTAATTAATTAATATATATGATTAATTTTGGATAATTAAATTAAATTAATTAGATAATCTATTGTAAATTGTTAAATGTAATTACTTGATAAAAGTAATTAAGAGATTAATTACTTATTGTAATTAATTTTGATAAAATGATTAATTTAAGTTAATTAATTTATTTTAATTAATTAAGAAAATCATTTGATGAATTGATGAGTATAATTACTTAGTGTAATTCAATGGAGCATAATTACTTAAGGAAGTAATTAATGTTAATTACTGAATGTAATTAGTGAAAGATGATGTGTCAATAAAGTAATTTGGATAATTACTTTTGAAATTAATCAAGGGATTAATTAATGGAGATAATTAATTATGGAATAATTAATTTTTTAATATGTAATTAAGGGTAGTTAATTACTGGTTGATATTAATCAAGGATGATTAATAATTGTGTTTAATTAAAGATTAATTGCTTAATGTAATTAATTTAAATAAAGTAATTTAATTTAAATCTAAATTTGAGATCTTTAATTAATATAATTAATGATGTAATTAAAAATTGTTAATTGATGAATAATTAATGATGTGATGATTACTTTATGAAATTAACTAAGAATAAATGTAATTATTTATATTTAAATCAATAAATAAGGTAATTAAATGTTAATTACTATGGATGATGTAGAATAATTTATTTGTGAAATTAATTAAAGACTAATTACCTATTGTAATCAGAGAATGATTAATCAAGGGTGTTTAACCAAGATGATATTTAGAGGATGATTTATTAATTTAATTAATGACTGTAAGCAGGATTTATAGATGAAGTAATTAATTTAATTTACTTTAAATTAATTAAAGATAGAAGTAGTTAATTTAATTCATTTTAAATAAATTACAAATGGTATGATTATAAATCATTTCTCATGGATGAATGATATTGATATTTCATTTGATGATTGTGAACTCTTATATAAGATGAATAATATCTATGTGACTTGGATGTTTGTTTAAGTATGATAGTATATAATTATCTGATTGGGTTGATAATTTTGATTATCTGTTTATGATGATGATGTGATTATCTACTGTGATATTATGAATTATCTATCTTTGTGTATATTGATAATGTTGAATTAAACTGTTAAGACTAAATAGACAACTTGGCCTTAAAAGACACGTTTTGGATTTCGATGAGACCGGGATCGGTTTTCCTTATTTGGAACATCCGAAAACCACATCGATTCCAAATTAACGATAGGTCGTGAATCTAAAGTGAAGATCAAGATTCAGGGTGCAAGGGTTATCGTCGTTAACTCTGAGGGTGATTCCAAAATGAGTGTAACGAGATAATGCCTTTGGTTTCGTTCGAACCCGGAACGAACTTGTATGGATTGAATGCTTTCAACACATCGTCAGGTGGGCAATGAGCATTCTAAGGAATGTATTCTCTAAAGGTAATCGTAGCCTCAAGCCTCATCAACCAGGAATGGCTAAAACAGGGGAGGTGCAGCAAGGTTAGGTGGGTGATGCCCAAGCAGGACAAGATTTTCCCCCGTCTAGATGTCCCTTTTTATTCGGCTGTGTGGGCGGTTGGATGTACACCAACTGCGGGGTTATCTTGTTCGGGACTGTTCAGTAAGGAATGGTTCCGGCCTTGTGTTGCAGGGGGTCGGGAGTGATCCTCGGTACGTTTATCTAGGCCACTTACTATGATGGGCGGTACCCCAGTAGCCCTGCCATTGTATGGAATCCACAATCCAATAAGTGCCAACGGTTTTGATTGTATTACCCACTTTTGTGGCTAGTACTGGAATTTAATAGATGTAACAATTTCGGCTATTTTCTATTTACTTGAAAACCCTAGACCTATTATAATATCACTGAATTTCGTATCAAATTTTTTGGTTAGCGTAAGGTAAAATTTTTACCATGTTTATTTGTGGGGAGTCTTACGTGATACCCTTTTGTTTTCAAAAGATTTTCAAAGTTAAGCAATCTTTAACCTATTACTCATACCAGACCCATGTTTGATCCGGAGTTTATTTTTATTTTTCATAAACTCTCGGGTATCCAAATTTTTACGGGTAGCCAAGGGATTCAGGTTAGCTTTGACGAATTATGGAGGAGCAATGGAGCAGGTGGCTTCAACGTTGTAGATATATATATAGTTCCGCTATGATGATATCTCTGTGTTGTCTTATGTATTGAGTTGTATAACTTGACAGGCGTTTATAACTGTCTAGTATGTGATGTATTATCTGTATAACTCTGATTGATGTTGTATATTATGTAAATACTTATGTTATTATTATAATTTATTCGTTCCGCCGTGAGATTCTGATGTTGTTGTTCTTTCTGCGCTATCTTTTCTATTTTCTCACCCCTTTCTTTCTTCAATTTGCACGGTTTCCTGGGTGTAGGAAGTCGGTCGTTACAAATCTACAGAGTCAACTATCTGCTATTCAACTGAGGATGCTTGATGATCCAGGTAATATCAGCCTTTCTGAGCAAGAACATGTTCTTACTCAGATTCTTTCAGATGCATTGGCATTTGAGCAAAGTATGAAGAAACAAAAATTGAGGAAGGAGTGGGCCTTGTATGGTGATAGAAATTCTAAACTGTATCATAGTTCCCTAAAAGTTAAAAATGCCAAAAGAAACATCTATCAAATTCAGAATGATGAAGGAAGGATATTAAACAAGCCAAAAGATATTGACAAAGCGTTCATTGACCATTATATCAATCTTTACTCCCCAAACGAAACATGGACCCCTAACTCTCATGAGCTCTTGTCTATACCTCTGCCTGTTCTGTCTGAAGCTGATATCCTTTTTCTGTCTTCTAGAGTTACTGATGAAGAAATATATAATGCAATTTTTGGTATGAAGAGGGATTCCTGTGGAGGTCCTGATGGCTTTAATGTTGTCTTCTTTATTCATTGTTGGGATATAATAGCTAATGACCTCATGGAAGCCATGCATAACTTTTTTGAGCATAATAAATTGCCTATCCCCATTAATGCTACCAATTTATGTTTAGTGCCTAAAGTTAAGCATGCTTCTACTCTTTATGCATTTCGTCCTATTGCTTGCTGTAACATAATATACAAATGCATTTCTAAAGTCATTGCTGCTAGGCTTAGGCTTGTGCTTCCTTTTGTGATTTCTGAGAACCAGGCAGCATTTTTGAATAATAGAAGTATCCTTGATAATGTGCTGGTTTCTCATGAACTTCTTAATGGTTATGATCGTGCACATGTATCTCCAAGAGCTATGATGAAGCTTGATATTAGAAGAGCTTATCATACTGTTAGCTGGGAAGCTCTGACTGGTATTATGGGATTAATGGGGTTTCCTTGCCATTTTGTCAGCTGGATATATACTTGTATATCCACAGTTTCCTACTCATTATGTTACAATGGTGGCTCTGTTGGATATTTTAGAAGTAAGAGAGGCATAAGACAAGGAGACCCGATGTCTTCCTATTTGTTCATAATTGTGATGGAATTTTTTACTCAGATTATAAACAAAAAGGTCAGGAATAACAATTTCGAGTTGCATCCCAAATGCAGGAACCCTCTCATTACCTCTCTACTTTTTGCTGATGATGTGATACTATTTATTAAGCCAACTGTCTCATCTATGACCTGTGTCAAAGGCATCCTTTACACATTTGAGATGTGCACTGGTCTTCAAGTCAACAGAAGTAAGTCTTACCTCTTGGTGGCCGGTCTCAATGAAAGTGACAAACAGATCATTCTCTAGGAAAGTCAATTACCTACTCTCCCTGATGGAACCATGCACCTGGATATTCCTTCGTGCTCTAGAAAAATTGGAGCAACTACTTGTTTACCTCTGTTTGAAAGAATCACTGAAGCTATGAGTAGATGGGCTAGCAAAAGTTATCTCAGGCGGGCAGATCCACAATCATTAAGTCGATTATTCAAGCCATGACTGTTTATTGGAGCAGGTGCTTTATTTTACCCTCTGCTCTTTTATCTAGCATCAGGAAAGCTTTGAATCATTTTCTCTGGACTGGGGATATGTTTTCTACAAAACTCATTCCTATTGCTTATGCTAAATTGGAGAACCACAAAAATATGGTGGATTGGGAATAAAGTGTGTGACAACTTGGAATCAAGCTGCATTTTCTAAACATTTTGACAATCTGATTAATATTAAACCAAATTTATGGGTTAAGTGGGCTAGGCATCATCATCTGGGCAATAAAAACTTCTGGAAAATTGAACCCTCTCCTCTGTGTGGATGGGTATGGAGATCAATCCTTAATTTCAGATGCAGTTTACTCCCTCATGTCCATCTTGTGCTTGGCCCTGATAGTTCTGCTAAATTCTGGTTTGAACCTTGGGTGGGTAGAGGTGTTATACTGTATGACCTGCTCACTTTTGAGCAGAGAAATCAAACTGGCATCCCCTTGAATGCCAGGGCTATTGATTATTTTTATGAAGGTGAAATTGTATTACCCTACACATCTAATCCTATCATCAACCAGCTGTTGGATGGTGTGATATGCAACCACTGCCTCACTGGTGATAATAGGTATGTGTGGGCAGCTAAGCATGAGCAGCACTCCATTGCAAGAATTTACAAAGCTTTGAAAAGAGATGAGATTAGCCCCATATTTAGATGGCATGCTAGAGTCTGGAATTCTATAACTTCTCATAAACTGAACTTCCTCTTATGGAAAGTCCTCAAAAATGCTCTTATGACCAAGGATAAATTACGTAGGAGAGGTTTTACTGTGGACTTGATGTGTATCTACTGCAATAATTTTACTGAAGATGGTTCTCACCTTTTCTTTGACTGTGTGGTTACTAATAGAATATGGAAAGCTTGTCTCATCAGTGCTAGGTTTAATGAGCCTATTCTTTATGGTGGAGCTGAGTGGAATAGAGTTTTCAGGGAAACTAGATGGAAGAATGCTACTTCTTATTGGCTATTGCTGATTCTGAAAATGTATGTGGAAGTGATATGGGCAGAGAGAAATACTAGAGTTTTTGAGAATAAAATGAAACTTGAAAGTGCTTTGATTAATATCATTATTTCCAGGGTCAAGGAGAAGTCTGCCCATCCTGTTGCTTATGACTTGCTGGATTAGGGTGTTTGTCTTGCCTTTCTTAGCGTTGTTCTTGTAATGGTTTGTTTCCTATTTTCTTTTTGTTTTCTTTCTTTTTTCTCCTTAGTCTTCTCTGTATTCTTTTGTGAGCTCTAGCATGTTATTGCTCTCCTTTCTTTTGTGTTTGTGTGGTTAATAAATATGGTAAGGGACCATTCAACCCTGCTTGCCTTTCAAAAATGTATGATCAAGATCAACACTCGTCACTTTTTATTTATAGTCACTATTTATCTTTTCGATAATCATTAGCGAGTTAACATAGGCATTTAAAATCAAATAAAATCACATTTCTAAAATGCCTAAACTGAGATGAAGTCGACAAAAATATTTTTTGGAAGGGGTTTTGTAAAAATGTCTGCCAATTGAAAATTAGTTGAAATGTAATTTATGCAGATATTTTTTTGGAAATGTGATGCAACTAGCGAATGTCCTAACATAAAGTACATTCCATTAGTACTATTTTTATCAACTACACAACCAACATAATCTGCATCTGAATACCATTTTAACTCAAAGTTATTATTAGTTGGATTCCATAGATCAAAGCACGAGGCGTGCAATAGATACCTTATAATCTTTTTACAGCTTTTAAATGAGATTCCTTTATAATTGACTGAAACCATGCACATAACCAAACAAAGAACATAATGTCTGGTCTAGAAGCGGTAAGATAAAGTTGTATACCCATGTGTATATTTTCTTGGCATGAAAAGATGATATATTTTTTTAAATTCCAGTTGATCACTGGTTGATTGAAATCGGATTATGGTGCAGATTTTCAACATATTATACATCGTTGTTGCCCATTGTGCCTCTGCTACCTTTGTATTTCTCTATGCTAAGGAACTTTGATTTGTACCCCGTCATGTGCCTGGAACGGCCAAAATCTAGGTACCACTCTATTGTTCCTTAGCCTGCCAACACACCTACACGAGGAAAAAAATTTGTGACCTATTTGCTTTTATACGTCCTTGATTGTTAGTGACAAACGTTTTTGAAAAACAAGTTTGTGTAGACAAAGCAGTCTATGTTTGTTCCTTTTGGCGCATAGATTTGTTTCACTTTAAGAGATTTTACATTCATGCTTTTTAGGAACCCAAACTTATATGGTTTTCACATGTTCAATTCTATACTAGCAACAGGTTTGATTGTGTCCAATTTTTCCACAAATCATGCACTTGGAGTCGACATGATTAGTTTCATTTCTAACTCTTTCAGATTAAGCATATCCAAGTCCGTGTCTAATAGTATTAACAGATTGTTTCCCTAATAGAATATTTAGTGATCTTTCTCCTTTGGAGAATTTTCCTAAAGTAGTAGACAATTATTGGACTTGTGTTTCGAGAGATTCATTTGCATTCAATAACACAGTGCACTTTTTAATATAATTTTCTCTCCTGTATTTTCGCTTTCTTTCCAAATCAGAATTTCATTTTCAGGTGATTTAATTTGAGTTTTTGATTTTTTTTTTATTTCCTCTTCTAATTATGGACACATATCACACTTAAGGCTTTTATTTCTATAGTTTTGAACCATTTGATCAAGCTGCTTATTTAGATCTATCACACTATCTTTTTAATGATTCAACTTTAGTGTATTTCTCCCTAAGTCTTTCAAAACAAACATTTACTTCATGAAAATATATAATTTATTGCGAGTGAGTAATTTTTGATGCCTCGCTTGGCTCGTCATCATTGTTGTCACTTATTTCTCCTAAAAGACACAGATTTGCTTTTTTACTCTCATTGTCAGTGCTTTTATCGTCTTCATCACTTTTATCCCAAGATGCCACAAAACTTCTCCTTTTCGGTTTCTTTGCTTTTCCAAATTGATTTCGAGGACAATTTGGCTTGATATGACTAGTTTTATTGCATTTGTGACAAATGATCACCTACTCTTCTGAGTTATCTAGAACTTTTACGATTCTATTCTTCAGTTGATGATTTAGGGTAGGATTTCCATATTTGTGGTTCCACTTTTTGAATCTCTTTATTAGTAGTGCCAATTCAGTTGCTTCTGTTAGGAACTGAGTTGATGATGCTTTGATGACAACAACCTTATATAGTAATTATACTTTACTTTATAAAATATATACTAACAATTCTATATAGATATATATATATATAGGAAGTATATGCAGGTATTATCGAAGAGTGATCAGTATAAAGACTCAAGCATCAGGATGAAGATTAGAGATTCAAGATTCAAGACTCTAGAGAATCAAGATTTCAAGATCTCAAGATAAGTGTCTAGTATTTTGTTAAAACTTCATAATAGCACTCTCATCTTTCTTCCAATTTTCTTTTGGGATGGAACCCAATTTCTATCGAAACCAGTGGCTTACAAACCCACGACAAGTAGCTTACAAACCTACGACAAGTGGCTTACAAACCAACGAAAATCAAAATCATTTAAACTACTTTGTACAAGTTCTCGAGTCCTATGGAGGAGCTCTGTAGGAAGGTTCTTGCAATTTCAGTTTGAACAGATTTTTCAAAATGTTTTTAAAACTGTTTTCAAAATGTTTTAGCTTTCAAAATCATGTTTTCAAAAATGTTTTCAAACTTTGTTTTAGCCTTGAAATATTCCTCCATTCTGATTTTAAAAACTTCTATTTTTAAAACATCAAAACTTATTCTGATTTTAAATATTACTTATACAATTGACGGTCTATATCAATTATATATATATATATATTTAAAATAATGTTTTATATTCATTCTCTATCTCAAAATATTGTTTAAACACTTTATTTTGCTTCAGAGAAGTTTCAACTTGTTTTAAATTCAAATGCTTTTACAAAACAACATCTCTACAATTTTGAACTGAGGGATGTCGACATATGGGGATACCCCATGTCGACATGGTGACAGTTGGATTCAAAATTCAAATTTCAAAAGAAGTGTCCATTCGTTCAAAAACCTTTCTCTAATGGTTATGACTGTTGTGCATCATATAAAGGCTTCCAAAACGAATTTTTTTAATAACTACTTTCTTATTTTTCTTCACTCTTTCTTCTCCACCATTCCATATCCATAAAACTTCATATTTTCAAGATCGTGCCATCATTCTGCCAAACTCTCAATAGGAAATCATTTAGATACTCTCTCTATTTGATTCTCCATCATTCTACTAAAGATCAAAATGCTATTCAGAGTTATAGGATCAATTTGTATTCAAAAAGTCCATAGAGTCTATCCATTCAAAAGGATTGGTATTAGAAAGTATTAGGGTGATCTTGTGTCCCGTAAATCAAGAGAGTTTACCCCAGACTCGGAGATAGGAGGGTTCCTCAAGGCCTTAGAAATTGAGGGTTGTAATTTGGATATTGGCTTATAAAAATCTGTACAAGGATATTGCCTTGGTGCAGGACTGGATGTAGGAGGATTCCGAACCAGTATAAAATCTGGTGTGTTCTTTCCTTTTACTTGCTTTACTTTACTATTTGCATTTGTTATATGTTCTATGATCATTCTGTGTTAGAATTCTGTTTAGATTTGTGTTGAAAGTTTTAATTTAGTCATATAGTTCATATATTCTTTAAAACACTATTCACCCCCCCCCCCTCTAGTGTTATTTCTACCTTAAGATCCTTAATCCGCATCCCCAACAGCTTCTTCATCATCATCATCATCATCACCTTTACTTTCCGTTGTTTCTTTGAGAGATATTGATGTCTTTCGCGTATCTCCTCCTTCACATTCTTCCTTAAATTTGATTTCCAACGCATAGGTGGTAAGATTTTCGATGAGTTCTTCAATTTTACCTTATTTTAGATCTTTTGACTCTTGGATGGCAGTCAACTTTGCTTCAAAATTTCATGGAAGAATTCTGAGGTTTTTTCAGACTATTTCTAGTTCTGTGTATGGCCTTCCTAGGGATTTTGATTTGTATACAAGATTAGAAAGTCTCCATACATTAGTTTGACGCTTTTATCCTTTGCCATTGTGAAGTTCTCATATTTGCTACTAAGCACGGAAAGGCGGGATTCTTTAACCTGGGAGGTTCCTTCATGGGTCACTTCAAGCATGTGCCAAATTTGATGTGCAGTTAGACAATGTGAGACACGGTTAACTTCAATTTGATCTAATGAACAAATAATAGAATTCATAGCTTTAGCATTAGTAGTTTGCAGTTTCTTTTCTGTCTATTGATCCATAAGTTTTTCAACTTTCTGATCATCTATCATTATGGTTGGTGTGTTGTATCCCATTTCAACGATATTCCATGCATCTACGGTTTGCAAAAAAAATCATTCTAATTTTCCAATATCCATATTCACCATTGAACATGGGTGGTCTAGCTTTGGATTGACCTTCAAAAAAAGCATTATTAAAGGAAGCCATTGAAAATTTTTAACAAAAAATAGTTTTTGTTCCTAGCTCTGATACCACTTATAGGATCGTTTTCACCCTAGAGGGGGGTGAATAGGGTGTGCTGATAAAAATTAATGCGGAATAAAACTAAAAGCAGGAAGTATTGCACTATAGATCACACGTAGATTTACCCAGCTTCGGCAAAAACTGCCTATGTGCAGCCCTTAAGATTTCTACTAGAAATTAAGCAATCGGTCGCTTGCAAATACACGTATACTCATGGTACCTACTAACTCGATTAACCTAACTCTAAGCTCAAAACTCTTCCACAACTCAGCCACTGACTATTGTGATGATTTTCACTTGTTCTTTAGTTGAGTAGATTCCAATTTTTGAATCAATTTCGTTCTTTTCTCCTACGACTTGAATTTGAGAAGTTATGACCTTCTGATATCAGACTCATTCATTGTTGGCATTTGAATTTAATGATACTTGACTTGGTTCCGTTCTTTGCTGCCTTGACCTATTCATCATATTATCAATTGTGACTTTTTCTGGTTCTCTGGCTATGACTTGTTCATTTTTTTATCAATAGCGACTTTTCTGAATAATTTGACAATGTCGTTTATTTTGTCATTTCTTTTTGAAGCCATTCCTTGATCTTGTTCATGACCCACGACTTCACTGTCATTTTATTGACCTTGTTCGAATAGTTCTTTTACAGTCTACCCATTACTTTTTGAACCAACCCCTTGACTTTGTTTGAACTACTGCTAACTTTTTTAACACTGTTGCTTCACTGTTTTTTGTTGTATATTTGTGGGTCTCCATGTATATACATACATATATGCATGATTATTGTGCTTATTACATTGTTCACTTCGAGTGATTGCTTTGTTGTGTCTGATCTGGTTCCACGTGTTAATTTAAAGTCTTCATGTTGCATTATTACTTGCTGTTGCATTTTTGAGTGGTCTGGTGGTATGCACTTTGTACATATCTTGTTGTTGGTTTGACATGTTCACCTCTGTTTCACTCGAGTTTGATTGCATTGTTTTTCTTTGAGTTAATTAATTTTGGACCCGAGAATAGCTTGATGCATTTGAAGTCCGGTATGTTCTTTCCTTTGTCCTTTTTACATTTGTTATCTGGTTCAATATGAACCTGGTTGCATGAGGACTTGTTATTCAAGTGTTGTAGGTTGCTTTGATCCTCATATGTACATTTCATGTGCAATGTCTGGTGCACTTGAAGTCTCTGACCATAAATTCTGGTTGGAGTCTGGTCTGTTGTGTGTGTATTCATTCCTGAAGTCTGATATGTCTAGTTCTAGTGCACTGCTTTGGTTTGAGTACTTTCGGTTGAGGCTGGTGCACTTTTGTTATTTGAGTCTTGTTCCAGCTGCTTTGTACATGTCTTAATGCATGTTGTATGTTGGTTTGATGCGCTCACCTGTCCTTGTGCACTTATTACCGTAGTCTGGGTTCATTGATGACATGCTTGCTTTGTTGCACATATGCACTTTGATTTTGTTGCTCTTGACCATGTCATGTTGAGTTGCTTCAACATTTTGGTCTTGTTCCACTTGAAGTTAGGTCTGGTTCTGGTGCACTTTGAACATGTTTGGTGCACTTTGTATTTATGCATATTGACTTGTTTGGTTTCCTTTGTTATTGTGGTCTGGTCTGAACGTAGCTTGAATTCGAAATCTACATTTGCACTTGAATTGATTCCAGTCTTGGCTTAGGTTTGACCTTGTGCACACTTATCATTGCAATTTTAACAAGCAAGGGTATATCGATGTGCACAACCATGTGGCATGTACAGTGATACACTGTGCATGTCATAAGTTATTCGTGTAAGATGAACTAGAAATATAATGATGAATAATTGAAATAATTGCAGAAAACAATATTTTCAAACACACACTTCATTGTGCACTGCAAAATATTTCTTTTTCAAATTTACTACGTCAGTGTTTATTTTACAGATAGTTCAGATGTTGGATACAAGTTCGAACAAAGTTGAAAATCAAAAACGAGTGATGAGTGAATATGCGTTGAGGTGTGTGAGAAATGCAGAATACGGATCTTAAGGCTGGGATTAACACTAGAGTTGGGTGAATAGTGTTTAAAGGAATTACTAAATCTTTTTGAGTTTTTGTTAATTAGAACACAAATGTATGCAATATTCAGACACAAATATGATCATAGAATCAAACACAGAAGCAGAAATAAAGTAAAAGCAATAAAGGAAAGAACATACCGGATTTTATAATGGTTTGGAGTTACCCTATATCTAGTCCTGCATACAAGTACGGATTTCCTTTCAAAAGCAATTGTACAATTACACCCTCGATTTCAAGGCCATGAGGTACACCACTCCAGATTCATCTGGGTAGAGATACCTGATTTCAAGGGCAACAAGTTCACCCTTTTGTTTTCCAAGGCTACAATCACACCTTTTCTCACTTGATTGATTTCCATGGTTACAATCACAACTTTTCTCGCTAAATTGATTACAAAGAAATCTATAACTCTGAATAGCACTAAGATCTTGTTGAGATAGTGATAGAGAATCAAACCAGAAATGATCTAGTTAGATTCAATGTTGATTTTGGAAGCGTAATGGTAAGAATGTGTATAAAGAAATGTGCAAGAAGAAGAGGAGTGAAAACCAGAAAAATGTGATTATGAATTCGTTCAAAACGACCCCTATTTATAGTAGAACAACACCCATGTCCATTCGTGAAAGGATATCACGAATAGACACTTCCTTTGAAATTCAAATTTTTTAAATAAACTGCTACCATGTCGACATGGGGTACTTGAGAATGTCGACATGCCAAAGGAAATTTTGGTGATTTTTTTTTCTTTGAAAATAACTTCTATCTTATATTAAAACTATTTTTTAAACTTTATAAATATACTTAACTATAGTTAAAATACATAAGTAAATATAGAGAATAATATTTTGGTATATATATAAAATTTTACTATAATTTTATATTTAAATCTAAGTATACATATTAAAAGTTAAATATATTATTATTAAAAGATAGTTTAAAAACTAAGGATAATTTTATTTTGAAATTAAAGATTATTTTGAGGCTAAAAGTATTAAAGCCAGGATAGATGTTTTTGATTCTTTTAAAAGGAAGATTTTGAAAACATTTTGAAAACAAGATATAATTTCGTAAAGCATTTTGAATAAAAGTTAGCGGATACAAAACAATGTTCCACTAGATTTTTCGTAGGTTCCATCCTACTTAGGGTTCCATCCCTTTAAAGGGCTCGAAGTGGATTCCATTCCACGAATAAATTGGATTTTAAGATGCCAGTGCTTTTCTTGGAGTTTTAACAAAATTCCTAATTAAATTACTTATTATTGAAATCTTAAGCTTTTGATATTCTTGATACTCATGAGTCTTCAATCTTGATATCTTGAATTTCTATACTGTACAGTTTTCATTCTTGGTATCTGCATAGTTAAATCAGCATATACATATATATCTAAACTATAATTTTAGTATTTATATTTATAATCTTATTCTAAGGTTATTGTCATCAAAACCATCATCTCAAGGACTAACAATCTCCCTCTTTTTGATGATGACAACCTTTGTTTGTAAAATCTTACTTCTATCCTAATAACTCCTCCTAAAACTAATAACTCCCCCTTAATCTATGCCTAACTATCCTATTTTCTACTTCTTCCCCTTTGTCATCAACAAAAACTAATTCCAAACTATATGACTCCCCCTTAATCTAATACTATTTGATTATAATGATAGTGTTATCATAAATAATCAACACCTAATTCTAAAACTAAAACCTAGTCCTAAACTACTAACTTTCCTAACGAAGAATCTATACAAGATAATATAATAGTGATAAAATATAAGAACACAATCATTTATCAATTATATTGTTATATTTACATGTGCATAGAGAACGTAAGTAAAAACATATAACAATAGGAAAGAGAAAGAGGAACTAATGCGCGTCATTGAAAATGGGAGATCTATGAACCGAACAGTTTGGATAGTGGAAACAGAAATTTCCACGTTGTTCGACAAGATTTCCATCCTTGTCAAAGCACACTTCGCCAACGCAAATGACTTTGTCGTCATCTTCAGCGTGCTCTTCTTCCATGAATGCTTCTTCTTCTTTCTTGTTGTCCTCTTGACTTGATGTTCTGAAGACTCTTCATCAATCAAGATCGGATTAGCGTGGTTGTTCATTAGAGATTTTTGCAAATTTCTAAGGATTTTGCCTTGTCGTTCTCATTCTTTGGCCATTCTAAGTTGCACGACTTGAATTTCAGTCATTAGTTGCAGTGCATCCTTCAAAGAATCCTCCATTTTCTTCACTCGTGCAAGCGTAGTTCGTTGAAATGGTCCAGAAGTAGGAGAAGAGAACGAAAAGGTTGATTTTTTGTTTGATTTGGAAGAGGAGGCCATTGTTTAAATGTTTTCAGAAGATAGAATGGAGAAAGAACAGAAAGAATGATCCAAATTTCAAAATAAGAAGAATATATAACCACTTATTTGAATTTTGGTGGGAAAAATTTCAAAAATAAAAAATATTTATATGCCGACATAGGTAGAGGGGGGATGTCAACATGGTGCTTGATATTTTTACTATTTGATTTTTTTGATTTATTTTTTAATTATACTTTGTTATTTATATTTATATTTCAGTTATTGAACAAATACCTAATTCTCTTCTTAATTTAGTAAATATAGATTCATTTAAAGGTTTTGTTAATATATCAGCAATTTGATTCTCGGAGAAAATGATGTCTGATATCAATATGTTTAGTTCGATCATGATGAGTAGTATTTTTGGATAAATTTATTGCACTAGTATTATCACAATAAATTGGTGATTTTGAGATATTTAAACCAAAATCTTTTAAAGCTTGTTGCATATATATTACTTGAAAACAAGCCAAAGCAGTAAAAATATACTCTACTTCAGTTGTTGACAAAGAAATTGTGTTTTGCATTTTACAAAACCAAGAAATCAGAGAATGCCCCAAAAAGTGAAAAGTTCCACTTGTACTTTTTCGGTCTGATTTACAACCAGCATAATCAGCATCACCGTAAGATATTAAGTCAAAAGAATCATTTTTAGGGTAAAATAAGCCATAATTAGAGGTGTGTTTAATAGATCTTATGATATGTTTTATGGCTTTTAAGTGGGTCTCTTTAGGTTGGGATTGATATCTTGCACAGAGACAAACACTATGCATGATATCAGGTCTACTAACAGTGATATAGAGTAGTGATCCAATCATTCCTCTATATAATTTTTGATCTACATCTTTCGAGAGATCTTCTTTACTTAGGTACTCATTGGTTACCATGGGAGTGGGTTTTCCACTTGTAGTAGTCAGACCAAATTTACCAACTATGTCTTTAGCATATTTTTCTTGACTAATAAAAATACCATTATCTAACTGTTTTATTTATAATCCAAGAAAGAAGTTTAATTCACCCATATGACTCATCTCAAAATCTTTTGTCATTATTTCAGAAAATTCTTTAGTCATTTAAAAATTAGTCGATCTGAAAATGATATCATCTACATAAACTTGTACTAGTTGAATATCGTTTTTATTTCTTTTATAAAAGGAGTGTTATCTACTTTACCAATTTCAAAGTGTGATTGTAATAAGTAAGATCTTAGTCTATCATACCAGGATCTAGGAGCTTGTTTTAGACCATATAGAGCTTTCTTAAGTTTGTAAACATGATTGGTAATTTTTCATTTTAAAAATGTGGTGGTTGTTCAACTTATACTTCCTCTTTTACAAATCCATTTAAAAAGGCGCTTTTAACATCTATTTGAAATAATTTGAAATTATTATGATTTGCGAAAGCAAGTAGAATCCAAACGGCTTCTAATCTTGCTATGGAAGCAAAGGTTTCATCAAAATCTATTCCTTATTCTTGACAATAACCTTGAGCGACTAACCAGGCTTTATTTCTAACAACCTCTCCTTGTTCATTCATTTTATTTTTACAAACCCATTTAGTTCCAATTATAGTTTTATTTTCAGGTCTAGAAACAAGTTCTCAAACATCATTTCTAGTGAATTGATTTAGTTCTTCTTGCATAGCCAAAATCCATGAATCATCAGTTGATGCTTCTTTTGGATTTTTGGGTTCAATAGATGATATAAAAGCTACATTGCTCATTTTACTTAATTGATTTCTAGTTTTAACAACAGATTGCATATCTCCTAATATATTTTCTATAGGATGATCTTTTAAAAGTTTAGTCCTTTTATTAGGATGATTAATTTCATTATTAGTTTCAGTTGACTCTTGATTTTGAGTGATTAAATCCTCTTCATCGTTATCTTCAAAAAAATTTGAGATTTTCATCGAATGAAACATGCATTGTTTCTTCGATAGTGTTAGTTCTTAAATTAAACACTCTGTACGCTTTACTTTTATTAGAATATCCGATAAAGATACCTTTGTCTAATTTAGGATCAAATTTATCTCAGTTATCTTTCGTATTTAAAATAAAACATTTGCTTCCAAAAATTCTAAAATAAGATACCTTAGGTTTCTTTCTGTAAAGAAGTTCATAAGACGTCTTATCAGTTAAAGGTCTAATTAAAATTCTATTTAAAATATAATAGGCGGTAGTAATTGGTTCTGCCCAAAAATACTTTGGTAATTTACTATCTGACCATCTCAATTTACCCCATCCCTCGGTCAAGAGTGAAGCAGGAAGGCTGATTTTAAGCCCTACTGGAACATCGTTCATAACCCTCACAGATAGAATAAGCCTACTTTGTTAGTTTTAATGCTAAGTACATGACTAAATACTTTCCATCGACATGGGTAATTCACACAAAATATGATTAAGTCACATAAATCACGATTAAGTCACAAAAAGCGACTTCTGATCTTCTTTTATTAAATAATTATTCTTTATGTAATTTAAAACTTATTTTATCAAATAATATTTCCTTCAAAAGTAAGCGAACAATATATAGGAGTCCTCCTAAGGGGATCACAAATGCGTACGTTCTAAAAGCAAGAGATGTTTTATATGAATGAGTCCACCCTAGGGGATCTCAAACTATAGAAATCTGATATGCTTCTATTCATGTCCTTTTCCTACTTGTGTATATATTTAAAATACTTTATAAAAGATATATACATGTATTCTATTATTTCACTATTAATTTGTATTCTTTTCAATGCCTCAAAATGTATTCATATACTTATCTCAAAGTTACAAGAATATCCACAAACCACTTGGCAAGATTTTCCACTTTAAAGTATTAAAAAGGGATTAAAAACAAATGTTACAAAAACATTGTTTACTATAAACCCAAAACCATTTCATACTTAAACTTATCTTTAAAACTTTCTTTTTAAATATCTAACTACATTCATAAGTATATTCAAATGGATTAAAAACAAATGTTACCAAAACATTGTTTGCTATAAACCCAAAACCATTCTAATTTATCATTATCTTTAAAACATTGTTTTTAAAGATCTAAATATATTTATAAACAAGATAATATACTTTTAATTAACCTCTCAAAATCAATCATTTATGATTAAGTGTTACAACCAAAACCGCTTACCCTTTTGTAAAATACTTTGCTTGCTTTTTCGAACTTATATATATACACACACTTTTAGAATACTTATAAATAAATTTTAAATATACATATAAAATATTATTTTAAAAAAAGAAATTTAGAATATAACAAAAATCATAAAAAAGAATGTTTTATACTTAAAAACCCTTTAATTTAAAAATTCACATATAATTAATAAAAATATATTTGAACTTAAAACCACTTTTAAAATACTCTAATAAATGTTATTAAACATCCTTAAAATGACTGTAAAAACATACTTTGTTTAAATGTCATTTTTAAATCATTTAAAATTTCAAATAGCATACAACAATATTTACAGAACTGCTATCATTAGTTTAGAAAGATCCAGAATGTGTTGCGGATGGAAAATATTGTTGTTTCCTGTTCTTGCCACAAAACCAGTTTCAAAGGCCTAAATGTTTGGCTTATTTTCAACTAGTTAACAATCGATTTAAAATCCAACTTTTTCACATAAGTAATTTACTATATTACTTAATAACCATGCAAAGAAACCCCTAAAGATATCTTTCAAGATCATATTAAAAATTCCTAAAAAAAAAAACAAGTTTCTCAAAGTGCTCATATAACAACATTTTCGCCATTGACTTTTTCCACTTTGTTCAACTAGTTTTAAAATGATTTAAATTTTAACATTTTTACAGTAAATGCTACACATCTAGTACTTAGGAAAACAATAAAGAAACCCATAAGGATGTCTTTCAAAATAATTTTAAAAATCATAGAACACTAGATATTTACAAAGTGCATCCATAGTGACCTTTTTGCTATGAATTTTACAACTTTGTCCCTTAAGTTCTATAAATTTTCAAACCACTTTCTCACTGTAACGTACGTTAATATAATTTTAGATCATAACAAAAATATAACTTTTACAATATATTCACTTATAACCATTTTAAGCAAGTTAAACACAAAGGATTTCAAAGTGCACTTATAACGACTATTCTCACTTCAAACACACTTCAATGCCATACACAACCAAACCAAATATGTAAACACAAAGTCATGGCTATAATACATGTTGCAGAGGATAATAAAGCGACAATATACAATATAAAGTTGTTATTTGTTTTCAAAAGAAAGTACGATCCAAAATTATAACATTATTAGTTCATTATTTAACTTTATATTAAGCACGCATATATGCACAATATATACTATCAAATAGCGAGTAAACTCACACCAATACCAAGCTAGAACAATAGCCACCTAGAATTACATGAACACTTCCTACCATCACCAACTAGCCAAAGCTTCCACCTTTAGCACATAAATGCTCTTAGCCAAGCTCCCCACTCAACATATTGCTCATGGCCTCCACACCGTATCCTATTTTTTTCATCTTCTTTAAACTTTGAGTTGCTTTCCATGTTTCTAATATGCCATAAGGATTCTGCCAAAATTTAAGAGGGATTGGAGACCATTGCTATTAATTTGAGAAAGTTAGAGAAGAGAAAGAGGCATGAAGAAGCATGTTTTTAGTTCCCACTTTGCAACTGAATTTTGTGAACTTAGAAGATTATTATATAGAATTTCTCAAGAGGTTACCACCACTTCCTAAACCCTATATTTATGGTTAAAAGAAGTTCCCATGATGCTTTTCCCATATGCAAAATTTCCACCTCACCTTCGACCAAAACCCCTTCTCAACTCTAAAGTATCTTCTTCTTAATCCATTAGCTAATCTCATTACTATTAACATTTAGGTAGCCACATGTTAATTAATGGCACATTATTATATTAGGCATTCCCTAAGAGTTCAAACAACTTTTATCAAGTAAAAAGTTGTTTATCGATAAAACAATTTTTGGCCACATTATCGATATTTCTTTAAGCTATTTATTTTTGTAAAAAAAATTCAAAAAGTTTAGTTTTGAAATGGCAGGCCTTGGTCTAGCCCCATTACAAATGATTTCTTCGGGAGGAACTGTCGTTGATACAAGTGTACCTATCCCACCTCCTATTGTTGATCATGTTCCTCCGACTCTGCCTTCGGAAAGCATTCCTATTCACTTGAGTTCAGAAGAGGAAGTTGATGCGATGCCCTTAGCCGGAGATCGGCCGTCGAAAAGCAAAGGTTCAAAGAGAAAGCTACGCGACGAATCCAACGGGTCATACGCCAAACCACTCTAAATCTCTGTGTTTATCTACTGTTTTTCTAATTATTGTTTGGAGTGTTTGTTATATAATCTTCTTTTTAAATTTATTTTCTTCATTTTATCTCTTCAAACACTTTCGAAGAGTGTTGTGCCCAATTTTGGTACAAACAGGCCGCATTATCGATATTTCTCCAAGCTATTTATTTTTGTAAACAAAAACAAGTTTTTCATCATTAATTATTAATAAAAAGAGGGTTAACAAGGTTATAAATCCAATTTAATCACATTAAATCGAAAATTCAAATATTTAAATAATTTAGATATTTGTATGAAGTATTTGAAATCCCAAGTAGCTGCATATTAATTGCCTAGATAAATATTTTGCCAATGCAAGCAGGGTTGACTGGACACTTTCCAAGTTTTATTAGAAAAATAGAAGCTACATGGTTATTGAAAGATGAAAAGGAAACCCAAACAAAAGGAAAACCCTAAACCTAACCCGACAAACTAGGCCCATGGCGATGAGATCAAAATAACAATTTAATGCCATTGAGAAAGGGGTATTGTTTCTATTATTCGTTCTCTTGTTCTTCATCTTTTGGATCATTTTCCTTTTTATAGTTCTCACTCGAGCTAAACTTGTAATATGAGTGTGATTGATTGTATGATCGTTCCTTTTGTATGAAATTGCTTAGGCTATCTTTTTGAGCAAAGTTAGGAGAACCACTGGTGTCGGGATATGCCAACTAGTGGCTTTGAAAATTCAGAGCCATTCTTGGTAGAGTCGTGTTTGGGTGAATCAAAGTTTGCACAATTCACAAGGAATTTTGAGTTTGTATGCATCAAGATTCCAGCTTCTATCCGGCACCGAAACTCCGGCCATCTTGATACGGTTTCGGTGGTGACCGAAATATATCTGTCCAATAACCCGTTTTATTACGTAGGGTTAAAAAAAATTGTAGAAAGGTTAAAAAACCAAAAAAACAGAGAACTTCAACTTAATTCAAATAATTACATTTAACATTTTGTAAGAAATATCAGACAAGAAATTGGGCTTTGAATTTTCAGTCAATTCAATCATATGCAAAAGAATCAATTTTCGGCTATAAAACCATAATTATCTTGTAATAATACACAAAACAAAAGCTTACAACTTCAAAGCCATTTGCAATTGCAGGAATCCTAAATCCAAACTGTAGTTTACTCCAATAACGTAGCTTACTCTGTGCAATCAAATTAACACGTACAAGCTAGCTTGAAGCAGGTGTCTGCTTTTGTTTTTTCCTTTCTTTTGAATATGTGAATTTGTTGGACAGTAATAAAATCGATGAATGTGGTAATAAACTAGGGCATGGTTGGCAAAGATAATGGATTAAGGGTAACTGGACTAGGGTTCTAAACTGCGTTGGGCTAATTAGTAATACAATATGTGAGTTGGCTTTTAACTTTTATCAGTAACTGGATTAGGCGTAATTGCATTAGCTTGAAACATTTATCAGTAAAATCTGACCAAGTAAATATTTAATAGATAAATGTTTTATTTAGTTAACAGTTAAAATTTATCGGTAATTAAAAGCTATCACTTAGATTTTTATTTAGTTAAAATTGAAGTTGCTATTAATAATAGTTCTGTTATATAATTTGTATAATTTTTGTTTATTATTTATTTATAATTTTAGATGCTTAAATATGGCAAATCGTGATATCATTTGGAATTACTGCATGGAAATCAGTATCAACAAGAAGAAAACAAATTATGATGACACACATATGATAACGTTCGTAGTTATAGGTATTCTACGTCTTACCATGCTGGAGGTTTTCGTATTATGGAACGTCAAGTACACAAGAAGAACCATCACTATTTGATAATATGATGACGGCACTATTAAATTCAAATCAAATGCAGCAGTATGTTTTTCCACCTTATTATAATCTAAGACAAATGAAGACAACGATGACCACAGCTCATATGATTGCAAACTTGTATCAAAGTGGAATTCTCAAGATTTTCAAAATGGAACTGAAATATTAAAAAATTTCAATACTTATAGAACGGACCCTTGGTATGCATGAAGTTACATTAAATTATAGGTGCATACTCAACTCTTGGCATGAACCACGCAAGATACAAGTGCTACTGTCAATTTGGATAGAAAATTTAAGCCTGTTTCAGAGTAGGGCATGAGTTTGACATGGCTTTCCAAAACATAAAGTTATCTCTTTTTGAGTCAAATTGTGACTAAACTGTTGGGATCCCTCCTTAATTTGAGAGTTTCTAGAAAATTCTAGATGTTTCTAGAGAAATCTAGAATTTTCTAGAATGTTCCGGAGAACTCTAGAGAAGTGTAGAACTCTCTAGAATCTTGTGGAAGAGTGTGGAACCCTCTGGAATATTCTAGAGATGTGTGGAACCTTCTGGAACCTTACGGAAGAGTATGGAAGAATAAAGAAGGGAATGGAAGAGTGTAGAGATTCCTAGAGAGTGTGGTGGATTCTAGAGAATCAATCTCTACCGTCGGATGCATGTAATCTCCACCATTCATTATGGAGGTTGAGTAGTATAAATAGGAGAAGGAGCCCTATTACTAGCCATCCAAGAATCCAAGGAAGAAGCCACTTATTAGAGTGAGAAAAAACTTGAGAGTTAGAGAGATCCTCTTTGATAGAAAAGAGTGATAGCTTGAGAAGTATTTATCCTCAAGCTTGAGTGAGCCACCAAGTGTGAGTTACTTTTGTAATCATATTATTGTAATCCTGCTATTCTTTTGTATAGTGGAAGAATCTCCATATTGGAGAATTATAAACTCTTGTGCTTCCATTGCTACTTTTAATCTTAAAGTGCCTATCTTAACTTCACGAAGTGGGGAAGACCGAGATTTCCCCAACAGTGGTATCGGAGCCAGGTTCATCTGTAGCCGTAATCAAGCTCGTGTAAGTTCAAGATGGAGGATATTGTCGCTCATGCTGGAGACATGTTCAAGCTCACAGCTAACAACTACTCCAATTGGAAGCCAATGATGGAGGACCACTTGTATTGTAAGGATTTGTATGAGCCCATCATCTACAAAAATAAGGTGGAAGGAAAGAGTGATGCTCAGTGGGAACTGTTGAACCGTAAGGCTGTTGCTATGATCCGTAAGTACATCGACAAAACTCTCTTCGAGCATGTTTCTACTTATACCAATGCCTATGAATTATGGACAAAGCTTGAGTCCATGATTCAGAAGAAAACGCCTCGCAACAAGGCCAATTTAGTTCGACGGTTGGTGAAATTGGAGTATAAGGATGGTCATAGTATGATTGAGCACTTGAATAACTTCAAGGGGCTCGTAAATCAACTAACAAAAATTGATATGAAGATTGATGATGAGCTACAAGCCCTTCTACTCCTTAGTTCCTTACCGGAAAGTTGGGACACACTTGTTGTCATGCTAAGTAACTCAGCTTCGGAAGGAAAGTTAACTATGGATACCGTCAGTGACAGCCTTCTTGGTGAAGAAGCAAGGAGAATGGAACGAGATGAGTCTATCCATCCCGAAGCTAATGTTGTTGAGAATCAAGGTAGGAATGAAACTCGTGGACGTAGTAAGAGCCGAAATCCCCATCAATCTCGAGGTAGATCCAAGTCACGCTCGAAGATTGCATGCTATTACTATGGAAGGATGGGTCACAAGAAAATGGAATGTCGAAACTTTAAAAGAGACTAAAAGGCCGGTAATGTTAAGCCTGACAAAATAAGCCTAACAAAGAAGCAAGAAGAAAAGAGTACTACTGCGATAGTATTAAAGGAAGATCTGCTATCTCTCGTTGGTGAAAGTAACATTCTAAATATTGCTTGTGATGAGAGTTCTTGGATTGTTGATTCTGGTGCTTCCTTCCATGTTACTCCACATGAAAACTTCTTCTCATCCTACCAAAGAGGTGACTTTGGCACGGTGCAAATGGAAAATCAAGATAGAAGCAAGATTGTTGGAATAGGAGACATCATTCTGACGACAAGCACCGGGTGCAAGCTTGTTTTGAAAGATGTGAGGCATGTCCTGACCATGCGCCTCAGTCTTATCTCCGCTGGAAAGCTAGATGATGACGGTCTAATGAATTGCTTTGGTGAAGGGAAGTGAAAGCTCACTAAAGGAAGTTTGGCAATAGCTCGAGGGAAGAAGGTAGGATCATTGTATGTAATGCAAGCTAAGCAATGCAAAGGAGAAGTAAACATCTCTACTGATGATATGGACACATGGCATAAAAGACTTGGGCACATTAGTGAGAAAGGTCTTCACATACTCGCTCAGAAACAACTCCTCCCTTACGTAAAAGGTAAACCACTTCATCCTTGTGCTCATTGTTTAGCTGGCAAACATAGGGTTGCTTTCCAAAGATCTTCTCCGTCCATAAGAAGAAAGAACATTCTAGACCTCGTGCACACTAACATGTGTTCGATGTCTGAGAGATCCATTGGTGGTGCTTTATATTTTGTCACCTTCATTGATGATCATTCAAGGAAAGTATGGTTGCACCTGTTAAAATCAAAGGATCAAGTGCTTGATGCCTTCAAAGAATTCCATGCTCTGGTGGAGCATGAGACTGGACGGAAGATCAAGTGTGTACGATCAGATAACGAATGTGAGTATAGAGGTCCTTTTGAAGACTATTGCAAGAAATATGGCATTAGGCTAGAGAAGACTCCACCCAAGACACCACAATTGAATGGGCTAGCTGAGAGAATGAACCGAACCATTGAAGAAAGAGTTCGTTGTGTTCTCTCTCATGCTAAGTTACCCAAATCATTCTGGGGAGAAGCTATAATGGCTGTGGCCGACATTGTCAACCTCACACCATCAGTTCCTTTGGATGGGGCCATTCCTGAGGAAGTTTGGACAGGAAAGAGGGCTTCATATAATCATCTCAAGGTGTTCGGGTGCAGGGCATTTGTTCACATCCCCAAAGATGAGAGAGCTAAGCTTGATGCAAAGACAAAGGAGTGTATTTATCTTCGTTCACCTAAGGATGAATTTGGGTACCGGTTGTGGGACCCAATTAATAAGAGGGTTATTCGCAGTAGAGACGTTGTATTCTTCGAAGACCAAACAATTGAAGATATCAAGAATTCAGAGGGGCCAAGATTGAGAAGCAGTAAGAACATTGAACCTACTCTGGTTCGACATGAAGATAACAACACACAAGAAAGCAGTGAAGCTGAAGATCATGAAATTCATGATGAACCAGTCCAGGAAGAACCTCAATCTAGCACTCCAATCGCACCAGAGCCAAGACGATCCTCAAGGGACAGAAGACCATCCACCCGATACAACATAGAGGAGTACGTTACGCTCACTGATGAGGGGGAGCCTCAAAGCTATAAAGAAGCAATGAGTGATTGTCATAAAGAAGAGTGGAGAATAGCCATGCAAGAAGAAATGCAATTCTTGCATGAGAATAACACATATGAACTAGTGGAGCTACCAAAACATAGAAGAGCCCTGAAGAATAAGTGGGTGTATAGAATCAAGACCGAAGAGAACTGTTCAAAGCCTCGCTACAAAGCTCGATTAGTCGTCAAAGGATTTGGACAAGAAAAAGGTACTGACTTTGAAGAGATATTCTCTCCCGTGGTAAAGATGTCATCAATCCGAGTTGTGCTTAGCCTAGCAGCCGTGCAAGATTTGGAGATTGAACAACTCGATGTCAAGACGGCGTTTCTACATGGTGACCTAAAGGAAGAGATCTACATGGAACAGCCTGAGGGATTCAAAGTTCCAGGAAAAGAAGATCTACATTGGGTTGCAGTCAAATGGATCCTCCGATATCTACGTGGAACTTCCAAAAGATGTTTCTGCTTTGGAAAAGGAAAACCTGTGTTAGAAGGATATACAGACGTAGACTTGGCTGGTGACATTGATTCAAGGAAATCAACATCAGGATACCTAACCACTTTTGTAGGGGGAGCTATTTCATGGCAATCAAAGCTGCAAAAGTGTATTGCATTATCCACTATAGAGGCAGAGTATATCGCAGCTACTGAAGCTTGCAAGGAGATGTTGTGGGTGAAGAACTTGTTGCATGAATTGGGAGTGGATCAAGAAAAGTATGTCTTGAAGTGTGACAATCAAAGTGCAATTAACTTGGCAAAGAATTCAACATTTCATTCCCGCACAAAGCATATTGATACAAGATATCACTGGATCCGAGGAGTCCTCGAGGAAAAGCAAATACATCTTGACAAGGTTCACATAGATGAGAACTGGTCTGACATGATGACCAAGGTAGTACCAATAAAGAAGTTTGAAGACTACTGTCAAGGTGCCGGTGTACTACTGCCCCCCAATTAAGTCGGGAGGGGAGATTTGTTAGGATCCCTCCTTAATTGGAGAGTTTCTAGAAAATTCTAGATGTTTCTAGAGAAATCTAGAATTTTCTAGAATGTTCCGGAGAACTCTAGAGAAGTGTAGAACTCTCTAGAATCTTGTGGAAGAGTGTGAAACCCTCTGGAATATTCTAGAGATGTGTGAAACCTTCTGTAACCTTACGGAAGAGTATGGAAGAATAAAGAAGGGAATGGAAGAGTGTAGAGATTCCTAGAGAGTGTGGAGCATTCTAGAGAATCAATCTCTACCGTCGGATGCATGTAATCTCCACCATTCATTATGGAGGTTGAGTAGTATAAATAGGAGAAGGAGCCCTATTACTAGCCATCCAAGAATCCAAGGAAGAAGCCACTTCTTAGAGTGAGAAAAAACTTGAGAGTTAGAGAGATCCTCTTTGAGAGAAAAGAGTGATAGCTTGAGAAGTCTTTATCCTCAAGCTTGAGTGAGCCACCAAGTGTGAGTTGCTTTTATAATCATATTATTGTAATCCTACTATTCTTTTGTATAGTGGAAGAGTCTCCATATTGGAGAATTATAAACTCTTGTGCTTTCATTGCTACTTTTAAAGTGCCTATCTTAACTTCACGAAGCGAGGAAGACCGAGATTTCCCCAACATAAACACGTTTCGCCAAAGGAAAAGTAGGTGTTCGACAGAATTCCTTCATGTGATTATAAACTCCAACGATTGAATAAGTATTGTTATCAAGCTTCCAGTAAGTATGGTTGGTGTCGATTGGAAAGCTGGATGTGAATATAGAGTTCCATTGATCAACTTTGATGATAGGAAAGCTAGAGTATGAAGGTTGTTGTGGCCATCCTGAATGTAAGAAACAGCTTTGGCATGTGCAGGAATGCCTGAGGCCAAAGGAAGGCCAAGGGGAGTGCCAAAAGATGATATTATTTTGTTTAGAAGGAGTGGTCCTTACTAATGGTAGGAAAACATCTTTGAGTTTCATCACATTCCTCCATAACTGACTAGGGTTTTGGGGGATTGAAAGTTGCCAAAATTCCTTCTGTTTAATGTAGTGGGTCTTCAGCACTACATCCATTTCTTTGCTTACAACCTCACTGGTAAGAAGGATGTTAAGCACTTCCATTAGAGTTATAAACAGGTAGGCATACATAGGATCTGCCTGCCTAATTCCTTATCTTCCTGTAAAGTAACCATTTGGCTCCTCATTGATTAAGGTAGTGTGAAATGCAGGCATATATCTACGCAAGAAACGGAAGAGGAAAGTTCATTCTGGATAGGATGATAATGAGAGATGGCCAATGGACACTATCAAAAGCTTTATGCATATCAAGATTTGTTGTGCATCTAGGAGAAATATTAGCTCTGGAATAGCCATTCATTATTTTTTGAGTAAGAAAAACATTATCATTTATACTCGTAAAACTGAGAAATGTAACTTGATTGGGTGAAATGATCCTATGTTAGACAGTTTTCATTCTTGTGGATATAATTTTTACAATGCATTTTTACATGACATTGCAGTAGTTGATTGGCCTGTAATCACTCGCCTTTGTGGGATGCTCAATCTTGGGGATTAGTGCGATGTTAGTAGAATAAATATGCCTAGAAGGATACCAGTATAGAAGAAATGATGTGCAGCTTTGGGGAAATTAGATGATATTATAAGCCAACATTTTTGTAGAATTGCACATTGAAACTGTCAGGGTCGCTACGACTTTAGAATGTGAGGCTAAATGAAGCGGTCTTAACTTCATTGTCCGTCACTTGTGTAATCAACTCATAACTCTCAGCAGGAATGACTTCAGGCATACTCAGGGAACTTAACAAGATATTGATCTGCATTTGGTTAGATTTACCAAGAGTTGATGTAAAATATTGTATAAAGGCATGAGTGATATCGTCTTTACTGGTATGAGTTGTGCCATTAGTTCCTTCAATGCAGTGAATTGTGTTTCTATATTTAGCTTTGATACATTTATTGAAGTATTTTGTATTTTTGTCTTCAAAAGCTTCATATAAGTAACTTTACTTTTATCTTGCTTCCTCCCCTTTAAAATTAAGGAAATGGAGAAGCTCCTTGTTTTGTCCATGTTTGGTCTGAAAGAAGTTGGTAAGTTGAAGAAGTTGGTAAGTTGGGTCGTTCGGGAGATTGATTTGTATTTTAGCAAGCTTATTCCTCACCCCTAATGGTTCTTGTGATCTTCTGCCAAAAGTAGTTTTGCTTCGAAGTCCCGGCATATGCTTTAGTCTCTTGAGATTATTTTGTAATATAGACACACATACACTACTAGAAAAGGCGTCATTACCGACAGCAATGACCGACGGCTTCCGACGGCTTATTTCCGACAGCTTTCGACGGGCCGTCGGCGGCCGTCGGAAACCATCGGAAATTTGCGATTATACCTGCAGCCAAGCCTTCTTCTTCCTCCTCCTTTCATACGAAAATTATAAACCAAAACCCCCAAATTCCTTCTCCAAGCTTGCAATCCTTAATTTTTAACTTCCGGATCCTCCACAGCTGCCTAATCAAACTCCATTACTCTTAATCTCAGGTATAATCTCTTATTTTTGCGAAAAGTTCAGTTTTTACCCTAATTGTAGATTTGCATAAATTGATAAATTAGGACGAATTAGTGATTGCAATTGTTTCCAATAGCATAATAACGGTTTATAGCATCACATGGTATACCTATTTCATCTTTTATCGTGAAATTGTGTAAAACATGTATAATTTGTGATTGTTCATGTATATGTAAATTGTTCTGTATGCTTTGATTCGACGATTGTATACGTTATTTGGAATAAGATTAAATGATTGAATGAATAAGAAGTACTATATTGTGCACGTATTTACTTACGGGAAAAAATGCATTGCTCTAAATTATAATTGTGTGTATTGAAAAATGACAAAAATGTTAAACCAACCTTAAGTTGATTTAATACGTCGAATAAATGTGTTAAATTAATATATATTTTTGTAAATGTGAACAGTGAGTAAAACTGTATTTTTTCGTAAAATGCACGCATGTAACTGACAAATGTCCCTTAGAGAGTTTTTGGCCCCGTCTGACGAGTGTTGTACATGATCGTTGTATAAGTAGTCGTTTTTTTCAAAAAACGACCATTTATATTCATCTGGTGCAATGTTTGTCGGATTTGTCCCTGTATTGGACAAGTTATGAACACAGTAAGCATTTACAATTTGTATACTACTTTGTCTCAAACGGTTCATAAAATTTCGGCCTAACTTTTCTTTTTTGCGTACACGCATTTGTGTACAATGCAGGGAACAAAAGGGAAATGCTGCCGAAATTTTGTTGAATCGTTTGAGACAAAGTAATATACGAAATGTAAATGCTTACTGTGTTTGTAATGGAAAGTAGGATGCCTGACCAATGGAAAAAAAATTATATATATTTTTAAATCGATACGTTAAAAAATAAAATGTGCCCTATTTGAAAATATTTTTAAATTTGTGAAGTTGTTCTTTAAATTCAAATTATTATACGATCATGAAAATAATCTTTTTCGAATTTGTATTCTTCAAAATAAATATTAAATTTTGAGCTTCTCATTTTGTCAAATAGGAAAAATGATTGATTATTTTGTTGATCGACTGAGGGGCTCAATAAAAGAAGATTTTTATAATGGTATAAATGTGTTTGTTGAATTCGCTTTAAGTAATAATGGAAACGATCTAGAAATTCGTTGTCCGTGTAGTAAGTGTAGACATTTGAACTATTTGTTACCAGATATTGTGAAAGTTCATTTGTGCCAACACGGTTTCGCACCCGAGTATTATGTTTGGGATCGGCATGGAGAAGTTGTAGCAAATACTTCTGTAGAGTCTGAAAGTGTCGTTAACGAAATAGTTTCAACGACCCGTATAGAAAATATGGTCGAAGATGCAGCACGATCAATGTTCCCTATGGCTGAAGTTGACGACGATGATGGAAATGTTGAAGAACCAAATATTGAAGCAAAAAAATTTTATGATTTACTAGATGCTGCTAAGAAACCTATTTGGGTTGGTTGTAAAAGCGGCACTCGGCTGTCAGTAATCGCAGAATACATTGCGGTGAAGTCAAAATACAACATCACTGAAGCTGGGTTTACGGCTGTTGTACAAGCTGCAAAAAGACATATGCCGCCCGATAATCTAATGTGTGAAAATCACTACGAAGTTAAAAAACTTATGTCGGCTTTTGGTTTACTGTATCAGAAAATATATACATGTTTAAAAGGCTGCATGTTGTTTTGAAAAGAAGACGCAAACCTTAAAAATTGTAAAGTTTGTAACCAGGAGAGATACAAACCCAAAAAAAGAAGGGGAAGGAAGTTCCGTACAAGTGTATGCACTACTTACCCATAACTCCAAGACTTCAAAGATTATATGCATCTTCTGTAACTGCATCTAATATGAGATGGCATAGCGTGAGAACGGAGGAAGATGATACGCTGACACATCCGGCCGATGGAGAAGCATGGAAGCATTTCGATGAAACGTATCCAAATTTTGCAGCGGAGAGTCGAAATGTTAGATTGAGATTATGTTCGGACGGTTTTTCTCCATTTTCTCAATTTGGTTCTAAATATTCATCCTGGCCCATTATCGTCACACCGTATGATTTACCTCCGTGGATATGTATGAAAACGCAATATATGTTTCTTACCGTTGTCGTTCCTCGCCCCGACGATCCGACACAAGGAATCGATGTATATTTACAACCGTTGATTGAGGAATTAAAAATACTGTGGAACGAAGGAGTAGAAACATACGATGTGTCCAAGAAGAAAAAATTTCATATGTTTGCTTCTTTGTTGTGGACTATAAGTGATTTTCCTGCCTATGCAATGCTTTCGGGATGGAGTACTGCCGGTCGTCTAGCATGTCCATATTGCATGGATGAAACACGAGCGTTTTCTTTACCTCATGGTAAGAAAATTTCATGGTTTGACTATCATCGATATTTTCTCCATGTAAATCATCCCTTCAGATGAGACAAGAAAAACTTTTTAGCTAATAGAGTAGAAACCAGACAACCACCGACGATATGGTCAACCGAAGACATATATGAACTTGTTGAGGACTATCCAAAGATATATGAAACTGGCGAGCAAACAGAAATTGAAGGCAAATCAGTTGTTCATAACAGGTGCAAATAAACTATTTTTTGGGAGTTGCCGTATTGGAAACATCTTCTACTTCGCCATAATATAGATGTGATGCACAATGAGAAAAATGTATTTGATAATGTTTTTAACACAATTATGAATGTGAAAGGGAAGACAAAGGATGATTTGAAATCAAGACGTGATATAGAAGAATTATGCAAACGTCCTGAGCTTCATATAAAACCAAATGACAGTAAAAAAACCCAAAGCATGTTACGAATTAGATAATAATCAAGTTAAAGCTGTGTTAAAATGGGTGGAAGGGTTAAGATTTCCTGATGGGATATCACCAAATCTTCGTAGATGTGTTGACTTTAAAAATGGTAGATTGAGCGGAATGAAAAGTCACGACTGTCACATAATGATGGAAAATTTATTTGCCGTAATGTTCAAAGAACTACTGCCGTTAAAAGTTTGGAAGGTAGTAACGGAGCTTAGTATGTTTTACAAAGAGCTTTGTTCGACTACTTTAAAAGTGCAACGTTTAACGTAAACTTGAAGTGGACATTCCTATATTGCTTTGCAAATTAGTGAAAATATTTCCGCCAGGTTTTTTTAATGTGATGGAACATTTACCTATTCATCTTCCATCTGAAGCAGGACTTCGAGGTCCTGTCCAATATGGATGGATGTATCCATTTGAGAGGTATGTAATATGTTATAACGTAATTTAATTGCATTTGAAAGATGAAGTTAATATAAATTAATTTTGCATAGATATTTGAATCATCTGAAGAAAAAATGAGGCAAAAAGCACGAGTTGAAGGTTCGATATGCAAATCTTACATCGAAGAAGAAGCTTCGTTCTTTTTCTCTCATTATTTCAGTGACCGTGTGAATATTTCATTTCAAAGTGTTCCTCGTAATGACGAAGGAGACGAACAAGAGTCCTCTCAAGCAATGTTATCTATTTTTAGACAATATGGTCGGCCTTCTGGAAAATGTTTAGAAATATGGCTAGACGATAGAGATCTTCTTGTAGCACACACTTATATTCTTCTAAATTGTGCCGAGGTTGCACAGTTTGTTAGGTAATCTAAAATAATAATTTGTGTTTTATTCTTTTCTATAATGCATGCGCGTGCATAACTTAATGTAATAATTTGTTTATATAAACAGTGTTTATGAACGTGAACATCCGAACGGAGATCTCAGTAAAGAATTTTCCGGTTGGTTTTCAAATTACGCTTATGAGCCGAGAAATCGTGTTGTTGACGAAGGGTTGAAACATCTTGCGATGGGACCAAAAAGAGTGGTCAAGACATATCCAATATATTTCGTCAATGAATATAAGTTTAACACCAAAGAATACGGTGTAGAAAAATTAACAAATAATACTGGTGTATTTGTCAAAAGTTGTGACGATCCAGAAAATCATTTAAATGATTTTTATGGCGTTCTAACACAAATTTTGCAACTGACATATTTCTCACGACCTGTGGAGGAGGTGTTTCTATTTAGATGCAATTGATTTAGCAATGTTTCAGGTTTTGGAATTAATGTGCACAAGGATTATAATCTTATCGAAATAAAGCATACATCGCACTATCACAAGTATGATACTTTTGTACTAGCCAAGCAAGCATTGCAAGTTTATTACGCTCCTTATCCGTCTCTAAAAAGAGATAAAGCAGATTGGTCTGCAGTTTTTAAAACAAAGGCCAGATTCACATTCGATAGGAAGAATATTCCTGACGAATAAGCTTATCAGGCAGATCTTGAGCAAAATAACGAAATAATAATTACAGACGATCATACAGATTTTGGTCCTTTGATCGATGAATCAAATGTTTTGGTAGAAGCGTTTGACAGTCCAGAGGAAAATATCATCGAAAACAAGACCGAATCTGAATCAGAAGACGATGATGACTGATATAAATCTGAATCTGTTTTTTTGCAATTGATGTAACTATGTTGAATTCTTGATGTATTATTAAATTGATGTAACTATGAACCAAATCCGTTTACTATTGCAATTTGCATGTTTTATATTATTTCCATTTGTCATTTATTTAGCAATTTTTATTAAATATGCAATGAACTCTGCTTATCGTTGGAAGAGTACATCCATTATGAATCAGGTATAACACACTTCCATTTCTATTTCCATTTCAGTCATTAATTAAGCAATTTATACCGTTGATGTCATTTTCATATGAAATATATTTCATTACCATGTTATTATTCTCTTATATAATGATGTGTATATGTCATAGGTTTATCATTATGTCATATAGAGGTAGGAGCTCTTCCCGATCGTTAGGAGGTGATGGCAGTGGCCCATCGCAATAGCCACAGCGTGCAGTTGTATCGTTAGTCCCTAGAGCAGATGGGTAAGAATTGAATTTTATTCAGCATCTTATTTTTTCTATGATATACGTACATAGTTATCTATATCGTACTTAAAAACAGGGGGTTCGACCTACTTCCCTCTAAGGTTGTGATGGATGTCTCTAGAGCTTCTTATCGCAGTAGGATGAGTGCTTGCTGGCCGAAGTGGAATAACATCCCTCCTCACATCATAGAGTGCATATGGCAGGATGTCCTAGTATGTATATTTTTCTGTTTCCATTTTTAATTCGTTTTTGTCATTCTTCTACTGTTTATCGTTTAAAGTGTAATCTTTTTTTTAACACAGGCTGAGATAGACATCTAGACAGACGATCAGATGCTGGCACGAGCATACTCGATGAAGAAGATGCGCAAGAACTACAGGGACACGATATCTGAGATTAAGAAATCTGGTAAGAAACCACGGTGGATGGGAGAGAGCGTGTGGCAAGGTTGGTTGAGATACTGGGAGATGGACGATGCGAAGGCAAGTATACTAATTTTTTTTAATTATTAATTTGGCGTGATCGAAAAATAATGTATCAAATTTTGAATGTACAGGCAGAGTCGGATAGAAACTTTGCAAATAGAAATAAGAATCCTGTCACTCATCGCGGAGGATCGGAGTCGTTTCAGCAGTATCGGCAGGAGTTGGTAAATTTACTGAATAATAAATGTAAATAGTTTATGCTATATGATTTTAAATGTATAATAATTGTATGTAACAATCAACTTCAAGAAGCCGAGACACATGGTCCTGTCAGCTATATGGACATGTTCACCCGTATGCATGTTGTCGAGCATGTTAATCCAGACGGGACTGTTTCGTATACATGGCAGGACGATAAATGCAGCAAAAGCCATGTAAGCATATTTCATTTTATTCAGTATTAATAATTATTTTAATTGTTAAACTATGATGAAATAAGATATGATATTATTAATTTGTTAATGCATGAGATGTTTATGGAGCAGCGGAAGAAACTCCTTGCTGATACAGGTCGAGATCAGCTGACGACCGATGAGGAGGACGTTATTTTTGAGTCTGTTATGCATCCAGCAGAGCATGGTCGACGATACGGATTTGGCAATCTAGCGGTAAATAATTTACTTTTTTTTGAAATACTTCAAATATGATATTTTGACCTTTTCAAAACAATAAACTTGGATTTTATACATTTTTCAATTATTGTATGCTAGTAGTCAGAGTAGAGGACGGCGGAGTAGACCTCAGAGTGATCTAGCAGATATAGAAGAATTGCGGACTTGAGTGTCCTAATTGGAGGAGCAGAACCGCCAACAGGCCATGCAGACCGCACAGTTGTTAGAGTACATGCAGCAGTTTGGTGGGCGCTTCCCTTCCTCGGCTGGCTCTGGATCTGGAGGAGATTGATTCATTGTTTGCTTGCTTGTTCGTTCGTTCGTTCAGGTATGTTTTTTTTAGTTTAGAATGATTTGGAAGACGGCGTAGGTAATTGTTGATTTATGTATAATTATGTTTGAAACACTTGGTTCTGTAGTCGTATGAGGATGTGTATGAGAATATTGATGAATTTGTGTATTAACAACATGGTAGAACAGTTATTGTTAGGATTAATGTTAATGTTCGAATGTTTGTGTATATTTTGTATTATATTTTGATGTAATTTTATTTATTTGTGTGTTTATTGAATATTTTGTAGTTTGGGTTTAGATATTTGGTTGGATTATTGTATGTTGGATAATGCAGTACTGATATCATAGTGTTTGGAAGAGAAGTGTGGTTGGAAGGCTATATTTGCAGCGAATTTAAAAAAACAGCAGATTACCGACGGCTTCCGACGGCTTACAGGTCAAAATTTCTGACGGCTTCCGACGGCTCTCGGCGACCTGTAGCATACTATTTCCGACGGTTTCTGACGGATTTCGACATCCGTCGAAATCCGTCAGAAACCGTCGAAATCCGTCGGAGTCTTGTGCGACAGCTTCCGTCGGAATCCGTCGAAAATACTACTCCCCGATGCAATAATTTCCGACGGCTTTTTCCAACGGCGGCCGACGGCTTCTGATGGCCGCCGACGGTTTTCGGCCGTCGGAAAACGTGATTCCCCTTGTAGTGATATATGTATATGTATATGTGTGTGTGGAGGGGTTTCTTAAAGCTCGCTAGTTCCATAAGTCTTGTAGAATTTGTTGAATAGTAGAGTGATCAAAATACAAATTAAAAAATTAAAATGTGTGAAGTTTTTTCATTTCAATAAATGTAGCAATATTTGACCATTTGACAAGGGATTCAATGTTGAGGAACGAGTGATCGAGTTTGCAAAAAGTTCTAGTGGAGTTGTGTGCTTTGTTGCTCCATGTAAAGATATGACCATTTATGGAGCTAGGGATAAGGTTGGCTGGAGCCATACATTGGCTAGCAACATAGTTTGGAGGATGTTGAGCGGGGGTACCACCAAACTTATGTGATGCTTTGTGCATAGAATTGAAATTGCCCACACAAATCAATAGAATTCTTTGTTGAAGACTACATATTTGGTCAAATAGTGGTTGTCTTTGAGAGAGGATATTGAAAGCATATACGAAGGAGATGAGGGAAGTGGTTGAGGTTTGTAAATGTATGGCTTCAATGTGGATGATCTATTGAGTTTCAAAGATTTTCTCAGTTTAAAGCAATGTTGTTGTCCTAGAGAATTAAAATTCTATCTATAGAGCTTGACTCAGGTTGTTTTCAAAATTTCAAAATGGATCAATGAATTTAGCAGTGGTTTCCACTTAGACTGGCTGATCTTTGATTCAAGAATGGAAAGAATACTAAGTTATTGTTCATTTATGAGCCTCTTGGTTTCATTTTGTTTGATAAGGAGAATGACTCCACTTATTTTCCATACTCCAATATAATTAGTTGGCATTTCTTGATTTTTGGATGAGCTGGTTAGCATACTACCTTGTGTTTCTTTTGGGGGTGGAAGTAGAGTGGTTGTCCTCGTTGGTGCATACCCTAATTTGTTTCAGTCTTTACAATTGGCATTATTATCTAAGTCTTCATTCAATAAAAGTTCTTCAACATTAAATTTTTTCATTTTCTTCTTTTTATCTGAGTTTTTCTTTGAAGATTTTGGCTTGGGTGGCATTGTTTTTGAGTTATTTGAGATAGAAAAAGGTGATTGGAGGATTTGTAGAGGATGAGGAGGAGACATAAGGTATGCAAGAGGTGAGAGATGAGCGAAAGGGCTCGATGGTGGGGGTGATATTATGGCAATAAGAGGAAAGGTAGGCGAGAAGGAAGATCAGAGGAGGAAGGTAGGGTACGTGGATTACCATCAAGCTTTGAGTTCATGTGTGAAGGATTAGAAGGTTGAGTGTTTCAGTGTTACCAGTGTCTTCGGGAGGGAGGAGGAAAGGTCAAAATGATTATCACGTATCAAGTTATGCGGGTTGTCAGGAGGGGTTGTATTCAAGATAGAAATGGAGGAAGAGGTTCGGAATAATTAAGGAAGAGAGCTGGTTTCATGTATTAGAATATTCTGCACTGGGCAAGCATTGTCATGTGTTTCTTTAGGTTGAGAGGTGGTAGGTTTAGTCATCAGTAGGGCTTCAACACTGGATGATCAGTAGGTGGTGTAGAAGGATCATTGGCTATAAAGTCAAGAATGGAAAAACAGTTGGAGGTTGATTAGAAGGGTTCCAGTATTTGTGCATGCTTTAGTGGAAGACCCTGCATTTATATGGGATCAATTCCTTTGTCCCCAAAATCGTGTAATTCATATCCTCATCAAATCTACTCTATTCATTTTTCAAGTAGGACCCGTTAGTTAAATTTACAAAGAAATAAATGGTAGAGATCTGAATGGACACATGGGTCATGGAAGGTGGGGGCAAAGGAATTCATCCTCATTTGTACCAAAACCATGAGTAGTTGCATGCACGAGGTGGGATTTCCTGGTTGGAAGTTTGAAAGGTTGGTGAGAAGGATTTAGCTTTTTAATGAGTGGGGTTGAATGTGGTAGCTTCTTGTAGAGATGCATGTGATAGAGTTAGAAGTATACCCTAGCGGCAGTTATCTAGTTTATTACATATATCTAACTCGAAAACTAACTTTGACTAAAATAAAACGTGTTTTATTTTTATGATATACTTGGTATAATAAGTTAGGTTAATTAATTAATTTAATTAAAGTATATTTAATAGAAAATCCATAAATGATATTTTTTTGATAATAGTTACAAGGTGCTATAACCATGAGTAATTTATCACAACGAAATTAAACATACTGCTTTAAATATTTCCAGTCAAGATGTATCGAGACTTTATGTTGATACACCTATTAAGACTAGAGTACGTAATACTCTCCAAATGCTAGACAGTGTATTACTCATGGCTACTGGGGGTATCAAGGGGTTACGTATTGGTAGTTATTAGATAAATATGGAGTGATCACTTGATTTTAATGTTGGTTAATATAGCTAAGGTCAAACAGAAAATATCAATGTAACAAAATTACATAGTTTTCTGACTTGAGAATACTGTTAATCTTCAATTTGGAAACTCTACTTTGATTTTAGTTAAATCGTGTCACAACGGCCATCAAACGACTATGTTGGGTCGAACGGAACACTACAAGGAATACGGTCATTCCTGACGGCTCCAAACCACGGCGGCCATCGACGGTCGTCAGAAGCCTTCGGAAATGCCGTCGGTATATAAAATACGGCATCCGTCCATTTTCAAAGGAAACAAAGAAAGATTTGTGATGGCCTCTGACGGCTTTTTCGACAGTTCCGACATTTTTTTCGATGGTGCGGGCTTCCAGTGGCTTAAAAACATAGCTGAAAACCGTCGGAAGCCATCGGTATGTACGACCGGTTAGCCTTTGGAAGCTTTCGGAATATTTTGACCTATAAGCCGTCGGAAACCATCGGTAGTCGTTGGGAATCTGAGTAAAAAAAAATTCCAGTGGCCCAACAGCGCCTCAATATATATATATATATATATCACAACACATTAAAATCATTGTATATGTGTATGTGTGAGATATATAAATAAAATCAATATTAATATCAATAATAATATAAAACTCAAACATTCCATGCCAAACTCAAACAATTCTAATCAATACAAACCAAACCATCCATCGTCACCCCATAATGTCAAAATCCAACATCAATCTACAGTATATACATCCAATATCAAACCCCACAAATCAATATCAAGCACCAAATGTCCGCAAATCAATCTCACCGTCTCTTATTGTATATATACATAAGTTTTAAAAAAAAAAGCTGCAAAACGTGCCTCATGACTCGACATTAACTCTACAACCACCAGACGAAGGGAATGCTCCATGACGCTTCATATACTCAGCCAAATGTTGGTTCAGTTTCTCCATTTGCGCTACTTGGAGGCGGTCCTGCTCCTGCAGCTGTGCAATCTGCAGTCGATGCTCATTAATCTTCGCATTATCTGAGCCCTTTGGTAATCCCTTTGTGATGCCCGAGCCTACCAAATAAGTGGAAATATGTTTAAGTTATTATGTAACTTTTATAAAAATTTAGAAAAATTTACAACTTAGTTAATTTTTATAAATTACCGATTGATTGTCGTATCCATAGCACATATTTCTCTAGGTCGGGTCCACAATAGAGTGAACGATCGCATTTTCCTCGTTAGTAGTCAACTGCTTCCATCTCGAATGCTCAAGCATCTACGCACATGCTTGCATAAACTTTTCCTACAACGCAAATTTAAATACAGGTAAATATTACATTGCATTATTATAATAATTTATTACTAATTAATTAAAATGATCATTATTAATAACTTATGACTTAAAATATACTTACATGTGCGGCGTCTGCTTTATCATGCTCTTGTCAGGCATACGTCACCGATCCCTCGTTGTCGGTCTATCTAACGGCATGATTATGCACAAATACGTCCATATACACGACGGGAGCCCCACACGCTCTTTCCTGCAATAATTGGTGTATATTATTGTTGTTCATACAAATTTATACAAAAAAAATGTAATAACTGTTCGTAATTGAAATTAATCAATTTACCAGATCCTCACGATGATGCTGAAATGACTCGAGCCACCATGGTATGTAACTAGATTTTTCTGCATGTTCGCTCAGTTCATGAATCCTCTTGAAAATTAAAAATTAAGATTATATATTACAGGTATAAATTATGTATTCTCTACTGGACAAATTAAGGTGACAATTGATAGACGCACCCTGAACTCATCGCTACCCCCCACCATGCGACCTAAGCATCTCATACACCGGTGCACATCCAGTTTGGCTTCAACTGGATTTTCTAATGCTTAACACCGTATCCCTGTAATTCTTTGCAATTTTGGAGTTTCGGTGGTGCTGGCAAAGAGCAACATCCTCCTTTGCAGGTCTACCTCACATTGTATATATGTTGAAAAAATATAAGTTATATATTTACACTTAATCGAAAAATTGTAAAGTGATTATATATGATGATGTATAATTTTACACTTACCAGGAAGTCCTGCCCGATGCTCTCCCAAACATGCTTAGGCATCCTACTCTATCTCGGCCAGCATGCAGTCATACAGCTCATGTATGCATGCCTAGATTGTTGAGCACTATATTGGAAGGCTCAAACTCAAAACCCTTGCACTAAATATGATACAGACAAACCATGACTAATATATCATACAAAATATTTATAATGCGAAAGTAAATATAATAATTATAAGCCATCTGCTTTCAGTAGTAATCTAACTACCGTACACGGTGGCTTCTAGGATGGGTCGCTGCCATCATCTCCACTACGAATGGACCCTCTGAGACGAAAAGGGGGAAACTGACTACGAAGAACTCCGCCGCCTAAAGAAAGACATGTATAATACCTGTCATATACATATTATTTATTATGACAAAAGTTATCATTCAATTATGAGTAAACATATCAAGATTTAACATTAATAATCGCATACAACATACAAAATAAATGTAACATTAATGCTCGCATAACTTATCTTTTTTCGACATGTATACTATTAAATCAGTCATCGTCGTTTATTGATTTAGACTCGGTCTCGTACTTTATATTGTTTTCCTTTATGGTCACAAATTCTTCTACTAATACATTTGATTCATCACCTAGAGGTCCAAAATTGGTTTGATTATTTTTTATTGTAATTTCGCCATTTTCTTCGATATGCGCTTAGTATGCTTGTTCATCTGGAATATTCTTTCCATCAAACGTAAATCTTACCTTCGTTTTAAATATTGCCGACCAATCTTCTTTATCTCTTTTTAGAGATGGATAAGGGTATAACAAATTTATAGGGATTGTTTTACTACTATAAACGGATCGTACTTATGATAACATGATGTATGCTTTATTTCACTAATATTATATTTTTGTTGCACGTTGATTCCAAAACCTAGAACACTACTGAACCAGCTACATCTAAACAAATAAACTTCTTCCGTAGGTCTAGTGAAACATGTTAATTGCAAAACTCGAGTTAGAACGCTGTAAAAATCATTTATGTGATCATTTGGATCATCACTACCTTTTAAATATACACCGATATTGTTAGTTAATTTTTCTGCCTTATATTCTTGGGTGTTGAATATGTATCCATTGACAAAGAATATTGGATATGTCTTGACTTTTATTTTTGTTTCCATTGCAAGGTCTTTCAACCCTTCACCGACAAGACAATTTACCGGATCATATAAATGGTTCGAAAACTAAGTAGCAAAATTTTTGCTGATATCGCCGCTTGGATACTTCGATTCATAAATACTGCATATATAGATAATATATCGCATTACAATGAATACACACATGTATTATTCATGTAAATAATTTTAGATGTGTTACTTAATAATACCTAACAAATGGTGCAACTTCTGCATAGTTAAGAAGAACGTATGTGTGGGCTACATGGTAATCTCCGTCGTCTAACGATACTTTCACATATTTTCCAACAGGGCGTCCCTTTTATCTGAAAATAGATTACACTGATTCAGAAGAATCTTGTTCAATGCCCTCATCATTTCATGTAGGACTTTCAAAAGATAAGTTCACATGGTCACTGAAATAATGAGAGAAAAAGAACGAAGCTATTTCTCTAATATATGATGTGCATATCGAACCTTTAACTCGTGGTTTTTGTCACACTTTTTTCTTTAGATGATTTAAGTATCTATTAAGAATTATTATAATCAAATTTTATTACATGTAATCAAACTAAAATTTAATATACTCAATATTAATACCTTTCACATGGATACAACCATCCATATTGCACAACTCGAAGAAAGGCTTCAAATTGAAGATGAATAGGTAGATGCTCCATTATAATAAAGAAACCCGGAGTAAATCTTTTCTTCAGTTTGTAGAGCGGTGTAGGAATTTCTTCCTCAAGTTTACGTAGACGATCAACTTTTAACGTAGTTAAGCAAAGCTCCTTATAAAACAAATTCAGTTATGTTACAACCCTCCAACTTTTGTGGGCAATAGTTCTTTGAAAGCGACGAGTAATAAATGTTCCATCATTACGTGACAATCATGACTTTTCATCCCACTCAGTTTACCACTCTTACAGTCGACACATCTATGCATATTAGAGAAAATCGCATCAGGAAATCTTAATACTTCCACCCACTTTAACATAACTTTAACTTGGTTATTGTCTAGCTCATAGCATGCTTTGGGTTTTTTGTGTCATTTGGCTTCATATGAAGCTCAGATTAATTGCATATTGCCTCTATATCACGTATTGATTTCAAATCTATTTAGTCTTTCCTTTAATATTCAGAACTATGTTAAATACATTATCGAATATATTTTTCTCGTTGTGCATCACATCGATATTATAATGAATTGGGAGATTTTTCCAATAAGACAACTCCTAAATAAACTTTCTTTTCACCAATTATGAATCATCGATTTACCCTGAATTTCAATTTTTTCGATAGTTTCATGTATCTTTGGATAATCCTTTACAAGGTCATAAATATCTTCGCTTGACTAAATAATTGGTGATCGTAAGATCTCAAGTCTATTATTTGTAAAGCTTTTTATCTTTTCTAAAAGGATGATTAGTATGGAAAAAACAACGTAACGGTCAAACTACGAAATCCATGTAGTGAAGAAAATGCTCGTGTTTCTTCCATGCAATAAGGACAACTAGAGACCAACCATACTCCACCGAGAGCACTGCATATGCAGGAAAATCGCTTACAGTCCACAGCAGATAATCGAACATACGAATTTCTTTTTTTTTGAAATGTCGTATGTTTCAACACCTTTATACAACAATGTTTTGAACTCTTCAATCAACGGTTGTAAATATACGTCGATTCCTTATGTCGGATCAGCAGGGCCAGTGTAACGACACGCCTTTCATCTCATAGAAAGATGCATCATTAATAAGAAAGAAAGGGATAGAAGATAGAAAAGAAAGAACTAAACAATATCAGAATCTCACAGAGGAACGAATAAATTATATTACATCACATAAGATATTACATAGTATCATACAGATCAGAGTTATATAGCTTATACATCATAGAATAGACAGTTATAAAGACCTATCTATCATACAATACAGACTTCATCACAGAGATACAACACAACGGAAACTCTATATATATCTACACGATGAAGCCTCGTGCTTCAGGTCTCCTCCATAAATTCGTCAAAGCAACCTGAATCCCTTGGCTACTCGTAAAAATTTGAGTATCCAAGAGTTTAATAAAACAGAAAATAAACTCCTGGTCAGACCTAGGTCAGGTGTGAGTAAACGGGTTAAAATTTCTTAACTTTGAAAATCTTTGAAAACAAAGGGTATCTCGTAAGACTTCCGCACATAAACACGAAAAAGTTTTTACCTTACGATAACCAAAACATTTGATAGGAAATCCAGTGATATTGAAATAGTGTCTAGGGTTTTCAAATAAATAGAAAAAAGCTGAAATTATTACATGATTAAATTCCAGCATACTAGCCACAAAGTGGTTTACAAAATCAAAACCGTAAAGGCACGTAGGGAAAATGGGTTTCCATCAGTGGCAGGGCTACTGGGGTACCGCCAGTCACAGTACGTGGCCTAGATCACCGTACCAAGGATCCACCCTAGATCCCCTGCAACACAAGGCCGGAACCATCCCTTACTAAATAGTCCCGAACAAGACAACCCCAACAGTTGTTGCGAACCAACTGCCCACTAAGCCGAAATAAAAAGGGACCTCCAGACAGGGGAAAATCTCGTCCTACTTGGACGCGACCCACTTAGCCTTGCTGCAATTCCCCTGTTTTAGCCATGACCGGTTGATGAGGCTTGAGGCAACGATTACCTTTTTAGAACACATCTATCTTAGAATGTGCATCGTCCTCCTGATGATGTTCTAAAAGCATTCAATCCATACAAGTTCGTTCCGAGTTCAAACGAAACCGAAGGCACTATCTCGTTACACTCATTTTGGAATCACCCTCGGAGTTAATGACACTAGCCCTTGCACTCTGAATCTTCATCTCAAAACTGGAAGTACTATTTCCGTTAAACTCATTCTTGGAATCACCATAAGAGTTTTAATGACACATAGTTCTTACACTTCGAGTCTTCATATTGATCTTCACTTGAATTCACGACATAACATTTAATTTGGATCGATGTGGTTTTCGGATATCCAAATTTTGAAAGTCCAATCCCAGTCTCACCGAAATCCAAAACGCCGTCTTTTAAGGCCAAGTTGTTTTAAATAAAAACAATCCAATTTATTATCTATATTCACAAAGATAGATAATTCATAGTATCACAGATAAATAATCCATATTATCACATTTAACCAAAGCATCTCATATCATAGAGCAAACATATCACATATCGGAGATATCACATAATCCAAGGCATTCAACAACATTCAATCATTCACAAGCAAGATTCATTTGTCACACCATCTCTAATTAATTTAATTAACCACCAACGAATTAAATTAATTAGTTAAATTACTTTCAAATCCTGCTTACTTAACATTAATTAATTTCAACCCAATTAATTAATCATCCTTTAATTACTCATCTTAACTAATCATCCTTGATTAATTATTCCTTAATTACATTAAGTAATTATTCTTTAATTAATTACATGAATTAATTATCCTTAACCGTTTACAGTAATTAACCTTTAATTACTCTTACTAATTATAGATTTTTTTAATGATCCTCTAATTACTTTCATTAATTAATTATTATAATGTTTAATTTTATTAAATGATTAATCTTTAATTAATCACATTCATGAATTCTTAATTAATCTCATATAGTAATTTGCAATCCTTTAATTACTTAAGTTAGTCAATTAACTTCTTAATTAATTATTAATTAATCCTTTATTTAATTATATTAAGTAATTAATCCTTAATTATTTCCACTAAGTAATTGCCCTTCTTATTTATTACACAAAGTAATTAAACCTTAATTACTTCCATTAAGTAACTACCCTTCTTATTAATTACACAAAGTAATTAAACCTTAATTACTTCCATTAAGTAATTACCCATCTTATTAATTACACAAAGTAATTATACTTAATCAATCATCAAGAGAATATCTTTGATTAATTAATCTAGTTAATTAACTTAAATTAAAAACATTAATCAAATTAATTACATTGAGTAATTAATCCCTTTAATTACTTAATTAATTACTCTTTATTTAATTACCTTTAATAACTTAGATTAATTAACCCTTAATTAATTAAGAAATTAATTATCTTTAATTAATTAATCCCATTATCTAAATTAATTAAATTAATTTATCATCTCATAATTACTAGTTAATGATCTTTAAATTACATTCATTAACTATTCACCAATTGCTAACTAAGTAATTATTCTTTGATTATCACCATCAATCAATTAATCCCATTATTAATCCCATTTAGTGATTATCTTTTAATTAATTCCAATAATTTATTATCCTTAATCAATCACAACCTTAATTAAAGATAAATTCTTTATCTTCATAAATTACTTGATTACATCATTAACTTTCTTTAAAATCATTGGTAATTAATTAAATAATTAATATAATTACTTTTAAAACAAATTTAAATCATTAACTTTAATGTTGGGCGCTTTTACACCACCACCGAACCGACAAGGAAAGGCACTACCGAATCAAGGAAAGGATGCACTACCGGTCCAACCATATTCCCTCGCACTACCGAATCAAGGAAAGGAAGCACTGCCTCACTCTATAAATAGAGGGGCAGGGGTACAACAATGGCAGACAAGTTTGAGAGCTCAAGCACGGAACGAACTTTCAAACTACTTTTATATACTCGTAGTCAAGGCTTTGTACTTGTAATCTGAATAGTAAGAGGAGAATAACATATAAAGTGGACGTAGGCACGTTCTGGCCGAACCACTATAAATCTGTGTGTCTTTTACATTTTAGTCCCTGCTTTTTACGTATTTGCATAACTCATCCAAATCACTAAGAATCAAATAAATTCAACTAAATCACACGACTTGGAGGTGTTTGCCCATTTTTTGTGCAAACATTTTTGGTGCTTTCACTGAGAGCTTGGAACTCGAAGCTTCAGCTTCCCTCATTCAACCTTCTTTCCCAATAGCAGCCTTCATTGCCTAGGAAACATGACTTCCAGGCCGAGAAAAGATGCCAACAAGGGAAAGAACGTTGCAACCAGCAGCGCTTCGGATCCAGTGGATCCAGATCAAGAGAACCATTCCACTACGACAGCAGATCAGGCAAATCTGACAGCCCCTGCCGCGGAACAACCGGCAGCAATCACTAGGGCAGATCTAGACAGAGTTGTGACTGAAGTAACTAACCGCTTCGCATCCCAACAAGAAGCTTTGGTGAACCAACTCATGTCACGCTTGAGGGATGCCGAAGAATCCAACCGCAACACTGAATCATGGGGTGAGTCTCAATCTGGAGGATCTCAGAGACAGCAAAGGTCTTCCCTCTTCGAAGAAGCTATCAACAGGAACAACAATGATAGGGGCCGCGCCCGGACTCAGCCCGAACTCCGACTCGAGGAAGCGCTTGGAACCGAACCCAATGGGGGAGGCACCAGGCGAGGGTCGGATGTAGCTGAGCCAGTCATGCCGCCTAATCATAGAAACCCTGCTGAACGTAGCCGAGCTAGAACCCAGCCCGAAGTTGACCCCATGGAAATGCTCGAAGTAGAACCCCACAGGGGAAGATCAAGGAGGGGGGCAACTGTAGCTGGTCCTAGCATGCATCCGAGCAGCCAAAGACAGCCACTGGATAACGTCAGAAGTGATAGGCTATACCATCCCTACAGGTCATCTGGACAAGATCGATCCCGCAGGGAAGAACCAAGCTCATTTTTGTCCGCTCCAAATTCTGATGAAAGAATGGCACGATTATTTAGGGAATGCGTCCGACGGGATCAAAGAGATCGAGGGATAGGCGCTAGGGTAACCAGCCCTTTCACTCGCGACATTGAAACCGCCATCACCCCTCGAGAATGGAAAATGCCGACGATGGAACCGTACGAGGGAACTTCCGACCCCGTTGTACACTTGCAGAGATACACACAGCATATGCTCATGAGCGGAGCAATGGAAGGGGTGTTGTGTAAATGCTTTCCGCTATTCCTAGTAGACCTAGCTACCTCCTGGTTCTGCCATCTACCCCAAGGATCTATCAGCTCATGGGAGATGTTGAAAGAAAAGTTCATTAGCTAGTTCCGCATTCATGTGGAACAACCCAAGGATGCTTATTCTCTATCCAATGTCAAACAGAAATCCGGAGAGACACTGCAACAATATCTAACCCGGTTCAACGCCGCAGCAGCCGCAGTCCAAGATGCCGATGAGGAACTCACCCTAATGGCCCTCTGCAGTAGTGTGCACCCAGATACCAAGTTTGCTAGAAGACTAACTAAAGAAAAACCAGCTACCTTGCCCGATTTCTTTCATGAAGCTGGGAAGTACATGAGACTCGAAGAAGCTGCCACTAAAAGGCAGATAGGACCACAGGCTAAGACGGCCCATGGAAACGCCCCCGCCGCAGCGAAGGACATTCGGAGAAACGACTCCAGAGACAATGCAAGGGGCAAGAAGGGAGAAAAGCGCTTGTACCGACCAGGACCGAGATTCGATGCTTACACTCCCTTGAATGAAACAGTCGAGAACATCTTCCTGGCCACCCAGGACGAACTTACATACAAGCGCCCCCCGTACAAGAAAGAGTCAGATCACGCAATACAGTCCAGAAAATTCTGCCGTTTCCACGAATCTCATGGGCACGATACCAATGAATGCCGCCATCTCCGAGATCTAATTGAGGAACACATCAGGAGAAAGAAGCTGGAACGCTATGTAAAGGGCCAGGACAGGACTCCAGCTCCCGCCAAGGAAAACACAGGGCAGCTCCACCCAGAAACAGGCGGAGGAAACCACAACACCAGTGGCTCCAGTCAAGAAAAGATAGTGGTCCACACCATATCAGGAGGGCCACACATCGCCGACAAAAGCTGGGCAGAAATGGAAAGATATGGAAACTCACTCAGAAGCAAGGGAGACTGCGTCAATTCTGTTATGGAAGAACGCCACCCTAAGCGGAAGGAAAATAATGACATCACATTCAGTGGGCGCGACCTAGAAGGAAGGCAGTACCCACACATGGACCCTATGGTCATCTCTGCCTGGTTCGGTCCAGCCAAAGTTTTACGAATTTTAATAGACACTGGAATCTCAGTGAATATTGTGTTCAAGCATGCTTTCGACAAAATGAAGCTGTCAATGAAGGAAGTTTCTCCCTGCAACAAACTGCTACACGGTTTCACTGGGGAAGCAAAGATGCCCCTCGGGCAATTGGATCTTTTTGTCGAATTGGGAAGCCATCCCCGCTCCACCGTTCGGAAACAGACATTCGTGTTAATAGACAATCATTCAGCCTACAACGCCTTTTTGGGAAGGCCAGCTCTGTCCGACTTCCAAATTGTCCTAGCCCCATGGTGTCTGAAGATGAAATTTCCAACAGATAACGGAATAGGAGAAGTGGAGGGAGATCAAGACGCTGCTCGAGACTGCTATGTAACTGAACTTCGCAATAACCGCAGGAGAGATAAAGAGAAGAATGCAGAGACTGTTCTCTGCATTAAAAGCTTGGAAGCATAGCAACTAAAGAAAGCCCCTCCTCTTCGGTATACCAGTGATCCTTTCAATGAATTAGACCCTAGGGACAAAGAGGAGGAGGCCACCGCCGAGCCTGCAGAGGCTATGGAATTTGTATCTGTAGACAAACGCAACCCGAGTAAACTGCTGAGAATCGGATCTCAGTTGAAAAGAGAATTAAGGAATCAACTCATTGATTTTCTTCGCCACAACATGGATGTATTTGCATGGACGCACGCTGATATGACTGGAATCTCCCCGGACATAGCATGCCACGCACTAAACATCGATCCTACCAAGGTACCGGTAAAGCAAAAGAAGAGAAGTATGGGGGCCGAACGATCAGCGGCCCTCGAGGAAGAAGTAAAGAACTTACTGGCCAATGACTTCATACGTGAAGCCATCTACCCGGAATGGATTGCCAACCCGGTACTGGTAAAGAAAGCTAATGGGAAGTGGCGAACAAGCATCGATTTCTCCAACTTAAATGACGCTTGCCCGAAAGACTGCTTCCCACTCCCCGAATCGACCAACTCGTGGACAGCACTGCCGGACACGAACTCTTATCCTTTATGGACGCATACTCAGGATATAACCAGATCCCTATGCACGCCCCCGATCAAGACCACACTAGCTTCATCACTGACCAAGGATTGTACTACTACAAGGTAATGCCATTTGGACTTAAAAACGCCGGAGCTACTTATCAGCGCCTCGTCAACAAGATGTTTGCAGAACTGATAGGACGAACTATGGAAGTTTATGTGGATGACATGCTGGTAAAATTGAGGAAAGCCAACGACCATATAAACCACCTGGACGAGATGTTTCAAGTACTTCGCCAATATGGAATGAAGCTGAACCCTCTAAAGTGCTCCTTCGGAGTGTCATCAGGAAAGTTCTTGGGATTCATCGTCCATGCCAGAAGCAAACCCCGAGCAAGTCCGAGCCTTGCAAGATATCAAAATACCATCCACTCGGAAAGAAATGCAAAGCCTAAACCCTAAGCAGATTCATCTCCAAAGCGACCGACAAGTGTGTCCCTTTCTTTGAAGCCCTAAAGAGAGACAACGGAAAGTTCGAGTGGACCGACGAATGTTCAGCAGCTTTCCTTAACCTAATCGAGCACCTCCAACGGCCACCAGTACTCTCGATTCCAAATGAAGGCAAAGAACTGTACCTATATCTTGCTCTGTCATCCCACGCTCTAAGCGCCGCTTTGGTAAGAGAAGAAAACCGCACACAACGGCCAGTGTACTTCATAAGAAAGAGGTTTACGGGGGCAGAAGCCAGATATCCTAAACTTGAGAAGCTAGCGTACTGCTTACTAATCACATCAAGGAAGCTGCGACACTACTTCCAGTCTCATTCCATCCGAGTTCTAACCGATCAACCACTAAGGCAAGTATTTCATCGTCCCAATACCTCTGGGCGGTTACTTAAATGGTGCATTGAATTGAGTCAATATGATATCACCTACCATCCCCGCACCGCCATCAAGGGACAAACTATGGCCGATTTCATTGCCGAATTCACCACCGGTGAAGGTAGGGAGCAATACGAGGTGTCAGAAGACGTCAAATGGAATCTCTTCGTAGATGGGGCTTCGAACGAACAAGGCTCCGGGGCAGGTGTCGTGATAATCACCCCCAGGGGAAAGAAGCTGCACTACGCCCTAAGATTGGAATTCGCTGCCACCAACAATGATGCCGAATATGAAGCAGTAATAGCCGGATTAGAGCTTGCCTTGGAGATCGGAGTCAGTTCCTTATGTCTTCACAGTGATTCGCAACTCATCGTAAATCAAATACTAGGGGAGTTCCAGACTCGTGGAGAGCGGCTCACGGCATATCTGAAAAAGACCAAGCGGCTGCTCAATCAATTGGATCACTACTCGATCAAGCACATTCCTCGAGAAGAAAATCAAGAGGCCGACGAGCTGGCAAAGCAAGCTAGCATGGGAGATGGTACCACTTCTGGAACGACAACTGTCTCAAGGCTACTAACCCCGAGTTTCGAGCAAGTAAATCTGATAGCTGCAACCGAAGAAGAAACATGGATGACCCCTATCCGAGAATACTTACAAAATGGCACCCTACCCGACGGGCGAAGTGAAATTAAGAAAATTCGAAGGAAAGCTTCCCGCTACACAATGCAAGAAGGCATCCTCTATCAGCGCGGCTTCTCTAACCCCCTATTGAGGTGCGTTGCTGGAAGAGAAGCCAAGGAAATTCTATCCAATATCCATCGGGGAAGTTGTGGAGACCATACCGGAGGGCAGACCCTAGCAAAAAAGATACTCCGATATGGGTATTTCTGGCCCACTTTAAAAAGAGATGCCTTAGACTTCGTCAGAAGATGCGACAGATGTCAGAAATTTGCTAAGATTCCTCGACTACCAACCAATGAAATTACTCAGATGACCAGCCCTTGGCCCTTAGCAATATGGGGAATTGACTTAATTGGCGAACTGCCGATGGGTCGAGGCGGGGCCAGACATGCCATAGTGGCAGTTGACTATTTTACCAAATGGGTGGAAGCAGAGCCTCTGAATAAAATATCTTTATCAACTTCTTGATCAAAAATGTTCTGTGCAGGTACGGAGTTCCACTCAGAATCATATCAGACAACGGGCTTCAATTTGACAGTGAGGAGTTTGCCGACTGGTGCCAAGGGCACGGGATTCACAAGAGCTTCTCATCCGTGGCTTATCCCCAGGCAAATGGCCAAGTCGAGGCTGTCAACAAAATTCTCAAGACTCTAATCAAGAAGAAGCTTGAAAAGTCAAAAGGCGCTTGGGTGGACGAACTTCCTACAGCACTATGGGCCTACCGCACTTCTTTCAGAACATCGACAGGGCATACTCCGTTCTCTTTAGCAGACGGATCAGAGGCCATGCTCCCAGTTGAAACTATTGTACCTTCCCATCGTAGGATCCACTACAACCCCGAAGAAAACGAAGAACTCCTCCACATGTCTTTGGATCTAATTGAGGAGAGAAGAAATGATGCAGCACTCAAAGCAGCAGCTCACAGACAAAAAGTGGCAGCACTATACAACTCCAAAGTCAAACATCGCAGCTTACAAGAAGGAGATCTTGTCCTAAAGCGAATCTTTCCGCGCCCATGAGCGCTGGATCCAATCTGGGACGGACCATATGTAATTCATAAAGATCTCCACAACGGAGCTTATATTTTGTCAACAGTGGACGGAGAGGTGTTCCAGAGGGCATGGAACATCCGACACCTCCGTCGATACTTTTATTAACTTGTACTGCCCATATGAAGTGAATTAACAAAGAGAATCAGTGGACGTAGGCATTTTCGTGCCGAACCACTTTAAAAAACTTGGCTCTTGTTAACTTGTTCCTTTATATCTTGGCTACTTGTTAAGCTTTATCCTTTGCTGTTGAACAAAATCCTTTGCAGATGACATTTCAATCCAGAGCTTCACAACACAACTCCACCTGGACAAAATCTAACAGGAACGCTACGCTCCTATGCCCTCGCCAATGAGACACTTTGCTCCGGTATCCCTCTACCGCGAGTTGACTCATTGTTTGCCTCGGCCCTTAAAGCCGACTGTAATAAGCCGAGTATAAGTCATCAAAAAAAGGCCGACTATAGCCGATGGCAGCTCATTACAGCGATTCGGCTCGCCGGCAACTATGAACCGATCATAAGTCCCAACATAAGGTGTGGCCAGCCAGGGGCAGTTCACAGTTGACGATCGGCCCCCATGCTAGCCGGCCACAGTAAATCGAATAATACCCACGATTACGGGCCATAATGGCCCGGGTAGTTACTGTGCGTAATCGGCTCCGATGTGTCTTAAGTGCGGCTGTGGTAAAAAAGAAAACTCCCCGCAGAGGCGTAAGATGGGTGACAAATGTCTCCAAGACCCACAGCTAGGGAAAGTGACTACAAAACCCGTTTGCCACGAACTTAAGCACATCGACGGCCTTCCGTGACTGGAAGTTTTACTTTTCCTATATTTCAATTTCATTTAAAACTTTTCTCCTATTCTCCGTAACGGTGCTTGAAAGTACAGGACATGAAATAGGGAACATTCGCTAATGGGAACAGAAACTTACAATCGGATAACGAGACACTCAACAGCATTCTGTGCCTAGTCTTACAGGGCGCACGAAGTTGCCGTTCACAGCCGAAACATGAAGGGCGGTACCTTCTACTTTTATACATTAATGCATAGCTGCAGTTCATATTCAAACATCACATTTACGTTACAAAATGAGAAAATTATACTTTAAGCAAAAAACTTGGCATCAGGCACAGTCAAGTCACTAGTAACATGCATAGTTACATCACTTACACAGCACAACAAAATAGCGATAAAATTCCAACATAAAGGAATCAGCTTATGTTATGAAATTACATAAAGTCAGTCATCACAAACAATATTATTACAGTTACATCAATGTTTTGGACTAACATGAACAGCAATAAAAAGAAATCAAAAGGTAACCAGTTGTATTAGTGCTAACCACTACACCTCAGAACCAGCTCTCCGAATCTACTTGGTTGCTGGATCGGAACTCCCAGCATGTTGACCAGAGGTCCCACCTGTCCAATTCAGAAGAAGAATCCATCAGATAAACAGCGAACGATCAAGTTATGAAAAGCTAAAAAGGGAAAAAGTCACCGACGCCCGCTTCTTGGTCCTCATCCCCCAACTGCACACCGGCTTCCTCCGCAGCAAGCAGCCGCATCCCCTCCTTCACCGCTACCTCCTCCTCCTTTGAGAACTGGGCAGTTACCACGTCCATCCTGAATGCCGCTCCACCTTCCTTATCTGCATCGGCCTTGGCCTCCTCCAAAGCCTGGAGATATATCCTAGCCATGATCCGGGGATAGTCATCCATCCAGGATAGATTACCCTGCTTCCAGGTACGGAAGTACATATCCTGCAACATCTCATCCATCATCCCCTCATTCTCCTCAAACTCCCTCACCCGGGCCTCGGAGGACAACAACTTAGCGACGGCAACATCCCTCTCCGATCGATAGCTCAGGCGGTCAGCCTGGAGAGACCTCCTCATTTCCTCCATCTCTTCCTTCAGCTTGGCCTGAGCAAGCTCTGCGGCTTCAAGCCTCCCAGACAACTCTTCAATCCGCTCGAGATCCGCATTCCGAACCTCATCCACCGTCGCAATGGCCATATCAATCCGCCCCTTGCAAGCAGCCTCCATTTTTCGCAATTATGCCCTGCTAGCCTTTTCCAGATTCTCCTTCAACTGCCTGGAGGCTGCCTCGTGCTGAGAAATCTGGATAGCCTGATCGGCAAGCTGCTTGGCCTGATCAGAAACCTGTAGCTGCAGCCGGATGTTAGCGCTCCTGATTTCCTCCCCAGCCCTAGCCAGTCGAGCATGATGCTCCATCAACTTCTTGACCTCCTCCGCGACCCGGTCAATGTTGGCCTTGGCTTCGTCCCCCATAGCAGTTATCCGAGTAGTGAGCAGATCCAAATCTAGGGACTTAGCCTCATCAAGAATCCGAACCATGGGATTGCGGGGGAGAAGATGCTCGCCCGTGGCCTCGTCAAATAATATATCCTGAGAGCTTGGGTCCAAATCCGGATGGCCGGCAAAGGGATTACGAGGCACGTCGGGACGTTTTATGCGGATCACAGTAGGATTCTCGGAAGGAGGCAGAGAGGGGGCAAACTCCATGGTCTCCTCCGCGGTATCTCGGGAAGGCTGAGTAGAAGGCTGAGGACCAGATGGTGAATCAAACAAGGAACGCCTCCTCTTCCTCTGCTGGATACCTTCCTCAATGACTCCAAGAAGAGAGCGATATCTAACTGCATCCCCGGAACGGCCGGTTGGCGGCTTCGGCTTAGTAGAAGCTCTCATCAACTTGAATTGTTCGAGGCGGTGTCGAACGTCTGAAGTTTTGGCCACCTCGCCTGCCCCTGTAATAATGAACAAGTGTTATGAACATACAAGGGTCCATAATTCAAGAAAAATGTTAACTTAAAAAGAATGAGAAGGCACATCTATTATACAAACCCTGCGGAGAAGGAGAATACTGCAATAAGTCCTGAATCTCAGTCCAGGACGGAAGTGAACCATAAAATATTCCTTGTCCCTATCATAAATGGATTCTGCAGAAGTCAAGAGTTCACCTTGAATCGCTGGAGCCACCTCAGCTGAAGAACTCTTAGGGAATGGATCGGCGCCAGCCCCAGCCTTGTCGACCTCCTTTGCCTTCTTCACCGAGGCTGATCCTTCCTCCAACCCTTCAAAAGCCTGGCGGAAGGCATCATCCGTCCACTCCTGGATCTCCCCTGCCTTCTCAGAAGACAAAGCCCCGACACCACTACCACCCTGTCCTTCACCTTCTCCATCTCCTCCGATCTCCTCTTCGTCTCTTTCCTCCTCTCCACCTTCCTCCTCCGGAATATCTGGACATGTACTGGGAGAGGGTCCATCAGACTTCTTAAGCTTCTTTCCCCCAACAGCTGGAGGTACCGAGAAAGGTCTCTTCTTGCGACTCTTTGCAGTAGCCCCATCCTCAGCTTTAGCAGCCCTCTCCTCGGCTGTATCTCTCTGTTTAACCACAGATTGATGTGGCAGAATCAAGTTATACTCCAAGAGAGTGGCGTTCCTGATCAGGTAAGAGGCCGACCTATCCCTTCCCGAAATGACCTTTATTTCAGCAGCCATCCGCGCCAAGGAATCATTCTCCACAACCGCAAAGCCACCTGTTGCTAGCAAGAAATAAAAGCATATAAGAAGAAGCATTGTGATCGGGATAAGGAAAATATAAATGAAGTTCAACTTACAGCCGGAAGTGAATAGGCGGAAAGAAACAGGGTCATCCCTAACGAAAAACCATTCCTTCTTGAACATACTAAACTTCGAGTACAAATCCAGAACAGGCTTGAAGGGCACGGCCGCTTCCAAGCTGATATATGGAGACCCCTTCTTGTAGCCTCTCAAGTTGTACAGATACCGGATCTCCCGGTTGAAAGGGGGACGCCCATATTTCCTCTGAAAGATGATGAAAAGACTCACCAGAATGGCGTAGGAGTTAGGCTGAAGCTGGAATGGAGCCACCTTCAGATATGTGATAAAGCTAACTATCCAAGCGTTAAGAGGCGGGATAGCACCACACATGCAATGATATCTGCTGTAAGCAAAGTAGCCTTCGGGGGGGTCATACGGCATCACTCCGTCCCCCGGCAACCGCATAAGCGCTCTATCTATCCCGAAGGAACGGGATATAACGTCAAGCTGCTCCTCTTTAAGGGAGCTAGGGAAACAGCCGGGCGGAGAATTCAGAAGCTCCTGGGGACCATACCCGTCTACTAACGACCTCGGGGCAGGTCCATGACGTTCCGGTCCTGACTGGGCTGGGGGCATGGCAGAAGGCCCCTCTCTGTCTTGGGATCTCTTCTTTTCTGATCGGGTTTCCACTCTTTGAGACATTTATCTGCAACACCAAAGCAAAAGCACATCGTTAGAACAAGGAGTATGGAAATGTAAACCCATAGGTACATGCAGCCTGGAGACTTGCTCACAATTCAAAACTCATTCGCAGAAATAAAAGTTCAAGTTTCACTCGGTAGTGAAAGTTCAAGTTTCATTCGGTAGTGAAAGTTCAAGTTTCATCCGGTATTGAAAGTTTAAATTCCATTCGGTATTGAAAGTTCGAGTTTCATTCGGTGTTAAAGGATGAAGGATCATTCGGTGTTGAAGGTTCCAAATTCATCCGGTACTGAAAGTCTTTAAAATCATTCGGCAGAAGAGAGCTCACCTGGTCCGGTAGTTAAGATGGACTCGGCACAATAGTTGATTCGGCTGTTCAATAACTGATTCGGCTATTTTGTTCGATAAGGAATAACGAAGGCCTAACGCCCCTATTTATAGGCAAACACAGGGTACCGGACCAACTGGTTCGGCAAATAGGGACCGAATGAGGATAACCAAAAACAAAGCGTGACATATGCTGGCATATGCCCCACTTTGGAGGGCAAATGTTGGGCGCTTTTACACCACCACCGAACCAACAAGGAAAGGCACTACCGAATCAAGGAAAGGAAGCACTACCGGTCCAACCATATTCCCTCGCACCACCGAACCAACCACTTCAGCCATGCCTGCCGAACCAAGCCCTCTTTATCACCCACCGGACCACGTACAGCCGAACCAACACATCCTCCTTGTACCACCGAACCACCCATCACCGGACCACTCCATCACCGGTCCAAGTTCCATGCCGAATGAAGCCTCGCCGAACCAGCTCGTCTCCCCTACTTGCCGAACCAAACTCCACTTCCATGCTCCACCGAACGACATGCCACCGAACCAACCTACTTCACCTACCACCGGACCAACCCTCACCACAACTACCGAACCAAACCAAGACCGAACCAACCCTCTACACACCACCGAATCAAACTCCACCAAGCCACGGCCGAACCAAGCTTCGCCGAACCAGATATGCCAGACCAGATTGCTTCAGCCCAGGCCCACCAGCAGCTATATACATCCAAGACCCCTGTCCCCGGCCTCACTCTATAAATAGAGGGGCAGGGGTACAAAAATGGCAGACAAGTTTGAGAGCTCAAGCACGGAAGGAACTTTTAAACTACTTTTATATACTCGTAATCAAGGCTTTGTACTTGTAATCTGAATAGTAAGAGGAGAATAACATATAAAGTGGACGTAGGCACGTTCTGGCCGAACCACTATAAATCTGTGTGTCTTTTACAGTTTAGTCCCTGCTTTTTACGTATTTGCATAACTCATCCAAATCACTAAGAATCAAATAAATTCAACTAAATCACACGACTTGGAGGTGTTTGCCCATTTTTTGTGCAAACATTTAACATTTCAAATTTTAAAAACTTGTATAAAAGTTTGTTTAATACTTTTATTTGGAAGTTAAATTCATATTTATACTATATTTGAAACTTCCTTTTAAAAACTTCCATTTTATTTCTTTTAAAAAAACTAGTTAATATATTTGAAACTAGATTTATTTTTGCTTTGAAATTATTTTCATTTAAATACACTTTTAAAAACGTAGTAACATTATTTTTGAAAGCTAAAACATTTCAAACTTTAAAACTTAGTTAATTCAATTTGAAAATATGAATTTATTTAAATTACCTTGCATTTAAAAAACCCGGTTACTCAAAATAACCTACCCGAGGCATGATACAAAATTCTCGAGCCAATCACTCTAATACCTGAGCTTACACTTGAGCAACTCACAAACATGCTCTCCCATCCTTCTGCTTCGAGACACTCACTCTAGCAACACGATAATCACCCCGAGCAATACATCATCCCAAATCTTACAACACCCAGGTGCACAGAAGTGCACCGTACACGTGCACGACGAAAATAAGCGACTCCGACCATCTCTCCGATCTTCACCAAACTAACGACGACCTTGATAGTCAACACATCAACCCAGATATCTAAATCGAGAGCAAATCGAAATTATGCTGTCGAACTCATAGGAACCCAAAACTCGACCATAAAAACACTAGTTGACGACGAATTCGTCCACCGAAGCTTATGTTTCTCTGACCATAGCTGCATCTCATACCCACGCGACGTTCCCCACCATTGCGATCGCCTCAGACGATCCAACGGTGATGCATGAACTCACGAAACAACACTGCCCATACCTGGCATTCGAACCCTAGTTCGACGCCGACCAGTCTCGATAGTCATCTAAAAATCGTCTCTTTATTTTTCCTGTGATTGTCCACCCTTAGGCAAGCCTCGACCACGACCACGACGAACACCATCATGCCGATCGTCGGTGATAGCCAAAAACACCAAAAACGTTCAATTCTCGAATACCCAATAATCCCAAACCTAAAAGTTGTGAAATGCTTATCAAAAATCAAGATTTCAAATACGAATCAGTCTCTATGATATGGACTTGATATAGAGATGACTGATTTCTGACCCATTTTAAATTTTCACTGTAATTCTTTTTTTCAGAAATTTTGATAATTATTTATACCTGGAACAATTTTTAAAAATGAATTCATAGGGTTACAATCATTTTCCCCTTTAAGGTCAAGGTCAAAATCAATTCGTTTAGAAGATATGACTTATTTAAGGATTTGGAGTCTATTTATTTAACAGAGAAGAGAGAGATATATATATACACACACACACGGAACATATATACACAGATATATCATTTTTACCAACATGCATTCACAAAACAATTTACACTACATTACTACAAGATTTCATCATAAATATTTAAGTTAAAAACCAGATTAAAAATTTTAAAACAATTATTTACTCACCAGGAATTTTATAAACAGAGAGTATTTTTTACTTTTGATTCTAGAATTTCCTTTTGAAATGATCTGGAAATCTGTTTTGAGTTGATTTGGTTGCTAGCTTGGTTGCTAGTTTGATCTCAGGTTTAAAACTTAAAACTGATGTTGGTCTTGTTCAGGTTGAAGTTGAATTTGAATTAGATCTTGAAGCTTAGTTGAAGATTTGAAAAAAAACTATTGTTGCTTGTTTGATTCAACTGCTTAATTCCCTTTTGATTTTGTTTTTAGTTTTTTTTTTCAAAAGAGAAGAGAAATTAAGGGAGAAAGATGTTTGAACTGTAAATGAAAATAGCTTGGTTTCTCTTAAACACTTTATTATATAATTAAAAATTTGAAGAAACATAAATTGCCACTTGTTCTATTGCATGACCCTTAAGTTACAAATGTATTTGTATGATTTAATTTCCTTACAAATGTTAAAGGAAATGTAATTTATGTTTAACCCTTTATTTATAAATTTCTTATATTTTTATATTTATGAAATGTGATTTGTAACGACCCTGAATTTTGGCCCTATTTATTTTAATAAATATTTAATCTGATTTAATAAAATATGAACTAATTATTTTCAAATGAATATGATTTTGGAATAATTGCCAATTGTTTATGTAAATTTGTATTTTAAAAGGGAATTTGATCTTGGAAATTTAAATAGAACCTTTTAATAATATTGACCTTATGTAAATAAATTAAAATACTGTACCTTGTTTACACTTGGAAATATATATGGATGATAATGTTTAAATTTAAAATCTAATTCTAACAAAATAAAATATAAATGTAAAATATAAATGTAAAACATAAATCAAATATGTGTATATAACTTAATTTAAACAAGTAATAGTAAAGTACAAATTAAAATGAATACAAATATAAGTGAGAAAATCATTTTTTGAATATGACTTGAACATTGATAGTTAAATATAAAGTACTAATGTAAAATTTAAAATAAGCATTAATTAGTTAAGATTTTATACAACATAACTTAACAATCTAACATAAGAACAAAGTATAAGACAAAGTATAAAGTAAAATGAAATCAAATATAATGTAAAACCAAACTTTAACTTTTATGTATAACTTATATAAATTAGAAGTTAACTGAACAAAATATTTTCATATACAAATTAACAACAACTATATGTATATTAATTATTCAAGTTAGAAACAATAAAAAAAATTTATTTTCACAAGTAAACCAAAGTAATATAAATCTGACCCCAAACATAGTCATTATTCAAGCAAACAAGAATAAGTTTTACACCATATCTTCACATATAAATTTAAACATAGGATATAAAATAATAAAACAAATGTTGCAAAGGGAATGATCATCATTCACAAGTGTCGGTAAGTATGAAGAAACCTGACACATATTGCTTTGATACAAATATCTGTAAACATGGGAAAAAAAAGAACCTGACTAACTAAGGAAGATTGTAATATAAACATTTATAATAACTTGTCTTTTTATGCAAGCTACTTGCTGAAGAATATAACCCCATATAAATGCATACAATTTGTTCACAGTACAACATAATCTTAATTATGTAAACAAGTTAAACAACAACATTTAATGCTCCTCTGATTCGAGCACATCTTTGTGTCTATTTGTATTATGAAAATCCTATTTCACAGAAATGAAATCTAATTAACAGGATTGATTAGCAGTAAGTTAAGTATAAAAATAAAATAAAAATATAACAGGCTTGAAATATATGAAACCTGCAAATGATTATGCTAAGCAAGCTATAAAAATCTATATACTAATAAGGTTATGTGTAGACAATAAGTACATAGCATTTAATGTTTTAGCATCTTAGCCGAATTCATGAATCATATCTATATATAAAAAAAAATCTTGCCTGATAAAGCCAAAATAGGAAACTACCTGACTAGTTCATGCCTTACTTCACACAATATCTTCTTTATATATGTGTATACATCCTTTACTTGATCAGTAGCATAGTATACCTGAGAAACAAAAAAAAACATAAAGGAAGCAAAATTCAAGTTTAAACATATAAGAACAGAAAGAATTTAGGAAGCCAGAAAGTTACTGAGTTCAAAACTTCAAGTTGCAGGCATCTATTAACAACCCTACCTTGTTCAACAATGGATTTTGTGAGTAAACAATCTATTTTCAAAATTTAATTTGTGAATTTTCTTTTTGGATGTTATGTGTTTGTTATAGTTTAAACAAACTTCTCTGTGAATATTTCTGTTGCACTGGAAATTTATATGGCTTGTTCTTCAGTGTTTCAAGTTTCAGAACAAAGCAAAAGCAGAGACAAATTTAAATACTTCTTCATACAAATATTTTATACTTAAGAATTTAAGTTAAACACACTTGTTAAACTATAATTACGGCCTGGAAGGATTGATGAAGGTGGATAGTGAAAACTTAGACACTGCATACTCAAGTTACAGTAAATAGAAATCAATATGTTAGAATTCAAATATTTAAATTTGTTAATCTGATTTCATATCTTGATTCAACAAACCAAGTTAGGATTTTTAGCATAAAAATAATGATTTTTAAATGAGAATTTAAAGTGCAGTTTAAAAAGGAATTGAATCTGATTTTTTGTCTACAACTGTTGATTCAAATAATTCTTATTTTTAAAATTTTAGTTGAAGCAAGCTTAAACATTTATGATCACGTAAAAATTATCAGATAATTTTTATATCACGTGAATTAAGGAATTGGGATTGATTTAGGGTTTTAGTCCAAAATTTTGATCTGTCTGTAAATGTGCCGAGTTCGACATTCATTGAGGATCGAGTTGGTCGTAACTTCGGGGAAAGGAAGGGTGGAGTGTTGTCGAGGTTCGGCCAAAATTTGGAGGCTTCCGGTGGTCACGGTGGCGGTGACGAGGTGATATTGTTGGAGAGGTTCGAGTTGGGTTATGGGTTGAACTGTCGATTTTCATTTCGACATTTCTGGAAATATTTCGACTTTGGATTTCGAATATGGGAGGGGATTATGGTGTGTCTGCGTCGTGGGGGTTCGCCGGAGGCCGTTGGTGTCGGTGTGCACGTGCACGGCAAGGAGGAGGGGACGGTGACGTGTCGGTGTGGGATACTCGGGTCGTGCTCGAATAATTAGAGGGTTTTCTTCGAATTTGGGTTCGAGTGTTGAGAGTGTGAGTGTTTCCTGATGTTGTAATTTGGTTTAGCTCAAACTTTAAACTACAGAAGAAAAAAAAAGAAAAAAAAAGAGGTTCAGGGTAAAACACGGGGAAAGGAGGAGTAAAACTCGGTGAAGTACTCGAGTGAACTCAAGGGGAAGACTCGGGTTTCCTTCGTACGTGCAGTTTTGGTTTCTTTTTATAAGTAAGTATTACCAAATTGTTTTGTACCAACTGCAAACATTGTTTTCATGAGATATTTGACAATTTAAAGCCCAAAGGTTTAGATTCAAGTTAATTACTTAATCAATGCTTTAAAGTGTTTAATTCTTAATTATTATTTTAATCCAGAATTATTTTAATTAAGTACAAAGTTATCTAACAATTAAGTGTAGTTAGCCCTCGTAATTGATTTCCGAAACTAATGAGGGTTTCTAATATTGGAATGTTCATTATGTTGAAATTTTAATCTTAATTGATGATTGCAGAAGGTAAATAAAATAATTACTTTTTAAACTGTAACTGGTGATGGATCAACAGATTGATCTAGTAATTAATAAAGTATAATTTACTACTTAGGTAAATTAATGAACAATTAATAGTTAATTAATCAAGTGATTTAATTAGGAATTAAGAAATGATTAATGAATAAATCAATAGATTAATAATTGGATAAATCAAGTTACTTGATTTAAAATTAAGGTTTTCAACTAATGATTAAGAAAAAGCTAATTAAGTAAGTAGGGTAAACAAATTGATTAGGACGTAATAAATTAAATAGTGCGAAACAAATTGATTTGAGTAAATTACTTGAATAATTAAGAAATTAATTACTTATTGTAATTAATGAAGTTTAATGTGAATTGTTTAAGTTAATTAATCAAGTTTAATTAATTTAAATAATTAATTGATGATGTGATAAGTAAAATTACTTGGAGAAGTAATTAATGATAATGACTGGATATCATTAAATGAGGATGATTTAATAATGAAAGTAATTTGAGTATAATTACTTTGTGCAATTTAATCAAGGGATTAATTTTTAAGGAAATCAGTTGAGGAGTAATTAAGTGATGTGATAAGAGTAATTAAAGGAGATTGATTACTGAATAGTATTAATCAGGGATGATTAATAAATATAGTTTAATTGAAGATTTAATTACTTAAGGTAATTCATTAAATATAGGATAATGAAATGAAATGTAATTAGCAATCATTAAATAATGAAATTAATAATGAAAGATTAAAGAATAATTAATTGGTGAAATTAAGAAGTAATGTAATGTATGTAATTGAAGGTTAGTTTCTATATTTGGATAAGATAATTAGTTTGGAAAATAATTAAAAGATGATTACTTGAATAAAATTAAATGTTAATTAATCTAGTGTGATTAATTTATTAACTGATTGATAATTGGTCAATAGTTATATAAGCAAGATTATGATAATGTAGTAATTAATTTAATTTACTTTAAATTAATTAAAGATGCAAGTGATTAATTTAATTCATTTTAAATTAATTATAGCTGATATGATTACTTATGTATGGATGGATGATATTGTTTGTCTTGAATGATTTGAGATTTCTAGTTTGAGATAAATGATGTTATATGAAATGCATGCTTGATTGAAATATGATGATAATATGGATTATCTGTTGTGATGATAATATTGATTATCTGTTTATGATGATGATGTTCTATTGTGATATTGTGAATTATCTATCTGTGTATATGGATAATTACATTGTTTATTTTACAACTTTAAAACAACTTGGCCCTAAAAGACACGTTTTGGATTTTGATGAGACCGGAATCGGGTTTCCACATTTGGAACATCCGAAAACCACATCGATCCAAGTTAACGTTAGGTCGTTAATCTAAAGTGAAGATGAAGATTCAGAATGCAAGGGTTGTCGTTGTTAACTCTAAGAGTGATTCCAAAATGAGTGTAACGAGATAATGCCTTCGGTTTCGTTCGAACCCGGAACGAACTTGTATGGATTGAATGCTTTCAACACATCGCCAGGCGGGCGATGAGCATTCTAAGAAATTTGTTCTCTAAAGGTAATCGTAGCCTCAAGCCTCATCAACCGGGAATGGCTAAAACAGGGGAGATGCAGCAAGGTTAGGTGGGTCATGCCCAAGCAGGACAAGATATTTCCCCTGTCTAGATGTCCCTTTTTATTCGGCTTAGTGGGTGGTTGGGCGCGCCAACCACGGGGTTTATCTTGTTCGGGACTGTTCAGTAAGGAATGGTTCCGGCCTTGTGTTGCAGGGGATGAAGGGAGTAATCCTCGGTACGGTGATCTAGGCCCCGTACTGTGACGGGCGGTACCCCAGTAGCCCTGCCATTGTATGGAATCCATTTTCCAATAAGTGCCCACGGTTTTGATTGTATTACCCACTTTTGTGGCTAGTAGCTGGAATTTAATAATGTAACAATTTCGGCTATTTTCTATTTACTTGAAAACCCTAAACACTATTATAATATCATAGAATTTCCTATGAAATGTTTTGGTTAGCGTAAGGTAAAAACTAACCCGTATTTATGTGTGGGGAGTCTTACGTGATACCTTTATTTTCAAATATTTTTCAAGTTAAACAACCTTAAACTGTTTACTCATACCAGACCCATGTCTGACCCGGAGTTTATTTTTGTTTTCATAAACTCTCGGGTACCCAAATTTTTACGGGTAGTCAAGGGATTCAGGTTAGCTTTGACAAATTCTGGAGGAGCAATAGAGCAGGAGGCTTCAGCGTTGTAGATATCTATCTAGTTCCGCTGTGTTAGTTAGAGTATGTTGTATTTGAGATGTATGTAGTGACCGATGTATATAAAAGTTGTCAAGTGTATAATATTATATAACTCTGATATATGTAAAACTATTAAATTGTTATGTGATGTATTATATTTTATTCCATTCCGCTGTGAGTTTCCGTGATTGTTGTTCTTTCTTTCTCTTTCTTTTCTATTTCTATCCCTTTCTTTCTTCTTGATGATACGTCTTTCTGGCAGTAGAAAGGCGGGTCGTCACAGTTGGTATCAGAGATGAAAGGTTAAGTGAGAACCTTGGCTCTGGAGGAGATATCTCATTAGAGATAGAGTCGGTAGTACTCTAGAATGAGTCTGAGTGTAATAATAGATATGAGCGCGTACTTGTTAGTGAATATAAAATAATTTTATATTATGTTGATTGGTTTATTGAGTGGTATATGAACCTTCGTCAGTGCAGTCTGCACAACTGTACCGAAGGGGTTTCTAAACAATTGAATAGAACAATTCGACATGATATTGTTTTCCAAGGTGGGTGGATTAAATAATTTCATCCAAAATATATTTTGATATAAAAAAAATTGTTTTTGTAAATTATTATATATATAATTATAGTATTTGGATGATAGTGTTAATAGACAAATGAGATTATAAATTTTTTACAATGGCTTGTGTAACCAAGGGAAGTATGAAATTAAATTTGGAATTAAAAGTGAAGTTAAAAATGAATTTATTTTTGGATAATGTTGAAAGTTTAATTTGGAATTAAACTAATGATTAAAAACATAATAATAATAAGGATGTAAATAAATTAATGAAGTACATCAAATTTACAATGGAAATAAATTGGATTAGAAATAAAATTTTGGTTGAGGTTAACCTAAGCTTAATAATAATTGGATTTAAATTTAAGATTGGAATGAAATGAATTGAGATATGGGTAAATGAAATTAAGATCTTATTTAATCAAATACAAGTGGGTTGGTAGATTAAAGAGAATAGTATGGTGCCTAATTTAACGGAAGTTAAGTTAAACAAATTGAATTGGAATAGAATTCAGTTGAGATATAGATGGTGTTAAATAAATTAAATTCTTACTTAAATAAATAAAAGTAAGTTGAAATGGAATTGAATTGGAATAAATAGGTTCCGGTAACTTGTAAGAGAAATTAGCAACACATAGATTTAGAATATTTTTGGCTGTAGATAAGTGTTCAATTTTGAGTTAAAATGAAATATGAATATATTCAAGCTTATAGTGGGTAAAATGTGAAAATATGAATGTGAGACTTTTGAGAGAAAATATGGGGAAAATTAAATAGTAGGCCAAAATAAAATTTGTTTTGTATTTGGAAAATGAAATAAAAATCCAAAATTGAATTATAAAATAAAATAAATGGAAGTGAACTAATTTGGAATAAATTGGTTGATTGAATAGGTTAATGGGATTTAAATTGGTTAAATAGAAGTTTGATTATGAGATAATAAATGGAATTTGATCTTGTGAGTATCAAATAAGCTGGAAATAATTTAAGTATGAAATTAAACAAGTAAATTAACCAAAGATTAAACTTTATAGAAGCATAGCTTCAAGGGAAGTAAGAGTTTATTTAGTAAAAGCTTGAATGATGATTTAAGTTGAATGAAATAAAATCTTTATTCAAATAGAATAGTTGGATAAAAATTAAATTTGTATAAATAAACTCTGATGGCTTATCAAAGGAATTTAAATATTGGAAATAAAAAGTATACTTGTTTGATACAGGTAAGATCTGAAGTTTAAAGTGAAAATGAATGTGGTTAAGAATAAATGGATGTGAGTGTGGAGAATAAATGAAATTGAGGCTCATAAAGTTAAGAGTGGAATTATAAGCCAAAATAAAATTATTTTGTACTTAGGAAATGAAATAGATATCCAAATCAGAATTACAAACTAGAAATAAACTCAAGAACTAAAATGAAGTGATTTTTGGGATAAAATCAAATATTGAATTGGAAGTGGAAATAAACTAGGATGAAATAAATTAGTAAATTAAGTGTGTAAATGAAATTAGAATTGGTCAAATAAAGTTAGATGGTGAATTAATAAATTTGATTGTGAATTAAAATGAATGGGAGGCTGAGACCTTGAGTTATATATGTAGATAAAATTCAACTTGGATTGGAGTTGTATCTTATAGGACTGAATTGCCAGAAGGGGTGTCTGGAATTCATAATGTATCTCATGCATCTCATCTTGGAATTTTGTTTAGGATCCATCACTAGTTGTAGGACCAGTAGTTCAGGGGGATTTGGAAGTCAAGCGGGGTTTGACTGTAGTCAGGAATCCTGTTCGGATTGTTGATCAGGATGAGAGGCAACTCGGGAATAATTAGTGAAGCTTATTGAGTGCAGAGGAGCGAAAATCTCAGTGATTGCACCTGGGAGACTCTGGATAGTTTTGGGGAAGTTCATCCGGATTTGCGTTCGGATAGATAGTGTTGCTTGTTAGGATAAACTGTTTGATTGTTTGCTATTGTATGAATGATATGTATGTGTGAATGATTGGTATAACAGCTTTTAAATTATCTTTGTTTTAAATTTCGGGGACGAAATTCTTTTAAGGGAGGAGGAATGTAACGACCCTGAATTTTGGCCCTGTTTATTTTAATAAATATTTAATCTGATTTAATAAAATATGAACTAATTATTTTCAAATGAATATGATTTTGGAATAATCGCCAATTGTTTATGTAAATTTGTATTTTAAAAGGAAATTTGATCTTGGAAATTTAAATAGAACCTTTTAATAATATTGACCTTATGTAACTAAATTAAAATACTGTACCTTGTTTACATTTGGAAATATATATATGGATGATAATGTTTAAATTTAAAATCTAATTCTAACAAAATAAAATATAAATGTAAAATATAAATGTAAAACATAAATCTAATATGTGTATATAACTTAATTTAAACAAGTAATAGTAAAGTACAAATGAAAATGAATACAAATATAAGTGAGAAAATCATTTTTTGAATATGACTTGAACATTGATAGTTAAATATAAAGTACTAATGTAAAATTTAAAATAAGAATTAATTAGTTAAGATTTTATACAACATAACTTAACAATCTAACATAAGAACAAAGTATAAGGCAAAGTATAAAGTAAAATGAAATCAAATATAATGTAAAACCAAACTTTAACTTTTATGTATAACTTATATAAATTAGAAGTTAACTGAACAAAATATTTTCATATACAAATTGACAACAACTATATGTATATTAATTATTCAAGTTAGAAACAATAAAACAAATTTATTTTCACAAGTAAACCAAAGTAATATAAATCTGACCCCAAACATAGTCATTATTCAAGCAAACAAGAATAAGTTTTACACCATATCTTCACATATAAATTTAAACATAGGATATAAAATAATAAAACAAATGTTGCAAAGGGAATGATCATCATTCACAAGTGTCAGTAAGTATGAAGAAACCTGACACATATTGCTTTGATACAAATATCTATAAACATGGGGAAAAAAAAGAACCTGACTAACTAAGGAAGATTGAAATATAAACATTTATAATAACTTGTCTTTTTATGCAAGCTACTTGCTGAAGAATATAACCCCATATAAATGCATACAATTTTTTCACAGTACAACATAATCTTAATTATGTAAACAAGTTAAACAAAATCATTTAATGCTCCTCTGATTCGAGCACATCTTTGTGTCTATTTGTATTATGAAAATCCTATTTCACAGAAATGAAATCTAATTAACAGGATTGATTACCAGTAAGTTAAGTATAAAAATAAAATAAAAATGTAACAGGCTTGAAATATATGAAACCTGCAAATGATTATGCTAAGCAAGCTATAAAAATCTATATACTAATAAGGTTATGTGTAGACAATAAGTACATAGCATTTAATGTTTTAGCATCTCAACCGAATTCATGAATCATATCTATATATATAAAAAAAAAATCTTGCCTAATAAAGCCAAAATAGCAAACTACCTAACTAGTTGCTGCCTTCCTTCACACAATATCTTCTTTATATATGTGTATACATCCTTTACTTGATCGGTAGCATAGTATACCTGAGAAAGAAAAAAAAACATAAAGGAAGCAAAATTCAATTTTAAACATATAAGAACAGAAAGAATTTAGGAAGCTAGAAAGTTACCGAGTTCAAAACTTCAAGTTGCAGGCATCTATTAACAACCCTGCCTTGTTCAACAATGGATTTTGTGAGTAAACTGTCTATTTTCAAAATTTAATTTGTGAATTTTCTTTTTGGATGTTATGTGTTTGTTATAGTTTAAACAAACTTCTCTGTGAATATTTCTGTTGCACTGGAAATTTATATGGCTTGTTCATCAGAGTTTCAAGTTTCAGAACAAAGCAAAAGCAGAGACAAATTTAAATACTTCTTCATACAAATATTTTATACTTAAGAATTTAAGTTAAACACACTTGTTAAGCTGTAATTACGGCCTGGAAGGATTGATGAAGGTGGATAGTGAAAACTTAGACACTGCATACTCAAGTTACAGTAAATAGAAATCAATATGTTAGAATTCAAATATCTAAATTTGTTAATCTGATTTCATATCTTGATTCAACAAACCAAGTTAGGATTTTTAGCATAAAAATAATGATTTTTAAATAAGAATTTAAAGTGCAGTTTAAAAAGGAACTGAATCTGATTTTTTGTCTATAACTGTTGATTCAATCAATTCTTATTTTTAAAATTTTAGTTGAAGCAAGCTTAAACATTTATGATCACGTAAAAATTATCAGATAATTTTTATATCACGTGAATTAAGGAATTGGGATTGATTTAGGGTTTTAGTCCAAAATTTTGATCTGTCTGTAAATGTGCCGAGTTCGACATTCATTGAGGATCGAGTTAGTCGTAACTTCGGGGAGAGGAAGGGTGGAGTGTTGTCGAGGTTCGGCCAAAAGTTGGAGGCTTCCGGTGGTCACGGCGGCGGTGACGAGGTGATATTGTTGGAGAGGTTCGAGTTGGGTTATGGGTTGAACTGTCGATTTTCGTTTCGACATTTCTGGAAATATTTCGACTTTGGATTTCGAATATGGGAGGGGATTGTGGTGTGTCTGCGTCGTGGGGGTTCGCCGGAGGCCGTTGGTGTCGCTGTGCACGTGCACGGCAAGGAGGAGGGGACGGTGACGTGTCGGTGTGGGATACTCGGGTCGTGCTCGAATAATTAGAGGGTTTTCTTCGAGTTTGGGTTCGAGTGTTGAGAGTGTGAGTGTTTCCTGATGTTGTAATTTGGTTTAGCTCAAACTTTAAACTACAGAAGAAAAAAAAAGAAAAAAAAAAGAGGTTCAGGGTAAAACACGGGGAAAGGAGGAGTAAAACTCGGTGAAGTACTCGAGTGAACTCAAGGGGAAGACTCGGGTTTCCTTCGTACGTGCAGTTTTGGTTTCTTTTTATAAGTAAGTATTACCAAATTGTTTTGTACCAACTGCAAACACTGTTTTCATGAGATATTTGACAATTTAAAGCCCAAAGGTTTAGATTCAAGTTAATTACTTAATCAATGCTTTAAAGTGTTTAATTCTTAATTATTATTTTAATCCAGAATTATTTTAATTAAGTACAAAGTTATCTAACAATTAAGTGTAGTTAGCCCTCATAATTGATTTCCGAAATTAATGAGGGTTTCTAATATTGGAATGTTCATTATGTTGAAATTTTAATCTTAATTGATGATTGCAGAAGGTAAATAAAATAATTACTTTTTAAACTGTAACTGGTGATGGATCAACAGATTGATTTAGTAATTAATAAAGTATAATTTACTACTTAGGTAAATTAATGAACAATTAATAGTTAATTAATCAAGTGATTTAATTAGGAATTAAGAAATGATTAATGAATAAATCAATAGATTAATAATTGGATAAATCAAGTTACTTGATTTAAAATTAAGGTTTTCAACTAATGATTAAGAAAAAGCCAATTAAGTAAGTAGGGTAAACAAATTGATTAGGACGTAATAAATTAAATAGTGCGAAACAAATTGATTTGAGTAAATTACTTGAATAATTAAGAAATTAATTACTTATTGTAATTAATGAAGTTTAATGTGAATTGTTTAAGTTAATTAATCAAGTTTAATTAATTTAAATAATTAATTGATGATGTGATAAGTAAAATTACTTGGAGAAGTAATTAATGATAATGACTGGATATCGTTGAATGAGGATGATTTAATAATGAAAGTAATTTGAGTATAATTACTTTGTGCAATTTAATCAAGGGATTAATTTTTAAGGAAATCAGTTGAGGAGTAATTAAGTGATGTGATAAGAGTAATTAAAGGAGATTGATTACTGAATAGTATTAATCAGGGATGATTAATAAATATAGTTTAATTGAAGATTTAATTACTTAAGGTAATTCATTAAATATAGGATAATGAAATGAAATGTAATTAGCAATCATTAAATAATGAAATTAATAATGAAAGATTAAAGAATAATTAATTGGTGAAATTAAGAAGTAATGTAATGTATGTAATTGAAGGTTAGTTTCTATATTTGGATAAGATAATTAGTTTGGAAAATAATTAAAAGATGATTACTTGAATAAAATTAAATGTTAATTAATCAAGTGTGATTAATTTATTAACTGATTGATAATTGGTCAATAGTTATATAAGCAAGATTATGATAATGTAGTAATTAATTTAATTTACTTTAAATTAATTAAAGATGCAAGTGATTAATTTAATTCATTTTAAATTAATTATAGCTGATATGATTACTTATGTATGGATGGATGATATTGTTTGTCTTGAATGATTTGAGATTTCTAGTTTGAGATAAATGATGTTATATGAAATGCATGCTTGATTGAAATATAATGATAATATGGATTATCTGTTGTGATGATAATATTGATTATCTATTTATGATGATGATGTTCTATTGTGATATTGTGAATTATCTATCTGTGTATATGGATAATTACATTGTTTATTTTACAACTTTAAAACAACTTGGCCCTAAAAGACACGTTTTGGATTTTGATGAGACCGGGATCGGGTTTCCACATTTGGAACATCCGAAAACCACATCGATCCAAGTTAACGTTAGGTCGTTAATCTAAAGTGAAGATGAAGATTCAGAATGCAAGGGTTGTCGTCGTTAACTCTGAGGGTGATTCCAAAATGAGTGTAACGAGATAATGCCTTCGGTTTCGTTCGAACCCGGAACGAACTTGTATGGATTGAATGCTTTCAACACATCGTCAGGCGGGCGATGAGCATTTTAAGAAATTTGTTCTCTAAAGGTAATCGTAGCCTCAAGCCTCATCAACCGGGAATGGCTAAAACAGGGGAGATGCAGCAAGGTTAGGTGGGTCATGCCCAAGCAGGACAAGATATTTCCCCTGTCTAGATGTCCCTTTTTATTCGGCTTAGTGGGTGGTTGGGTGCGCCAACCACGGGGTTTATCTTGTTCGGGACTGTTCAGTAAGGAATGGTTCCGGCCTTGTGTTGCAGGGGATGAAGGGAGTAATCCTCGGTACAGTGATCTAGGCCCCGTACTGTGACGGGCGGTACCCCAGTAGCCCTGCCATTGTATGGAATCCATTTTCCAATAAGTGCCCACGGTTTTGATTGTATTACCCACTTTTGTGGCTAGTAGCTGGAATTTAATAATGTAACAATTTCGGCTATTTTCTATTTACTTGAAAACCCTAGACACTATTATAATATCACAGAATTTCCTATGAAATGTTTTGGTTAGCGTAAGGTAAAAACTTACCCGTATTTATGTGTGGGGAGTCTTACGTGATACCTTTATTTTCAAATATTTTTCAAGTTAAACAACCTTAAACTGTTTACTCATACCAGACCCATGTCTGACCCGGAGTTTATTTTTGTTTTCATAAACTCTCGGGTACCAAAATTTTTACGGGTAGTCAAGGGATTCAGGTTAGCTTTGACGAATTCTGGAGGAGCAATGGAGCAGGAGGCTTCAGCGTTGTAGATATCTATCTAGTTCCGCTGTGTTAGTTAGAGTATGTTGTATTTGAGATGTATGTAGTGACCGATGTATATAAAAGTTGTCAAGTGTATAATATTATATAACTCTGATATATGTAAAACTATGAAATTGTTATGTGATGTATTATATTTTATTCCATTCCGCTGTGAGTTTCCGTGATTGTTGTTCTTTCTTTCTCTTTCTTTTCTATTTCTATCCCTTTCTTTCTTCTTGATGATACGTCTTTCTGGCAGTAGAAAGGCGGGTCGTCACATGATTATTATTTATTTATGAAAATATGAATTTATGTATATATTTATTTATATCACTTAGGTTTTCAATAAATTAATGTATTATATGATTTATATGTTTTTATATATGCATGTAATATGGATTTATGTTTATGTTTATTATTTATACTAAAGTTTTATTAATATATATTTATTTTTATATCCAAACTACACTTATTTATATTTAAAACTTTTATATATATATACAAACTATCTTACTTCAAATATAATTTAAAAAGAAAGCACTTTAAACCTTTTTATTAAATATTTTTCTTATGCTATATATATTTTAAAATATTTGAAATAAATTATGTTTAAACTTCCATATACATTTACAAATCATATTTAGATCAAGCAAACTTAAAAAGAAAGTAAAACAAACCTTTTATAAATCTTATTTAAACTTAAGTTAAATATCTTAAATAAATTTAAATGTTATCTTTGTTGTTAAGAAATATAAAGTTAAATTTTAAATAGCCTTTGAAAAGCATTGTATTAAATTTAATCTAACTCCCAAATTACAAAAGATATTAAGTTTGAAAACATGTTTTTATTTGTTAATTTCAAACCAAAGCTTTTCTATTTACAATATATACAAATATATATACATTATAAATAAAAAACATTTTAATATTAGCCTTGAAAATTATTATGTTGAATTTTAAAACATAACTTCAAATTACAATATATACATATATATATTACAATTTGAAACATGTCTTTTATTAAATTAAAACCAAAGACTTCCTATTTAAAATATATATACCAATATATATACATTATAAATAGAAAAAAAATTATTAGCTATAAATGATAAAAATTACCAATTAAATATTTATAAAAGAAGATTATTAAACCAATTTATATATATATATATATATATATATATTAATAAAGATTATCAAATTGCTATTGCCCAAAGTTCTGGCTTATCACATTCCTCTCCCCTTAAAAGAATTTCGTTTCCAAAATTTAAAAGCAAAGATAAATTGATAATCCTACAAAGATTTTAATTTCAAACAACAAAGCATACATCAGAGCCAAATACTAACAACCATAACAACAATTTCAACCTAGCAATCAAATCTTACTAACTATCCTAACACAAATCAGGATAGACCTTCCTAACACTATCTAGAGTTTTCCAGATACAAATCAGTGGGATACTCACTTTACTGAATCCAAACTAGCTACACTACTAGTTCCAGGGCTCCTACTCATCTAGATCTATAATCTGAACAGGCTGTCAGACCACAGACAAATCCGACTCAACTTCCAAATCCTTTCTGAACTACTGGTTCTACAACCAGTGATGGTTATACACGTACTCCCTCATAGTTACGTGAAATAAATCACGAATCCCAGCCATCCGAACTGGCAATTCTATCCTAAAGGGCAAAACATTTATCCTTACAAGAACATAGAAAGATCCGATATACCTTAGAGCTAGCTTCCCAGTCTTACCAAATCTTACTGCTTCCTTTTACCGAAGAAACCTTAACAACAACGAAGTCTCCAACTTCAAATTCTGGATTCCTTTGTCTCTTATCCACATAATTCCTCAGATGATCCTAGCTTCCTACATCCTTTCCTGAATAGCTCAACCTATGCTGATTCCTTTCAAAAAAAAATCTAGACCAAGAATAAGATGATCTCCAGATCTAACCCACAAAAATGGTCCTCACAAAATCTACCGAAATCCAGAATATAAGTTCTACTTCACAATCATTAGTAGACTTCGAACTTACTTCTCTTATCCAGAAAAGACAAAATAGGTGCACTCGCCAATCTGGCCTTCAGATCCTGAAAAACTTTCTGTAAGAACTCCCTTATCCAAAACACTGCAACTTCCAGTTGCTTCTACTCCAGAACAACTGCTACCTTGCTTCTGCTACACAACTCTGATATGGAGTAGATGAGAATGCCATCGACGAACACGAGCACAAACTTGTCCAACAAATTCCGAAAGACATGGTTTCTCAGATCCAAAAAAAAAACATAAAAGCTCCAAGAAGTCTTGAGCTGCTTCACCAAATTCTAACTCTAGGGCCATCCTTCTATCTAGTTGAACTACCGGTATAGCTCCATGAACCAAGTCGATATGAAACCACAATCTCCCGATGTTAAGGCCATCCTTGACTTCTTCGAAAACATTCAAAAAATCTCTAATAACCCAAGAGTACACTCAAACTACCGCAAGTCACTTTTGCGATCCTACCTAAATCAATTCCCATAGACACTCTTCTCTTTCAACCAATCAGAACATCTTATGCTTATCTAGCCAAGTCATCGAAGAAATGGGTCCACTCTGCTACTTCTGAACTCCACCTCCAGGATACTGCTAAGCCAAATGACCTTCCTGCTGGCACACAGAACACTCCGAGATGCAACGCTGCCACTGATGTTAAAGACTTCTTATCCATAAGCTCTTTTATCCTCAAAGCAATATCTACCAATTCTCCAAAAGAGCCTTCAAGATGGCAGACATCTTCTCAAGACACTCGGGCCATAAAATCAAACACAAACACCCTGCTGAACCTAGTCTCATCACCGATGCAGACAAACTCTCTTGCCTGAGATCTAGAAAATTCCTAGACAGCCGAGTCTTCCCTGCGGTAGGTACAAACTGCTTCCTTAAAACTTCCTTAACTTGCTTCAATTGAAGACACATTCGGGAACATCCATAGTCACTGCGTCTCACCATGCAGCTGCTCCTTCCTGAAGTTGCCAAGATACCATCACTTGCTTCTGCTTAACCGTCAGATCCAAACTCTTACTCATCCAAACTTGCACTTCAATGATGGACTCCAAACCTTTAGAAGGTTTCCTTCAAAGATTGATGAAATCCTTACACTATGCTGCAAAGCTTACTCAAGGCAGTATTGGGTCTACAGCCTTGGCAGATACTCTTTGTTCCTTAATACTCGAACTCCTTCCATTGGTAGTCGTACTACACACACCACTACCCCTACTATAACTAGGACTCATATTGGCAAACCTGAACAGGTAACCTAACAAATAGGTAGAAAGATACACACACACACACACACAAATATGCTCTCTCAAGAAGGAAATCGCTCCAAAGCCAAAGTATTATCTTAACCTAGCGCTCTGATACCACAATGTAACAGTGTAGGCCTGGCATACAGTGATACCTCGAATTTTCTTTTACGGCCAGCCTCTCGACTCGCAACCAACCCATCAAGGCCTTATACTATTTCTCAGGGACATGTAGGGGTAAGAGTCTCTCGTTCGCCACCAAATACGAAGCGAGAACTCCCTACCATGCTGCACTGAAGCAAATTCGATCCTGGGCTTATCAAAATCCAAAATACCATCTTTTAAGGCTAAATTATTTTAAGTAAAAACAATTAATTTATTATCTATATTCACACAAATAGATAATTCATATTATCACAGATAAATAATCCATATTATCACTATTCAACCAAAGCATCTCATATCATAGAGCAAACAAATCACATATCAAAGATATCACATAATCCAAGGCATTCAATAGCATTCAATCGTTCACAAGCAAGATTCATTAGCCACACCATCTCTAATTAATTTAATCAACCACCAATGAATTAAATTAATTAGTTAAATTACTTTTAAATCCTGCTTACTTAACATTAATTAATTTCAACCCAATTAATCAATCATCCTTTAATTATCCTTCTTAATTAATCATCCTTGATTAATTATTTCTTAATTACATTAAGTAATTATTCTTTAATTAATTACACGAATTAATTATCCTTAATCATTTACAGTAATTAACCTTTAATTACTCTCATTAACTATAGATTTTTTAATGATCCTCTAATTACTTTCATTAGTTAATTATTCTTCTGTTTAGTTTTATTAAATGATTAAACTTTAATTAATCACATTCATTAATTCTTAATTAATCTCATATAGTAATTAACTATCCTTTAATTACTTACATTATTTAATTAATTTTTTAGTTAATTATTAATTAATCCTTTAATTAATTACATTAAGTAATTAATCCTTAATTACTTCCACTAAGTAATTACCCTTCTTATTAATTACACAAAGTAATTAAACCTTAATTACTTCCATTAAGTAATTACCCTTCTTATTAATTACACAGAGTAATTATACTTAATTAGTCATTAAGAGACTACATTTAGTTAATTAATCTTGTTAATTAACTTAAATTAATCACATTAATCTAATTAATTACACTGAGTAATTAATCCCTTTAATTACTTTCATTTATTAATTACTCTTTAATTAATTACCTTTAATTACTTAGATTAACTAACCCTTAATTAATTAAGAAATTAATTATCTTTAATTAATTAATCTGTTTATCTAAATTAATTACATTAATTGATCATCTCATAATTACTGGTTAATGATCTTTAAATTACATTCATTAACTATTCACCAATTACTTACTAAGTAATTATTCTTTGATTATCACCATCAGTCAATTAACCTTTATTAATCCTATTAAGTGATTATCTTTTAATTATTTCCAATATTTAGTTATCTTTAATTAATCACAACCTTGATTAAAGATAAATCCTTTATCTTCATAAATTACTTAATTACATCAATAACTTTCTTTAAATTCATTGGTAATTAATTACATAATTAATATAATTACTTTTAAAACAAATTTAAATCATTAGCTTTAACATTTCAAATTTTGAAAACTTGTATAAAACTTTGTTAAACACTTTTCTTTGGAAGCTAAATTCATACTTATACTACATTTGAAACTTCCTTTTAAAAACTTCCATTTTATTTTAAAAAAAAACTAGTTAATATATTTGAAACTAGATTTATTTTTGCTTTGAAATTATTTTCATTTAAATACACTTTTACTTAGTAACATTACTTTTGAAAGCTAAAACATTTTAAACATTAAAACTTAGTTAATTCAATTTGAAAACATGAATTCATTTAAATTACCTTACATTTTAAAAAAAAACTGGTTACTCAAAATAACCTACCCAAGCCATGATACAAAATTCTCGAGCTAATCACTCTAATACCCGAGCTCACACTCGAGCCACTCACAAACACGCTCTCCCATCCTTCTGCTTCGAGATGTTAGTCCGTGAGATGATGGTTTTGATGATAACAACCTTAGAATAGATTATAAAATATAAATACTAACATTATAAGTTTAGATATATATGTATATGTAGGATTTAACCGTGCAAGTACTAAGAATGAAGACCGTACAGTATAGAGATTCAAGATATCAAGATAAAATATCAAGATAGAAGAGTCATGATTATCAAGACTATCAAGAGTTCAAGATTTCAAGGATAAGTATTTTTTATTATTATTAGGAATTTCTGTTAAAACTCGTAGAAAAGCACTTGCATCTTAAAATCCAATTTATTCGTGGAATGAAATCCACTTCAAGCCTGTTAAAGGGATCGAGCCCTAAGTAGGATAGATCCTACGAAAAACTAGTGGGACATTATTTTGTATCCACTAATTTTAATTCAAAAGATTTTACAAAATTATCTTGTTTTTCAAAATGATTTCAAAACTTTCCTTTTAAAAGATTCAAAACCCTCGATCCTGATTTTAAATAATTTTAGCTTCAAAAACATCTTTATTTTCAAAGTCAAATTACTCCTGATTCTAAACTATCTTTTTTAATAAAATATTTAACTTTTAATATTTATACTTAGATTTAAATATAAAATTATTATTAAATTCTATATATATATTATTCTTTATATTTACTTATGAATTTCAACTATAGTCAAGTATATTTATAAAGTTTAAATTAGTTTTTATAATAAGATAAATGTTATTTTTCAAAGAAATTCAAAACATCATAAAAGGCTTTGGGATGTCGACAACCCTATGGGTACCATGTCGACATGGTGACAGTTTGATTCAAAAATTCAAATTTCAAAAGAAGTGTCTATTCGCCATAACTCTTCATGAATGGACATGGCTGTTGTTCTTCTATAAATAGGGGTCAGTTTCAACGAATTTTTAATCTTTTTTTCTTTTCACTCCTCTTCTTCCTCTTTTCCTAATACATATTCTTATCATTACTCTGTCGAAATCAACATTGAATCATACTCGATTACTTCTAGTTTGATTCTCTATCGCTATCTCTACAAGATTCTCAGTGCTATACAGAGTTATAGACTTCTTTATAATCTATTAAGCGAGAAAAGGTATGATTGTAGCCATGGAAATCAATCAAAAGGGAAAAAGTGTGATTGTAGCCTTGGTAAATCAATTGGGTAAACTTGTGGCCCGTAAATCAAGTATCTCTGCCCAGAGGATCGAAATTCTAGAGGGTGTACCTCGTAGCCTTGAAACCGAGGGTGTAATTGTACGATTGCTTTTGAAAGGAAATCTGTACTTGTGTTGCGGGACTGGATGTAGGGTAACTCTGAACCAATATAAAATCCGGTATGTTCTTTCCTTTACTGCTTTAATTTTATTTCTGCATTTGTGATTGTTTCTGTGATCATATCTATGTCTGTATATTGCATACTTTTGTGTCTATATTTAAAATAAATAAAAAAGATTTAATAATTCTTGATTAACACTACTCACCCCCCCCCTCTAGTGTTAATCTTAGCCTTAAGATCCGTAATCCGTATTTCTCACAATTGGTATCAGAGCAAGGTTTTCAAAGTTTCATAATCTGATTTTTGAAAAGTTTTCAAAATGGCTACCAACACTGGTACTGTTATTAACACTAGTATCCCTGTTACTAGTTCATTTGTAGAGGGTCAATCTACTGTCAGACCATCACTTTTTAATGGCAGTAACTATGCATATTGGGCATGTAGGATGAAAATATATTTACAATCTATAGGATTAGACACTTGGAATATCACACAAACTGAATATTCTGAACCCACAATTGATTTTGCACAGTGGACAGCTGAGCAAAAGACTGTTGCGCAAAATAATTCTAAGGTAATGAACATTCTGTTTTGTTCACTAGATAGAAATGAATTCAATAGAGTGTCAGTTTGTAAGTCTGCATATGAAATCTGGAAAACTTTGCAAGTTACTCACAAAGGAACAAGCAAAGTTAAACAGACCAAAATTTCCATGCTCACAAATCAGTTTCAATTATTTAAAAAGAATGCTAATGAGTCTATTTCAGATATGTATAGTAGATTTCAGCATATAATGCATTCTTTAATATCTTTGGAAAAGGAATTTTGGAAGAAGATCAAGTCGGAAAAATTTTAAATTCTCTAACTCCAGAATGGGATCAAAAGACACTTACGATCGAAGAGGCAAATGACATCAGTATTTTGAAGATAGAAGAATTAATTGGAAATCTAATGTCGTATGAAGTTCAAATGATCGGAAGAAGAGAAAGTAAAGCATCTGAAAATAAATCAATGGCATTCAATGCATTGACCGATGAATCAGACTCAAACAGCGATAATGATGAAGAGATAGCCTTTATGACCAGAAATTTTAGGAGATTCCTGAAATACAGAAAGATGAATAATCTCAAGAGAAACAACTATAAGAATTCTGGAAATCATAATATAGTGCCAAATAATGACAAGTGTTACAACTGTGATAAACCATGCCACTTCAAAAGAGACTGTCCATATCAAGAAAGGCAGAATCCTCCTATGAACAATGAACCAGCAAAGAACCGAAAGCGTGCATTTACTGCTACTCAAGATGACTCAGACTCGTCCTCAAGTGATGATGATCAGAAGACGGATAACTCGAATTTGTGTTTCACAGCTGTTCGCGACTCCGACGAATTTAGAGAAACGGACTCAGAAAAAGGTACACGTTTACAATACAATGGGTTGAAATTGATTGCTTAGAATTAGTTGCTTGATTGATTGATTGTTTTTTGATTTGGTGCGTTCTTTGAATTTTAAAATTTATTTTCTATTTTTTATTATTTTTAATACTTTCTGAAATATATTATAAGTATAATAATATTTCAGAAATATATAATAGACATTTATAATAATAATATATACATTAGAAATCTTAGGAAAAATCAATTCATGAAAATTCAAAAGCACATGTCGACATGGCCCCTACCATGATGTCGACATGGCTACCTGAATTTGAATTTCAAAATTTGAATTCAAATTTTTGAATTTCCCTCCACCTTTTCACTTCATTCAATTCTTTGAAAAGATACCTTTTTTTAGAGAATATGTCCTTTGAGAATCTATTTATTCACTATCTTTTATCATATCTTTTCACTTTTATTTTCAAATTCAAACTCTCTCTTCATAACTTCAAGCTCTCTTCTCTCTACTCTAATGGTTTCTTCAAGCAACCCCTCAACCATGAGAATTTCCAGAAAAATCAAAGAGCAATTATTCAATGATCCTGAGGCAATTAAAGCATACATCAATTATGCTAACTATGCCAAAGTCCATCTCGGAAAATTTGCTATTTTTCAAGATTTTTCTTCTTATTAAATTGATTCTCTTTTTGCAAACAATGGTGTTATTAGTCTTATTGATGCTTCTCAAAATGATTTTGTTTGCTATCATAATCTTGTCAAAATTTTCTATGCGAATTTAAGTCGTGGATTTTATGTTGGAAATGAAGATGAAATTTGGAGTAGTGTCAAAGGCACTCAAATTGTTTCGAATTGTGATCTTTTGCGTACCATTCTCAATTGCAAGAGTTCGGAAATGGATCTTTCTAACTTTAAAAACGATGAACATGATCGTAAGACATTTCATCACATTTTCGAAAGAGATGATGATTTTGATTTTAAAAATAGAAATTTTGGACCAAAAGAAAGAATTGTTAATCTTCTTTTGCAACATACTTTGACCCCAAGATCGGGAAATTTTAACAATCATACTTCAAAAGTTTGCAAAGCTCTTTTTGCTATTTTCGAAAACTATGATATAATTGGGCGCAAGTTATTTTGGATGAGCTTCGTCCTAAAAATATTGAAATGGGTGAGAATACTTTATACCATGGAATTTATCTCACTCGGATTTTTAACTATTTTGGAGTGGATTTCAAAGGCGAAGAATTTGTTTCTAGAAAAGTTTTCAATCATTCCCAAATTTCGCTTATGAAAATTCCATTTGTTTTTCAACCTTGTGAGACACTTACCGAAAAGGAAGAGCATTTGGCTCATGAGGAAATGGAAGAAGAGGAAGTTGAAGAAGAAGAAGAAGAAGGGGATGAAATGGAAATTGAAGAAGAAGGTGAAACGTCTTTGGAAAGTATTGAATATCCTTCCAATCCATCCAACAAAACCCTTCCCAAAAACCAAAAGATGATTGTGGAGAATTAACGGATTCTAAAATGATCCGTTAGTAAAAAGTTGGATAAAATTTCTTCAAAGATGAATAAGTTCTTTTCAAAAGTCAGCAAGAAACTTGGACTATCTTCATCATCTTCATCCTCTAACTAGTTTTATCTTTTCGTATCTTGTTGTAATTGTTTTAGTTTGCTTTATTTCGAATGATCATGTAGTTTGTTGTGTGCTTAATCATTGTATTATCGTAGTATGCAATGAAATGAAATTTTTTTCTATTATCTACCTTATCTTATCTCTAGAATAAATGTTAGTATATTATAAATATAATATATATATATATATATACACACACACAATTATTCACAAAATCAAAATTAGTCATAACATTTCACTAACCCATGTCGACATCCCCTATGTGACCATGTCGACATGTACTGGTCAGAAATGACAATTGATTTTGAATTTGAAATTTGAATAACTACCATATGTCTATTCAATTCAAACGAATTTCTACACCTATATATACCTGTTTCTTCTAGAATTCTTCACTGAATTTATTTCTTATCATTTATATCCACCATTTCTTTCACAAATTCAACAATGGCTAATCCTATTCACAATTTATCCTAAAATCTTGAAGAAACTCTTAATTCGTTCAAGAATATTCTCTCATTTATTCTACGAAACCAGCGTCATTTAGAATTAAGTCAAATGCAGATGATAAAGGAACAAGAAAGGCACTTCGATGTGATACGCTGGATGATCTCCTCTCTGCACAAGGATGATAACGAAGAACATCCTCCTGTCTCTCTCACCAATGACAATGATAATTGGGATGCTATTAAGGCAGACCCAATCTTTGGAGAAGAAGGATGGGTGGAAGTTCCACGTAACGTTTGATTTTTTATTTACTTTGTTTGATTTGTTTGAATGGATTTGGTTTGAATTGATACTTTGTGTGGATTGATTTCTTATTGATTTGAAGATTGGTGTGTAAAACATATATATATATATATTGAATTAGTTATCATGCTTAGAAGTATAATTATTTCCTATTCTATATATTCCATTGTATAGTTTATCAATGCAGGTACCGAAGTCCAAGAATGAGGGGGAGTAAGTTTTTGTTGATGACAAAGGGGCGGAAATATAAAATAGGATAGTTAGGTATAGATTAAGGGGGAGTTATTAGGATAGAAATAATATTTTATAAACAAAGGTTGTCATCATCAAAAAGGGGGAGATTGTTAGTCCGTGAGATGATGGTTTTGATGACAATAACCTTGGAATAGATTAAAATATAAATACTAACATTATAAGTTTATATATATGTATATGCAGGAGTTAACCATGCAGGTACTAAGAATGAAGACTGTATAGTATAGAGATTCAAGATATCAAGATAAAATATCAAGATAGAAGACTCATGAATATCGAAACTATCAAGAGTTCAAGATTTCAAGGATAAGTATTTTTTATTATTATTAGGAATTTTTATTAAAACTCGTAGAAAAGCGCTGGCATCTTAAAATCCAATTTATTCGTGAAATGGAATCCACTTCGAGCCCGTTAAAGGGATGGAACCCTAACTAGGATGGAACCTACGAAAATCTAGTGGGACATTATTTTGTATCCACTAATTTTAATTCAAAAGATATTACAAAATTATCTTGTTTTCAAAATGATTTCAAAACTTTTCTTTTAAAAGATTCAAAACCCTCGATCCTGATTTTAAATAATTTTAGCTTCAAAAACATCTTTATTTTCAAAGTCAAATTACTTATGATTCTAAACTCTCTTTTTTAATAATATATTTAACTTTTAGTATTTATACTTAGATTTAAATATAAAATTATGGTTAAATTCTATATATATTATTCTTTGTATTTACTTATGAATTTCAACTATAGTCAAGTATATTTATAAAGTTTAAATTAGTTTTTATATAAGATAAAGGTTATTTTTCAAAGAAATTCAAATCATCATAAAAAGCTTTGGGATGTCGACATGCCTATGGGTACCATGTCGACATGGTGACAGTTTGATTCAAATTTCAAAAGAAGTGTATATTCGCCATAACTCTTCATGAATGGACATGGCTGTTGTTCTTCTATAAATAGGTGTCAGTTTCAACGAATTTTTAATCATTTTTTTTTGTTTTCACTCCTCTTCTTCTTCCTCTTTTCTTAATACATATTCTTATCATTACTCTGTCGAAATCAACATTGAATCATACTCGATTACTTCTAGTTTGATTCTCTATCACTATCTCTACAAGATTCTCAGTGCTATTCAGAGTTATAGAATTCTTTGTAATCTATTAAGCGAGAAAAGGAGTGATTGTAGCCTTGAAAATCAATCAAAAGGTAAAAGGTGTGATTGTAGCTTTGGTAAATCAATTAGGTAAACTTGGGGCCCGAAAATCAAGTATCTCTACCCAGAGGATCGAAATTGTGAAGGGTGTACCTCGTAGCCTTGAAACCGAGGGTGTAATTGTACGATTTCTTTTGAAAGGAAATCTGTACTTGTGTTGCGGGACTGGATGTAGGGTAACTCCGAACCAGTATAAAATCTGGTGTGTTCTTTCCTTTAATGCTTTTATTTTGTTTCTGCATCTGTGATTGTTTCTGTGATCATATCTGTGTTTGTATATTGCATACTTTTGTGTCTAAATTAACATAAATTAAAAAGATTTAGTAATTCTTGATTAACACTATTCACCCCCCCTATAGTGTTAATCTTAGCCTTAAGATCCGTAATCCGCATTTCTCACACGAGACACTCACACTAGCAACACGATAATCGCCCCGAGCAATACATCATCCCAAAGCTTACAACACCTAGGTGCACAGAAGTGCACTGTACACGTGCACGGAAAAAATAAGCGACTCCGACCATCTCTCCGATCTTCACCAAACTACCGATGACCTTGACAGTCAACACGTCAACCTAGATATCTAAATTCTAGAGCAAATCGAAATCAAGATGTCGAACTCACGGGAACCCAACACTCGACCATCAAAAACACTTGTCGACAACGAACTCGTCCACCGGAGCATCCATTTCTCTGACCATAGCTGCATCTCATACCCACGTGACGTTCCTTACAATTGCGATCGCCTTAGACAATCCAACGGCGATTCATGACCTCACAAAACAACACTGTCCAAGCATGGCATTCGAACCCTAGTTCGACGCCGACCAGTCGCCACAACCATCTAAAAATTGTCTCCTTATTTTTCCTATAACCGTCAACCCTTCGACAAGCCTCGACCATGACCACGACGAACACCATCATGCCGATCGTTGGTGATTTCCAAAAACACCAAAAACGTTCAATTCTCGAATTCCCAATAATTCCAAACCTAAAAATTGTGAAATGCTTGTCAAAAATCAAGATTTTCAAATATGAATCGGTCTCTATGATCTGAACTTGATATAGAGATGATTGATTTCTAACCCATTTTAAATTGTCACTGTAATTTATTTTTTCAGAAATTTTGCTAATTATTTATAGCTGGAACAATTTTTTAAAATGAATTCATAGGGTTACAATCATTTTCTCTTTTAAGGTCAAAGTCTAAAATCATAGAAGATATGAATTATTTAAGTATTTGGAGTCTGTTCATTTAACAGAGAAGAGATATATATATATACACAGAACATATATACATAGATATATCATTTTTACCAACATGCATTCACATTACTACAAGATTTCATCATAAATACTCAAGTTAAAAACCAGATTAATACTTTTAAAATAATTGTTTATTCATCAGGAATTTTATAAACAGAGAGTAGTTTGTACTTTTGATTCTGGAACCTCCTTTTGAAATGATCTGGAAATCTATTTTGAGTTGATTTGGTTGCTTTCTTGATCTTAGGTTTAAAACTTGAAACTGATGTTGATTCTTGTTCAGATCGAAGTTGAATTTGAATTAGATCTTGAAGCTTAGTTGAAGATTTGAAAAAAACTATTGTTGCTTGTTTGATTCAACTGCTTGATTCCTTTTTGATTTTGTTTTTAATTTTTTGAAGAGAAGAGAAATTAAGGAAGAAAGATGTTCGAACTGTAAATGAAAGTAGCTTGGTTTCTCTTAAACATTTTATTATACAATTACAAATTTAATGAAACATAGATTGCCACTTGTTCTATTGCATGACCCTTAAGTTACAAATGCATTTGTATGATTTAATTTCTTTACAAATGCTAAAGGCAATGTAATTTATGTTTATCCCTTTATTTATAAATTTCTTATATTTTAATATTTATGAAATGTGATTTCTATTTATTTATGCAAATATGAATTTATATATATTTATTTATATCACTTATGTTTTGAATAAATTAATGTATTATATGATTTATATGTTTTTATATATGTATGTAATATAGATTTATGTTTATATTTATTATTTATATTAAAGTTTTATTTATATATATGTTTATGTTTATATCCAAACTACACTTATTTATATTTAAAACTTTTATATATATATATATATACAAACTATCTTATTTCAAATATAATTAAAAAAGAAAGCATTTTAAACCTTTTTATTAAATATTTTTCTAATGCTATATATATCTTAAAATATTTTTCTAATGCTATATATATCTTAAAACATTTGAAATAAATTATGTTTGTAAATATCTTAAATAAATTTAAATGTTATCTTTATTGTTAAGAAATATAAAGTTAAATTTTAAATAGCCTTTGAAAAGCATTGTATTAGATTTAATCCTAACTCCCAAACTACAATAGATATTAAATTTAAAAACATGTTTTTATTTGTTAATTTCAAATTAAAGCTTTTCTATTTACAATATATACAAATATATATACATTATAAATAGAAAACATTTTAATATTAGCCTAGAAAATTATTATATTGAATTTTAGCACATAACTGGAAATCACAATATATACATACATATATATTACAATTTGAAAACATATCTTTTATTAAATTAAAACCAAAGACTTCCTATTTAAAATATATATACCAATATATATCCATTATAAATAGAAAATAATTTATTAGCTATAAAAGATTAAAATTACCAATTAAATATTTATAAAAGAAGATTATTAATCCAATTTAAATATATATTTTTTAATAAAGATTATCAAATTGCTATTGCTCGAAATTCCAGGTCATCATAGCCAGGGATAACAATAGTGAGAAATATATATTGAGTTTTCATACACATCCATGAATGTAAATTGTAAAGTGTAACGATTATAAGCCAAGATGAATATTTTGAACTGAATTGAGAGAACGGTGAAAACCCATCTGTACATAAACCAATTCTAATGCAGTTATCCCTTGCAAAAGCGGGGTATGTCTTATCAAAATTCTTCCATGCTTCTCCATTAGCTGAGTGTGTCAACGTACATTCTTCCTATGTTCTCACACAGTGTCGTCTCATATGATGCACGGTTACAGAAGATGCATATAACCTTTGAAACCTAGGAGTGACGGGTAAGTAATGCATACACTTGTATAGAACTTCGTTTCCCTTCTTTTTTCTTAGTTTGTACCTTTCCTAATTTGATATTTTACAATTCCTAAAATTGATGTCTTCTTTGCAAAACAACATGAAACCATTTAAACATGTATCTATTTTTTGATACAGCAAACCAAAAGCAGACATAACATTTTTCACTTCATATGATTTTCGCACATTAAATTATCGGATGACATATGTCATTTTACACCTTGTATTATAGCTGTAAATCCAGCTTCTGTAAAGTTGTATTTTGATTTTATCATAACTTATTCTGCAGTTACTGATAGTTGAGTACCGCTTGTATAACCATCCCAAAGGGGTTTCTTAGCAGCATCTAATAATCATAAAAAAAATTGCTCCAATACTTGGTTCTTCTTCGACATTTAACATCGCTACCCTCAACTTCTACCATAGGAATGTGTTGCATCTTTAACCATATCTTCTGTAAGATTCATTGGAATAATTTCAGTATCTGCCTCCTCCTCCGAATGTACGGGATTAGGTGCTATAAGCTCTTCATGATGATCCCACACAAAATAATTCGACATGAAATCATATTGACGCAAATGAACTATTACCATATCCAGTATCAAATGCTTCAAAAATTTGCACCTACGATATGGATAATGAATTTGTTTTTGTTCCCATTATTATTTAAAGCTAATTCAATAAAAACGACACCATTTTGAAATTGTTCACTTATTAAGCCTCCAATTTCTCTTCTTTGTTGATACATCCAACTCCGATCTATAAAATAATTGATCATTTTTCCTACTTTAAAACATAAATACATATTAATCATTTACTTGTTGACATTATCTTTTTCAATTAAATCATACATTTAAATTTTTGCGAATACATAATATTATTCTATTTAATTTTATTTTCAAACGGATTTACATAAATTATTATATGAATATGATCTACAATTTTTAGGTTATTTTTTTACATTTTGATGGTTGGTCATTATACTTTCCATTACAAACCGGTAATAGTTATATTTTGCAAATTATTTCATTTTAAACGATAACAAAATTTCGGCAGCACTTCCCCTTTGTTCTCTGTATCATACACATATGCATGTACACAGGGAACAGAAAGAAAGTATTGTCGAAATTTTATAAACCGTTTAAAATGAAATAATTTGCAAAATATAATTACTCTATTGTGTTTGTAATTTATCCAATACAGGGACAAATCCATTAAATATTGTACCGGATTAATATAAATGTCCATTCTATGATAAAAACGGACATCCATACAACGATCATATGCAATATTTACCAAACGGAACCAACAACTCTCTAAGGGACTTATAAAAGGTAAATCGTATTATACAACAAGTTTTACAATAATTAATTTACATTTAGAGAAATACATACATTAAATCATCATTTTCATCATCATGAAAACGCATACATTAAATCATGGACATCGACTCTAGTTAATTTAAACTAGCCCTGATGCGCGTATGCACCAATTTAGTCAACGCATATACACCAAAAAAGGCACATATACACTAAAAAAATTCTCAACATTTCAATGATAAACGGTTATAATAACAACCTAATTAGCATTCAATGGAGTATAGAAAATAATCAATGGGGTGTTATACAACTATAACAACAAATTAACCTTAATTTAACAAACCAAAATTAATTAAGGTTTGGGAATAAAACCTGTTTGGCGATTGATGAAAGGCCTAGGCTTGTTGAGAAAGGAGAATAATGAAGTTGGAGATGCAAGGGAAGGTGCGACGGCTGGCTGATGATCGAGGGGAGGGGGTTGGAGGTAAGGTTTTTGATGATCTGAGGGTGATTGAAATAATGAAGCGGCTCTTGTCTAAAAGCCTAGATACACGATAATTTTCGACGGCTAGCGACGACCGCCGACGGTAGTTTTATGTCGGTTTTCAATGGCTTGCAACAACTATTATATTTTATTTATGAAAATGCCATGGAGATTGACAGCCGTCGCTGGCCATCGAAAAAGTCATCGGTGGCCGTAGGAAGGCTCCGTCGCTATTTACTATTGTTCTAGTATTGGGAACATTAAAGTGAAAACCATACAAGAGAGGATTCGTCTTCTCGGTTATACGAGGTCAGAATCACGATCAACTGAAATCAACTTAAAGTTAAAGTCTCTGGCAAGAGCAGTTTAATTAATAATATTTATTATTATTGAAAGACAAACTTTGTGCTTGGACTATAAGGTTGAATACGGAGATATTAGAATTTTGACCATTATCAAATTCCTTAAGCCTAAAGTGATATGGTTTTGACGAAAAGAATTAGTGTAAATGGTTATCAGTGCCGGGTAACGCTTAAATAAATACCGAAAAGATTTGTAGGTGATAAATTCGGCCAAAATGTCACACCACTTGCTAAGATGACGTGTTTACGTTAATATTCGACATGTTCAATATTAATCGCTGAATGAGTTTACATTTTCTAATCATACAACTATAATAATGAATACTCCAAGTAAACCTCGCGGTTTAATTAATTTATAATTATTATAAATTAATTAATATTTCTAAAATATCGATTATTAAATTTTATTTAATTTGTTCATATACCATTAGCATTTAATAAAGTGTGTAAATAAAAGTTATAAACGCATGTATCGATATATGTTATCGATGGACTGTTTAAATTCAATTTAAAGGAAACAAATGCTAAGTGGTTTAGGATCGGTTGACGCCCATAATTCCTCCATGTTTGGTCAATCACATAAGAGAAAGAAGATAAGTTTTCAAAAGAATTAATAAAGGGAAAAGAAAAACATAAAGAAGGAAAATGTTTCTCTTTGATTCACATTGATTTTCCTTCTTTATTTCCTTCTTTTCATATTCTTATTACTATTCATTCCTTTCTGTAACTTTTTTGGTTCTCTCCATCCTCTTTAATGGCATTTAGTGCAAATTTTATATGGCAAACACTTAAAGATAAGTTCAGTCATTGTTTTCTATATTTGAAATCTCATGTAAACTTAAGGTACTATTTTTTTCTAATTAAAAGTTTGAAAACTGTTAACTTTAAAATCAAAACATATTTGCATAAATGTAGATGTACATATATCATATGCTACAATGTTTACAAATATATGTTGCTTAGTTAAATTGTAATAATCATGTATTTGAAAATATACATGTTTAGTTTAATTCAAATTTCTAAAAGGATTTTGTCCAATAATGTAACCTCTTGTTGGCAAACCTTTTTTTAATTGAAATAATTCCTATAAATATTAACTTTGCATTTCAAATTATTTAAAATAACTAATAGGTTTTCACTTTATATATTACTAATATAAAATTGCACGTACTTGCATCTATTAGCTTTGTTGGTCACAATATTTTTACTTTGAAATATTTTGTTGGTGATGTCCGCTTTAAACATAGTGAAATTTCATCAATGGATGGTGGGAAAGAGATGATGGTAGAGAAAGAGATGGTGGTTGAGATTGCAAACCGAAAATAAAACTCCGTTGGTGGGTGTAGGGTAATTTTGAAATTTTAGAAAGACACGATTGAAAATCTTATTCATCGAATTCTCATTATTGATAGTAGAGCTAAGTTGGGATAAGGGAAGGGATTCTCCACCAAAACATATGTGACAATCTGATGTTAATTTTATACAATCGTGGTATATGTAATATAATGTAACTGTGATCTCCATATGATAATATCCCAACTTTCAAATTTGTTCCCTTCTCAACTTACCATTGAGAAAAGAATATGGTATTAATTTTGTACAATAGTGGTACATAACAAAATTATACAAATTGATAAGCAATATATATATTGAAAGCTGGTGGTTCAGTCGGTGGTACAACAGAGCATTACCTCAGGTGTAAGGAGCACTAATTCTTTAGGATATTTCGCAGACAGAATGAAGTTCATGCTTCCACCTTTAAATTGGCGCTGATATTGTAATTTGTATATTTGTGCCAATTGTGTATTAGCCTTATAATCAATGAGAGTGACAGATGCGGTGGTAACCGTATGAGCGACCCATAAACAGAAAGCAACGGCGATTTTGGAATTTCAAAACGACACCAAGTAAATTAATTTAACGAATTTCTTTATTAGCCATAGAGATGAATATTATGGATGTATGCATACATCTCATTAATCAAAACAACAAATGCGTGTGTAAATTTAGTTGATAAGCCATAAATGTCATTTAATATATTAATTATTACAATTAAAGAGGGAGTGAAATAAAAGGTATCTCTTTCTTTCTACATTGTCATATCTTCTCTTTCTTAATTGTATAGGATAAGAGAGGAAACACAAAGTTTCCTTCTCTAACTTCATTTCTATAAGTTTTATTTACGCATATATACACCATTTATATACTGCACTTACACTTCATACAAATGAATACATCTGATACATTTATTATAATACCTATAAGTTTAAGTTATATTTAAATCTTCATTTCAATAATTTAAGCAAAATAAGATTTTATTAAAAAAATTATTAGATTGTATCTAGTATACATTTAGACTTCATATGTCCAATTAAGATCCAAAATGGTTAAAAAGAAAATTGAATTCACTCATTTGTTCTGGTGCATGCTGTTCCAGTTCCAATAGCATCGTTATTTTCATGCAAATTATTTGTTTCTAGATCTTCGTCTTTTCAATGAACTAGCATCACTGACTGTGTTGCCTTTTGTGTCCTCTTTCCTTATCATTGTTTCTTTCTTCTGAAGCTAGTATCAACTTTGTTGATTTTTGCAATTTTCATGTTCAAAATTTCTAACGTAGTTTTATTCGTTTAATTTCTATTGTCTATGTAATATGCAACACTATTGTAGCCAAAAACTTTGCATTCGGTGCAAGTTAATAGCCTTCAAGCATATTCAATTTCTACCCATCGACACTTCTTAATTATCCTTATCATTGATTTATATTCTATCAGGATGCTCATTGTCTAGAGTGATTTCAGTTAAGCGCTTCTCATATTACTTATACAAAGATATATTATAATTTCAACTGACCGTTTAGTTTCAACTTTATTTATTAAATAAGGTCCTAAATTAAAAATTGAGATTTAAAATTAATTTTTATTTTATTTTATGAAAGAGTGGTCCTCGTAGAACAAGAGCACTCAATATTTATTATTACTAAAATAAAATACATACAGGACTGTCCATATAGTAAAACTAAATACATCCTAAAAAGGTCATCACTTTGATGATTCATCAAAATTGAAAAGGAAAAGATCAAATAAGAACTAATATATAGAACCATTTAAGATGACAAGAGGAGAAAATAAAGCAAAAAATAGGGGCTGTAGAAAGAGATGCTATTGTGTTACACCTTGCTATCAATACCACGCATTAAAGAAGCTAGAAGTAGCTGAAAATTCTGATTGAAAATGGTCCGAAAATGGCATCACCTATGCAACAAGTGATTATGAACTTAGACGCCTATGTAGTAAGTGGTATTGATGCAAGCTTGAGCTAGGCATCAAAAGCGTATTTGAAATTAGACGCTAACAACTGCTTACCATGGACTAGACAAGCACTAAAAGAAATGTCCTAGAACGAAATTCACCGATAATACACAAAGCAATGCAAGGAGCTAGTCTAAAAGTGCTAAAAACTGAAAGACCCCCATAGGAGCATGAAGTAGGGTTTGAAATGAGACAAATTTTGATATGCATATGTGAACTGACGAAGCAGCCTAACAAGTTTGAGTGCACGTTACAAGAAATGCATAATACTACTGATGAACTCAGCTTGTTACTAAAACAGGGAGGTGCATTGAACTGATGTGATATACCTTCCAATGTATATATAATGTGTGATGAGAGTAACTGCAGGTGACATGTAATTTGGAACATGTACTCTGGAGCAAGATCTGAAGCGATGCTCTGAAATTGATTGGGAATTGCTAGTGTTACATGCTGCCTAATAGAACTAACAAACAAGAAGCAGAGGCAAACTATAGTAACATGAGCTATGCTAATATATAAGAAGATGGATAATCTCCAATGAAGAGAAGCCATAGGTAACAAGAGCCAGAAGGGATCTCCAATCAGAGTCATCATCGATAGAACCTGCCATCCTTGTGGGAAAAGAACGTTTCCTCTCCACATAGGTCTGCTGCTAGGATGTTGCAGCTGCATTCATCTCTTCATTTTCCTTCTCGGTTAAATATCATGATTTTATAACTATAAAATTTAAAATATTTAAATTTGATTTTGTAAACAAGATAAAAAGTTTAATTTAGATCTGAGATTTAAAATTCAATTTTATATGTCGTGATGTTATCTTTGCAATATCCTAAATAATATATAGAGAGAGCTAGGATCAATAAAACTCTTTATTTAGCACTAACCATAAGTTTCTATTTAAATAATTTTTTATCTCTCTTGTGACATGCATCAATTATTTAAATATAAATTTATAGATGACAGAAGGCTACAAATAGTGTTAAATAAAGGTTGTTATTGATCCTAGCTCATATCTATATATATATATATATATATATATATATATATATATATATGTATATGTATGTATGTATGTATGTATGTATGTATCATTATCTAATTTCAAAAATAAGTTTTAAAATATTCTATAAACATTTAAATTGATTTAATGATATATATACATAAAATAAATATATGTATACACGCACACTATATATATAGAGCAAGAATCGGCTACACCTCTTTCTTGCCACACCTTTATTCTTCCTTGATTTCATGCATACATTCTGGTTTAAATAATATATTTTCTCTCTGTTTCCACCTGATTATATTAATTGATTTGAAATGTGTAGTTAAAATAGATGGAACATAATGTAGCAGAATCAGGTGTAGCCGATCATTGTCATACATACATACACAAACACACACACAGACACACACAATACATATATGTTTTGGCCAAAACATTGAAGTAAACTTTTTTAAACCAAAGTAATGAAACTTACTATTATTTATATTACATATTTTAATCAAATTATGAATATAATATATACATATTTTTCAATATACATATATGTTACTACAAATAAAGATGTCGAGCATGTAAAGAGAAAGATTCAAGATTTCAAATGTATAAAAGGAAAGCCATCAAACATTCAGCATGAGGTATCGAACTTCATATGGCATCAGGAAGATGTCGAATTCCTGTAAAGAAAGGTGCTATGCACCTAAGAAAGGTTGGCGAGTTACTAAGAGATGTCGAAAACCACCAACCTTAGGGGTTGTCGAACATATAAAGAGGAGAATATACCATGTTTTAAAGGTATCGAACATTAATAGATGCCGAGAGACTATGATACAGAGGATATTGTGCCTGAGGACAATCAGAGAGAGCTGTCAAATCACTACAACGTGAAGTAGTGCAAAGTGAGATACCACATTACTAAAAGATGTTACCGCTCAAACCTCCCATCTTGATACATTTCGAAGTTTTTGTTTAGTTCTAACCCTAATGAAAATGGCGGCCTCCGTTCCCTAATTTTTGCGACCACCTAAGTTTTTTCTTCGTCGTTTCTTCTGGTTTCGTTCCCACCTCTCCCTCGCCATGCTCGCGACTTCATCCCCCAGTCATCCGTTTTTTGTCTTTTGATCATTTTTCCACATGGCCTCTGACTGTAACGACCCATAATTTATGTCATTTGAAATTTGTATATTTAGTTTATTTTTCATATTAACAGGTAAAATTTGTAAGTCGAATAAATTTTTTCTTCAAAAAATCTAGATTTAATTGGATAATTAAATCGATAATTTACTATTTGAAATTACAGAAATATTGGAAATTGGGTTTGATGTGATTAAAATTTATTTATAAAGTTGTATTAAATCATATTAGAGTTAGAATGATGTTATAGAATTTTTAAAATTGAATTAAAAGTTAATTTGGGAAAATTGAATATTTTAATATTTAATTGACGAGTAAAAATAGTCATTTTTCAAACAATCTCGGATTTCGACGAAACCAGTTTCATCAGATCCGTAATATTATATTATTGTATGATTTCAAATTTCGTGTCAATCGGATTTAAGATTTGTCCGGAGCAAGCTAAAACGCGTAGAAATCGGTTTAAGTGAATTTTAAATTTAAAATAGTCGATTTAAAAACCCATCTTCCAAATACTTTCGAATTGGCCTCCGATATATATTTCATTGCGTTCAGAATAGGGGTAAAACATTATAAACGCCAGGCGGCACGCTTCGTTTCGAGTTCGGAAAAATCTCGGATGAATAGTGCGTTGAAAAATTTCTATAAAAGGATCCCATTATCCTCATTTTTTCTCAAACCCTAGTTCTAAACCCTAGCCGCCGGTTATTGATGAATGGCCGAAATCGTTCGATTCTTCTCTCCTTAATCTCTTCCAATCCGTAAATCAATACGAGAAACCTTCAACGCGAGTATTGTAGAGCTTCGCAAGATCGTTGTATCCATACGGTTATGATCTAGAATCACGTGATGATGGGGGGGGGGGGGGTTTGGCCCGCGTTGGCCTCGATTTCGCACACGTCTTCCAAGGCCATCATGCGACCGAGCTTGGTGGTGCTCTTGGCGATGATAGACGAGGCGTTGGCCTTTCACATGATGGTATTTGATCGACCTACAATCGATCGATGTGCGTGCAAAAATTCGAAGAAGAACGACGGTCGTGGGTTGTTATTCACGTACGTTACATGATGGGAGAAGAAAGGAAGTGCGGCCAGGATGCTAGGTTTTGGAACGAACGGCTGAGATGATAAATGGTTAATAAAATAAAATTTAAGTTGAAATTGATTTATATTAAAATTCGTGTAATCTTTGTAACATCATAACTTGGTCATACAAGGTCGAAAATTGACGAAACGAATTGCGTTGGGTTCGTATTCACGAATACTACATTATGGAGCTGGTTTGGAGTCGATTGAAGCTAGTGATAATTTTGGGTAAATTAAACGTATGTTTAATTTTATTCGAAATAAAACACTGCAACCTCTATTGGAAGCAAGGTGAGAACTTCTCACTCAATCGAATTGTGTTTCGATTTAAATTTAAAATAGTTAAATTTAAAATTGCTTGATTGTGTGATTGAATGATGTTTGTTATCTGTTGTATTGAAATAGACCCTATACGCCGCATATTAAGCGGAGGTTATTATATTAAACACATATACCGCGATATTCCATCTTGAAGTGGAATTGGTATTATATATGTACTTGGAGTTGATTTCCCGCATTATATAGTGGATGAGACTCTATTACGCCGCATAATAGCGGATAATATTTTATATAAACCCATGTACCGCGATATTCCATATTGAAATGGGATTGGTATTGTGCTAACATATGTGGATGTAAGGAAACAGGTTGGAGGGATCCAACTGGATTCCTCAACAGTATTGATTTATTTATAGATATTTGCGATATATTCTGTTATCATATTGATATATGATGTTTGGATGCCGTGGTTGATGTATTGGTGCTGTTGCAGCATTGGGCCTATTTTTTGGAGTTTAAAAAATGTTAAAGTAACGATTTCGAATTTAAAAGGATTTTCGAGTGATTTTTGAAAGTATACATTTTATTAAATTTTGGAATTGTTTCATTTTAAATAAATAAACGTTATAATTTTTATGTTATAAAAATTATGATTTTTGTGAAATATAACCGAAATGTGATTTTTGAAATAAGTAGTTGATTAATTTGTAAAATGGTTTAAATTGTGAATTTTTGAATTATTATAAACGGTTTATATAAAAGATTTATAAAATTGATATTTATAAATTAAAATATTGGAATTATAAAACGAGTTTTTACAAGTGTTAAAATGAAGTATAAATGGATTTCATAAGTGAATGAAATTTATAGATTTATAAATTGTGAAGTTATAAAATGAATAGATTTTATAAAATAAAATATTTATAAGTAACTAACTTATAAATTGGATTTGGGCATTTAAATGAGATATAAATAGAATTTGTTAATTAAGGGATTTTATAAGTTGAAGTTTTTATATAATATATATAAATGTGAATTTATAAACGTTGTTTTATAAATCCGAAACCAATTGAATTTGATAAGTAAATATGAAAGCTTATTAAAGGAGATATATCCACGATTTTGGACAGTGGATAATCTTTTAAATTAAAATATGTAGAAGTGTTGAATTTGGTAAGCGATTTATATTCGCGATTTTGGACAGTGAATAATATATTAAAGAAATGTTTTAGGAAGTGATCTTTTAAATAGAATTAAAACGATTTGAAGTTGTTTTAAAATGTGTTAAGGATCGAAACCATAGATTTCAACATTCATTGTTGAAATAGACGTTTTCGAGAAATAAGGAAAAGATGGACTATAACACTGTTGTTATAGTAAATGATTTTCGAAAGAAAATGTTTTTGTATAGTATTGGGATTTATATATCTATCCAAATTTCGAATCCCTATACTAGTGATTTTGGGTTGTCATAACGATGTTTTATGCAACATTCGTTTTTGACTCAAATAAATGTGTTTAAGAGAATGTTTTCCTTAAAGAATAAATTATATACTTAATTGTGATTTAAGTATATTGAATACTTTCCAAATGTTGAAAATAAATAGATTTGTGAATTACTTATTTTTAAATAAGTATGGAAATGTTTTCCAATATGAAGTGAAATGTTTTGAGATTTTATCTTTTAAAGATAAACTGAAAGTGAATATTTGAAATCAATTTGAAAATCGTGTATCGGTGGATATTTGGAAATTTGAATTCACCTGGAATTTATAAAGGAAAGGGAAATTTGTTAAAAAAATAAACGCTGACTTATTTCTGAAGTGTGGAAATAAATTTATGGATTTGGAACGTAAAATTAAAGTAAATCGGTAAGGATTTATTTAATTGGTTTAAATGAACCATTTTGAAATGAAAGTGTATTCTCCCTGGAAAGTCGAATAAAATTTCTGAATAGCTTTGAAATATATATATATATATATATATATATAAAATTCTAGAATTGGTTTTGAAAAGGATACTTTGGATAAATTAACTTCTTAAGTTGCTTTAAATCCTTTAAGTAAAGATTATTAAGTTGATATAGAAATGATTATTTCTAAGATTTAATCAATAATTTGTTTTAGAAAATAGTTATTTAAATGGTTATACTCTATCTACTAATTTTTATTTGGGAAATTAGTTTGGACTTAAGTTATATGTAATACTGGTATAATGTTTTTACAACCAATATTTTAAGTAAAGTGTTTAAAGAAAAATAGTTCTATTTCAAAGTGTTTTCCCGATATATTTTGGATAATTGTTATAAATTATTTTAAATATTTGAACTCGGCAGATTTCTAGTGAAAACGAATAAATATTTGAAAGTGTTTCCGCGTAAAGAAAATGATTTGAAATTTGTTTTCAAAAGTTGTAAAGGTGAAAAGTGATTTAAAATTTGTTTTCAAATGGTTGAAGTGTGGAAAAATATACCTTGTAAAGATATTTTTGGAAAATAAATAATTTGGGAAATTATTTGGAATCTGGTGATGGTGTGCATATCTATTGATAGTTAAATAACCGACTATCAATATTTAACTTTAAATGGGTATTTGTTGTGATTTGCTTGAATTTGAATGCTACACTTATTTTAAAAATAAGCGCTCGTTATTCGGTTTAGCCGGGAGAAGGCCTTTGGGTTATGAATCCCATTCCGAATAGTGATACGTCGTAATGGATAGCATTTGAAGGCTGTTGTTGAAGACCGGATATTTTCGAAAACGGAAGGACTACCGTCGAATGTCTCTACATCGGCCGATCTCCGCTATAGAGATTTTATCACCCTTTGTGATGGGAGTCCGGACGTGATTAGTGAATATCCGGATTGCAAGGGCTTCTTTGGAAGTGCCTTCGGTTCCGTTCGATCCCGGAACAGAGTTGTACGGATGTGTGTCTGACGTTACAATTTGAGATGTAAAGCTGGTTTCTATCAAATACATTTCTGTTGGTGGCGGAGAATTTATTCTCTTAGCTTAACACCCTTCTCTGAGACATACAAGCTCAGAGGTTATGTAGTTGATGGTTACTAGTGATACATTCCCAATTTGGTAATGTGGCATACGAAGTGTTGCTGATCATTTGTTGATCAAAGCATAGCTTTTGTGAAAAGCGTAGCTTTCTGGACGAGACTTCGTCGGACCTCACAACCCGGTAATGGTCAAAACAGGAAAGATGCAACAAGGTTATAGGGAGTAGCGCCCCTTAGGGTATGTGCATTTCCTTCTGGATAGAAGCGGTATCATGGTATGGAGCCCAGATACTTAACTTATGTGAATATCGCAATTATATATGACTTTGTGATTGTTGTTTGTTGAGGATCCTCGGATAAAGGTTGTTTACAACAAGGGGATGGCATACTCGTGTCAGTAGTTACCTACTTTTGCAGAGATAACCCGGCCTTGTGTTGGCAGAGATCAGGTTAGCTTCTCGGGGCGTCCTTCCAGACGCGTACCCATGTGGCAATGGGAAGTTCATTAGTCTGACCATTAGTTGGAAATCCAAAGAAACAATACGAACCCTTTACGATTGCAAATTGTATAACCTGCCTCCTCAGGAGGTAGCTATAGCAGGCATAATATAATGGTACCTATGCTGGCTAAGATTTATATTATACTTTCGAAATGGTTTTCCACATTTTTCACTTACAGTAATAATATCAAAGAAATTTGCGTATCAAGCATGTTTGACTATCATAAGGAGAAATCTCCTCCAATTCTATGTTTGCATTGTGTGTGTGGCGGGAGGCCTTATGGTAGTTACATTTTCTAAAAGCATTGCGGATCTAATTTAAAATATTTCTTTGTTTGTTTTTAAAGATAAACTGTTTTAAGTTCTCACACCTGTCACATGACTGACCTGGAGTTTATTGTTCCCTTCCTAAACTCTGGGTGCCCATCATTTTTCACACGGGCAGCCTAGAGTCAGGTTATCAGGATATTCTGGAATTCAGGAGTTGCTGTAGAGATCTGGAGGCAAGCTGGATGGCATGGCGTATCAACTTGTATATAGTATTTCTTTTCCGCTGTTTGTTGTTGTAAACTCTGATAATGTAATGTGATGTGATGTGATGTAATAACAGATATGATTCTTTGTTTTAAAGATTACTCATTGATATATTATATGTTGTTCCGCTGCGAAATGTGAGATTCTGTTATTGTTTCTGATTCTTCTTTCTTACTTCTTCTATCTTATTCTTCTTCTTTAACCCTAACAATTCGGTTTTTCGGCCTTCGATTTCTCGAAAGTTGATACAGTGGACGTATTAATGTCGATTTTCAAGCGTCGAAGAATCGTATATTACAATGTGGTATCAGAGCATTTGGTTAAGCAACAACCTTGGCTCTGTTGGGAATTACTCATTAGAGATAGAGTCAGTAGTACTCTAGAATGAGTGTGAGTGTGATAATAAATATGAGCGCGTATTTGTTAGTGAATATAAAAATGTTTTATATTGTGTTTGCTTATCCGTTGAGCTGTTTGTGAATTCTGGTCGGTATATGGGATGCCATATTATCGATAGGGATTTCTAAACTCTTAAACGAGATAAACCGACATAGTATCATTTAAATTTGGGTAAATTAAATAATTTTACCTCGATTATATTTTACATATAAAGGAAATAATTTTTCGGAATTATTAAAGTGTATATAAATTGATGGTTTGGTTGTTGAAAATGTAAGAATATATATAAGTTAATTAAAAGATGTTTGAATAATTTAAATAAAAACAACAATTGTAAAAGAATAATTGTATAAGCAAATGAATTATTAAGTATGGAATTATAATTAATGTGATTTACAATTGTGAAATAATCTTATATATATAAGAAGTGAAACTATATGAATATATTTGTAAATATGAGTTGTGAAATTTGAACTATGAATTGAAAATGTTGAATCCTGTTTATTTTGGAAATTACTTTCCAAAATTAAAAGTTAAATAGTGAAATTATATAAGTAAAAGATTTAAAAATGTGATTTATGAATAAAAGGAAAATTTTGAAAGAATATTAAGCATTGAATTCACTACTGTCACTGGAAAATAATAAGGATGATGACTGCAGCATCATCAGTATCATTTTCGAGTTTCTGTGTGATGGATTTGCTACCATAGTAATTGAAAAATTGAAGTTTGGTTGTGATAATCGAATTTGAATTAAAAATCCAAGCTGTAATTGTTGAATATAAGTAATCAAGTTTGAACTTATAATATGAAATAATAAAGAATTTGGTTAGCATAGTAAACATATGATTTGAAATTTAACTAAACGAAGGTTAAATAAATTGCTGCAAAGACCTCAAAACCAAAGCGCATAAAATTGTCATCAGTGTAGCTGTTTGGAATGTTTGGAAGGAAAGGAATCGAAGAATTTTCCATAATAAACAACGAAACTAGTCAGAAGTAAGCAAAATTGCAAAAGGAGATCTGAATCTAGTTCTGAAAAGAGTCAGAAACCTTCAACTTACCAAGAGGGAACTAAGCGGAGCTCGAGCTGGAGAAGAGGGCTATTCTCATCCATTGATAGAAAGCTGAGATAAGAATCACCTTCAGCCGCCATCATTTATGAACTCGAGAAAATGAAATGTTTGTGCTGTTTGTATTTGGTAAGGATTCAGTTTACGTGTAATGGTTCTTAATGTAATCCTTATGGGCTGAAAGATTGCCTTAATAAAATTTACCCATTTACAAAAAAAAAGGTTAAATAAATTGAATTGGATTAGATAGATGATTATTTAAATGGATTTGGAAGTTTAAAAATATAAGTTGTATAACTTGTGAAGTGTGAAAATGTAAGTGGAAATTTAAGTTAAGTTAAACAAATGATGTTTGAAATGGAATATAACTTAAGTGATGTTGAATGAAGTTGATTTTGGTATCGAAGTAAAATAATAAAGTGAAGTAATGAATATGAACTTGAGTTATATAAATGAAATTCAACCTTATTTGTTAAATGAATTAGCAATTGAATTGAACTAATGAATTGAATACTAATCAATCTAATGTAAAAGAATTGATATAGAATAATGAATGTAAGTGTTAATTCATTAAAAACTAGAAAATTGGAAATTGAATAATTCAATGGAAGTCAATTTAATATCAACCAATTGGAATTAAAAGTGTTAAACCAAATTGAATGTAAATTTAATAATTTGGTTATGTTGGTTATGATTTGGTTATTATATGATTGTTAGTTGATTGTATATAATTCGTTAAGTGTTAACGAAATGGAATTGATAAATGGAAAGCTATGTAATTGAATTTTAATTGAAAATAAACTAATGTGAATTGGATGTAAGCAATTAAAATTTGTATCGAAACCTTATAAATTGCTTATGGGAATTATTTTGATTGCATTGCTTATGAAAACTATGTGTTTTCTATTAAAAATTAGTGAAATGTAAATGAATTTCCTATATATGTCACTTACATGTTTAAATTGAGTAAGTACAGGTAACGGGGCTGTAGTTGGCTGGATTTGGTCACGCTAATGCTAATAAATAACTGCATTGCTTAAAAATGCTAAAAAGGTACGCCTACGCAATAAAAATAGGAAATATGAACTGTTTTTTCCGTTTTCCGACCGTGTAGGTCGATGTATATATATTTATATCTATTGTGATATTGCAAAAGCTCCTCCGTACAAGGGAGACTCTGCCAAAATTTTCCGTAAATTTTGGGAGTTCGAAAAAAATTTGAAAATTTTTTGGAAAATTTTTGTTAACGAAAATTCAATTTCTAAATTGAAATGAAAATGTAGGAATTGAACTAGAAAAGTGTAACCATCGGATTTTGGAAAAGTTGAGAAATTAAAATGAATCTGAAATCAAGTTGGAACGATTTGTTTTTGAAAAAAAAAAGTTAATGGATTCTGTAACTTTTTCTTACTCGGCAATTTCGAGGACGAAATTCTTTTAAGGGGGGAAGTTTATAACAACCCAGAATTTCTGTCATTTAAAATTTGTATATTTAATTTATTTTTGATACTAAAAATTATAATTTGTAAGTCGAATCAATTTTTTTTCGAAAAATCTTGATTTAATTGGATAATTAAATCGATAATTTAATATTTGAAATTGCAGAAATAATTGAAAATTGGGTTTAATGCGATTAAAATTGATTTGTAAAGTTTTACTAAATCATATTAGAGTTACAATGATGTTATAGAACTGTGACGACCCGTCTTTCAATCCAGAGAAAGACGTATCATCAATAAGAAAAGAAAGAGATAGAAATAGAAAGATAGAAAGAAAGAAACAACAATCATCAGAATCTCACAGCGGAAACGAACAAAATATAATATTACATATATCCCTTACATAGGTTTTACATATCAGAGTACACAAAATAATACCACTTCATTACATCCGACATTCACAAGAGTTCTTCACAACCCATACAACTCAAAACATAACACCCAAAATGCCACTACAGCGAATATAGATAGATAGTACGTCTGGACTCCAGCTCCAGTCTCCAAAACACATGCTAATCCAAACCTAATCACTTGGCTACTCATAAAAATTTGAGTACCCAAGAGTTTATGAAAAACAAAATAAACTCCAGGTCAGACATGGGTCTGGTGTGAGTAAATCAGTTAAAATTGTTTAACTTTAAAAATCATTTTGAAAACAAAAGGTATCACGTAAGACTTCCCACAAATAAATACGGGTAAGTTTTTACCTTACTCTAACCAAAACATTTGATAGGAAATTCAGTGATATTATAATAGGGTCTAGAGTTTTCAAGTAAATAGAAAATAGCCAAAATTGTTACATGATTAAATTCCAGCTACTAGCCACGAAAGTGGGTAATACAATCAAAACCGTAGGGTCTCGTAGGGAAAATGAGTTTCCATCAATGGCAGAGCTACTGGGGTACTGCCCGTCACAGTACGGGGCCTAGATCACCGTACCGAGGAGCCACCCTAACTCCCCTGCAACACAAGGCTGGACCCATCCCTTACTAGATAGCTCCGAATAAGACAACCCCGCAGTTGTGGCCAACAACTGCCCACACAGCCGAATATAATAAGGGTCTTCTAGACAGGGGTAAATCTCACTCTCAAGTGGAGGCTACCCACGGAGCTTTGCTGCACCTCCCCTGTTTTAGCCATTCTCGGTTGATGAGGCTTGAGGCTACGATTACCTTTATAAAGAACACATCTCTTAGAATGCTCATCGTCCACCTGACGATGATCTGAAAGCGTTTAATCCATACAAGTTCGTTCCGAGTTCGAACGAAATCGAAGGCATTATCTTGTTACACTCATTTTGGAATCACCCTTAGAGTTAACGACAATAACCCTTGCACTTCAAAAACTCCATCTCGATCCTCACTTGAGATGTCACGACCTAACGTTTAACTTAGATCGATGTGGTTTTCGAAAAATCAAATTTGATTCCCGATCGCGGTCTCATCGAAATCCAAACGTGTCTTAAAGGCCAAGTTGTTTAAAGATTTAAACAATTCAATTCAGATTTAAACATAGCATCACACAACATTATTAACAGATGATAACCCATATCTATCACAGATATACAACATCTCATCACAGAATATAACTCAACTATCATTCAACAGATATCAACCATATTCGAATATCAATTCAAACAATCATTTACAAGCAAGCACTACTTAAATTCATATTATAATTAATTTGAATTAAATTAATTACTTAAGAATTTATCACTTAATCTTGCTTAACCAAACATTAATTAATTAATCACAATCATTTAATTAATTAATCACCTCTTAATTATCTCATTATTAATTAATTACTGCTTAATAAATTAATAATCTTTATTTAATTATCAATTAATTACTATAATTATTTATTAATTAAACTTTGATTAAAAATTAATCATTCCTTAATTGGTTATTAATTAACCCTTAATTTATAATTAATTAACCTTAATTAATTATTAATTACCTTAACTAATTCTTAATTAATCACAAATTAATTTATCTTAATTACCTAATTAATTATTCATTAATTAACCTTAATTATTTAATTAATTAAATCTTAACCCTTAATTAATTTACAATTAATTATAAATTAATTAATGTTTAATTACTTAATTAATTAACTCTTAATCAATTAATTAATTAACTTCTTAATCACTAATTTATTAATCATTAATCAATTAATTAATCAATTATTAATCACTTATGAATTAACCTTAAATTAATTAATAAATTAATTAATAACCTATTAATTGTTATTTAATTTAATCCTTAATTATTTATTAAATAATTCATAATTAATTAATTAAATCTTAACAATTAATTAACCAAAATTAATTAATTAATTTCAACTCTAATTCTTAATTAATTAAAGTAAACTTAAATTTCAAATCTAATTAACTTTCAAAACAAAACAATTTTCATTCATCTTTAAAACTCTTACATATTTAAATATTTCAATTCATTAAAAAAATTACTTTTTGAAAAGAAATTAGATTTAAAAATGTAAAATTATTTCAAAACTTCAAAAAATAAAAATTTAATTTACTTTTGAAATAAAATATTGACATTTTATAAGTGGTGAAAATATAAAGTGTTAAATTTCAAACTTAAATCAAATTTGAAATTTTAAAGCAAATTTAAAACTCGACTTCTTTAATTTGCTTAACCCGACCAAAATCAAACTAACACGACTAGAACTCCATCTTCCTCTCCCTTACCATTCCCCTGAACCCAACACTCACACACTCGAGCAACAGCACGCACTCACGCACCCGAGCATTCACGCGAGAATCACGACCTAAACACGAGCAGTTCTTCGAGCTGTAACCCATCGCACGCGGGAAGAACCCCACTGACACACACACTGTCTCGTGCACATGCACGAGACCTCGGCGCCTCCATCGCCACCGCCGACCTCACGCACAAACCCCACTACGATCCTCGACCCATAATCCAACTCCAGAACCCATCAATTCGAGCTCAAACGAAATTTGGGTGTTCAAACCCAAAACAAAACTGCCGACGCATGGAAAGAACCCATCATCCACGACCATCCTACAACCTTTCGACGCCAAACTCCGGCCATGCGTGCGTATAACCTTTACTCACCTCCACCCCAAACCAGTCGCCACTCGGTCATCCCCACGCTCCACAAAACCGAATTCCTCAAGCTCGTAAAAAACACAGTACCTAAACCCTACAAATTCAAATTTCTAATTCTATGTTGCATAATAAATTCAAACTGTAATTTTCTAGTGTTTCACAACATTAAACAAAGCTTGGATTCAAATTTCAAAGTCTATAATCAATCCAGTCTTATGAATTTGACAAAAGTCCCAAATTTAGTTAAACCCAAAATTCATATTCAACTGTAAATTAAAAATTCTGATTTCTGTCTTAAAATTCTTATCATGCGTTATAGATTTAGTATACAATCTTGATTCATTAAAATTTCAACAAAATTTACATGATATAATTTTTTTTTACTGCATATCTACTTTCTGCAGAAATTTAACTATTTCCTATGCAAGTTTATTTTTTTCACTTAATTCATATTGAATTGAACTTCTATATTTGAAGATATTAGCTCGGCATCATCTTACTGTATTTAAATTTGAAGTTTGTTCAGAAATTTTGCTTTGAACTTGAAATAACAGAGTTCAATTTTCTTATAACATACACAGTCAAATTTTTAACCGTAAACAAATACTTCACAAATAAATGACATGCAAGCATTTCAGAGTTAACATTCAACATACAACAATTTTATACTTAAAGTTTTGATTTAAGAATTTACTCGCTGTTTTTGTTGTTTAGATTCAAGCTGCAGGAAAAATAGATATGAATGAACTGCAGGGTTCCTTTTTCCACTTCTTGAAATTTCTTGCTTAACTTTGATATGCTTCAGATCTTGAATTAATAGGTGATAAAACTGAGATTGTTTGAGAATTTAGTTGAAGGAGTAGAGATTTGTGAAGTTCAGATTTTTAAAAATGAAGAATGTAAAATTTCTTGTTTAAAAGAAATGAGAAAGTATAAAAGAAACGTCTTTTTAAAAAAAAAAATTATAAAATTTAAAGAAAAGAAAACCTAAACTATGACACTTGTCACAAAAATGTTTAGTTTTCTAACACATGTTTAATAATATGGTTTTAATGTTAACATGTGTTTATCCATGCAAAAAGAAATTAAAATATTTTCTTAAATTGATTTTTCTTATATAAGTTTATATTTTAAATTCCTAAAAATCAGTTTCCTTTAAAGAATGAAGATAAAACAAATGTTAGAATTTAAATAAAATCATGAGCATATTACTTAATATTCAAAGTAAATTTAGAATAAGAATTAACATATTTTAAATCTTTTAATTTATCAATTCAAACACAAATTAAATTTTAAAATCCAATTCAAATTCAATTTTAGTTTTTAAATTCAATTCAAAATTAAATCTGATATGAATAAATTTTTAACACATTCATTTCCTTATATATGTATTTAGTTTTTAATTAGAATAAATGTATATTTACAATTCATTTATTTGCTGTTGAATAAAATAACAAATTTATCAATTTAAATTAGTTTATTATATAGATTATCATATTTAAATTCGGTGTGAAATTCCAGGATATCACAATCCTCCCCCCTTAAAAGAATTTCGTTCCCGAATTTTAAACAAAAGATAATCCAAAATTTCATTTTATTTAACACTTCAATATACATAGCATCCATACATAAGCAACCATCAAACAAAACATCCAAACAATCATACATTCATTCAATAAAACCACTAGCTATCCAGACACATATCCGGGTAAGCCTTCCTAAAGCTATCCAGAGTCTCCCAGGTACAATCTCTGGGATCCTCATCCCACTGGACTTTAATGAGCTTCACTATCCTGTTTCTGAGTTGCTTCTCATCTTGATCAACAATCTGAATAGGATGTCGGACAACTGATAAGTCCGGCTCAACCTCTAAATCTTCCTGCACGGATGGCTCCACAATAAGAGATGGATCGTGCACATATTTTCGTAGATGAGATACGTGGAAAACATTATGAATTCCTGCCATCCGGACTGGCAATTCAATCCTGTATGCTACCACACCAATCCTCTCGAGAACTCGGAACGGACCAATGTATCTCGGAGCGAGTTTCCCTGCCTTCCCGAATCTTACAGCTCCTTTAATAAGGGAAACTTTGACAAAGACTAAATCACCAATCTCGAACTCCAATTGTCTTCGTCTTTTATCAGCATATTTCTTTTGTCGATCCTGAGTAGCTCTCATCCTTTTCTTGATCAGCTCGACTTTAGCAGATGTTTCTCGGATCAGATCTGGTCCAAGCACAATACGGTCTTTTGACACTATCCAACAAGCTGGAGATCTACACGGTCTTCCATACAATGCTTCATAAGGAGCCATCTTGATACTTGCTTGGTAACTGTTATTATAAGAGAACTCCACCAGATGTAGATGATCCTCCCACGATCCTCCAAAATCTAATACACAGGCTCTCAGCATATCTTCTAGAATTCGATTAAGCCTTTCCGTTTGTCCATCTGTTTGTGGATGATATGCTGTACTCAATCTCAAATTAGTCCCCAAAGCTGATTGCAATGCCTCCCAGAATTTGCTGGTGAAGATCGGATCTTGATCACTTACAATGCTGACTGGAACGCCATACAATCTCACAATCTCCTTTAAGAAAATTTATGCCAAAGAAACTGCAGTACGGGTTGCTTTAACTGGTATAAAATGGGCGCTCTTGGTAAGACGATCTACAATCACCCATATTCCTTCATTACCCTTCTTTGTTCTAGGCAATCCGTCGATGAAGTCCATCAAAATCATCTCCCATTTCCATGTCGGGACCTCCAAAGGTTGTAACAATCCAGATGGCTTCTGCTGATCTCCTTTCACTTGCTGGCAGATAGCATAACTATTGACAAATCTGATTACATCCCTCTTCATGCCCGGCCACCAGAAAACTCTCTTCATATCCTTGTACATTTTCGAGATTCCTGGATGGATATTTAATCTGGAATGATGACTTTCAGATAAGACCTCCTGCTTCAATTCCTTGAAATTTGGAACACAGATCCTTCCATTTGTCCTGAGTGTTCCATGATCATCTATCTCAAAACTAGGACACTGTCCCTTCCTAACTCTTCTGATAATTCCTCTTAACTTACTGTCAGATTCCTGCTTGCTCGAAATCCTTTCCAGAAGAGATGGAACCACTTCCAAAAGAGAAAGAACCGCATTCCTGCTATGAGCGTCTGCCACAACGTTCGCCTTCCCCGGAGTATACAGAATATCCAAATCGTATGATGCCAAGAATTCAACCCATCGCTGTTGTCTTAGATTAAGATCTTTTTGAGAGAAAAGATATTTCAACGATTTATGATCCGTGAATAACTCAAACTTTTCTCCTAAAAGATAATGCCTCCATATCTTTAGAGCAAAAACAATAGCCAATAGCTCTAGATCATGCGTAGCGTAGTTCCTCTCATGTGGCTTCAATTATCGACTCGCATACGCAATAACTCTACCATTCTGCATTAGCACAGCTCCCAATCCAACAATACAAGCATCAGTATACACTTCAAACTTGCTCTTACCATCAGGAATAGCCAATACAGGAGCACTTGTCAATTTTGACTTCAGTTTCTGAAAAGCTTCCTCACACTCTTGTGTCCACTTGAATTTAGCTCCCTTCCTTGTCAGCTTTGTTAGGTGAGAAGAGATCTTAGAATAATCCTTAATAAACTTCCTGCAGTAACCGGCCAATCCAAGAAAACTGCGAAATTCTGTAGGAGTCCGAGGCTGCTTCCATTCCAGAATAGTCTCAACTTTAGCTGGATCTACAGAGATTCCCTCACCAGAAACAATGTGGCCCAAAAATTTTACTTCTGATTTCCAAAAATGACACTTAGAGAACTTCGCCTTCAGCACATGCCTTCTCAGAATTTCCAAAACTATTCTCAAGTGCTGCTTGTGCTCTTCTTCCGATTTAGAATAAACCAAAATATCATCGATGAATACCAAAACAAACTTATTCAGAACATCCCTAAAGACTTGGTTCATCAGATCTACAAAATAGCCAGGAGCGTTGGTTAACCCGAAAGGCATAACCAACCACTCATAGAAACAACTAGTTCCCCTAAATGCAGTTAAGGGAATATTGTCTTCAGCTACCCTTAACTGATGGAAACCTCATGCTAGATCTAACTGAGAAAAGACAGAAGCTCCATGAAGCTGGTCGAAGAGATCATCAATGCGAGGAAGAGGATACTTATTCCGAATGGTCACCTTGTTCAATTCACGGTAATCTACACAGAACCTTAGCGACCCATCCGACTTTGTGACAAAAACTGCAGCAGAACCCCAACAGGAAAAACTTGGTCTAATCAAACCCTTCTCCAACAAATCTTGAGTTTGCTTCACTACTTCCTCCCTCTCTCTTAGAGCCATCCTCCTACTAGGTTGAATTACAGGAACTGCTCCAGGAACCAAATCTGTATGACCCGATGCGGTGGCAAACACTTAACTTCCTCAAATACGTCGGAGAAATCTCGGACTACTTCAATATCTACAACCTCTTCTTGAGAAGTCTCCATTCCATGTAAAAGACTACTCAAGTGGATTCCAGAGTTATCACACATTACTCTGGCAATCCTACTCAGATCAGTTTCCAACGAAACTGTTCTTTCATCACAATTTAAGATAGCCTTATATTTGTCAAGCCAATCCATTCCCAATATAAGGTCGAAACCTTGAAAATCCAATACATAAGGATCACAGGAAAAACTATGGGATAGATAGGAGATTCTCAAATCTTTACAAATCCTATCCAATTTGGTTACCCCTCCTATAGGATTTGATACACAAATGGGATTGTCTACGATACTATTGGTAAGTAAGAAATTCTCTACAGTTCCCAGGGAAATAAAACTTAAAGAAGCACCAGAATCAAATAAGACTTTAATATACTTTCCATTTAAAAGTAAAGTACCTTCTAAAACTCTCTTGCCCTTCGACGAGTTTGATGGTGTGCCTTCCAAAGAAAATACTTTGTTATGTTGAACCTTATAAAGAAGCGGGCAGTCTTTAATCATGTGTCCCGGTTGGTGACAGTTAAAGCAAAGAGACTTCTAAACTAAGGCTGACCCTGGTCCACTATACTGCTGTTGTTGTTGCTGTTGCTTCCTTTCTTGAGGACAATGATTTGCCAAATGTCCCATTTGATTACAATTATAGCATTTTCGAGGTCCATTATTGTTCCCAGACTTCTTCTTGTTTTGTTTCCTCCAGTTAGGATTGAATTTCCTTTTATTCCGGTTAGAAGAATTCCCTCCTGATGCAGCAACTTGTGCCACTGACCTCTTCTTCATCAAATCTTCATACCTTAACGCCATATCAATAAGTTCCACAAAAGACCCTTTCAAATGCGCGGTCATTCTCTCATGATACTCAGGCCTCAACCCTTGGACAAACATCTCGTTCTTCTTAAGAGGCGTGTCTATAAGTCCTGGACCGTAGCAAGATGACTCGTTGAATTTAGTCTCGTATTCAGCTATGGACATATTTCCTCGTTTCAGATTCAGAAAGTCTTGATAAAGCCGAGTTCTCCCTGCAGCAGGCATAAACTTTTCCTCAAACATCTCCTTAAATTCTTCCCAAGACATACCATCTTCAGAGATATTAGCAGTCGCTGAATTCCACCATACTGCGCACCACCTTGTAATTGCCATGTAGCCATTATTCTCTTCTGCTCATCTGATAACCTCATGCTCTTAAAAATCTTCTCACACGAGCGAATCCATGCTTGAACTTCTATTATAGTTTCTGATCCTTGGAATGGTTTCCCTCCAAGATGAACAAAGTCCTTGCATAATGTGGCAAAACTGGCTGAAGACGTAACTGGATTAACAGTCTCATTATCAGTCTACTCTCTTCTGTTACCAGTTGATGTACTCCCAATAACTCTTCCCCTTCGGCCTCTTGAACTCATATTGGCTACCTGAACAGGTAATCCAATCAATTTAGATAGGGATATAGTTAGATAAGAAAATTACAAATACGCACACTCAAGATAGATATATTCCAGAGCCTAGGTGTTTCTCAACCATTGCTCTGATACCAACTGTGACGACCCGTCTGTCAATCAAGAGAAAGACGTATCATCAATAAGAAAAGAAAGAGATAGAAATAGAAAGATAGAAAGAAATAAACAACAATCATCAGAATCTCACAGCGAAAACGAACAAAATATAATATTACATATATCCCTTACATAGGTTTTACATATCAGAGTACACAAAATAATACCACTTCATTGCATCTGACATTCATAAGAGTTCTTCACAACCCATACAACTCAAAACATAACACCCAAAATGCCACTACAGCGAATATAGATAGATAGTACGTCTGGACTCCAGCTCCAGTCTCCAAAACACATGCTAATCCAAACCTAATCACCTGGCTACTCATAAAAATTTGAGTACCCAAGAGTTTATGAAAAACAAAATAAACTCCGGGTTGGACATGGGTCTGGTGTGAGTAAATCAGTTAAAATTGTTTAACTTTAAAAATCATTTTGAAAACAAAAGGTATCACGTAAGACTTCCCACAAATAAATACGGGTAAGTTTTTACCTTACGCCAACCAAAACATTTGATAGGAAATTCAGTGATATTATAATAGGGTCCAGAGTTTTCAAGTAAATAGAAAATAGCTGAAATTGTTACATGATTAAATTCCAGCTACTAGCCACGAAAGTGGGTAATACTATCAAAACCGTAGGGTCTCGTAGGGAAAATGAGTTTCCATCAATGGCAGGGCTACTGGGGTACCGCCCGTCACAGTGCGGGGCCTAGATCACCGTACCGAGGAGCCACCCTAACTCCCCTGCAACACAAGGCTGGACCCATCCCTTACTGGATAGCTCCGAATAAGACAACCCCGCAGTTGTGGCCAACAACTTCTCACACAGCCGAATATAATAAGGGTCTTCTATACAGGGGTAAATCTCACTCTCAAGTAGGGGCTACCCACGAAGCCTTGCTGCACCTCCCCTGTTTTAGCCATTCCCGGTTGATGAGGCTTGAGGCTACGATTACCTTTATAAAGAACACATCTCTTAGAATGCTCATCGTCCACCTGACGATGATCTGAAAGCATTCAATCCATACAATTTCGTTTCGGGTTCGAACGAAACCGAAGGCATTATCTCGTTACACTCATTTTGGAATCACCCTCAGAGTTAACGACAATAACCCTTGCACTTCAAAAATTCCATCTCGATCCTCACTTGAGATGTCACGACCTAACGTTTAACTTGGATCGATGTGGTTTTCGGAAAATCAAATTTGATTCCCGATCCCGGTCTCATCGAAATCCAAACGTGTCTTAAAGGCCAAGTTGTTTAAAGATTTAAACAATTCAATTCAGATTTAAACATAGCATCACACAACATTATTAACAGATAATAACCAATATCTATCACAGATATATAACATCTCATCACAAAATATAACTCAACTATCATTCAACAGATATCAACCATATTCGAATATCAATTCAAACAATCATTTACAAGCAAGCACTACTTAAATTCATATTATAATTGATTTAATTAATTTAAATTAAATAAATTACTTAAGAATTTATCACTTAATCTTGCTTAACCAAACATTAATTAATTAATCACAATCATTTAATTAATTAATCACCTCTTAATTACCTCATTATTAATTAATTACTGCTTAATTAATTAATAATCTTTATTTAATTATCAATTAATTACTATAATTATTTATTAATTAAACCTTGATTAAAAATTAATCATTCCTTAAATGGTTATTAATTAACCCTTAATTTATAATTAATTAACCTTAATTAATTCTGAATTACCTTAATTAATTCTTAATTAATCACAAATTAATTTATCTTAATTACCTAATTAATTATTCATTAATTAACCTTAATTATTTAATTAATTAAATATTAACCCTTAATTAATTTACAATTAATTATAAATTAATTAATGTTTAATTACTTAATTAATTAACTCTTAATCAATTAATTAATTAACTTCTTAATCACTAATTTATTAATCATTAATCAATTAATTAATCAATTATTAATCACTTATAGATTAACCTTAAATTAATTAATAACCTATTAATTGTTATTTGATTTATTCCTTAATTATCCATTAAATAATTCATAATTAATTAAATCTTAACAATTAATTAACCAAAATTAATTAATTAATTCCAACTCTAATTCTTAATTAATTAAAGTAAACTTAAATTTCAAATCTAATTAACTTTCAAAACAAAACAATTTTCATTCATCTTTAAAACTCTTACATATTTAAATATTTCAATTCATTAAAACAAATTACTTTTTGAAAAGAAATTAGATTTAAAAATGTAAAATTATTTCAAAACTTCAACAAATAAAAATGTAATTTACTTTTGAAATAAAATATTGACATTTTATAAGTGGTGAAAATATAAAGTGTTAAATTTCTGTGACGACCCGGTATTTTAGCAGTATTATTTTAATAGATATTTAATCTAATTTAAATAAAATATAAACTGATCATTTTAAAATGAATAAATCTTCTGGAAATAATTGCCATTTGTTTATATAGATTTGTATTTTTGAAAGGGAAATGTGATTTTGAAATTTAAAATAAATCTCTTAATAATATTTATAATAAAGTCTATTAATATAAAATATAAAATATAAAATATAAAATATAAAATTTAAGTATAAGTAAACATATGAATATAATTTAAATATAGATAGTTAGAAATGAAAATAACAGAAAAACAAGGATTAAGTAATTTCAATATAAACTAGAAATTTGTAAGCACAAGGTATAAAATAATACCAGACAAATATGTGTACATGAATTGTGGAAGCTAGAAAGTAATAAAACAAGATATCTTCATATACAAAAATTCAATGTCTACCTGCAAAGTGTATATATGCATACAACATAGTTTTGAATTTTAAGAACAAAGTATATATAAAAAAAAGAGACAAGTGTACATATATATGAAGTTTGAAAGCAAGAGGACAAATATTTACATACAAAATATCTTCTACCTGCAAGTATACATACACATAATTTATGTAAACAAAAGAGGAGACAAGTTTTTAGGCCTAGCATACAACCTTCCTAGTTAAGCCTACAAAACATATTCAAAGTCAAAGCATGTCACATTAAAACAAGTCAGCATACAAAATCTGAAATCTAGCCGACAAAAAAAAAAAAAAAAAAAAATTGTTGTGTACAAACTGCAGCCTACTTTTTCTCTGTATATACCTCTACCTTGTTCCATTTTCATTCATTCGAACACAAACTAAACTAAATTAATTTCATACCTTTAAACTGAAGCAAAGACAAGTTCAGGGATTCAACTCAACATAAGATAAATCAAAACAGTTCGAATCAACATCAGAGTCCAGTTCAAAGAAGTAAAGTTGCTCTCTGTTTCCATAAAACTGTGAGTATCAGCTTTTATAAAAAAAACTTAAGTATCCTTAAGTCTGGTTAAATGTTCTTTTGGGTTGGACATAGTATGTTTTGTATGTTTATACAAGTGAATTGATTGGATGTATATATGTGTGCCATTACTGTTATATTATGTACCCCTGTTCTCAGTATTCAAGCTTAAGTTTAAAAATTCATATACTCTTGATCCATTTGCTTCTAGGACTTAGTTCATAAACAAAAGTTGTTGTTTCATCCTAGATTAAAGATTAAAATTTGATTTAAGTTAAAATTGTTTTGAAATTGCTCTGGAAACTGAGTAGAACAGTGTAAGTTTGATTTATGCTAAAATTCAGACATAGAAATTCACTGATTTAAGCATACAATCTGAAACAGTATCCAAAATCATGATTTTTAAAACTCGAATCACAATTTTTAGAAGAAGATTAAGGGGACGGATCGGGTTTGAACAATTTAGGAGTTTTGGGTTGCCTCTGGTGATCTGGTCGCTCGGCATGGTCGGAATTCTTACTGGTGGTAGTGGAGCCATCAGAGAGGTCAGTAAAAATGTCAGGACGGTGATCTAAGCGTTGGGGTAACGGCGATGATCAATTTTTGTTTCTAACCCTAAATTTTGATGGTGGTCAGTAAATGATCCACCACGTTTTCTCTAGTGGATGGAGTGCTACAAATTTTTGGGAAATCGAGGTGGGTATGTTAGCGAGTGTGTAGCCGGAATTGCAGATAATCCGGTGGTCATTGTGGTGAGTACGAGAAGTTTTCAGGGTAGGTTTTTGGTCCCAGTTTTGAGCAGTGACGCTCGATTATGATTTCGAGATTGATGTTCGAGTTGGATGGTCGTAATCGAGTGTGGAGTGGATCGGTGACTTGTTGACATTAAGGGGTGGATTCAGATCACCGGCGGCCATCTATGCACGTGCACTGGTGCACGATATGTCAGGTGAAGATGTAGATTGGGAAGAAGATGTTGCTTAGCGAACGAACCTGAAGTGCACTAGGATTTTGCTTAAGAAATAGGATAGGATTGTTGGGCTTCGAACTCGAGAATTTGGGTTAGGTTGTTCCTATCTTGTGTGATGTTGTCCAGTTCTGTCTGAATGAAATATAAGAAGAAAAAGAATTTTGATTTAGACAAATTTCTCAATTCATTCCTTTGAAATGTTAAGTGTTGATTGAGTTTAAGATAAATAAAAAGGTTAGAGATGGATTTTGTTAAATTTATTAAGTTAAAGGTGTTTTCATAATATACACAACCTTTGTTTGAAAATTTACCTTGAATGAAAAACTTGATATTGAAATTAAGAAATGATTTGAAGGTGGAGTGATTTTATATCCTCAATTTAACTTGTAAGGTTAAAGCAAATAAAATGGTGATAGATTAATTTCCTAAAGTATATTGAATAAGGATTTAAAAAAAAAATAAAAAAAATTAATGAAGATAAAATGGTTTATCTTTTAAATAAATTAAAGTCTTAGGTAATTAGTGATTTATTAATTATGTAAGTAAACAAAGGATAGTAAATACTAAATAATATTATTGAGATTAAGTAATGATGTGATTAAAGATTGTTCGTTAAATGTAATTAATTAAAAGAATTAATTACTGGAAGTAATTAGGGGATCATTAATAACGAGGTTAATTTACAGATAATTAATGTGAATAGTTAAGGCTAAATTATTTAAGTGGTAATTAAAGATTTAATTAATGATCAAAGTTAATTAATTGAAGATGATTAACCAAATGGATAATTACTTAATGAAAGTAATTAAAGGGTAAATTACTTAAGGAAAGTAATAAGAGATTAATTAAAGGATTGATTAATTAAGGAAATTAATTAAGGGTTAGTCAATTAATAAGTATGATTAATTAAAGGATATTTAATCAAGGTAACTGGTTCAGGAAAAATTAATTTGCGAAATTTATTACGAATCAGTGCAATTAACGTGAATGGGTGAGAGTTAATTAATTTGTGTAATTAATTAAGGGAAATTACTTAATGTAATTAAATTATGATAAATCAAGAATGATTAATATAGATAGAAAATTAGTGAATCATTAATTAATTGGTTTGTCATTAATTAATTAATGATTAGTAAGTAGGATTTAGAAGTAATTGAAGTGGTTAATTTTGTTCATAACTAGTTAAGTAAATTAATTACAGATGGTGTGGTTGATAAATCTTGCTTATGAATAATTGAATGATATAGTATGCCTAGATTAGTTAATATTTTTGTTATGAGTTGTGTGATGCTATGTGATATAATATGTTTTGGCTAAACAGTGACATCCTTTATTTAAAAGCAAATTGTATTTCACTTGAATAATTTGGGTTAAGATGGTATAAAATTCGAAGAGACCGGAGTCGGGTATTAGTAAATACCCGAAATCCCTTCGATTCTTTAAAATTGATATGTGGAATCAATAGGGTGTAATGGAATGATTTAAGTGAACTGGACCATTTAATCTAAGTTCTGGCACTTACAAATTGATGTGTGAAATAAGTGATGTCTATAACAACTTGTGGAGTGAAAATTGATATAAGTTACCTGGGTTTATATGAGTTGTATGCTTTGGTATTCCATGTTAGTTGGGTTTACTCATGCTGGTTTCCAGCCTGACCCGGGTGTTACTTTGATGTAATGCTCGGGTCAGACCGAGTATTACAGATTTTCAGGTAGGTACGTTCTGGAGCTCAGGAGGCGAGCTGGATGGCTAATGTATGAAGTATTTCCGCTGTAGTATATTATTGTGTATCTGAGACATGATTTGTATATGTTCAGTATCTGTATATATGAGTAACTCTGATGTATATTAAATGTAATCAACAAATATAGTAATCTTCTGAAACTATTATTTATTACTATATTTTATCCGCTGCGTATGTGAGTTGTTGATGTTTCTGTTCTTCTTTTCTTCTATCTCTTTCTTCTTTTTCATAACTATCTGGAATTTTCGGGTTTGAAAATTTCGGGTCGTTACATTTGGTATCAGAGCTGAAAGGTTAAGCGAGAACCTTGGCTCTGGTGGAGATTACTCATTGAATAGAGTCAGTAGTACTCTAAAATGAGTTGAGTATATATATATATATATATATATATATGAGCGCGTACTTGTTATTTGCTTATAAATATTTTAAATGATTTTATATAAAATATATATTTTAATATATAAAGCAATATTTTCTTCTAATAAATACTAAGGTGATTGGTTGTGAATTATTGAAATTAAAATTAAGAAGGAATATAATACAACCAAATTTAAAACTAAGTTAATTTAAAATGAAATTCTAGAATTAGAACTCAGAAATTAGGATTGTTTGAAACTTTAAATGAACAAAGTAAATTTGGTTTAAAAAGGTTAAACCAATTTTTGAAAATTTAGCTCGAATTATATAATTTGAGATGGTTTAAATTTGAAGTTGGAATTGAACTCGTTCAAATTGAATCCTATTTGAATTAAATGGATTTGGAATTGGTTTAAAATCAAAATGAAATTTGGAATATAGATTGTGAATGTAATTTATAAATTGAAATAAACTTCACAAATAAATGAGATTATAATTTGAAATAGAATTTTAGAGAATAGTTGAAAATAAAGTAAGATGAAAATTCCAGAGTAATGTTTAAATATGAATTGGATGGATTAGGAATTTGGAATTTTTGGGAAAATTTAAAATTCCTTTGGATTTGAAAGTGGTTTCCAAAGGTTTTGGAGAAATCATAGTATTATTTCAAAAAAATATTTTTGGTGTTGAATTTGAAATCTGGGAGATTTGGAGTTAAAAATATTTGGAAATGTTTTTAAAGAAATAAAAGCATTGAACTCTTTCGGTCACTGGACAAATAACGTCGGTGATGACTGCAGCATCATCGATGTTCATTTTCGAGTTTCTAAAAGAGAAATTGCTACCAAATTGTTTTAAATTGGAATTGTTGTGAACTGGGTTTGGTTTTGAAATTCAACGGGATAATTGAATTTGTCAAAAGAATTTTGGATATAGTTGAATTCTAAGGTGATATTTAAGTTTTGGAAAATTGTTTAAACTCTAGAATCTTGGTGTAAAATGTTTACGGAATAATAAAATATATTGGTTAAATAAAATGTATAACTCCAAGTTAAAAGCAAAATGTGAATGTAATTGATTATAAATAGGAGTTGTAAAATTTAAATTATAATTAAAAGTTGTACAAGTTTAAAATCCAAATGGGAAATTTTGTATTGGATTAACTTGAAAAGGGTATTGAACTTGGAGAGAGTTCAATTGATACTAGTCCAGATTTATCTGAATAATATGGAATTGTAATTAAAGTGGAATTGGTTTAAGATCAAATGGAATTTGATTTGAAGTTGGAAGGAAATTGAGAATCAATTCAATTTGAATTGGGAATGAATCAAGTCCAATGGAAATTGGAGTTAATTAAATTGGGATTGGGTTAATTTAGATGGAGTGGAAATTTAAATTGAATTGTTGGGGAAGTGAACAGTTTTGACTCTAGACCATTTTCAACGTAAATTATTTTAATATAAATAGTTTTAAATCTATTTTCTTATCTATTTACTATACAACTTTCTTTTTTAAAACCTAAACTATTTTATACTGGTTTTGCCACAACTTTTGGAACTCTTAACTATTTTACAACTATTTTATAAACCAATTATTAATTTTCAACTAAGTTACGAATTAATTTATAATTTACAACAATTTCACAATTATTTAAGATTTCATAACTATTTAACTATTTTCCAACTATTTTATAATTAGTTAACTATCTTACAATTATTTTGCAAACTAATAATTATTTTTCAACTACTTACCTATTTTTAAAAAAAATTCAAGCTATTTTTCTAAATTGGTCGGAGTTCAAACTGTTATTGATTAAGTACCCAACTGAGATAGGGATTGAAATAATAATCCAAATGGGGATTAATGTAAAGGGGAATAAGGAATATGAAATGGTTCTTTTGAACTGAAAGAATATTTTGAGAAATATGAAATGAATAAAGATGGAAATTGGATATTTCTATGGTTTTTGAGAAGTGTTTGGAGTATAAAAGGTGTTTTATCCAAGAAGGTAAGGATCCAAAGTTTTAAAAATTATATATATATATATATATATATATATATATATATATATATATATATCTGAATATATAAAGGATCTTATGAGGATTTTGAGAAAGGCTTTTGATTTTTGGAAAAAAATCAATATTGAGTTTTGGAAAGCCTATTTTGAAAATTATCGATTTTGGGATAATCGATTTTGTGTAAAGGAGCTTTGTATAATATCATACTAGGTGTATGATTTGAAGATACTATATATGTATAGTATAAAATGTTTTGATGATGACTCTGGGGAAAAAGGCGCTCCCTTGAAATGGACTTCTCAGGAGTGCCACCGGGTGGTGCTGCCTTGAGCCCCAAGGGGGGTTCTAAAGCTGATCCTGTGAGGAGTCCGGACAAAACTAGTTCCTAGAGATTATGAGTAGTGTATACCATAGCGGAAGTCGTGTGTGCCGTGGAGAGCCAACAGTTTATGTTTGATTCTATATTGGTAGACTGCGACCTGTGGTATAACATAGCGAAAGTCGTGTGTGCCGCTGAGAGCCAACAGTCTGCGTTTGAGTTTATCTCGGTAGACTGCGACCTATGTAAGAATGGAGAAGTTTCATTTTGATAGCGAGATCAGAGGCCGCGGAGAGCCTGCAGTTACATGGACTTTTGTTGTGACTGCAACGTAACCCTGGATGTAACTGTGATCTATTGTGTGGGTTCCATGGCGTAATCGAGAGTGCCGCGGAGAGCCTGCAGTTACATGGACTTTTGTTGCAACTGCAACGTAACCCTGGTATGTAACTGTGACCATGGAATGGGGGTGATGATTTCCAGAGATCCTCACTAAAGATATTTCCTCTATTTTCAAAAAAAAAAAAATGATTTCGATAATTTCAATAAAATTATTTTCCAAGTATTTTCACTGGATGTTGAAAACGGGTTTACCAAGTACTTATAGATTTTCAGTCCTACGCCTGATCAACGTATGATTGAATTTCTATGAGAACAAGGAGGGACTGGTTGAGACATCGAGTTATAATTTTAATTGTATTATCCGAATTTAAGGCATTTCTAAATCTTCAAGTAAAAAGGGAATCCAAACTGGAATTATAAAACAAAACTGAACTCAGGAAAAATTTAATGAAGTGATTTTTGTAAATTAAGTTGGAGGTAAGCTAATCAGCTAAATAAATTATTTAATAGAGTATGATGATAAAATTTAACTCGGTTAGTTAAAGTGGATTGTAAGTTGATAATGGAGTTTGGAAATGAATTCGAATGGTGAATAGAATTCGACTTAGGTTTGATTATGGATTAAATAAGAAGAGATGGTGTAAAAATAAAATTAAGATGGATTGGAAAGTGATAGTTTGAATTGCAAATAAAATTCAAGTGATTTGAATAATATTTAACGTAATTTGCAAGTAAATTTGATAATGGAAGTGTTGTCGAATGAAATGAAGGTGAATTATAATAGAAATGGTTTGGGTTGCAAACAAAACCCTGGTGGGTAGAAATAAATTGAGAATGGACTTAAGTAATGAGACAAATTAATTTGAAGTAAAATTACTTAAGTAAAAGTTTGGGTTAAATTTATTTGGAAAAAATGGGTATTAATATAAGCATTGAAGGTTGTCAAGCTCAGTGAAATAGTTTTAAAATGGAAACGATGTGGAGATAAAATGGAATGGAAATGTATGGTTGGTAAATAGGTTAGAATAAAATGGATTTAAATTTGGAATGGGTGGAAATTAATTTAAAGTAGTTTTAAAATGATCAAAGCAAATTTATCTGATTTTAAGCATTTTAATAAGTCTGACTTCGTTTCTTTTCGAGGACGAAAAGTTCTAAAAGGGGGAGGGGTGTGACGACCCGGTATTTTAGCAGTATTATTTTAATAGATATTTAATCTAATTTAAATAAAATATAAACTGATCATTTTATAATGAATAAATCTTCTGGAAGTAATTGCCATTTGTTTATATATATTTGTATTTTTGAAAGGGAAATGTGATTTTGAAATTTAAAATAAATCTCTTAATAATATTTATAATAAAGTCTATTAATATAAAATATAAAATATAAAATTTAAGTATAAGTAAACATATGAATATAATTTAAATATAGATAGTTAGAAATGAAAATAACAGAAAAACAAGGAATAAGTAATTTCAATATAAACTGGAAATTTGTAAGCACAAGGTATAAAATAATACCAGACAAATATGTGTACATGAATTGTGGAAGCTAGAAAGTAATAAAACAAGATATCTTCATATACAAAAATCCAATGTCTACCTGAAAAGTGTATATATGCATACAACATAAGTTTTGAATTTTAAGAACAAAGTATATAAAAAAAAAAAGATGAGACAGGTGTACATATATATGAAGTGTGAAAGCAAGAGGACAAATATTTACATACAAAATATCTTCTACCTACAAGTATACATACACATAATTTATGTAAACAAAAGAGGAGACAAGTTTTTAGGCCTAGCATACAACCTTCCTAGTTAAGCCTACAAAACATATTCAAAGTCAAAGCATGTCACATTAAAACAAGTCAGCATACAAAATCTGAAATCTAGCCGACAAAAAAAAAATATTGCTGTGTACAAACTGCAGCCTACTTTTTCTCTGTATATACCTCTACCTTATTCCATTTTCATTCTTTCGAACACAAACTAAACTAAATTAATTTCATACCTTTAAACTGAAGCAAAGACAAGTTCAGGGATTCAACTCAACATAAGTTAAATCAAAATCAGTTCGAATCAACATCAGAGTCCAGTTCAAAAAGTAAAGTTGTTCTCTGTTTCCATAAAACTGTGAGTATCAGCTTTTATAAAAAAAAAACTTAAGTATCCTTAAGTCTGGTTACGTGTTCTTTTGGGTTGGACATAGTATGTTTTGTATGTTTATACAAGTGAATTGATTGGATGTATATATGTGTGCCATTACTGTTATATTATGTACCCCTGTTCTCAGTATTCAAGCTTAAGTTTAAAAATTCATATACTCTTGATCCATTTGCTTCTAGGACTTAGTTCATAAACAAAAGTTGTTGTTTCATCCTAGATTAAAGATTAAAATTTGATTTAAGTTAAAATTGTTTTGAAATTGCTCTGGAAACTGAGTAGAATAGTGTAAGTTTGATTTATGCTAAAATTCAGACATAGAAATTCACTGATTTAAGCATACAATCTGAAACAGTATCCAAAATCATGATTTTTAAAACTCGAATCACAATTTTTAGAAGAAGATTAAGGGGACAGATCGGGTTTGAACAATTTAGGAGTTTTGGGTTGCCTCTGGTGATTTGGTGGCTCGGCATGGTCGGAATTCTTACTGGTGGTAGTGGAGCCATCAGAGAGGTCAGTAAAAATGTCAAGACGGTGATCTAAGCATTGGGGTAACGGCGATGATCAATTTTTGTTTCTAACCCTAAATTTTGATGGTGGTCAGTAAATGATCCACCACGTTTTCTCTAGTGGATCGAGTGCTACAAATTTTTGGGAAATCGAGGTGGTTATGTTGGCGAGTGTGTAGCCGGAATTGCAGATAATCCGGTGGTCATTGTGGTGAGTACGAGAAATTTCCAGGGTAGGTTTTTGGTCCCAGTTTTGAGCAGTGACGCTCGATTATGATTTCGAGATTGATGTTCGAGTTGGATGGTCGTAATCGAGTGTGGAGTGGATCGGTGACTTGTTGACATTAAGGGGTGGATTCAGATCACCGGCGGCCATCTATGCACGTGCACTGGTGCACGATATGTCAGGTGAAGATGTAGATTGGGAAGAAGATGTTGCTTAGGGAACGAACCTGAAGTGCACTAGGATTTTGCTTAAGAAATAGGATAAGATTGCTGGGCTTCGAACTCGAGAATTTGGGTTAGGTTGTTCCTGTCTTGTGTGATGTTGTCCAGTTCTGTCTGAATGAAATATAAGAAGAAAAAAATTTGATTTAGACAAATTTCTCAATTCATTCCTTTGAAATGTTAAGTGTTGATTGAGTTTAAGATAAATAAAAAGGTTAGAGATGGATTTTGTTAAATTTATTAAGTTAAAGGTGTTTTCATAATATACACAACCTTTGTTTGAAAATTTACCTTGAATGAAAAACTTGATATTGAAATTAAGAAATGATTTGAAGGTGGAGTGATTTTATATCCTCAATTTAACTTGTAAGGTTAAAGCAAATAAAATGGTGATAGATTAATTTCCTAAAGTCTATTGAATAAGGATTTAAAAAAAAATTAAAAAAAATTAATGAAGATAAAACGGTTTATCTTTTAAATAAATTAAAGTCTTAGGTAATTAGTGATTTATTAATTATGTAAGTAAATAAAGGATAGTAAATACTAAATGAGATTAATTGAGATTAAGTAATGATGTGATTCAAGATTATTCGTTAAATGTAATTAATTAAAAGAATTAATTACTGGAAGTAATTAGGGGATCATTAATAACGAGGTTAATTTACAGATAATTAATGTGAATAGTTAAGGCTAAATTATTTAAGTGGTAATTAAAGATTTAATTAATGATCAAAGTTAATTAGTTGAAGATGATTAACCAAATGGATAATTACTTAATGAAAGTAATTAAATGGTAAATTACTTAAGGAAAGTAATAAGAAATTAATTAAAGGATTGATTAATTAAGGAAATTAATTAAGGGTTAGTCAATTAAAAAGTATGGTTAATTAAAGGATATTTAATCAAGGTAACTGGTTCGGGAAAAATTACTTTGCGAAATTTATTACGAATCAGTGCAATTAATGTGAATGGGTGAGAGTTAATTAATTTGTGTAATTAATTAAGGGAAATTACTTAATGTAATTAAATTATGATAAATCAAGAATGATTAATATAGATAGAAAATTAGTGAATCATTAATTAATTGGTTTGTCATTAATTAATTAATGATTAGTAAGTAGGATTTAGAAGTAATTGAAGTAGTTAATTTTGTTCATAACTAGTTAAGTAAATTAATTACAGATGGTGTGGTTGATAAATCTTGCTTATGAATAATTGAATGATATAGTATGCCTAGATTAGTTAATATTTTTGTTATGAGTTGTGTGATGCTATGTGATATAATATGTTTTGGCTAAACAGTGACATCCTTTATTTAAAAGCAAATTGTATTTCACTTGAATAATTTGGGTTAAGATGGTATTAATTTCAAAGAGACCAGAGTCGGGTATTAGTAAATACCCGAAATCCCTTCGATTCTTTAAAATTGATATGTGGAATCAATAGGGTGTAATGGAATGATTTAAGTGAATTGGACCATTTAATCTAAGTTCTGGCACTTAAAAATTGATGTGTGAAATAAGTGATGTCTATAACAACTTGTGGAGTGAAAATTGATATAAGTTACCCGGGTTTATATGAGTTGTATGCTTTGGTATTCCATGTTAGTTGGGTTTACTCACGCTGGTTTCCAGCCTGACCCGGGTGTTACTTTGATGTAATGCTCGGGTCAGACCGAGTATTACAGATTTTCAGGTAGGTACGTTCTGGAGCTCAGGAGACGAGCTGGATGGCTAACGTATGGAGTATTTCCGATGTAGTATATTATTGTGTATCTGAGACATGATTTGTATATGTTCAGTATCTGTATATATGAGTAACTCTGATGTATATTAAATGTAATCAACAAATATAGTAATCTTCTGAAACTATTATTTATTATTATATTTTATCCGCTGCCTATGTGAGTTGTTGATGTTTCTGTTCTTCTTTTCTTCTATCTCTTTCTTCTTTTTCATAACTATCTGGAATTTTCGGGTTTGAAAATTTCGGGTCGTTACAATTTCAAACTTAAATCAAATTTGAAAATTTAAAGCAAATTTAAAACTCGACTTCTCTAATTTGCTTAACTCGACCAAAATCAAACTAACACGACTAGAACTCCATCTTCCTCTCCCTTACCATTCCCCTGAACCCAACACTCACACACTCGAGCAACAACACACACTCACGCACCCGAGCATTCACGCGAGAATCACGACCCAAACACGAGCAGTTCTTCGAGTTGTAACCCATCACACGCGGGAAGAACCCCACTGACACACACACTGTCTTGTGCACAAGCACGAGACCTCGGCGCCTCCATCGACACCGTCGACCTCATGCGCAAACCCCACTACGATCCTTGACCCATAATCCAACTCCAGAACCCATCAATTCGAGCTCAAACGAAATTTGGGTGTTCGAACCCAAAACAAAAATGCCGACGCCTGGAAAGAACCCATCATCCACGACCATCCTACCACCTTTCGACGCCAAACTCCGGCCATGTGTGCGTATAACCCTAACTCACCTCCACCCCAAACCAGTCTCCACTCGGTCATCTCCACGATCCACAAAACCAAATTCCTCAAGCTCGAAAAAAACACAGTACCTAAACCCTACAAATTCAAATTTCTAATTCTATGTTGCATAATAAATTCAAACAGTATTTTTCTAGTGTTTCACAACATTAAACAAAGCTTCGATTCAAATTTCAAAGTCTATAATCAATCCAGTCTTATGAATTTGACAAAAGTCCCAAATTTAGTTAAACCCAAAATTCATATTCAACTGTAAATTAAAAATTTTGATTTCTATTTTAAAATTCATATCATGCATTATAGATTTAGTATATAATCTTGATTCATTAAAATTTCAACAAAATTTACATGATATAATTCTTTTTTTTACTACATATCTACTTTCTGTAGTTATTTAACTGTTTCCTATGCAAATTTATTTTTTTTCACTTAATTCATATTGAATTTAACTTCTATATTTGAAGATATTAACTCAGCATCATCTTACTATATTTAAATTTGAAGTTTGTTCAGAAATTTTGCTTTGAACTTGAAATAACAGAGGAGTTCAATTTTCTTATAACATACACAGTCAAATTTTAACTGTAAACAAATACTTCACAAATAAATGACATGCAAGCATTTCAGAGTTAACATTCAACATACAACAATTTTATACTTAAAGTTTTGATTTAAGAATTTACTCGCTGTTTTTGTTGTTTAGATTCAAGCTGCAGGAAAAATAGATATGAATGAACTGCAGGGTTCCTTTTTCCACTTCTTGAAATTTCTTGCTTAACTTTGATATGCTTCAGATCTTGAATTAATAGGTGATAAAACTGAGATTGTTTGAGAATTTGGTTGAAGGAGTAGAGATTTGTGAAGTTCATATTTTTAAAAATGAAGAATGTAAAATTTCTTGTTTAAAAGAAATGAGAAAGTATAAAAGAAATGTCTTTTTAAAAAAATTTGTTTTATAAAATTTAAAGAAAAGAAAACGTAAACTATGACACTTGTCACAAAAATGTTTAGTTTTCTAACACATGTTTAATAATATGGTTTTAATGTTAACATGTGTTTATCCATGCAAAAAGAAATTAAAATGTTTTCTTAAATTGATTTTTCTTATATAAGTTTATATTTTAAATTCCTAAAAATCAATTTCCTTTAAAGAATGAAGATAAAACAAATGTTAGAATTCAAATAAAATCATGAGCATATTACTTAATATTCAAAGTAAATTTAGAATAAGAATTAACATATTTTAAATCTTTTAATTTATCAATTTAAACACAAATTAAATTTTAAAATCCAACTCAAATTCAATTTTAGTTTTTAAATTCAATTCAAAATTAAATTTGATATGAATAAAATTTTAACACATTCATTTCCTTATATATGTATTTAGTTTTTAATTAGAATAAATGTATATTTACAATTCATTTATTTGCTGTTGAATAAAATAACAAATTTATCAATTTGAATTAGTTTATTATATAGATTATCATATTTAAATTCAGTGTGAAATTCCGAGATATCACAAGAACTTTAAAAATTGAATTAAAAGTTAATTTGGGGAAATTGAATTTTTAATATTTAATTGACGAGTAAAAATAGTCATTTTTCAAACAGTCTTGGATTTCGACGAAACCAGTTTCATCGGATCCGTAATATTATATTATTGTATGATTTCAAATTTTGCGTCAATCAGATTTACGGTTTGTCCGAGGCAAGCTAAAACGTGTAGAAATCGGTTTAAGTGAATTTTAAATTTAAAATGGTCGATTTAAAAACCTATCTTCCAAATACTTTCGAATTGGCCTCCGATATATATTCCATTGTGTTCGGAATAGGGGTAAAACATTATAAACACTAGCGGCATGCTTCGTTTCGAGTTCCGAAAAATCTCGGATGAATAGTGCGTTGAAAAATTTCTATAAAAGGACCCCATTATCCTCATTTTTGCTCGAACCCTAGTTCTAAACCCTAGCCGCCGGTTATTGATGAATGGCCGAAATCGTTCGATTCTTCTCTCCTTAATCTCTTCCAATCCGTAAATCAATACAAGAAACCTTCAACACGAGCATTGTAGAGCTTCGCAAGATCTTTGCATCCATACGGTTATGATCTAGAATCACGCGATGATGGGGGAGGGGGGATTTTATCCTGCGTTTGCCTCGATTTTGCACACGTCTTCCAAGGCCATCACACGACCGAGCCTGGTGGTGCTCTTGGCGATGATAGAGGAGGCGTTGGCCTTTCACATGATGGTATTTTATCGACCTGGAATCGATCGATGTGCGTGCAAAAATTCAAAGAAGAACGGCGGCCGTGGGTTGTTATTCGCATACATTACCTGATGGGAGAAGAAAGGAAGTGCAGCCAGGATGCTAGGTTTTGGAACGAACGGCTGAGATGATAAAAGGTTAATAAAATAAAATTTAACTTGAAATTGATTTATATTAAAATTCGTGTAATCTTTGTAACATCATAACTTGGTCATACGAGGTCGAAAATTGACGAAACGAATTGCGTTGGGTTTGTATTCGTGAATACTACATTATGGAGCTAGTTTGGAGTCGATTGGAGCTAGTGATAATTTTGGATAAAATTAAACGTGTGTCTAATTTTATTCGAAATAAAACACTACAACCGCTATTGGAAGCAAGATGAAAACTTCTCACTCAATCGAATTGTGTTTCGATTTAAATTTTAAACAGTTATATTTAAAATTGCTTGATTGTGTGATTGAATGATGTTTGTTATCTGTTATATTGAAATAGACCCTATATGCCGCATATTAAGTGGAGGTGGTTATATTAAACACATATACTGCGATATTCCACCTTGAAGTGGAATTGGTATTATATATGTACTTGGAGTTGATTTCCCGCATTATATAGCGGATGAGACCCTATTGCGCCGCATAATAGCGGATAATATTTTATATAAACCCATGTACCGTGATATTCCGTCTTGAAACAGGATTGGTATTGTGCTAACATCTGTGGATGCAGGGAAACAGGTTGGAGGGATCCAACTGGATTCCTCAACGGTATTGATTTATTTACAGATATTTGCGATATATTCTTTAATCATATTGATATATGATGTTTGTATGTCGTGGTTGATGTATTGGTGTTGTTGCAGCATCGGGCCTATTTTTTTGGAGTTTTGAAAATGTTAAAGTAGAGATTTCGAATTTAAAAGGATTTTCGAGTGATTTTTGAAAGTATACATTTTATTGAATTTTGGAATTGATTCATTTTAAATAAATAAACGTTATAATTTTTATGTTATAAAAATTATGATTTTTGTGAAATATAACTGAAATGTGATTTTTGAAATAAGTAGTTGATTAACTTGTAAAATGGTTTAAATTAGGATTTTTGAATTATTATAAACGGTTTATATAAAAGATTTATAAAATTGATATTTATAAATTAAAACATTGGAATTATAAAACGAGTTTTTATTAGTGTTAAAATGAAGTATAAATGGATTTCATAAGTGAATGAAATTTATAGATTTATAAATTGTGAAGTTATAAAATGAATAGATTTTGTACAATAAAAGATTTATAAGTAATTAACTTATAAATTGGATTTTGGCATTTGAATGAGATATAAATAGAATTTGTTAATTAAGGTATTTTATAATTTGATGTTTTTATAAAATATATATAAATGTGAATTTATAAACGTTGTTTTATAAATCCGAAACCAATTGAATTTGACATTTAAATATGAAAGCTTATTAAAGGATATATATCCACGATTTTGGACGGTGGATAATCCTTTAAATTAAAATATGTAGAAGTGTTGAATTTGATAAACGATTTATATTCACAATTTTGGACAGTGAATAGTATATTAAAGAAATGTTTTAGGAAGTGATCTTTTAAATAGAATTAAAACGATTTGAAGTTGTTTTAAAATGTGTTAAGGATCGAAACCATAGATTTCAACATTCATTATTGAAATAGACGTTTCGAGAAATAAGGAAAAGATGGACTATAACATTGTTGTTATAGTAAATGATTTTCGAAAGGAAATGTTTTTGTATAGTATTGGGATTTATAAATCTATCTAAATTTTGAATCCCTATACTAGTGATTTTGGGTTGTCGTGACGATGTTTTACGCAACATTCGTTTTTGAATCAAATAAATGTGTTTAAGAGAATGTTTTCCTTAAAGAATAAATTATATACTTAATTGTGATTTAAGTATATTGAATATTTTCCAAATGTTGAAAATAAATAGAATTGTGAATTACTTATTTTTAAATAAGTATGGAAATGTTTTCCAATATGAAGTGAAATGTTTTGAAATTTTATCTTTTAAAGATAAATTGAAAGTGAATATTTGATTCGATTTGAAACTCGTATATAAGTGGATATTTGGAAATTTGAATTCACCATGGAATTTATAAAGAAAAGGGAAATTTGTTTAAAAAGATAAACATTAATTTATTTTTGAAGTGTGGAAATAAATTTACGGATTTGGAACGTAAAATTAAAGTAAATCGGTAAGGATTTATTTAATTGGTTTAAATGAACCATTTTGAAATGAAAGTGTATTCTCCCTGAAAAGCCAAATAAAATTTCTGAATAGCTTTGAAAGATATATACAGATATATATATATATATATAATTCTAGAATTGGTTAGATACTTTGGAGAAATTAACTTCTTAAGTTGTTTTAAATCCTTTAAGTAAAGATTATTAAGTTGATATAGAAATGATTATTTCTAAGATTTAATCAATAATTTTTTTTAGAAAATAGTTATTTAAATGGTTATACTCTATCTACTAATTTTTATTTGGGAAATTAGTTTGGACATAAGTTATATGTAATATTGGTATAATGTTTTTATAACTAATATTTTAAGTAAAGTGTTTAAAGAAAAATAGTTTTATTTTGAAGTGTTTTCCCAATATATTTTGGATAAGTGTTATAAATTATTTTAAAGTATTTGAACTCGGCAGATTTCTAGTGAAAATGAATAAATATTTGGAAGTGTTTCCACGTAAAGAAAATGATTTGAAATTTGTTTTCAAAAGTTGTAAAGGTGAAAAGTGATTTGAAATTTGTTTTCAAATGGTTGAAGTGTGGAAAAATATACCTTGTAAAGGTATTTTTGGAAAATAAATAATTTGGGAAATTATTTGGAATCTGGTGATGGTGTGCATATCTATTGATAGTTAAGTAACCGACTATCAATATTTACCTTTAAATGGGTATTTGTTGTGATTTGCTTGAATTTGAATGCTACACTTATTTTAAAAATAAGTGCTCGTTATTTGGTTTAGCCGGGAGAAGACCTTTGGGTCATGAATCCCATTCCGAATAGTGATACGTCGTAATGGATAGCATTTGAAGACCGTTGTTGAAGACCGGATATTTTCTAAAATGGAAGGATTACCGTCGAATGTCTCTGCATCGGCCGATCTCCGATATAGAGATTTTATCGCCCTTTGTGATGGGAGTCCGGACGTGATTAGTGAATATCCGGATTGCAAGGGCTTCTTTGGAAGTGCCTTCAGTTCCGTTCGATCTCGGAACAGACTTGTACGGATGTTTGTCTGATGTTACAATTTGAGATGTAAAGCTGGTTTCTGTCAAATACATTTCTGTTGGTGGCGGAGAATTTATTCTCTTAGCTTAACACCCTTCTTTGAGACGTACGAGCTCAGAGGTTATGTAGTTGATGGTTACCAGTGATACATTCCCAATTTGGTAATGTGGCATACGAAGTGCTGCTGATCATTTGTTGATCAAAGCATTGCTTTTGTGAAAAGCGTAGCTTTGTGGACGAGACTTCGTCGGACCACACAACCCGGTAATGGTCAAAACGGGAAAGATGCAGCAAGGTTATAGGGAGTAGCGCCCCTTAGGGTATGTGCATTTCCTTCTGGATAGAAGTGGTATCATGGTATGGAGCCCAGATACTTAACTTATGTGGATATCGCAATTATATATGACTTTGTGATTGTTGTTGGTTGAGGATCCTCGGATAAAGATTGTTTAGAACCGGGGGATGGCATACTCGTGTCAGTGGTTACCTACTTTTGCAGAGGTAACCCTCCCTTGTGTTGGAAGAGATCCAGTTAGGTTTTCGGGACGTCCTTCCAGAGGCGTACCCATGTGGCAATGGGAAGTTCCTTGGCCTGACCATTAGTTGGAAATCCAAAGAAACAATACGAACCCTTTATGATTGCAAATTGTATAACCTTCCTCCTCAGGAGGTTGCTATAGCATGCATAATATAATGGTACATATGCTGGCTAAGATTTCTATTATACTTTCGAAATGATTTTCCACATTTTGCACTTATAGTAATAATATCAAAGAAATTTGCGTATCAAGCATGTTTGACTATCATAAGGAGAAATCTCCTCCAATTCTGTGTTTGCATTATGTGTGTGGCGGGAGGCCTTATGGTAGTTACATTTTCTAAAAGCATTGCGGATCTAATTTAAAATATTTCTTTGTTTGTTTTGAAAGATAAACTGCTTTAAGTTCTCACACCTGTCCCATGACTAACCTAGAGTTTATTGTTCCCTTCCTAAACTCTGGGTGCCCATCATTTTCCACATGGGCAGCCTAGAGTCAGGTTATCAGGATATTCTGGAATTAAGGAGTTGCTGTAGAGATCTGGAGGCAAGCTGGATGGCATGGCGTGTCAACTTGTATATAGTATTTCTTTTCCGTTGTTTGTTGTTGTAAACTCTGATAATGTAATGTAATGTGATGTAATGTAATAAAAGATATGATTCTTTGTTTTAAAGATTATTCATTGATATATTATATGTTGTTCCGCGGTAAAATGTGAGATTCTGTTATTGTTTATGATTCTTCTTTCTTACTTCTTCTATCTTATTCTTCTTCTTTAACCCTAACAATTCGGTTTTCCGGCCTTCGATTTCTCGGCAGTTGATACAGTGGACGTATTAATGTCGATTTTCAAGCGTCGAAGAATCGTATGTTACAATGACCTTCGTTCGCAATCACCCCAAGACCCTCTGCCTCGACCCTCCAACCAGCCTCCTGGCTTCACACTGTTGGTTATCTCGGCTCCTTTACCCGATTTGGATGAATGATTCACCACTGTACGTTCAAGGAAATGGAAGAGGCAGCCCCCTTTTGTTGTTCATTCTAAAACTAAACCTACTTCGTTTGATTCAAAAAGCACCAGCCTAGGTCCTGTCCATCAGCATCAACTGCTGAACGTTCGTATCCCTGTTGATGCTAATCCTCTTATACAAACGGAAAACAATTTCGCAGCAAACCAATGGATTTTCTCCACCTCTTATAAACAAGCGTGGAATGAAGTCATCAAAGGAAATAGTATTCAAGTCTCTGTTCCGCTAAAGTATTACCAGCCACATGAATTTAATTTGATGAAATGTGCCAAGATGCCCGTTGAAGTAGTTCAAGTTGTTAGGAAACATTGGGATAATGTAATCGTAATTTATGTTGTTGGTCCTAAACCGTATTATCCATATTTTAGAGATTATATCTCTAGAGTATGGAAACCTAACGAAGAATTTTCTATTTTCTCCAAGAAAAACGGATTTTACGTTCTCAAATTTCAGAATAAAAAAGACTGTGATAGAGTCTTAGAAGGGAGCCCCTACTTTTACAACAAGAAGTTGATAATGATGAAATGTTGGTCGCCTGGTATGCAACTCAATAAAGATCTCCAAAATTCAATTTCGATATGGGTTCGATTTCCTAACCTACCTCTTGATTACTCAACGGGGGAAGGGATTAACCGTATCGCCTCGGTCCCAGGATCCCCCATCAAATTGGACAAATTTACTGAAGGCATTATTAAAATTGTGTATGCTAGAGTTTTAATTGAAATCAATAATTCATGTAAATTTCCTTCTGAAATTCCTATTATATCGAAAAATGATGAACTAATATGGCAAGAAGTAATTATTGAATATGCTAGTATATGATTTTTGTTTGATGATAATAAACATATGTATTCATTTAAATGTATTTGTTATTATACTATTTTATTTTCAAATAATTAAATAAATATTTGCTGAATAAAATAAATAACACAGGATTTAAATTTAAACGGATATTTTATTCAAATAAATATTTTATTACAATTTTTGAATAGTACAAAATTTGAGCTCTCACTATATATACACAAGTTCAATTACAACACACAACATAATTTTTCACTATACAATTTTGGCATACATTTCCATCTCACTACATATTACTCATTAACTCGTATTTATCTTCAACTCTATTCCAGATTGCATCCAACATCTGAATTATCTGCAAAATAAACCCTGACGCGGTAAAATTGAAAAAGAAATTTTTTTGCAGTGAAAATAAAATGTGTATTTTGAAAATGTTATTTGCCTCAATTATTTAGGTTATTTGTCATTGTATTTATTTCGAATTCATCTTACAAGAACAACTTGTGACATGCACAGTGTATCAGTATACATGCCACAAGGCCATGCACACCGATGTACGCTTTATAAAATTGCAGGGACAGGTGAACACAAAGTCAAACCCGAGCTATAAGCTGGATTCAACTCGGGTGCAATACAAATACATCACAAAATTGTTGAGCACAAGTTCTCATGCAACAAGAATGCAAAACAAACATAAAATAATCCTTGACCAAAAATTCAATGTGTACACATGAGAACAGATTCGACAGTGAAGTAATGAAGCAGTATAACATGAAACCAACTCAAAAGTAACACAGCATACACATATACATGCATATTCACATATGTATACATATATGGTAGACAACACAATGCAGACAATCACTAGAACTGGTCAATATCAATTTAACTCAAAACAAGTTCAAGTGTTCGGGCTAGTGGCATAGCACCAAGACAACAAGAGCTACAGTTTCAAGTCCACAACAACGAGTATGCCAGACATCATATGCTATGCACATAAATCAAAGGAAAGGAAAAAACATGCTCAGTTCTAACAAGGACTACATGAATACACACATATATACATACATAAATGTATGTATGTATACAATGAAGATGACCAGCATTCAAAGAGAAATAGACTCAAAGCTATATGAAGACCAAACTACAAAATGTTCAGTTACAACATGAACCAGCATAGTGAAAACATGTTAACCTCAAGTAGAATATAAAGCATGCCATGTACCAAAGTACAAAGCAGTGCAAGTCAATGCAAGTGGATAAGCAGCATCAAGTGCATGACAAAATCAAGGCAATGCTCAAAGTCACACAACATAAAATGTAACTCAAGCAATAAGGTGCATGAAAAACAACATACAACACTTCAAATATACACATGGTCAAACCAGATTTCAAGATGTGACAACAGAGCGTACAAGTGTAGTACACATGAGGAATTGTTCCAAACAAAATGTACACAAAGGCACCATAATTATACACATATATACATACATATATATGTATGTATGTATATGTTTGTATGTACATAGTTATCATCAAAATGAAATTATCAAAGAGGAACAGTCAGTACATACAACATGCCACCATACCTAACGTACAAATGAATCCAACTCTGAAATGCAAGTATGAGAAAGCAGTAACATGAAATGTCTCAAACAAGTTCAGAGGCATATACTAGATAGTGATATGTATGAAATAGTGTACAGAGCATAACAATTGTGAATATGGGTACAACATACATTTAGGGCTGTATATAGGACATGGCAGTCCGTTGTCCGACTCGGTCCGAGGCTGTAAGACATCCAGTCTGTGTCTGTATGATTCTCATTTGGGACATGAATTAGGACAAGAAAAATATATGAAAAAATATCCGTTCAAAAATGTTCGATGTTTTTCTATTACCCGAACATTGTCAGTCTGTTGTCCGACTCGTACGGACTATGTTCGAATTTAAAGTTTGTCTGGTCCGTGTCTGTTCGAATCTCTTATAGACCGGACTAGGACACACCTCCGTCCGGTCTGGTCCGACTCGTTTACACTCCTACGTACATTTGATTATCAAGCTCCAATTTCAACTAAATGCAAAGCTTCAGACCATACTCAAAATGCAATGGAACTTCAAATACAAGGCTGAATGCAATACATGAGTTCAGTTACAACAAGACTTCAATAAACACAAACACCCAAATTACCGGACTCAAGTGAATCACACCAGATAGGAGTATGCACAAATGTATACATGAAGCTTGAAATATGAACCACAAACCAAATCACATGATGATAGAAGCTTAAAGACATAATGGTACAAGATACAAGGACAAAGACTACAAAATGCACAAAAACCGGACTTACAAGCACATATCAGTTCATATGGACATGCAAGCAGTGCAACCCGAAGCAAATGCAAAGCTATACCAGAGAATACAAAAGTGCAGACCACAATTCAACTCAATGCAAAGACCATGTCAACATACTTCAATTAACAAAGTCAATGTCGTAGGGATTTCAAACTGAACATGTCATGTTCAAATGCCAAAGTCAAAGCCAGGTGATTATATGAATTGAAAAAATCTAGGAAATATCAAAAATTCAAATACAACAAATCAATCCATGGGTCATGAACCGGTCAAGGAATGTAACTAGCAGGTAAAACACAAATGAACAAGTCATAAAAGAAATTAACCAAGTCAATTATCTCAAAAATTCAAAGTGTCGAAATAAGAGATGTCAACAGAGAAAAGAATGGAGCTAATTTTAAATTCACAAAATATACATATGATGTAAACAAGTCAAGATTAATCACATCGTTCGATCAAAAATCAGTGGCTAAGCATAGTAACGTGAAGAATTCAAAAAAAATAGATGCAAACGATAATTTAGGGTTCGATCCTTATAAATACCATTAAGATCATCGGCAATTAGAGCAATCGAGTTCAAGCATATCAATGAGAGTAATAAAGGAAATCACATACCAGTATTATTCAATTTGAACTCGACAAATTGAAGCAGTTGAGTGTAGTCAAAGCAAGACGATCGATCAATAAAGTAATCAGCATGAAAATATCGAGCGGAGTGTAGGGTTTTGTATTTGTTTTTTAGTTTGTATTTTTCTTTTAAACTTTTGTAAAATTCTTGTCGTGTGACTAGGGGATGAACTACGGTGGTGCAGTTCGAGAATTCATAATTTAGTGGCTGAGTTGCGGCAAGGTTTTGAGTGTAGTGTTAGGTTAGTCAATAGCGGGTGCCCTAAATTTACGTGTGTAAGCGTCTGACTACTTAATTTATAGTAGAAACATTGAAGGCAGCACGTAGGCAAGGTGTGACGATCCGCCCTTCTCCACCCTCGAAAATCGACACAAAAACGCCACTGTATAATATGCCGAAGATCAAGTTTTGGAAAAGACAGCCCGTTGAGGGGAAGAAAGAAGGAGGTAGAAGAAGAAATAGGAAATAACATCAGAATCTCACAATCACAGCGGAACAATATATAGTACATAAATGACTGATCTTCACACAAAAGAAACTGTAATAATTTTACATATACATCATCAGAATACAATATCAACAAAAGCACAACACTGGACAGTTATGATAACTTGTCCACACAAAAGCTGACTATACAACTACCCTACACAGCAGAAATAAGTCAGATACGTGTGATACGTTTCGCCATCCAGCACATCCCTTAAGCTCCATAACAATCCATCTAGAATCTGTACTCTATAATACTCGGTCTAACCCGAGTATTATAGTAAAGTAACACCTGAGTCAGTCTGAAAAACCAGCTTGAGAAAACACACTCAAATGAGATTATTAAAGTTTTCAAAATCATCAAAGGTATCTCGTAAGACCACGCCACAAATAAACATGTCGAGCTTTTACCTTACGATAACCAAAACTTTTTTATCAAATCCGTCTGATATTATAATAGTGTCTATAGAGAGTCTAATAGAATATAGCTGAAATGCTTGCATATCACGTTCCAGCAATAATTGGGCACAATCAAAACCATACAGGCGCTTATTGGAGATTGGTTTCCATACAATGGCAGTGCTACTGGGGTACCACCTGTAACAGTACCTAGTCTAGATCAGAGTATCGAGGATCCCCCTGATCTCCTGCAACACAAGACCGGAGCTACCCCTTACTGGATAGTCCGAATAAGATCACCCCACAGTTGGGATCAGCAACCGCCCACACAGCCGAATAAAAAGGGACATCTAGACATGGATGACCTTACCCTAATTGGTTGCTAGCCACTTAGCCTTGCTGCACCTCCCCTCTCTCAGCCATTCCCGGTCGATGAGGCTCGAGCCGAATAAAAAATTTCATCTTTTATTAAAAACCTGATTTTAAATTCCATTTTTCTGTATATCCCCATATATACACATACTATTAAATTTAAATTGAAAAAAAAAGAAAAAAAATCGTATACCTCGCTGCCCCTGGTTCAACGTGCGCATAGATCGAGACCATCGCGACCTCAATCCACTACGGTCAGACCATAAGGAAGCCACTAAAACCCCCCACCTGCTTACGTCATCGCGGCTGACTCGCGATGCATCGTCGATGAACTCCCTACAACTCGTTGCCACACCCTTCGTTCACCACTGCCCTCGCCTCTACCCACCACTCAGAGCATCGCGTGCTCTAAAATCCCAAATGAGCTCGAATCGCCTAGCCTCGCAGTCGACGTTGCCCCTCCGCCTTCCACTATGACGTGCCTCCAGCTTCCCTTTGTCTTCATCGTGTTTGAACTCAAGCCGTACCTCGTGACGATGTCGCGATTTCCCCCTTTTTTCTGAATTCGATTCCCTTTTTTTATTATTAGGTCGAACGGGTTTGGGAATTGAACGAAAGAGAGGGGCGATATTTTATTAGTAGCCATTTTTAGAGAGACGCGTGTTATAACGGGGAACACGTGTTTAAAATTTCTTTACATGTCTGTGCTTGCTACAGTGTTTCAATGAAATTATTTTTTATATTTAAATTTAAATTCAATTCTAAATCGTCTTGAATTCGTAGCTTAAAATCTTAACATCCTATCGAGGCGTGCCTCCGGGCATTTATAATGTTGTACCCCTATTCTGAGTGCAATAAAAAAGGTTCCGAGTCCTAATTCAATGGTATGGAGAAATTAGCTTTTTGGACTCAATTATTATATTGAATTTCGATACTAATTTCAGCACGTTTATATCGCGTACGATTACACGACAACTCCAAACACTACGAAATTTGAAATGCACTAATAATACACTATTACGGATCTAATGGAATAGGTTTCGTCGAATTCCGAGACTGTGCCTCAGAAAGGCTATTTTTAAATATCAAATTAAACGATATATTTTTAAAACTGAACAAAACACTTTTAAATTTACTTTTAACATTTATATTATCTCTAGTAAAATCACTATAAATTTTACAAGCCTTCATATTATTTTTAACGAGCTTAAAACTCAAGATTCAATATTATACCCAACTTTCAATTATTAAATTCAATAATTAAATTATCAAATAAATAGATATATTTGAAATTCAAGTTAAAAATTAACTTTTAAATATTTAAAATCAATTAAATATTCTAATTTCAAATGTCCAAAATCCCGGGCCGTAACATTCCTCCCCCCTAAAAGAATTTCGTCCCCGAAATTACTAGTTAAGAAGAATGCTCCAACCCGTTTACTATTTTCCTAAAACCATACATTTTTAACAACTTCCCACCACAATCTTTTTATTAAAGACACATTATTACTCTTACTAACTTTCCAAACTCATCCATAACTTCCAAAGAATATTATTTACTCAACCATTTCAAACTATGATTTGAAATCCAAATTTAAATTGTCAAAATTATCTCAAAATTTTTCTAACTCCCTAAAATTTTCGAAAAATTTCGCCAACGTCTCCTTTGCAAGGCTAGATCGGTATGACTACAAAATGCCTCTATGGGCCTCGAAATTCCAAAAGAAAACAAAACGCCAAGTGGCTAGATCATAAAATCATCAAATTTCATACAGTATTTTAAATACATACCTTTTTTGTCGGCAATACAAGTTTATCTTCTAAAATCAGAATCAACAATTTCCTTTTTGATTTAAATACCTGTATACTACTTAGCAATAATATCCAACCACAGCATTCAAAATCATTTTATGCATTTCTTAACAAAATTTCCAATATCTATTTTATTCAAGTCTGTATGATGTACATATATCATTCGTATGTAATACCAAATCCGATTGCTCATTCGATCACACAATTTCACTTCCGAACTAGTATCGTCCACCCGACTTTCTAGTGCGGACTCAGATTTGGTTTCTTGATCAGAAACGGTCATTCTCCTTGCATAGCCATTTACTATTATAGAGAATTTTCAGAATCAATCAAAAATCCATATCCATGGTTCGTCGTTGAAAATCGAGTGAAAAATCCTAACTCGGATCGATATGACTATCACGAAATTCTGCGCTCAAATCTGGATCAAATCGCTATACGAATAAAATAACATGCATACATCCTACGTATTTATCTCAATTGATCATTAGCTATATCAATTCTCTTTTATACACCTTTATTTTTGATTTCCATCCACTTATCAAAAACTTCCTTCAAATATTAACTTAGAATATTTTCAAAATTCCAAATTAACTTAAGAATTTCACCATTTACCTTCCTTAACTTTATCATAAATATTTATTTTCACTTCACTACTTAAGCTTTTATATCTATTTTTATTTGGCTCAAATTTTCAATTCCATTCTGAATTCAATTTACCTTTCATTTTAAATATTGAATTCTATTCATCTTATCTCAAACCATTTTTATTTCCAAACTTATATTATTTTAGTCCTTTCGAATTAATTCTTCAACTTCACTTAACTTAACACATTTTAAATTAAATTTTATCCCCATATTCAATTTCAGTTCATTTTCTTACCAATTTTAAATAAGGATGTTCATTCACAAATTTATTTCAAACTTAGTAAAGTTTATTTCAACGACCATTCCATTTAGCTTGCTTAGATTCATCCCCTTTACGTTAGTTCGGTTACATTCCATTCCCAGTCAAATTTTTAAACTTCTATAAGTTTTTCCAACTTATTTATATTCCATTCGCTAACCTCTATCAATTTACTTCATTTAATTGGTTTACTTACCACTTTATTTTATACTCACGCTTACTTTCATTAACTTTTTACAAGTTAATTTTATTTCAGGCAATTTCCAAACTTTATAAGTTTCCAAACATGTTTATGATCCATAAACATTTTTAGTTAAACTTCCACAGTTTAAACCATTACTTAAACATTCAAAAATCAATTTTGAAAACATATATATCTAAATCAAACTATTCTTTGAATTTCAAAACCAAACCCAGTTTTGCAAACAACTCCAATTTAAAACATTTTTGGTGGCAATTCCTTCGACGATGCTGCAGTCATCACCGAAGTTATTTTCCAGCGACCGAAAAGAGTTTAGTGCTTTTACTTTCGTTAAAAACATTTAAATATTTTTTATTCCAAACCTCACTAGATTTCATATCCAATTCAAAAATATTTCCCAAATAATATCACCATTATTTCTCTAAAACCTTTGAAACCATTTTCAAACCCAAAGGAAATTAAATTTCCCAAATTTTCAAACTTGAAAATCTTCCGATCCTTATTCAAATATTTCTTTGGAAGTTAAAGTTATAAATCCCATTTATAATTCACATTTCAAATCCCATTCTATCATATGGGTTAATTTCATAACCTTTAATTATGATTTCAATTCTTTATTCAATTTTCCATATCAACAATGATAACAATTTAATATTATCACTTCCTAACAACCAAGCAACCATATATAGCTTTAATAATGAAAATTATTTCTTTCATGTATATAAAAATTATTTCATTTACCCTGTTTTAAAACAATATCGTGTCTAATTGTTCTCTACATGCTTTTAAAGATCCCTATCAATAATATTAATTACTCGTATTGACTAGAATCATAAACCACTCAACAAACCAATCAGCATAGCATAAAATAATTTTATATTCACTAACAAATACGCACTCATATCTATTAATACATTCAAACTCATTCTTGAGTACTATTGACTCTATCACTAATGAGTAATCCCTACCAAAGCCAAGGTTCTCGCTTAACCTTCAGCTCTGATACCACTGTGATGACCTGCCCTTCTCGACCCTTGAAAATCGACATAAAAACGCCACTGTATAATATGCCAACAATCGAGTGCCGAAAAAGACAGACCGCTGAGGGGAAGAAAGAAGCGGGTATAAGAAGTAGGAAACAACATCAAAATCTCACAATCGCAGCGGAACAATATATAATAGATAATTGACTGATCTTTATACAAAAGAAATTGTAATTGTTTTATATATACATCATCAGAATACAACATCAACAAAAGCACAACACTGGATAGTTATGATAACTTGTCCACACAAAAGCTGACTATACAGCCACCCTACACAGCAGAAATAAGTCAGATACGTCTCGTCATCCAGCGCATCCCTTGAGCTCCATAGCATTCCATCCAGAATCTGTACTCTATAATACTCGGTCTGACCTGAGTATTATAGTAAAATAACACCCCAGTTATTCTGGAAAACCAGCGTGAGAAAACGCACTCAAATGGGATTATTAAAGTTTCCAAAATCCTTTGAAATCAAAGGTATCTCGTAGGACCACTCCATAAATAAACATGTCGGGTTTTTACCTTACAATAACCAAAACATTTTTATCAAATCCGTCTGATATTATAATAGTGTCTATAGAAAGTAAAATAGAATCTAGTTGAAATGCTTGCATCTCAAGTTCCAGCAATAGTTGGGCATAATCAAAACCGTATATGCATTTATCGGAGATTGGATTCCACACAATGGCAGGGCTAGTAGGGTACCGCCCATCGCAGTACCTGGTCTAGATCAGAGTACTGAGGATCCCCCTGATCCCCTACAACATAAGACCGGAGCTACCCCATACTGGATAGTCCGAAGAAGATCACCCCGCGGTTGGGATCAACAACCGCCCATACAGCTGAATAAAAAGAGACATCTAGACGAGATGATCTTACCCTAATTGGTTGCTAGCCACTTAGGCTTGCTGCCTCTCCCCTGTTTTAGCCATTCCCGGCTGATGAGGCTCGAGGCTATCGTTACCTTTTTAGCACACATTCACTTAGAATGCTCATTGTCCCCTTGACGGTGTCCTGATAGCATTCACCCATACAAGTCTGTTCTGGGTCCGAACGGAACCAAAGACACCATTCCTGCTACATCCATTTTGGAATCACCCTCAGAATTAGTAGCAATTAACCCTTGCACTTCACTGCTCCATCTTTGACTCCAAGCTCTTGTCTTCCTCACGAAAACGTTCAAACTGGATTGAAGTAGTTTTCGGGAAATTAATCTCGATCCCGGTCTCTTCGAAACGATCAGCGCATTGGCGAATATTGATTGTCGGTTATTTAACTATCATATAACATCCTCAAACAACCATCAAGCCTTAATAATTTCGTAAATTATTTATTTCAAAATTTCTTCGCAAGATATTTTCTACACTTTGACCCTTTGAAAATAGTTTTCAAATCATTTTTCTCTCGCGGAAGAAATTTCCATCCGATTGTTTTATTTCCACTGAAAATCACCAAGTCTTATTAATTAAAAAATTAAATAATTTAAATCATTTTATCCCAAAAATATATACTTTAAAACACTTAAAATAAACACTACTTAAAACATTTTATTTAAAATAAAAGTTATGAAATTCTATATAAAATTTTCAAATAAAAGCTTTAGCCAAACTACCTTTAAAATAAAACTACTTTATAAAGTATAAATATTTAATAATTATCTTTTAAATCATAATACCAATTTAAATTTTAAAATAATTACTACTATAACTAACTTAATCGATATTTACCTTTAAATTTTTAACCAACTTAAATAATAAATTCTCAGAAACATTCTTTTAAAACAATTTTAAACTCTTAACTTATACTTAAAAATCTGCTTTGAAAACATACTTGACTTTACAAAAAAATACACTTCCTATTCCAAAATAGTTTATTTAATCAGTTAATAAATCCTTCTCGATTTACCCCAATTTAATTTACGTCTCAACCCGTAAATTTCTTTCCTACACCTTAAAAAAATTAAAACCACTATTTACTTTTAAAACAAATTACTCATTCCTTTATAAATTCCCACCAAGAATTTATACTTCTAAGTATCCACTGGTATCTTATTTCATTTTATAAATCCAGTTTATAAATTCATAGTCGCATCCTCCTTTTAAAACACAGTTTCGAACACAAAATCAATTTCCAAATCAATATCCAAAATTTACTTCATTTTAAAATAAATTCCTTTGCTTACTCAATTTTATTTCAAAACCCATTAATTTCAGATTTTATCCTTTATTATGATTTAAAATCTTATTTAAATTAAAAAAACCAATTTCATTCTTTTTTCCAAAACCTTATTTTTCTCTACCAACTATTTAAAACCTTGAATTTGAAAATAAATCCCTTATTCCTTTAAATAATATCACTTAAGTTTAAAAATTCATTTATTCCCATTTATTCAAAATCACCTTATTCGATAGGATTTTAAAATCAAATTTTTATCCTTTTGCAATTCATTCTTTAATTTATCCAAATTCTTTATAATTATTTTACTTAATAATTCTCTTTTTATTTCCCTTAAAAGTTCAATCTATATATTTGTGATAACTCAATATACCCAAATATATTCAGTCAAACCATATCATCCAATATTTTCAATTTCCAATATAATCAGTAATATATCACAGATAATCAATGAATCATATCACAGATTATGAAAACAAAATTCAATATTTTATGGAATCCAACTGGATCCCTCCAACCTGTTTTTCCTTGCATCCACAGAGGTTAGCACAATATAAAAATCCTACTTCGAGGGGGATATCGTGGTATATAGGGTCATCCGCTATTATGCAGAGCACATAGAGTCTCATCTGCTATATAATGCGGGAATCAATCAATCCAATATATATATACACACTATTATATATAATATCACATCCATTCAATTCAATAATTTAACCAATAATTTAAATTTAACTATTTAAATTTAAATGATAATCCAAATGAGTGAGATTAACTCACCTTTTGCTTGTTTGTAATCCACTTCAATCTCGATTTGATTTCAAGATTTTCCCGACCTTCTACAAACATTAGATTTTCTTAATATTTGAACTAATCGAATGATCAATTTCCATTTAAATAAATTTAATTAGCAATTATTTTATTAAACTAATTTTTCCTATAATAAATAAATTTTAAAGTTACAAAAATAATTAGTTAAGTTAATTTCCCTAATACACTATTTTAAAATAAATAAGTAAATTTAAACTGTATATATGTATATTTATTTTTCTTTTGAGACTACATATATATACACTATATAATAATTTATATATATTTAAAAAAATCAAATTTTATATAAACTTTCGAACACTTTAAAAACTCCCCTTTTTCTGTAATTAACAAAACAATCCCTTTGCTATAAAAAATTTCATCTTTTATTAAAAAATATGATTTAAAATTCCATTTTTCTGTATATCCCCATATATACAAATATTATTAAATTTAAATTGAAAAAAAAGAGAAAAAAATCATATACCTCGCTGCTCCTAGTTCAACATGCACATAGAATTGATTTGTGAAATTAGAGAAGCTATTTTATAATATAAAGTATTTTAATATCTAAACCATTTAAGTGGTGGAAGTTATGTTTGAGAGTATTACTTTAATCGAATGATCAATTTCCAATTAAATAAATTTAATTAGCCAATTATTTTATTAAACTAATTTTTCCCATAATAAATAAATTTTTAAGTTACAAAAATAATTAATTAAGTTAATTTCCCTAATTCACTATTTTAAAATAAACAAGTAAATTTAAACAATATATGTATATTTATTTTTCTTTTGAAACTACATATAAATACACTATATAATAATTTATATAGATTTAAAAAAATCGAATTTTATATAAACTTTCGAACACTTTAAAAACTCCCTTTTTTATGTAATTAACAAAACAATCCCTTTGCTATAAAAAATTTCATCTTTTATTAAAAATATGATTTAAAATTTCATTTTTCTATATATCCCCATATATACGCCTATTATTAAATTTAAATTGAAAAAAAAGAAAAAAAATCATATACCTCGCTGTCCTAGTTCAACATGCACACATATCGGGGCCATCGCGACCTCAATCCACCACGGCCAGACTGTGACGAAGCCACAAAACCCCACATGCTCACATCATCGTGGCTGACTCGCGATGCATCGCTGACGAACTCCCCACAACTCGATTCCACACCCTTTGTTCACCGATGCCCTCTCCTCTACCCTCCTCTCAAAGCATCGTGTGCTCTAAAACCCCAAACGAGCTCGAACCGCCCAGCCTCGCAGTCGACGTCTATAACGACCCGTAAATTTTGACAATTAAATTAGTTATTTCAATAAGTTCTTTTTTTGTAATTAAATTTAGAATGAAATAAAAACTTTATAATTTATAATGAAATGAACGCTATAATGAAGTGGAGCTATGGTAATTAAAACTAATTATTGACAATTGAAGTGAATACCCAATAATGAAATAGTGTAAATTGTTGCACTTGATTATAAAATTGAATATAGGTAAATAAATACAAGTGTTGTATAAATAGAGGAATTTGTATTTAATTAATGATAATCGAATGAATTTGGTATTACGTATGTAGTTATAATAATTGGTTGAAGTATAATAAACTTAAGTGTAACATGGGCTTGTAAACAATTATTATAAGTTACATGTTTAATTAGTTGATTGAATTGGAACTGGAAATAAATTTTAATAAATATAAATAAATGATACATTAATGGGAGATTTTATACAATGTTTAGGAGTTGTTAAATTGGAGTATATTAAGGCAATGAAAGGTTAAACAAAGGTTAACTAGATTATAGAGTAGTATTGAACCTAATAAAAATATTGGAATTTAAACAAATCAATTTAATGAAATTCAATTTATAATAAATGGAATTACTGTAGCAAATGAAATTAAATACTACGCAATTGAAATGAAGATGAAATGAGAAAATATTAACGTATTAGAACCAATTTAAATGGTATCTAAGATGATAATATGATAATTGAATTAATATAACAAGATTGGGAAATCAAATAAATGGATTCATTGGAAGACCAATTGATAATTAATGAATGTATAAAAATTGAAATTTAACGCTGTAATGGGTAAAATCATTTTTGTTGAATTGACATAGAAATTTGTTCAAGGGTTTATAAATTTTTAGAGTAATCCAAGATGACAAAAATTACATATTTTAGAATTTGAATGAAAAATGATTTAATTTAATTTAATTTAATTTTAATTTATTTAATTAATAGAAAATTAGCCATTTTGGTCACTGACTCGGATTTCAAAGAAACTAGTTTCATCGGATCCGTAACGGCGAATTATTATAGGATTTCAAGTTTTGTACCGATCGGACTTGCCGTTTGATCGTACGAGCTCGAAATGCTTAGAAATCAATGAAATTGAAATCAATTTGAAACAACTTGATTTTATCATAACTTTTTCATACGATGGAATTTGGGATTGAAACCTGTTCCATTGTGTTTAAAATATTTAAAAACATCTATGTTGATATATGGGTTGACTCATTTTCGTTCCGGAGTCAGAACGGGCTTTTCGGGCCATTTGTCGTTCAACTTTCAATCCAAATCAATCCGGTCCATTCTAATTTCAGCTTTGCCTATATATACCTCATTATAAACCCTAGCCTATTTGTTATGTTCATTATTCTGTACGTACAATCCCAATTGTTCCTCCTCATTCCAATGGCAGACAAAACCAAAATTCCAATTGCAATTTCAAATAAAATTCCACTTCAAAAATTCAAACTCCTCTAATAACATCAAGTTTTATGTCGATCTGAAGCTATCGACGAGCGCATCTCAGATTTGTAATTCATTTTTCAATTTGAAGCTCTGTTTGTCCATAAATTGAAGAACTGTCCATGGCCGTTCATCAAGCTCCGATAAACTCAGCCAGATCGACAAATTGATGGTACCACGATGTAGAGAGCATCGTACGCAGCCATTGGCATAGTTTATTTGGCAAATCGTTGGATTTAGTGCTAAAATTCGCCTAGGGCTTTGTCAAAGTGGCGGCGGTTGGGTGAGTTCACGACCGTATCTGAGGCGAAGGCGTTCGCCTGGGGTCACGCGAGTTGAGGGGTGGGCGGCTTGACCGGGTCATAGTCGCGGTGCGTGGGAGCTCGTGATCGCTGGCGGCGTTTCACGTTGTGGCAATCGATAGCAGTGGAATCTCGTGCTTTGAATAGTGCAGTTAGGTTTTCACTGTGTAGTAAGGTGACGTGTAATTATAATATTATTTTACTTTATTTGTTTCAAATTGAAATCATATCGTTCTAATCGCAATAACCTTTGCCTACGAGGTCGAAATTACGTGTGGTTTTCTCCGCTGAGATCGTATTGAAATTCCGGACATTTTGGCACTTGTATGGACAGATTCTGAGACTACTCAACTTTTAGGTTTAAATTGGATTTAAATTCAATTTAAATTCGAAGGTGAGTGTTTTAACCCACTCACAACTTTTAAAATTTCTTATGTTTGTCAAATTAATTTATGATGTGATTAGGAATTTATTTATGACTGTTTGGCATATTTTGAATCATCATCTCAGTTTATTTGAATTTATTTGGATAAAATAGTTATTTAATTTATTATTGAATATAAACTGCTAGTAAATACCTGTTATTTATTATCTGTTCTATATAGATGTTATTGATTTAATTGGATGATGATTGTGATGAGTGTTTGATGATTGATATTGGATGAATGGATGTTGTATTTTATATTGTTATAGACTGCTAGTAGTTATGGATTTTTATTTCATTCGGGGTTGCGGTTTGAAATGATATGTAACCGTATTTACATTTTAAATTACCGATTGAAATGATAAATATCTGTATCACTTGACCATAGGATAGAAAACTATATGCAGACACCATGGTCTATATATAAAAATATTTTGAAATGATTTCTATGGTTTTGTAAAGAAATATATGGTTTTAGATAAATATTGATTTTAGATATTATATATAAATGTTACTTATCCTTGATTTTAAGCTATGTATAATTTGTTTTAATATAGAATAAGCTTAATAATAAGTTGATTTTTTACTGAAGATAATATGGTTAAGTATTTAAATTACATTTTAATATAGAGTTTATAATGATTTAGATAAAATTAAGGTTGGAAGATAAATTTGAGATTTATTCGAAATTGAATTTATTTAAGAATTAAACCCAAATAAACTTGATGTGAAATTTATTAAATTTGTAGTTTTTGAAGGTTGTTTTTTATAACTTGATTTTAGTTTATGGTAAAGTAAATGAACATTTAAAGTATAAATAAATTAAAGGAAATATTTAGTTATTTGTAATTTGGATTTTATTTGAATGATACTGGATGTATTAAGTAAAATATTTCAAGACTAAATTCATATATGAAGTTACCAAACTTAGTTTCGAAATTGTTGAATACTTAAAGTTTGAAATATATTGAATTTGAAAGGGTTTATTCTGTGGATCAAATCTGTTTTGAAATCGATATAATTTGGAATAGTTATTTGGAAACTGAATTGAATTGAAATTTATGATTTGGGATTGGGTTAGATTTAAATTCAAGAAATTCAAGTTGTTTTAGAATTGATTTGTGAAATTGGAGACGCTATTTTATAACATAAAGTATTTTAATATTTAAACCATTTAAGTGGTAGAAGTTATGTTTGAGAGTTATGAGTTTCAAAGTATTATGATTTGAAAGTGTTATATTTCAAGTGTTTGTGATTTTGGAGTGTTATAACTTTGAATGTGCTATGATTTTGGAAAAGATATATTTGAAGTGAAAAATGATAGCGTATTGATTTGGTTTTTAAAAGGCAATGATATTTTGGTTTTAACGTATAAACTATTTTGAAAATGACTGCGGTGTTATAATAATGGTTGGTTGTTGAAGAGACCGGGATCGGATATGGGATACTCTCTGTCGATATCGAAAACGATTTTAACAACCGTGTACGCGATGGAGATTCCAGAATGAAGTAGGATGGTGGCGACGTCGTTTTAGGTATATACGTGGTCCTGAATCCCATGAGTTAGCATAAGATGGCTAAAATAGGAGCGATTGACATGCTAATGAGGTAGCTCCTTTGATCAAACACATCCCTTCGATATTATACTCTGATTTTTGGATTGATTCAGTGGCCACTTTTGCTTTCTTTATTTGGGGTGTGGCTTGAGGTGGGCGGTAGCTACGCGCTACGCGTTACCACCGACCCAAAAGCGTAATTGGCATATCTACCATGGCATTGCCTAGTTATGTCATGTCACATACCCTAGCGCGCCTTATACGATTTTGGTTTTGTACCATACCTATGGAGTGCCCTCTGACGACGCCCAGTACGGGGGAGATTACGGTACTGTATAGACTATGAGAATATAAAAGTGTGTTAAGGTGGAAAATGTAAAGCCTTAACGCTATTTTAAATTTACATTATACTTCACTGTAGACACTATTATAATAGCATATATTACTACATAGTAGATAGTTTAACGGATCCTTAGGAGATGTGAATCCCGAGCATCTCTTAAGTTACTGCACTCACGTTAGACATTGGATAGGAGATGTCAAATCCCGTAAACATCTCTGATGCCGTTCCACTCATATTTATTTTTGTTGATTTAACTCACATAAGATCTCTTAGTTCTGACTCGAGTGTTTTGTCTTTTCAATTCGCTCGGGTCAGCCTGAGCATTTCAGGATTCGAAGACTTTATTTCTGGAGGATGAAGACAAAGATTTTATTACTATTATTTATTATATTATTCCACTGCATTCATACGGTTCTGCTGCATTGTTATTTATTATTCTCTGGTATGTGTAACTCTGATTCTATATTGTATTAGTATAACCAATTGTTTTGTAAACAGCTTCATGAACTATATTTGATTATTATATTTTGTTATTCCACTGCAAGATTCGGTTTTGTTTTCTTTCTTTCTTTTTCTTATTCACCCCAACAACAATCGGACTTTCTGTATGGTTTGAGTCTAACGTGTGTGTTTATCGTCGATTTAAAACGTACAAAAAGGCGGGATGTTACAATGTCACCCCTCCACCTTCCGCTACGTCGCGCCTCTATCTACCCCTCGCCTTCATCGTGTTCGAACTCGAGTCGTACCTTGCGACGATGTCACAGTTTCCCTATTTTTTTTAATTTGATTCCCTTTTTTATTAGATCGAATAGGTTTCGGAATTGAACGAAAGAGAGGAGCGATATATTATTAGGAGCCATTTTTTTAAAAAGACACGTGTTATAGCAGGGAATACATGTAAAAAATTCTTTACATGACTGTACTTGCTACAGTGTTTCAATGAAATTATTATTTATATTTAAATTCAAATTTAAATCGTCTTGAATTCGTGCTTAAAATCTTGACATCCTATCGACGCATTCGAATAGGCGTTTATAATATTATACCCCTATTCCGAACGCAATGAAAAAGGTTACGAGTCCTAGTTCGATCATGTGGAGAAGATAGCTTTATGGACTCAATGATTATATTGAATTTTGATATTAATTTCATCACGTTTATATACCGTACGATCACACGACAACTCCAAACACTACGAAATTTGAAATCCGATAATAATACATAATTACGGATCTAATGGAACTGGTTTCATCGAATTCCGAGACTGTGCTTCAGAAGGCTATTTTTAAATATCAATTTAAATGATATATTTTTAAAACTGAACAAAACACTTTTAAATTTACTTTTAACATTTTTATTATCTCCAGTAAAATCAATATAAATTTTACAAGCCTTCAAATTATTTTTAACGAGCTTAAAACTCAAAATTCAATATTTTATCCAACTTCCAATTATTAAATTCAATAATTAAATTATCAAATAAATAGAGATACTTGAAATTCAAGTTAAAGATTAACTTTTAAATATTTAAAATCAATTAAATAATTTAATTCCAAATGTCCAAAATGCTGGGCCGTTACATTCCTTCCCCTTAAAAGAATTTCGTCCCCGAAATTACTAGTTAAGAAGAATGCTCCAATCCGTTCACTATTTTCCTAAAACCATACATTTTTAACAACTTCCCAGCACAATCTTTTTAATAAAGACACACCATTACTCTTTCTAACTTTTCAAACTCATCCATAACTTCCAAACAATATTATTTACTCAACCATTTCAAACTATGATTTGAAATCCAAATTTAAATTATCTCAAAAAAATTCGCCAGCATCTCCTTTGCACGGCTAGATCGGTTCAACTACAAAATGCCTCTACGATCCCTGAAATTCCAAAAGAAAATAGAACGCCAAGTGGTTAGATCAGAAAATCATCAAATTTCATACAGTAATTTAAATACATACCTTTTTGTCAGCAATACAAGTTTATCTTCTGAAATCAAAATCATCAATTTCCTTTTTGTTTTTAAATAACCGTATACTACTTAGCAATAATATCCAATCATAGCACTCAAAATCCATTTATGCATTTCTTTACAAAATTTTCAATATCTATGTCATTCAACTTCGTACGATGTACACATATCATTCGTACGCAATACCAAATCTGATCGCTCACTCGATCACACAATTTCACTTCCGAACTAGTATCATCCACCCGACTTTCTGGTGCGAACTCAGATCCAGTTTCTTGATCAGAAACCATCAATCTCCTTGCATGGTTATTTACTATGATAGAGAATTTCCAGAATCAATGAAAAATCCATATCTTGGGTTCGCCGTTGTGACGACCCACATTTCGAAAGCTTTAAATCGACAATAATCCACACATGTCCGACTTAAACAATCCGAAACATAGATAATCAATGGGGTTAAATAAGAAAAATAAGAAGAGAAGAAGAAAACAAAACATAGAATTTCACAGCGGAAACGATAAAATATAATAATCAAATAAAAATTCAAAAGTTGTTTATTATATATCTGATCATAATCTATACACATTTATTAGAGTAATATTTATACATCAGGGATAAATAATCAATACAGCAGAATAGCATGATGTAGGGGATAATAATAATAGGAATATACCGAAACTCCATCTTCGCCCCCCAGGGAATAGTCTTCAATACGCTGAAAAAAACTCAGGACTGACCCGAGCGTAATGAAAAGACAAAACACCCGAGTCAGGACTAAAATACTCTTATGTAAGTCAAATCAATATAATAAATATGAATGCAATAACTTAAGAGGTGTTATGGGATTTTCCATCTCCTAGGATCCATTAAACTATTTATATATAATAGTTTACGCTATAATAGATAATGACTATTAGTAAAACAAATATCAAAATAGCGTTAAAGCTTTACATTGATCCACCTTAAAACATTTACAGTTTTAAACCAAATTCGTAATGGACGCATATAGGGATAAATATGACAAGGCACGTGAGGTAATGCCCAAGATAGGATTCTACTAGTTTACCCTTTTTGGCTGGTCGCAACCCATCTGTGGCCGACCGCGACAATCAATCCAAATGACAAATAAGGTGCACCCATCGAATCCGAAACCATAATAGTAATACAAGGAATCAACGTCGCTAGAGGTAGCTAACCTCAATGGCCAGACATATGCTCCTATTTTAGTCATTTTAATTATGACGAGAATGTCGAGACTATCCATCATCGTTCTCTTACTTTATTTCAGCAAACGTCGCCAATTCAACCACTACATTCTGGATATCATCCACCGCGTACACGGTTGTCAAAGTGGTTCCAATATTGACAGAGAGTATGCCAATAAGAGGCCCCGGTCTCTTTAACAACCAATTGTCATTTTACACACCGGTTGGTTCTTTTACATTTCGAAAACAATTTGCACTTGATATCAAAATATCATATTCGTTTCAAAAATTAAATCCATTTCAAAATCCTCTTATATTCGCTTTAAAATCAAATCCATTTCGAAATCATCATTTATTCAAAATCATCAATTTTGTCTGATAAATCAATTTCATTTCCAAAATTTGATTCGAATTAAATTTAGGTTATAGCATTCACATTAACCTACTTCGTATTTAAATCCAAGATTTAAATATTGTAGCGACCCATAAATTTCAATAATTAAATTTGTTAATTATATAAGATTTTGGCAATTAAATCTGGAATAAATAAAAATTTGAAATTTGTTAATGAATTAATAATGGGAATGAGATGTAATGATGTTAATTTTATTCATAATATAATAATAGGTTGAATAAAAAGAATGGAAATTCAAGATTTATTAATTTATTAGAATTTAAATTTATTAAATGGATTAATTGCAATTAAATGAAATTTAATATTTAATTTTTATGTTAATTGAAATCAAGATGGAATTTGAGAATACTAATGTAATAAACCATGAAGCAATGTTAATTTTATCTATTTGGTGATAATGGATTGAATAACACAATTTAAAATCAAATAAATGATTTATTGGAATTTCAATTGATAATTAATGAATCTATAAAATTGAAGTTTAATTACGGTAATGGGTAAATCAATTAATGTTGAATTAACATCTAAATTTGTTTAAATTACTGTAATCGCTTAAGAAATCAAAAATGATAATATTTGTTAATTATGGAATTGAAATTGAAAATTTGATTTAATTAATTAATTAATTATTAATTTATTTAATTAAGGTAAAAATAGCCATCTTGGCCACTGACTCGGATTTCGACGAAACCAGTTTCATCGGATCTGTAACGGTGAATTATATAGGATTTCAAGTTTTGTAGCGATCGGGCTTGTCGTTTGATCGTATGGACTCGAAACGCTTAGAAATCAATTTAATTGAAATCAATTTAAAATAACTTGATTTTAGCATGACTTCTTCATACGTTGAAATTTAGACTTGAAACATGTTCCATCGAGTTTAAAATATTCAAAAACATTTATTTGGATATATTGGTTGATCCAATTTCGTTCCGGAGTAAGAACGGGCTTTTCGGACCATTTATCGTTCAACGGTCCAAACCAATCGTATCCGTTCCTCTATTTCACAGCCCTACATATACATATCCTATTATAAACCCTAGCCTATTTCTTAGGTTCATTTTTCTGTACGTACAATTATGTTGCTCCTTTTTCTCAATGGCAGACAAACCTATAATTTCGCAACCCTGTTTCAATTCAAATTTCAACTCAAAAATTCAAACTCCTCAAATAATATCAAATTTCATATCAATTCGAAGCCCTCGAGGAGCGCAAGTCAATTCTGCTGTTCATTTTTCGATTGGGATTTTCGTTTGACCAGAAATTGAGGAAGAAATTTTGGCTGTCCATTTAGGGCCATCGTTTTTGACGGTAGATCTTTGATGATAGCTCGATCCGATGGTGTTGCGTCCAAGAGGGAGTGTAGGGGGTCGATCGGCACGGTCGTGATTGGATTTTAGCACCGGAAGTCGCCTCGATTTGGAGATGTATGGAGCGGAGCCTTTCATTTTCCAACGAACGTGGGGCCACCGCGTTCGTCGTGATGGTAGTCGGAAGGGTCGGCAAGCGCCTGGCGTTGCAAGGGAGGCGTCGGATCATGGCGTAGTCGGTGGTACGGTGGCTTTTGGTGGCGACCGAGGCTATGAGAAATGCGGATTACGGATCTTAAGGCTAGAATAAACACTAGAGGGGGGTGAATAATGTTTTAAGGAATTACTAAATCTTTTTGAGTTTATATTAATTTGAACACAAATGTATGCAATATTCAGATACAGATATGATCACAGAATCAAACACAGATGCGGAAATAAAGTAAAAGCAATAAAGAAAAGAACACACCGGATTTTATACTGGTTCGTAGTTACCCTACATCCAGTCCAGTTCGCAAGTACGGATTTCCTATCAAAAGCAATTGTACAATTACACCCTCAATTTCAACGCAACGAGTTACACCACTCCAGATTCATAATCCTCTGGGTAGAGATACTTGATTTTGCGGGTTACAAGTTCACCCAATTGATTTTCTAGGCTACAATCACATCTTTTCTCATGATTGATTTCACAGGCTACAATCACACCTTTTCTCGTTTAGTTTATTACAAAGAAGCCTATAACTCTGAATAGTACAGAGATCATGTGGAGATAGTGATAGAGAATCAAACCAGAGATGATCTAGATAGATTCAATGGTGATTTCGGTAGAGTAATGGTAAAAAAAAAATATAAAGAAATGTGGAAGAAGAAGAGGAGTGAAATCAGAGAAAAAATGAATGTAAATTCGTTTAAAACTACCTCTATTTATAGTAGAACAATAGCCATGTCCGTTCGTGAAAGGATATGACGAATAGACACTTCTTTTGAAATTCAAATTTTTGAAATCGACTGCCACCTTGTCGACAAGGGGTACTTGAGGTTGTCGACGTGCCAAAGGAAATTTTGGTAATTTTTTTTTCTTTGAAAATTACTTCTATCTTATATTAAAACTATTTTAAACTTAATAAATATGCTTAACTATAGTTAAAATACATAAATTAATATAGAGAATAAAATTTTGATATATATATAAAATTTTACTATAATTTTTATTTTAAATCTAAGTATAAATATTAAAAGTTAAATATATTATTATTATTAAAAGATAGTTTAAAACCAAGGATAATTTGATTTTGAAAAAGATTATTTTGAGGCTAAAAGTATTTAAAACCAGGATAGATGTTTTTGATTCTTTTTAAAAGGAAGATTTTAAAATCATTTTAAAAACAAGATATAAATTTGTAAAAATATTTTGAATAAAAGTTAATGGATACAAAACAATGTTCCACTATATTTTTCGTAGGTTCCATCCTACTTAGAGTTCCATCCCTTTAACAGGCTCGAAGTGGATTCCATTCTACGAATAAATTGGATTTTAAGATGCCATGCTTTTCTAGGAGTTTCAACAAAATTCCTAATTAAATTACAATCTCGAAATCTTGAATTATTTATAATCTTAATACTCATGAGTCTTCAATCTTGATATCTTGAATCTCTATACTGTACAGTCTTCATTCTTGGTACCTGCATGGTAAAATCCTGCATATACATATATCTAAATTATAATATTAGTATTTATATTTTATAACAAGTCCTAAGGTTGTGTCATCAAAACCATAATTCTCAAGGACTAACAATCTCCCCATTTTTTTATGATGACAACCTTTGTTTATAAAATATTACTTCTATCCTAATAACTCCCCCTAAAACTAATAATTCCCCCTTAATTTATGCCTAACTATCCTATTTTATACTTCTCCCCCTTTGTCATCAACAAAAACTAACTCCAACTATATAACTCCCCCTTAATCTAATACTATATGACATGTGATTATAATGATAGTGTTGTCATAAATAATCATCACTTAATTCTAAAACTAGAACTTAGTCGTTAATAACCAACTATCCTAACTAAGAATCCATAAATGATAATACTTATAATAGTGATAATTCAAAGAGAAGAACACAAATCATTTATTAATTATTTATTGTTATATTTACATTTACGTAAAACACGAAAGAAAAAACATATAACAACAGGAAAGAGAGAAAGAAACTAATGTGTGTCCTTGAAGATGGGGATCTATGAAACGAACAATTTGGATAGTGGAAACAAAAATTTTCACGTTGTTCGACTAGATTTGCATCTTTGTCAAAGCACACTTCGCCAAGGCAAATGGCTTTGTCATCATCTTCAGTGTGCTCCTCTTCCATGAAGGCTTCTTTTTCTTCTACCTCGATGTCCTTTTGCACTTGATCTCCTGAAGATTCTTCATCAATCAAGATCGGATTAGCGTGATTGTCCATTAAAAACTTTTGCAAATTTCTTAGGATTTTGCCTTGCCGTTCTTGTTCTTTGGCCATTCTAAGTTGCATCACTTGAATTTCAGTCATTAGTTGCAGTGCATCCTTCAAAGAATCCTCCATTTTCATCACTCGTATGAGCGTAGTTCATAGGAATGGTCCAGTAGAAGGAGAAGGGAACAAAAAAGTTGAATTTTTGTTTGATTTGGAAGAGAAGGCCATTGTTTAAATTTTTTTTAGAAGTTAGAATAGAGAAAGACAAGAGAGGATGATCAAAATTTTGAAATAAGAAGAATATATAACCACTTATTTGAATTTTTGTGGGAAAATTTCAAAAATAAAAAAATTGTTATATGTCGACAGGGGTAGGAGGGGGTTGTCGACATGGTGCTCGATATTTTTGCTATTTGATTTATTTTTTATTTATTTTTTAATTATACTTTGTTATTTATATTTTATATTTCAGTTATTGAACAAATACCTAATTCCCTTCTTAATTAATAAATATAGATTCTTTTAAGGGTTTTGTTAAGATATCAGCAATTTGATTTTCAGAATTAATATAATCGAGAGTAATTACTTCCTTACTTATATTATCTCTGAGAAAATGATGTCTAATATCAATATGTTCAGTTCGAGCATGATGCGTAGTATTTTTGGATAAATTTATTGCACTAGTATTATCACAATAAATTGGTGATTTTAAGATATTTAAACCAAAATCTTTTAAAGTTTGTTGCATATATATTACTTGAGAACAAGCCAAAGCAGCAGAAATATACTCTGCTTCGGTTGTTGATAAAGAAACTGTGTTTTGCTTTTTACTAAACCAGGAAATCAGAGAATGCCCCAAAAGTGACAAGTTCCACTTGTACTTTTTCGGTCTGATTTACAATCAGCATAATCAGCATCACAGTAAGATATTAAGTCAAAAGAATCATTTTTAGGATAAAATAAGCCATAATCAAAGGTGTGTTTAACATATCTTATGATTCGTTTTACGGCTTTTAAGTGGGTCTCTTTAAGTTGGGATTGATATCTTGCACAGAGACAAACACTATGCATGATATCAGGTCTACTTGCAGTGATATAGAGTAGTGATCCAATCATTCCTCAATATAATTTTTGATCTACATCTTTCGAGAGATCTTCTTTACTTAGGTACTCATTGGTTGCCATGGGAGTGGGTTTTCCACTTGTAGTAGTCAAACCAAATTTACTAACTAGGTCTTTAGCATATTTTTCTTGACTAATAAAGATACCATTATCTAATTGTTTTATTTGTAATCCTAGAAAGAAGTTTAATTCATCCATATGACTCATCTCAAACTCTTTTGTCATTATTTTAGAAAACTCTTTGTTCATTTCAAAATTAGTTGATCCAAAAATGATATCACCTACGTAAACTTGTACTACTTGAATATCATTTTTATTTATTTTAATAAAAAGAGTATTATCTACTTTACCAATTTCAAAGTTTGATTGTAATAAGTAAGATCTTAGTCTATCATGCCAGACTCTAGGAGGTTGTATTAGACCATATAGAGCTTTCTTGAGTTCGTAAACATGATTTGGTAATTTTTTATTTTCAAAAGTGGTGGTTGTGCAACATATACTTCCTCTTTTACAAAACCAATTAAAAAGGCACTTTTAACATTCATTTAATACAATTTGAAATTATTATAATTTGCAAAAGCAAGTAGAATCCTAGTGGCTTCTAATCTTTCTATGGGAGCAAAGGTTTCATCAAAATCTATTCCTTCTTCTTGACAATAAACTTGAGCGACTAACCAAGCTTTATTTCTAACAACCTATCCTTGTTCATTCATTTTAATTTTATAAACCCATTTAGTTCCAATTATAGTTTTATTTTCACGTCTAGGAACAAGTTCCTAAACACTACTTCTAGTGAATTGATTTAGTTCTTATTGCATAGCCAAAATCTATAAATCATCAGTTGATGCTTCTTTTGGATTCTTGGGTTCAATAGTTGATATAAAGGCTTCATTGCTCATTTTACTTAGTTGATTTCTAGTTTTAACAACAGATTGCATATCTCCAAGTACATTTTCTGTAGGATGATCTTTTAAAAGTTTAGGATGATTAATTTCATTATTAGTTTTAGTTGACTCTTGATTTTGAGTGATTAAATCTTCTTCATCATTTGTGTCTTCAAATTTTTTGAAATTTTCATCGAATGAAACATGCATTGTTTCTTCCATGGTGTTAGTTCTTAAATTAAATACTTTGTACGCTTTACTTCGATTAGAGTATCTGATAAAGATTCCTTTGTCGGATTTAGGATCAAATTTATCTAAGTTATATTTTGTGTTTAAAATAAAAAAATTACTTCCATAAATTCTAGAATAAGACACCTTAGGTTTCTTTGAGTGAAGAAGTTCATAAGATGTCTTATCAGTTAAAACTCTAATTAAAATTCTATTTAAAATATAACAGGCGGTAGCAACTGTTTCTGCCCAAAAATATTTTGGTAATTTACTATTTGAAAGCAAGTTCTCGCACACTCTTGGATCTTCCTATTTTTATGTACTACTACTCTGTTTTGTTGTGGAGTTCTTGGAAATGAAAAATTGTGAGTTATTCCCTTTTTGTTGCAGAATTCCTCAAACTTTTCATTTTCAAATTCACCACCGTGATCACTACGTATGGTTATAATTTTTAGAGAAAGTTGATTTTGAATCCTTTTTGTAAAGTTCTTAAAACATTCAAAAGTATCACTTTTATGTTTTAAAAATATTGTCCACGTAAATCTAGAATAATCATTTACAATTACAAAAACATATTTACTATGATTTTTTGACAGAATTTGAGATGGACCAAATAACTCAAGGTGAAGTAATTCAAGAGGTTTTAAAGTTGAAATCATATCTTTTAATTTAAAGAAACTTTTTCTAAGTTTTCCTAATTGACATGCATCACATAAATTATCTACTTCAAAATTCATTTTAGGGAGATCTCTTACTAGATCATGTTTTGACAGCTAGATAAGAGTTTGAAATTCAAATGTCCAAATCTCTTATGCCAAATCCAAGGGTCACTTGTATTTGCCAAAAGACACAAGTTATCATTTCAAACTTTCATACTAAGAATATAAATATTCTTTTTCCTAATTCCCTCGAATATTATGGTTGAATTATCATCTTCAATGTGACACTTATCTTTTTCAAATTTAATTTTATATCCTTTATCGTAAAGTTGACTAATACTTAGTAGATTATGTTTTAGATTCTTAACTAGCAAAACGTTAGTAATAATAGGAGTTTCAAAGTTACCGACTTTACCAATGCCAATCACATATCCTTTTGAGTTGTCTCCAAAGTTAACATGTCCTCCATCTTTGTATATTATATCATTCAGCATATCTGGATTGCCAGTCATGTGTTTAGAACATCCACTATCGAGTATCCATTTCTTCTTTTTGATCTGCACAATTTGTCCATTGTGGATTGATTCCCCAACACACATAAAGCATGTTTCCTGCACATCATACAATTTTAGTAGACAACTTGAATTTGAATATTGATTATATGCAGACTCAAGGGACAATAATGATCTGAATATTAGAAACTAGTATTAACAAATTTTTAAACATAGCCATTTTAAAAACTTTCTCAAAAATCATATTATGAAAATTTGAAAACCTTGCTCTGATACCAAATGTGAGAAATGCGGATTACGGATCTTAAGGCTAGAATAAACACTAGAAGGGGGTGAATAGTGTTTTAAGGAATTACTAAATATTTTTGAGTTTATATTAATTTGAACACAAATGTATGCAATATTCAGACACAGATATGATCATAGAATCAAAAACAGATGCAGAAATAAAGTAAAAGCAATAAAGGAAATAACACATTGGATTTTATACTGGTTCGGAGTTACCCTACATCCAGTCCCGCACACAAGTATGGATTTCCATTCAAAAGCAATTGTACAATTACACCCTCGATTTCAAGGCCACGAGATACACCACTCCAGATTCACAATCCTCTGAGTAGAGATACTTGATTTTACAGGCAATAAATTAACCAATTGATTTCCTAGGCTACAATCACACCTTTTCTCACTTGATTGATTTCACAGGCTACAATCACACTTTTTCTCGTTTAGTTTATTACAAAGAAGCCTATAACTCTGAATAGTAATGAGATCTTGTTGAGATAGTGATAAGAATCAAACCAGTGATGATCTAGTTAGATTCAATGGTGATTTCGACAGAGTAATGGTAAGAATATATATAAAGAAATGTGGAAGAAGAAGAGGAGTGAAATCAGAGAAAAAATGAATGTAAATTCGTTTAAAACTGCCCTATTTATAATAGAACAACAGCCATGTCCATTCGTGAAAGGATATGACGAATAGACACTTATTTTGTAATTCAAAATTTTGAAATCAACTACCACTTTGTCGACAAGGGGTACTTGAGGTTGTCGACATGCCAAAGGAAATTTTGGTAATTTGTTTTTCTTTGAAAATAACTTCTATCTTATATTAAAACTATTTTGAACTTTATAAATATACTTAACTATAGTTAAAATACATAAATGAATATAGAGAATAATATTTTCATATATATATATATATATAATTTTACAATAATTTTATTTTAAATCTAAGTATAAATATTAAAAGTTAAATATATTATTATTATTAAAAGATAGTTCAAAACCAAGGATAATTTGTTTTTGAAAATAAAGATTATTTTGAGGCTAAAAGTATTTAAAAGTAGGATAGATGTTTTTGATTCTTTTTGAAAGGAAGATTTTAAAATCATTTTAAATACAATACATAATTTTGTAAAAATATTTTGAATAAAAGTTAGTGGATACAAAACAATGTTCCACTAGATTTTCGTAGGTTCCATCCTACTTAGGGTTTCATCCCTTTAACAGGCTCGAAGCGGATTCCATTCCAAGAATAAATTGGATTTTAAGATGTCAATGCTTTTCTAGGAGTTTTAACAAAATTCCTAATTAAATTACAATCTTGAAATCTTTATAATCTTGATACTCATGAGTCTTCAATCTTGATATCTTGAATCTCTATACTGTACAGTCTTCATTCTTGGTACCTGCGTGGTTGAATCCTGCATGTACGTATATATCTAAGCTATAATGTTAGTATTTATATTTTATAACAATTCCTAAGGTTATTGTCATCAAAACCATGCTTCTTAAGGACTAAAAGAGGCATTTGTGCTATCGTGATGAGCAGTATGCATGCATTAGGATTCTGGAATCGGTGATGACATGGCCGAGCATAAGAGAGAGAGGTGATTTTCTTTTTTTATTTTAAATTTAAATTATTAGTGTTCTGATGATCATAACTTTTACATACGATATCCGTTTTACGTGCGTTTTTTTTGTTAGGATCGTATTGAAAATCCTGACACTTTGATGCTGGTTTGGATAAATTTGGAGACTTTTCAAATTTTGGATTTAAATTGGATTTAAATTCAATTTAAATTAAAAAAAGGTAAGTGTTCTAACCCACTCACAACTTTTAAATTTCTTATGTGTGTTAAATTAATCTTTTATGTGATTAGAAATTTATTTGTTACTGTTTGGCATATTTTTAATCATCATCTCAGTTAAATTGAATTTATTGAATTACATTATTATTTAATTTATTATTGCATATAAGCCGCCAGTTAAATTGTTATTTAAATTATTATTGAATATAAACTGCCAGTAAATACCTGTTATTTATTATCTGTTCTATATTGATGTTATTGATTGAATTGGATGATGATTGTGATAAATGTTTGATGATTGATATTGGATGAATGGATGTTGTATTTTATATTGTTATAAATTGCAAGTTGTTATGGATTTTTATCTCATTCAGGATTACGGTTTGAAATGATATATAACCGTATTTATATTTTAAATTACGGATTGAAATGATAAATATCTGTATCACTTGACCATAGGATAGAAAATTATATATAGACACCGTCGGTCTATATATAAATATTTTGAAAATGATTTCTATGATTTTGGAAAGAAATATACGGTTTAATAAATATTGATTTTCGATATTATATAAATATTATTTATATATATATAGTTAAATTCTTGAATTTAAGCTATGTATAAATTTGTTTAATAAAAAAATAAGTTTAATAATGGAGTTTGATTTTATTAAAATAAAATATGGTTAAGTATTTAAACTATATTTTAATATAGAGGTTATAATGATTTTACGAAATTAAGGTTGGAAGATAAATTGGAAATTTATTTGAAATTGAATTTATTTAAGAATTTAACTCAAATAAGTTGATGTAAAATTTATTAAATTTGAAATTTTTAAAGGTATGATTTTACAAGTTGATTTTAGGTTAAGGTGAATTAAATGAATATTTCAAGTATAAATAAATTGAAGGAAATATTTAGTTATTAGTAATTTGGGTTTTATTGAGTAAACATTTCAAATTTAAATAATAATAATTGAAATTGATATATATGGAATAATCAAAGAATTAATTTTGAAATGGTGGAATAGTTAAAGCATTGAAATATATGGAAATTGAAATGGTTTATTTGGGGGTTCAAATCTGTATTTGTAATTGATTTGTGAAATCAAAGAAGCTATTTTGTTATATAAAGTATTTTAATATTTAAACCATTTGAGTGGTGGAAGTTATGTTTCAAAGTTATGAAGTTTAAAGTATTATGATTTGAAGGTGGTATATTCAAGTGTTTTGATTTCACAATGTTATAACTTTGAAAGTGTTATGATTTTAGAAGGGATATATTTGAAATGAAAATGATATCATATTGATTTGGGCTTTAATACGGAAAGGATATTGTATTTAAACAGTTTTGAAATGGATATTATATTCTAGTTTTGAAGTATAATTATTTTGAAATGATCGCGGTATTATAATAATGTTTGGTTGTTAAAGAGACCGGGATCGGAAGTTGTCATACTCTCTGCCAACTCCGAAAGCCACTTTAAAAACCGTGTACGCGGTGGAGATTCGAGAATGAAGTAGGATGGTGGCGGCATTTCCTTTGAGGTATATACTCGGACTCGACCCCCGTGAGTTGGCATAAGGTGTGACGGCCCAGAATTTTGGACATTTGAAATCTAAATATTTAATTGATTTTAAATGTCGGGGAGTTGATTCAAACTTGAATTTCAATTATCGCTAAGAATTTAGCAATTAAAATTTTGAATTTAATTTATTTAAGTTGGTTAAAATATTGAATCTTGATTTTTAGGCTAACTTAAAATGTTCCAAAAGCTTGAAAAATCTATGTTGATAATACTGAAGATAATGGAAGCTTCATAATTGAATTTGGAAATGCTTTGATCGGTTTTGAATTTATATCGTTTAAATCAATATTTAAAAATAGCCCTCCGAAGCACCGTCTTGGAATTTGATGAAACTTGTTTCATTGGATCCATAATATTGTATTATGATCAGATTTCAATTTTCGTAGTGTTTGGAGTTGTCGTGTGGCCGTACGATCAAAAAACGCGGTTAAATTTAAATCGAAAACTCGATATTTTAACCGGTTCAAGAAGCTATCTTTTCCATACGATCGAATTTGGACTCGAAACCTGTTCCATTGCGTTCGGAATGTGCGTGTAACATTACAAACGCCTGGCGGCACACCTCGATAGGAGGTCGAGATTTTTAGTTGCGTAATTTGATACGATTTAAAATTTCGAATTTAAAATTTGATATATATTTTTATAGACCGAATAATGTTTTTACAATTTTTGACATACCCTCCCTTACTACACGTGTTCACCCAATACACACATGTTTCCCTGCCAATTTAAATCGAGTACAAGTGTTCCTTCGTATCTTTAAAAAAAAACCGCCTTCTTAGTTCGAATTAAATCAAAGCCGTGCCCTCCTCTTTTATTTTCAAATCAAATCGTTCAAAGCTTAAAGAAATAAAAATGGCCGCACCTTTCTTTCCAATTCAAATCAAAATCGCGGCAAATCTTACTCGTCCTCTTCTAAGTCAAGGGGGTGTGCGCGGCAATTTTCGAATCGAATTCGATTCATTCGAGAGTAAAAGTGGATTTCGAATCGAACAATCGGAAGGGGCTACAATAGTCTGGGTCACGGTCGCGTGGCCTTGTTCTGAAAATCTAGTTGTTGTTGAATTCGCGAGCAACTAGAGTTTCGAGAAATTGGGTATTGCAATGTCATGGAATGATTGAAGCAGTCGAGAACGAGAATCACGCGCATGGAGGGTTTGTGTGTTCGACAGAAGAAATTGACCGGAGCTTAAATCGAATTCAACGTCGGCATCGGCCATTGACGAGAGCACGCGAGGCGCGTTGCTAGCAGTTACGATGGAGGGCTATGATGGATTAACAGTCAGGTTCCTTAAATTAATTTGTTTATGTCTCTATACATATTAAAGCAAAATATATGTATATTTGGTTAGAAACATATATATGCAGAAAATTAAGAAAAGTTATTGATTCAATTTAAATATTATTATATTGATAGTAAAATAAATTATCTTCAAAGAAAAAAAATTGTTTAAGCTAGATTTTTAGTTGATAAATTTGTTTAAAAGGAATTTTAATTTTAATTTTAATTTTTTTTAAAATAAATTTATTAAAAAGGAATTTGTTTAAAATTAAAAATATAAGTTTAAAATCAAAATTGTTAGTTAATTAAATTTATTAGAGGAAAATGGGTTTACAAATTTAATTCTTTATTTAAAATTAAATCATTAGTCTAAAAATTAAAAATATTAGTTGAATTAAAATTAAATTTATTAGCTTAAATTAAACAATAATTGATTGTTCGATTTGTTCGAATATTAATAAAATCATATAATTGTTTACAAGGTCTAGAATAGCGAAGAAAACTAGTTCGGAATGGAAATGGATCGCATGCATAGTTGAAGATGAGATCTTCTCACTCAATTGAATCCCCATTTTAATTTTTAATAGTTAAATATAAAATTATTGATTGTTGTGCTTGGATGATTAATTTATTATTAGTTATATTAGTTTAGACCCTATGTGTCGCATAATAGCGGATGATATTATATTAAACTCATATACCGCGATATTCCACCTCGAAGTGGAATTGGTATTATATATATTTGGAGTGATTGATTGATTTCCCGCATTATATAGCGGATGAGACCCTATATGCCGCATAATAGCGGTGATATTTTATAAATCTCATATAACGCGATATTCCACCTCGAAGTTAAATTGGTATTTAATTGTTGTGCTAACATCTGTCGATGAAGGGAAACGGGTTGGAGGGGTCCAACTGGATTCCTCAAATATTTGAATTTGTTTCATATGTTGTGTGTTGTCTAATTGTAATCTGTGTGTGATTATATTATGATTGAGATCGTTGAAGGCTAAAATTTAACCGAATATATTTTTGGTATCGTAGGATACCATAAATAAATAAAATTGGATTTTTAAATTTCAGTAGAAAATCTATAGTGAAACCCTATTGAACAAAATTCCAAAATATGGTGAAAAGTTTAATAAATGGATTTCAAGTAATAATATTCAAAAGGTAAAGAATTTATTTTAAAAATATGGTTTTAAATAATTTGGAAGAGATAAAGGAATTTATTTTTAAAAAAATCAAAAATTGATTTGGTGTTAAAAGAATAAATCTTTGGGAAATCAATATGAAAATTGATTTGGTGTTTGAATGAAAATCGATTTGCTGTTGAAATAAATTTAGAAATCAGTTTGGAATTTGATTTGGTGTTTAAAATAAAATTTGAAATCAATTTGGAAATTGATTTGGTGTTTGGAAATGATTTTTGAAATCAATTTGGAAAATCGTATATCAGTTGGTATTTGGAAATTTAAATTCACAATGGGAATTTTATAAAAGAAAGGGAATTTCGTTTTAAAAATAAATGCTGGTTTATTTTTTTAAAAGGTGTGAAAAGAAATTTACAGATTTGGAATGTAAATTAAAATAAATCGAGAAGATTTATTCATTGATATAAATGGAAAGAGAATTTTTTCCCTGGAAAGCCGAGTATATTTTTTAAAATAACTTTTGAAATAAAATTAAAAGATCTAGGTTTGGTTAAAAGAATATTGTTAGAGAAATTATTTTTGGGATTGTTTTAAATCTTTAAAGTAAAGATTTATTTAATTAATTATAGAAGGGATTATTTTAAAGATTAAATTGATATTTGATTTAGAAAATAGTTATTTAAATATTTATACTCTATCTACTGGTTTTATTTTAAAATTAGTTTGGACTTGAAGTTTTATATGAGATATTGATATAATGTTTTCATAGCTAATATTTAAAATAAGTGTTAAAAAATAAAAAATAAAAATAAAAATAGTTTTTATTTTAAATATTTCCAAGTATATGTGTTTGGATGAGAAATTTGAATTATTTTGAAGTATTCGAACTAAGCAGATTTCCAGTGGAAATGAATAAATGTTTGGAAATGTATTCCGCGTGAGGAAAGTGAATTGAAATTTGTTTTAAAAAGATTGAAGTGTGAAAAGTGATTTGAAATTTGTTTTTAAAAAGATTAAAAGGTGAAGAGTGATTTGAAATTTGTTTTCAAATGGTTGATGTGTTGAAATTATATCTTGCAAAGATATTTTAAAAATAAATAATTGGGGGAAAATTGTTTAAAATATGGTGATTATTGTGAATGTTGATTGATAGTTAAATAACCAACTATCAATATTTGCCTTTAAATGACATTTGAATTTTGATGCGATCAGGGGTCGGATTCCAAATGGATATTCGAAAACCACATCGAACCTTTGTGATTGTGATGGATTTTTGGTTTAAAAAAAATCAAAGTGAAAATTGTTGTGATTTGTTGAAATCTGAGTGTAACACTTATTTTTAAAAATAACGGCTCGTTATTCGGATTAGCTGGGAGAGGACTTTGTGTCATAAAACCCATTTCGAATAATGATACGACGAAATGGGATTGCACTTGAAGACGGTGTTGAAGACTGGGTATTTTCGAAAATGAAAGGTTACATGTCGAATGTCTCTGCACCAGGTTGCTCCGGTATAGATATTTTATCACCCTTTGTGATGGGGATTTTGGACGTGATTAGTGAATATCCGGATTTGCAAGGGAGTCTTTTGAAGTGCCTTCGATTCCATTCGATCCTGGAATGGACTTGTATGGATGTGTGTCTGACATTACACTTTGACATGTAAAGCTGGTTTCTATCAAATACATTTCTGTTGGTGGCGGAGAATTCATTCTCTTAGCTTAACACCCTTCTTTGAGACGTACGAGCTCAGAGGTTATGTAGTTGATGGTTACTAGTAATATATTCCCAAGTTGGTAATGTTGCATGCAACGTGCTACTGATCATTTGTTGATCAAAGCGTGGATTTGTGAAAAGTGTAGCTTTGTGGACTTCGTTGGACCTCACACCTCGGAAATGGTCAAAACAGGAAGAATGCGGCAAGGTTATGAGGGTCGCGCCATTTAAGGTATGTCATTTCCTTCCGGAAAAGGGTGGTATCATGGTATGGAGCCCAGATACTTAACCTATGTTGTTGCTGCAAATTTATTATACTTTGTGGTTGTTGCTTTGTGGTTAAGGATCCTTGGATAAAGGTCACAAACGACCGGGGGATGGCATGCTCATGTAGTAGTTACCTAGTTACAGAGGTAACCCGGCCTTATGTTGGCAGAGATTTGGTTAAGTTCTCGGAGCGTCCCTCCAGAGGCGTACCCATGTGGTGGTAGGAAGTTTCTTAGCCTGACCATTTGTTAGATATCCAAAGAAACAATACGCGCCATGTACGGCTTTAGTTGTATAACCTGCCATGGAATGTGGCGGTAACCTGCTATTGAACATGGTAACTATAGTAGGCATACAATAATGGTTGTATGCTGGCTAAGATTAATATTATACTTTAGAAATGTTTTCCACACTACGCACTGTTGATAATATTAAAAAGGATTTTGCGTATCAAGCATGTTTGACTATCATAAGGAGAAATCTCCTCTAATTCTGCGTTTGCACTGTATGTGTGGCGAGAGACCTTATGCTAGTTTCATTTTCCAAAAGTATAGCGGGTTTCTTTTCCTTTTCTTTGTGAAAATAACTGTTTTTAAGGTATCACATCAGTCCCATGACCGACCTTGCCTAATACAATGTGATAGGGGATTCTTGCTTTGCGTTTGGTGGCGAACGGGAGACTCTTACCCCTACATGTCCCCGGGGAGGGGTTGGCTAACCGGTTAGGTTTTGTGTCGAAAGGCTGGCCGTAAAAGCAAGGGCAGGGTACCATTGTATGCCACGGCGGGGCTAGGATGGTTGAAAAGCCTACCAGTCGATAGTGGCTGTTGTTGATGGTTAAAAAGCATAGACCGTTACAAATTTGGTATCAGAGCATTTGGTTAAGCGACAACCTTGGCTCTGGTGGGATTAATCATTAGAGATGGAGTCAATAGTACTCTAGAATGATTTTGAGTGTAATTAGATATCGGCACGTATTTGTTAGTGAATATAAAATTATTTTATATTGTGTTGACTTACCGATTGATTGTTTATAGATTCTGGTCGACGCAGCTTGGCCAACTGTGTCGATATGGGTTTCTAAACTCTTAAATATGATAGACCCACATAGTATTGTTTTAAAATCGGGTAAATGAAATAATTTTACCCAAAACTATTTTCCTATATAAAGGAAATAATCTTTGTAAATTATTATAGTAAATGGTTGCTTGGATGTTAGGAAGTGATAATATTAAATTATTATCATTAAAATTGAATAAGAGATTTAAATCATAACAAAGAGCTAAAAAATAAAATTCGTATACAAATGAGATTTATAAATATAAATCGTAAATGTGATTTATAATTTAAAATAGAATTCCGAAGAAATCTTTGAAGGTGGATTGAAAGGATTTATGAATCGAAATTTTGGTGAAAAGTTTAAAATTCCTTTTAAGTTTGAAATGGTTTTCAAATGTTTTGGAAAAATATTTTGAAGGGATAAAAGCACTAAACTCTTTCGGTCACTGAAAAACAACTTCGATCATGACTGCAGCATCATCGATGTCCATTTTCGTGTTTCCAGGAGAGGAATTGCTGCCAAATTATTATAAATTAAAGTTGTTTGGAAAACTGGGATTGGTTTTGGAAATATAAAAGATAATTTGAAATGATTTTTGAAAGGTTGAAAAGACTCTGGAATGTTATATAAAATATTTATGGAATATCATTAAGTTGATAACTTGTAAAGTTTGAAGTTGTTAAAATAAAAATCTAACTTAAAGAGAAGTTAGATAAAAGTAAATATAGAAAATAAAATTATGAATGAATGAATAAATTTACAATTGCAATTAAATGAAAGTGAAATTGAATGTTGAAATTCATTTCGAATTAGTAAGCAAATAGTACTGGAATTGGAATTGAATTTGATTTGTTATAAACAAAGTGAAGTATTGAAATAAAATTAGTAAGAGAAACTAATTGAAGGAATGACAAAGAAAATATGGTTTGAAATGAACTGAATTCAATAATTATAAATGAAAGGTAATTTGAATTCATAAGGAATTTGACGTCCAGTATACATGCAAGTAGATATTAACCGAAGTGGCAAATTGGAAATAAATTTTGGGAATGAACAAAAGAATAAAAACTGGAATTGAATATTGAAAACCAATTTGAATTGTGTGAGATAAAATGAATTGGAATTTGTAACGAATTAGTAAGTGAAACTAATTTAAAATAGTGATATGAATCAGTTTTGAATGAAAGATAGTTGATAAAATTCAATATTCAGAAGGTAAATCGAATCCAAATAGAATTGAAATTGTAAATTGAATTCAAAGGAAATTGAAAATGCAAGATTGAGTGGAAATGGATATATAACTTCAATAGTGAAGTAAAATGTTAGAGGAAGTAAGTATTCGAACTTCCATAATGGAATGTGCAAAAATGATTCTTGAATATAGAAATTGGATATGTTTGTTAAATAGTATATAGGTATTATAATGGAAAAGGAATTGAGATATCATTTTTGAAGATAAATTTGAATTGCTCGGAAAAGGTATGTATTTTAAATTTTAGTATGAAATTTGATGATCTTCTTGTCCTGCCGTTTGGCTTTCTGTTTGCTTTTGAAATCTGGGGGCCCGTTGTGGCATTTTGTAGTCGTATCGAGATAGCCGCGCAAAGGAGACGCTGGCGAAATTTTTCGAAAATTTAGAGAGTTAGAAAATTTTTGAGAAAATTCAAAATTTGAATTTGAATATAAATTGGAATTGTTAAGAAAAAAATTTTGTTTGGAATCTATGGAAGATTTTGGAAAGCTATATGAAGTGAATGAGTCTTTAATGAAAAAGATTTGTTTTGGCAAGTTGATAAAGCTGTCTGGTTTTGGAAAAAAAGGGTTAACGGGTTAAGCGGGGAAGGATGTGACGACCTAGAATTTTGGACATTTGAAATTGAAATATTTAATTGATTTTAAATGTTTGGGAGTTGATTCAAACTTGAATTTCAATTATAGCTATGAATTTAGCAATTAAAATATAGAATTTAATTTATTTAAGTTGGGTAAAATATTGAATCTTGATTTTTAAGCTGATTTAAAATGTTCCAAAGGCTTGAAAAATCTATATTGATAATACTGAAGATAATGGAAGCTTCAGAATTGAATTTGGAAATACTTTGATCAGTTTTGAATTTATATCGTTTAAATCGATATTTATAAATAGCCTTCCGAGGCACCGTCTCGGAATTCGATGAAACCAGTTCCATTGGATCTGTAATATTATATTACTATCGAATTTCAATTTTCGTAGTGTTAGGAGTTGTCATGTGACCGTACGATTAATAAATGCGTTGAAATTTAAATCGAAAATTCAATATTTTAAATGATTCAAGAAGCTATCTTTTCCATACGATCGAATTTGAACTCGAAACCATTTCCGTTACATTCGAAATGGGCGTATAACATTATAAATGCCTGGCAGCACGCCTCGATAGGAGGTCGAGATTTTTAGTTGCGTAATTTGATACGATTTAAAATTTTGAATTTAAAATTTGATATATATTTTTATAGACTGAATAATGTTTTTACAATTTCTGACATACCCTCCCTTACTACACGTGTTCACCCGATACACACGTGTTTCCCTGCCAATTTAAATCAAGTACAAGTGTTCCTTCGTATTTAAAAAAATTGCCTTCTTCATTTGAATTAAATCAAAGTCATGCCCTCCTCTTTTATTTTCAAATCAAATCATTCAAAGCTTAAAGAAATAAAAATGGTCGCACCTTTCTTTCCAATTCAAATCAGAATCGTGGCAAATCTTACTCGTCCTCTTCTAAGTCGAGGGGGTGTGCCCGGCAATTTTCGAATCGAATTCGATTCATTCGAGAGTAAAAGTGGATTTCGAATCGAATAATCGGAAAGGGCTACAGTAGTTTGGGTCACTGTCGCGCGGCTTCGTTCTGAAAATAAAGTTGTTGTTGAATTCACGAGCAACTAGGGTTTCGATAAATTGGGTATTGCAATGCCGCGGAATGATTGAAGAAATCGAGAATGAGAATCGTGCGCGCGGAGGGTTTGTGTGTTCGATAGAAGAAATTGACCGGAGCTTAAATCGAATTCAACTTCGGCATCGGCCATTGATGTGAGCGTGCGAGGCGCATTGCTAGCAGTTTCGATGGAGGGCTATGATGGATTAACAGTAAGGTTCCTTAAATTAATTTGTTTATGTCTCTATATATATTGAAGAAAAATATATGTATATTTGGTTAGAAACATATATATGCATAAAATCAAGAAAAGTTATTGATTCAATTTAAATATTTATATATTGACAGTAAAATAAATTATCTTCAAAGAAAAAAAATTGTTTAAGCTAGATTTTTAGTTGATAAATTTGTTTAAAAGGAAATCTAGCTTTAATTTTAATTTTTGTTAAATAAATTTATTAAAAAAGAATTTGTTTAAAATTAAAAATATAAGTTTAAAATCAAAATTGTTAGTTAATTAAATTTATCAAAGGAAAATGGGTTTACAAATTTAATTCTCTGTTTAAAATTAAATCATTAGTTTAAAAATTAAAAATATTAGTTGAATTAAAATTAAATTTATTAGCTTAAATTAAACAATAATTGATTGTTCGATTTGTTCGAATATTAATAAAATCATATAATTGTTTACAAGGTCTAGGATCACGAAGAAAACTAGTCCGGAATGGAAATGGATCACATGCATAGTTAAATGTGAGATCTTCTCACTCGATTGAATCCCCAGTTTAATTTTAAATAGTTAAATTTAAAAAATTTAATTGTCGTGCTTGGATGATTATTTTATTATTATTATATTAGTTTAGACCCTATGCGCCGCATAATAGCGGATGATATTATATTAAACCCATATACCGCGATATTCCACCTCGAAGTGGAATTGGCACTATATATATATATAATATATATATATAATATATATATATATGGAGTGATTGATTTTCTGCATTATATAGCGGATAAGACCCTATGCGCCACATAAGAGCGGATGATATTTTATAAATCCCATATACCGTGATATTCCTCCTCGAAGTGGAATTGGTATTTAATTGTTATGATAACATCTGTGGATGTAGGGAAACAGGTTGGAGGGATCCAACCAGATTCCTCAAATATTTGAATTTGTTTCATATGTTGTGTGTTGTTTTAATTGTAATCTTTGTGTGATTATATTGTGATTGAGATCGCTGAAGGCTAAAATTTAACGGAATATATTTTTAGTATCGTAGGATACCAGAAATAAATAAAATTGGATTTTTAAATTTAAGTATAAAATCTATAGTGAAATCTTATTGAATAAAATTCCAAAATATGGTGAAAAGTTTAATAAGTGGATTTCAAGCAATAATATTCAAAAGGTGAAGAATTTATTTTAAAAATACGGTTTTTAAATAATTTGGAAGAGATAAAGGAATTTATTTTTAAAAAAAATTCGGAAATTGATTTGGTGTTAAAAGAATAAATCTTTGGGAAATCAATGTAAAAATTGATTTGGTGTTTGAATGAAAATCGATTTGGTGTTGAAATAAATTTAGAAATCAATGTGGAATTTGATTTGGTGTTTAAAATAAAATTTGAAATCAATTTGGAAATTGATTTGGTGTTTGGAAATGATTTTTGAAATCAATTTGGAAAATCTTATATCAGTTGATATTTGGAAATTTAAATTCACAATGGGAATTTTATAAAGGAAAGGGAATTTTGTTTTGAAAATAAATGCTGGTTTATTTTTTTAAAAGGTGTGAAAAGAAATTTACAGATTTGGAATGTAAATTAAAATAAATCGAGAAGATTTAATAATTGATATAAATGGAAAGAGAATTTTTTCCTGGAAAGCCGAGTATATTTTTTAAAATAACTTTTGAAATAAAATAAAAAGTTCTAGGTTTGGTTAAAAGAATATTGTTGGAGAAATTATTTTTGGGATTGTTTTAAATCTTTAAAGTAAAGATTTATTTAATTAATTATAGAATGGATTATTTTAAAGATTAAATTGATATTTGATTTAGAAAATAGTTATTTAAATATTTATACTCTATCTACTGATTTTATTTTAAAATTAGTTTTGACTTGAAGTTTTATATGAGATATTGATATAATGTTTTCATAGCTAATATTTAAAATAAGTGTTAAAAAAATAAAAAAATAAATAAAAATTGTAATTATTTTGAATATTTCCAAGTATATGTGTTTGGATGAGAAAGTTAAATTATTTTAAAGTATTCGAACTAGGTAGATTTTCAGTGGAAATGAATAAATATTTGAAAATGTATTCCACATAAGGAAAGTGAATTGAAATTTGTTTTTAAAAGATTGAAGTGTGAAAAGTGATTTGAAATTTGTTTTCAAAAAGATTGAAAGGTGAAGAGTGATTTGAAATTTGTTTTTAAATGGTTGAAGTGTTGAAATTATATCTTGCAAATATATTTTAAAAATAAATAATTTGGGGAAAATTATTTGAAATATGGTGATTGTTGTGAATGTTGATTGATAGTTAAATAACCGACTATCAATATTTGCCTTTAAATGACATTTGAATTTCGATGCGACCGGGGGTCGGATTCCAAACGGATATTCGAAAACCACATCAAACCTTTGTGATTGTGATGGATTTTTTGTTTAAAAAAATCAAAGTGGAAATTGTTGTGATTTGTTGAAATCTGAATGTAACACTTATTTTTAAAAATAAGCGCTCGTTATTCGAATTGGCCGGGAGAGGACTTTGTGTCATAAAACCCATTCCGAATAATGATACGATGAAATGGGATTGCATTTGAAGACGGTGTTGAAGACCGGGTATTTTCGAAAACGAGAGGATTACCTATCAAATGTCTCTGCACCAGGTTGCTCCGGTATAGAGATTTTATCACCCATTGTGATGGGGATTCCGAACGTGATTAATGAATATCCAGATTTACAAGGGCTTCTTTTAAAGTGCCTTCGGTTCCTTTCGATCCCGGAACGGACTTGTATGGATGTGTGTCTGACATTACACTTTGAGATGTAAAGTTGGTTTCTATCAAATACATTTCTGTTGGTGGCGGAGAATTTATTCTCTTAGCTTAACACCCTTCTCTGAGACGTACGAGCTCAGAGGTTATGTAGTTGATGGTTACTAGTAATATATTACCAATTTGGTAATGTGGCATACGAAGTGCTGCTGATCATTTGTTGATAAAATCATGGCTTTGTGAAAAGTGTAGCTTTGTGGACGAAACTTCGTCGGACCTCACACCCCGGAAATGGTCAAAATAGGAAGAATGCGGCAAGGTTATGAGGGTCGCGTCCTTTAGGGTATGTCATTTCCTTTTGGAAAAGGGTGGTATCATGGTATGGAGCCCAGATACTTAACTTATGTTGTTGCTGCAAATTTATTATACTTTGTGGTTGAGGATCCTCGGATAAAGGTCACAAACGACCGGAGGATGGCATACTCATATAGTAGTTATCTAGTTACAGAGGTAACCCGGCCTTGTGTTGGCAGAGAGTTGGTTAAGTTCTCGGAACGTCCCTCCAGAGGCATACCCATGTGGTGGTAGGATGTTCCTTACCCTGACCACTTTTTGGAAATCTAAAGAAACAATACGCGTCATGTACGGTTTTAGTTGTATAACCTGCCATGGAATGTGGCGGTAACCTGTTATTGAACATGGTAGCTATAGTAGGCATACAATAATGGTTGTATGCTGGCTAAGATTAATATTATACTTTCGAAATGTTTTCCACACTATGCACTAATGATAATATTAAAAAGGATTTTGCGTATCAAGCATGTTTGGCTATCATAAAGATAAATCTCCTCCAATTCTGTGTTTGCATTGTGTGTGTGGCGGGAGGCCTTATGGTAGTTTCATTTTCCAAAAGCATAGCGGATTTCTTTTCCTTTTCTTTGTGAAAATAACTGTTTTTAAGATCTCGTGTCAGTCTTATGACTGACCTGGAGTTTATTGTTCCCTTTCTAAACTCTGGGTGCCCACAATTTTCCACACGGGCAGCCTAGAGTCAGGTTATCATTATTCTAGAGGGAAGTCAGAAAAGAGTTGCTGTGGAGATCAGAAGAAAAGCTGGGCGGCGAAGCGTATCATTATACTATGTATTATCCGCTGCGTTGGGATTGTTGTAAGTTAGTTTTAATGTGGATTGGTTGTTGTAAATGCCTAGTGTTGAATGGTGCCGTTGTAAACTCTGATGTTGTATTGTAATAACGGAGATGATTCTTTGTTTTAAAGATTATTTGTTTATTTATTATATATTGTTCCACTCCGAAATGTGAGATTCTGTTATTATTTCTGTTCCTTCTTCTATCTTCTTCTTCTCTAACTCTAACGGTTTAGTTTTTCGGCATTCGATTGTGTGGCATTTGATACAGTGGACGTATTGATGTCAACTTTCGGGCGTCGAAAAATTGGGTCGTTACATAAGGTGGCTAAAACAGGAGCGAACGATGGGATAAGAAGGTAGCACCTTTTATCGGAGACACTCCTTCGATACCATTCTATTATCTGTGATTGATTGGGGCCCTTTTTGATTTTGGAGGTGTGGCTCGAGGTGGGCGGTAGTAGCTGCTATGCAATACCACTGGTCCGGAAGCGTAATTGGTATATCTACCCTGGCATTGCCTAGTTGTGCCATGTCACCTACCCTAGCACGCCTTGTACGAGTTTAGTTTCCTCCCTTAGCCCGTGGAGTATTTAGGGTAGTCTCCCGATCTGGAGATGCGCTCATACTGGATGGACTATTGGCACTATTTTTGTGTTAAGGGGGAGATTGGGTAACTCCTTAACGCAGTTTAAAAGTAAGTTTATTTTACTATAGACATTATTATAATAGTGAAATATTACTACATAGTAAATAGTTTAACGGATCCTTAGGAGATTTGAATCCCGAGCATCTCTTAAGTTACTGCACTCACGTTTGACATTGGATAGGAGATGTCAAATCCCGTAAACATCTCTGACGCCGTTCCACTCATATTTTTACTGTTGATTTAACTTACATAAGATCTTTTAGTTCTGACTCGAGTGTCTTATCTTTTCAGTTCGTCCGGGTCAGTCTGAGCATTTCAGGATTTGAAGACTTTATTTCTGGAGGACGAAGACGAAGATTGTTTTACTATTATTTATTATATTATTCCACTGCATTCGCTTTGTTCCGCTGCATTATTTATAATTTTTTGTTATGTGTAACTCTGATATGTGTTGTATAAGTAAAATCAAATATTTTGTAAAACAGCTTCATGAACGGTATATTTGATTATTATATTTTATCATTCCGCTGCAAGACTCTATTTTGTTTTATTTCTTTCTCTGTTTTTCTTATTCACCCTAATAACAAATCGCCCTTTTGTACGGTTTGAGTCTGACGTGTGTGGTTTATCGTCAATTTAAAGCGTACAAAAAGGCGGGATGTTACAAATATAAACAATTTACCCTTTAACCAGTTTGATTTTTAGAAAATAGTTTAAAATAGTTTAATAGAAATAATTTGAATATAAAAGTGGTTTATATAATAAAATAGCTTGCAAAAATCAAAATAGTTTGAGTATTTAAAGAATATAGGTTTTAAATCATGTATACTAAAATACTCATTTTTAAAATAATTCCAAAGGCAAACAGGTCAACTTTCCAATTTCCTACCCAAATCCATTCCAAATTCCATTTCGATTTAATTGATTCAATTCCGATTTCAACTCGAATAAATTTCGATTCCATACAAATTTTTTTCAATTCACAAATTTCTTCCAATTTCAATTTCCATTTCCAATTTAATTTAAATCCCAATTCCAAATTAATTTCCAATTCCAATTCCAAATTCATTAAAATTTCAATTTCAAATTAATTTTCAATTCCAGATTAATTTAAATTCCAGTTTCAAATTAATTTAAACTCCAATTTCAAATTTATCTTCCATTTCCAATTCCAAATTTAATTTCAAAATATCGATTTAAACATTTAAATCAAATTTACTTCTAATACCAAATTTTAAATCCAAATTTTTAATTTTTAATTCGATTCCAAACTCAAATTTTGAAATATCATTTCATACCATTTTTCCTCATAAATATTCAAAGTTCGAATCAAAGCCAATCTTGTAAACAAATCCCTTTCTGAAATTTACGATGTATTTCGTTTTATAACTTAAAGTTTTAAACTTTGCTTAATTAAACAATCTCGTTTATTAAGTTTAAATTTCAACATTTCGAGCTCCAATTCAAAATAATTCAATTTTCATAAATTTGATTTTTATTCTTAAAATCAATTCATTTAAATAATTTCAAATCAACTTTTAAAATCATTTGATTTAACCAACCCTGTGTCCGTATATAATTCTCTACCATATAGCCAAGTGGATAATTATTTCAATTTAATTTCAAGGATGGATATATATTATTTCAATCCAACAATAAATGTCATAGGTATATATCATTTCAAAATATTTCTTAATTTATTTGAAATAATCCAATTTACACATTTATATACTGTAAATAATATACAAGATGATAACAGGATATGTCAAAATTAACGAACATCTAAATATCAACCAATATCATCCATTACAACCAATCATCCAAACAGTCAATAAAAATTCACAACAATTTCATAGCTACCGATATCAAGTATTTTACGGGAAATTAAATTCTAATTCAATTTAACTGTTAATTCAAATTATATCAATCAATTCGTATTTCAACTTAAAAGCCAACTAAACTTATCAAACAACAATCAATAAATTTTCAATCACATCACGATATAAATTTAACTGCATAAAAATTATTTCAATCAATTACGAGCATATAAACACTCACCTTGATTTATCGATGATTTAAAATCCAAATAAAGGCCCAAATTTGAATAATATCAGAACTCGACCAAACTAGTCCTGAGTTGTCCGGAATTCTAATACGATCGCAACGGAGAAAATCACGCGTGAATCCGAGCTCGTATGTAAAACTTATTCGAGTTAGAACATTTGAATTTTAATATAAAATAATTAATAAATAAAATATGTACCTCATCTTCTCCTCTCCTTGTACACTTCCCCATGCCGTAACCCAAATCACGCACCTAACTCCTCAAACGCGCGACCCTTACGACGATCGAACATCGATCAAGGCAGCCGTTCAAAGCGCCTTGGCCATCTCCTCCTTCGCCTGAAATGCCTCCCCTACTAGTGCCACCATCATCAAGAAAAATGTGAAAAACTACACGCCTTAAATCTCAGATCTTGTCGAATCCATGACGCTTCTGCGCGGTTCAACCGTTAGATGTGTAGAGCTCGTCGAGCTCTACAACTTTGCTTTTGGAATTTTTCGATCTCGTTGAACGGATTGAGAGATATTGAGGAGGGAAGTTGGTGAATTTTCAACCAATAAAAGAAGATGACAGCTAGGGTTTCAGAAATTAAAATAATAATAAAACTGTCTCGATTTGCGTGTGTATTTATATAGTTAGGTCCAAAATCGTTCGAACTCCAATCGAGACGTGCTGCCAGGCGTTTATAATGTTTTATCCCCATTCCGAACACAATGGAACTAGTTTCGAGGTCTAATTCGATCGTATGTGGAAGATAGCTTTTCAAAGTCAATTCATTTTATCGTATTCCTTTGAATTGATTTCTATGCGTTTTAAGCTCACACGGCCAAACAAAAGTCCGATTGCGATGAAACTTGAAATCTTACAATAATTCACTGTTACGGATCTGATGAAACTAGTTTCGTCGAAATCTGAGATAGTCGTCAAAATGGCTATTTTTACTCGTTAATTTAAAATAAATAAAAATTCAATTTTAATTTTCCACATTTAAATCCAATTTTAAATATTAATAATCTTAATTTTTATTTATATAAAATTTTAAATCAATTTACGACATCATTTTCTATCATATTAAATTTAGAATTTAATTAATCAAATAATTTCAAATATTAAATTATTCAACAAATTACATTAATAATCATTTTCATTTAATAATCACCTTAAATTTAACAATTAAAAATTGCTAAAATACGGGTCATTACAGCCGTCGAAAATCGAGTGAAAAATCGTAACTCGGATCGATATGACTATCTCGAAATTGTATGCTCGAATCTGGATCAAATCGCTATGCGAATAAAATAACATACGTACATCCTACGTTTTATCTCAGTTGATGATTAGCTATATCAATTCTCTTTTATATACCTTTATTTTTGATTTTCATCCACTTATCCAAAACATCCTTCAACTAATAACTTAGAATATTTTTCTCAATTCCAAATTTACTTAAGAATTTCACCGTTTACCTTTCTCAATTCCATTCTAAATTCAGTTTACCTTTCATTTTAAATATTGAATTCTATTCATCTTATCTCAAACCATTTTTATTTCCAAACTTTTATTATTTTAGTCCATTTCGAATTAATTCTTCAACTTTACTTTACTTAACACAATTTAAATTAAATATCATCCCAATATTCAATATCAACTCATTTGCTTACCAATTTTAGATAAGTATGTTCATTCACAAATTTATTTCAAACTTAATAAATTTTATTTCAACGATCATTCCATTGAGCTTGCTTAGATTCATTCCCTTTAAGTTTATTCGTTTACATTCCATTCCCAGTCAAATTTTTAAACTTCCATAAATTTTTCTAGCTTATTTATATTCCATTCGCTAACCTCTATCAATTTACTTCATTTAATTGGTTTACTTACCACTTTATTTTCTAGTCACACTTACTTTCATTAACTTTTTATAAGTTAATTTTATTTCAAGCAATTTCCAAACTTTATAAGTTTCCAAACCTGTTTATGATCCATAAACATTTTTTAGTTAAACTTCCAGAGTTTAAACCATTACTTAAACATTCTAAAATCAATTTTGAAAACATATATATCTAAATCAATCTATTCTTTGAATTTCAAAACCAAACCCAGTTTTGCGAACAACTCCAATTTAAAACATTTTTGGTAGCAATTCCTCTCTTGGAAACTCGAAAATGAACATCGATGATGCTGCAGTCATCACCGAAGTTATTTTCCAGCGATCGAAAAGAGTTTAGTGCTTTTACTTCCTTTAAAACATTTAAATATTTTTAATTCCAAACCTCACCAGAACATTTTTATCAAATTCGTCTGATGTTATAATAGTGTCTATAGAAAGTTAAATAGAATCTAGCTGAAATGTTTGCAATTCACGTTCCAGCAATAGTTGGGCACAATCAAAACCGTATAGGCGCTTATTGGAGATTGGATTCCATACAATGGCAGGGCTACTGGGGTACCGCCCGTCGCAGTACCTGGTCTAGATCAGAGTACCGAGGATCCCCCTGATCCCTTGCAATACAAGACTGGAGCTACCCCTTACTGGATAGTCCAAATAAGATCACCCTGCGGTTGGGATCAACAACCGCCCACACAGCCGAATAAAAAGGGACATCTAGACAGGGATAACCTTACTAATTGGTTGCTAGCCACTTAGGCTTGTTGCACGTCCCCTGTTTTAGCCATTCCCGGTCGATGAGGCTTGAGGCTATGTGTTACATTTTTAGCACACATTCACTTAGAATGTTTATCGTCCCCCTGACGATGTTCTGATAGCATTCATCCATACAAGTCCGTTCCAGGTCTGGACGGAACTGAAGGGACTTCCTACTACATACATTTTGGAATCACCCTCAGGATTAGTAGCGATTAGCCCTTGCACTTCACTGCTCCATCTTCGGCTCCATGCTCTTGTCTTCCTCATGAGAATGTTCAAACCGGATCGAAGTGGTTTTCGAGAAATTAATCCCAATCCCAGTCTCTTCGAAACGATCGGTGCATTTGCCAATATTGATAGTCGGTTATTTAACTATCATATAACATCCACAAACAACCATCGGGCCTTAATAATTTCCCAAATTATTTATTTCAAAATAACTTCGCAAGATATTTTCTACACTTCGACCTTTGAAAATAGTTTTCGAATAACTTTTCTCTCACGGAAGAAATTTCCATCCAATTATTGTATTTCCACTGAAACTCGCCAAGTCATATTAACTAAAAAAAATTAAATAATTTAAATCATTTTATCCCAAAAATATGTACTTTAAAACACTTAAAATAAAAACTACTTCAAACACTTTATTTAAAATAAAAGTTATGAAATTCTATATATATTTTTCAAATAAAAACTTTAGCCAAACTACCTTTAAAATAAAACTACTTTATAAAATATAGATATTTAATAATTATCTTTTAAATCATAATACCAATTTAACCTTTAAAATAATTACTACTATAACTAACTTAGTAGAAAATTTACCTTTAAATTTTTAACCAACTTAAATAATAAATTCTCAAAAACATTCTTTTAGAAACAATTTTAAACTCTTAACTTATACTTAAAAATCTGCTTTGAAAACATACTTGGCTTTTCAGAAAAATACATTTTCCATTCCAAAATAGTCCACTTAATCAGCTAATAAATCCTTCTTGATTTACCCTAATTTAATTTGCGTCTCAACCCATAAATTTCTTTCTCACACCTTAAAAAAATAAACCGCTATTTATTTTTAAAACAAATTACCCATTCCTTTATAAACTCCCACCGTGAATTTATACTACCAGATATCCACATATATCATATTTAACTTTATAAATCCTATTATAAATTTCATAGTCTCATCCTCCTTTTAAAACACAGTTTCAAACACTAAATCAATTTCCAAATCGATTTCCAAAATTTACTCCATTTTAAGATAAATTCCTTTGCTTGCTCAATTTTATTTCAAAACCTATTAATTTCATATTTTGTTCATTTATTATGATTTAAAATCTTATTTAAACTGAAAATACCAATTTCGTACTTTTTCCCAAAATTCTTCTTTATCTCTCCCAATTATTTTAAACCTTGAATTTAAAAATAAATCCCTTATTCCTTTAAATACTATCACTTAAGTTTAAAAATTACTTTACTCCCATTTATTCAAAATCTCCTTTCCCATACCGGAATTTATTCGATAGGATTTTAAAATCAACTTTTTATCCTTTTCTTAATATATCCAAATTCTTTATAATTATTTTACATAAAAATTCTCTTTTTATTTCCCTACAAAATTCAATCTATAAATTTTTGATAACTCAATATACCCAAATATATTCTGTCAAACCATAGCATCCAATATTTTCGATTTTCAATATAATCAATAATATATCACGGGTAATCAATGAATCATATCACAGATTATGAAAACAAATTCAATATTTTGAGGAATTCGATTGGATCCCTCCAACCTGTTTTTCCCTGCATCCACAGATGTTAGCATAATATAAAAATATTAACCCTACTTCGAGGGGGGTATCGCGGTATATAGGGTCATCCACTATTATGCGGGGCACATAGGGTCTCATCCGCTATATAATGCGGGAATCAATCACTCCAATATATATATATATATATACACTATTATATATAATATCACATCCAATCAATCCAATCATTTAACCAATAATTTAAATTTAACTACTTAAATTTAAATGGTAAACAAATGAGTGGGATTAACTCACCTTTTTCTCATTTGCAATCCTTCAATCTCGATTTGATTTCACGATTTTTCCAACCTTGTACAAACATTAGATTTTATTATCATTTGAACTAATCGATTGATCAATTTCCATTTAAATGAATTTAATCAGCCAATTATTTTTTTAAACTAATTTTTCCTATAATAGATAAAATTTTAAGTTACAATATAATTAATTAAGTTAATCTCCCTAATACACTATTTTAAAACAAACAAGTAAATTTAAAATGTATATATGTATATATATATATATATATATATATATATATTTATTTATTTTGAAGCTACGTATATATATACACTTATACAATAATTTATATAGATGTAAAAAAATCAAATTTTACATAAACTTTCGAATAATTTAAAAACTCCCCTTTTCTGTAATTAACAAAACAATCCCTTTGCTATAAAAAATTCATCTTTTATTAAAAAACTGATTTTAAATTCCATTTTTCTGTGTATCCCCATGTATACACATATTATTACATTTAAATTGAAAAAAAATCATATACTTCGTTGCTCCTGGTTTAACATGCGCACAGATCGAGGCCATCGTGACCTCAATCCACCACGGCCAGCCCACGACTAAGCCACCAAAACCCCACCTGCTCATGTCATCGCGGTTGACTCACGATGCATCGCTGACGAACTACCCACAACTCGATGCCACACCCTTCATTCACAGCTGCCTTCACCTCTACCTCAGAGCATGGCGTGCTCTAAAACCCCAAACGAGCTCGAACCGCCTAGCCGCGCAATCGACGTCGCCCCTCCGCCTTCCGCTACGTCGTGCCTCCATCTTCCCTTCGTCTTTATCATGCTCAAACTCGAGCCGTACCTCACGACGATGTCGCAATTTCCCTTCTTTTTTTTTAATTCGATTCCCTTTTTTTATTATTAGATCAAACAGGTTGGGAATTGAACGAAAGAGAGGGCGACATTTTATTAACAACCATTTTTTTAGAGAATGCGTGTTATAGCAGGTGAATACGCGTTTAAAATTTCTTTACATGTCTGTGCTTGCTACAGTGTTTCAATGCAATTATTATTTAAATTTAAATTTAAATTCAAATTTAAATCGTCTTGGATTCGTAGCTTAAAATCTTGACATCCTATAGAGGCATGTCGCCATGCATTTATAATGTTATACCCCTATTTCAGATGTAATGAATAAGGACTCGAGTCCTAATTCAACCGTATGGAAAAGATAGCTTTTTGGACTCAATTATTATATTGAATTTCGATATTAATTTCAGCACTTTTATATACTGTACGATTACATGACAACTCCAAACACTACGAAATTTGAAATCTAATAATAATACACTATTACGGATCTAATGGAACTGGTTTCATCGAATTCTGAGATTATGTCTCGAAAGGCTATTTATAAATATCAATTTAAACGATATATTTTTGAAACTGAACAAAACACTTTTAAATTTACTTTTAAAATTTTTATTATCTCCAGTAAAATCAATATAATTTTTACAAGCCTTCAAATTATTTTTAACGAGCTTAAAACTCAAGATTCAATGTTTTACCCAGCTTCCAATTATTAAATTCAATAATTAAATTATCAAATAAATAGAGATATTTGAATTCAAGTTAAAAATTAAATTTTAAATATTTTAAATTAATTATATATTCTAATTCCAAATGTCCAAAATCCCGGGTCGTTACATAATGTTTTGTCGAAACTGGGTAAATCTGTGTTGTTCTATTTCTACTTTTATTATTCTGATATTATCTATGCTGCAAATATTTTATATATTTCCGTGTTAATTTTTATTATTATTAGTATCATCCTATTCACCCTCCTCCCTCTAGGGTGAAATCGATCCTACAGTAATGTATGAGTAGAAACCAAATTTTTATGCTGACTGTCATAGTTTTGGTCATGCAGATACACATTGTCAATTCACTAAGGTTAGGAGACCTAAAGTGAATTCTTCTGATAAGTTGAATAATCCTAATTATATGATTATTGATACCAAGTAGATCGGTACAAATATGACAGATCTTCCAAAAGCTAATGATATGCATCTTGACTCAGATAATATAGAGCAAAGTAAAACAGTTTGTAATCCTTCCAATGTCAGCTTAATCTATGATATGGAAACCAATTCAAAGGAGACTACAAACCCACTTTAGAACACTGTTTCGAATAACTAAACATGATCATTCCAGTCTCTACTAATAATAATATTGAAGACACGAATCCCTCTTATGTTCTGCCTGATGCAGCATCTCCTCCTTGTGCTATATATATACTGTACAAAGCCCGGATGTCCATCGGGCTTCCAGAACTAAACCCAGCATGAAAGCTAGACCAGAAGAGACAGCTTTTGAATTTAATGCTACAGTTACAACTGGTGTCATAGACAATCCTGAATGGATAAATCTAGTTAGTTAATTGAAAGGTAAGAACAAAAAATCAAAAAACATAAGTCATCGAGAATTCATCATACTTCGAGTTACTTGCTTTCATCGCCATTGAAGACTTGAGCTCCTTATTCTTACATCTGGATCTAGCAAGTTAAGTGATGAGTTCTTCTCTTGCCACCCCTCTGCGAAGATTTTTTTTTTCCTCTATGCCTCCTGTTTTTTGTATTCCAATAGGTTCACGTGTTTTTGCAATTTGATTGCTTCTGCCTTTTTCCTTATTTTCCCACTCTAAGTTGTCCGTAGGGATGGTTTTGTGTGTATTGTTATTTTGTCTACTCCTCCACTTATATTTAATAGTGTAAGTAATGGTCTGCAGTATCCTTTATACTGTTTCATATATGGACATGATATGTATTATTTTTCCTGGTAAGGTATCCATTTAGGTTAGCGAGATTACTAGGTTTTAACGAGGCATATCGTGGAAGTATATGATTTTATTCTATTAATAAAGTACCTTTTTCAAGAAAAATTGTTAAATACTTAGGTGTCTAGCCTTCACAATTATAACCACTATAAACCATATACATGCGACAAGAGTTGCTGAGCTTCAAAGAATATAAAAGACATTGAATATCTATAGTTGTCAAAGATACCGCATTACGTCAATATCCAAAAAAGATGTTGCATGGCATCAATGAAGAGAGATATCGAATTTCATTGGAATTACAAAGGATGTCAGGTATCAACAACGTAGAGGGATGTCGAATGTTGACAACATAGGAAGGATGTTGGACATCAACAATAAAGAGGGATGTTTAATATTGGCAATGCAAAAATGGATGTCAAATTTCAATAATGTGAACAAGGATATCGTATGTCACTAATGTAACAAGCAATACCAAGAATTGACAGTCCAGATGGGATATCAAATGTCGTCGATCTACCCTATATTGCATGACATGCGGCAACCAATCCACCTACCTCCACACCTATAACTACGGACCCAATGGAAATTTGGATGGGAAGAATTCTTCTCGCCACTTTTATCATATTTATAAAGTTGTAACCCTAGTTGAATTTGAGATTTTAGAGCCTATTGTACATTTATGATTTTTAGCATACAAGGACTTGAATTACGAACTTTGGATGGCAAATTACAAATCAATAAAGATATTTGACTAGTCTTATGACATGCATATTACTCTTATGGATTTATATTTTTGATATGAATATGGCCTCTTTTCTTAAGGATTGGAATCATGAACATGCACACTTCATCTTGGACTTGCATACACCTTGTAGGCAAACACAAGATTGACCAAGCTTATTAATAGCCAGGACTTATCTGCTCAGCATATTTTAGGATTAACAAAGAAATTTTTTATCAGTAATTTTTTTTTTTTTTTTTTGAAAACAAGTTCTCTATTGAGTGATGTATAAAGAACAATTGATGAATCCGCTTCCTTAAAAAATCCTTAAAAAACCTTACCGTAAGTGGTAAGGGAAAAGAGTGCAGTAGACAGACCAACTCATACCAAGTAACCAATACAAATTTATAAGCAATAAACACCACCTGAAAAAACCTAGGCCCACCAAAACCAATCCGTAAACAACAGTTAATAGAAATTAGGTTAAAGTCGCTGATCAACTATTGTCGGCTAATTCCACTCCATATCTACTGATAAAACGAATTTTTTATCCAAAGTAACAACTTCCGATTTTAGATCGAATCACTTGACAAATGTCGTCCTTCTCCATAATACTAGCTCACTGTAGCCTTTCAATCTTCTTAGAATCAAAATTCTGTTGGTTACGTTCTGATTTGATATGGAAGATGACAATGGCTAGCACGAAAAAGGCGAAGCGATGCTGGATGTTCTTCACTAAATAGGATGAGAGGAAAAAATCAAACATCGTTGCGATGTTGATATCAAGAGAACACTGAATCCCAAGCTTCAAAAGACAAAAGAGAGTAAGTATCGACTATTAGAATAGGTAAAAAACAAATGCACATGAGATTCTAGATCATAATTACATAACTGGCACTGATTGTTAACTCGAATTCCCGATGATGATAATGTGCTTGAAGTAGATAATATTTTACAAATTACTTTATACGAGCACATCGGCATCTTCTTGGTACTATAATTGTTGCATATAATTTTATACTAAGAAACTGTAGGGTATTTCATCCTCACTGTGTCATAAACTGTTGAAAACTTAAATAGGGTAACTCCATGTATTCTCCAGTAATCTTTTGAATTGTCTGAATGTATAGGAATTGATAGTATTTGTTGTGCAACCTCTCTTGTTTATGGATAAAGCTCTGGTACAAATCTATTATCTTGTATAATGCATGAAACTATATTTGTAGTTGAAGTAATGGTTACTAATCTGGATAAAGCATTCTAATTTGGAGAGATTATAGGAGATAAGACATGTTTCATTATGCTGGCTATGATTTTAGAAATGCATTTATAAATAACATTACAACATGCAGTAGGACAAAATTAAGAAATGCTGGTTGATTGAAGAGATCTAGGAATCAAAGACATCCTCATCAATTATATCCCATGCATATTTATAGAATAAGGCACTAAAGCCATCACGCCCAAGAGAAATAGAAGTGCTCATAGAAAAATGGATTGTTTTATTTCAAAGGAAGAAACCTCGACAATGAGGAATTATTTTGATGTTTCATAAATTATAGGCAAGTTGAATTGGGACAAGGAGAAGACAAGGATATGGAGATAGGATTGGGGTTAGCAAGAACTCATTTAAAATAATCAAGAAATGTAACCTGAATAGATTCTAGACTATCACAATACTGATCATTCTTATCAGAAATGGACTAAATGTTGTTACCTGACTGCTTTATCTTAAGAGATTTATGAAAGTACAAAGTATTTCTATCACCCAATTTATCCCAATGGCCTTAAATTTTTGATTAACCATTTTATCCTATTTCTGAATACCTTTCCTCAGAGCATCTTTGAGCTTGTGTTCTTCATTGGATAAAGAAACATCAGTGGGATTTGACAATATGGAAGATTGGGTATTTGATAAGAGGTTTCTTAAGTTTGAAGAGAATTTAGAACATCACCATAGTTCTTATGAGCCTATCTTTCAAATGCCATTTAATTTCCTTAATTAATTTAGCCTGCAAAATGAACTTAGGGTTACCATATTGAGCGACATTCCAAGAATTCATAATAAATTGTTTAAAATCTGAATAGTCGGTCCACTAGTTAAAAAATAAAAATAAGGGATGGCATCTCATGCCAGTTTTACCCCATCCAAGTTAACTGGATAGTGGTCAGACAAAGAAAGGGTAGGAAAATGGACAACAAGGTTACACCATGTTGATAAGGATTCAATGTTATGGTAGGTTCTGTCAATCCTGCAAAAAGTTTTATTGCCCTATATATTGTTGTTATTCCAAGTAAAGAAACAACAAGCAAAGAGAATTCGAATGAGATCAAAGTAGTGAATGCATTTGTTAAGAGGCCTTGTAGATAAATATGAAATAGGAGTACCACCCGACTCGTTCAGAGCATATTGTATACAATTCCAGTCTCCAAAGCACATCTAAGAGGTAGATAAAGGATTTAGAGAAGGGATAAGATCAAGCATAAGCTGTCTATATTCCTTATTATTTTCAACGTGAATAGAAGAGAGATGAAAGGAGCAGTTGGAAGGGATGTGAGTGATTAAAGCATGGATTAATTGTCCATGAATTAGGAAGGGAGAAATAGAGAAAGTGCTAGGATTTCATATGATAAGTAATCAACCATACGGGGCTTGAGAAGGGTTGATAAATTTTACAATTTTGAAAGAGATCATATTTTATCTTAGTTTCAGAGATCATAAGAAGTTGAAGGTTGTGGACATGAACATGGTTCTTTATTTCAATGTGCTTGTCATAAAAGTGGGCATCTCTTATGTTCCAATAGCATATGTTGTCCATTATTATAACAATAATTATTTGGAAGCGGGTATAGTTGAAACACCAACTACAAGTGAAAATAAATCAAGGAGTTTTAAACCAGTTTGATCAAATGAAAATTCCTTCCTTTGTCAAGGTTAGATAGCAGTGAAAAATAGGAAATAATTCTCTTAGGTCTACCTCTTCTTTTAGATGATGATGGTGTTTAAATGGATAAAGAGACTGCAGGATCATTTTGAGGAAGGAGATTTTAAAATATGTTAGAAGGTTTATAGAGTGATGTAAGGTGAATGTTGAAATGATAATGATGGATCAGGGAAAGTAGATGAGTGATATTGTGATGTGGAAGGTTGGTGTAAATTTTGGAAGGCACTATTTCAATTTCAAAGGAAAATGAAGCTTAAAAGGTGATTGAATGAGGGTTAGGGTCAGTGATTGAAGAGGAATGGGGATCAAGGTTGAGAATATAATTAGTTTCATAAGGGGAATGAGGTTGACCAATAGGGTTTTAAAGTAAAATATGAAGAGAGGAATTTGAAGTATCATAACATGCATCTATGTCACCGGTGTCAACTATAACAGTGTCATCAATAAATTCACCATCCTCCAACCCATCAAGCACAACAAATTTATTGGATTTTAAGTTGGATGTATCCTATAAAATAAATTTTCTAGACTCAACTATACTATTGCATTGATCAATACTTTGAACTTGTATTTCCACTTCAATAGAATAACCAATGATTTTGATAGAAGTGTCCAAAGCAGAAGTAATATTTTGCACTTCTTCAGTGTGTTCATTAATAGTAGTAGTAGTAGTATGTTGTTTTCATTGAAACAGTTGTCTTTTCATTGAAACATTTGCTTATCAGACTTGTCATAAGAAATCTTTCTCCCAGTTAGGTGGTGCTTTTTCTGTTTTCTTTTAAATTCCACAAAATTACCTTTTCCTGATATGAAGCATTCTTAATATTTCTGCAACTCCATGACCAACACCAAAATCCATAAATTTCTCTTTCTCTTAATCATTTCTTTTAAAAGCGCCCTCCAGGCACCTGAATACATCTCACAATTTGAGGAGTGACTATGTACAAGTTAGTGGTCGCCAAGAGTATTCAACTTGAATATTTTCATTAAAATCATCGCCCGTACATATAAAATCCGATAATTCCATGTCCGAAGAAAATACCTATCAAACACTTTGCATACTCAAATCTCTTCATCTTTTCTATATCTTCATCATAACAGATCGGTTTTCCTAGGTGACAACATAGTCAGTTTATTCGAATCAATGTCCATGCCATCAAAAGGAATAATGTATAAATGAACCCAAAATTGAAACTCTTTCAATTTTTAATGGCACTGATCTACAGGGTTCCAAGTATATAAAATAAACATCTGACCTTTGATAAAGGTGGGCTACATTTTTAAGACTTCTAATTTATCCTTTCACATGAAAATGAGCAGTAGTAATTGTTCTTATCAAATAACATTTCATATGAACTTTTAAGCTTCCAAAAACCTTGCTATGTGGGTTTTGACTACCATAAAATTGACTGGTTCACCAAGAAAGATACCAACAACCCAACCAGTCCATGTATTGATACCGACATTGATAGTCTCAAGAGGAGGGGCTAGGGCAGTTACTATTGCAAACGATGTCAAAATGAATAAAGAAGTAGATACCATCATTTCTAGGTTTAGAGTTGGAAAGAGAAGACCACTTAGAGAAAGGGGATGAGGAAGAAGATGGAAAGAGGAGGATAAGAGTCCAAAGAAGGAAAGAGAATATGGATAATAGAATCAAAGGAGGAAACTGATCAAGAGAGATCGGGAGAGGTCGGATGGGGATGGAACAGTGGAAGAACAAGTTTGTACAGTTGAAGGTATAGAGAGGGTGGTTGGGGATGGGATAAATGAAGGCTGCCATGAGAAGACGTGATATAATTTCTTAATATAAGGTAACATCTAAACTGCATGCTTGTCCATGCATAATTTAGCAATGTGAGATATTTAATACAAATCAGTCCATGATATGAACATATCAAGTATCCAATTTATTTCACAATGATAAAAGTAACAGTACACGATTTGATAATTACTAGAAACTTGCTGGAAAAAATGTTGGTTTTATTAGAGATCAATACACACACACACACACCAGAACTTTTAATGATATTTTCTTATGGCACATAGACATAGTTCACAATAAGAGATCCATCTTATGGCACATATCCAAATACGATTTTGCACAATTTAAATGTAAACAATTCATATACTAGTAGAAAAGAACGGGCATGTGAGTTGCCAACCGGAAGGAAAAATAAGTCATAAGGCTTGTTCCATCCAACACAGGCTTAGACCACATGATTAGACCGTTCATATATACACATGAATCCTTAAAAACCATGATAATTATTTATTTGATTTATTGATCCAATCATATAATAAAATCTTGGTGGATAAAATAAATAAATAGAATAACTGTTAATTAATTAATAAACATTATTTTATTGTTTTACTCTACAGTATACATTTTACCTTTTATTGTTGTACTGGTAATCAACAGTCAACTTTCTTTACTTACTTCACCATTCAAAGATTTTATTATATGACTGACTATGTAAAAAAGCAAATAATAATAAAATATCCCAAGACTTATCTAACCACTAATCTGATATGGTTACGCTCCACATCATGAAAACTTTCACCATAATAGAATACAGAACTTTGTGCAATGCTTTCCTCTAGATAAACGATAAAGTTGTAAATTTTAGAAAAAAAAAACTTCCTGAGTAATGCAACTAAAAGGAGGAAAGAGCAACATTTTATACTTATAGATAAGTACTTCATCGTGCTTTCTATAAGATTCTAAAAGCATAAAAGGGGAATGTAACGTACATTTAGCAGAGGAATACTACTAAACAGAATTGCATCTACAGATTTCAGTCCGCATGTTAATCTACATTCATTGCTTACAATACAGAAAATTTTACAAATATAGGCTTGTTTTAGAAAGTAATAACAAATATAGTCTGGTTTTAAAATTAATTATAGAAATAGACCATTTTTTTTTTGTCTATTCAGTTGGTGATTTTCCAAAAATGACCAACGGACGATTTTCGAAAAATCGCCCAAAGGAAATAACATATTTCCTAGTTAGTGACTTTTAAAAAATCGTCAACGGATGAAAGCTTTTTGCTTTGGACAATTTTTGAAAAATTGCCCAAAAGCCTGTTATAAAACCAACCAGCAACCTACCTTCTTCACTATTAACTTTACCAAACTCATCACCAAACTCTTGAACCTTCTCAAACCCGACTTCTTCATTGAAAAACTCAAAAAAAGTCCGATTCTCGCAAGATATAATCAAAGCTTCTCAACAAATAGGTGTAATCTTCGGTAAAAGGTAATGTTTATCGACTTATATTATGTTTATGCTAAGTAAAATCCTTATTCGGAGTTGTTGTGTATACTAACCAATGTTGACGTACTCGTAGTTGAACTAGACATGGATGATTGAGAGATTGACGACGAAAGGCTGTTGAAATGTTACGATGGTTATGAAGTTCAAAGGGACATTACGCATCTAAGTGATGTAGAATTTGTTCCAGAAACGCAATTTGGGCCGATACAGCAAAAGTTTCGTTCGAAAACATCATCTCTCAATACTCGCTTATGCGAAGTTGTAGCGAACCAAAGACCGGGCAAGCAAATTTCAATTGACGGTAAAATACTAAGTCCTGCTAATCCTGTAGGTCCTACGCTACCATCCGGTGCATATCCAGTTTGCCGATGTGGCGATGAATGTGTGGTTGTAGTAGCCAAAATTAAAACTAATGTCGGACAAAGATTTTGATGTTGTGCTTTGTACGTAGATCACATGATGAATCCTGAGAAGTGGGGTGCTGTAATTTTATGAAGTGGATCGATCCTCCATTGTGTGCTTGAGGAGTGGAATACGCCCTCGAAAAAGCAAGCTAAGTTCGGCGTTTGAAAAAATTAGCTGAAGAAATGAATAGTAAATGTTGGTAGAGAAAAAATGTAATCTTTAGCTTATGTTCGCAATGGATACGTTTGATAAACTGTTTCTGATCAAGAACCCTGTGTTGGGTAGTTTATTTATTTTCATGTAATTAATGAATATTTTCATCTTTCGTAGAGTGTATGTTATTAGTTTTGTGTTATTAGTTCTATATGTTATTAATACTCTGCAATTGATGGATATTCTCATATTTCGTAGAATGTATTTTTGATTTTCTTTGAAATTGATGGCTATATCCATATAATTGTCATAGGATGAGTTTCCATGGTCTTATAGAGTTGTTTGGAGGAATCTATAGAGCATGCACGATAGAGTAATTCCGGTATTGTTGTAGGATGTGTTGGTGCAGTAAATATGTTTGGATTTTTCAAACAACTCTATCACTTCTACCTTGTATTTATTTTAATTGTCATTACATAGCCAACATGATTGAAATTTTTCCACTCACTTTTAAACAATCAAGCTACAACAACAACAACAAAGCCATTTTTCCCAAACAAGTTGGGGTCCGCTAGAGATGGAACCCGAAACTAGGTGACAAGAGTAATTTAAAGGTTATAATAATAACAATAGCGATAATAAAATAAAGTCAAATAAGTAAATTAGTAATAATAGTGACTAAGTAAAAAAAATAAAGATAGAAATACAAATGTAAAAAAAAAATCAATTTTCATTGCTTTTTAATCAAATTCGAAGCGCATTCGGACCTTGGCTTCTACATCCGAAATAGTGGAGGATATTGGTAATGCATTTATCTCCAATTTCATGATTTAGGACATTTTTAGGGTTTTCTTGATTTCATATTTTTGCAAGACTTTGTGAAACCTATATGTTGTAGATTACATTAAGGGGTTTCTGCAAGTGAATGTTCGTTCAATTGCATATACTTTAGTATAGATTGAAGAATATTAAATTTATGATAATTAAGAGTTGAATACATTAATCTTTGTGGTGTAGATTACATCGAGATGGAGCCCGGTCCAGTAGACCCGAGCGTGTTGTACTTACAACATATAGACCTCGCGTCTAGTGAAGCGTATATGATGGTAATTTCCTTTGAGTTTCTTTTCACAAATTGTGTAAATATTAATATATGTACATGTAATGTCAAACAGAGCGAAGAAGCAGATTTCACCATTGATCGCTCTATTTCTCTCAAGAAAGTCACTTTACATCATCCTAGAGTATTAGAGGAGATTGATCGAGCGGGCTTTTCGACAGTAGTGCGGTTAGGTTACCTCCAGTTAGATCATCATCTGGTCACAGCTCTTGTCGACAGATGGAGACTTGAGACATCTACATTCCATCTTCCTATCGGAGAGATGCCGATCACATTTGGGGATGTGGTCGTGCTTTTAGGTTTGCCTATAGAAGGCAATCCAATGACAGGGTGAGAACCATCATGATTATATTCAGTTGTGCACGAATTTGCTCAGTATTACTCCTCCTCCGCAACAAGTTAGGGGTAACGACATGGTAGAAGTGAAATGCTTTAGATGCGTTGTAGCTGATGATATACCTGTCGATGCTAGAGAGGTTCAGATCCAGTTGTTGGCTCGAGCCATTATTCTGTACCTCATTACATCATGTTTGATGTGCGATCATTCCAAAAATCGCGCGGACTTTAAATGGCTACCATATTTAGCCGATTTCGATCAGTGCGCCCACTACTCATGGGGTAGAGCTGTTTTGGCGTACACCTATATGGAGCTCTCCAATCTTGCTTTTATGGTGACTAAGCTTATAGGCGGGTGTTTGACGCTTGTTCAGCTACACGTATACGTTATCTTTCTACTTCTGTGTTAGACCATTTTTATAATATGTTTTAAGTTGCTATATTGTTTTTTCCCTATAGATTTGGTCATGGACATATCTACCTGTCGGACGGATCAAGTCTGAAATGTGTTCGTCGATCACACACACCCTCTTGGATCTCGGAATAACTTCTTGTTTTTTGAAAATTGATTTTTTAATTCGAAATTTTTTTACGCTAAAATATTGTTTCTTCACCTGTTGACAGATGGATTGGTCCAAAAAAGACCTCTCAGATCCTCCGACGGAATGTACGTTGTTACCGCAACGAGCTAGATGTTCTAGACCTAGCTGCGGTGACCTGGACTCCATACACGCAGGATGTATTGGAGGGTCTTCCGGCTATATGTACAGCCACTAGATATCTGTGGACTGCCAGGCTTCCACTCATTTTCATTACTCGTTCTGCACACCACCTACCCGATGGGGTAAAGCGCCAGTTTGCAATGGCGTAGCATATTCCAGAAAACGCTCCAATTTGTATTGACGAGTATCATATGGGGGAAATTGCAAATGCTATGGAGATATGGAATCAGCGCCATTTGTTTACGCAATTTGAGATAGAGCCGATCACCCCTCTAGAGAAATATATACGGTGGTATTGGCATATCACGCGTAGATATGTTCTTCAGGCGCCTGTACAGGCTGTTCCCCACCATCCATACAACCCCCGTGCCCCTCTTGAGAGAAACGTTGTAAGTATACTTAACCCCGTTAATTTAAATATATTTTGAAATAAAGATAACTAATTCTCTTTTCGTTCTACAGGCTGATGACGTTTATAAGGCATTGGAAACCGTCGAAAGGCTCGAACAACGTCTAGATCACGATGCGCAGTCGAAGGAGATGTGCATGAACATCAAAAATATTCTACGCACAGTCTTGGGAAGAAACAAATTAGACAGGCCGAGATGTCCTTCCCCCCATACCTCCACCACCAGTAGACATACCTCCACCTCACGGGAGGTCACCGCCACTCCTACTTACTTATAGTCGGCGACACAGAAGAGGTGAAGGAACTTCGTTCGAAGGACCTTCGACGTCACAACACCTGAAAGATTTCACCCATGGACCTTCTCAACCGCCATGTACATTTGATCCTTCCACCGAGATCAAGGAAGAAGGGTACATGTCCCAATGTCCGGAACGTCGTCGTCCTCGTACGCATATGGAACTTCATCGCTTGCGTAGATGATACGTGCATTATATTGGATATGGCTACGTACTTTTAAGTGTGTTGTGTACAGTATAATTGTATTATTGTCGTGGACGTGGACATGCATTTGATAGTTTATTATATACATTGCAATGTGAATTAAAGATGTTATTGTGTGGCTTTCATGTACAACTTATGTGCGATGCAGTGGAATGTGAATTAAAGATGTTGTTATATGGTATGGACATGCTTTTGATATTTGTGTGCGATGTGGCTTTTATGAACAACTTGCTGCTGTTTTTAGCAGCAGGTTGGTACTGGCGATTTTTCAAAAATTGCCAGTTGGTGATTTTTAATAAATCACCCTTATCCTGCAGCTGTTACAAGACAGCAGCAATTTTTTTCATATATAACAAACAAACCATAGACCTGTAATAAATTTCATTTGAAAAATTGTCGAACAGCAGCATACAACATGACTTGTAAAGCAGAAAGTAGAGTTTAATTACATAGAAGTTAAATTATACAAACACATCTGCACAACATTAGTACATCGCTTACGATTATGGCCTAGCACACCGCATTTGCTACACCTGTTTGATTTGGACGACAGGCCTTCATCCATCACACCTTTGATCCTTGTAGACCGTGGCCTCCCCGGTTGTCATCTCATAGTCGGAGGCAATACTGAGGACCATTATATGTGCTCCAATATCTCCTATCACGCACGGGATGAAACTCAGGATTATAAGCAGCTTTGTAACTGCCAATGGAGTACCAGCTTGACGCTAAGTCATGATGTGCTCTATTAGCCTCATCTGTTTGTGCCGAACAAGCTTTCATTACATGAGAGTATGGTATCTTCTGCAGTATTGGAATGTTGCATGTGCCCGAGCAGTTGGTGTCATCGATTATAACTTTGCACTCATTACCAAAGTAGTGAATTACCTGCCATTCAGTTTGACTAAATCGTACTAGTCTGCAGCGACGCGCTTCATTGGCTCTTTCTGCATTTTTGGCTTCCCACTTTGGAGTCAAGCGTGTCGCTAGTTCATCTGCAATTTGACGACGCTTGCAGAAATATTCAACTGAGCAATAGGATGTTCGTGCAACCAAAGCCTTTGTAGGTAGCGATCTAGCTCCTTTCAATACATCGTTAAAACTTTCAGAAGCATTATTTGTCATTACATGAAAGCGTCCTCCATCATCTTTGCACAAAGCCTAGTTTTCTTTAAAATTTTCAGACTTCACTCAATCCACTCATGCGCACGCCTACTTGTTGCTTTGAGCTCTTCTCTAATTTTCATGTACTCAACTAGCTCGGATGCGCACGCTGTTGATTAAAATAATTTTGCCAACCGCTTCTCTCTGAATCATGCCGCTCGGAAGTGGGTTTTTATATGTCTTGCACAATAACAATGTTTGTGCGGTTGTCGCTATTTTCCATGTAAAGCTTTTGGAATTCCTTTCATCCTAGTGGATATGAAAGTAATACAATGACCGTGAACAGTATACATAAATTCTAGCATGCAAGAAAAAAACCAACGTCAAGAATCACATGACTTCGATTCAACTGCTGTGTATGCCAAAGTAAAAAGACAATCATTTGCATCTACCGCGGTTGCAACAAGCAATGTGCCTTTGTATTTACCATACAAGTGTGTCATGTCAATACATAACAAAGGCCGACAATACAGAAAACCTATAATGCAAGGCCCAGATGCCCAAAAAGCGCGATCGAACACTCCCACTGCATCATTTGTCACATGACCTATAGAGCCAGGGTTCGTTCTTTTTATCTCATCAAAGAACTGTGGTAAATTCGAGTATGATTCTGCCCAAGCACTTGAATTGTACCAGCTGAAATATTCATATCGTCTTTGACAAAAGACATGATTTTTGTCACAAGAAATTTCGAAGTTGCTTGCTTATGTTTGGAATTAACTATTGGGTTGACATAAGTGTGTTCGCTTGGATACTTCCGTCCCATCATCCCGACTCGGATTTTTTCGAAACTATGGCATGTATTCTCCAAGGACAATTACCTTCAACGTTGCATATAGTAGTATATTGTGTTTTGTTTGACTTGATTGGTTTGTATGAAACAGCATGTAGAATTGACCATTCCGTTAGTTTTTGAAGAAACTTCTCTATTATCTCAAAAACCATTGTAACACTAAACCACCTTGAACGCAAGCGGTTAAAAATCGTTCGCCGAAAAATTGAAGATTACCAACAACAGATCTTGTCAACATTTGAGCGGTGAAAAGATCATCATCCAAAGGCACTTCCATCTCTGGTTCATCAATATCTGCATCATAGTCATCTGCTATAGATTCATGGTTCAACGACTCGTTGTTAACTTGCATTCTTTGTATCCAAGAGTCTTTATTAACATTCATAGAAGCAACAACCATGCTATCTACGTGACGTTCTTCACCCACGGCTTCATTCCCACCAACGTCCATATCATTGTCAAAATTTGTACACGGAGAATGGGTGGATGGTCTAGCACTCCATTGTGCACTAGAATCAACTGTCATATACCTGATTGAAATATTGAAGTCAACTAACTGGCAATAAATACCAAATGATATGAAAAATATAGCTCAATCTATAAACGTACCTTTGACTCATATCATATAGTTCAGATGGATTATGATACATTGACTACGACAAATTTACATTAACATATTCATCGCTTTCGTCATGCTGAATGTCTTGCTGTTGGAAGCAGTTTAAATTACGGCGAAGCATATAAAAAAATTAACTACATAATAGTACATCTGCCAATTCATCAAAAAAAATTATCTCGCACTCGTATTTGCATCCCTAGGCGGATTGCAATAAATTTTACTTTGTTGCATAAATTGATGCGAGTTTTCATACGGCATAAACCCGTACCGCATAGATGGAGGACGGTATCTTCCATTGGTTGCATAAGGATTATTATAGTTAGGAGATACGTAACCAGTAGATGAATCCGCAATCTCCAACATCTATGTATAATATCCAATTTCAGTACTCACGACATGAGATGCTACCTGTTGTTGCTTTGCAACTTTCCCTGCAGCTTCTTTTAATTCCGTCAATTTGCAACATTTTCGCACTCTTTCTGGTTTACAAACACCACCAACATATTTACCATTCCTTTGATCATCGACAATTAGTTCGCCGTCGTAGTAGCAAAGCATATGAATCATATTTCTCATCGTTTTACAAAATAATATACAAATCATTTGGTACGTACACATTAAACCAATTTCAACCTTAATATAACCAATTACTAAGTTCACCATACTTCAGAAATTAGACAAAAAACAAAAGTTTACTGATTTTACCTTCAACTAGATGAAATTTGATAAGAAACTCGACTGAATCTATAGATTTAGCACTAAACCAAGATTTTAAAGAATATGAATATTGATTTCAGAATAAAGCTGCCATTAGAGATTTTGTTTTTCCAGTTTATAGAAAAGGTGGAAGTGAGAGAGAAAGATAGGTTGTTGATTGGGTTAGTTAAACCATTGGGAGATTTTTCAAAAATCGCCCAAAGCAAAAAAGCTTTCATCTGACAATTTTCAAAAAGTCGCCAACTAAAAAATATGTTATTTCCTTTGGACGACTTTTTGAAAATTGAAAATCGTCCGTTGGCAATTTTTTGAAAATCGCCAACTGAATAGACCAATAAAAAGTGGTCTATTTTTATAATTAAATTTAAAACTGGGTTAATTTTGTTATTACTTTCTAAAACAAACCTATATTGGTAGAATTTCCTACAATACCAAATCACTATTTTCATAAAGAAAAAAAACAGATGTAGTGTCACGACACTTTTCCGTATGGATTTAAACTGACCTCAACCACACCCGTCGGTCAAATTGCACGAGAAGGCGGATAGTAAAAGAAAGAAAAAAGGAAGAAGATAAAAAGAAAATAGAACACAGAATCTTACAGCGAAATGAATAATCTATAATATAAACAAGTCTTTACATAAAACAAAACTGTAACTTTAAAAACGTATGCAGACTTAAATCAAAATATACACCCATTTAGCACGGACAATTATAACAATTATGCCCTTATAATTTGCTAATAAACACAACTAAATGCAACGGAATATAATCATATACGAAAATACGTCTCTGACATCCCAGCTCCTCTCTTGAGCCTTCTAGTCTTCCAACTAAACCTAGAAATATGCTCGGTCTGACCCGAGCATATAAGAAAAACCATGCCCGGATCAGTCTGGTAAAACCAGCATGAGAAACACACTCAATTTTGAATTATTAAAGTTTCCAAAATCTTTTGAAAATCAATGGTATCTCGTAAGATCACGCCACAAATAAACATGTCGGGTTTTCCCCACGATAACCAAAACATTTTATATTCTGATATTATTATAGTGTTTAAATACAAATACTTATTCAAATAGCTGAAATGCTTGCATCTCACGTTCAACATAGTTGGGCACAATCAAAACCGTATGGACGCTTATTAGTGATTGTGTTTCATACAATGGCAGGGCTACTAGGTTAGCGTCTGTCACAAGACCGGAGCTACCCCTTACTGGATAGTCCGAATAAGATCACCCCACGGTTGGGATTAGCAACCACCCACACAGTTGAGATCAAGGGACTCTAGACAGGGATGACCTTACCCTAATTGCGTGCTACCCACTTAGTCTTGCTGCACCTCCCATGTTTTAGCCATTCCCGGTTGATGAGGCTTGAGGCTATTATTATCTTTTGCGCACACATTCGCTTAGAATGCTCACCGTCCTCTACTGACGATGGTCTGATAGCATTGCTCCAAACAAGTCTGTTCCCGGTCCAAACGGGACCGAAGGCACTATTCCCTACTACATCCATTTGGAATTTACCCTCAGGACTAAAAGTGATTAGCCCTTGCACTTCACTGCTCCATCTTCAATTCTAAGCTCTTTTCTTCATCACGAAAACGTCTCGATTGGATCGATGTGGTTTTCGAATAACTTATCCGATCACGGTCTCTTCGAAACAACGTTCGCTATTTCCGGTAAACTCAACCCTGGTTCTTTAGAAAATACACTGATGAAAATAAGAACGGAGATCACCTCCTAACCGTTAGAGGACAAATTTCCTTATAATCGTCCTAAAGAACGACGATTTTATACGTACAATATAGCACCTCGAACGGTAACTGCACCATATAAACCCCGAGTTTCCTATAGATATTCCCAAAGTTATATTGGATCCAAATCTGATAGTCGGTTATTTAACTATCAAAATACAATAAAATCAACCAAAGTTTCATTTCTCATTGCAATCATTAAGCCTCATTTAATTTAAAATTCCAATAAATTTAAAATTACTTAATCGAACAACATATGCGTATCTCACCGAATAAGTATATTCACGAAACCATTCTTTCCAAATATTTGAAAGAAAACATTTCCCAAATCATAAATCTGGCGAGACTACTGCGGTATTTAACCATGGTATGTGCAACCTCTCTTGTTTATGAATAAAGCTCTGGTACAAATCTATTATCTTATATAATGCATGAAACTATATTTGTAGTTAAAGTAAAGGTTGCTAATCTGGATAAAGCATTCTGGTTTGAAGAGATTATAGGAGATAAAACATGTTTTATTCTGCTGGCTATGATTTTAGAAATGCATTTGTAAATAACATTACAACATGTTATAGGACAAAATTAAAAAAATGCTGGTTGATTGAAGAGATCTAGGAATCGAAGACATCCTCACCAATTATATATCATGCATATTTATAGAATAAGGCGTTAAAGCCATCTGGCCCAAGAGAAATAGAGACGCTCATAGAAAATATGGATTGTTTTATTTTAAGAGAAGAAACCTCACTAATGAGGAATTGTTTTGATGCTTCATAAATTCTAGGCAAGTTGAATTGGAAAAGGAAGACAATGATATGGAGATAGGATTGAGGTTAGCAAGAATTCATTTAAAATAATCAAGAAATGTAACCTGAATACATTTTAGATTATCACAATACTGATTATTTTTATCAGAAATGGACTATATGTTGTTACCTGACTGCTTTATCTTAAAAGATTTATGAAAGTATAAAATATTTTCGTCATCCAATTTATCCCCATGGCCTTATTTTTTTGATCGGTAATTTTACCTCTTCCTGAATAGTTGTCCTCAGAGCATCTTTAAGCTTGTGTTCTTCATTGGATAAAGAAATACCAGTGGGATTTGAAAGTATGGAAGTTTGGATATTTGTAAAAGTTTTTTTAAGTTTGAAAAGAGTTAAGGTCATCACTATAGGTCTTATGAGCCCACCTTTCAAAGTGCCATTTAATTTTCTTGATTTAGCCTGCAAAATGAACTTAGGGTTATCATATTGAGCGACATTTCAAGAATCCATAATAAGTTGTCTAAAATTTGAATACTCAGTCCACGAGTTAAAAAATCAAAATAAGAATGAAATCTCATGCGAGCTTTATCCCATCCAAGATAATTAGAGAGTGATCAGATAAAGAAGGGGTAGGAAAATGGACAACAAGGTTACACCACGTTGATAAGGATGTGGTAGGTTCTGTCAAGCCTGCAAAAAGTTTCATAGCCCTTTATATTGTTGTCGGTTCAAGTAAAGAAATAACAAGTGAACTGAAATGAGATCGGAGCAGTGAATGCATTTGCTGAGAGGCTTGTAGATTAATATGAAACAGGAGTACTACCTGACTTGTTCAAAGCATATTGTATACAATTCCAATCTCCAAAACACATCTAAGAGGTAGATAAAGGATCTAGAGAAGGGATAAGATCAAACATAACTTGTCTATGTTCCTTGTTATTTTCAACATAAACAGAAGAGAAATGAAGAGAGCAATTGGAAGGGATGTGAGTGACTAAAGTATAGATTAATTGTCTATGAATTAGGAGGGGAGAAATAAAGAAAATGCTAGGGTTCTATATGATAAGTAATCTACCATACGCCGGGGCTTGGAAAAGGTTGATAAATTTTGCAATTTTGGAAGAGAGATCAATGACGACCCGCCTTTCTGACGGCAGAAAGATGGGTCGTCACAGTTGGTATCAGAGCATAAGTTGAGATAATACCTAGGCTCTGGAGTAATATCTATCTTGAGAGTGCGTATTTGTATTTTCATATAATTATATACCTATCTAAATTTGTTGAGTTACCTGTTCAGGTGGCTAACATGAGTTCTGGAAGGAGAGGCAGAGGTAGGGGCAGTACCTCGACTGATAATGGGCGAAGTCAAACTGCTAGTGAGGCTGTAGATCCTGTATCGTCTCAGGTTAGTTTACCGCTTTATGCAAGGACTTCATTAACCTTGGAGGTAAACCATTTAAAGGGTCGGAGACTATAATTGAAGTCCAAGCTTGGCTACGCTCTTGTGAGCGCATCTTTAAGAGTATGAAGTTGTCTGATGAACGAAAAAGGGAAATGGCATCATGGCGACTGCAGGAAGGTGCAGCAGCCTGGTGGGATACAGCGATAGCAAACATCTCTGAGGACGACATTTCTTGGTAAAGATTTAAAAAGTTATTTGAGGAGAAATTTATGCCAACAACAGGGAAAACTCGTCTGTACCAGGATTTTCTAAATTTGAAGCAGGGAAGCATGTCTATATCTGAGTATGAGACCAAATTCAATGAACTTTCTTGCTATGGACCAGGGCTCATTCATACTCCCCTCAAAAAGAACGAAATGTTTGTGCAAGGCTTGAGACCAGAATTTCATGAAAAGATAACGGCGCATTTGAAAGGATCTTTTGTTGATTTAATTGATATGGCTCTGAGATATGAGGATTTGATGAACAAGAAACCAGTTGCACCAGTAGCAGCATCGGGAGGGAATATTGCTAATCCAAATAAGAGGAAGTTCAATCCCAATTGGAGGAAGCAGAACAAGAAGAAGCCTGGAAGTAATAACGGACCTCGCAAATGCTATATATGTCAACAAGAAGGTCATTTGGCGAATAAGTGTCACAGGAAAGGATTTCAGCAGCAGCAGCAGCGGTCGTATCAAATTGGACCGGGTTCGACTTTGGTTCAAAGATCTCTATGCTTCAATTGTCACCAACCAAGTCATATGATCAAGGATTGCCCGTTACTTCTTAAAGCTCCGCAAAATAAGGTATTTGCTTTAGAAGGTGCACCATCTACTTCATCTAAAAGCAAGAGAGTATTGGAAGGTACATTACTTTTAGATGGCAAGTATATTAAAGTTTTGTTTGATTCGGGTGCTTCTTTGAGTTTTATTTCTTTGGAATATGTAGAGAAGTTCTTTCTTACCCCTAGTACTATAGACTGTCTCATCTTTGTATCTAATCTTATAGGAGGGGTAACCAAATTGGATATGATCTGTTGGGATTTGAAGATTTCCTATCTGTCCCATAGTTTTTCTTGTGACCCTTGTGTTGAATTTTAAAGGGTTTGACCTTATATTGGGGATATATTGGCTTGATAAGTATAAAGCAATCCTAAATTGTGATGAGAGAACGGTTTTGTTGGAAACCGATTTGGGTAGAATTGCTAGAGTGACGTGTGATAATTTCGGAATTCACTTGAGTAGTCTTTTGCATGGAATTGAGACTTCTCAAGAGAAGGTTGAAGATATCGATGTGGTCCAAGATTTTCCTGATGTATTCGAGGAAGTCAAATGTTTACCTCTACATCGAGAGATAGAGTTTCGCATTGATTTGATTTCAGGAGCAGTGCCAGTGATTCAGCCTAGTAGGAGGATGGCTCATAGGGAGAGGGAGGAGTTAGTTAAGCAAACTCAGGATCTTTTGGGGAAGGGGTTGATTAGCCCCAGTTTTTCTTGTTGGGGCTCTGCTGCGGTATTTGTCACCAAGTCGGATGGATCACTAAGGTTCTGTGTGGATTATAGAGAATTGAACAAAGTGACTATCCGTAATAAATATCATCTCTCTCGTATTGATGATCTCTTTGACTGGTTGCATGGAGCTTCTGTCTTTTCTCAACTGGATTTAGCATCAGGTTTCCATCAGTTAAGGGTAGGTGAGGACAGTATTCCCTTGACTGCATTTAGGGGATCAAATTGTTTCTATGAGTGGTTGGTTATGCCTTTTGGGTTAACCAACGCTCCTGCCTACTTTGTTGACCAGATGAATCGAGTCTTTCGAGATGTATTGAATAAGTTTGTTCTGCTATTCATTGATGATATCCTGGTCTACTCTAAGTCTGAAGAAGAGAACAAGCAGCATTTGAAAATTGTGTTGGAGACACTGAGGAGGCATGTTTTGAAGGCGAAATTCTCTAAGCCATTTCTGGAAATCGAAAGTCAAATTTTTGGGGCACATTGTTTCTGGTGAAGGTATCTCTATAGATCTAGCAAAGGTTGAGACTATTCTGAAGTGGAAGCAACCGTAGACACCGACTGAAGTTCGTAGTTTTCTGGGATTAGCTGGCTACTACAGAAAGTTTATCAAGGACTATTCCAAGATTTCTTCGCATCTAACCAAGCTGACAAGGCAAGGAGCTAAGTTCAAATGGACACCCCAGTGTGAAGAAGCTTTTCAAGAGTTGAAGACGAGGCTAACCAGTGCACCAGTGTTAGCTATTCCGGATGGGAAGAGCAAATTTGAGGTTTATACAGATGTCTGTATAGTTGGACTGGGAGCAGTTCTGATGCAGAATGGTAGGGTAATTGCGTATGCGAGTCGGCAGTTAAAGCCACATTAAAAGAACTACGCTACGCACGATCTTGAGTTGTTAGCCATTGTTTTTGCTTTGAAGATCTGGAGACATTATCTTTTGGAAGAGAAGTTCGAGTTGTTCACGGATCACAAACCGTTGAAATATCTTTTCCCTCAAAAGGATCTTAATTTGAGGCAGCAGTGATGGGTCGATTTTCTGGCATCATATGATTTGGATATACTGTATACCCCAGGAAAGGCGAATGTTGTAGCTGATGCTCTTAGCAGGAATGCAGTTCTGTCTCTTTTGGAAGTTGTTTCATCTCTTATTGAAAGGATTTTAAGCAAGCAAGAATCTGATAAAATGTTGAGAAGAATCATCAGAAGAGTTAGGAAAGGTCAGTATCCCAGTTTTAAAATTGATGGCCAAGGAACGTTGAGGATTAACGGGAGGATTTGTGTTCCGAATGATAGAGATCTGAGGCAGGAGGTGTTGTCACAGAGTCATCGCTCCAAACTGAATATCCATCCGGGAATATCAAGGATGTATAAGGATATGAAGAGAGTCTTTTGGTGGAAGGGCACGAAGGAAGATGTAGCTACTTTCGTTAATAGTTGTGCCATCTGCCAACAAGTGAAAGGAGACCAGCAGAACTCAGCTGGATTATTGCAGCCTTTAAAAGTTCCAGATTGGAAGTGGGAGATGATTTCAATGGATTTCATTGACGGTTTTCCTAGAACCAAGAAAGGAAACGAAGGAATATGGGTTATTGTGGATTGTTTAACTAAAAGCGCTCATTTTATACCCGTTAAGGCAACTCGTACTACAACTTCTCTAGCAGAGATTTTCTTGAGGGAGATAGTCTGATTGCATGGTATTCCAGTCAGTATAGTAAGTGATCGAGATCCTATCTTCACCAGCAAATTCTGGGAGGCTCTGCAATCAGCTATGGGAACGAGTTTGAGATTGAGTACAGCCTATCATCCTCAGACAGATGAACAGACGAGAGGCTTAATCGTATTCTAGAAGATATGCTGCGAGCTTGTGTTTTGGATTTTGGTGAATCGTGAGAAGACCATCTTCATCTAGTGGAATTCTCTTATAATAACAGTTACCAAGCAAGTATTAAGATGACTCCTTATTAAGCTTTATATGGAAGACCGTGTAGATCCCAACCTATAGGATAGAGTCGAAAGATCGTCTTATGCTTGGACCAGATTTGATTTGTGAAGCTTCTGCGAAAGTTGAGCTTATAAAGAAGAGAATGAAAGCTGCTCAGGACCGTCAAAAGAAATATGCAGATAAAAGGCGAAGACAATTGGAATTTGAGATTGGAGATTTAGTCTTTGTCAAAGTTTCCTCGATCGAAGGAGCTATTAGATTCGAAAAGATGGAAAAACTTGTCCCGAGATATATTGGACCATTCCGAGTGCTGGAAAGGATTGGTGTTGTAGCTTATAGAATTGAATTGCCAGAACGGATGTCTGAAATTCATAATGTATTTCATGTATCCCATATAAGGAAGTTTGTCCATGACCCATCATTGGTTGTAGAAACAGTAGTCCAGAAAGATTTGGAAGTCGAGCCCAACTTGACTGTGGTCGGGAATCCAGTTCGAATTGTTGAACAAGACGAGAGACAACTTAGGAGCAAAGTAGTAAAGCTTATCAAAGTGCAGTGGAGCGAGAATCCCAGAGATCGTACCTGGGAAACTCTGGATAGTTTTAGGAAAGCTTATCCATATTTGTGTCCGAATAGCTAGTGATGTTTGTTAGGATAAATTGTTTGATCGTTTGCTAATGTATGGATGATATGTATGATTGGATTGTTGATATAAAAGCTTTTGAATTAACTTTTGTATTAAATTTCGAGGACGAAATTCTTTTAAGAGGGGAGGAATGTAACGACCCGGGATTTTGACAATAATGTTCTAATAAGTATTTAATCTAAGTTAAATAAAATACAAGCTTTTCATTTTATAAACAGATAGGACTTTGGACATTTACTAGTTATTTATATATATGTATGTATGTATGTATGTATTTTGGAGGAAACTCTGATTTGAAAATTTAAAATAAAATCTTTCAAAAATATTTTAAATAAAATCTACCTTATTCGATTTAATTAATGCTCTACATTATCAACATTTAATTTGAACATGTGCATATGAATGAGATATAGATAATAATGTTAAATTAAAATAAATTCTATCAATATTAAATATAAGTATAAAATATAATCATAAAAATATATGGATATGAATTAAGTGTTTGATGGTTAAACTTAAATAGAAACATAAGGTAATTCTAGTATAAATACATATGGAGATTCATATGGTATGCAAGACAAAACAAAAATATCTACATACAAAAATCAAATGGGATAAGATGTAAACATATAGGGTAACATATGCATTATCATTTCAATTTTCAGAAAACACAAAAAAAAATCTGACCAAAGGGAAGTAGCTTGTACCAGAAGCCACCCACCCTGTAAAACCTATTTTCTTTATATATACATCCATATTAGTTCTTGTTCGTTCAAACAAAGCTTAGCAAGCCTGAAATAAAAGAAAAATAAACATCATTATCTTACAAACTTAAACATCATTCAAGACCAAAACAGAAATGATTTACAGGAAAATCAAAACTGCAACATTCAAAATAAAAGTTACTCTCTGTACAAACACTTTACAGGTGAGTAAACAAAAATTTTAAAGACTTAAGTTTAATTAAAATTGTATGTATGATTCATTGATAATAATATGCTTACATATGTATGTTGTTTATATAGCTCCGTGTTTATATATGTGTTGTTCTGATTCTTCTCTGTTTTGTTCTGTTACTGAGTTAAGAAATTATTCAAAATCCAAAATATTTTCACCTAGCTATTATTAGGCTTTGAGTTTAAAACAAAATAGGTTGTTTAAACATAAATCAAGCTTTTAAATTTGTTTTCAACCTGTTAGTGAAGTATATCAACTGGAAATTTGATTTATAGAGCAACAAATAAATTTTATGTTGAATTCGAGTATTGTAAATTGCTAATTCAATTATATAGCTTGAATTTACATACAAAAATAGGATTTTTAAAACTAATATGGTGATTTTTAGTTAAGTATTCTAAGTGCAGTTCCTAGTTGAACCAAATATGCTTTTTTATCAGTTTCCGATGATCAAACAAATTTTAGATGTTGAATTTTTGTTTGAAGGTAGCTTGTTGATCAATGATTTAAGAAAAATTGTTAAAAAAAATTCTATTGCAAACAATAATGGTACGAAGCAAAATTAAGGTTTTAGCTCGAGTTTTACAGTAGTCTGGAAACGTGGTGATTTCGTCACCACGAGTTGCGTAAGGTTCAAGGGGATGATAGAGTGAGGTATCGGTGATGTGAGACCGGAGTTGTGGATTTTCTGATGGTCGGCGTGAGTTGGACGAGGTGGTTTTGGATGAAGGTGTAAGTTCGAGTTTCGAAGTGGAACTCGATTTTCGATTGGGGGTTGTTGGCGTCGAATCGTCCATGGCGATCGAGTGCCGCGACGTTGTATGACTTGCTGGAGATGGCACGGTTCGTCAGAATGTCGACGATGTGTCGTGCACGTGCATGATCTCAATTTGGTGTCAGCTTGAGTGGCAAACGACTCGAATTGATACTCGAGATAATGAATGCATTGCTTCGGTTTGGGACTCGAGTATGTGAGCATACTTCCTGTTATTTTAGTTTCAACTTAAGTTTAAATTAAATCTTACAGTAAAAAAAAGGAAGAAAGAAAAGTATGAGAAGAAGGAAGAGAGTGGACTCGGGAAAATGATGTGAGGACCTCGAGTTTAACTCGAGTAAACTAGGGGTTTTCTCGGTTTTCATTTTCAAAAGGTTAAGCCTAATAAACTTTTAAGTTAATACGTGAAACAAAGTTTAGTATTAATAAAGTAAATAATGTTGGCAAATTTTAAGTTAAGATTTAATTTAAAAGTTATTAAGGAAGGTTTTCAAATGTAAGATGAATAATTAATTTATATTGAATGAAATTTAATTTATAATTGTAATTAACTAATAATTTGAGATTAAATAAATTTGTAATTAAGATTGGTATTAATAATTAAGTGTTTAATTCATTTGCAATTAAATTCTATTAATTAATCATTAAGGTTATTAATTAATAATTAAGACATAATTAATTAAGTGAGCAAAATGTAAATTAATTAATAATAAAATAGTAATTAAGAAGTAATTAATAAATTAAATGGGTTGATTAATTAGTGAATAATTAAACAGGATAAAATGGTTTATTCTTAAGTAATTAATTAAGTTTAAGTTAATTAAACTAATTTTGGTATGAATTGATGATTCCTGTTTGATTGATTGTAATAACCATTTGGTGATATTTTGTGATACTCTGTGGTATACCTCGATATATCTGTGATATTTGAATATGATTTATCTGTGATAATGTTATGTGAATTCAAAGTGTTGAATTAAATTGTTTAAACTATTAAACAATTTGGCCTTATGTGAATTCAAAGTGTTGAATTGAATTGAATTAAAATGATCAATTAAATTGTTCAAAGTGTTGAATTAAATTTTTGAGTAATTAATTAAGTTTAAACAGATCGTCACAGATCATGGTTTATCTTAGCTTCAAAGATCATAAGAAGTTGAAGGTTGTGGACATGAATATGGATCTACATTTCAATGTTTTTGTCATAAGACAGGGCATCTCTTCTATTCCAATAGCATGTGTTATCAATCATTATAACAATAATGATTTGAAAGCAGGTATAGTTGAAACACTACCCGCAAGATAAAAGAAATCAAAAGGTTCTAAACCAGTTTGATCAATATAAAATTCCTCCCTTTGTCAACGTCAGATAGCAGTGAAAAATAGAAAATAATTTTCTTAGATATACCTCTTCTTTTGCATGGTATTCAGATGGATAAAGAGACCGCAGGATCATTTTGAGGAAGAAGATCTTAAAATATGATTAGGAGGTTTATAGAGTGATGTAAGGTGAATGCTAAAATGATAATGATGGATCAGGAAAAGTAGACGAGTGACATTGTGATGTGGAAGGTTGATGTAAATTTTGGAAGACAATGTGCATATCATATCAAGGGAATAAGGTATATTTTGAGTTACTATTTCTATTTCAAAGGCAAATGAAGCTTAAAAGGTGATTGGATGAGGGTTAGGATTTGTGATTGAAAAGGAATAGGGATCAAGGTTGAGAATATAATTAGTTGCATGAGGGGAATGAGGTTAACCATTAGGGTTTTAAAGTAAAATATGAAGAATGGAATTCGAAGTATCATAACATGCATCTATGCCAGCGACGTCAGCTTTAACAGTGTCATCAATAAATTGACCATCCTCCAACCGATCAAGCACAACAAATTTATTAGATTTTAAGTAGGATATATCCTCTAAAGTTGATTTTCTTGACTCAGCCATACCATTACATTGATCAATATTTTGATCTTGAATTTCGATTTGATAGAAATGCCCCAAGCACAAGTAATATTTTGCACTTGCTCAGTGTGTTAGGTTGTAGTAGTAGTATGGTTGTTTTCATTGAAACATTTGCCTTTTCATTGAAACATTTGCCTTATCAGACTTGCCATGAGAAATCTTTCTCCAAGTTAGGTGATGCTTTTTCTGTTTTCTTTTAAATTCCACAAAATTACCTATACACACATGAACTAAACTGTTAATTAGTTATTATTTACACACAAGAATTCTTCGAAACCATGATAATTATTTATTTGGCTTATTCAGCCAATCATATAATAAAATCTTGATGGATAAAGTAAATAAAGAGAATTAACTGTTAATTAGTTAATAAACATTATTTTATTGTTTTACTCTACAGCATACGTTTTACCTATTATTGTTGGACTGATAATTTTATTTACTTCATCGTCCAAATATTTTATTATATGATTGACTGTGTAAACGAAACAAATAATAATAAAATATCCGAAGACTTATCAACCCACCAATCTAACATGGTTACGCTCCACATCATGAAAACTTTGACCATGCTAGAATACAGAACTTTGCGCAACGCTTTCCTCTAAATAAAAGATCAAGTCGTAAAATGCAACTAAAAGGGGGAAAGAGCAGCATTTTATCCTTATAGATGAATATTTCATCGTGCTTTCTATGAGATTCTAAAAGCAAAAAAAGGAGAATCCAGTTATCCCTGTATCACTAAACATGCTGACATTGAATCCTTCAATATCTAAACGCTAACACATTGGTGATGAAAAATGTATCCTTATGACAAACAGATAAATGCTTCATCATGCATTCTATATGAATCAAAAAACTAAAAGGGGAATATAATGGAATACTACTAAACAGTTTTGCATCAACGGATTGCGGACTGCAGGTCGATCTATTATCTGCGTTCATCGCTTACAATCTTCCAACACTATTTTGGAAAAAAAAATAAAACAAATATAGGCTAATGGGACATGCAGTTCATCTAGGAAGAGATGAAATTGAAATTAAGTACTGAATAGCACAAGTGTATGGGCGACAGATCAAAAGAGGTCAACTGAAAATTATAGCTACTCTGGGAAAGTTGCCTTATACGCGAAAAAAAAACAACAGATAACAAGAATTAATTGAAATCAAAAAATAATATCATGAAAAAAACAGGTATCAAAAGGATTATATTAACAAAGGAGAATGGACTCAGACATCCAAGGAAGGAATGAACAGCATAAGCTCTCAAGCCGGGCGAGGCGAAAGCTCTTAGGCGGCCACTGCGAATGTTCTGAGAAACGAGCCTTTCTTTCTTTCATCGTCGACCATTTTTCATATGTGAAGAGAAAAATTTAACAAAAATGAACACGAGAATGGTTAAATATGAAAAATAACAGTGAATGAAGTAGGATCAGAACATTGGCTTGATTTCTCCGAGGAGAAAAAAGATAGCGCAGTATAATCAGAGTCGATCATTCGGGGAAAGGATCATCACATCACTAATTTCATTCACTGTATGGGTATTTTAGGGAAAATCAAAAACAAAACATGAAAAAAGAAGACGAGGTAGATAAAAATAAAAAAGACATCTTCGGGCGGCTGCGGATGAAAAGAACACGGAGATTGAAGACGAAGTTAAGGAGATTTATAAGAAAAACGAAACCCTAGATCTCGCTCGATTGAGATGATTAACGGGCTTGATGTTGCAATATTGACGGTACAGATTCGTCGTTTTAGTTACTCAATTTGTTTAAAACCCCTAAGCTAGAAAAGCTTATTCTACTTCAATTTATTAACCACCTTTCACTCCACGTAAAGAACGTGTTTTAGGCTACACCTTTCCATTACAATTTGTAGGAAAAAAATAATTTAGAAAAAAAAAAAGACATTTCTACTACAAAAGGTACAAACCAAAATAAGATTTTTCATATAATTATCTTCGACTTAGGCTCTATTTGTTTAAACTTTTTTGTTAATCATCATTAATCTTCTATTCAAAATTTTAATGACATAATAGAAAATTCAAATTCACCTTCAAAGGGATTGTAAATGAGGAAGAGGTTGGGTTAATTTTGCTTGAGAAAACATTCAACTCGAAGCTTTTGTTGAAGAAAATGTTTAGGTACTTTTAATTTTTTAGAATTTTAGGGTTTAGTAGGTTTTAAGGATTATTTTCATAAATTGCTTCGAACCAAATTGATTGATTAAGCAAGGCCAAGGTTGTAAAAATTACTAGACGGATGATAGGCGGTAAGCATGAACTAGAGATTAATCGTTTATGCGGAGATTGATTGGAGATTAATTAAAGCTAGACATTTTTGGATAAACTCATTGATTTTGGATAAAATAGATGTGGTAGTTTGTTTAGTGTTGATTGATCCATAATGTGATATCATAGATTTAGATGGTTTCGGAAGCAACCATGTAGATAAAATTTATTGAAACAAATATTTTGATGCTTATAAGAGGCATCAAGCCTAAATTGATGCATAAATGGTGCTTGTAAATCTGTTTGTATGCTAAGATAATATAGTAAGTCTCATCTAGGCGGATTAGTCAAAATTGTAGGTGGTAAGGCTAGCCTAGCGGTAACGATTCGTATTTTCAGGTTATCAGATTTAAATATTTAATTTATTTAAATATTTGGATTTGAATTAAATTATAATATGATATACTTTTTAAATAATTGAATTTCGACGACCTATTTTTAATTTAATTTTTAGAATTTTTCCATAATTTTTAATTTGAAAAATAAGTAAGTTTTCATTTGACGATTCTTACGACGAACGTCGGTATTTTTGATATATTACATCCATAGCACGCCCCAAATCCTTCTCATATCTTACACAATCTTTATAATATATTTTCTTGTCCTGATAAACAATTTGGCGGCTTGCATTAATTTGCTTGTCCTTCACTTTGCTTAGGAAGGAATTTGGCCATAAATCTAAATATTTACTTAAAGTAAAATGAAGCGCAGTCATAAAAAAAATGGACGTGTTTCTTTTCATTCTTTCTTTCGTTCTCCTCTGTTAATTCATGTATTCTTTTTCTCATCTTTAAAAAAATGAATGAACAAGATGCAAACATATATACTAACATGCAGGTGGAGTTTTTTTTTGAAAGAAGATAAAAAGGGCCCGGCCCAAAACAGAAACAAACGGGTATAATACCCGCAACCTCATCTCAAACCAAACTAAACCCTAGCCGACTCTTTCCACACATCATCACAAACAAACCAAGCGGCCAGAAAAAAAAGAAAATAAAAGAAAACAGCAACAATGGCCGCTCCATCTTTACTCTCTACCGCTCCTCTTATCACTGCTCTCTCCTCTTTCCCAGTAAGAAAGAGCTTCATTAAAACTTCTTCTCATGCCACTGCTACCAGTACTATACCAGAAACCATTGCGACTGTTGTTCAAAAGCGGAAAAACATTAGATCTATGGTCAACGCGACCTAGATCTGATGAAGCTTGGTGCGTTTGCTTTTATCAACCAAAGGAGGACCAGATCTCACGGCAGAATCTCTGATGGCCTCTGAATTGTTAGATCTATGGTCAACGCGACCTAGATCTGATGAAGCTTGCAGCGCTTTGCTATTACCACCCAAAAATGGCCCGGATCTCACAACATTATCTCTAGTGAACTCGAAATTGTTAGATCTAGTGTCAATACGACCTAGATCAGACGATTTCATGGCAGTAGTTTGATGAGGTTTATTGCTGTAGCTCGCAGCTCTGAAAGAGCTATTATCTTCATTAATCTGGAAGTCTCTCGGGTTTATAAGAAATGCTTCCAAATGCTTGCTACCAGCTTCGGTTTTCCAGTCTTCAGCAAGGGAAGTATATCTGGTTTGACTTTTATGAATTTTTTTTGATTTTTGCAACATGATCTTACTATATGTACTAACAGTAAGCCAAACTTGCTCTTTGCTACTGCTGCCCTTATTATGCACACGCAGATTTCTTTCTTTCCATAAGTAAAAAACTGCCGTAGTAAGAAGAATGTAAGCGTACTCAGAATCTTCTGAATTAACCTTGAATTTGCTGTTGATAATTCTGATAATATTCATGATATCCATATGTCTGTTGTCATCAATGTTTAAAGTCATTCTGATTTGATTTCATATAAAAAATGAGTAGCTGCATTCAAAGAATATATGATTAGCATTTTCATCACATAATTTGCACAAGGAACAAAGTGAATTAACATTGCTACCCCATTTATTAATCCTGTCACAGGTTGGCAATCTGTTTTTAATAGCAAAATAAGTACAGAATGCCATCTTGGGACAGTTCACTCTATTCCAAATGCACTGATACCATTCTTCAGTAGGATATTTGATTCTAATAAAGTTCCAAGTTTCTTTAAAAGAAAACTTCCCTCTGTTAGTAGCTTTCCACTCCCAGAAGTCATTCTCTGCATTTTTGTCAAATTGAATATTGCATATATTATTTTTATGAGGGTTAGTAATGGGATGAATCTGTGGGTGCCACTGATTATTAACAATAATATCAGAAACTTTCTCATTAGGCTTACCACATAAAACAAGACTATTCCACCCTACCCTATTTATAAAAGTATCATTATTAAACCAAGGATCAAACCATAAACTGGTGTTTTTGCCATCTTTAAATTTTCTATCAATAAGAGATTTCCCAGTTTCCCTACAGTCTAAAATATGTTTCCAAGTGTTTGAGTGATTATTTTTATGAACCGTGGTCCATAAATTATCCTGCTTTAAGTACTTGGATCTCATCCACCTAGCCCACAAGGAATCAGAACTAATGAATCTCCAAAATAATTTTAAATGGCAAGTATTACACAAATCTTTAAGATTTCTGATACCAAAACCCCCCTCATTTTTTGGTCTACACACATTAATCCAGCTAATTTTGTGGTATTTGCCTCTCCACAAAAAATCTGCACATCTGTTTTCCAAAATTTTAATAGTAGCAGCAGGGATTTGAAATGTTTGTAACCAGTATAAGATAATAGCATAAACCACAGTTTTAATAAGCTCGAGTCTACCAGCAATGGAAAGTAATTTGCAAGACCATGTTTCCATTCTCTCTTGAATTTTATCAATAAGAGTTGAGCAATCTGAATTCTTAATCATATTAGTAGAAAGAGGCAAACCTAAATACTTGATAGGAAGAAAACCTTCATCTATTTGTAAAATATTTAAAATTCTTGTTTGAACTTACAAGCTTTGCTAAAATAGGCTTTACTTTTGTTAACATTAAGTTGAAGCCCTGCATAAATTTTTAATTTTTCAAAAATGTATTTTATAGATTCTGCATTAACTTTATTAGCTTTGATAAACACCATAAGATCATCTGCATAGATCAGGTGATTGACACATGGCTGAATTCTATTAATAGGATGGATCTTTCCTTTCATACTTTCTATTTCAATAAGAATAGAGAAGTATTCCATCACTATAGCAAAAAGATAAGGAGACAAGGGATCTCCCTGTCTAAGTCCCCTATTAGACTTAATAAAACCTTCAGCCTTACCTTGAATGAGAATAGAAAAGGTGGGGGTGTTAATACACTCAAAAATCAAATCACAAAATTTTATAGGAAAACCCATACACACCATAATGTGACGAATAAAGTGTCTATTAACCTTGTCATATGCTTTTTGCAAATCAATCTTAATACAAACATTATCGCCCTGTTTAGTATTAAATTTTCTGACCATTTCATGAGCTAAAAGGGAGTTTTCATATATAAGCCTACCAGGAACAAAAGCACTTTGGTTTTCAGCAATAAGAAAAGGCAGAAACACTTTAATTCTATGACTGAGCACACTAGCAATAATTTTGTAAATAAAATTGCAACACGAAATTGGTCTGTAATCACCTATATCAATGGGGTTTTTATTTTTTGGAATAAGGGTAATAAAAGTATGATTAATACTTTTGAGAATTTTACCATTGTTCATAAATTCATTGACCACATCAGTCACTTGTTGCTTTATAAACTCCCAATTGTTTTTAAAAAAATTCGCATTGAAACCATCAGGGCCTGGACTTTTGTTGTCCCCAGCATTAAAAACTATAAATTTTATTTCATCAATACTTACAAAAGCCAGTAGGATTTCTGCAGCATTATTATTTAAGATATTTTTGCATATTATATCTGGGAACTCTCTTTCAATAGATTCAGAATAATAAAGTTCCTTATAGAACTTGACAGCTTCAGAAGAAATTTTCTCATATGAATTAGCTAAATTGCCCTCTCTATCAAAAATGCAGCCTATATTATTAAGGTGTTTCCTATTACTCATCTTAGCATAGAAAAACTTGGTACAATCATCCCCTAAAGTAAGCCAATCAGTCTTAGCCTTTTGTCTAGCATCAACTGATTCTTTATACATCTCATTAGACAACTCCCTTTGATTAAGAAAAAATCTATTAATATTATTCAAATCACCAGGCTTATTATCAGCATACATCTGTAAATTTTTACCTTCATTTCTCAAATCAGCAATCCTATTATTATTGAAAAGTTTATTTTTATTCTAGTTTTTAAGATTATTTTTAGTGAATTTTAGAAACATACAAAACTGAAATTGTTTGGAGCCATTACAAGAAAAATTATAACAATTTTCCATTAAACTTTTGTAATCTTCTTCTAGAACCCAACTGTTTTTGAATCTAAAAGGATATGCTTTAGTATTAACAATACTATTAATAACAAGGTTAACCAGAAGAGGAGTGTGATCACTTAAGTTCTGCTCCAAAGTAGAACATGTACTGTCAGGAAATTTATTTAAAAAGTCTTTATTATACAGAATTCTATCTAATTTGCAATGAATATTTTTAGCTAGACCAGATTTCCAAGTAAATTTACTACCACTAACAGTAGGTTCAATCAGACCAGACTCTAACATAAACTTATTGACTTTATCTAGCTTATTCTGAGGAATCTTAATCCCACCAAACTTTTCATTAACATGAAAAACAGTATTAAAATCTCCTAATACAATCCAAGGGAGATTATAAATGTAATTTAGAGATTTCAGTTTTTGCCACAAAGCATTTCTTTCAATATCTAAGTTACTACCATATACAGCAGTAACTTGTAAATAAAAACCACCAATATTTCTGAAATTACAATCAATAAATTGACTATCTTTATTAATATTTGTATTATTCCAGACATTAGAATCCCAGATAACAATAATTCTACCTTTACAGCCACAGTCATTATTATGAATTGCTTTCCAATTGCTAGATAATTTAATGCAGAATCTATCAAAGTTTTCATCATTCAATTTATTCTCAATAAGGGCAATTATAGTAGGTTTATATATATTAATCATATGAAGGATATCAGATTGTTTAACAGGGGTATTCATCCCCCTAACATTCCATGCAAAGATAGACATATATATATGATAAAAAAAGAAATTTAAATTGTACCTGACACCATGGTACTTTTACCTCTCCTTTTATTTTCAGTACCTTTAGCCTTCAATCTGGTGGACATTTGATCCCACTCTGGGTTAATTGATATATATTTTTGTTTGAAAGCTTTTTTCTCTTTACTCCCCTTTAACTTACCAGAAGATTTTGTTTTACTTATATGTAATTCTGATATGTCAAACTCTTCACCACTGTCTTTTTCCTCAGATTTATCTTCTTCCATTTGTGCAGATTCTGGAATCTAGATTAAAGATATATCGAAAATAGCCGAGCGAGGCAATTCTGATTCATTATAATCAGACATTGCAGCCTGCTCTGGAGGTAGATCATCCTTGCGAGGCAATGTTGGGCAGCCATTTTTCTCAGCATCTGCAGCAAGTGAAGAAGAAGATCCCTTCTCAGCCTTTGATTCTTGATTCATATTGGAATTTTGATGAATTTTGTTCACTAAGCTTGTATTAATCTGGCCTGTAATTAAACATGACTCTGAAATATGGGGGGTTTCAGAGTTAAAGACCTGTTTGATTTTACCCTCCTTTTTGTTTGTCGGATCTTGATCTTTTGAGGTTTTTTTGCTTTGCTGATGAACTTCCATTGCCATGATCTGATTGTTTTGATCAGTGAGCTCTTTAGAATTGCTTTCTTGATCGAAAATGATATCTTCTTGATAGATTCGATCAACTTCTTCTTGAGATTTTGACTGAAATATTGTACCTTTACTGACGTCAATTTCTTGAACTGTTTCAGACCTATTTTCTTGAATACTAGCTAAAATTTTCTCTTTCTGTTTGGGAATCCACGACTGCTTCTGGTTGCACTGCTCCTTAGTATGACCGAAGCATTTACAGATACTACACTTCGGTGGAACCCATTCATACTCAACCTTTTGTATAATGTTTTCACCATTATAAAGATTTAAACAAATTTCATCTGGAAGTTCATCCATTGCAGAAACTTCCACTAGAATTCGAGCATAATTCAATCTCGTCTTCATGGTTGTTGCTGCATCCATTTTAATGGGTTTTTCGATAATACTTGCCATGATGCTAAACGCCTCTCTATCCCATAATTTGAGGTTTACACTTGGTAATCTAATCCATATCGGCATAGTTGACAGAAGATCTCTTTCCATCTTCAACGATTCCGACCACCTTCTCATAATGATGAGCTTGCCGTTATAGAAATATGGACTATTCTGAATTATGGATTTGCAGTCTTGTGAATCATAGAATTTAATCAGAAAGAAACCATTTTCTCTGGAAAAGATTTCAAACTCACCTTTTGGTTTCCAAACTCTTTTAATATATTCTTTGAAAAACACGAAATATGGTTTACTGCTTACAACATATACTAATACAGAATTATTCCAACACTCCATTGCTCTTTTACAAACCGTCTCTTTTATAACACCATATTTCTTGCTATTGATTTGGATAGGCATAATGGTTTCAAGACTGCAATCTTCATCCTTTGGTTCATTAGATTGCTCTGAGACAATCTCAGCCCAAGATCTCTGCCCTAGTTCTCTATTTAGTGAGAACTTTGCTAGTGGTTTATCACTTTTTGTCTGCTTGGTTCTGTCCCTGAAAGAATTGATCTTCTGATCCTCTTTCCTTCTCTGATTACTGCTGATCTGGGACAGAGTCTGACCAAATCTGGGCTGATTTCTCTTTTGCGATCTTGTTTGAACCAATTGGAAGCACTCATTATCGATGTTGACATTATTCGGCTTTCTGAAATGGGTTTCAGGTGGCTTATCTTGAGGAGATGGACAAGAGAGAGGGGGATTGGAATTGGGTTTGAGAGAGAGATTGAAATCTCCCATGGCAGAAGAAAACCCTAGATTCTTCAGAAGGACTTTTTTTGTAGGTGGAGTTTTGTTTGTGTAGTGTAAGCACGTATTATCCATGGCTGTGAGTACAATGTGTACATGCCATGGAAACACAAGGAATATGTTTGAATGAGTGGTGTGTACATATATTTGTGTCATTGTATGTATATCTGTGAACTTGTTTGTGAGCGTGTGAATGAAGTAGTGGGCTTGGTATAGAAGGACAGTGGTGTGCATGGCCGTGAGTCTCAAGTGCAGCAAGTGTTGGGCGAGGTTGCGATTGAGGAGCAGGTTCTTGGCGCTCGGACTTCGACGGGAGTGGGGTGACACGATGGCGGAATTGATGGAGGATGCGCTTCGGCTGGAACGTGGAGGGTGCAGGCGGAGGCTTCACTGCCTATGAGTGTGGAGGAGGAAGAGTGGTCGTTAGGTACAAGCTCTCGAGAGTGTGAAGGGAAAGGAGTGAGGAGATAGAGGGAGGAGTTCAGATATGTGCGTGCATGGGGGTGCAGACGTGTGCTGGTTAATGAGTTTGAAGGGGAAAAACTATTCATTTTACTTGATTCTACAATTAAGTCCATTTCAATGTGTTCAATTGTGCCGCGGGGGGGGGGGGGGCGTTGTTTTTGTTGCTCGTTGTTGATTTGGAACGGGTCTGGGCATGTTGTTGGGCTTGCCCGTTAGTGATTAGGTAAGCGTCTGTTATATATATTGTTTGTTCAAATTTTATATAGGTTTAACTTCGAAAATTTATATCTCGTTCATTTTAAATCGGATTAACACGCAAATTTTTGCATTGGGTTAGAATGTTTGCAACATTTTAGTGTAACTTATTGATATTTTTGGACTTGTAAAAATTTACGACTTATTTAAACATACAGGATTTAAATCACGTTATTTTAATAATAACGTCGATTAAAATTTATATACCTTAAATATTGATGTTTATGTGACCAAATAAATCAATACTGAGTTAAATTGGATTGAATATGGTAATTGAGCATCCGTTAGCGGAATAAAACACCGTTCTGCTAATTAAAATTAGTTGGGTAATTAAATTAGTAGAATAAATCTTCATTCTGCTATTTTATAGTTTTGAACATTTGATTATATATCGTAAACTGATATGTCACTTTGAGTAAATTGTATATTAACTAATGATGGTTAAGTGTTGGATTTATTTACATAGTCATGCATTATGTAAATATCTGTTATTAACTTGAAAAGTCAAATGGAATAACATGGTAGCTTATTTAAATACCATGGTGATCATCAAGCCTCCTTCAAATTTGAAAAGCAAACTACCAATTTGAAAGATTTTGAGAATAATTATTTTTATTACAAGGTTTAAAGATAATTATTATTCAGTAATAAGATTTTTTTTAAAAATAACTTATTGGTAATAATATTTTAAAGATAATTAATAATTATTTTTAATAATGTTTTAAAGTTAATTAATTAAATAATATGATTCTTAAAACTTATTTAATTGTTGCTTTAAAATGTTTTAGTTTAACTATTATTTTAAAGATATTTAGTTATGATCTATAAATATTTTAATTAATTATTTAAAATGATTATCTATATTTTAATTGTTAATTAAAGTTGATTAATTATATTGATTAAGTTATTTAATTATATTTAAAGGATGAGTAATTTTTATATCAATATTAGTTTAAGGTTGATTAATTACTGTTTTAATAATGTTTTAAAATTTATTAATTGGTATATTAATGTTGTTTTTGAAATTAATTTATTGATACAATAATATTGTTGAAATTAATCTAATATATTATTAAATAGATCCTAAAGTATTATTTTAAATAAGATTTGATTAAAATGAAATATAGGGATGTTTAAATAGTAGTTTGTTATTTAAAGCTATTTTAAATAACTTATGGTTTATCAAGAGTACGTTTGACTTAAATAGTCTATTAAGAAGTTTGATTAAATATGTAAAGAGTTTTATAAATTGTTTGGGTAATTATAAAGGAATTTATAAATGAGTTTTAAAGGATCCAAGAAGGAGAATTTGTTATAAATGGAGTTTTGGAAATTACTAAGGATGTTTTATAAAGGGATTGGTGTTTTGAGTTTCTCCGTTTAAGTGATATTAGGGTTTGATCATTTAAAATATGATTTCAAAGTAGAAAAATCTTTCTAAGTGTTGGTGAATATGCCTTCCAAGTTTGAAAGTGAGATGGTTAAATATACATATACCAATGAGATAAGTATATGGTTGTATTTTTTAAGTATAAAAAATATAGTGGTTTGTGAATATACTTATCCTTTTGAGGAAGTATGTGGAAGTGATTTCCAAGTATTTGAAATGCGATTTTAAAATAATGAAAATTCAATTAAAACGAGACTTAGTGATTTCTATGGGAAATGAAATCTTTGTTTTGAATGGTTTTTTATTTGATAGTTAAATAATCGACTATCAAATTTGGATCAAAACGCAACTCTGGAAATGTCTAGGGAAACATAGGAACTATATGTTATAATTATCATCGATGGTGTTATACTGTATATATAAACTCGTTTCGTTCTTCTAGGACAAATAATAAGAAAATCCGTCCACAAATGGTTAGGAGGCGAACTCCGCTCTTATCTTCGTCCATTTATTTCCTTATGCATCAGGGTTGAGTTTATCGAAACTTGCGAAAGTTGTTTCGAAGAGACCGAGATCGGATATGTTATCTGAAAACCACTTTGATCCAACTCAAGCGTTTCGAACTGAAGACATCTTGAAGAATATAGAATCGAAGTCAGAGCACTGAAGTGCAAGGGCTGCTTGCTACTAGTCCTGAGGGTGATTCTAAAATGAATGTAGTAGAAGTAGTGTCTTCGGTTTGTCCTTGTTTTGGACAACTTTTATGGATAAATGCCGGCACTACATTACTGCCTGTAATGCAGTGTTAACATTCCAATGGGGATTGCTATTCAAAAGGTAAGCATAGTCTCAAGCCTCGTCAATATGGAATGACTAAAATCAAGGGAGATGCAGCAAGGCTAAGTGGGTCGCTCCAATTAGGGTGTGTCGTCACCTTTCTAGACGCATCTACATATTTATGGATTGGTTGTGCATGAGATCTCAAATAAAAAGGTTTGCAAAGCAACTGGGGTGATGACATATTCAATACTATCCAGTCAGGGTTAGGCCGGTCTTGTATTGGCGAGGGATCCAGGGGAGGTCCTCGGTACATTTTCTAGACGTATACCATAATGATGGTATCCCGGTGCCTTGTCGTGGTATGGAATCCATTCTCCAATAAGCATCGTATGATTTTGATTGTGCCCAACTATGTTGAAATAGGAGATGCAAGCATTTTAGCTATTTTCATATTTTACCTTGACCTCTAGACATTATTATAATATCTATGGATTTTCTGATATAAAGTTTTTGGTTATTGTAAGGTAAAAATCCGTCCATGTTTATGTGCGGCGTGGTCTTACGAGACGCCTTTGATTTTAAAGGATTTTAAATTTGTAATAAATAAAATTCTTTATTGATTTAAGTTCTCGCACTGGTTTTACCAAACCGACCCAGGCATTATTTTCCTAAAATGCTCAGGTCAGACCGAGCATATTTTTAGGTTTAGATGAATATTTTGGAGCTTCAGGAGAGGAGCTGGAGGCCTGGAGACGTATTCATGTAGATGATTATATTTTCGTTGCTTACATTGTTGTTATTACCCACCAGTTGTGAGGATAGATTGTTATAACTGTCCATGCTGAATATGTTAGTTTACTCCGATTGATGTCTGTATATACATATATTACAGTTTTGCTTTTGTGTAAAAACTTGTTATATATTATAGATTATTCGTTCCGCTATGAGATTCTGTGTTGCTTAATTTCTTCTTGTCTTCTTGTCTTCTTTCTTCTTTCTAACTGTCTGCATTTCCGTTCAATTTGGATTGGACATATATGGTTCATTGTCAGCTTAAACTATACAGAAAAGTGGATCGTTACAGTAGCGCTTAGGCAGTGCTTAGGCGAGAGGCTAGAAGGATTTTTACAACACTAGCAAGGATCATGATAAAATTGTATTGTTTCAGCGTTAGCAGGAGGAAGTCAAACAAATATTTCGACGAGGGTTAGCCGAATGATGTATTTTAGTTGGGTAGAAGCATGTCAAGTTTTATATCGTAGTTAAGCGTGACTCCGCCAAACTATGTTTTGTAGTTTGGTAATAAGCCGCCTAAGGGTGTTAATCGAGCATACCAGACCAAGGTGTACGTGCTATTTCCTATAAGAGTTTCAGACAGACACGGACCGAACGAGACTTTGGCTCGGAAACTCTTCGTATGAGTCGAACAACGGATGGATGATGAAAACGAACAATAGAAAATTATTCAAACGGTTCATACAGACGAAATATTATGCAAATTTTATTGTCCTCATTCGTATGTTAAATGAGAAACAAATGAATAAAGAATGTTTTTCAACTTCGAATCGAGTAGGACAACGGACACTCGTACAAAATTAACACTTTTAAAGATGGGAATTTTTATTTCAATCTCTAAACATTATATTTTTAACAACATGTAATCAATATTCAGTCATTTTGAAGGTACCGAAGAATGATTATGAGAAAGAAATAACTCAGGCTGGTAACTTTAGTGAATTAGATAACAATGATATCATTATGGATCATAATGAAGAAATAGATAATTCAGTACGTCGGGATTTAGATTATGCTGATTTAATTGCTCATTTCACAACCGATATGGTATGATTAATTCATTAAATTTTATATGTATAGTTGATTTGTGATGAAGTATGTTATTAGTATATGTTCTAGGTTTTTGAATCTAAGGGAAACGTATGAGATTGGTGCATGGATTGTGAGTCATTATGAACTATATTGTCGTGACAAAAAAATTAGAATGTGAAACTTACATGATAATGGAAAAAGGATTAAGCTCGTTTCTGTATGTTTGTTTGTATATTTTCATTTTATGTTTTAATAAAATAAATCACCAATTTCCATATGCTTCATAAAAAGCATTAAGCCCATGAATCTGTTCATTTGTGAACCGTTTTTCTTGCAAGATTGCTTTTGTGAACCAATCTTTGCTTCTTCTTTTATTTCAGACCTATTGCGATCATATTTTTTGCTTTGTTCTAATATATTTTTAGGTTAAGCAGCTTCTTCATTTCTTTTGTCAACGTTGCTTTTATTTGATTTCTTTCGGTATATCTTTTTTAAGTTGGATACTGGAAATCTAGATTTTTTTTCGTTATTTTTGTTTCTTTTTTTACTCTTTTTAAGAGTGAAGAAAGTGTTTGTTTTCTTTTCGACGTTTTCTTTTCATTTTCAAGCTTGATTTCGAAATCTGCTACCACTTTTTGTTGAATGTTTTCTGAGTCTTGGGTTAATTTTTGGTTGCATTATAACGACTTGGAGTTTCACCACTTTGATTTCGCAAGTATTTAATTAATTTTAAATATTCAAATAATAAATTTTATAATTAAAATAAATTCTTTTAAATAATAAATAGTGATAATGAATTGGTTTTCAAATTTAGTTTATAAAACTATTTAGTTCAAAGAAAAATCGAAAATATGAATAGAATTTGTTTTTCGAATTTTCGACTTTTCGTCAAAAGTTGTTGGAACGTTATGAACTCTAGTATAAATATATACATATTCATTTGTAAAATAATTAGGATATGTTTTAATACATACATACATACATACATACATATATATATATACACACAAATACATACATATATACATACACATAAGGTGCAAATAACACTAAATGCATGTTACTTTGTTGTAAAGGAGAAGGGGATATGTTTTAGGGTGTGAGTACCAGGGGAGACAAAGGTGGGTGATGCGGCAAGTAAAGGGTGGAGGTTGGGTACTTGAGGCAAAATTAGTAATTTGGTTTATCATGTTACATAAAACCAATTTTATAGTTCTTTTTTCCCATTTTATCATTTCACATTCATTTTCCTAAGCTTCCTCCGTAAATTCACATGCTCTTTAATGGCTTTCAAGCACTTTTAAAGTTTTAAAAACCTAGTTTATATCTCTTTCAAAACATCTAAATCCTTGTTTAAAAATACCTCCTTCTCTAAAAAAACTTTTACATACCCTAGACCGCCTTAACCAAGCCACCTACACACCCAGGGCCAAATCCCTTTGCTTGCCTAATCCACCAAAGACTTCACTTTTCCAAGCTAGAGGCAAAGGTCTATGTCGTATTCAAGTTAGAGTGGAAGTTAGCTTAATTTCATGGAGCTTTGGTGAGAAAAGTTCTAGCCCTTAACTAAGTTTTTTAAACTTAAATTTATTTTTTCCTTGTTGAAATATATGACGTTTTTTTGTATGTATATTATTTTGACTTGGATGGATATGTATGTGTTGTGACAAAACGTCATATAGCTTTGAATATGGAAGTTAATAGTCATGTTTATTTGCAAGTTAGAATCTTGTTCGTATATGTTGGTTATAACATGCTTAAATGTTGTGATGTGATTATGTGTGTTAATGTTGAATGTATGATTGTATGCTAAGAAAAGTTAGCACCTTTACTAGTTAAGCGACATGAAATCCCTTTTGTAAAAGCTTTGAACTTTGGTTTAAAAATTTAAAAATATTTTCAAGTTTAAAACTTGTTTAGTACAAGTCTTTATGTTTGCAAAATTATAAAGTTTCCAAGAGTTAAAGTTTTAGATTTTTTTTAAAAATAAAACTTCAAGTTTTGAAAATTATGGGTCATATAGCAATAGTCGCTATAGATGCAGTTTATAAAAACGAACTCTTTTTCTAATTTTTTTTTACTTAAGGATATTTTTGTAAACTATTTTCAAAACTTATTTAAGTATGGATAAGTAATTGTTATATTTAATTAATTAATATTAAATTAATTAGTACTTGGTCATTAGTTAACAATGTAATTAGTATTTAAGTACTAATCAAGTAAGTTAATTATAATTAGTTAATTAACTAAATATTAATTATTAATTAAGGGTTAATTAATTAATTATTTATTTATTTAAGACAAATTTTTATTTATTTATTTATTTATCAAATGGTTTAATCATTAATTAATTGATAATTAAGTTATGATTTAATTAAGGTTTAATTAAGACTTAATAAAGGTTTAATTATTTTTAAATAAAGAGTTTAAATGTTATTTGATTATCAAATAACACTTTAAAATTTTAAACTACTTTATTTCGAAAGACTTTTTTTGTTTTTAAAGTAACACTCTTTTAAAGAATGTTTTTTAATCCAAGGGATTTCTTTGTCGATTGCCCTTACGAAACCTCAAATGAATATGAAATCCAATGGCATATTATCTAAATTGTAGAGAACCCATCTAGCTATTTATATATTACATGCAACCATTGTTCTGCATGAGATATTTGTAGGGAGACCTTAAGGGGTTTCTCGCCAATAATTTTTTTTTATTTTTTTATGTTGCCATATTAATAATTGGTTGAAAATAATTGTGACATTCTATTTTAATTGTTTAAGTGTCATCATAGCGATTTTTCGTTGTACTGCCACTTATTACTTCATTAACCATTTGTGTGCGTTGAACTTGAGCTTGTATTTTCACAAGATAAATGTTTGAACTTAATTGATCATTTTAATTAATATTTGAATCAAATAAATCAGTTCGATTAATGAGGTTTAAATTAATTAATCATTTTAGTTAATGGTATTTGAATTTACTTAATCATTTTTAATAAATGATTTTTAAGTTAATTAGACGATTAAATTAAAAAGTGTTTAAAAGTTAATTAACTTGTTGAATAGGTGTTTTAATGTAAATCAACTATTTTAATAAAACTAATTTAAGGTTAAGAAAGGTGTTTTAATGTTAATTAATTAATTTAATAAGGATATTTAAGTTAATTAATTGATTTAATATCTTTTGGGATAATAAATGTTGGAGAAATTTATAAATAGTAGTTTATGATTGAGAAGACCTTCTAAGAAGAATTGTTTAAAGATAAAGTCAAGTGTAAATTGTTTTGGGTTTATAGTAAACAATGTTTTAATGACATTTGTTTTTGATCTCTTATTTTAACACACATAGAAATATAATTTGCCTTTTTTAAAAAAATATTTCAAAGAAATTTTTAAATGTGTTTTACAAATATTTGCAATGTGAAAATCGAGCTCAAGCGTGAACCAAATGTTTAGAGATCCCTATCAATAATGTTAATTAGTCGTATTGATCAGAATCCATAAGCCACTCAATAAACCAATCAACACAATATAAAACAATTTTATATTCACTAACAAATCACACTCATATCTATTAATACACTCAAACTCATTCTAAAGTGCTACTGACTTTATTTCCAATGAGTAATCCCCACCAGAGCCAAGGTTCTCGCTTAACCTTCAGCTTTGATACAAACTGTAATAGCTCGCAAATCCCTACCCCTGTGAGTCGAAAATATTCTCCATCAGATCAACTCAAAGTGGACGGAAATACGAACCGTTAGGGATAAATAAGGAAGAGGTAGAAGAAGGAATAGAAAACAATATCAGAATCTCACAATCGCAGGGGAACAATATATAATAGATAATAACTGATCTTTATACAAAAAGAACTGTTACTATTTTATACATTACATCATCAGAGTACAACACACTCAATAGCAAAATACTGGACAGTTATATTAACTTGTCCTCACAAATGCTGACTATACAGCTTATACTGCACAACGGAATATACATCAAGTACGTGTGATACGTCTTGCCATCCAGCTCGTCTCCTGAGCTCCACAGCATCCTATCCTGTATCCTATAATACTCGGTCTGACCCGAGCATTATAGTGAAATAACACCCAAGTCAGTCTAGAAAACCAAAGTGAGAAAACACACTCAATTGGATTATTAAAGTTTTCAAAATCCTTTGAAATCAAAGGTCTCTCGTAAGACAAAACTACAAATAAACATGCCAAGTTTTTGTCTTATGATAACCAAAACATTTTTATCAAATTCGTCTGATATTATAATAGTGTCTATAGAAGTAAAATAGAATCTAGCTGAAATGGTTGCATCTCACGTTTCAGCATAGTTGGGCACAATCAAAACCGTACAGGCGCTTATTGGAGATTGGATTCCATACAATGGCAGGGCTACTGGGGTACCGCCCGTCACAGTACCTGTCCTAGATCAACGTACGGAGGATCCCTCCCGATCCCCTGCAATACAAGACCGGAGCTACCCCTTACTGGATAGTCCGAATAAGATCACCCCACGGTTGGGATCAGCAACCGCCTATACAGTCGAATAAAAAAGGACATCTAGACAGAGATGACCTTACCCTAATTGGTTGCTAGCCAATTAGCCTTGCTGCACCTCCTCTGTTTTAGCCATTCCTGGTTGATGAGGCTTGAGGCTATGCTTTAGCTTTCTAGCACACATTTACTTAGAATGCTCATCGTTCCCCTGACGATGTTCTGATAGCATTCGTCCATACAAGTTACCCTGGGTCTGGACATACCGAATCACCGTCTTCATCATCTTCATGGTCTTCATTCACAAACGTTCAAACTGAATCGAAGTGGTTTTTGGGAAATTAATCCTGATTCCGGTCTCTTCGAAACAATCAGTGCATTGGCCAATATTGATAATCAGTTATTTAACTATCATATAACATCCACAAGCAACCATCAGATTTAAATAATTTTCCAAGTTATTTATCACAAAAATATTGATGCAGCGCAATCTACCAACTCAATGGAATTGAGTCGTTTAGGTCGCTCACGACCTAGTGAAGGTCGCTCGCAAGGGAACACATCAAACACCAAGGCATTCAAACGACCTAGTGATGCAAAGATAGGTCGCGAACGACCTAGTGAAGTACCGCACCATGGTTCACATGTTTTAAGTTGCCAATGACCTAGTAGGTTACGACCTAGCGACCTAAGCCTTGGATCGCGCTTACCAGTAGGTCGCTCAAAGTTAGGTCGCAGGAAGATATCTCTGAAGCTTAAGCCACTGATTTTTTAGGTCGCTCAGATCTTATACCGTATTTGTTTAGGTCGCATGGGTTGATAAGTCGTTTGTATGTTGTTAACTCGTTTGTTTTTAAGTCGTTGAGTCGCTTGATATGTTGTATTTGTGTTTTCTTAAGTTGTGTGTTGAGTCGCGTACTGTTAGGTCGTTAATGACCTAAGTTAGGTCATAGGTCGTAGATATGTTAGGTCGGTGAACAGTGTTGTGTTGTAACCCTATAAATAGGGATGGTGAGTCATTTATAAGGTTGGTTGATTTTGAATAAAACTTTGTGTTTGTGTGCTTTGTGCCACTTTGAAATTGGAAGTTGAGTATGAGCTCCTTTCTCTATTTGCGGTATTCGAGTTCGCTCGAATCAACGGTTTTGAAGCCGATTCACGGAATCTCGTGCGCGAGATCAACATCGAAGAATCGTAGATCTTTTAACACGGTATCGTGAGCGATCAACGTGTTGGAGATAGCTAGAATTCGGTATCTTTTGGAGATCAACGAATTTGGGCATTCAGTATCTTTCAATCCATCGATTTATATTACTTCATCTAATCGTTCTTCGATTAGTTTGACACGAAATCTTCATTTTGTCGTCATCGTCATAATCCGCTGTGTCAGTTTGGTAACATAGCTAGACTTAGCCAATCATAGCTAAGCCGAGTCCTTGGAGCCAAAGAGAAGAGTTTGAAGAGTAGAGCCGAGCTTGTTCAAGTTTGTGGGAGATTTGTTCAAGCTGAGAGCAAGTAGAGAAGGTAGATCCGAGCTATAAGCGGAGGCGTGCATCACTTGTGTAGATCAAGGCCGAAAGTCAGTTTGGTATCAGTTCAGTTGAAGAAATTAAAGCCGAGTTTGTTGAAGATTGTTGTTAGAGATCATGCCGCCAAGAAGAGCTAACCGTCATCAGAATGTTGAAGTGTTGTATAGAAGAGAAGAAGATGAGCAAATGGAACAACGCATCAATGAAAAGTTTGATGAGGAATTGAAAAGTTGGAGAAATTGATGAATGATTTGAATCAAAGTCAAAGGAGAAGGTCACCAGTCTCGAACCATGGAGGAAACAGAGTTTCACCATCGGTTACGGAAGCGAGGAGGGTGTCGCCACAATCTTATCGAGAAAGAAGAGAATCATCAGTTTCATTGAGACGAGATCATCATGAGTATAGACATGAAGAGAGAAGAACTCCACGTGAGTTTGAAAATGAATCACATCCCGATAGTGATAGACAAGGTAAAAGGACCATGCATGATTACAGAGATGTGGATAGACGAGATAGATATCGAAGCACATTTGATTTTGATGAGGATGGTGATAGAGGTAGTATGCATTATCGAGATCGAGGTCAAGTGCGAAATCCATATGTGAAGGCAGAAGATGATCGTAAATGGGAGTCGGGAATAAAAACAGAAATTCCAGAATTCAAAGAAGGAATGGTAGCAGAAGAATTTCTGGATTGGTTGTCTAATGTTGAAGAGATTTTTGGCTTCAAAGAAGTTCCTGAGCATCGAAGAGTTAAGTTAGTTGCTACAAGGTTGAGGGGGAGAGCTTTAGCATGGTGGCAGCAAACTAAACTTACACGGGAGAGAATGGGAAAGTCAAAGATTGAGTCATGGGAGAAGATGAAAAAGTTAATGAGAGCTACTTTCTTACCTTATAATTATCAGTCTCTTATGTATCAGCAATTGCAGAACTTGAGACAGGAAACAAAGTCAGTGAATGATTATGCAGATGAATTTTATCAATTGATTGTGAGGAATGATATCATGGAGACAGAAGAGCAATTGACAGCTAGATTTGTTGGAGGGCTGAGAATGCAGATTCAAGATATGATGAATATGTTTGATCCTAGATCTGTTGCAGAAGCACAACAGAAGGCGTTAGCTTGGGAGAAGCAAGGCAGAAGAGGAGGTGGTGTGTTTATAAATTCCAACAATCAAGTGAAAGGGGCTAGTAGCAATGCGAATGTTTCCAAGGCTGCTGCGAAACCAATTGTCAATAAAGTTGCTAAGACCAAGGTCAATAGTGGTATCATATGCTTTAATAGTCAGGAGTTTGGTCACAAGAGCAACGAATGTCCGAAGCCAAAGAAACGAGCGATGGTTGCTGAGGTTGAGGATGAGGATACAGAAGTAGAATGTTCCAATTCGCCACAAGCTGAGGAGGAAGAATTATTGTCAGGAGACGAGGAACGTAATTTGATAATGAGGAGATCTTGTTTGACACCAAAGCAAGAGGATGATTCAAGTTGGTTGAGGAGTAACATCTTTCAGTCAACGTGTACTATCTTGAGAAGGGTGTGCAAGTTTGTTATTGATGCGAGAAGTTGTGACAATATCATCTCTACAGAAGCTATAAAGAAGTTGGAACTAAAGACTGAGAAGCATCCTAAACCTTACAAGTTAGCTTGGTTGAGGAAAGGTGGGGAAGTGAAAGTTAGTCGAAGAGCTTGTGTAACTTTTTCGATTGGGAAGAAATACAAAGATGAAATTTGGTGTGATGTTGTGGATATGGATGTATGTCATCTATTGTTGGGGAGACCGTGGCAGTATGATAGAGCTGTGCAACATGATGGTCGTACCAACAGCTACAGTTTCATGTTTGAGGGCACTAAAATCACTTTGGTTGCTAAAAAACAACAACATGAAGAAAGCAAGTTGGAGGAGATTGAAGAACTGAAAACCTTGCTATCTTTGAAAGAGTTTGTTGAAGAAGTAGAGGAGAGTCTAGAGGTGTTCTTGTTGATTGGACATGAAACTATTGAATCGGTTGAAATTCCAGAGGAAGTCAAACCAATATTGGAAGAATTCAGAGATGTGTTTCCTGAAGAGTTGCCAAAGGAGTTACCACCATTGAGAGATATTCAGCATCAGATTGATCTTGTGTCAGGGGCGTTATTACCTCACAGACCACATTACAGGATGAGTCCTAAGGAGCATGAGGAACTGAGAAGACAGGTGGAGGAGTTGTTAGAACAAGGGCGTGTTCAGGAGAGCTTGAGTCCTTGTGCAGTGCCAGCCTTAGCGGTACCGAAGAAGGATGGTTCGTGGAGGATGTGTACGGATAGTCGGGCTCTAAACAAGATCACTGTGAGATACAGGTTTCCTATGTCGAGGTTCGATGATTTGATTGGTCAGTTGAGTGGGGCCGTTGTGTTCTCAAAGATTGACTTGAAGAGTGGATACCATCAGATTCGTATTAGACCGGGTGATGAGTGGAAGACTGCTTTTAAAACTAGGGAAGGTCTATACGAATGGCTGGTTATGCCGTTTGGTTTGTCAAATGCTCTTAGTACTTTTATGAGAGTGATGAACCAGATTTTCAGACCATTTATTGGGAAGTTCGTAGCAGTTTACTTTGATGATATTTTGATCTATAGTGGGAGTATGGAAGAGCATATCCAGCATTTACGAGAAGTGCTGTTTATTCTACGACAGGAGCAATTCTATGCAGCAGCGAAGAAGTGCATGTTCATGACGCACAGTGTTTTGTTTCTGGGATATGTTCTGACAAAGGAGGGTATTCAAGTGGATGAAAGCAAGGTAAAAGCTGTCAGGAGTTGGCCACAACCCAGGACAATTACTGAAGTGAGGAGATTTAATGGGTTGGCATTATTCTATCGAAGATTTATTCCACATTTCAGTAGCGTGATGGAACCAGTTACTGAATGTATGAAGGGGAAGCAATTTTAATGGTCAGAGGAACCAGGATTTCCTTTTGAGTGAATCAAAGAACTTTTGACGACGACACCAATTCTAGTTTTGCCGGATTTTCAGTTGTTGTTTGAATTACATACTGATGCATCGAAGGTTGGGATTGGAGGGGTGTTGAGTCAGAAGGGACGTCCTATTGCTTATTTCAGTGAGAAGCTTTCGGGAGCAAAGATGAGATATAATACTTACGATGTAGAATTTTATGCTATTGTGCAAGCCGTGAAACACTGGAGACATTACTTGTTTCACAAGGAGTTCGTGTTATATACTGATCATGAGGCATTGAAACATTTGCATGGGCATGACAAGATAGCAGCTAGGCATGCATCGTGGATTGCATACTTGAAGCAATTTACATTTGTAGTGAAACATAAGTCGGGAATTACGAATCGCGTGGCAGATGCATTGAGCAGGAGAAATCATTTATTGACTACAATGAAAGTTGAAGTGACCGAGTTTGATGTGTTGCCAGAATTGCTTGTGGATGATCCTTACTTTGCTAAGGTTATGGATGAAGTCACAAAGCGGAAGATGGATGAGTATATTTTGGTGGATGGTTTTCTGTTCAAGGGAAGTCAATTATGTATACCCGAGGGAAGTTTGCGAATGAAGATTGTAAAGGAGTTACATGAAGAAGGCCATGTAGGTAGAGATCGTATATTGCAGTTGATTTCTCAATCTTATTTTTGGCCTTCCATGAGAAAAGAAGTTGAAAGATTTGTGAAGAGATGTCATATCTGTCAAGTTTCGAAGGGAACAGCTACGAATGCGGGATTATATATGCCATTACCTATGCCTACTAAACCGTGGGTTGATATCAGCATGGATTTTGTGTTGGGTTTGGCAAGAACTCAGCGAGGAAATATTTCTATATTTGTTGTGGTTGATCGATTTTCAAAGATGGTACATTTTATTGCCTGCAAGAAGACAGCAGATGCGGTCAATGTAGCACAGTTATACTTCAGAGAGATCTATAGACTTCATGGATTACCTGAATCTATTGTTTCAGATAGAGATACTCGTTTTCTGAGCCACTTTTGGATGAGTCTATGGAAAATGGTTGGAACTAAGTTGAAATTTAGCAGTGCTTATCATCCACAGACGGATGGACAGACCGAAGTAGTGAACAGATCCCTAGGTAATATGTTGCGATGCCTCGTGGATGGTAATATGAAAAGTTGGGATTCGAAGTTATGTCAAGCTGAGTTTGCACACAACCATACAGTTAAACATAGCATGGGTTTCAGTCCATTTCAGGTTGTCTATTCAACAATTCCAAAGGGACCGTTGGATTTATCGATAATTCCATTTCAGAAAGGGGTTGTTAAACGGGCTAGTGATTTGGTGAATGATTTGCAAGAATGCCACAAAATTGTTCAAGAACGATTGCTTGCATCAAATGAGAAGTACAAATAATTGACAGATAAGAAACGAAGGAGTGTGAACTTCAAAGAAGGTGATTTGGTTTACGCTGTTTTGACGAAAGATCGTTTTCCAGTTGGAACTTACAACAAGTTGAAAGCTCGAAAATTTGGTCCAGTGGAAATCTTGAAGAAAATCAATGAGAATGCATATCAGTTGAGGTTGCCAGATAATGTTCATACTTCTGATGTTTTCAATGTCAAATACTTGATTCCGTATCATGGGGATGAGCTTGTTGCGGAAGAGGAAGGTGCAAATTCGAGGTCGAATTCTTGTCAACCGGGGGAGGATGATGCAGCGCAATCTACCAACTCAATGGAATTGAGTAGTTTAGGTCACTCACGACCTAGTGAAGGTCGCTCGCAAAGGAACACATCAGACACCAAGGCATTCAAATGACCTAGTGATGCAAAGATAGGTCGCGAACGACCTAGTGAAGCAGCGCACCATGGTTCACATGTTTTAAGTTGCCAACGACCTAGTGGGTTACGACCTAGTGACCTAAGCCTTGGATCGCGCTTACCTGTAGGTCTCTCAAAGTTAGGTCGCAGGAAGATATCTCTGAAGCTTAAGCCGCTGATTTGTTAGGTTGCTCAGATCTTATACCATGTTCGTTTAGGTCGCATGGGTTGATAAGTCGTTTGTATGTTGTTAACTCGTTTGTTTTTAAGTTGTTGAGTCGCTTGATATGTTGTATTTGTGTTTTCTTAAGCTGTGTGTTGAGTCGCGTACTGTTAGGTCGTTAACGACCTAAGTTAGGTCGTAGGTCGCAAATATGTTAGGTCGGTGAATAGTGTTGTGTTGTAACCCTATAAATAGGGATGGTGAGTCATTTGTAAGGTTGGTTGATTTTGAATAAAACTTTGTGTTTGTGTGCTTTGTGCCACTTTGAAATTGAAAGTTGAGTGTGAGCTCCTTTCTCCATTTGCGGTATTCGAGTGCGCTCAAATCAACGGATTTGAAGCCGATTCACGGAATCTCATGCGCGAGATCAACGTCGAAGAATCGTAGATCTTTTAACACGGTATCGTGCGCGATCAGCGTGTTGGAGATAGCTAGAATTCGGTATCTTTTGGAGATCAACGAATTTGGGCATTCTGTATCTTTCAATCCATCGATTTATATTACTTCATCTAATCGTTCTTCGATTAGTTTGACACAAAATCTTCATTTCGTCGTCATCGTCATAATCCGCTGCGTCAAATATCCACCCAGGATATTATATTCACGTTTCAACACTCTGAAAATAGTTACAAATCTCTTTTTATTCTTACGGAACAAATTCCAACCATCTGTTTATTTTCACGGAAAACGCCAAATCTTATTGAATTAGATTTTTAAACAAATTTAATCAATTTATCCAAAAATATATATTTAAAAACATTTTTAAATGAAACTACTTAAAAGACTTATTCAAATAAAAGTTATGAAATTCTATACTAATTTTTCAAATAAAAACTTTAGCCAAACTACTTTTAAAATAAAGCTACTTTATAAAATATAAATATTTAATAATTATCTTTTAAATCATAATATCAATTTTAACCTTTGAAATAATTACTATTATAACAAACTTAATAAATATTTACCTTTAAAATTTTAAACAACTTAAATAATAAATTTCTGAAAAAAACATTCTTTTAAAACAATTTAAAACCTTGAAGTTATACATAGAAATCTTCGTCCGAAAATATTAGCTTTTCAGGAAATACATCTCCCATTCCAACATGTCCCGTCTAACCATTTATAAATCCTTCTCGATTTATTTTGGTTTAGTTTACGTCCCAAACCTGTAAATTTCTTTCCACTTTTTTTTAAAAATTAAAACCACCTTTTTATTTTTAAAACTAATTACCCTCTTCTTATAAATTCCCACTGTGAATTTATACTTTCAAATTTATCCACTGATAAATATTCACTTTATTTATAAACCCAGTTTATAATTTCCATACCCTCATTCTCCTTCAAATCACAGTTTCAACATTTGGTCGATTTTCAAATCGATTTTCAAAACTAACTCTATTTGAAAATAAATTCCTTTGCATACTTCAAATTTATTCCAAAACCCATTAATTCCAGATTCACTCCTTTATTTATTATTTAAAATCTTATTTAAAACTGATATACCAATTTCATACTTTATTTCATATTTCTCCCTTTATTTTCTCCCAAACCTTTGAATCTTTGAATTTTAAAATAATTCTTTGTACTTCAAATCAATTTTGCTTAAGTCCATATTTTTAAAATCCTTTAATTCACATTTATTCACAAACTCTATTTTCCCCATATTTCGAAATTTATTAAATAGGATTTTAAAATCCAACTTTTATTTCTTTCCAAAGCCATTCCTTTATTTTGTCCAATTTCACCACAATTATTTTACTTAAAAACTCCCATTTTATTTTCCTTTAAAAATCCACTTTCGTATTTTTGATATCTTAAAATACCGAAATACATTCATCCAAACCATAGCATTCAATGATTCAATTACCAACATAATCTATCACGGATTATCAAATAAATCATATCACAGAATATGAAATGAATTCAATATTTTTGAGGAATCCAATTGGATCCCTTCAACCCGTTTCCCTACATCCACAGATGTTAGCACAATATAAAAATACAAATCCCACTTCGAGGGGGATATCGCGGTATAAAGGGTCATTCGCTATTATAAAGGGCCATTCGCTATTATACGGGGCGCATAGGGTCTCATCCGCTATATAATGTGGGAATATCAATCACTCCAATATATATACACACACAGTACTGTATATAATATTACGTCCAGACAGATAATAAATCATCAATTCAAGAAATCAATCCAATAATTTAAATTTAAACTATTTAAATTAACTGATAATCCAAATGAGTAAGATTAACTCACCTTTGACCTTTTCTAATTTGCAATCCGATCCAAACCGGCTTGTCTCTCTACGATTTTGGACCTTGTACAAACATTAGATGATTTTTATTAATATTCGAACAAATCGAACAATTAAATTTCCGTTTGATAAAATTTAATTAACCAATGATTTTATTTTAAACTCATTTTCCTACCATAACTAATTTTAAAAAATAAATTAATTGAATAAATTAATTAAACAATTTAATCACCAATCCATCATTTTAAAATAAACCAGTAAATCTAAAGTGCGTGTATATACATTTTTACTTTTATTTTTGAAACTTCATATATACTTATAAAATAATATATATAGGTTTAAAAGTCTATTTTTATATAAACTCTATAAAATCTAAAATTCCTATATATCCTTTTCAAAATCTTATATATATATATATATATTCCTATTTACCTACATAAAATTAATTTAAAATGGCAGGTGTATATATTTTTCTCCCTTCAGTAATGAATATTTTTTTACTGTAAAATTCTTTTCTTCCTTAAAATATGTATATATATATTTATAAAATTCAATTAAAATAAATCTACTCTATACCTTACCGACTGCTTGAAACTCCAGGCTACCCAAAACGATCTGCTCCTCCTTCAACGAGCCTCCGACGTTTGCGACTACCCCCTCCCCCGAAACTCGAACTTCGTACTTGATTCCCCCAACACCTCTAACAACCACCCTGCAAATTGCGACCACAACAACTCGCGAATGAGTTGCCCACAACCGCCATGAAATTCCAACCAGACAAAACCCAATGGCCACGCGATCTTGCTCGATGCATACGAATTCGCGATGCCGTAAGATGAAGCCATGATTTCCAGAAAAGGAAAGGGTTTGCGGCTCCATTTTTTTTGATTTCGAACGAATTTCATTGGATCTTGTTAGAATCGAAACCAATAAAAGAGGAGAGAGTGTGATTCTTTGTTTTGAATTGAAAAGAAAAGAGCTGCCTTTTTTTAATTGTTTAGCTCGGCCATTATTTGATTTCTCTTAAAATCGATTGTAGATATTTGAGAAAAGGAAAGAAGGCTCGGCTGTTCTTAAAAGATGAGGAGGGGACACGAATCTTTTGAAAAGAAAAGAGGAAACACGTGTAGATGGTTGCGTGCTTTATCCAACATGCTATAGTGTTTTGGAAAGGATGGGAAAAAGTTCTGATGTTAAATTAATTGACCAGTCAAAGAAAGTATATTTTATATTTAAATTAAAATTTAAATTGTCTCGAAATCGTAGCTCAAAATCCGATCTTCTATCGAGGCATGCCGCCAGACGTTCATAATGTTATACCCCTATTTCGAACGTAATGGAAAAGGTTTCGAGTCCTAATTCGATCGTATGGAGAAGATAGTTTTTTGGACCCAGTTATTATATTAAATTTCGATATAAATTTCAGCGCGTTTATATACCGTACGATCACACCACAACTACAAACGCTGCAAAAATTAAAATCCGATAATAATACGCTATTATGGATCCAATGGAACTGGTTTCGTCGAAATCCGAGACTGTGCCTCGGAAGGCTATTTTTAAATGTCAATTTAAACGATATATTTTTCAAAACTAAACACGTCATTTTTTTAAAAATTAAATTTCAAAGCTTCTATTATCTTCGGTATCATTAATTTAAATTTTATAAGCCTTCAAATTATTTTTAACAGGATTGAAACTCCAGATTTCATATTTTACCCAATTTCCAATTGTTTAACTCAATAGTTTATTTACCCAATAAATAGTTATATTTGAAATCCAAGTTAATAATTAACTTTTAAATATTTAAAATCAATTAAATATCCAATTCCAAATCTCTAAAATTTTGGGTCGTCACAGATTTAAACTTTATTTGATAAATATTCGATATCTTTTATATTTGCAATAAAGAAAAAATGCACAAAATTAATGTCATAAATTGTGTGGAAAATATTTGCCATCATCTTTTGATCATCTAATCGTGTACTATAATTTCAAGAAAAATTTACACTAGTTTCAATCTTTAATCAATCGGAGCTACATATGGTAGATATTAATTCTTCATATTTATGTTAAAGGTTTTTGTAATATGGCTATTTCTAAAATAAATTTTTAAGTAAATATTCGTTACACGCACTTCATCATTTTTTTGTATACCACAATTAGAATCCACCATCATTCAAAGCTAAATATGTGTAATATTTGACAGTTTTAGTACTAAGATATGCAAATATTTGCAGGTAAATATTTGCTATTCTTCAAATATTTCAAGAAAAACTACATATGTAAATATTTCAAGCAATTACTAATAGTAATAACTTATGGAAAATATTTGTCAGTTTGTCATTCTTCATTTTTCATTTCATTGTACACTTTTTTGCAGAATCTATTTCAATCTATCATGAACCAAAATCATACATGTCGCAGTTTTAGTACTAATATATGCAAATATTTGCAGGCAGTTCTTTTCTATTCTTTAAATATTTCAAGCAAGACTACATATGCAAATATTTCAAGTAATTACTAATAGTAATATCAACGGAAAATATTTTTCATTCTTCTATTTGCATTTCAATGTAAACTTTTTGCAAAATCGATTTCAATCTATCATGAACAAAAATCACACATGTCAAATATTTGCCATAAGTTTTACTTATATAAATCTCTCTGTGTGTGTATATGTATATGCGTGTATGTATGTATATTTTTGCAACCAAATTGGTCCTAAACACCTAAGAGTATATTTATGTAGAGAAGTAAATGAAGAGAGTAAAATTGAAACTGAGAAATAGAATAAACTAACAGCAAATGAAAAGCAATAATCAAGAACACAGAGATTTATAATGGTTCGGCGCTGTATGACTACGTCCACTTTGAAGATTATCTTTATTAATCAACTATTAATATAATTGTAGCAGCAAGAAATAGGATGAAATTGATTATAATAAAGAATAAGGTATTCAACAGCGTAAAAGTCCCCTAAAGTGAACCATGGGGCCCATATTTATAGGGAGAGATGTTGAGATATTTCACTCAGATTTCGGCAGAAGGCTCTATAGGCCATACGGGCCCACCATAACGATTGGCGTACTTAACTCGAACATCAGGAATGATCAGCCTAAGTTTCACCGATTCGGTTTCTTATCTCCAGTTCTAATGCGATTGTTTTTAGAGGGTCCCACATGCCTCTTGATATAACTTCTAAAATATGGAATCATTCTGACTTGAACTTGGGAGATATGGATCGATCTTGGTTGAACTTGGATTATGCACTGGAAGATGCCGATCGTTTCTAGGACTTGGCAAAAATGATCAGCCAATAATGATCGGCTCTCTGCAGTTAATGCCCTGCTATTACCCTGCTGTATCTCATAGTGGATTTCTACCACTATGATTTTTCCATATAACCCCAAATATAGCATTTCCGCTTTAAGCCCCGCTATTTCCGCTATATCCTGTTATTCCCTCTATATTCCGCTATTTCCGCTATATCTTCTTTAAAAGAAATGAATTGAAAAATGACATTCATACATTATAAAATTTATGAAATTAATTTGTATAATTGAATTTTTAATATATTTTCAAAAATTAAAATACTCTAATATTCTACTAAATTCAATTGTGTTATACAACGGTTTTACGTTTATTTACAGTATCTTCGCATATGTTTTTATTTAAAATTATTTATGTATTAATTATAATTCAATTGAATGTTACATTTTCATTTAACTACCATTTATATATTTGTAAAAACATTAAGTACAAGTTTTATATGCTATTCTAGAGTCATCCGCTATATCCTGCTATATCCATGCTGTATCCCTGCTATGATTTTTTGCACCTCCACCATATTGAATCTGCCGAACGCTTTAACTACACAGGATTGGCTAAACTCTAAATGAAACTTTAGGACTGGTGATCACTTTTGTTAGCCTCAATCTTCATTTCGTTGATGCCCTGGAAATTTCAAATGAATTGGCCTTGTGGATCTTAAGATATTGAGCATTCTCTGATGACTTGAACTATTTTATGGGTTATTCTTGATCGTTTATGCAAATCCTTGCTTTGCCCAAACTTGAGCATATGAACTCTGATCGACTCCAAATTTGAAATATAACTTCATGGGGTCGTGCCAATTACTCCATGTTGGCAGCATCTCGATTGGGTTCCGGTCCAAATCTACTCGACTATCATCTATAATGCTATATGTAATCGATTCACTCGGCCGTTGACCGTTCATTCCTGGCCAAATCGATGATACCACGACCTTGCCCAAAGATGGGATAACATTTTCCCCCTAAAAGTACGTCTTGTATCGTACATGACGTGCTTTGAACGTCCCAAGCTAGAATCATCAGAAAGAAACTCACCTGGTTAATCAAATAGTTGTTATCCTTCCGTTGAGCTATTTTCTTACTGAAGATCGCATTTTCCTTATTTGTCATGATGATTAGTCAATGTTCAATAGCAGAAATACAGGATCACAACTTGTTAACAATCATCTTGTTTTTACCCTAGCAATTTCCAAATTTTAGCAAATTAGCTTTAGTTTTCCTTCGGTTGACTTCAGGTGACTATTCAGTTTTTTTGTCGATTCAAAAAATTAAATTTTGAAACACATACTTATACGTATATGTGTATGCGCCTGACCCTCGATCACCTGAAACACAAAAAATTTAATTTAATTTTGAAACACAAAAAATTAAGTTTTGAAACCATACTTATACGTATATGGTGATAACTTTCTATAAACAGTTTCCACTAGCCTTTATTCTTTAAAGCATGTTCTCTTCCTTTCTTTATTTGTCCTCCTAATCCATATGTTTTTATATATCCATAATCCTCCCTTGATTAGAAAACAAATTTCAAACTACTTATGATTATGAAAATGATCGACATACGCTAGGTTATGGAATGATCTGCATAAGGCTTGGAAGTGGATCGATTGGCACAAGGCTTGGAAGTGGATCGATCGGCATAAGGCTTGGATAAGGGACGATCAACTAAATCTTTGGGCATAGGACGATCGACTAAATCTTTTAGACTAAAAATGATTGGCTATGTCCCTTTTCTATATAAGCCTCGCAATTAGCCATTTCCTTTCACTCTCCTCCCATCGTTCCATTTTGAAGCAAAAAAGAGACAAGCCTCTTGCCTTCTTTCTACCAATCCAAACAATAATAACCATAAAGTCACCATCCTCCTTCAGATTTGGCTTCAAACCGATTTTGAATCCTCCTTTGGATTTTAAACTTAGGTAGAAAAAAAATCCTATACTTACTTCATAATTTTGAGAATGGAGCTTTGAACCTATGGGAACCGATTCATTTGGTGGATCCTTCTTTTTTATTTTTACAATTGTATGCAATGGAGATGAAATAGCTTGTCTTGATGAGGGATGAGTGAATTATGACCTTAGTCGATCGTTCGCTGAGGGAGATAGTGTAGTGGATGTGAAGAAGTTGCACGATCGATCATTCATGATCGTTCTTGGATGGTTAGAGAAGCTCTGGGATGTTGAAATTCGAAAATCGCCTACAAATGATCGGCTTTACCTTGGAATTGGAGGCTCATAAGAACAATTAATGGAAAAAGGCTTGTGGTGAACGATCGACTAATGCGGTCTTAGGGAAACGATCATCCTAAATTTGCATACAAGATCGATCGACCTAGTTTACAAAGGAACTTTCTATAAAATGGAACTTGGATGAGTGAACTTGAACTAAAAGCAAGCTTTGGCCTTTCATACTTGAAAAAACATTAGAACTTGTATATGACTTGCATATGATCTGAACTGCATATTTGCTAGCAAATTGGTTTAGATATATGACACTAACTAATGCCTTTAACTAACATCTTGAAACTCATCAACAACTTAGATAAAAACCAAACTTCTGTTGGTTGCCGATCAACCGTGAAACTTAAGCTGCATCATTTTCTGATGACACAAAGAAAAACTTGAGATGGTCAGGAATAATGGTCCCTCTGGTTAAACTTCTAAGGTTCGTTGCCTTTTTTAGTTTTGCACAACTTATTACTATATTGAATAACACCTTATCGCACCACACTAGCACTCACTATGCACTGAGGGGTACATGCTACTTTATCTAATCATGGTTTTACTAAGTTTAATAGCCATGGGACCTTGACATTCTGAGCATCTTGCGGTTATGCTGCTGGATCATCTTCCTAAAGGAATAACTTTGACGTAGAATCAAGTTCGACAACTGAATCCGATAGTTCACCGTTCAATCATCATGCTGAACAGCCGGAAAGTCCGAGTTGTCGATTTGATCTCTTTGAAGTCATCCCTATCTTTCCACTAGAGATTATCTATCGTGCTTCCAACACTCTAGAGGATCCAGTCATTCTTGAGAATCATTTTGATTTGGTAGGTTCAAAAATTAAGGAAGATGCTCTCCAAAGAATTTGCGTAAGGCATGGAATTTCCTTCGACAACCTGTTGGTTCCATCATGAGATGATAGGGCTCACAGACCCCCGAAAGGTATACAATGTGCAATAAATTTTTGTGCTTGGTGGGATGCATCCCACCTTCCACTCATACATTTGGGAGATTCTACATTATTTAAGGATAGCTTTAGCACAACTCCATCCATATGGCTATGCTCTTCTTAATTGTACCTATATTGTATTTATGGAGTTCCTACACCATCCTTCCACCATCGAAGATATTCGATTTATTTTTACTTTCAAGCGACGGACAGGGAGTCTATCGTTTACATTTCTTGAATTAGCAAAGAGGTGCCAGATTCTGACTGGCATGTGGAACAAGCTAAGTGCCTTTAAAAATGAATGGTTTTTTGTTTGCTGCCTGCCCAGTTCTGCTTGACAATGGATGGAATGATGCAAGTGTTACCCACCATTTTCATAATAGCACTGAAAATGATGTCCAAGTCGCCTCTCTGACTATGTTACTTCTTTACAGGTGTTGTTACCCAACCTAAGGTAATATTTACAAAGAGGCAGTCTTAATTCTTAATAATGCTCTGCCTAAGGACAAGAATATCGAATATTTGCTTAGGGACGAATGCCTCATCACTTTTTGTTTGATAAAAGAGGGCGTTAGCATGGGTCTAACCAAAATTTCTCAAATGGTAGGGATAAGACCATGGGCTGTAATCGGTCAAAGGGATAATCAAGCCAATCCTATGGTGCCTCCAGTTACAAGTCCCTAAGAATTTGCTGATATTGACATTGGAGGACATAGGGTGATGTGCTTGGTCATAACGACGAAAAATCCGGTCGTGGAGTTGATATCAGATCCTCGCAAGCCTCGTGACCCTTGGTTGATGATAGGAAAAAGAAGAAAATCTTTGTACATAAACTTCTAAGAAGTCATCTCTCTGACCAATCCAAGTCATCGATGGCTCCTAAAGTTGTTCAAGATGAATCTTCCTCCCAACCGTCAGAGCGTTCGAGTTTACCACTTGACTCTTTTTCTGGTCTACTAATTTCACTTGATCTCTATGCTTTCTACTTCACTGACGTAGGCATCGAAGGATTAGAATCTCTCTCTAGAATTGACATCGAGATCCCTACTTATGGAGGGGAAGTTACAACAATGAGCAAGGCTCTTGCACTTAGTCTGTTGTGGAGTTACACTAGGACACTTACATCCCTCAAAATTGCATTGTATTTGACTTGTGCTCTTTAATGCTTAGAGATGACTGACTTCTATTTTTCTTTACTGAAACGATGGTGAGAAAGAGGAATATGTTTGATTGCCTCTGGGATATATACCACCGGTAACCAGTTTCATGCTCTAACTCTTACCTCAGCAGTCGAGGCAATTATGATTCCAGCTATTGCCCCGTCGGGGACTGGGGTCATCAAGATAGACATGATAAGGATAAGCCATCGCAGGATAAACATAGATTAAGATCGAAATCTCCTCCTCCAAAGGGTCCCGAAAGAACTAGCTGATCGCAGGGACCTACTTATTGATCCCTCTCACGCCCTTCTACTATTCAATTGCCTCCATAACCTTTGGCTCCATCTCATTCCCAATGGCCGAGTGCTCATCACCACCATAGTGAACATACTGCTGCCCATAAGCTTGGCAAAGAAAGCACCAAAGTCGAAGCTCGTACTAGAGACTCTACGATCAACCCAACCGCTCACATGGCATAGTTTCATGAAGAATTTCCGAACTTATGCTTTGAAGGGTTCTATTTTCCTCCAAAATTGAAGAGGGTTCCGAACCATGTTCAAAAGATGACCGTCGACTGCGACACTGACATTCACATGTAGTATCGGGAATGGATGAAGGCAATAAAAAAAAGGCTAAAAGTTTCCTTCCAGCACGCGACGGAGACCGAAAAGCTAAAACGCGAAGAAGCTCAAGATAAAAGAATCATTGGTACATTGACAAATGAGCTAGAAGCCTCTAGAACCTCCTTTTTGGAAGCCGAAGTAAAAGCTAATGCTGCTATGAAATCCGTGGAAGAGATGAAATCCAGCCATCTCGATATGATCCAAGTATTGCATCATCGAAATCAAGAGAAGGCGCTTGAGCGGGATACGGCTTGGAATAATGATTTTGTAGCCTTGAAGGAAATAGCTGACCTCAAAGCTTGAATATACAAATAAAGAAAAAGTTGATGCTCAGAAGATTGCTCAGGATGCTTGCAATGAGATGATAAACGTCAGACTTGAGAGAGACACACGGCTATTGAAAGTGCCAAAAATTTTGACGCACTCATTCAACGTGAAGCAGGAGCTACCAAGGACAAAATCAGGAAAGAGATAATGAATGAGCTTGACCCACTTCTTGTTCTTTACAATGCTAATGTTCTCAAGCATAAGAATTCAATGTGGCTCAGTGAAGGCATTCCCTAACAGCTCTGTCGTGCTTAGGAATTTCTCTTTGTGGAAGAGGAAAAACTTCTTAACTCAAAGGGTATCGATCTATCTAAACTTGAAAATGAAATTCTATTAGGTGATGAACCTAAAACATTGCATGATATTTAGCTCTCACTCCAGAAAGAGTCTGTTGTTGCTTCTTCACATGAAATGGGTGAGGGATCTGGGTCGACGTAACCCGATATTACAGCTAAATTGCCCTAGGTATCCTAAGTCATCTATAGCTCCATAGCAAGCTCCTCGACCATTCCCGGGTATGATCCAGGCAAGCCACAACTCTCTCCAATTCTTGAGCGTAGTTCTGAGGATGCTTCGGCTCAACCTGGAAGTCATACCAAGGAAGGCATTCCGTAGACTTTTCCCGTCTTTCACAAAAGTAGGGTGTCTTCAGTTGATATTTCTAATCTTTTCGCCTATTTTTTCTCAGCTTTAAATCCATTAGGCGTTTCTCCCCTCCCTTTACAAGAGCCTCGTTGGAGTTGCAAATGGCCACGACAGAATCCGTTAAAGTTACAACTTCATCCGCCATTGAAAGCACTCAAGAAAATGCTTTTGTCATTGATGATCAATTTATAGAGGCATTATTCTAGGAGGAAAGTGACCAGCACCATGATGAAGTATTTTCTTTGCCAGAGTTTGCCCCCTAGTGTGGTCGCCGCATTCCCCTTTATGGATTCTCTTAGAACATGTTTTATCTTATCATGAGCGATATATCGAAGTTTGGGGAATGAAAAACATTTCTTGTACATAACCCCTTCTTGCATAACATACCATGAAGCCCTTACGAAGGACTTGTTGCTTTTTGTTTCTTTTATCTAGTAAGACTACATGTAGTAAATTGTCTTTGATCGAAGTCATCCATAATTCTCTTTCAGGCACTTCTTCTGGTATCTGATCAATTTTCATCATGTTTATACTTGGGGTATTTAAAACTTCAACCAGAACTAGACCCATCTGTTGTGCATCACCGTTACTAGCAAATTTTGCTAATGAGTCAACTTCTCTATATCGATCTCATGGAATATGAGAAATGTCATTGTAACACCCCTCACTTGGATCCCTAAAACTAAGGGCTACGGATGCTATAGTCAACCATAGTTATTAATTCTCAGCGATCAAATACGGTAATGTTAGATACATTGATATAACAGAAATACATGGATATAGAAAATTTTAAATTTTAAAACAACACTCACATTCCATTCAAAAAACCATTTCAATATTTTTACATAATCCATCATTTGTTAACCGTATTCAGAAAAATATAATTATTACACATACGTTAAGAGGGATATATGAAGATGCCCCCTTGATAGATCAGAGCATATAATAAGGCAATAAACCAGATTTGCCTTTATAGCCAAACACATCATAAATAAAAGAACTCTATGTACCTAGCTTGCATCCTGCATGCCTCCAGAAGCTTTATTCATCTAAAAAGATAACTTGGAAACCATAAACCTCAAACTACTCAAAATCAATTGAGCACCAGAGAGTTTAAGGAGAAAACAAAAACTTTGAGTCAGACATAAAGCCCGGTATGAATAATAATCTACTATCTCAAACCATTTAGATATCTAGTGAGACCATGCAGCTTAGCGGAACATGTTTTCCCTTCATTGGTACCCTTAAAAATCTTTATAAAACGTATATTGTGCTCCTGTATCCATAATGGGTAAAACGTAGAAATTCAAAATATTATAATGATATGTATACTTAATTAAAACATTCTATATTTTCCATCCCCTATTTGTTTGACAATCTATCATATTTATAGTTTCTATGGTCACTATTGACCTTTTAGTTTTTCTGGGCTTACTAATAACCTTTATATAATGAATGGACTCTCTATCTTGTTTCTCAGTTTTCATGGGATCACTAAGAACCTATTGGCCTCTGGCAATTAACTTAATTGTTTCATAGGTTCTCCTCGAACCTATTGGTGACTCCAATAACTTCTTTGTTATTCTAGTTTTCATGGGTTGACTAGGAACCTATTGAGATCTGTCAATAACTTAATCTGGATATAGTTTTCGTGGACGCATTACAAACAAATTGGCCTCTGCCAACTACTCTTAAAATCATAGTTTTCATGGGATCACCATGAACCCATTGGTAACTCCAATAACTTCCCAATCATAGTTTTCATGGGGTTACTATGAACCTGTTTCTCTGACAAATTCTATGATTAAGCATCGTATATTCTGGTCTCCCTAACCTCCTGGATGCAATTCCACTCATTCAGGAGTTTAATTAATTTATATTCACCACCCGGTCAACCTAGCTGGTTCTTCTGCCTTTTGTCCCCAAAATGCAGTTATGGGCACGATCTAACGTGAATATATTTATGTTTGAAGAATCAAACATAATAACATAACAATACCAATCCTGTGGTTTTACTATCCTTGAAATCATTTTCATATAAAACATGTCCTTTAACCTATTATTTTTTCAAAGAAAAGCTTCTTCAAATCTTCATGCTTAAAATCTTTTCACGACTCCTTTATTTAGCCATGGGTTTTCTTTTACAATGAGATTGGGTTATTCTTTTTGAAACACTAAAGCTTTCGAACCTTTCTAAACTTAGCTTTCGACTTCACTAGACCTCCTTCGAAAGCATATAAATCTATTTTCAAAACATTAGGCAGCTGCCTTTCGAACACTTTAAAACTTCTCTTTTGAAACCTTTTGAATGAATTAAAGTATTACTATCTACTTTTAGAAGCATAGCTTCGAAATCATTTATACCCATTTCGAAACCACTGAAAGTCTCTCTTTAGAAATCAATTAAAGTCCCTCTTTCAAAACAATTGGGTCTATATTTAAAATATCATTTGGGTCAAGTGAATATAAATGAAAGTATCTTTTTCGAAAACATTTTTTATCATATAAAAAGTACCGGGGAAAACTTGATGGCGTTGGCACCAACCTTCATAAGTCATTTGGGTAAAATATTTGAAGGTTGGCTTCAAAAACCCTTTCGAAACCATTGTTTTCGAAACCTCTAACCCCCTTTGAAAGCTATAGGAAGTGGCTTACATTTATAACACAAAGATTACATTCCGAAAGTATTGATACCTTCAATACCTTTGAAAGGCATAAGGTCGCAGAAGGGTTTCGACTTGGTCGAAACTACCCCTTTCGAAAACTTTACTTTGAAAACTATGTAGCTCCTTCGAAGGCTACTACTTTAAACAGTAAATCTGCAACTCTCTTTCGAAAACAAATTAAAAGACCCTTTTGCAATCATCAGTTTCGACTCCTTTGAAACCTTTTAGTAAAACAAGCAAGCACTTTACTTTGGAAAAGAAAACAAAGGCATCAACCCCATCGGAAACTATGTTTCGACACCCTACCTTCCGTCTTTATCCAATCCACTTTGTATCAATCTTATTGATACTACGTTTATTGGTTTCGGCTTCATTGGTTTCATCCTGTTGGGTTTCCACTTGATTGAAGGCGGAAGCTCTGGGTTGAAAGGTTGCTTCCAAAGGTGGCGGAACCTACTTTTTCTAGGAAAATGCTGTTTTTACCAAATAAAGTAATTTCTTTGTAACTAACTTGCCTATGTGTAAACTGTTGATTGGTTTCCTTAAACTTTTCAAATTTTGATACAAAAAACTGCCAAATATTTTCAGATCTAAACCATTAACAAATATTCCCTTCCGTTAAGCAAAACCATTAAACCATTTAGGTCCTCCTTTAAAAATAATTTAATCTCCATACTAAATCACTTTGCAAAAACCCCCAAAAATCATAGAAATTCACTTTTAATATGTTATCCAACATATATAAGCTTCAAACCTAAATTCATCATATAATATTCGAAATAAATTTCTAAACCCAATTAACTATATTTTCCTTTGAAAGTTCGTTATAAATTTTCCATAATTTGGAAAATTGTAATAATTGAAATCCAACTCCAAAATTATGTGTCCCATGACATAAAAATTCCTCATAGCATTTTAAAATCATATCATATGATTTTACCCTTAAAACCATGTTAGCCATTTTCAAACAAACTTGTTTGGGTATATCATTTCATAAAATCAAGCATATCATCAGATATCATTATATTGGGTTTAATCTCAAACCTAAAAAATCAAATGACCAGATATAAAAAAATCGAGATGGCTATAATTATTATTCACTTTAATTTGGATAAGGACTTTAAGATTTGATTTAAGATAAATTCCTCTAGCTTGAGTCCTAAGCTATTACTTGAATTTTCTTCTTCGTCTTTCTCTTAATGGCCGGCTTCTTTAGCTTTCTTTCATTTGTTTTAGTCGTGATAAAATGAACGTGAATGGTATGGTAACATGAGCATAAGGGTAAGATATAGTAGCAGTTTACCCTATTGCCATTGTGTTTATTACTTAAAAATTGACCAATTATAAACCCATTCATTTAATTAAGCACGACCTCTAAGTTTATTTACATATCTCAACCCCCTTATCACTTTTCTACATACATTATTCTATTTTATTTCGTCTAATTAAATCTCTGGAATAATTTTATCAAATATTAGGGGAGTTACAGGCTCCCCTCCTTAAAGAACTTCGTGCTCGAAATTCAGTAAGGACTAAATACTAAACATAGAAATCATCTATAATGACTCCCAATAACCATACTAGCCTACCTGACTAGCAACTTATCTATATAAAGCTAATATAGACATACCATCAAAGCAGATCAGGATAAGTATCTCAAATCTTGTCCTTTGTCTCCCAAGTATTGTCGTTCTCGTTGTCGCTTCACTGAACTTTCACCAAGTTGAATATCTTGTTCCTCAATCTTTTCTCATCTCTCGCTACAACCTAAATCGGTTGTCCGCTAACAATCAAATTAGGCTCACTATCAAATCTTCCGACCCTGTCGAATAAATAGTAGTCTCTAAATCATGCACATACTTGCAAAGATGAGACACGTGGAAAATGTTATGGACACCTGCCATACCGCTTGTCAACTCTACTCTATACGCGAGCTTTCCAATCATTTCTAAAAAAAGAAACGGACCAACATATCTTGGGGCCAGTTTCCCTGATTTTCCAAATCGTACCACATCCTACATCGATGAATATTTAGTGAAAACCCTACCTCCAACTGATAACTCTAGGCCTTTACGCCTCTTATCTATGTAACATTTCTGTCTGGATTGAGCTTCCTTCATCCATTCTCGGATCATCTCTATCTTCTCTGACGCCAAATCCGAACCTAAAACTAAGCTGCCTCCAATCTCCAACCAACATGTGGGTGATTTGCATGGCCTTCCATACAAAGCTTCAAAAGGCATCATTCCTATACTAGTCTAATAACTATTATTATAGGAAAACTCAACCAAATGTAGGTTATCTTCCCAAGATCCACCAAAGTACAATACGTAAGCTCTCAATAAATCCTCGAGTACTTTATTGACTCTTTTTGTTTGCCCATCCATCCTTGGGTGATATGCTGTACTCATCTCGAGCTTGGTACCTAGTACCTCTTGTAGACTCATCCAAAATTCACTATTAAATAATGCATCTTTGTCACTGACTGTGCTATTAAGAATCCCGTGAAGTCTAACTATGTTCCTCATGAACAACATCTCCAAAACAAGTGTCGTCCTGGTTAACTTGATTAGAATGAAATGGGCACTCTTGGTCAACCTATCCACTATGACCAATATAGTTTCATCTCCCCTATTCGACCTTGGTAACCCATCTATAAAATCCATGGATATCTAAATCTATTTCCATGATGGAATCTCTAAAGGTTGAAGCAAACCACTCGGCTTCTGATGTTCTGCTTTCACTTGTTGACTGTTTGCACACTGCCGAACCCACAAGCCAACATCCCTCTTCATGCCTTACCAACAAAAGCTCCTCTTTATATCCATATACATCTTGGTCCCTCTAGGATGAATCGTAAACTTGGATTGATGACATTCTTCAAGAACTTCTCACCTTAAGTTTTCTACATTCGAAACACATAATCGTCCCTTCTTTCTCAACCATCCTCTCTGGTCGATTCCAAAATCCTTTAGATCACCGATCTTCGATCTTACCTCAAGCATTCTAATCCTCTTCCTGTTTAGAAGTAATCTTTTTGTTCAACGCTGGTCGAACTTCTAAATAAGACAATATGGCAGTACCCTGACTAGAACTAGTAGTCTATCTTAACCGTACACTACAAGTAATCAAAACATCTAAATCCTTCCATTCTGCCAACATAGCCAGCACCATATTCTGATGTCTTCTGCTAAGAGCATCTGCTACTTTGTTTCCTTTTCCAGAAGTATACTGTATGCCAAAATCATAAGCAACCAAAAACTCCAACCACCTATGTTGTCTCATATTCAACTCCTTCTAAGAGAATAAATGTCTTAAAGACTTATGATCGGTGTAAAGTTCAAATCCCTCCCCTAAGAGGTAATGCCTCCAAATCTTCAATGCGAAGATCACCACAGCCAACTCCAAATCATGAGTATGATATCTCACTTCATGCAGTCTAAGCTATCGTGAAGCGTAGACAATCACTTTACCCTTATACATCAACACAACTCCTAATCCAGTCCTACATGCATCAGTGTATACTACTAACCCCTTGGTTTACATCTTCAATTAATAATACTGGTGCATTGGTCAAAAAATGCTTTAGCTTAAGGAACCCTTCCTCACATTTGTCGGACCAAAATGAACTTTACGTCCCTCCTGGTCAACTTAGTCAAAGGTACTGCTAACTGTGAGAATTCCTTAATGAATCTCCGGTAATAGTCAGCAAATCCAAGAAAACTCCTGATCTTGGTTACCTCTCTGGTCTCTTCCAATTATTGACAGCTTCAATCTTAACTGGATCGACTGACAGCCCTCCTTTGAAACCATGTGATCAAGAAACTTAACCTCTTTATGCTAAAAATGGCACTTGGAAAACTTGCTTTCAACTGATGCTGCCTCAACGTCTCAAGCACGTCTCAAGCACTACTCTAAAATGATCCTCATGCTCTCTTTCATCTTTTGACTACTAAAAAAATGTCATTTATGAATAGTAATACGAACTATCCAAGTGTTCTTGGAAAACTCGATTCATCAAATATACAAAGAAAGCAAGTGCATTCATTAACCCGAATGGCATCACTAACCACTCATACGAACCTTACCTAGTCCAAAAATTCTGTCCTCTGCCACCCTTAACTGATGGAACCATATCGCCAAATACAATTGAGAAAACACTCTAGCTATGCACAACTGATCAAACAGATCATCTATTCTTGGCAGAGGATACCTATTCTTGATCGTCCTTTCATTCAACTTACAATAGTCGATGCACATCCTTTACGACCCATCTGGTTTCTTCACGAACACCATGGCTGCTCCTGAAGGCAAACTATTTGGCCTAACAAAATTTCTTCCTTCTAGATCCAATAGCTGCACCTTTAATTCTTTCATCTCAGTCGGTGTCATCCTGCTAAGTGGTCTACTGATGGATTCAGCTCCAGGTACCAGATCCATCCAAAACTCAACAGCTCGTTTTGGTGGTAATCCTATAACCGGCTCAAAGACATCTGCAAATTCTATTGCTACTTGAACTTGCTTCTGTAGCACTTAACAAAGCACAAACACTCCTGCTGAAATTTTCCCCTTAGAAGATGATTCAGTTACAACTATCAATGTGCCTCAATGATATTTCCCTATCTTGAAAAAATATCCTAGCCTCATACTTCATTACCCAATCCATACACAAAATGATCCCGAAATCTACGAAATCAAAAACATATAGATTGCATGCAAACTTATGACCTAACAAATCAAGTTCTAACCGATCCCATTTCCTTCCTAGTGTTGCATACCCTCCTATTGGATTCGCAACCCTTAAGAAAATAACAAGGTATATGGGGTCTATGCATAACATATCAACCAAATATCGTGATATAAATGAATGTGATGCATCGATATCACCTAGTACCTTAACTGGTCCACTTTGAATTAATAGCATACCTTATATCATAGTTTTTCCTTTTTCAGCTGCAGTTGGCCCTGAAGAAGATGTCGGTCCTATTGCAAAAACATTCCCTCTTTCCACCTTGATGGGCTAGGGACACTAATTCTTATAATTCCCAACTTGGTTGCAGTTGAAGCATTTCACATTCTTCTTTTCTACCGACTTCTTCCCCTTGCCTGACCAGCACTCATGAGCATAATGACCCTTCTTTTCACACTTAAAGCACACTAAATCAGCCTTTGCCTTCTTGGCAGCATCCCCCTTCTGGGCTCTCTTCTTCTTAAAGAACTTCCTCTTCTTTCCCCGAGAACCCTGGGATTTAATTGGCTTCTCCCTAGAACAAACAACAAGCATATCTTCATGGAAAATGACCATCTCCACAACCACGTTACAAGGATCACGTATTTGTTTCAGGGTCGCTCTAGCAAGCTTAGGCCTCAATCCTTATGAACCTCTCATTCCTTCTGATGTCAATGTCTACAGTGGCATATCCATATCATGACAGCTCATCAAACTTAGCAACGTACTCGACTACTGACATCTCTCCCTGAACTAAATCCATAAACTTCCTCATCAATTCCAACTTAGCAACTTTAGATAAAAACTTCTTCTCAAATCTTCTTCTGAACTCATCACATTCCTTTGGAACTCCGGTAGTCACACTATTCCACCAGTGAAGCGCTGCCCCTTGCAACTGCCTAGAGGCCAGCCTCCTCCTTTTCTCATCATCCAAACTTAGATCTACAATGATTCCATCATAGTGCAAAAACCAATTCTCAACTCCAATAACATCTTCCATTCCCATAAACGGTTTTCCATCCAAATTGGTGTAGTCTTTGCTCGGTCTAGCATAATTATTCCCAACTGGAGCCACAATGTAACGTCGCGGATTTTCGTTCTTCGAAAAATCAGACATCGACACTCACTTTATCGACTGCCGAATATCGAAGGCCGAAAACCGAGAAGTTATGGGTTTTAAAAAGAATTTAAGAAAAAGATAGAAAGAGAAGAAGAGATAAGAAGATAGAAAATTTGAACATAGAAGAGAGAAGAATTTTAAAAATAGAAAAAGAGGAATTTTAAGAATAGAACGGACAGAAAGGAAACAACAACAGAATCTCACAATTCGCAGCGGAACAACATATAATAATAAATGAATAATCTTTAAACAAAGAACTATATCAGTTATTACATTTTATACATTTCATTACATCACATCATCAGAGTGTACAACAACATACAACAACATAACAGTGCAGCGGAAAAAGAAATACTATATAAACTAGTAATACGCCATGCCATCTAGCTTGCCTCCAGCAACTCCAGAATATCCAGAATATCCTGATAAACCTAACTCTTGACTGCCCGTGTGGAAATTGGTGGGCACCCAGAGTTTAGGAAGGAAAACAATAAACTCCGAGTCAGTCATGTGACTGGTGTGAGAACTCAAAACAGTTTATTTACCTTTAAAATCAAAAAGAGGAATATTTTTAAATTTAATTCGCAATGCTTTTAAAAATGAGACTACCATAAGGCCTCCCGCACACACACACATGCAAACGCAGAATCGGAGGAGATTTCTCCTTATGATAGTCAAAGATGCTTGATACGCATTTAAAATAACATTTGATATTATTATTAGTGCATAATGTAGGGAAAATTCATTTCGAAAGTAGAATATAAATCTTAGCCAACATACGACCATTATCGTATGCCTACTATAGCTAACTATGTTCAATAGCAGGTTACCGCCACATTCCATAGCAGGTTATACAACTAAAACCGTACAAGTCACGTATTGTTTCTTTGGATTTCCAACGAATGATCAGGCCAAGGAACTTCCCATTGCCACTGAGAATGCCTCTGGAAAGACATCCCCGAGAACCAAACCGGATCTCTGCCAACACAAGGCCGGGTTACTCCTAACTGAGCAACAACTGACCGAATATGCCATCCCCCGGTCCTTTGGGACCTTTTCAACCGAGCGCTCGATATCCAACATCACACCATAATAAATAGAGTGTTTTCAACATGAGTAAGTATCTGGGCTCCATACCATGATACCACCCCTTTCCAGAAGGAAATGCACATACCCTAAGGGGAGCTACAGAAACCCCTAATAACCTTGCCGCATCTTTCCTGTTTTGACCATTTCCGGGATGTGAGGCTCGACGAATTCACGTCCACAAAAACATACTTTATACAAAAGCCATGCTTTGGGTCAACAAATGATCAACACAATGATCACTAAGATAGACGATCAAATAAATGATCCTATCACAATAATCAACACAATGATCATTTCAGCATCACTCAGCATGTCACATTACCAAACTGGGATATATCGCTGATAACTTCAACTATATAACCTTTGAGCTCGTACGTCTCAAAGAAGGGTGTTAAGCAAAGAATAAATTCTCCGCCACCAACAGAAATATATTTGAAAGAAATCGGCTTTATATCTCAAATTGTAATGTCAGGCATACAATCCATACAAGTCTGTTCCGGGCTCGAACAGAACCGAAGGCACTTCTTACGAAGTCCTTGCAATCCGGATATTCACAATCCTGATCGAATTTCCCATCACTTATGGAGTTTCTATACCGGCGCGACTCGGTGCAGAAACAATCGATAGGTCATCCTATCGCTCTTGCAAATATCCGGTCTTCAACACCGATCTTCAAATGCAATTCACAACGACGTATCACATATTCGGAATGGGTTATACGACCCCATGATCCTTTCCCGGTTAACCCGAATAGTGAGCGCTTATTCAAAAATAAGTGTGCATTCAAATTCAATCAATTCACATCAAATACCCATTCAAAGGGAAATACTGATAGTCGGCTATTGAACTATCAATTGATATGCATACATCCCCAGATTCCAAATAATTTTCCAAATTATTTATTTTCCAAAATATCTTTACAAGATATAAATTTTCACACTTCAAAAATAAATCAACATTTATTTTTCAAACAAATTCCACTTTCACATATATAAATTCCATAATGAATTTATATTTCAAAACATTCGTGAATATACGATTTCAATTATTCATTTTCAATTTATCTTCAAAAAGATAAATTCTCTATATTCACTTCACATTGGAAAACATTTCCTTACTTATTTATTCATAAGTAATTCACAAATCTTTTTATTTTCAACACTTAGAAAATATTCAATATACTTAAATCTAATTAAGTATATATTTCATTCTATTAAGAAAATCCTTTCTTAAACATATTTACTTGGGCCAAAACGAATGTTGCGTAAAACATCGTTACGACAACCCAAAATCACTAGTATAGGGATTCGAATTTAAAATAGATATATTAATCCCAATACTAATCAAAAACATTTCCTTTCGGAAATCATTTACTATAACAACAGTGTTATAGTCCACCATTTCCTTTTATTTCACGAAACATCTATTTCAACAATGAATGTTGAAATCTATGGTTTCGAATCTCAACACCTTTTAAAACATCGTTAGATCGTTTTAATTCTATTTAAAATATCACATTCAAAACATTTTCTTTAACGTAGTATTCACTATTCAAAAACGTGAATATACTTCTTTAACAAATTCCATCCTTTTATTCATTTTAATTCAAAGAATTATTCACTGTCTAAAAACGTGAATATAACTCTATTTCTAAGTTATAACAATTAACTTATCAAAATAAGTCGTTTGTGAATTTATAAAACAACGTTTATAAATTCCATTTCGATTTATTTCATAACAACTTCCTTTATAAATCTTCTTTATTTACCTATTCGATTTATAATCTTAATTATAAACCAAAAGTCCAAATTATAAGTCAAACACTTATAATTTATTTATTTGCAAAAATCGTTCCTTTGAACTTTACAAATTTTATAAACCTATTGTTTATAAAATTCCATTTATAACTTCACCGTTATATAATTCTATAAATTTCATTCATTAATGAATTTCATTTTCACTTCATTCAAACACTTATAAAGACTCGTTTTATAATGTCAATATTTCGATTTATAAATATCCGTTTATAAATCTCTTAATATAAATCAATTAATATTATTCTTTAAAACATCTTTTAATTTCCTTTATAATTTCATCATTTCGATTTATAAAATAATCAAATTTTATAAATCCTATATTTAAACTTTTATCATATATTCAAAAATCCAATCTAAATTATTTTATAAAATCATTAGTTCATATTTCTCAAAAATCGACTTTTAATCGTATTTCTAAAAATCAGCTTTTTAACTATATTTCACAAAAACCATAATTTTTATAACTTTAAAAATTATAACGTTTATTTATTTATAATGGATCAATTCCAAAAATATAGTATATTTTCAAAATCACTTTTAAAATCATTTTAAAATCCCAAAATTTGGGTCCAATGATGCTACACACCAAATAGTCAATCACGACTACAACGATATCATATATCGATATGATAATCCATCAAATATCAAAATATCTGAAATAAAATAAAACTGTTGAGGAATCCAGTTGGATCCCTCCAACCTGTTTCCTGCATCCAAAAACATTAGCACAATACCAATTTCGCTCCAGTACGAAATTATCGCGGTACATGTTCTTAATAAATATTATCCGCTTAATAACGGCGTAATAGGGTCTCATCCGCTAAACAAAAAATGCGGGAAATCAACAACTGCAATATATACATATGCCAATATATATATATTGATATTATATATAATACCAATTTCACTGTTTATGAAATATTCGCGGTATATGTTTATATTAAATAACATCCGCTTACTAACGGCGCATAATGTCTATTTTAACAATCAATAATTTACAGTCATCATTCAAACATGCATTCAAATATTTTAAATCTAACTATTTAAAATAAAATCGAAATCTATTCGATTGAGTGAGAAGTTCTCACCTTGGTTTTAATTTCCGTTTAAGCTTTTATTTCGAATAAAATTAAACGCGCGTTTAATTTTACCCGAAATTCTCACTAACTCCAAACGACTCCAAACCAACTCCATCGCGTAGTGCTCGTCCATACGATTCCAACGCAACTGAGTTTGCATTTTTTCGACCTCGTATGAAAAAGTTATGAATTATTGAAGTTCGTACACGATTTATATAACTTAAATTACAACTAACTTAATTAATTTTAAACCTAAGCAAGCCATAGCCACATGATCCAGATCCCTTGCATCAAGACCGTCCATCCCACTTCTTCTTCCTCACGCAAGTCTCCAGTAAACACAATTTTGAGGCCGAACCCATAGCTTGAACTAGGGTTTAATTATGCTCTCACCACACACGATTATATTCGATCACATCTCCGCCATCGCGAAGCACACGACGCTAGCTACCCACGCCTACCACCATTGGAAGTTCGGCCCCCCCCCTAGCCTAGGGTTGCGTGCGCAGGTCCCCCCCTGTCGGCCCCCCCTATCTCCTCCCCTGGTGCTCCATTTTACATCACAGCCGTTCACATCGAAGCTCTCATCTCCCTCTACGTCTTTCATGTTGAAACCTTAGCCTAATTGTCGACGGATTGGAAGAAATCGAGGAGGGAATGAGATTGAATTCTGGCCATCCACTTATTAGGGCCGGCTACATTAGTTTAGGGTTTTAATTTCTTTTTTTATTTTTTATTTTTTTGAGAGGGTGGGGGTCTATTTATAAGGAACGAGCGACACTATTCATCCCGGAATTTCCGAACTCCGATTTAGACGCCGTAACCAGCGTACCTAGGGTTTATCCCGCGTTCCGGACACAATGGAACAGGTTTCGGAAGCTAATTCGGAAGTATGTGCGAGTTATGGCTGAAAACGCTCAATTTGAATTAAACCGATTTAAACCGATTTCTAGGCGTTTTAATTTGTACCGGACAAACGGTAAATCCAATTGACTTGAAATTTGAAACCTTACAATAATATCACATTACGGATCCGATGAAACTGGTTTCGTCGAATTCCGAGAATTTTTGAAAAATGGCTATTTTGACTCGCCAAATTTAAATTAAAAATAATTCGATGCGTTTCGAGCTGCCACGATCAAACGATAACTCCGATTGACACGAAATTTGAAATCCGGTAATAACTAACTATTACGGATCCAATGGAACTGGTTTCGTTCAATTCTGAGACTGTTCAAAAATTGGCTATTTTACAGTCGATTATTAAATATTAAAATATTCAATTTTCACAAATTAACTTTTAATTCGATTTTAAAAGTTCTAAAATATCATTCTAACTTCAACATGATAAAATAAAATTTTACAAATTATTTTCAATCATATTTAACTCAATTTTCAATTATTTCCATAACTTAACATATTAAATTATCGATTTAATTATCCAATTAAATCCAATAAATCAAAATAAAATTTATTTGACTTATAAATTCACTTATAAATATTTAAAATTAATTAAATATTCAAATTTTAATTTATAAAAATTCTGGGTCGTTACAATCTTTCCCCTTTAAAAGAATTTCGTCCCCGAAATTACAAGTAAGAAAGGTTACAGAATTTATTAACTTTCCAAAATTTATAATTAAACTTCTTTCAAATCTTTACTAAGTTTTCAAATCATACTTAGTTATCTTTTCTAAAACAATTTCTATTGTTTAACTTTCAATTCAAAAATCAAAGTTAAAATTTTCAAAATTTTCCAATTTTCTCAAAATTTTCCTAACGCCTTAAATTTTCGGAAAAATTCGCCATGTCTCCTTTGCGCGGCTCGATCCGAAAAAAAAATGACAGTATATATATCACAAATATACATCTCATCAAGTAATGAGGCATCCCGAAGGGAAAAAAGTGTAAAAGTACTGTATTTAATCCGAGATATGTACCTTATATTTTATTAGCAAGCATATACGGCTAATATAGCGCTAAAGCGAGCTCCAAATGCGAAGCAAACGCGATCCGCACCTACTAAACTCAACAAACAACATGAGAACATGCTCATATGCAAATAATATCGATATACAACATATAGTAACATATCAACTATATATATCACATAGCAAATGCAACTAAACAACAAATGCAAACATCAACCAACTAGCATTCAACAAATTCATAATCAATATATATTCATTTATATTCTCATTAATATTAATGAATTGGTTTTCAATTCAAATCACATTTGATTCATTGACATTGGATTTTCTTACTAACATTTATTCTCAATTCAATTAGTTTACATTACTAATTAAATCTAATTCACATTCAATTCTATTCAAATTTATTTACTTTCTATTTGAATTCAATTTCATAGCTTCCAATTTCATTAATTCACTTTCATTAACACTTAATGAATTATATACAATCAATCAACAATCATATAACAATCAATGTATATTAATTACAACCAAATTCCTTTGCTTATATTCATTCTCATTCAATTTATTCAACTTCTAATAACATTTGATTTCAATGAATTTATACTTTCATTCATTATTTCATATCAATTTTAATTACATTCAATTGATTAACATTTCAATTCATTCATTCAATTCAATTACTAAGTTGAATTTTATTTCCATAACTCTAGTTCATATTTATAACTTAACCTTAAATTCACTTTCATTTACAACTCATATTTATAAATATATCCATATAGTTTCACTTCTTATATATATAAGTTTATTCACAATTGTAAATCACTTTAATTATAATTCAATTCTTATAATTCATTTGCTTATACAATTATTCTTTTATTTAGATTATTCAAACAACCTAACAATCACTTATATACACTTTAATAATTCTGAAAAATTATTCCTTTATATATAAAATATATTCAAGGCAAAATTATTTCATTCACCCAATTTAAAACAATATCGTGTCGAATTGTTCTATTCAAGTGTTTAGAAACCCCTTCGGCTCAGTTTCGAGGCTGTGTTGACGAAAGTTCATATGCCACTCAATAAACCAATCATCACAATATAAAACAATTTTATATTCACTAACAAATACGCACTCATATCTATTATTACTCTCAAACTCATTCTAGAGTACTGCTGACTCTATCTCTAATGAATTATACCCAACAGAACCATGGTTGTCGCTTAACCATAAGCTCTGATACCAAATGTAACGTCGCGGATTTTCGTTCTTCGAAAAATCAGACATCGACACTCACTTTATCGACTGCCGAATATCGAAGGCCGAAAACCGAGAAGTTATGGGTTTTAAAAAGAATTTAAGAAAAAGATAGAAAGAGAAGAAGAGATAAGAAGATAGAAAATTTGAACATAGAAGAGAGAAGAATTTTAAAAATAGAAAAAGAGGAATTTTAAGAATAGAACGGACAGAAAGGAAACAACAACAGAATCTCACAATTCGCAGCGGAACAACATATAATAATAAATGAATAATCTTTAAACAAAGAACTATATCAGTTATTACATTTTATACATTTCATTACATCACATCATCAGAGTGTACAACAACATACAACAACATAACAGTGCAGCGGAAAAAGAAATACTATATAAACTAGTAATACGCCATGCCATCTAGCTTGCCTCCAGCAACTCCAGAATATCCAGAATATCCTGATAAACCTAACTCTTGACTGCCCGTGTGGAAATTGGTGGGCACCCAGAGTTTAGGAAGGAAAACAATAAACTCCGAGTCAGTCATGTGACTGGTGTGAGAACTCAAAACAGTTTATTTACCTTTAAAATCAAAAAGAGGAATATTTTTAAATTTAATTCGCAATGCTTTTAAAAATGAGACTACCATAAGGCCTCCCGCACACACACACATGCAAACGCAGAATCGGAGGAGATTTCTCCTTATGATAGTCAAAGATGCTTGATACGCATTTAAAATAACATTTGATATTATTATTAGTGCATAATGTAGGGAAAATTCATTTCAAAAGTAGAATATAAATCTTAGCCAACATACGACCATTATCGTATGCCTACTATAGCTAACTATGTTCAATAGCAGGTTACCGCCACATTCCATAGCAGGTTATACAACTAAAACCGTACAAGTCACGTATTGTTTCTTTGGATTTCCAACGAATGATCAGGCCAAGGAACTTCCCATTGCCACTGAGAATGCCTCTGGAAAGACATCCCCGAGAACCAAACCGGATCTCTGCCAACACAAGGCCGGGTTACTCCTAACTGAGCAACAACTGACCGAATATGCCATCCCCCGGTCCTTTGGGACCTTTTCAACCGAGCGCTCGATATCCAACATCACACCATAATAAATAGAGTGTTTTCAACATGAGTAAGTATCTGGGCTCCATACCATGATACCACCCCTTTCCAGAAGGAAATGCACATACCCTAAGGGGAGCTACAGCAACCCCTAATAACCTTGCCGCATCTTTCCTGTTTTGACCATTTCCGGGATGTGAGGCTCGACGAATTCACGTCCACAAAAACATACTTTATACAAAAGCCATGCTTTGGGTCAACAAATGATCAACACAATGATCACTAAGATAGACGATCAAATAAATGATCCTATCACAATAATCAACACAATGATCATTTCAGCATCACTCAGCATGTCACATTACCAAACTGGGATATATCGCTGATAACTTCAACTATATAACCTTTGAGCTCGTACGTCTCAAAGAAGGGTGTTAAGCAAAGAATAAATTCTCCGCCACCAACAGAAATATATTTGAAAGAAATCGGCTTTATATCTCAAATTGTAATGTCAGGCATACAATCCATACAAGTCTGTTCCGGGCTCGAACAGAACCGAAGGCACTTCTTACGAAGTCCTTGCAATCCGGATATTCACAATCCTGATCGAATTTCCCATCACTTATGGAGTTTCTATACCGGCGCGACTCGGTGCAGAAACAATCGATAGGTCATCCTATCGCTCTTGCAAATATCCGGTCTTCAACACCGATCTTCAAATGCAATTCACAACGACGTATCACATATTCGGAATGGGTTATACGACCCCATGATCCTTTCCCGGTTAACCCGAATAGTGAGCGCTTATTCAAAAATAAGTGTGCATTCAAATTCAATCAATTCACATCAAATACCCATTCAAAGGGAAATACTGATAGTCGGCTATTGAACTATCAATTGATATGCATACATCCCCAGATTCCAAATAATTTTCCAAATTATTTATTTTCTAAAATATCTTTACAAGATATAAATTTTCACACTTCAAAAATAAATCAACATTTATTTTTCAAACAAATTCCACTTTCACATATATAAATTCCATAATGAATTTATATTTCAAAACATTCGTGAATATACGATTTCAATTATTCATTTTCAATTTATCTTCAAAAAGATAAATTCTCTATATTCACTTCACATTGGAAAACATTTCCTTACTTATTTATTCATAAGTAATTCACAAATCTTTTTATTTTCAACACTTAGAAAATATTCAATATACTTAAATCTAATTAAGTATATATTTCATTCTATTAAGAAAATCCTTTCTTAAACATATTTACTTGGGCCAAAACGAATGTTGCGTAAAACATCGTTACGACAACCCAAAATCACTAGTATAGGGATTCGAATTTAAAATAGATATATTAATCCCAATACTAATCAAAAACATTTCCTTTCGGAAATCATTTACTATAACAACAGTGTTATAGTCCACCATTTCCTTTTATTTCACGAAACATCTATTTCAACAATGAATGTTGAAATCTATGGTTTCGAATCTCAACACCTTTTAAAACATCGTTAGATCGTTTTAATTCTATTTAAAATATCACATTCAAAACATTTTCTTTAACGTAGTATTCACTATTCAAAAACGTGAATATACTTCTTTAACAAATTCCATCCTTTTATTCATTTTAATTCAAAGAATTATTCACTGTCTAAAAACGTGAATATAACTCTATTTCTAAGTTATAACAATTAACTTATCAAAATAAGTCGTTTGTGAATTTATAAAACAACGTTTATAAATTCCATTTCGATTTATTTCATAACAACTTCCTTTATAAATCTTCTTTATTTACCTATTCGATTTATAATCTTAATTATAAACCAAAAGTCCAAATTATAAGTCAAACACTTATAATTTATTTATTTGCAAAAATCGTTCCTTTGAACTTTACAAATTTTATAAACCTATTGTTTATAAAATTCCATTTATAACTTCACCGTTATATAATTCTATAAATTTCATTCATTAATGAATTTCATTTTCACTTCATTCAAACACTTATAAAGACTCGTTTTATAATGTCAATATTTCGATTTATAAATATCCGTTTATAAATCTCTTAATATAAATCAATTAATATTATTCTTTAAAACATCTTTTAATTTCCTTTATAATTTCATCATTTCGATTTATAAAATAATCAAATTTTATAAATCCTATATTTAAACTTTTATCATATATTCAAAAATCCAATCTAAATTATTTTATAAAATCATTAGTTCATATTTCTCAAAAATCGACTTTTAATCGTATTTCTAAAAATCAGCTTTTTAACTATATTTCACAAAAACCATAATTTTTATAACTTTAAAAATTATAACGTTTATTTATTTATAATGGATCAATTCCAAAAATATAGTATATTTTCAAAATCACTTTTAAAATCATTTTAAAATCCCAAAATTTGGGTCCAATGATGCTACACACCAAATAGTCAATCACGACTACAACGATATCATATATCGATATGATAATCCATCAAATATCAAAATATCTGAAATAAAATAAAACTGTTGAGGAATCCAGTTGGATCCCTCCAACCTGTTTCCTGCATCCAAAAACATTAGCACAATACCAATTTCGCTCCAGTACGAAATTATCGCGGTACATGTTCTTAATAAATATTATCCGCTTAATAACGGCGTAATAGGGTCTCATCCGCTAAACAAAAAATGCGGGAAATCAACAACTGCAATATATACATATGCCAATATATATATATTGATATTATATATAATACCAATTTCACTGTTTATGAAATATTCGCGGTATATGTTTATATTAAATAACATCCGCTTACTAACGGCGCATAATGTCTATTTTAACAATCAATAATTTACAGTCATCATTCAAACATGCATTCAAATATTTTAAATCTAACTATTTAAAATAAAATCGAAATCTATTCGATTGAGTGAGAAGTTCTCACCTTGGTTTTAATTTCCGTTTAAGCTTTTATTTCGAATAAAATTAAACGCGCGTTTAATTTTACCCGAAATTCTCACTAACTCCAAACGACTCCAAACCAACTCCATCGCGTAGTGCTCGTCCATACGATTCCAACGCAACTGAGTTTGCATTTTTTCGACCTCGTATGAAAAAGTTATGAATTATTGAAGTTCGTACACGATTTATATAACTTAAATTACAACTAACTTAATTAATTTTAAACCTAAGCAAGCCATAGCCACATGATCCAGATCCCTTGCATCAAGACCGTCCATCCCACTTCTTCTTCCTCACGCAAGTCTCCAGTAAACACAATTTTGAGGCCGAACCCATAGCTTGAACTAGGGTTTAATTATGCTCTCACCACACACGATTATATTCGATCACATCTCCGCCATCGCGAAGCACACGACGCTAGCTACCCACGCCTACCACCATTGGAAGTTCGGCCCCCCCCTAGCCTAGGGTTGCGTGCGCAGGTCCCCCCCTGTCGGCCCCCCTATCTCCTCCCCTGGTGCTCCATTTTACATCACAGCCGTTCACATCGAAGCTCTCATCTCCCTCTACGTCTTTCATGTTGAAACCTTAGCCTAATTGTCGACGGATTGGAAGAAATCGAGGAGGGAATGAGATTGAATTCTGGCCATCCACTTATTAGGGCCGGCTACATTAGTTTAGGGTTTTAATTTCTTTGTTTTTTTTTTATTTTTTTGAGAGGGTGGGGGTCTATTTATAAGGAACGAGCGACACTATTCATCCCGGAATTTCCGAACTCCGATTTAGACGCCGTAACCAGCGTACCTAGGGTTTATCCCGCGTTCCGGACACAATGGAACAGGTTTCGGAAGCTAATTCGGAAGTATGTGCGAGTTATGGCTGAAAACGCTCAATTTGAATTAAACCGATTTAAACCGATTTCTAGGCGTTTTAATTTGTACCGGACAAACGGTAAATCCAATTGACTTGAAATTTGAAACCTTACAATAATATCACATTACGGATCCGATGAAACTGGTTTCGTCGAATTCCGAGACTTTTTGAAAAATGGCTATTTTGACTCGCCAAATTTAAATTAAAAATAATTCGATGCGTTTCGAGCTGCCACGATCAAACGATAACTCCGATTGACACGAAATTTGAAATCCGGTAATAACTAACTATTACGGATCCAATGGAACTGGTTTCGTTCAATTCTGAGACTGTTCAAAAATTGGCTATTTTACAGTCGATTATTAAATATTAAAATATTCAATTTTCACAAATTAACTTTTAATTCGATTTTAAAAGTTCTAAAATATCATTCTAACTTCAACATGATAAAATAAAATTTTACAAATTATTTTCAATCATATTTAACTCAATTTTCAATTATTTCCATAACTTAACATATTAAATTATCGATTTAATTATCCAATTAAATCCAATAAATCAAAATAAAATTTATTTGACTTATAAATTCACTTATAAATATTTAAAATTAATTAAATATTCAAATTTTAATTTATAAAAATTCTGGGTCGTTACACACAAGATTAGCTCCTCCAACATTTCTAGAAACTCCAACAGCAACACTTGGCCGCACAAGATTGGTGAAAAACTGATACATCATCCTCGCATCCACTGGTGGATTTCCAGCACCTACATTGGTTTTATCATTTTGGTTATTAGCATTAGCCGGTCGACCCAGAATCCTTTTAGTATTAGGTCAAGTATTTCCATTGGTTGTGGTGCTTCGTCCACCTAGATTTCCTCTTTCGTTTCCTGCTTCCATATCCTCTTTCTCGTTAAACTACATACAAGCCTTAGTAAGATACATAAGAAAGTTCTAAGAGAGAGGGGAATACGTACCTATATATATATGATGTATACCAAATACAAGCATATTACCATAGCGTTGACCCAAACCCTGATCTTATTCCGATTCATTGGATTATGTAAAAAGATTTTACGTTTAACTTTTCTTTTGAGTTTTCATAAACATATACTATTATACCAACTTGTTACATCCCTCACTTGGAAGACCAAAACTAATGGATAGGGATGTTGTGGTCATCCATGGTTATTAATTCTTGACGATAAAATACGATAATGTTAGATACAGTGATATAACAGAAACACATCGACATGAAAAAATTTCAAATTTCAAAACAACACTCATATTCCATTTAAAAAACAATTTCAGTATTCGTTACACAATCCCTTATTCATTAACCATGTTCATAAAAATATAATTATTACACATACGTCAAGAGTGACATATGAAGATACCCCCCATAGATCAGAGTATATAATAAGGCAATAAAATAGATTTGCCTTTACAACTAAACACAACAGAAATAAAAGAACTCTAAGTATCTAGCTTGCATCCTGCATGCCTTTGGAAGCTTTATTCATCTAAAAAGAGAACCTAGAAACCCTAAACCTCGAACTACTCAAAATCAATTGAGTACCGAGAGTTTAAGGGGAAAACAAAAACTTCAAGTCAGACATAATGCTACATATGAATAATAATATACCATCTCAAACCATTTAGATATCTAGTGACGCTACGCCGTATAGCGAAACGGGCTTTCCCCTCACTAGTACCCTTAAAGACCTTTATATAACATATAGCGTGCTCCTGCATCCACAATGGTTAAAACATAGCAGTTCAAAATGTTATGATGATATGCATACTTAAATTAAACATTCTGGATTTCCCATCCCCTGTTTATTTGACAACCTATCATATTTATAGTTTCTAGGGTCACTATTGACCTTTTAGTTTTCTTAGGCTTACTAATAACCTTTATATAGGGCATGGACTCCCTATCCTATTTCATAGTTTTCATGCGATCACTAAGAACCTATTGGCCCCTGCCAATTAACTTAATTATTTCATGGGTTCTCCCTGAACCTATTGGTGACTCTAATAACTTCTTTCTTATCCTAATTTTCATTAGTTGACTAGGAATCTATTGACAATTGTTAATAAATTAATCCATATATAGTTTTCATGGGTGCACTACAAACCAATTGGCCCTTACTAACCACTCTTAAAATCATAGTTTTTTTGGAATCACTATGAACCTATAAGTAACTCCGATAACTTCCTAACCATAGTTTTCATGGGGTTACTATGAACCCTTCTCCTAGACAACTTTTATGATTAAGCATCCTATATTCTAGTCTCCCTGACCTCCTGGATGCAATTCTACTCATTCGGGAGTTAAATCAATTTATATTCACTACTAGGTCAACCAACTAGTTTTTCTGCCTTTTGTCCCCAAAATGCAGTTATGGGTCCGTTATAATATGAATATATTTATATTTGAAGAAGCAAACATAATAACATAACAATACCACTCTCGTGGGTTTACAATCCTTGAAATCATTTTCGTATAAAACATGGTTAATCCCTTTAACGTATTATTTTATCAAAGAAAAGCTTCTTCAAATCTTCATGCTTAAAATCTTTTCAAAAATCCTTTATTTAGCCATGGGATTTCTTTTAAAATAAGATTGGGTTATTCATTTTGAAAGACTAAAGCTTTCGAACCCCTCGAAATTTAGCTTTCGACCTCAATGGATGAACTCCTTCGAAAGCATGTAAATCTATTTTCAAAACATTAGACCCCCGCCATTCAAACACTATAAAACTTCTCTTTCGAAACCTTATGAATGTATTAAAGTATTACCATCTACCTTTATAAGCATAGCTTTGAAACCATTTGAAAGTACCCATTTCAAAACCATTGAAACTCTTTCTTTCGAAATCATTGAAAGACCTCTTTCGAAACCATTGGGTTTATATTTAAAATATCATTTGGGTCAAGTGAATATAAACGAAAGTATCTCTTTCGAAACCATTCTTTATCATATAAAAAGTACTGAGGAAAACTTGATGGCATCGGCATCACCCTTTTGAAAGCATAAGTCATTTTGGTAAAACACTTGAGCTTTGGCTTTGAAAACCCATTCAAAACTATTGCGTTCGAAACCCCTAACCTCCTTCGAAAGCTATAGAAAATGGCTTGAATTTATAAAATAAAGATTACCTTCTAAAAGCATTAATATCTTCAATACCTTCGAAAGGCACAAGGTCGTAGAAGGGTTTCGACTTGGTCAAAACCACCCTTTTCGAAAGCTTTACTTTAAAAACTAAGTAGCTTCTTCGAAGACTACTACTTGAAACAATAAAGCTGCAATTCTCTTTCAAAAACAAATTAAAAGGCTCTTTTGCAAGCATTGGTTTTGACTTCTTTAAAACCTTTTAGTAAAATAGGTAAGCCCTTTACTTTGGAAAACAAAACAAAGGCATCGACCCCATCAGAAACTATGTTTCGACCGCCTTTATTCAATCCACTTCATACCAATCTCATTGATACCATGTGTATTAGTTTCGGCTTCATTAGTTTCGTCCTGGTGTGTTTGACCTGATTGAAGGCGGAAGCCCTCGGTCGAAGGTGTGCTTCCGAAGGTGGCGGAACCTACTTTTTCTAGGAAAAGGCTATTTTTTACCAAATAAAGTAATTTCTTTATAACTAACTTTCCTACATGTAAAATATTGATTGGTTGCCTTAAACTTTTCAAATTTTGATACAAATAATTGTCGTATATTTTCATATCTAAACCATAATTAATTATAACAAATAAGCCCTTCCATTAAGCAAAACCATTAAATCGTTTAGGTCCTCCTTTCAAAATAATTTAATTTTCATACTAAATCACTTTGCAAAAACCTTCAAAAATCATAGAAATTCACTTTTAATATGTTATCCAACACATATAAACTTCAGGCCCAAATTCATCATATGATATCCTAAATAAATTTCTAAACCCAATTAGTTATATTTTCCTTTGAAAAATCATAATAAATTTTCCATCGCTTGGAAAATTGTAGAAATTGAAACTCAACTCCAAAATCACGTTTCTCATAACATAAAAATTCCTTATGGAATTTTTAAAATCATATCATATGATTTTACCATTAAAATCATTTTAATCAATTTCAAACAAACTTGTTTGAATCTACCATTTCATAAAATCTAGCATGTCATCAAAAATCATTATATTGGGTGTAATCTCAAACTCGAAAATCAAATGATCTGGTATAACAAAACAGAGATGGTTTTAATTATTATTCACCTTAGTTTGGATAAGGACTTTGAGATTTGATTTGAGATAAATTCCTCTAGCTTGAATCCTAAGCTTTTACTTGAATTTTCTTCTTTCTCTTTCTCTTAATGGCCGGCTTCTTTAGGTTTCTTTCATTTGTTTTAGTTGTGATAATAGGGGGTGGCAATTTATCTTAATGCCCTTATGTTTATTACTTAACAATTTACCAATTATAATCCCATACATTTAATTTATCGCGATCTCTAGTTTTATTTACAAATCTCAATCCCCTTATCACCCTTCTATTTACATTATTCTATTCGGGCACTGATTCTAGTACCTGATCAATTTTCATCATGTTTATAATTAGGGTATTTAATACTTTGATCGGAACTAGACCCATTTGTTGTGCATCATCGATATCAGCGTATTTTGCTAACGAGTCGGCTTCTTTATGTCAATCTCGTGGAATATGAGAAATGTCATAATATTTAAATTCTGCCAACAATTCTTAGACTTGAGTTAGGTATGGGGCAAGCCGTTGTCCCTTAGCTTGATAATCTCCCCTAACTTGATACACTACCAATCGCGAATTACAAAATATTTATAGAGAGCTTATTCTAAGTTCCCTAACGAGTTTGAGTCCAGCAACCAGAGGTTCATACTCTCCATTGTTTGTTGCTAGGAAATCAAGCTTTAATGCATAACAAATTGACCGATTTTCAGGAGTCACAAGCACAATCCATGCTCCAAAACAATGATCATTAGATGCTCCATCAGCATATAGTTTCCATCGTATAATAGGAGTTTCGCTACCTTCTAGAAGATCATCTTGCATAGTAAACTATGCTATAAAGTTGCCAATGCCCGAACTTGGATAGCCCTTCAAGGGAGAGAGGTAATATCGAATTGGCTGAGCTCAATATTCCACTCGAGTGACAACCCAAATGTCTCATGTCATTGTTCGTAACGACTGGTTGATGTAAACATCGATCGAATGTGCCTAGAATTATGGACAAAGCTTCCGTGACGCAATTAGTACGTAGTACGCCTATTCATCTATTTTGAGCTCCTGTTAATCGTTTACTATTGTAATACAACAACCTCTGGTTCAGGTTCTCCTTACGAATCAAAGCGGCACTTATAGCGTATGCCGATATAGCCAAATAAGTGTACAACTCCTCATGATCTATAGGCTTTGATAAGATAGGGGTCTCTCCAAATGATTCACCAAAGCTTGAAACACGTCTTTACAATTCTATGTCCATTCAAAGTTTCTTTTTTACTTTCCTAATCAAATTGAAGAAAAGAATACACACGGTTGCTCTGGAGATAAATCGACTTAAGGCAGCAACTTTTCCATTTAGACTTTGCACTTGTTTAATGGTTCTTAGGGCTTGGATATCACGGATAGCCTGAATCTTCTCGAGATTAGCTTCTATTCTACGTGCGTTGACAATAGAGCCTAAGAATTTTCCTGATGCGACACCAAAAGAACAATTCAAAGGATTGATCCTTTATCTTATGATGTCGGAGGATGTCAAAACATTTCCTCTAAATTCCTAATATGGTCACTTGATCGTCGTGACTTCATGAGCATATCATTCGCATACACTTCCATTATTTTTCCAATCTGGCCTTTAAACATCCTATTAACTAAGTGCCGGAAGGTTGCTCCAGCATTCTTCAGTCCAAACGGCATTACCATGTAACAGCACAATCCAAAGTCAGTAATTAAACCAGTGTGATCCTAGCCTGGGGTATGCATTAGGAATTTGTTATATCCCAAGTATGCATCCACGAAAGATAGTAATTCATGTCCTATGGTTGAATCCACCAACTAATCAATCCTCTGGAGGGTGGAAACTGCCTTTTGGACACGCTTTGTTTAAATCTGAATAATCAATGCATGTTCTCCATTACTTATTCGCCTTCTTCACAAGAACAGGTTTTGATACCCATTCAGGGTAGAGGGTGTCATGGATAAATCCATTGACTTCTAGTTTATCCTCATTGAGAGAGATAAATCTCTTAGGATCCATGCCACGTCTTTTTTGCTTCACCAGAACATACTTTGGATTAATATTCAATGCATGGATTGCAACGACAGGTGAGATTCCACATGTTAGAGCGAGTCGCAAATACATCTAGATTCGCTTGGAGAAAATTACAAAGTTCCTTCATCATCTAAGGGCTGAGCTATGATCCAAACTTTAGGACCAGCGATGGGTAGCATTGGCTGACCGTAATATCAACTATCAACTCAGCCGGTGCAGCTTGGTCTCTTTGGGCTCCTCTTCGTCATCCCTCGGATCTATATCTCTATATAACAGACTATGGAACCCAAGCCAAGGCTTTGGCACCAAATTTCAATTATCGACAGCTTGGATGTGGTCGGCTTTGTTCACACACTTACCTTTCTCTTTTGCTAAGCTTCCCTCATCTCAGCTACATAAAAGGCATGTCCAGTCGCCTGATCGCTATGAATAACTCCTACACCATTGTTTGTCAAAGATTTCAAAGTCAAACACCATGGAGTAAGAGCTGCACGGAATTCTGCCCGGTTCGATTAGCCTAGAAAAACATTGTACGGAGAGTCAACGTCCAAAAAAAATAAGCGGCAAGATTCACACTCTCCTTTGTTCATCTTCTCCCAATTCAATAGGTAATTCCGCATAACCAACATCTTTGATTGCAATGCCATTAAAACTGTGCATACGAACTTTAGAAGGTTTTACATCTTTGGCTTCTATTTTTATCTGATCATATTCCTTTTTGAAGATTATATTCCAAAAACATCCACAATCAACCAAAATCCTTCTCACCAATGCAGGACCATAGCTGAAAGGACCATCGAGTCGATTGTCAAACCCTCTATTTTGTCTACATCCCTATTTCTAAACACAATATCATATGCCATTGTACGTTGCTATTTTGCCAGAGTTCCATCTTCCATATTCGAATAGCATTCGAAATCTTCATTCCTAATAGCGCTAGCATAGCGTTCCATTTCTTGGAAATTACTATCCACCGAGTGCGGGCCTCCGACTATAATATTTATCACCAATTTTCCACCGATGCATGTAGGCTCTTCATCCCTACGTGGAGCTTGTCCTCGATTAAGGTCAGAAGTTCCCTTCCTATCATCCTGTAGGGCTTTCACAAACTTTTGTAACTTCTTTTCACGAATCAAATTTTCGGTAGAATCCTAGAGATGTCTGAATTCATTTGTATTATGCCCATAACACTCGTGAAACCGACAATATATCCAGGTCTGCTTCTGTATCTCTGTCGACTCTTTTAAAGGCTCTTCCTGTACTACATGGTATTACAAATAGACATATAGATATTTTCCAAGGACATATTCAATAGCGTGTAATCACCATACATCGGAATCCTAGGCTTCAACTTTCTAGTATTCCTTTTTCGTTCTCGGTTCCTATCTCCTCCTCTCTTTTGTTTATTTAGCTAATTCTGAACATTCACTTGGACTTTTCCAGAATTGTCAATAGACTATTTAATTGCTATGTTACTCTGTATTGCTTCTCCGCTTGATCCCATGACATTACTTTTTCTGGAGGACCTGGCTTCCTTCTTTCTCAAAAACTAAGCTGCCTTTGAATAAAAGCACTCCAAGGTGGTAGGCGATTTGCCAGCCAGCCAGTCGCCGAACTCAGACTCCAGATCATTCCCTCTTGTCACAGCCATAAGTATCACGTGATCATTCGATTTACCGACATCCATGGCAGCTATATAAAATCTCTCCAGATAATCTTTCAATGACTCCTCTGTATCCTGGATCACACTGGAAAAGGACATCACGTCTTCGAGACGAGTCACATGCATTCGAAATTGCTCTACAAACTTGGTTGCCAACTCATCGAATCTAGAAATTGATGGCAGGGGAAGTCTCGTGAACCATATCATTGTTATTACAGAAAGGGTTATGGAAAAGCATCTACACTAGATTGCATCATTGGATCGCATAGAATCCATCTACCTTACTATGCTACCTGGGGTCAGTTTTTCCCTTATAGGTAGACATTAATGGCATGTTGAATCTCCTCGGATATTCTGTGTTGTAGAATATTATCAGTGAAAGTAGTATGGATTTTTGAGATTACCCAGTCATCGTTAGTTAAGCCTTGGTTCTCTCTCACCAACTATTTGACCAATACCTATAAGTCTGGCGTTTGGATAGGTGGTGCTAAGCGGTGGCCGTGTTCCACCTCACGTGTATGGTCATGTCGATGTCTGTGTGACATTTTACACCTTCTCGAGCCACCATCTTCACGATGTGCATCTTGAACGTTGATTTCACCATCATCTCGAGGAAGAAATCGATTAGCATTCATTCAGACTCCATCCAAATTAACCGTAGTAGCTTCACTTTGAATCTCACCGTGCAAGGTAAATTTCCTTCACTAACAGAGGGACCAACACTGACAATTCCTAGAAAACTGTGATGGTCTACCTATTGGTGCCCTGAAGTTCCTATATGGTTTCCGACTGTTCTACTATGCTTATATCTATGGTATCCATCCAATGAGCTAGAGCTTTCCGATGCTGAGTAAAGAGTGGGATCCTTCCTAGTTTTGCCCCGCCGCTACTGATTGATTTGGTTCATCAGGTTGATGTTGGTCTAAATCTGCTGATTTAGCTGTCGATGGCTCTCCATCAACTCTCTCATTAAACTAGGAATTCAACTTAGGTAATATAATTGGCGAGATTCTGAATTTCAACCAGATCTGCATTCACATTGGCTGGTTTATTGCTTAGGACTCCTTGTTGAATGCTAACAGTCTCATTTCCATCCATGTTTTGAATAGTAGATTTAATATGTCTCACCATCATCATTCTCCTTATTTAAATTTTAGCAAATCCGAGTGGTATAAGCAAATATATGAGGATAACAACGGATCTCCTTGGGCAATTTATCCAATCCAGTAACAACAAAGGGGATCCTTGTAGGTTGAGAATCAGGTTTCTCAGTGAAAGCACAAAATGTATGCAATCAAATTTGTCAGAAACACCCAAGAGTAGATTTATGTACAGAAGTAAATGAAGAAAGTAAAATTGAAACCGCGAAATAGAATAAACTAATGGCAAATAAAATACAATAATCAAGAACACAGAGATTTATAGTGGTTTGGCATTCTATGGCAAGTCCGCTTTGAAGATTATCTTTATTAATTAACTATCAATTAGATTATAGTAGCAAGAAATAGGATAAACTTGATTATAGTAAAGAATAAGGTCACCAACAACGTAAAGTCCCATAAAGTGAACCATGGAGCCCGTATATTTATGGAGAGATGATGAGATATTTCGCTCAGATTTCGGCAGAGGTCCATAGGGGCCCACTATAATGATCGATGTACTTAACTCGAACATTAGGAACGATCGGCCTAAGTTTCACCGATCGTTTTTCTTATCTCCAGTTCTAGTGTAATCATTTTTAGAAGGTCCCACATGCCTCTTGATATTGCTTCTGAAATATGGAATCATTCCGACTTGTAATCTAGGAGATATGGATTGATCTTGGTTGAAATTGGATTATGCACTAGAACATGCCGATTGTTTTTAGGTATTGGCAAAAATGATCGACCAACAACGATCGAATAAACTCTAAATGCAAATTTAGGACTAGTGATCATTTTTTAGCCTCAATCTTTGTTTTCTTGATGCCCTGGAAGTGTCAAATGAACCAGCCTTATAAATCTTGAAATAATGAGCGTTCTCCGATGACTTGACCTGTTTTATGGATCGTTCATGATGAATCTATAAAATCCTTACTTTGTTAGTAATTCGATCATATAAACTTCGATCGACTCCAAATTTGAAATATAGCTTCATGGGGCCATGCTAGTTACTCCATGCTGACTGCACCTCGATTGGGTTTCGATCCGAATTTGCCCAACCATCGTCTATAATACAGTACGTAATCTATTCTCAAGGCTGTAGACCATTCATTCCTAGCCAAGTCGATGATCTTACGGCATTGCCAAAAGGTAAGATAACAACACACACACACACACACACATATATATACACATATAACAATCAATATATACAATAAAATTTCAATTAATATTACCTCTTGTTCTTTACTTTTTGAACCGATGCATGTTCTTCATGATAGTTCTCATTGGTTACCATCTTCAAATATTGAAGATTGTTTTCCAAAAATTTCCAGAAATTTTCCATTCTTCTTGAATCTACTTCATTCTAAGGATCGTTTTCCTTTTGAACCAAGAATATCGAATTGGCTGAGCTGAATATTCCACTTGAGTGACCACCCAAATGTCTCATGTCGTTGTAGGATCTGTCGTAACGGCTGGTCAATGTAAGCATTCATCGGCTGTGCCTAAAATTATGGACTAAGCTTCCGTGATGCAATTAGTAAGTAGTACGCCAATTTATCTATTTTTGAGCTCATGTTAATCATTTACTATTGTAATACAACGACCTCTGGTTCGGATTCTCCTTACGAATCAAAGCGGCACTTATAGCGTGTGCCGATACAGCCAAACAAATGTACAACTCCTCATGATCTACAGGCTTTGATAAGATAGGGGTCTTTCCAAATGATTCACCAAAGCTTGAAACACATCTTTACAATTCTATGTCCATTCAAAGTTTCTTTTTACTTCTCTAATCAAATTGAAGAAAAGAATAGACACGGTAGCTCTAGAGATAAATCGACTTAAGGCAACAACTTTTCCATTTAGACTTTACACTTGTTTAATAGTTCTTAGGGCTTGGATATCATGGATAGCCCGAATCTTCTCGAGATTAGCTTCTATTCTACGTGCATTGACAATAGAACCTAAGAATTTTCCTGATGCGACACCAAAAGAACAATTCAAAGGGTTGATCCTTTATCTTATAATGTCAGAGGAAGTCAAAACATTTCCTCTAAATCTCTAATATGGTCACTTGATCGTATTGACTTCATGAGCATATCATTCGCATACACTTCCATTATTTTTCCAATCTGGCCTTTAAACATCCTATTAACTAAGCGTTGGAAGGTTGCTTCAGCATTCTTCAGTCCAAACGGCATTACCACGTAACAGTACAATACAAAGTCGGTAATTAAACCAGTGTGCTCCTAACCTGGGGTATGCATTAGGATTTTGTTATATCCCAAGTATGCATCCATGAAAGATAGTAATTCATGTCTGATGGTTGAATCCACCAATAATCAATCCTCGGGAGGGTGGAAACTGTCTTTGGGACACGCTTTGTTCAAATCTGAATAATCAATGCACGTTCCCCATTTCTCATTCTCCTTCTTCACAAGCACAGGTTTTGATACCCATTCAGGGTAGAGGGTGTCATGGATAAACCCATTGACTTCTAATTTATCCTCATTGAGAGAGATAGATCTCTCAGGATCCATGCCACGTCTTTTTTGATTCACTAGAACATACTTTGGATCAATATTCAATGCATGGCTTGCAATGATAGGTGAGATTCCACATGTCAGAGTGAGTCTAAGCAAGTACATCTAGATTCGCTTGGAGAAATCTAGCAAGTTCCTTCATCACCTAAGGGTGAGCTGTGATCCAAACTTTAGGACCAGCGATGGGTCGCATTTGCTAACCGTAATATCAACTGTCAACTCAGCCGGTGCAGCTTGGTCTCTTTGGGCTCCTCTTTGTCATCCCTTGGATCTATTTCTCTATATAACCGACTATGGAACCCAAGCCAAGGCTTTGACACCAAATTTCAATTATCGACAGCTTGGATGCGGATGGCTTTGTTCACACACTTACCTTTCTCTTTGGTTGTCAAAGATTTCAAAGTCAAACACCATGGAGTAAGAGCTGCACGGAATTCTTTCTAGGCCGGTTAGCCTAGAAAAATATTGTACGGAGAGTCAACATCCAAAAAAATAATCGACAAGATTCGGACTCTCCTTCGTTCATCTTTTCCCAATTCAATAGGTAATTCCACATAACCAACATCTTCGATTGCAATGCCATTAAAACCGTGCATACGAGCTTTAGAAGGTTTTAAATCTTTGGCTTCTATTCTTATCTGATCGTATTCCTTTTTGAAGATTATATTCCACAAACTTCCACAATCAATCAAAATCCTTCTCACCAATGCAGGACCATAGCAGAAATGACCATCGAGTCGATTGTTAGACCCTCTATTTTGTTTGCATCCCTATTTCTAAACACAATATCATATGCCATTGTACGTTGCTATTTTTCCAGAGTCCTATCTTCCATATTCGAATAGCTTTCGAAATCTACATTCCTAATCGCGCTAGCATAGCGCTCCATTTCTTGGAAATTACTATCCATCGAGTGCGGTCCTCCGACTATAATATTTATCACCAATTTTCCACCGGTGCATGTAGGCTCTTCATCCCTACGTGGAGCTTGTCCTCGATTAAGCTCAGAAGTTCCCTGCCCGTCATCTTGTAAGGATTTCACAAACTTTTGTAACTTCTTTTCACGAATCAAATTTTCTGTAACATCCTTGAGATACCTGAATTCATTTGTAGTGTGCCCATAACACTCGTGAAACCGACAATATATCCTGGTCTGCTTCTGTATCTCTGTCGACTCTTTTAGAGGCTCTTCCTGCACTGCATGGTATTGCAAATAGACAGATAGCTATTTTCCAAGGACGTATTCAATTGTGTGTAATTATCATACATCCGAATCCTAGGCTTCAACTTTCTAGTATTCCTTTTTCGCTCTCAGTTCCTATCTCTTCCTCTCTTTTGTTTATTTAGCTAATTCTAAACATTCACTTGGACTTTTCTAGAAGTGTCAACAGACTATTTAATTGCTATGTTAGTATGTATTGCTTCTCCGCTCGATCCTATGACATTATTTTTTCGGGAGGAGCTGACTTCCTTCTTTCTCAAAACTAAGCTGCCTTTGAACAAAAGCACTCCAAGGTGGCAGGCGATTTGCCAGCCAGTCAGTCGCCGATCTCAGACTCCGGATCATTCCCTCTTATCAAGGCCAAAAGTATCATGAGATCATTCGATTTACCGACATCCGTGGAAGCTATATGAAATCTCTCCAAATAATATTTCAACGACTCCTCTGTATCCTGGATCACACTAGGGACATCACGTCTACGGGACGAGTCACGTGCGTTCGAAATTGCTCTACAAACTTGGTTGGCAACTCATCGAATCTAGAAATTGATGGCAGGGGAAGTCTCGTGAACCATATCATTGCTATTCTAGAAAAGGTTATGGAAAAGCATCTGCACTTTATTGCATCATTGGATCGCATAGAATCCATCTACCTCAATATGCTACCTGGGGTCAGTTTTTCCCTTATAGGTAGACATTAATGGCATGTTGAATCTCCTCGGGTATTCTGTGTTTTAGAATATTATCAATGAAAGTAGTATGGCTTTTTGAGATTCCCCAGTCATCGTTAGTCATGCATTGGTTCTTCTCACCAACTATCTGACCATTGCCTATAAGTCTGGCGTTTGGATAGGTGGCGCTAAGCGGTGGTCGTGTTCCACCTCACGTGTATGGTCATGTCGATGTCTGTAGGACATTTTACACCTTCTCAATCCACCATCTTCACGATGTGCACCTTGAACGTTGATTTCACCATCATCTCGAGGAAGAAACCTATTAGCATTCATTCAGACTCCATCATCCAAATTAACCATAGCAGCTTCACTTTGAATCCTACCGTGCAACAGTAAATTTCCTTCACTAACGGAGGGACCAGCACTGACAATTCCTAGAAAATGTGATGGTCTACCTATTGGTGCCCTGAAGTTTCTACATGGTGTCCGACTGTTCTACTATGCCTATGTCTATGGTATCCATCCAATGAGCTAGAGCTTTCCTATGTTGAGTAAGGAGTGGGATCCTTCCTAGCTTTGCCCCGCCGTTGCTGATTGATTTGGTTCATCAGGTCGATGTTGGTCTAAATCTGCTGATTTAGCTGTCAATGGCTCTCCATTAACTCTCTCATTAAACTATGGAATTCATCTTAGGTAATATAATTGGCGGGATTCTGAATTTCAACCAGATCTGCATTCACATTGGCTGGTTTATTGCTTAGGACTCCTTGTTGAATGCTAACAGTCTCATTTCCATCCATGTTTTGAATAGTAGATTTGATATGTCTCACCATCATCATTCTCCTTATTTAATTTTAGCAAATCTGAGTGGTATGAGCAACTTTATGAGGATAACAACGGATCTCCTTGGGCGATTTATCCAATCCAGTAACAACAAAGGGGATCCTTGTAGGTTGAGAATCAGGTTTCTCAGTGAAAGCACAAAAAGTTTGCAATCAAATTTGTCAGAAACACCCAAGAGTAGATTTATGTAGAGAAGTAAATGAAGAAAGTAAAATTGAAACGGCGAAATAGAATAACTAATGGCAAATAAAATACAATAATCAAGAACACAGATATTTATAGTGGTTTGGCATTCTATGGCAACTCCACTTTGGATATTATCTTTATTAATTAACTATTAATCAGATTATAGCGGCAAGAAATAGGATAAACTTGATTATGATAAAGAATAAGGTCACCAACAACGTAAAGTCCCATAAAGTGAACCACGGAGCCTGTATATATATGAAGAGATGATGAGATATTCGCTCAGATTTCGGCAGAAGACTATATAAGTCCATAGGGGCCCACTACAGCGATCGATGTACTTAGCTCGAACATTAGGAACGATCGGCCTAAGTTTCACCGATCCTTCTTCTTATCTCCAGTTCTAGTGTAATCGTTTTTAGGGGGTCCCACATGCCTCTTGATATTGCTTCTGAAATATGGAATCATTCCGACTTGTAATCTAGGAGATATGGATTGATCTTGGTTGAAATTGGATTATGCACTAGAACATGCCGATTGTTTTTAGGTATTGGCAAAAATGATCGACCAACAACGATCGAATAAACTCTAAATGCAAATTTAGGACTAGTGATCGTTTTTTAGCCTCAATCTTTGTTTTCTTGATGCCCTGGAAGTGTCAAATGAACCAGCCTTATAAATCTTGAAATAATGAGCGTTCTCCGATGACTTGACCTGTTTTATGGATCGTTCTTGATGAATCCGTACAAATCCTTACTTTGTCCGTAACTCGAGCATATAAACTTTGATCGACTCCAAATTTGAAATATAGCTTCATGGGGCCGTGCTAATTACTCCATGCTGACTGCACCTCTATTGGGTTTAGGTCCGAATTTTCCCGACCATCGTCTATAATACAATATGTAATCTATTCTCAAGGCTGCTGACCATTCATTCCTAGCCAAGTCGATGATCTCACGGCCTTGCCAAAAGGTAAGATAACAATATATATATACAATAAAATTTCAATTAATATTACCTCTTGTTCTTTACTTTTAGGATTTTCTTTTTGAACCGATGCATGTTCTTCACGATAGTTCTCATTGGTTACCATCTTCAAATATTGAAGATTGTTTTCCAAAAATTTGCAGAAATTTTCTATTCTTGTTGAATCTACTTCATTCTAAAGATCCTTTTCCTTCTGAAGCAAGAATGTTGGATGAGTTTCCCTATATTTGGTCGGTTGACAGTATAATATAAACCTAATTTTAAAATTAGGTATTTATTGTTTAATTGAGATTTTTTGTATTTTTCGATTGATAGTTTAATGATATGAAGAAGTTTGCGCAAACTAAAAGCGGGTCTGGTAATGCGGGTGTGTATTTTTTAACTATTTAAAAAGATGGATGTAGTTTATAAGTAGTAAAGGGAAGGACGTGGGCTTAATTATTGTCAAATAAACAATGTGGGCCAAAATTTCCCTAAAATACATATTATATGTTATTATTTTTAAATATGTTTAAGATATCATAAGTATACATGTATGCATAAAAAATGAATTTAGAAATTAATATAAATTTAATTAAATAAATAAATTAATTAAAAGGTTAATTAATAAATTAAATAATATGTATTTACATACAAATATACATACATACATACATACATATATATATATATATCTTTATGTGTGTGATACTATAAAGGTTATAATATATAATAAATATTTAATATAAATGTATCTTAGATAATGCAACGATCCAGTATTTTATCGTTTTAGTTGTGAATATTCAATTAATTTTAAATATTTAGGTAATTGATTTTTAAATCTGGATAACTCCTTTTAATAAATAAATAATAATGGTAAACTTGTCATAGAAAATTATTTACAAAAATAAATAGTTCGAATAAATATCGATAATGAGACCGAAAATCGTTTTATCGATAAATGGTCTCGAAAAGCATGAATTTAGCATCCTGGAGAACAATCTTAGATTTTGTTGAAACTAGTGTCATCGGGACCAATAATGAGTTGTTGTATATTGACGAATTTCATGATGATCAGACATGCTGTGTAATCGTGCGAGCTCGAAATGTTTAATGTTTAATTAGAGAATTAAATATAACGAATATTTTATTATAAATATACACTCACTCACTCTTCTCTCTCACTTTTCTTTTTCCATTTCTCCTTTTTGCTTATAGGAAACTTAACCTAGCCACCATCCTCTCTTAATTTTTCTCGAAGATTTAGACAACGATATCGAGCGATGTAGGATTCGTTGAGTTCGTACAAGCGAGTGCTTCAAATCCATGCAGCCGATAATGGATGCGACACCATTTTAAAAATTGCAACATTGTAAGAGCAAAATAGGGTTCCTCTTCGATGGTAATTAAGTGGAAATAAGGCGATGTAGTTGCTGCCATTGTGTTTGTCACGTGAAGGCAAGCTTGGGTGAAATTCTAAGGTGGTACAGTCGACAATGGCAAGTCACGACATTTCATGTTGAAAGAGGAAGGGAGTAGGTCGCTATTCGGAGGGGTAGACCGAGCTTCAAGATTTTAGGTGGGAGCGAAGCACATGAAAAGTGAAGCGCAATAGAATTGGTAGTTGTTTGCGCCGAAATTGGTCACAAACCCCAAGTATCATGAAAGCACCAAGTTATGAATATAGATCAGCAATATTCCAAACACAAATCTCAGATCTAAACAATATTAAGTATAACAATTCAGAAATAACAATCTATGACACGAGATTTATAGTGGTTCAGCTATCTCCGGCCTACGTCCACTTCAAATGGTATTCCTTTATTGATTTTCCTTGCTGGTTACAGATGATTACATCAATTACAGTGAAGAAATTCGAGTACAATAGTTGTATTGAAGTGTAGAACTGAATCCGGGAGAGTCTGGACGTCGAATAGCCAAAAGATCCCTTTTCTGTAGGCTTCAGGTGGCTATTTATAGGTGTAGGAAGCTGATATCTCGCTCAAACTTCGGGAGACTCCTTCTGGCACCTGAGTGGGCCCACGCGATCGACCCTACCGGAGTTTCGACTCGATCTGTGATCGATATGAATCGATTTCGCATCGATCAAGAAATGGTCCAATCGAGCTGAAACTTGGCAGGAACATTCTTTAGCTTGTATGTAAGCTTCTATGAAAATTTTATAGCATTTGGCCCTGTGGTTTAGGAGATATGATCGATGCAAGATCACGTTTCCGTAGCCTGTTGTCTTCGAACCCATGCTTTCGTATCCCTCCTGTTCGACTCGATCAAGGCACGTGCGTGCGAGGTGACGTGGCATGGGAATCTTGCATCGCTCCACCTTCTTTGCCGAGTCCACCGACTTGTTCCTATTTGAACTCCACTCAGATCCATCCACATCTTTCCATTTGCATTCGTCTATCCCGACCCCTGTTCGTATTTTTGGTCCCTTGAAGTATGTACTTTCGTATCGATGCCTGTAGTGACTTTCATATCGATCATTATACATGCTGATCGATTCAAAGTGACCTTGGATGATGTATGCAGAATCGATACGAGGAAGGTGTAAGCCGATGGATACGAAACGGGCCACAGATACGAACAAGGTCGATTGACGGATACGAAAGAAACCTTACCTGGTGGATACGACAGAGGTTTGTAGAGTCGATGGATTCGAACTGAGCTCCTGTGGTCGATACGAAATCATGGATTCGAAGTGCACCGCCGGTCCCCATCCTGATCGATACGAACGTCATTGATTCGAACCAATATCGATCGATACGAAATGTATCGATACAAAATGCTGAGCACCGATCGATATGAACAGTACCGACTCGAATCGCCATCCTCTGATCGATGCGAAATGCATCAATATGAACCATCCCTTATGCCTTTTAGTCCACTCATATCTTGTGCATATGAACTCCGATTGACCTGAAATTTGAAGCGTAGCCTCTGCTAGCTCTGATCATCATCCCCAATCGATTCCGTCTTGATCGAAGCTCGGCCAAATTTTAACGACATCGATTGCAGCCTTGTTTCCAATTTGATCTCCAATCCTAATATCCATTCCTCCTTGCCAATATGTTGATATTCCAACCTTGACCAAAAGGTGGGATAACAGTAGTGATCAATTTCATGGAGAATTGAGGGAGAAAGCAAGGAGAGAGGCTCAGCTAATGGTGGGTTTGCATATCGCCTTTGCATGGCGTTGCAAATTGAACTAGGGAGGAAATGGAGCAAGGCATTAAGGCATTAAGGGTAATTGTTAACTAATTTAAGTTATAATTAATCAAATTCTAATAAAATTCATGTCTTCTCTATACGACGTCTGTTCGTCGACGGAAATTCTATCGGTTTAGAAAACCGTCAAACGAATTTATAAATAAAATTTATACCGCAAGCGCACGGTGTACGAATGTAGCACGCGGCGAATACGGGTCGATCCGCAGGGAATTGATGATTTTAAAAATCTATTCAATCAAATTATACCAAAGTCGATGAGGATTTGTTAACTAGAAATAAAATGAGGCTAACACTAGAAAATGCGATTCAAAAATTATTAGACTAAAGAACAATTTAGAGGCAAATCCACTCTCAAATTTTTGTAAATCAACAAACATATAATTTATGATCTCTAACTTTGATATTAAGTGAAATAATCATTGCATTTATCATAAGTATGGTTTTTTTATGTTATTAGTTAACATAACTCAAACCATCAAACTATAATACAACAATTATACCACTTACAATTCTCATGAAAAAGAAGCCAAAGCAAAAACTATTTTAAGTATGATCTATTTACTGTTGTAACTAGTAACATAGATCATCAAATTTCATTTTTACTTTCATTTCATAATCAAAAATTAATTAGCAAATGTTGATGTAAATTGTGTTTATGTTGAGTAAGAATAGCTCATTTGCATAAGCAATATAAGCTATCAAACCCACTTGTATAAACTTACATCAAAATTCACATTCATGAAGCATAAACAAAGAGATCATAAATCATAAAAAATATTGAAATTACATAAAGTTAGAGATCTTTATCACCCCTAAATTGAAGGGGTTTAGCTACTCATTTGTGGCATTGAAGCAACACAAATAAATTTCAACATTGAAAAGAAAAGAGAATAGAAAATAAGCAAAGAAAGCAAAAGAGATTAGCTACTAACTACTTGCATAAATGTAAATCTAAGCTATGAACATAAAGAAGAAGAGAGCATAGAAATAAACATTAACAATAAAACAAAGAAAAACATGTAGAAAAGAGAGAAGAAAGAGGCTTGGAAGCCATTTTTATTTCATAGAACATTGAGCTTACACTTTGATTTCTTAATTTCCTAAGTAAAATAAAAGAGTAGATGATGATTTCATATACATAAGAGGGCTATATATACATGCATAAAACCCTAATTTTATTTTAGGGGGCTACCAAAAATGCCCTTTAGGAAGTGTGGCCAACAAGTAACCATTAACCACTAATTAATCCATCATTTGTTTTGCATGAAGCTTTAACCTCCACTTAGTTGTCCATTAGCTCCAAATTGTACTTTTAGGTAAGTGGGTGGGGTCCTCCATGTTCATGGCTTGAATTATTTCCCTCTTCTTTCCTTTGTATTCATTTGTGCATGCATATATCTTCATATAAGCCTCTTCCATATGCATCCAAATTCCCATAAAAATTGTCAAAAAATGTCCAAGTAAAAATTCTTATATTGACACATGCACAAAATGACCGTTTTGCCCCTGAATGAAGAGGAAAATATGATGGTTGGAAATAGTTGAATTTTGGTTTTAAACACATTAAAATGCCCAAATATGATGATTATTTAAATAAAAAGAGATAATATATGGATGTAAATATATGCACAATTACGTGCATATGAAATACCCCCACACTTATCTTTTTATTCGTCCTCGAATAAAGGAAAAACCAAGATAAATCCGTTTTTGTAGGGAGCACGATTGCATTGAGCGTATGCAACAAGCCGTTAAACCTCTGGGTGTCCCCAGTAGGATGAGTGTTTTCTCGTGAGGGTTTTCAGCGGATACTACCCACAAAATCGAAATGCAGGATGAAAATATTTACAAAATGCAAGATTTATTTACAAGGAGATGAATGCGAGTTTTTGAACATATTTACAAATGAAGGATTTATTTTCAAATGGACACGAATAAGTTATATACAAGTTTTGGTCATTGTCTTGAAAATTTTACTCGTCAAAATTTCCAATAAAAATCAAGTTGTCATAACAGATAGACCATAGTTTGGCTAGTTGTTTCGGTTGATAACATAATGTGATTATGACATGGATCCTTAGTTGATTATCAAAGTTTATTAAAGTGGTATTTTCATTTCTTTTCAATAACAAGTTAAATCAAACAAGTTAAAATAGTGCTAGGATTTCAATTGCTTGCTCTCTCATTATTTGCACGAAAAATTACACACCTAGCTCAGGTAAACTGAGGCCAGATATACCACCCATGCACTGCCTTTCGGGCTTATGTGAGGGGACAGAGCATGGCGAGTGCACACACTTTCGTGCATACACCTATCGACCGTAGGTGGTTTTTATTAAGTATGTTTTTTTTGGTATGTGTTCCATACATACATAACCGTGAGGACTTTTAAATGAGTATGAAAGCACATAATCAAAGATTCCAAGTAATTCACCCATGCATAACCGTGAGGACTTTTAAATGAGAGTGAATACTTTAGATGTTATTATTTTGTATTTTTTATATATATATTTTTTTTATGAGAGAGAGAGTTTTGCAAAACCATTTTAGCACCATTTAACTTAGAAGACAAAAATGTTATATCCTTACTTTAAATTTACCACTTTTTAAACAAAGATTTTCAATTAGAACATACTTCATAATTAGCATAGATGAACCTTCCTATATACTAGTTAAACCATTGTTATTTGTAATCAAACTTCATTTTTATTTTTATTTTAAGACAAATAAATTTTCAAAATTTTCAATTTATTAACCAAAACCTATACTTATCCCATAGTGTTTCTTCAAAAATAAATCAAAATGGTTAAAAGAAAATGTTTTTGAGATTTAGGAGTTTTGAGATTTTTTTTTTGAAGAAAATGAAAATTCAAAAATGCCATGAAAAACTAAAGAAAAAATGAAAATGAGACTCCCCCCATACTTAATTTTGACTGTGTCCCCACAGTCGATGCATGATATAATGAGTGTAACGGGGAAAAATATGTACATATTTACAAAAGACGAATAACATTCTTACTAGACGTAGCTTGGCTCATGAAGGATCATGAGCTCCTCATCTTGGTTACCGGGCAATTCCAAGAAGGGTTTCAAACGATGACCATTGACTTTGAAAATCGATCCATCCTTTGGGTTTTCTATTTCTATGGCACCATGTGGAAAAACAGTTCGTACCATAAATGGTCCGGTCCACCTTGATTTAAGTTTCCCAGGGAATAAATGAAGTCTCAAGTCATATAAAAGAACTTTCTGGTTAGGCAAAAACGTTTTCCTTAGGATTGACTTGTCATGAAAAACTTTGGTTCTTTCTTTGTAAATTTTCTCGTTTTCATACGCGTTGTTCCTAAGTTCTTCGAGTTCGTTGAGTTGTAGTTTTCGAGTTTCACCAGCTTTTTCAAAATCAACGTTTAAGTTTTTTATTGCCCACAACGCTTTGCGTTCAATTTCAACGGGTAAATGGCAAGCTTTACCGTAAACTAAACGAAATGGAGACATCCCAAGGTTAGTTTTAAAAGCAGTACGGTAAGCCCAAAGCGCGTCGGTTAATTTATGAGACCAATCTTTTCGATTTTTATTGACAGTTTTTTCCAAGATTTGTTTTATTTGTCGATTTGAAACTTCAACTTGGCCACAGTCTGAGGATGATACGGAGTGGATAACTTGTGGGTTATCGAGTATTTTTTCATTAAAGTTTCAAAAGAACGGTTGCAAAAATGGGTTCCGTTATCACTGATTATTGTGCGAGGTATGCCGAACCTCGAAAAGATGCTTTCTTTGAGAAATTTCACAACAATTCTGCGGTCATTGATTTTGCAAGAAACGGCTTCGACCCATTTTGAAAGGTAATCGACAGCGAGAAGGATATACAAGTTTCTAAAAGAATTTGGAAAAGGTCCCATAAAGTCGATACCCCATACATCAAAGATTTCGATCATAAGAATGGGGTTTAAAGGCATCATATCTCGTCGAGAAATTCGTCCAAACATTTGACATCGATCACAAGTTTTACAAAATTCAAACGAGTCTTTGAAAAGAGAAGGCCAATAGAAACCACACTGAAGCACTTTTTCCGCAGTTTTTCGAGGACCGAAATGTCCACCGCACGCTTGATCGTGGCAAAATGAAAGAACACTCCGTATCTCATTATCCGGAATGCAACGTCGGATGATTTGGTCGGGACAATATTTGAACAAATATGGATCGTCCCAATAGAAATATTTCACTTGGGACGTGAATTTACATTTGTCCTGTTTGGACCAAAATGAGGGAGTTTCTTTAGTGACTAAGTAGTTCACTATATCAGCGTACCATGGATCGATAGAAATAGAAAGAAGTTGTTCATCGGGGAAGTTTTCATTGATCGGCAAGGAAGATGGTGCGTTCGAAAGACGAGATAAATGATTGGCTATGACATTATCGGATCCTTTTTTGTCTTTGATTGTAAGGTCGAATTCTTGAAGTAAAAGGATCCAACGAATCAAACGGGATTTAGCATCCTTTTTAGCGAAGAGATATCGAAGCGCAGAATGGTCAGTATAGACCGTAATGTGTGAACCTATCAAGTAAGGTCGAAACTTTTCAAGCGCAAAAACGACAGCTAGAAGCTCTTTTTCAGTTGTTGTGTAGTCGAGTTGAGCGTCGTTCAAGGTCATACTTGCGTAGTAAATGACATAAAGGATCTTGTTGATGCGTTGTCCCAAGACAGCACCAACGGCAAAGTTCGAAGCATCACACATTATTTCGAAAGGAAGATCCCAATTGGGTGCGCAAATGATTGGGGCAGAAATGAGTTCGCTCTTAAGACGTTCAAAAGAAGAGATACAATCAGAGTTAAAATCGAAAGGAACGTCTTTTTCAAGAAGAGTCGTCAAAGGACGAGCGATTTTGCTAAAGTCTTTCACAAAGCGTCGATAAAAGCCAGCGTGTCCTAAAAATGATCGAATGTCCTTAACAGATTTGGGAATGGGTAGATTTGCAATGACATCGATTTTCGCTTTGTCTATCTCAATGCCTTTGTTTGGGATGATATGTCCAAGGACAATGCCTTGTTTGACCATAAAGTGGCATTTTTCCCAATTCAAAGTCAAGTGTTTTTCTTTACATCGATTCAAAACCAACTCGAGGTGATGTAAACATTGAGAAAAAGAATCGCCGAAGATAGGGAAATCGTCCATAAAGACTTCTAGAAAGCGCTCAATCATGTCAGAAAAGATTCCAACCATGCATCGTTGGAAAGTCGCAGGAGCGTTACAAAGTCCGAATGGAATACGTCGATAAGCGAAGGTACCGAATGGACACGTGAAAGTCGTTTTCTCCTGATCTTCGGGAGCGATTGGAATTTGGTTATAGCCGGAATAACCATCAAGAAAGCAATAGAATTCGTGGCCGGCTAAACGTTCGAGCATTTGGTCGATAAATGGAAGAGGGAAATGATCCTTACGTTTTGCGGCATTTAGTTTTCGATAGTCAATGCAAACACGCCAACCCGTTTGAGTACGAGTTGGAATAAGTTCGTTAGCGTCGTTTTTTATAACAGTAAGTCCGGACTTTTTAGGCACGACATGAATTGGGCTAACCCATGGGCTATCGGAGATGGGGTATATGATACCGTTATCGAGGAGCTTAAGAATTTCGTCACGAACCACATCTTTCATTTTTGGGTTAAGCCTCCGTTGTGCATCACGAGTGGGTTTGGCTTCATCAATCAAATGAATGCGATGTTGGACAATAGCAGGGCTAATTCCCTTAATATCAGTAATGGACCACCCAATTGCTTCTCTATTTCTCAAAAGAATAGAGAGAAGAGAAGCTTCTTGGTCAAGAGAAAGATTGTTAGAAATGATGATAGGACAAGTTTCGTTTTCACCTAAGTATGCATACTTAAGGTGAGCGGGAAGTGGTTTGAGGTCCAATTTCGGGAGTTTTTCGATTGCAGAATTGGGTTGAGATTCGGACTCAACTTGAAGCGATTCAAAGGGAAGAGTTTGTTCGATCTCGTTGGGGACTTCATGAAACAATTTTTCGTACTCGGCCTCACGTTCATCGTTAAGATCAAATGTTTCGTTTTCAAAGTTTTCATGAATGGCACTAACTTCTAATGTTTGGTCACGAAGTTCATTCGAGTGGCTTTCAAGATTGAAAATGTTAAGGTCCAAAGTCATGTTTCCGAAAGAGATTTTCATCGAACCGTTGCGACAATTGATTAAGGCATTTGAGGTGGCTAAGGATGGTCGGCCTAAAATCAAATGGATTTGACTCGCAGGGTTTGTCATGGGTTGTGTTTCGAGAATGATAAAATCAACGGGGAATATGAATTGCCCTACTCGAATGAGCACGTCTTCGATTTCTCCCACGGGCTTCTTAATGGAACGATCGGCAAATTGAAGCGTAATTTTCGTGGGCTTGAGCTCACCTAAGCCTAATTGTTCGTACACGGAGTATGGAATCAAGTTGACACTCGCGCCTAAGTCTATTAAACATTTTTTAATCGTCTTTTCTCCAATTGTACACGAAATCGTAGGGCAGCCATGATCTTTGTATTTAACAGGCATGGATTGGGACAAGACTTCACTCAAACTAGCGGCTAAGAAGACTTTTTTGGGCACTTGAGTGTGTCGCTTTTGGGTGCACAAGTCCTTAAGAAATTTCGCGTAAGTGGGGACTTGCTGAACGATGTCAAGAAGAGGAATGTTAACTTTGACTTGTTTAAAAATTTCCAACATCTTTTCCATTTGGTCCGAGTGTTTCTTTGGTCGAAGACGATGTGGAAATGGAACATGATACTCGGTAGGCGGGTCTACTTGAGTAGAAGAAGAGTTTTGATTGGCATTCGAATCAACGTTTGGCTCCACGTTTTGTTTAGGTTCGTCCGTTGTTTTATAAGTGTCGAGAGAGGTTTTCGGTAAATTGTTTGGACTAGTGACTTGATTATCGATCTGTTTACCGGAACGTAAAGTTGTGATAGCATTCAATTGGGTGACATTGCTATCTTGAACCACATGGGCTTGATTTGAATTTGCGTTTTGATTTCTAGGATTTGGAAGGGGCTAACTTGGGAATGTCCCTCGTTCGCGTTCACTTGCAGACGTGGCTAATTGACTCATTTGCATTTCGAGTTTTGCAATCGATTGGTTTGTGTTTTGCATATATGAAGTCAATAAATTTTGCAAATTGCTGTTTGATTGAAGGCTTTGAGTAGTTGCCTTAGCCAATGTTTCAAGAGTTTTCTCCAGCGAAGTTAAACGTTTATCGTCTTGGGGAGGATGAGCAGAATTTGGTTGAAAATTTGATTGTTGCGGTTGATTATGGGACGGACCCGCAAAGTTTGGTTGAAAATTATTGGGCTGAAAGGGAGGATTCGAAGCATTGCTCGGGAATGCTTGAAAATTATTGGGTTGAAAATTATTGGGACGAATCGTATTCGTGTTGGGGTTGTTTTGGCTCCACGCAAAATTCAGATGATTTCTCCAACCAGGGTTGTACGCTGGAGAAAACGGGTCCTTTTTGGTTTTATTGAAAGCATTGATTTGTTCGACGGAATTAGGACACTGATCGGCTATATGATTAGGATCGTTGCATTTATAACACATTGGTTGGGAAGCTTGGTTCGTTTGATTTGATGAGAAAACGTTATCAAATTTTTTAATCATTGCATCGATCTTAGCTTCCAAAGCAACTGAAGATCCTATCGAGTGTGCACTCGATCGTGAGTATATTGATTTTTCGTTCGAGCGTTCCCATTGGGACGACTTTTCAGCGAGGTTTTCAAGAAATTGCCAAGCATCGTCATAATGTTGGGCAAGAAAATTGCCTTGGCACATTGATTCGAGCATGGTTCGTGAGCTGTTTTCGAGTCCATCGTATAAGATTTGGCAAATCGTCCATTTTTCAAAGTTATGGTGTGGACATTTTATCAAAAGCTCTTTGAATCTTTCAAAATATTTTCCAAATGGTTCACCCTTGAATTGATGAAAATTTACAATTTCGTTTCGAATTCTACTTGTTTTTTCCAAGGGGTAGAATTTTTTTAAGAAAGCTTTTACAAATTCTTCCCACGTTTTAATTGAGTTCGAAGGTAAGCTGTACAACCATTTTTCAGCGTAATCCGTAAGAGCAAATGGGATTAATCGAAGTTTGATTCCGTCATCATAAAGTTGTTGGAGTTTAATGGTTGCACAAACTTATTCGAATTTAATCAAAAAGATGTATGGATCATCGTGCTCGAAATTGCCAAATTTTGGAAGCGTGGCAATATGGTTTGAATGGATTTCGAAATGGTTACCCGTAGGGGCGGGTAACGTGATGCAAGATGGAATAGAAACTCTGTCGGGAAAGATTCTATCCATAAGAGTTCGAGGGGAGTTTTCGTTCGCCATTTCAGGAGGATCGTCTGTTCGAGTTAAACGGTTTGTAGAAGGGTCGCGAGTCCAACGATTGGTTGTTGTGTCACGAGTTCAAGTACTCATGCACAAGTGAAAGTCGAGAAGAGAAAGGAGTTAGAATCGAGTTTAGGGAGTGAAAGAAGATTTGAAAACGTGTTTTTTTTTTACAAGGGAGAAAACTATTTAACAAGCGGGATTTATTTTCAAAAGAAAAGTAATTTTTATTTTGTTTTTGGTTTTTCAAATTTTTTTGGTTTTATATTTTTTTTTGTTTTTGAATTTTCAAATATTTACCAAAAAGATTTTTTTTTTCTGAAGAAAATGGAAACTGATTTTTTTTCTTTTTTTGAAAAGATTATATATATATTTTTTTTGGATTTTTGAATATTTTCAAAGGAAGAAAGAAAAGGATTTTTTTTTTGAATGAAAAATCAAGTAAAAATTTACAATTTTTTTTTTTGGTTTTTGGAATTTTTAATTTTTTTTTTAAATATGCATGAACTAATGCAACTAAATGAATGCAAAGGACTTAATTACAATTTTCTGTCCTTAGTAGCTCCTAACCCAAAATTGTATAATCACACTTTGTCTTAAATCAACAAAAATATTTCTCAGCCAGGTAACAGACAGGAGTTATCGGTGCACCACGAATCACCGTAGCAATGCAGTCGAAGGTTTAAGTACCTTCAGAGGAACAACCAGTATAATATTTACGTATCACCGTAATTTTTATAACTGGTTATTACTCTGCCGTAGCCTAGACACCAAGAAATAAAATCGTTCAAATAAAACAATTGTGAAGATACAATTAAGCCCTAAGTGAGCTTGTGACACCCTTAGGTCCAACGTCTAACCTTTATTATTAGTCAAATTCTACGATGAAATGCGTTTGTGGGCTAGGGAAAGGGTGATGAAATCCCCCACCTTATGTGAATTGGGGTAATGCCCTTAGAAAAGAAAATAAGATGAGATGAATGCAAAACAAGAAATTAAACGTGTATTAACAATGCAACTAAAATGAAGTTTGCTTTTGGTATTTTGGATTTTGAATTTTTTTTTAATGCAAATACAAGCAACCAACAATGCACTAGAGATGAAAGCACAATACCAGAGCGTGCAGATTATTAGCAATTTTTTTTCAAGCGGCGATTTTAGCAAAGCAAAGCAATTATTTTTCCTTTTGGCAAGCAATTCCTTGTAATTTTCTGCTTTGACAACCTGAAATGAAAAACAAGATATATTCAACAATTTTTATTGTTATTATTTTTTTTGTATGTTTATCAAAGATGAAAAACAAAAGAATTGAAAATAAAATAAATGAAAAATGAAAATTAAACAAATGTGAACTTTTTTTTTAATTTTTTTTCGAATTTTTTTTTGGAGAGGAAATTTAAAAGTAAAGTTTTACTTAAAAAAAAAAATTTTTTTTTTTGGGTATATATATAGGGATGGAAAAACAAAAAGGAAATAAAACAAATTAAACCAAAGATGACAAACCTTTTTTTTGTTAAAACAAATTAAAATAGTTAGAAATTAAACAAAAGAGAGAATATTTTCTTTTTGAGGCCTACAAATGAACAAGCCCAAAACCTACTTAACTTAAAACAATCTGATTTTCTCTTTTCACTCAGATACAGTAAAATACCGAATCCAAAATAAAACAAGACAACCAAGCAAGTACAAAAATGCTCAACTCTTCTTTCTCCTCCGTTGAAAATAAAGGAAAATGCAAAACCAAGCACTGCGATTCACTCAAATAGCGTAATCGAACCACTGCGAATCAAGCGAATGGAAAAATAAAGTATTCGAATTGCAAGTGAATTAGCAATGGTGTTTTGGAGGTGAATTGTAAGTGAGTTAACTGTGAATCGACAGTAGATTGAGGGTCGCGGTTTGTTCTATTTGGCGAATTCGGGTGCGGCGGTTTGCAGTGCGAGTGGGTTCGAAGTGAAAGGCGATGTCGTGGGGATTAATGAAGTGATTCGAAGGCGGTGGCGGTGAGGATTTTGTCGAATTGGTTGTAATTGTGGGGTTTCGAACTGCTGCTCTGATTGGATGTGGGGACTTTTAGGTCGGAGGAGCTAGTAACTATGGCGGAAGTAGAACAGTTTGGAGTTGTTGGAGCTAGCAGTGTTGTTGATGGAGCATAAAAAGTGATTTGAAGGCGGTGGCGATAGGCTGCTCTGGTTTCGCGATTGTTGGAGGAGATCGATGGTACGGGTTTGACTGCAAGGTTTGTGGTTTTGTGGTGGCGATAGGAGCGACTTGGTTGAATTGGTGAAGTCTGTATATAAGGTGAAGAGGCGATTCGGCAATGGGTTGTGGGATGGTAGCAGTGACGATGTTCGATGATGACTGTGTGTTAGGAGCAGGAGATGGCGCTGCAATGTTGTGAAGAGGTAATGGAGATTATGGTGCTGTGTTGTTGTCGAAGTGATGTAGGGGTATGCTGATTGGTTAGCAGTCAGTGGGTATTGATGGTGTAATGAATGGCAAAGAGTGGTATTGACTGTAGTAGTGGGTTGATGAATTGATGAAGTTCAAGAGTGGAGATGGTCAGAGAGTTCTGGAGCAGTTATGTATGGTGGAAGGCTGGGTTGTTGTAGCAATGTAATTTGTGATGCATTGGCAGTGGGTTGTATGTTTGTATGTCAGTTGTGGTGATTGTGGTCTGAAAGAAGTAGGCAAGGGATGGTTACAAAGGATGGTGGAGTCTTGACAGTTTGGAAGGGGATGAAGAGGGGTGACAAATAGTGACTGTAGTTTGGTGAAGATTGAAGCAGGTGATTTGGTTTGGCGGGTGTGCAGGTTGAATGATGAGTGGCTACTACAGGTTGGTGAGGAAGCAATGGAAGGGGTTGTGTGCAGTATGTTGAGCAGAGTGAGTGGTTTGTTTGTTGAAGTTGTAGTATGAAGGTGTATGTATGCAAAGGGGGGAGGAGTTTGTATGAAGTAACCGGGAAGTGTAGCAGAGATGTTTGGTTGTGGTGGATATCAGAGAAGTGATGAATGTGTTGAAGATGTGTTGGTATTGATGTTTGTACAGGGGAGCTTCTGGGTTGTGGAGATGATGGGTGACTGGGTGGAGGCAGCAAAAATAGTAGGCAGTGACAAGAGAATAGTGGTGTTTAATGAGGTTTTTGCATGTTGGTTCTGCAATGTTGAGTGGAGATGCCTGTTTGGAGTTATGGGGGTGATTATGTTGGAAGTAATGGAAGATGACTGTAAGGTGGATTTTCTGGTTGCGGGTGAGGTTGTCTGACTGGTTGGTGGAAGCTAATGATGACTGAGTGGATGAAGTTTGAACTTGTATGATTGTTTGACAGAGGAAGAAGTGCGGTAATGTAGTGGTTTATCTGATGTCTATGTGGAAGTGGTTTTCAGGCAACTGGTGGGAAGCTGGAAATGGTGGCAGAACAGTGGGAAGAGTTTGGATGTGGAAGTATTTCAAGCAGTTGTATAGAAATGTGCACAGATGTGTGCACTGTTTTGAAATGTAAAACAGAGAAGGGTAGTGAAATGCAAGTTGTAAAACAATGAATAGAAGTTGTAAATGAAATAATTTCTTTTTTTTCTTTTTCTTTTGATACTAACAGCACTAAAAGAACAGAGCAGAGTTTTTTTTTATGACCCAAATGAAATGTTCAAATGAACAGAGAAATCTTGTATTGCAAACAGAGAATAGAATGGAACAGAGAAACTGAACTAAGTGAACAGTGCAATGCAAAAGAATTCGGTGCAAATTTTTTTTATAATTGCAAACAAAAATAATCCGAAGAGTAGAAAATAAAATCAAACAATTCCCCGGCAACGGCGCCAAAAACTTGTTCGTCGACGGAAATTCTATCGGTTTAGAAAACCGTCGAACGAATTTATAAATAAAATTTATACTGCAAGCGCACGGTGTACGAATGTAGCACGCGGCGAATACGGATCGATCCGCAGGGAATTGATGATTTTAAAAATCTATTCAATCAAATTATACCAAAGTCGAAGAGGATTTGTTAACTAGAAATAAAATGAGGCTAACACTAGAAAATGCGATTCAAAAATTATTAGACTAAAGAACAATTTAGAGGCAAATCCACTCTCAAATTTTTGTAAATCAACAAACACATAATTTATGATCTCTAACTTTGATATTAAGTGAAATAATCATTGCATTTATCATAAGTATGGTTTGTTTATGTTATTAGTTAACATAACTCAAACCATCAAACTATAATACAACAATTATACCACTTACAATTCTCATGAAAAAGAAGCCAAAGCAAAAACTATTTTAAGTATGATCTATTTACTGTTGTAACTAGTAACATAGATCATCAAATTTCATTTTTACTTTCATTTCATAATCAAAAATTAATTAGCAAATGTTGATGTAAATTGTGTTTATGTTGAGTAAGAATAGCTCATTTGCATAAGCAATATAAGCTGTCAAACCCACTTGTATAAACTTACATCAAAATTCACATTCATGAAGCATAAACAAAGAGATCATAAATCATAAAAAATGTTGAAATTACATAAAGTTAGAGAGCTTCATCACCCCTAAATTGAAGGGGTTTAGCTACTCATTTGTGGCATTGAAGCAACACAAATAAATTTCAACATTGAAAAGAAAAGAGAATAGAAAATAAGCAAAGAAAGCAAAAGAGATTAGCTACTAACTACTTGCATAAATGTAAATCTAAGCTATGAACATAAAGAAGAAGAGAGAATAGAAATAAACATTAACAATACAACAAAGAAAAACATGTAGAACAGAGAGAAGAAAGAGGCTTGGAAGCCATTTTTATTTCATAGAACATTGAGCTTACACTTTGATTTCTTAATTTCCTAAGTAAAATAAAAGAGTAGATGATGATTTCATATACATAAGAGGGCTATATATACATGCATAAAACCCTAGGGGGCTACCAAAAATGCCCTTTAGGAAGTGTGACCAACAAGTAACCATTAACCACTAATTAATCCATCATTTGTTTTGCATGAAGCTTTAACCTCCACTTAGTTGTCCATTAGCTCCAAATTGTACTTTTAGGTAAGTGGGTGGGGTCCTCCATGTTCATGGCTTGAATTATTTCCCTCTTCTTTCCTTTGTATTCATTTGTGCATGCATATATCTTCATATAAGCCTCTTCCATATGCATCCAAATTCCTATAAAAATTGTCAAAAAATGTCCAAGTAAAAATTCTTATATTGACACATGCACAAAATGACCGTTTTTCCCCTGAATGAAGAGGAAAATATGATGGTTGGAAATAATTGAATTTTGGTTTTAAACACGTTAAAATGCCCAAATATGATGATTATTTAAATAAAAAGAGATAAAATATGGATGTAAATATATGCACAATTACGTGCATATCAACGTCCAATCGAGACGCGGTCTTTTGCAATGCGCTCGTAGGAGTGTTATCTATGCATTGGAGTTAATTTCATCGATCTTAGAATGAGCAGAATTTCATGCTAAAATCGAATTTCATTTAATTTTAGATTGAGCAAGAATGCCTAAGTGTTGGTTGGGATATTGGTAAGTTAGCTCACATGTGGATGAACATCATATGATATATGTGTAGATGTAAATTAGTTTTAGCATGCTTGAATGTTTTATTTTTTTGATATTGTTGAATTTTTGCTTTGGAAAATGGATGACATATAAAATGAAATACCGAAAATTATGTAGAGGAATTCGAATTCCTAGCTGCTGTTGATTTTAATTTCATTTACATGCCTATTGTATAAATTGGTGAATGCCAAAAGTATTAGATGTGATATTGATATATGTTAAAAGTTGAGCCTTTTTAGCGATAATGGTTGTGGCACCATTGATTAAATGCTATGGTAGTTGTTGACCACATTGTAGTATTTTGGACATACTATTTGGATTTAAAATTGGTTTTGATTCGGAGGATGACTTTTTAATGTGATATGGGATTTTCTATGGCATTTTATTTGGATATAGTATTCAAACTTCTCTATTTTACTCCGACCTTTTTAGAAATGTCTTAAAAGTTCTTTGAAAGTATTTATTTTTACAAAATGGTTAATATAATAATGGATGTTTATTTTAAGGAATAAAGTGAATTTATCTTTTATAATGAAGTGATTCTATATTTAAATACGAAAGAAATATATTGGAATAAATATTTGCGAAATGCCATATATAAAATGTTGTATAGAAATTGAGATTTATAAACTAAATTTTATAAATAAAAAAGTAGATTTATAAATAATATTTTATAAAAGGGAAACTAAAATCATTTTGATAAATTGGGAAATAAATCACATTTTTGAATTTACAGTGATGTATGGAATGATCATTTTATAGGAAGTGTTTAATCCTATCTTGTAATCGAATATTGGTGATAAATAGAATTGTTTTATAAATAAAAAAAGGAGATTTATTGTGATGTTCCGGAAATTTTGGGCAATATTTATTTGATAATTTCCATTAATAATTATTTTAAAATGTGTAATATTGATTTAATAATCTAATTTAATAGGATTTATCTTTAATAATTGTTTAATTTGACAAATGTTATTTAATCTAGGGATGCACTGTGGTAGGTAGTACTCCGGTGTCTTGTCATTATTGGAATCCATTTTCCTATACGTGCCTTTACGGACATAGTTGTACCCAAGTACTGAAATGTGAGATGCAAGCATTTTAGCTATATTAAATATTTATTTTAAACTTAGACATTATGATAACATCAAATGATTTTATATAGAATTGATTTGGTTATCGTAAGGCAAAAACTCGACCGTGTTTATGTGTGGCGTGGTCTTATGAGATACTTTTGTTTTGATTTTTTTAAAAGTAAAAAAACTTATGCTTTACTCACACCAAACCCATGACTGACTCGGAATTTTATTTTCTTCCCTAAAACTCTTGGGTACTCAAATTTATATGAGTAGCCAAGTGATCTAGGTTTCTTACTGCTGCATTTTGAAGGAGCTCGAAGCAGGTGGCTTCAACGTTAGCAAGCTGCTATCTTATTCCGCTGTGTATATAAACATGTATTTTGTATTAGTAATGTAAGGACGGGTAGCTATAACTATCCTAGTTTGGAGTCTTGTACTATTTAGACTCTGATGTACTAGTATGGCAGTATCTATGTAAAATCTTATATTGATTAATATATATTATTTCATTCCATTATGACATTCTATGATTGTGAAGTTTCTTCTTACTCTCTTTTCTTTACCCCAACGGTTCATCTTTTGAAATATGAAAGGCAGATCGTTACGCGTGGTATCAGAGCTTAGGTTGAGCGAGCACTTAGGCTTTGGGTTGTAGCCAACTTTGAGTGCGTGTATTTGTAAATTTTATTCGTATACATATTTATTTCTGGTAGTTAGATCAGCTGGATAGGTTTGATTAGTCCCCTTCCTTAAAGATTTATCTCATCTAAATATCCTAAAGATATCTTACTTTATTCAGGTAATGAGAATGAGTTCGAGATGGGGTTGAGAAAGAGGAAATAGTAGCACAACAACTACAAATGAAAGAGCCTAGAATTTTAGAAGGGGTGGAAGAGTTGTTAAGGCCATAGCTCCAGCACAGCCTCGAGAAAACTTCTTAACTTTATGCAAGGACTTCATAAGTCTAGGAGGAAAACCTTTCAATGGTACCGAATCTATCATTGAAGTATAAGCTTGGCTATTTTAAAGTGAGAAGATTTTCAAAGGCTTGGACATTTCGGATGATCAGAAATGGTTCTTGGCATTATGGTAATTGCAAGAGGGTGCAGCTGTATGGTGGGATTCTGTTACCGCAAATGTTCTAGAAGCTGAGTTCTCATTAGATAGATTCAAAGAAGTATTCGAAGACCAATTCATTCCAGCTGTTGAAAAAACTCGATTATATAGAAGTTTCATGGACCTCAAGTAGGGGAACCGATCGGTGGTTGAATATGAGACGAAGTTTAATGAGTTGTCTCGTTTCCGTCCCGGACTTATTGATACCCCACTAAAGAAGAATGAGATATTGGTATTGGGTATGAGGGAAGAGTTCTATAAAAAGATGACTGCTCGTATTAAGGAATCATTTGTGGATCTAGTAAACATATCCCTGAGATATGAAGTGCTTTTGAAGAAGAAGCCATCAGTAGTAGCATCAAGTGGCGGTACCGTTAATTCAAATAAAGGAAGTTTAACCCAAACTGGAAAAGGAAGCTGGGTAAGGAAAAAAAAGTCGGAGGAGATCAGGAAACAAATATAAATATGTCCTTTGTTTCAACTGTAATAAAAAGGGGTATATTTCAACACACTGTCAGTAGGCGAAGGCTATCTCTCCAATGGTCTAGAAGACGCTTTGCTATAATTTCCATTAACTTGGACACACCGTTAAGGACTGTCCACTATTGAAGAAGTGTCAGCAGATTAAGGTCTATGTTATTAAGGATAAGCCCTCAACCTCTGAAGATGTTAAAGGGAAAGGAGTCTTGGAAAGTACTTTACTTATTAATCTCATTTTTGTTAGAGCTTTATTTGGTACAAGAGCTTCTCATAGTGTCATCTCTAAAGAATTGGTAAATAGATTAGAATTTACCCCGAAATTTATATAAATCCCTATCTATGTGTCAAATCCCATTGGTGGTACGACCAGCCTATGTTCAATTTGTAAGAATGTGCAAATTTCCTACCTTACCCATCGTTTCCCATAGAACATGTTTGTGCTTGATTTAAAGGTTATAATGTTTTACTTGGAATGGATTGGCTAGCTAAGTATAATGCTATCCTTGACTGCATTAATCAGAGTATAGTGTTAAAAGCCAAGACTGCTAGGTATTGGAAAGAATATCGTGTGAGGTCCTAGATAATTATATGAATAGCTATCTTTATTCCTTAGAATCATCCCAAGCAGAGCTATAGCCTATATTAGTAGTTAAAGATTTCCCATATATTTTTGAGCCGATTAGCATTTTGCCTCCCCTATCGAAAAATTAAATTTCGTATTGATCTAGTTCCTGATGCAAAACCTATTATTCAACCCTTATGTAGAATAGCTCTAAGAGAGAAGCATGAGCTAATAAGTCAAATCGAGGATTTGTTAAGAAATAGGTTGATTAGACCGAGTCGTTCGAGTTGGTCGTCAATAATAATTTTTATGCCTACATTTGATGGTTCTTTAAGATAGTGTGTGGACTATAAGGAGTTGAATAAGCAGACCATTCAGAATAATTATCCAGTACCCCGAATAGATGATATGTTTGACAAACCAATCATGTGCGTTTTTCGTTAATCTTATGAATCGAGTTTTAGGGATATTCTAAATAAGTTCGTGTTAGTTTTCATTGATGACAACCTTATTTATTCCAAGAATAAAGAAGAGCATAAACTCCATTTGCAACTAGTGTTAGAAATGTTAAGCCAAAACATTTTAAAGACAATATTTTTTAAGTGCCACTTTTGGCAATCAGAAGTAAGATATCTAGGTCATGTTGTATCGGAAGATGACATTTCAGTTGACCCAGCTAGTGTAGCTGCTGTGCAAGACTTCAAAGACCCTAAACTCCCATAGAAGTGAGAAGCTTTTAGGGATGGTGGGTTATTATTGGAAGTTCATAAAGGATTACTCTAAGATCGCCTGTCATCTAACCAAGATGACGAAAAAGGATGCTAAATTTTAGTGGACTCCAGAGTGTGAATAAGCATTCCTTGAGTGAAAAGAAAGGTTGTCCAGTGCCGTGGTTTTAGCTATTATAGATGGAAGAGAAGGGTTGACTATATATACCGATGCTAGTTGAGTTGGGTTGGGTGCAGTGTTGATGCGGTATGGTAAGGTCATAGCCTAAGCAAGAAGACAGTTAAAGCCTTACGAGAAGAATTATGCAACGCATGACTTGGAACTGTTAGCCGTAGTATTTGCATTGAAGATGTGGAGGCACTACTTCTGGATGAAAAGTTCGAGCTCTTAACGGATCAAAAATCCTTCATGTACCTTTTCACTCAGAAGGACCTAGACTTAAGGCAGTAGCGATGGCTATGATTCCTCGCGGCTTACGATTTGGATATTCTCAATACGCTAGGGAAAGAAAATGCCAGACATTCTAAGTAAGAATGGAGTTTTGGCCCTTTTGGAAGTCACTCTGACTCCCATGGAAGGAATTGCAAGCAAACAAAGGGAAGATAGTCTTCTATTAGAATTTATTCAAGGCATTGAGAAGGGCCAAAGTTCTAGTTTCGAGATTGATAACTATGGTACTTTAAGGATGAATGGAAGATTATGATTTCCTAATATAGATGGTCTTAGCAAAGAAGTTTTAAAGGAACACCATAAGTCTAAGTAAAGTATCCACCCTCGTGTTAATATGATGTATAAGTATATAACAAGTGCTTTGGTCGCCTGAGATGAAGAAAGATATTTCAATATATGTTAATCTATGTCCAATTTATCAGTAGATAAAGGGTGATCACGGGAAGACGGCTGGTTTACTTCAACACTTGGAAATCTCAAATTGGAAATGATAAACGATACCAATGGATTACGTAGAAATAGCAAAAGAAAATGAAGGTGCGTGGGTCATTATAGACCGGCTAACGAAGAGTGCCCATTTTATTCCGGTAAAGTCAACGAGAACTGCAACTTCTTTGGCAGAAATTTTTATAAGAGAGATCGTGAGATTGCATGGAGTCCCAATAAGTATAGTAAGTGATCGAGATCAATTGTTTACTAGTCAGTTTTGGGAGGCATTGCGAGTAGCTTTAGGAACAAAGCTAAGTTTGAGCACAACATATCACCACTAAACAGATGGACAAACAGAGAAAGTGAATCAGATTCTAAAAGATCTTTTGAGGGCGTGTATTCTGGATTTTTGAGGATCATGGGAACATCATCTTCATTAGTGGAATTCTCCTACTATAATAGCTACCACGCGAGTGTTGGTATGGCACCCTACGAAGCTCTCTATGGACGTCCTTTTAAGTCACCAGCATGTTAGGTTGAGATTGGAGATCAGTTAGTACTTGGGACAAACATATTCGAGAAGCTACTTTAAAAAGGTTGCGGTGATAAAAGGGAAGGATGTAGGATGCCCATAATCGCCAGAAGATTTATGCCAATAAAAGGAGAAGAGATTTGGAATTTGAAGTTGAAGACTCTATATTTGTAAAGATCGCCCCAATTAGAGGAGTTGTTCGATTTGGATGGGCTGGGAAGCTGGCACCCAGGTATATTGGACCTTTTAAGATTATTGAAAGAATTGCACCACTCACCTATAAGGTTGAATTACCAGAAAGATTATCGGGGTCCATAATGTTTTCTAAGTGTCTCATTTCATAAAGTATGTCCATGACCCATCATTGATTGTGGAGCCATCGGTTCAGGGGGTTTTGGAGATAGAACCAAACCTGACAGTCATTATACATCCAATTCATATTGTAGATCAGGAAAAGAAGAGATTGCACAATAAAGTGATGAAGTTATTAAAGATTCAGTGGAGCGAGGATCCCCGAGATTATACTTGGGAGGCGTTAGATCATATGAGGAAGCCTATCCAAAACTGATACAGTGATAGCCATTGTTTGTGTGTGTGTGTGTGTGTGTGTCTATATATATGAATTTTTGTGTTATGGATGTTTTGTGTAGTATCTTTTTAAGGATTTCATGATATATAATACATGACATTTTGAGCTGTTATGAGTTATCTTTTTATTTGCTAATTTCGAGATGAAATTCTTTTAAGGGGAGGAAAGTGTAACGATCCAGGATTTGATTACTTTAATTATAGACATTTATATATATATTTAATAATTAATTGATGAATTTATAACTCATATTAAAACTCTTTTAAATAATAACTAATGATGTTGAAATAGACATTAAATTTTATTTACAAAAATAATTAGTTTAAAACAAAATAGTTCATAGAAAAATAGAAGATGTGATCGAAGAACATTTTCTGAAATTTTGACCTTTCGACACCGAAAAGTTATCGAGAACGTTGTTTGTCTTTGTGCGTTATATGTACATATATATAAGAGTTAATTAACTAGATAATAATACACTTAGAATTAATTATCTTATATTAATATTGGTAAGTGATGTGACAAGACATGGTTTTAAAAATAATAAACATTATATATATATATGTTAAATATTGTCACATCTTAGATTTGTAATCATTAACCATAATTATCTCTTATCACATTTTAGTTAATTAATAATTAAACATATATATATATATATATATATATAAAGGAAGTGATGTGATTAAACATAATTAATATATATATATATATATATATATATATAAGAAAGTGATGTGACTACTCTATTGCCAAAATAAACTCAGTTTGTGCAGATTTTATTTTGGAAGGGAAGAATGCACAAAGTAAGCTATTCAGATCTTTGTAAAAAGAAAGAGAAAGGAGGACTTGGATATAAAAACTTTTATGAGCTTAAGAAAGTCGATGGATTGAAGCTAGCATAGAATGTTCTAACATTTAAAAATCTATGGGCTAGTTGGATGAGATCGAGGTATCTTAAAAGTAATTTCTGGACCTTAAAAATTGATAATAATGCCTCTATCTCTTGGAAAAATATCCTAAAAACCAGGAATGAACTGCAAACTTATATAGATGGAGAAATTGATAATGGGAGTAACATAGACTTATGGAAAGACTCTCGGTTGAAATCTCAAAGCTTTATTGACAGACTAGGCCGGGACTCCTTTTCAGCCTTTGGATCTCCTACCTACTAAGTGGCTGAAATTCTGAAGAATGGTGAATGGCATTATGATAGGAATTTTCTCAGCTCAAACTATATGTAACAACCCAAAATTTTTGATTCTGAAAATTTCAGATAGTTATAAGAAAAGAAGATGAGATAGAAGTAAAAGAAGAAAACAGAAACACCAAAACACAAAAACCTCACATTCGCAGCGGATCGAAATATAATATCACATAAATAAAAGTTTTACAAAGAAGAACTGTATCAGTACACTTATATTTTTGTACATCAGAGTTACAATCATTACTAATCACTGGACAGTTTAAATCAACATGTCCTAGTTATACAAAACATATCACAGCGGAAAAATACTCCATTCGTTCCTGCCCTCCAGCTCCCCTCCTGAGCTCCAAAACGTCCTTACCCTGAAAATCTGTAATACTCGGTCTGACCCTAGCATTACATCAAAGTGACAACCGAGTCAGGCTGGAAACCAGCGTGAGGAAACCCAACTAACATGGAAACACCAATGCATACAACTATTTTAAAACCCGGGTAAATCGTATCTTATTACAAATTCGCAATTTGATATTGACATCACTTATTTCATATATCAATTTCTAAGTACCAAAACTTAGATTAAATGGTCTAATTCACTTAATCATTCCATTCCAGTCTATTGATTTCATGTATCAATCTATATAGTAAAAAAATCGAAGTGGTTTCGGCTATTTACTAACACCCGACTCCGGTCTTTTCGAATCCAATGACATCTTAACCCAAGTTATTCAAGTGATTACAAATCAAATTTGAATACTGGATGTCACTTTTACGCAACAATTTAACATTGATAAGTAACCATATTATTACTGTCTACCCAAACATATCATATCATAGAACTTTTCATATCAGAGATATCAACCAATTCAAGGCATTTAATAACAATTAGCCATCCATAAGCAAAGATCTATTAATCACACCATCTATAATTAATTTCAAATGAATTAAATTAATTACTTTATCACTATAAATCTTGTTTACATAACAATTAATTGATTACAAATCAATTAATTAATCATACTCTAAGTATTCATCTTAATTAATCACCCTTGATTAATCATCTCTAATAAGTATTAACCTTTAATTAATTACAAAAATTTATCCTTAACCATTTATAGTAATTAAAGTTTTAATTACTTCATTAATTAATTGATTATAATTAATTACATTTATCCTTAATTAATTACATCTAATTAATTTCTTTATATTCACTTAATATTGATTAAATATCCTTCATTAATTAACCCTTAATTACATCATTAATTAATTAATTAATGATCCCTTAATTACTTCTTAATTAATTTTTAATCATATTTAATAATTAATCGTTAATTAATCTATAATCATTAATCAACCTTGATTAATCACCATCAGTAATTAATTATTTTTAATTAATTACATCACTTAATTATCTTCAACTAACTTTAAGCAATTCTTAAATTAATTACACTAAGTAATTCATCCTTAATTGCTTCACTTAAGAAATTTACCCTTAATTACTTTCATCAATTAATTATTCCATTGGTTAATTGTGTTCAATTAATTAACCTTGATCATTAATTTATTTAACCTCTAATTACCACATAGATAAATTAGCCTTAACCATTTACATTAATTAGCCTTTAATTAATCTCCTTAATTAATTAATTCATTAATTAATTACACTAATTAATTACCTTAATTAATTTTAAGATAAATTCTTTATCTAAATCAAATTCTTAATTACATCATTAACTTATTAAAGACCACTGGTTATTAATTTCATAATAAATTAATTACTTTAAAATCAAACAAATATAAACATTACTTAATCTTTCAAATATTGGGAAAACTTGTTTAAAAAAAATAAAAACATTTAATCAGAATACCCCTTTCTTTATTTATTTATACGTTAAATCCTTAAACTTGTTTAAAAACATTTTTGTTTTTATAAAATCCCTTTTTTTTCAAAACCAGGTTACACAAAAATTCATTTGGAAAGAACAAATCTAGAAACCAACATTAACCACACAAAACAAAACCGAGCCTGCCGCGCTAATCATTTACTTCGAGAACGACACGCCAAATCCTTCGAGTTCGACACCGTGCAATCTTCATCTACCTGAACCAAAAACCATTACTGACACGATCATAAATTCATGCATGTGCACGGTCGTTTAGCGTTGCTCCGACCACCATCGCTACTCTCCGCAAGTCGACACCGACCTTCTCACCTTGCACAAACACCCAGAATCACGAGTCTTCCTGAAATTCAAAATCGAACACATTCGAAACCCCTAGGCAGAAAACACACTACCCATTTCACCCGACATCACCCAAATCCGACCACCGTAATTCATGCCACCACCCCTGGAGCCACACTCGAGTCCCCTCTCTCTTATTGTTCACGTCCGACCTTCCCCGATGCCGTGACGGCGACTCAGAAGCCTCACTTCCAACCTTGACCAAAATCAGTGCCAAAACCCTACATCGGAGATTTGCCATTGCCACGACGAACTAAAAAATCTGAAACCATTTTTCCCAGACTTAATGGCCTTCACGCTACCACCGGCAACGATCACAACATCCTCCTTTTACTTCGATCGCCAGAAAATGAACAAAACCCAATTCCCATTCAAAATGAAATTCCTCTTGAAATACAAGCTTAAAAATCATGAAATTATAACCTAAAATCATCATTTCATACGACGATTTCAATTATATAAACAAAACATTAGATTAAAACAACATACTTTCTGACTTGGATTGGTTTTTACTGTAAATTAAGTCTTTTCCAATGTATGATTAATATTTTTAACTTGAAATTATTCTTAAAAGTTAAATCCGGAAACTACGAACGAATTTCCTTCAATACTCATAGACTAAAATTGCTTAGATGTAGAGATATGATTTTTAACAAGTTTTCCTTGAGCCTATAAGCCAAACAAAATCATACATACTCAAACACAGACATGTTTCCAGCAACACAACTTTATGTTCCAAGTAAATTTCATTTCATGCAAAATGTTTTCAAACAAATCTACCATTGTTCGTCAAGTAAATCCAAAATTTTAACTAAGAGAGTTTAGATTTACTCACATCTTGATGTCGAACAGAGAGCAAGCCTGGAAAATGATTCATGCCTTTGAACTGGAATCAAACCTTGAATTTTTTCTCTGACTTGCTTGATCATTTAGGTGATCGGATTTTCTTGCAACTTGTATTTGATTCTTAGTTTTCTTTTAGGTTATTAAGTTGATCTTGTTTGATCTGGACTTGATTGTAAAATGAATTGGACATAATTTTGATTTGCACCTTGAATTTTTTTTTGCTTCAGGTTTGCTGAGATAAATTTAACATGATTTTCATCTTGCCTTTTTGTTTTCATTTCATTTTCATTCATTTTCTTAAACGCTAACTTACATAATTTAATTTTAAGAAAACAAATGTTGCCATTTGTTTCTTGCATGCTATTTTAACTTACACATGTCAATACATGTTTTTATTATCTTAGAAATGTAAAAGAAAACCTTTATTTATATTACTTTTATACTTATATACAAAATTTCTATTATACTTATATTTCTTTTATGCTTAACATCTTTATATATATACAACCGATATATTTAAATAAAGTATGAACCCCTATTAAATCCCACTTTGCTCCATTTTATTTTAAATTTAAATTCAAACAAAGCTTCCTATTCACAATTTACATATATATATATATCTATAAAAAATTTGAAACGTTATCTTAAATCCAATTTATTTTGAGATATTATCTTTTAGATTTTAAATTTAAATCCAAATTCAAATTCATTCCAATTTAAAGTCCAATTTTAAAATCAACTCAAATATATTTATGTATTAAGCAACACAAATTAAATTTGTAAATCAAATTTTTTATTTAAATCTATGTATATATATACACTCAGTTTCAAATATAAATATTTATTTGATCAGATTCATTCGTTAAATATATAATTTAGTATTCCTATTAATTAAACCAATTACATCATCAATTACAGATGCCTAGAAATCCCCGTTATCACATTCCTCCCCTCTTGAATCTTTTCGTCCTCGAAAAGGAACAAAGCCAGAATTTTATTAAATGCTTTTATTCGAAAAATATTCTTTGATCATTTTTAAAACATTTAAAAATCTATATAATATTACTAAAATATTTTTTATAAAAATACTTTTATAACTCGATGTTTCGACAAGTCCATCCTTGTTCTCACAGAAATTCGGTCATACGTTGATCAGACGTAAGACTGAAAATATATAAGTACTTAGCAGACCCATTTTCAACACCCCATGAAATACTTTGAAAAATAATTTTATTGAAAATAAAGAAATCATTTTGAAAATAGAGAGAATATCTTTTGGTGAGAATGCTCTGGAAATCATCACCCCCATCCATGGTCGCAGTTACATCCTGGGTTACGTTGCCATCGCAACAAAAGTCCATGTAACTGTAGGCACTTCGTGCCCCTCGATTACACCATGGAACCCACAACAGATCGTAGTTACATTCCAGGGTTACGTTGCCATCGCAGCAAAAGTCCATGTAACTGTTGGCTCTCAGTGGCACACACGATTTTCGCTGTTAAAATGAAACTTCTCCACTCCTACATGGGTCGCAGTCTACCATATAAAATCAAACGCAGACTGTTGGCTCTCAGCGGAACGCACGACTTTTGCTATGTTACCATAGGTCGCAGTCTATCGATATAAAATCGAATGGAGACTATTGGCTCTCAGCGGCACACACAACTTTCGCTATGTTACCATAGGTCGCAGTCTACCGATATAAAATCAAACGTAGACTGTTGGCTCTCAGCGGCACACACGACTTTCGCTATGGTACACACTACTCATAATCCCCAGGAACTAGTTTTGCCCGGACTCCTCACAGGATCAACTTTAGAACCCCCCCTTGGGGCTCAAGACAGCACCACTCGGTGGCACCCCTGAGAAGTTCATTTCAAGGGAGCGCCTTTTTCCCCAGAGCCATCATCAAAACACTTTATACTATACATATATAGTATCTTTCAAATCATACATCTAGTATGAATCTCATATAAATCTCCTTTCTCAAAATCGATTATCCCAAAATCGATAATTCTCAAACTAGGCTTTCCAAATTCAATATTGATTTTACCCAAAAATCAAAAGCCTTTCCCCAAATTCATAGGTTCCCAAAACTTTTCCAAAATCATTCTCATAAGATCCTTTATATGTATATATATATATATATATATATATATAACTTCTTAAAACTTTGGATCTCTTCAAACTTGTATAAAACTCCTTTTATACTTCAATTATTTTCAAAAATCCATTTTCTTCTGGCAATAGATTCAACAAGCGAAGATTTATCTTATATATAACAAAGATACATAACTTTGTTTATTCCAAATCAAATATTCAAATTTGATTACTCTATAAAGTCATTACCATATTACTTACTTCCATAAAGTAAATTTCTACCATAGAAATATCCAATTTCTGTTTTATTTCCTCATATATTTCACAAAATATATTTTCACTTCAAAAACCATTTCACATTTCTTATCCACAAACTTCAATATCAATTTCATTCCAATTCCATACGATGTACACATATCATCTGTACGCAATATCAATCTGATCTCTTACTCGATCACACAATTTCCCTTCCGAACTAGTATCGTCCACCCGATTTTCTAGTGCGGACTCAGATCTGGTTTCATGATCAAAAACTGTCATTCTCTTTGCATAGCCATAACTATGATAGAGAATATCCAGAACCAATCAACAATCCATATCCAGGTTCGCCGTCGAAAATCGAGTGAAAAATCCCAACTCGGATCGATTTACTATCTCAAAATTCTGTGCTCGAATCTAGATCAAATCATTATGCGAATAGAATAATATATATACATCCTACGTACTTATCTTTGTTGATTATTAACCAAATCAATCCCCTTTTCTATTCACATTTACTTTTGATTTCTATCCACTTATCCACGATTGCTTAAATCCTCATTTGGATTATCATCACAATTCTTATTTCAAATGGATATTCAATCATAAACAGTTTAAACTCTGTCCAGCTTAATTTTAGAAAATAGCTTGAAAAGTTAAAAATAGATAAGTAGTTGAAAAATGATTATTAGTTTGTAAAATATTGTAAAATAGTTAAGTAATTGTAAAATAGTTGGAAAATAGTCAAATAGTTACAGAAATTTTAAATAATAGTAAAATAGTTTGTAAAATAGTAATCAGTTATAAAGTAGTTGAGAAATAGTAATTAGTTCATAAAACAGTTGCAATATAGTTAAATAACTTCAAAAATAATTGTAAAATAGGTATAAAATAGTCTTGGGTTTTAAAAAGAAAAGTTGTATAGTAAATAGTTAGGCAAATAGATTTAAAACAGTTTATATTAAAATAATTTATTTGAAAATAGACCAGAGCCGAACTGTTTAATTTCCAATCTCCATTCCCATCAATTCAATTTAAATTTCCACATCCATTTAAATAGACTTAATTCCAATGAGTAACTTCAATTTCCCTTGAACTTGATTTATCCCCAATTCAAGTTGAATTAACCTCAATTTCTTTCCAAATTCAAATCAAATTCCATTTGATTTTAAACCTATTCAACTTTAATTACAATTCCAAATTATTCAGATCTATTTGGACTAATTTCAAATTGAACCCATTTCAATTTCAAATCAATCCCAGTTTGAATTAATTCCGATTTGAATTTGAACTCATTCAACTTTAATTTTATTTCAAATTATTCCAATTCAAATTTTCCATTTGAATTTTAAACTTATCCATTTGCAATCACAATCCCAATTGATTCAATTTAAATTTAATTTGAACTAATTCAATTTAAATTACAAATTTAAACCATCTCGAATTATATAAATTTGAGTTAAAATTTTTAAATGTTGATTTAATCCTTTAAATCAAATCAACTTATGTCTTTAAACCCTTTAATTCTGAATCCAAATTCCATTTTTATCCTATTTTCAAAGTTCAAATAATAATTCAAATCCTTTTTTAAACAACTACATCTTTGAAATTCAGTTTATCATTAAATTTAAATTTTGAAACCAAACCTTTGAAGTTTAATCTTAAACATTCAAATCTTAAGTCCAAAATGATTCCACTTTACCTTAATATTGGATATATTACCATGCCCTATTTCTTTAAACAAATCCAATTCACAGTTTAAAGATTATTAATAACAATAGGGTAATATTATCCAATTATTTTAAAACATCCATCCATTTCCAATTTTCGGATCTCAAACTCAATTTGAGATCACTCAAACTCTCAATTCCAATAAATTATTTAACTTTCCAAGTTAAATTTTAATTTCTTCTTGAAATTTCCAAATTAGGTTGTCCATTCAAACTTATTTACTTAGTCCATTCAAATTTACAAAATTTGAATTCTCATTCAAATTTTAAACTTCAGATTAATATCCTTCCCACTTATATTTAAAATCTACTTCACTTTGGGTTTCACATCACATTCCAAGGAAAATATCAAACCATCTTTGGCTTTAAATTCAAACAAATTCTTTTAAAGTGTACAAACAACTTCTTATTCAAAAATAAGATTACATTCAAAATAGTTTGAATAATATTATTTCCTTTAACATTTGAAAAAAATTTCAAATGTTTAAATTTAGAATTCAGAACTTCACAATTTGAAACCCACTTTAATTTACATCCTTTCTAATTTACAAGTTATTCTCTTTAAATGCTTACTTCCTTAAAATATTTTATTGTTTATTGGAAAAACAATCATCCCATTATTAAACATAATAACCATTCTATTTTCTGGTTTGAAACCAATTCTAATTTATCTTATTTAGAAATTCTTCCCCAGTTTCAAGATTTAATTTCAGTTTGAATCCATTTCAAACTTATCTTTATTCAATTTCAATTTCAATTTGGTTATATTTCTATTACCACTTAATTTAACCCCAATCCATGATTTTAATTTGGTTGTATTATAGTACTTCTTAATTTAATTTCAATAATTTAACAACCAATTACCTTAACATTTATTAGTAAGAAATATTGCTCCATATATATATATATATATATATATATATATATCAAAATAAATACTTATATAAAATCATTTAAAATCTTTATATCAGAGAATAACAAGTACGCTCTCATATATATATACACACTCAACTCATTCTAGGGTACTATTGACCCTATCCTAAATGAGTATCCTACCAGAGCCAAGGTTCTCTCTTAACCTTCTGCTTTGATACCAAATGTAACAACCCGAAATTTTCGATTCCGAAAATTTCAGATAGTTATAAAAAAAGAAGATGAGATAGAATAAAAAGAAGAAAACAGATACACCAAAACACAGAAACCTCGCATTCGCAGCGGATCGAAATATAATATCACATAAATAACAGTTTTACAAAGAAGAACTGTATCAGTACACTTATATTTTTACACATTAGAGTTACAATCATTACTAATCACTGGACAGTTTAAATCAAAATGTCCTAGTTATACAAAACATATCACAACGGAAAAATACTCCATACATTCCTACCCTCCAGCTCGCCTCCTGAGCTCCAGAACGTCCTTACCCTGAAAATCTGTGATACTCGGTCTGACCCGAGCATTACATCAAAGTAACACCTGGGTCAGGCTAGAAACCAGCGTGAGTAAACCCAACTAACATGGAAATACCAATGCATACAACTATTTTAAAACCCGGGTAAATCGTATCTTATTACGAATTCACAATTTGATATTGACATCACTTGTTTCATATATCAATTTCTAAGTGCCAAAACTTAGATTAAATGGTCCAATTCACTTAATCATTCCATTCCAGTCTATTGATTTCATGTATCAATCTATACAAAAAAATCAAAGTGGTTTCGGGTATTTACTAACACCCGACTCCAGTCTCTTCGAATCCAATGACATCTTAACCCAAGTTATTCAAGTGATTACAATTTAAATTTGAATACTGGATGTCACTTTTACGCAACAATTTAACATCGATAAATAACCACATTATCACTGTCTACCCAAACATATCATATCATAAAACATTTCATATCAAAGATATCAACCAATTCAAGGCATTTAATAACAATTAGCCATCCATAAGCAAAGATCTATTAATCACACCATCTATAATTAATTTCAAATGAATTAAATTAATTACTTTATCACTATAAATCTTGTTTACATAACAATTAATTGATTACAAATCAATTAATTAATCATACTCTAAGTATTCATCTTAATTAATCACCCTTGATTAATCATTCTCTAATAAGTATTAACCCTTAATTAATTACACAAATTTATCCTTAACCACTTATAGTAATTAAATTTTTAATTACTTCATTAATTAATTAATTATAATTAATTACATTTATCCTTAATTAATTACATTTAATTAATTTCTTTATAATCACTTAATATTGATTAATTATCCTTCATTAATTAACCCTTAATTACATCATTAATTAATTAATTAATGATCCCTTAATTACTTCTTAATTAATTTTTAATCATATTTAATAATTAATCTTTAATTAATCTATAATCATTAATCAACCTCAATTAATCACCATCAGTAATTAATTATTTTTAATTAATTACATCACTTAATTATCTTCAACTAACTTTAATCAATTCTTAAATTAATTACACTAAGTAATTCGTCCTTAATTGCTTCACTTAAGAAATTTACCCTTAATTACTTTCATCAAGTAATTATTCCACTGATTAATTATATTCAATTAATTAACCTTGATCATTAATTTATTTAACCTTTAATTACCACATAGATAAATTAGCCTTAACTATTTACATTAATTAGCCTTTAATTAATCTCCTTAATTAATTAATTCATTAATTAATTACACTAATTAATTACCTTAATTAATTTTAAGATAAATTATTTATCTAAATCAAATTCTTAATTACATCATTAACTTATTAAAGACCATTGGTAATTAATTTCATAATAAATTAATTACTTTAAAATCAAACAAATATAAACATTACATAATCTTTCAAATATTGGGAAAACTTGTTTAAAAAAATAAAAACATTTGCTCAGAAAACCCTTTATTTATTTATTTATACCTTAAATCCTTAAACTTGTTTAAAAACATTTTTTTTTATAAAATCCTTTTTTTTCAAAACCAGGTTACACAAAAATTCATTTAGAAACCAACAAATCTAGAAACCAACATTAACCACACAAAACAAAACCGAGCCTGCCGAGCTAATCATTTACTTCGAGAACAACACGCCAAATCCTTCGAGTTCGACACCGTGCAATCTTCATCTTCCTGAACCGAAAACCATTATTGACACGATCATAAATTCATGCATGTGCACGGTCGTTTAGCGTTGCTCCGACCACCATCGCTACCCTCCGCAAGTTGACACCGACCATCTCGCCTTGCACAAACACCCAGAATCACGAGTCTTCCTGAAATTCAAAATCGAACACATTCGAACCCCTTAGGCAGAAAACACACTACCCATTCCACCCGACATCACCCAAATCCGACCATCGTAATTCACGCCACCACCCCTGGAGCCACATTCGAGTCCCCTCTCTCTTATTGTCCACGTCCGGCCTTCCCCGATGCCGTGACAGCGACTCAGAAGCCTCACTTCCAACCTTGACCAAAAGCAGCGCTAAAACCCTACATCAAAGATTTTCCATTGCCACGACGAACTAAAAAATATGAAACCATTTTTCCCAGACTTAGTGGCCTTCACGCTACCACCAGCAACGATCACAACATCCCCTTTTTACTTCGATCGCCAGAAAATGAACAAAACCCAATTCCTATTCAAAATGAAATTCCTCTTGAAATACAAGCTTAAAATCATGAAATTATAACCTAAAATCATCATTTCATACGACGATTTCATTTATATAAACAAAACATTAGATTAAAACAACGTACTTTCTGACTTGGATTGGTTTTTACTGTAAATTAAGTCTTTTCCAATGTATGATTAATATTTTTAACTTGAAATTATTCTTAAAGGTTAAATTCGGAAACTACGAACGAATTTCCTTCAATACTCATAGACTAAAATTGCTTAGAATGTAGAGATATGATTTTTAACAAGTTTTCCTTGAGCCTGTAAGCCAAACAAAATCATACATACTTAAACACAGACATGTTTCCAGCAACACAACTTTATGTTCCAAGTAAATTTCATTTCATGCAAAATGTTTTCAAACAATTCTACCATTGTTCGTCAAGTAAATCCAAAATTTTAACCAAGAGAGTTTAGATTTACTCACATCTTGAAGTCGAACAGAGAGCAAGCCTGGAAAATGATTCATGCCTTTGAACTGGAATCAAACCTTGAATTTTTTCTCTGACTTGCTTGATCATTTAGGTGATCTGATTTTCTTGCAACTTGTATTTGATTCTTAGTTTGCTTTTAGGTTATTAAGTTGATCTTGTTTGATCTGGACTTGATTGTAAAATGAATTGGACAGAATTTTGATTTGCACCTTGAATTTTTTTTTTGCTTCAGGTTTGCTGAGATAAATTTAACATGATTTTCATCTTGCCTTTTTGTTTTCATTTCATTTTCATTCATTCTTTTTAAACATTAACTTACATAATTTAATTTTAAGAAAACAAATGTTGCCATTTGTTTCTTGCATGCTATTTTAACTTACACATGTCAATACATGTTTTTATTACCTTACAAATGTAAAAGAAAACCTTTATTTATATTACTTTTACACTTATATATAAAATTTCTATTATACTTATATTTCTTTTATGCTTAACATATTTATATATATACAATCTATATATTTAAATAAAGTATGAACCCCTATTAAATCCCACTTTGCTCCATTTTATTTTAAATTTTTATTCAAACAAAGCTTCCTATTCACAATTTACATATATATCTATAAAAAATTTGAAACGTTATCTTAAATCCAATTTATTTTGAGATATTATCTTTTAGATTTTAAATTTAAATCCAAATTCAAATTCATTTCAATTTAAAGTCCAATTTTAAAATCAACTCAAATATATGTATGTATTAAGCAACACAAATTAAATTCGTAAATCAATTTTTTTTATTTAAGTCTATGTATATATATGCACTCAATTTCAAATGTAAATATTTATTTGATCAGATTCATTCGTTAAATCTATAATTCAGTATTCCTATTAATTAAACCAATTATATCATCAATTACATATGCCCAGAAATCCGGGTTATCACACTATAAAGAGGAGATTCAGTGGAAAAACACTAAAATCGATAGAATGGAGGATCTCTGGATATGGAAAAGCAGTTCAAATGGACAATTTAGATTCAGAGATGTGTGGGAGGAATCAAGAGTCAAATTTCTTTTGGCTAACTAGACGATAGTGGTTTGGAGCAAGTCTAATAATCCAAAAATGGCACACACTTTATATAAGGCCTTACTCAAAAGATTACCTACTAAGGACAGACTTCATAAATGGCCATCTTGGATGATACACTATGTAATCTTTGCAATTCTGTTGAGGAAACACATGATCACCTATTTTTTGAGTGTGCTATAGTAAATGAGTGTGGTGTATACAAAAACTTAGATGTCTACAGACTTACAATGCTCGAAATCTCAAAGATGAAGTAGCTTACTTGAACGGTGGGAGCAACCTCACGAAGCTGATGCAGGTGATGGGAAAAATTGGTCTCACAACCACCCTGTGGCGCATCTGGAGGAAAAGGAACAATTGGGCTTTCAATAACAAACATCAAGACGTGCTAGTCCTCACGAGACAGATTAATCGGGACATTAGCTTGCTAATTGAAAGGATACCGAAGAAGCTGCTTACCATTGTAACAACACAGGAAGAACTACTACTGGAAACTTTGAAGTTTACGGAATTGAGCGAACTAGCTCAATCAGCGAACTGGGAGCAGCCGTGATTTAGCCCTAAAGTTGGAATGTTTTTGGTTTTGCAGTGTAAAGTAGTGGAAAGTGCTGTTTGTTTTATTAGCTGTCTATTTTCAGTTGAGGTTTCGAATGGTCTTTGTATTGCCTTGGGCCGCATAGCCCAGTTACAATAATAATATTAACCAATTTTCAAAAAAAAGTGATGTGACTATACGTAATAATTATATATATAAGTTTGTTTAATGGCCTTACATAGGCCATCTATAGCAGCTTTACTGGAAAACAAATTTTCAGAAGGAAGTTTGGAATTGTCTCAAAATCAAGTAGGCAATCAATGTAACATGGAACACAATATTACAAACTAAGGGAAGAATTCTTGTGTTATGGGATAAGAATGCTTGGTCTGGGACCATTATTGACAAAAAAGAACAACAACTGACTATGTTTTTAAAAAATGTAGGAGGACTGGAAATTTATATTACATTCGTGTATGCAAAAAATCTGGCCTTAGAAAGACTAGTTTTATGGCAACAAATAATAGATCATTCTCGACAAATTAAAAAGCCATGGTTAGTATTTCGAGATTTCGATGCTGTACTAAAAACTAAAGAAAAGATAGGAGGAGTTACACTGAAGGTGGCCCAATTACCGGAGTTCAATGACTGTGTACTTGCAAGTGGATTACTGGAAGCATCCCATATAGGCCTGCATTTTACATGGAAAAGTGGTGAAGGTAGAAATATCTCTTCTAGAATTGACAGAAGTTTCTGCAATTCAGAATTAATTAACAAAATCCCTGCCTTGCAAACTATTGTTCTTCCTAGCTCGACTAGTGATCACTGCCCCTTACTTGTTAAATTCAATAACGACAGCAATAATAGTAAAGGCAAGCCATTTAGATATGCTAATAATTGGCACCAGTTAGAAGGGTATAAGGAGGCCTTAAACATAGAGAATATTATACTTCATTCTGGTAACAATATGTACATGTTTATCATGATGCTTAGGACCATGAAGCAAAAGTTAAAAGAGTGAAACAGGAAGAGGCCCAAAAATAAGGATATTATTATTAATACACAGAGTCAGTTAAAGTTAATACAAGATTCTCTTGACAAGGATCCCTTAAATGAGAATCTCAATAGTCATTTCTATCAGTTGCAAGGCAAACTAAAAGAAGAAATCCACAAACAATCAATAGAGATCAAACAAAAGGCCAAAGAAAACTGGATAACACAAGGTGATAAATGCACTATATACTTTTATACCAAAATGTCGCAACGAACTCAGTATAATAATATCTTGAACGGTTTGAATGAGGAAGGAAATGTGGTGAATAATCTGAAGGAAATAGAAGACAAAGATTTATCATACTTCAATGACTTATATAATGGAAACTCAATACAAGAATTACCTGCTGTCCACTGTAGAAGGAAAATTTCTCAGGAAGGATGCTCCATGCTCACATCTAGGATTTCTTAAAGGGAATTGTGGAGAGCTGTTCAATCCATCCACATCGATTCTAGTCTTGGACCTGATGGTATGGGGGCAGCTGTCTTTAAAATGCACCGGGTATACCTGAAATCACATGTTAAAAGCATATTGGGAAGCTCTAGATAGTGGTGAGTTTTTATAAGAAATTAACCATGCTTTTATATCTTTAATTCCTAAAATTAGAAAACCAAATAGAATGGAAGATTATAGTCCTATCTCTTGCTGCAATGTTTCTTACAAGATTCTTAGTAAAATTATATGCTCAAGACTGAATAAAGTTCTCCCAGACTTCAAAATGCATTTATAAAGGGGAGATTAATTTCAGAGAATTCTCTGCTAGCGCATGAACTTATCAGAGACTTTAATCAACCAGGAGAGGATAAAATGTGTCACAAAGTAGACTTACACAAAGCTTATGATAAAGTGAATAGACATTTTGTAATTCACATGCTAAAAGCAATGGGGGTGCCAGATAGTCTCTTAAAGTTGATAAGGTTCTGTATATCCACTCGAACATTCTCAATTCTTGTCAATGGAGTTCCTAAAGGATACATTTCTAGCAATAGAGGACTAAGACAAGGGGATCCCCTATCCCCCTATCTATTTGCAGTTGCAATGGAGTAGTTTTCCCTACAAATGGAAATAGCACGTCATCAAAATAAGATTATTCCTGTGCACAAAATAACACCAAAGGTAACACACCTTATATATGCAGATGATCTTTTAGTAGTTATGAAAGCTACTGCACAGGCAATTGATGTCCTTAAAGATATTTTCTATCACTTAGAAATGTATGGAGGGTTGAAACTAAATGAAGGGAAAACAAAATGTTATTTCAAAATTTTTTGCTAAGATAAGCAGAGTTTGCTCAATAGAATTGGAGTATCAGAAGGGGTACTCCCAGTTAAATATTTGGGTATTCCATTATCTACGAACTCCATTACAGACAGAGAATGTGCTAAACTGATAGATAAAACTAGAGAGCAATTACAAGGGTGGAGGTCCAAATTGCTGTCTTTTGCTGGCAGGGTGGAACTAGTCCATACAGTGATCACCTCTAAAATCAGACATTGGCTCCAAATCTTTCAAATTCCAGATTGTTCCCTAGGGAAAATTAATTCTATATGTGCAGACTTTATATGGAAGGGAAAATTACACAAAATCAGCTACAAAGACTTGTGCAGACCTAAGAAAGAGGGTGGAGTTGGTCTTAAAAATCTTTTCGAACTTAAAAAAGTTTATGGCATCAAGTTGGATTGGAATATACTATCATCTAACAATTTATGGCCAAAGAGGATGAGAGCTAAATACATTAAAACAAGCTTCTGGACAGATTCCCTAGACAACAATGCATCAGTCATATGGAAGAACATTCTGAAACACAGAGAAGTATTAAAACCACTGATTGAAAGGAAAACAACAAATGGCTATACAACAGATCTGTGGAGAGACCCTTGGTTCAACAATAAAAGCTTGATTGATAGGTTGGGACTGGAAGGATTCTCAGATTATGGCAACCCTAATTGCACTGTTTCAAGCATTATTGAAGAAGGAGTATGGAAACGTGAAAACCAGATTATTACTAGGAACTTTGTACAAGAAATTCAGAACCTACCCATATATCTAGAAAGAGACTTTGATGAATGGAGCATGAAAAACTCAAGGACATGAAAGTTCCAATTCCATGAAACTTTGGAGTACACCTGGTATAAACATCAAAAGGTAGAATGGTACAATACAGTCTGGAGCAAATCGGTAACTCCAAAAATGGCACATACTACCTACAAAGCCATCCTAGGAAGACTTCCCACTAAAGACCATCTAAAAAATTGGGGGATTATTGAAGAAACCATATGAAGTTTCTGTAATGAACAGAATGAAAGTCACGAACACTTGTTTTCTAGTGTAACTTTACAAAGTTTGCATGGAGCTTACAAAAAATGAAATGTGTCGGTTCGAATGAAGTAAAAACACTGAAAGATGAAATCTTTTACCTGAACAATAGAAGAAACATCTCGAACATTTTGCAGGAAGTATTCAAAATTTTCCTCACAACTTCCATTTGGCATCTCTGGCGAGAAAGGAACAACAGGACTTTCGAAAAGGAGAAGAAGAACATTCAAACAGTCAATACCCAAATTGATCGTGATGTGAAGATGATAATCTCACGGATAAACAAAAAAACACTTACCAGCCTAAGGGAACCAGAAAAACTACTACTGGCGAAGTGGAAGATGATGGAAGATTCTGAAGGAAATCTATCAAGCTTTCGGGAGCCGCCATGAAACTGGAATAGTGATTATTAAATGATAGAAATGGAAAGTTTTGAGTTCAGTAATGTTTTTGTCAATGTCTTTTGTAACTAGGGCTTCGGCCTGTTTATAGAAAGCAATAAAGATTTAACCAATTTTCAAATATATATATATATATAAGTTAGCGATGTGATTATACATAATTATATATATATATAAGATAGTGATGTGACTAAACATAATAATTATATATATGGATACACATGTATTAACTTAAATAAATGTAAAGGATGATGTACCAAAAATCTAGTGGAGGGTATGTACTCTTAGGCTATTTTAGTAATTTAACTTTTGCACTAGTATATAAATCCCTTTCCTACCCTTTTTCCTCATTTCCTAAACATATCTACTTTCTAAAATTCTCCTCCAAGCTTCCATATATACTTTAATGGCTTCCTAAATATTTCTAAAAATCTAAAAATGTTTAGTTCATCCACTTTTAAAGTTCTAAATTTTTATTTAAAGCTTTCTTTCCTCGTTTCAACACCTCTTCTTCACAAAACAAGCACATACCCACCCTTAACCACCTCAGGCCGAACCCATATATCCTTAAGGCAAACTCTTTTGTCCATTTAAACCTTCCAAAATTATCATTTTTCCAAATTAAAGCGAAGACTTAGCTCATATACAAGCTCTAGAGGAAGTTGCCTTGATTTAGTCAACTTTTGGTGAGTAAAGTTCTCATCTTTTTCCCAAGATTTTAAAACATACATCATTGTTGAATTTATCGTATATATGATATGTGTTTGGGTGAAATAATTGTTGGTTTGTATGAATGTATAAGTGCTTGAATTATAGTGATGTTTGGTTATGAATTTTATGTGTTTAGGCGATACGATTTTAAATTAGAAGTTTAATGTTTATATTAGTTAGAAAGTTGAGATCTTGGCTCATATTAGTGGTTTTGATGTGAATATGAATGTTATGGTTTGAATCCATGATGTATGCTAAGAAAGTTATCACCTTTGCTCGTTTAATCGACATGTAATCCCATATGTAAGAGCTTTGAACTTGGTTTTAAATTTAAAAATATATTTAAGTTAAACTTGTTTGGACTTCAAAAACACTCCTTTATGATTTACGAAGAGGTAAAGTTTTCAAGAGTTAAAGTATAAAAGACATAGGAAAGCGCAACTTTAAGTTTTGAAATTACGGTCGTATAGTGATAGTCGCTATGGAAGTAGTTCGTAAAACTAACTACTTATTCAAATATATAAGTGTTTTACTTAAGTATATTTTATAAAAGTCTTTCAAACATATATTAAGTAATTAGAAGGATATTTATTATTTAATTATTTATTTAATAAATGATTATTTAATTAATTTATTAAGGTAATTAGTACTTAATCATTAATGAACAAATGTAATAGTACCTAAGTGTTAACTACATAAGTTAATTATAATTAGTTAAATAATTAAAAGTTAATTATTACTTATTATTAATTAGGGATTTCTTTATTATTCAATTATTTATTTAAGATTAATCAATAATTAATTATTTATTTAAAAGAGAGTTAATTATTAATTAGTTACTGATTAAGTTAAATTTAATTAAGACTTAATTAAGATTTAACTATTATTTAATAAAGGTTTAATTTATTATTTAATTAATAAATAGGGTTTAAATCGCTTTTCTTCTAAAATATCAGTTTTGTTTAAAACTTTTTTTTTTCAAAAATGTTTTAAATCAAGGGATTTCTATGTGATTACCCTTAAGTAACCTCAAAAAAATGTGAAATCAAAGTTACCATGTCATGTATAAATTAAGTATACAGTTATCCATATGTAAAGTCCGTATAATTTACCTAAGTAGTGGATTGTCCACTATTTATAACTTGACCCGTTTTAACTCAGGAAGTATGTTGTGTATATTAGAGTTCCTTGGTGAGGACTCGATTACTGGTTAAATACTTCCAAAAGAACTAGAATTCGGTTATCCAAAAATTATTGCTTAGTTTGGAGACCTTGGTATCGGATAAGTATAATTTATCCGGACTACTCCAAACTAATAATGCTCGCAATGGATTGTTAGGAAGTATGCTGAGGAGATGTACTAGTCTTCCTGAAGGGTGATTCCAAAATGGAAAATAGTAGATGTTGAATGTTTGTTCGATCCCAGAACAACTTGTATGGATGAATGATAGCACCGCATTGGTTGTTTGGAGTGCAGTGTTAGCATTCCGAGATGGTCTGCTCAAAGAAAAGGTTAATCGTAACCTCAAGCCTCATCGACTGAAAAAGACTAAAATCAGGGGATATGCTTCAAGGCTATGTGGTTCTCTACCATTAGGATATTATCATCACACAATCTAGATCTACATTGTAGATTATATATGCTCGAGGACCATTTTGTTATTGATCACAACCAAGGTGATGACATACTCAGTGCAATCCAGCAAGGGGTAGGGCCGGTCTTGACTCGTAGGCAGTCCATGTGAGACTTTTAGTGTATTTTATCTAGAGATGCACTGTGGTAGGTGGTACCCTAGTGCCTTGTCATTGTTGGAATCCATTTTCCAATATGTGGCTTTACGAACTTAGTTGTGCCCAACTACTGAAATGTGAGATGCAAGCATTTTAGCTATAATAAATATTTATTTTAAACTTGGACATTATGATGATATCAAATCATTTTATATAGAATTGTTCTGGTTATCGTAAGGAAAAAACCCGACCGTGTTTATGTGCGACGTGGTCCTATGAGATACTTTTGTTTTGAAGTTTTTTTTAAAAGTAAAAACAAAACTTATGCTTTGCTCACACCAGACCTATGTCTTACCCAGAGTTTTATGTTCTTCCTAAAACTCTTGCATACTCAAATTTATATGAGTAGGCAAGTGGTCCAGGTTTCTTACCGATGCATTTTGGAGGAGCTTGGAGTAGGTGGCTTCAACGTTAGCTGGCTACCATCTTATTCCGCTATGTATATATGTATATATTTTGTATTAGTGATGTAACGACAAGTAACAATAACTGTCATAGTTTGCAATATGACTCTGATGTACTAGTATAGCCGTATCTATATAAACTCTTATGTTGATTAATATTTGTTGTTTTATTCCATTGTGAGATTCTATGATTGTGAAGTTTCTTCTTATCTCTTTTTTTACCCTAACGATTCATCTTTTGAAGTATAGAAATGCGGATCGTTAAAGGAGCAGAGGAAGATGATGAAGAGAGGAAGAAGCAAGATCAGAGGAAGTGAAAGATGGAAAAGAAGTAGAAACAAGATAAAGAAAAGGATCAGAAGGTAAATTAAGGATGGACTGTTAGAGGGGGATGGACAAGGCATGAGGAATAGTGCAGAGGATAAGAGAGGTAAGGGAGAAGAGATGGTTGCCATGAGAGCCTATAAAGTGATTATATATTTATTTTAAACCATACACACTGTTATAATTTTACTGGATTTTTCTATTAAAAATGGTTAAGTTATTGTACAGTAAAAATCCATCCATGTTTATATGCGGCGTGGTCTTACGTTGTACCTTTATAGTTTACGAAAGGGTTTATAACATCAAAAATCCATATGATTTGTTTTTTTGTGTTGGTTTACTAGGATGATCAGGGCATTGTTCTCTTATAATGCTCGAGTCAGCCTGAGAATATTTCCAAATTTATTTATAGATGCTTTGGAGCTTCAGGAGATGAGCTGAAAGACTCTAAGATGTATTCGTGTATCTTTTATTTCCACTGGATTTTTATTATGCATTTATTAGCAATTTTGAGGACAAGTAATTATAACTGTCCAGGCTAATGATAGGTTAGTTTACTCCACTTGATGTAAGTATAGTAGGCTTGCTTTTTATAAAGATCCGTTTTATAATATATGTTACTCGTTATGATGTGAGATTATATTATGTCTTTTCTTTCGCTCCAACAATCTGCCTTTCTGGCACTTGAATGTTCGCCATGTAAATATCATGGATATACTAGTGTCAACTTTTGAGGGTTCAAAAAGCCGGTCGTTACACATGATACCAGAGCTTAGGTTGGGCGAACACATAGGCTTTGGTGGTGTAGACTCATTAGAGACATGGTTAGTAACACCCTAGAATGAGTTAAGTGTAATATATTTATGATAGCGCGTATTTGTTAGTGCTATAAATTGTTTTATCTTATGTTGATTGGTCTGATGAGTGATTTATGAATTCTAGTCGTGACGTGGGATGCCATGGTATTGATAGGGTAAATACGTGGACAAGGAAAACCGACATAGTATTGTTTTTGAAATTGGTAAATGAAATAATTTTACCTAGGATTATATTTTATATATACGGTATAATTTTCATAAATTGTTATAATTATTTTTGATGTGTTTATTTGTTTGGAAATGATAATATTCAATTATTATCATTTATTGTTTGGTTAATTGTGCTCGACCAATTTATAAATAGTTTACTTTTTCACAACATGGGTTGGGAAGATAGTAATTATGGGGACTTTGAAATGAACACCTTCTGAATTAAATTTTACAGTTTGACTATAGGGCATTCGTTCATAACGTTGGGTTAAAATTTAACTTTAATAAAATTTATTTATTATGATCTAAACAAAGATACACATAAATGATTTAGTTAAGGAAGTTACTTTATATAAGTATGGTTTATAAATAAAAAGGATTTAAGCTGAGAATTTAAGAACCTAAATTCCGATGTTTTTGAAAAATTATTTTTCAAAGTTTTGGAGAAGTTAATAATAATAATAATAATAATATTTAAAAGTATTTATGTGTAGAAATATTTGAAAAGGAATTTGAAGAAGATAGAAAGCTATGAACTCACTTCTGTCCTGAAAAATAATTTCGATGATGACTGCAGCATCATCGGCATCTATTTTCAAGCTTCTAAGTAGAGGATGCTACCATAGTAATTTTCTTTAGAGTTTTTTTGGCAAGATGGATCTTGATTTAAAAATCCTAAAAGTATGATTTGATATACTAAAGTTATAAGTATATATTATTATATCAAACAAAAATGAAATAAAACCTGGTAATTTAATTCTATAGTTTTCAGTTAAGTTATTTTATGGACACAAGTATCCTATGCATTAGGGTAGTTTGGTTTGTGCACCTCATTATGATATGTTGTTTGGTAGTTTCATTTATTGAGATGAAATGGAATTTTCGATGACTTTTGATAGACGAAAACTTTAGAATTGGTTGAGAACCTGAAGCCAAGTATTTTTGAGAAAATACAAGAAATTAAGTTATTAAAACTTATAAATTCGAGAAGTAAGTAAGTTAAAACATATTTTAAATTTGTTGAATGTCCTGGTTAAGCAAAACAAATCTGATATTATATATATACTCTTAAGATGTAGTGGAGTATTATACAAATATGAATTTAAGTGATGAATGTCTATAAACATAAATAATGTGTTGTGAAATGGTGCATAAATGATATTGGTGTAAATAAATGTGAATTAAAAATAACTGATGTAGCTAAGAAACAATGGAATAAATACGTAAGTTTTACGTAGATCATTTTATTCGCATAACTGTTCTTGATCCAGATTCGAGCACATGATTTCGTGGTGATTTATATCATTCCAAATTAGGATTTTTCACTCGATTCTTGACGGCGAACACTTAACACGGATTTATGATATGATTCTTAGGTTTTCTATCATAGTGTATAGCTATATAAGGAGCATGAAGGTTTCTTATCAAGTAATCCGATTAGAGTCTGCACTAGGGAAGTCAAGTGTGCGATGCTAGTTCAGAAGTGAAATTTATGTAATTAAGTAAGTAAACAGATTTGATAGGGTACAGATGACATATGTACACTGTCATCTTTAATTTCATTATATGCTTTTTACATTAGAAATGAAAGTTACATGCTTTAATATGAGATGATGGCTACATTAGATTTACCATGCTTAGGTTCATTATACGATGGATGAGTCGTTGTATTGTTTCATTTGTTGTGTTTAACCCTCTTTTGGGTTATGTAAGTGGGATTTGAGTATATGGAAGAAAATGCTGTAAGTACCCGAGATATTGGTTATGATGACAACAACTTTAGGAAGTCATATAAAATATAGATACTAATACTTTATCAAGGTATATTATATATAGTGCATGATATTATATAGGTGTTGATATAAGAAGACTATACAATACTAAGTAAAGATTGAAGAGTTAAAGATGTTGATATAAAGACTCAAGAATGAAGACTCATGAGTATTCAAGAGTTCAAGATTTCAAGATAAGTTATAGAGTCTAGAATGTTTGTTAAAATTCTGATAGCACTCAATATCTTTCTCTCTCTCTATTTTAAGTTTTAAAATAGTTTTAATTTTTTTTGGTTTTTGAATATTCTTTTTAAAATAGCTTTCAATAGTTTTTTAAATTCTTATACTTATTATTTTGGTTTCTAATATTTTACCAAGTTATTGTTTTTATTAGATTTTGATTTATATTAGTTTATTTTTCAAAAATTTTATCATATAGTTTTACTTAAGTTTTGTTATATATGTTATATTTAAAAATACTTACAAAGTATAAAATTATGTCATAAAACAAAACAATTTCAAAATAATATTTTAAAGTGTTTTCCAAAATTACAAAGAGTATGTCGGCATACACTAAACCTATATGTCAACTACTAGATGTGAATTTCAAAAATTCAATTTTTAAAAAAGTGTCTATTCGTATTATCTGTTCATGAATAGACATGACTGTTATTCCTCTATTAATACATGTCTTCCCAACAAATTTTTCAAGCACTTTTCATTATCCTTCTCCCTTCCTTCTTCTCTTTTATTTTCTAAACAAAATATAACCATACTCTGCCAAATTTCACCAGTATCAAACTCAATCACCATTAGTTTGATTCTCAATCATTTGCTCTCTGATTTCTATCATCTTTCTCATTCCAATCAAGATATAAGTGCTATTCAAGGATTATAGGATCATTTGTAATCAAGACTAAAGTTTTGAGTTTTTAAATCTTTACAAAATCAAGCTGATATACTTATGGTGTGATTATATCCGGTGAATCCAATTGGATGTGCTTATTAGCCCGTAAATATAGTGGGTGTGCTTGTAGTCCAAATATCAAGCTGCTCTACCCACAGGTCGGGATTCTGGAGGGTGTATCTCGTAGTCTTGAAATCGAGATTGTATTTGAAATTACTAGTTGAAAAAAAATCCATACAAGGAATTATACGGGGCTGGATGTAGGGTAAGTCCAAACCATTATAAAATCTTAATATTTACTTATACTGCATTTACTATTTATCTATGTTTTGATTCAATGATTATTAATCTCATTATTTTAATTATAATTTCAAAAGATTTTGAAAAAATTCATATAAATTAGAAAACACTATTCACCCACTCCTTTAGCACTAATTTGTCCTTAAGATAACTATTCCTCAAACTTACATTTGGTATAAGAGCAATGGTTTTCGAAGTATTCATAAACTGATTTTTGAAATTTTTTAATGGCATTCTTTAATGATATTTTTAACACTATTTTTGGAAGGATAAGTTGTAACATCATCCTTACAATGTTTCACAGATTTGCATCTATTCATTATGAAAAGTCAAGTGATCTATTGAAAAGGAATAAATTACAGGAATAGAAGTGTTACATGGCTTTTGCTAAACAAACATATGATAATCAGATACTACAGATTAAAAAGGATAAACGTATATTACATAGCGTTTGTTTAAGACACATGACTAGAAATCCCAAGATTTTGAAAGATATAATTTATAAAGAATGAGGATCGATCAATTTCGGTGATAATTCGAAAAGGTATCTAACTGGCATCGGCAATGTCAGTAATTCTAAAACTCCTTCTGTTTCTAATGTTTTGTTAGTTGGGAATTTATAACATAATCTATTAAGTATTAGTTAGTTGTGTGATAAAGGTTTTAAAATTAAATTTGTAAAAGATAAATTCCACATTGAAGTTAATGAGTTAAACATTATCTTTGAAGATATTAGGAAATTAAACATTTACATATTAAGTACAAAAATCTCAAACGACAACTTATGTCTTTTGCCTGAAAAAAGCGACCCTTGGATTAGGCAAAAAAGATATAGGCATTTGAATTTCAAATTTATTTCTAAAATTGCTAAAAATGGTTTAGTTAGAGGTCTTCCCAAAATGAACTTCAACATTAATAATCTATGTGATGCATATCAATTAGGTAAAGTTAAAAAAGTTTGTTTAAATCAAAAGATATGATTTCTACTTCTCATCCCCTTGAACTTCTTCACTTAGATCTTTTTGGTCCCTCTCAAATACAATCTATAAATCATAGTAGATATGTATTCATAATAGTATATGACTATTCTAGGTTTACGTGGTCGATTTTATTTAAACTTAAAAGTGATGCTTTTGAAACATTTAAGATCTTTGCTAAACAAACTTAATATCAAATGTCTAGAAAAATCAAAACTATTCGAAGTGATCATGGTAGGGAATTCAAAAATGAAAATTTCGATAATTTATGTAATAAGAAAGGCATAACCTATTATTTTTCATTTCCAAGAACCCCACAACAAAATGGAGTAGCAGAACGTAAAAATAGAATGATTCAAGAGTGTGCTAGAACTATGCTAAATGATGGTAATTTAACTAAGAATTTTTGGCTGAGGCAATTGGTACTGCATGTTATATACTAAATAGAATTTTAATAAGACCATTAACAAAGATCAGTCCTTATGAACGATTTTATAATAAGAAACCTAAAGTGTCATATTTTATAGTTTTTGGTAGTAAATGTTTTATTTAAATCCTAAAGATAATTTAGATGAGTTTGATGCTAGATCAAATAAAGGATTTTTTTATTGGATATTCAAATAGAAGTAAAGCTATAGTGTTTTTAATACTAGAACTAATACTATTGAAGAGACATTATATATCTCATTTGATGAAAATTTCAAAATTCATAATCAAAATATAGATGAAGAAGAAAACATTGATAATGAAATCGAAAGCATTGAGAACACAAAAACATATATAATAATAATGAAAATTTGTATCCAAATAAAAGAATTAGATACTTAAGCGATCATCCTATAGAAAATATACTTGGTAATATTGAACCTGTTGTTAAAACTTGACATTAGTTAAATAAAATGAGCAATGCATCTTTTTTTTCAACCGTTGAAACTAAAATCCAAAGAAAGTATCAATTAATGATTCATGGATTTTTGCTATGCAAGAAGAATTGAATCAATTCACTAGAAGAAATGTATGAGAATTAGTCACAAGACCTGAAGATAAGTTTTTTATAGGCACTAAATGGGTATATAGCAATAAAATGAATGAATAAGGAGAGATTGTAAGAAATAAAGCTCGATTAGTTGTACAGGATTATTGTTGAGAGGAGGTATAGACTCTGACGAAAACTTTGCACCTGTAGCAAGATTAGAGGCTATAAGAATTTTACTTGCTTTCGCTAATCATAATAATTTCAAATTATATCAAATAGGTGTCAAATGTGCCTTTATAAATGGATTCATTAAAGAAGACGTATATGTAGAACGACCTCCACTTTTCGAATATAAAAGATTACCAAATCATGTTTACAAATTAAAGAAAGCTTTATATGGTCTAAAATAGGCTGGCACAGCTTGGTATGATAAAATTATATCCTATTTATTAAAATCAAATTTTGAGATAGGCAAAATAGATAGTAATCTGTTTATTAAAAAATAAAAATAATGTTCAACTAATAAAAATATACGTTGATGGTATTATTTTTGGATCTCCTAACGAAAATCTAAGAAAGAATTTTCAAAGTTAATGACTAAGAAATTTGAAATGAGTCATATGGGAGAACTAAATTATTTTCTGGGATTATAGATTAAACAACTAAGTAATGTAATTTTTATTAGTCAAGAAAAATGCGCTAAAGACTTATTTAACACATTTGGAATGGAAAATACTAGCAGTAAACACACTCTTATGGCAACTAATGAAAAATTAAACAATGAAAAAAATTCAAAACACATGGATCAAAAACTATACAGAGGAATAATTGGATCACTGCTATATATAATCGCTACTAGACTTGATATAATGCATAGTGTTTGTCTCTATGCAAGATATCAATCTCAACCTAAAGATACTCTTTTAAAATTTGTAAAATGAATTTTAAGATATGTCAATCACACATTAGACTATGGACTCTTTTATCCAAAAGATGATTCATTTGAATTAATTTCATATAGTGATGCTGATAATGGCGGTTGTAAATCAGACTGAAAACGTACAAGTGGAACTTGTCATTTTTTGGGACACTCTCACGTTTTCTGGTTTAGTAGAAAGCAAAATAACATCTTTCTGTTTATGACAGAAGTGGAATATATTTCAGTAGCATTTGCTTGTTCATTGGTTATCTATATGCCACAAATTCTGAGAGATTTTGGTTTAAATTTTACTAAACCACCAAATTATTATGATAATATGAGTGCGATTAATTCATCTAAAAATCCAACCCATCATGCTAGAACAAAACATATTGATATAAGACATCATTTTCTAAGAGACAGTGTAAATTAAGAAGTTATATCACTTGAATTTATAAAAACTGAAAATCAAGTAGCTGATATTTTGACGAGAATCAAACATCCTTTACAAAGTTAAGAAGATAATTAGGTATTTGTTCTCTATCTGAAATTTAAAAATTACAATATAAATTTACATAATTAATAAGAAAAATAAAATTAATTTTTTTCCAATATATGTCGACATACACGACCACTATATGTCGACATATAATAGCAAAATTCATTTTTTAAATTTTCCCTCTAAATTTAATTTGGTAGTTATATAAACATCAAATTTGACTTTTTTCTACATTTTCTACCTTTTACTATCCTTAACTTCTGAAATAAATAAACTATAGCATCCTCTTCAAATCTAAACTATAATTCAACATTTTCCTACCATTCTCCTACCCTCAAACCATTCCAAAATACACTATGGAAAAAATTATCAAGTTGGAGGAAGATATGAAATGTTGACCGAAATTCAAGTCGTACAACTTCGTATGTTGAAGCGATAAGATAAAAAAAAGTAGGATTCTGCATAATGTTTAGAAATATTTACTGGATACCCAATGAATCCAATAATTATTTAAAATGGCTCCACAAATTCAGCCGTTTATAATCCTTTTCAAAGCAACGAAGAAAAAGAGGAAGAAGAAAAAGAGGAACAATATATGGAGGAGATGAAGAGGTTCAATGCGTTAACAAATTTGTTACGACCGAGATGCAAATTTCATTGAACAAAAGGGAAACTTTTGCCTTCTTTATCCCCATTGTCCCACTCATAAGTCTCATATCATTAAGAATTCTCATTAGAATATTGCTTCTTCTTCTTCTTTATTTAATTTAAGAATAATGTGTATTTTAACTTTATTTTGACTTTATTGTGTGTATGGATTGATTGATTTGTAAATATGATAATTGAAAGAATATATAGTATGGTTTGGTTACTATTAATGATTTATGCTTCACTTATCATTTCTTATATATCATTCTTGTCATTTTGCATTTCATGATCATATCATTTATCGTTTCTATATATATTTATATAATTATAAGTATATAGTGTTTATTTGAAAGGGAGTCAAAATTAGTATTAAGAGTCAGGGTTAGAATTATAGTTATAGTTATTTATTGTTGATTGATGCCAAAGCGTGAGAAATATATAAAATATTAGGCATGGACTAAGGGGGGAGTTATATTATATTTTATATATAAAGTCGCCATCATAAAAAAAAGAGATTGTTAGTACCCGAGATATTGGTTTTGATGATAATAACTTTAGGGAATCATATGAAATACAAATACTAATGTTTTATCAAGGTATATAGTATATAGTGCACGATATTAGACATGTGTTGATATAAGAAGACTGTATAGTATAAAGCAAAGAGTAAAGACTTAAAGATGTCGATATAGAGGCTCAAGAATGAACACTCATGAGTATTCAAGTGTAACTACCCGTATATTTAATGATTATGTATTTAAATGTTTTATTTAAATATAGCATCGTTGGTTGAATTAAAGTCCAAAATGTGACTTTTTGTAAACAGTCGAATTCAGACTCGAGGCCACTTTCATTGAGTTCAAAACGACGTTTTTAACTTGTTTAAGTATAAACATCGATATTTTTGGAGTTGATTAGGATTTTGGTATTTTCATTTGGGCTTTGGGTTGAGTTCTAGCCCATTAACCCAATAAGAGACCCAAACTTTTCTACCTAATAACTCCCACTCCACTCCTCTTCATTCATTTATTCCATTTTTTAAATTCCTAACACTCAAGCCCTAGGAAGAATGGTGGGAAGAGGAAACTAAAATTCCTAAGCCCTAGTTTCTTATAGGAATTCAAGTTCTAGTTCTGAAATGAAAGAGAAGCTTACGTAAACATCCTTTTCATCTTCTCCATCTCAATCCTTCTCCAACTTTCGTAATTTCCTATAATCTAACTTAGAAAATATTTGCATATGATCATAGATTGGAGCTTCTAGATTTGTGATTGAAGTGGAGTTGATCTTTCCTATAACCTAACTCAGGAAATTCAATTAAATGACTTAGCAAAATAAGTGCTATGAAACGCTTGCGTTTAATTCATCGGTTAATTCTTGGACTTGTTCGATTGAAATCTCGTGACAAATTTCGAGTGGAAATCTACAATCTGCTCGTAAATATTTAAGTTAAGCTAGTGGTTATGAGACATGAAGCTAAACTCATTTATTACTAGCTTAGTATAATTTACACTTCTTATTGATCAATGATGATCATTTTGTAGTTTAGACTAGCGATATGCGACGTCTCTTTGTCCGCAAAGGAAGACTATACACTGTTAGGAGGAGCTTCGACTTGTAGTCTGCAAAGGGGGACTATAACCTATTAGGAGGAGCTTCGGTTCATAGTCCGCAAAGAGGGACTATACCCTATTAAGAGGAGCTTCGGCTCATAGTCCGTAAAGGGGGACTATACCCCGTTAGGAGAATCTTCGGCTCATTTTATGGGATAGCAACCCATGAGATAGCGTCCTGTTTATGATACACGTATTGGTGAGTTTTCATGCTCCCTTTTATGATAGGCCTCCCCCTTTTATGTTTTATGGATTTCTATTTGATGATTTATGGAATTTGTGTTTCATCAATTTTTGCGATTTGCATTGATATGTTTTGTCAATATTTGAGGTTTGGTGAGTAAGGTAAAGAATATGATATTCTTTTTTGGTATTTGAGAAAACTTGAGATATTGTATGATTTTCATTATTATCAAATATATACTTGTTGCAACATGGTATTATTGTTTTCATATATTTTTGTCATTTCTCTTATCCTATCTCATCTTACATGATAATTATAGCTAGACCGATCCGTTTATTATTTTTCTTCTTAAATAATACCCGAAGCAGACCAAGGTGTTTCAGGTGCTTCCACTTGACTTCTTGGTAGGGACTATCTTCTGACTTTTGGATAACTACTTTAGCTTAGTAGTCTTTATCTTTCGTAACGAGATAGAGACTCTTTGATGTATACTTATTCTTTTGTGTAGTACATGTACCTATTCTTTTGGCTTGTAGTAGATCTTGTACGACTACTACTATAATGTTCATTTCTATTTGTTATATCATATCTATTTCTGCCTTAACAATATGAATATCTGTGATTGATTTTGTGTTATGTTTATTTTATATTGATTCCGAAGGCCACTTAGTAACTGTATAGTATATTTGAGTTTGGATTGGATATGTCGAATTTCCTCTTGAAATGAAATGCATGACATACTATCTAACATATCGGTTCTCACTCAAATCAATTATACAGTTGGTCGCTCCTCAACAGCCTTATTCGTCGTACTAATTGATGGCATTATCCTGTAGTGTCCTTGGTTAGCGTCTCTCAAATCAAGATTCGAAGGTATTTTAGATAATTTATAGAGTCTAGAATGTTAGTTAAAATTCTAACGGCACTTGATCTCTCTCTTTCTCTATTTTAAGTTTTAAAATAGTTTTAAAATGCTTTGGTTTTTAAATAATCTTTTCAAAATATCTTTTAATAGTTTTTAAAATTCTTATACTTATTATTTTATTTTTAATATTTAGCAAGTATTCTGTTTATTAGATTTTGATTTATATTAGTTTATTTTTCAAAATTCTTATCATATAATTTTACTTAAGTTTTATTGTGATTATAATGTATATATATTATATTTAAATGTACTTACAAAGTATAAAATTATTTCAAAAAACAAAACATTTGAAAATAATATTTTGAAGTGTTATTCAAAATTGCAAAAAGTATGTCGACATACTCTAACCCTATATGTTGACGTATTAGTCGTGAATTTCAAATTCCATTTTTAGAAGAAGTATCTATTCGTTATATCTTTTCACGAATAGGCCTGGTCATTATTCCTCCATAAATACCTGTCTTTCCAATGAATTTTTCAATCACTTTTCATTGTTCTTCTCTCCTACTTCTTCTCTTTCATTTTCTAAACAAAAATATAATCATACTCTGTCGAATTTCAACCAGAATCAAACTCAATCACCATTAGTTGGATTCTCTATCATTTGCTCTACGATTTCTATCATCCCTCTCACTCCAATCACGATTTTAAGTGCTATTCAAGGATTATAGTATCATTTGTAATCAAGATTGAAGTTTTTAGTTTGTAAAGCTCTATAAAATCAAACCGATAGACTTGTGGGTGTGATTGTAGCCGTGAAATTAGTTGGATGTGCTTAGTAGCCTGTAAATCTAGCGGGTGTGCTTGTAGGCCGGAAATCAAGTGGCTCCACCCAGAGGCCAGGATTTTGGAGAATGTGTCTGGTAGCCTTGAAATTGAGATTGTATTTATATTTACTAGTTGAAAAGAAGTCCGTACAAGGAATTATACAGGACTGGACATAGGGCAACTCTGAACTAGTATAAAATACCGATGTGTTCTTTCTTTTTACTTTTACTGCATTTATTATTCAATCGTGTTTTGATTCTGTGATTATTTTTGTGATTTTTAATCTCATTATTCTAAGTATAATTTTAACACATTTCAAAAAATTCATGCAATTAAAAAACACTATTCACCATCCTCTAGTGTTAATTTCGCCTTAAGATCCTTATTCTGCAATCTTACAAAAGCAAGCTTGCTGCTTTTGATTTCATAAGTAGAGTTTGATTGCTCGGGAAATGGTATGTGTTTATGCTTAACGGATGTGTTTGCCATGTGACATACACAATCTATTAGATATATCATACACATATATTGTTGTTATGTTGTTCCCAAATATGGGAGGTCCCAGATATGGGCTTATATTAATATTGTGATTTTTTTGATCTGGTTGCGTAAAGGAGATGCTGTCGAAATTTTTTACGATAGGAGAAGTTCTTAATAGTTTAAGGGTGGAAGGCATTTTATTACTTTGGGAATTTCAGAAATGAAATTCTTTTAAGGGGGAGAATGTAACAACCCAGAATTTTATCATTATGATTGTAAATATTTTATTAATTTTAAATATTTAAATAATCGATTTTTAAACTTGAATAATTCCTTTTAGTTAATAAATAATAATGGTGAACTTGTCATAGAAAAATATTAACAAAAACAAATTGTTCGAATAAATATCGATGGTGGGACTGAAAGTCGTTTTATCGATAAACGATCTCGAAAAGCGTGAAATTATCATCTTGAGGCACTTTCTTGGATTTTGATGAAACTTGTGCCATCGGGACCAGAATAATGAGTTGTTCTATGTCGATGATTTCGTGGTGATCCGACGTCTTGTGTGGTCGTGCGAACTCGAAACTAGTAATATTTTAATTAGAGAATAAAATATAATAAATATTTTATGATAAACATATACTCATCCTTACTCTTCTCTCTCACGTTTATTTTTCCTCCATCTCCTTTTGATTTACAATAAACGTAACCTAGCTGCCATCTTCCCTTAATTTTTGCTGGAGATTTAAGTAGCGAAATCAAGTGATGTTGGATCTGTTGAGTTCGTATGAGCGAGGGCTTCAAATCCATTTAGCCGATGATAGGTGCAACACTGTTTTGAAAATCACGACATTGTGAGGCTGAAGTAGGGTTCCTTTTCGACAACGGTTTAAAGGAAGTTAAGCGATGTGGTTGTTGCCATTTTGTTTTTCACATGAAGGTAAGCTTGGGGTGAAATTATGGGGTGGTGCGGTCGATAATGGCAAGTCATGACATCTCAAATAGAAAGAGGGAGGGAACGTGTCACGATTCGTAGGGGTTGACCGAGCTTCAAGATTTTGGGTGGGATGTGGAGCATGTGTGAAGTGTATTGCAGCGAAATTGGTGGTGGTCAATTTTATGAAGAATCGAGGGAGAGAGGAAATAGAGAGGACTTGTACCCACCCATACCTTAATGGGTTTAAATTAAAAAAATATCAAAACTCAAGTCCATTAAAGCATAGATCATTGGATTTGGAACTTGCAAAAAAGCATGATCGTTATTAGAGATTGTTAGAAATCTAAAACTCACATCGAAAACAATAATAGGATAAATTTTTTGACTATGACTACTACATTGAAATTAATGGTATTTCTTGAATAGCAGATTGTTCTATCACGTGGGCTGTAATAAGGAGGGGGTCAGAACAACTTTTTGGTGACTGGAAAAATATAAACTGTCCATGACATAAACTTATACCAAAAGGTTTTTATTCAATTGTTATGTGTATTAAAGTGATCAATTCTAATCCAACACTGAATTGCACATACGATTACATACTTATCCCTTTCCAATGTACGAAATATTAATGAAGCCATATCAACCATCCAATACTTTCAAACCTATTAGCTACTTAATACTTCTAAATATGAAGCAGGCATAACATAAACTTATGCCTAAAGTTTTTTATTTAATTGTTATGTCTATTAAAGTTAGCAATTCTAATCTAACCTTTCATTGAACATACAATTACATACTTATCCCTTTCCAAGGTACGAAATTAATAAATCCATATCAACCATCCAATACTTTCAAACCTATTAGACATTTAATACTTCTAAATATAAAGAAAACTTCTATAATACTTTTTAAAAGAGAAATAGGTAGGCACTGTCATTTACGACCTTAATTGAGGTAGACCATATCATTTAAGATCTATTCTTAAAGTGGTTTTCTAACGATGCTGTCAATGATCAGTGAGTTCTAGCTACAAGACATCTATCCACTATTTAAGGCTTCTGACATTTAATGTCTAACTATTACCATTTTAGTTGCTGATAAAATTGTAGTCATGTAGTAAATAGTACCCAAGCAACTTAATATCTTTTTATTAGAAAATAGGCAAACTTTAGTCATTTAACACCATAATTAAGGCATACCCCATCATTTCATACCTATCCCGAATGCGTGCTTCTAAATGGTACTATTATTATTTTGGCTTTAGCAATGTAAGAGACTACCCAAGGCAATTGATACTTCCAAGCGGAAAATAGGTAGATCCTGTCATTTAAGACCTGCTTCCTAAATCATGCTACTTAATTGTACTATCTAGCTGTCATTGCTTGGAAATCTCATTAGGTTACTTATTACTTATTAGGAAAGAGGAGGCCTTCATATGCATTTAAGACTCTAAACCTAAAGCGAACCCTTCCTGAGAAATCTACTCACTCTTTAATTATAAATATTAAGTTATTTCTTTGGTAGGGAGGCGGACCCTACAACCATTTAATACCTTAAAGTTGAAGTACACCCTTTTTAGAGTCATCTTTATTTATTTATTTATTTGGAACCTCATTAGATTACTTAATACTTTCATTTAGCAGAGAGCCGGACCCTTCGGCCATAAAAGACCTCAAACCAGAAGGGAAACCTATGGAGATATCCCTCACTGCTCCTAATTACAAATTTGAACTATTTAATACTTTCCAATTAAGAAAGAAAGCCCAATCTCTTACGTCATCACGGGTCATTGGATTAGTGATATCTCATATTATTAGTAAGCACACTCGACTGCTGGTAGCCTTAATGTGAAGCACAATCTTCCGTCAACTGAGACTACTGACCTCGCAACACTAACCTACTAAGTCCGATTAACCCTCCTAAGTCCAATTAACCCTCCTAAGTCTTTATTTCTATTATCTTAGGTACACAGTGGACTTAGCTTGCTAACTCCCTTTTTATCTAAGGTAATAATATTTACCTTAAATATTTATCTATCTATAAATCCCCGTTTAATGCTCATAAATGTTAGTATGTCCATAAAATCCTAACATATATTTCCTAAGACATTTTCGTATGATTACTAATTTCAAATTAGTAACCTTTTATAGCGATTCCATTTTTATCAATTCAACTTCTTTATTTATTAGTCCCATTAATCCATTTACCCTATAAATTATCGCAACTCTCATATTTATTACCATTGTAATTGCAACCTTTTAAATTCTTTTCTCATTAGTTAATTATCCTAAACATGAAAATTACGTGCAGGCATTGTTTTTAGCTTTTTATTTAATTATTATGAGCGCAGTGATTACATAAAATATTTACTTTTCTTAAAATGTTCTAGTTATATACTTTTGTTAGAATGTACTTTTCCATGTTAAATTGTTGGAATCATATCTAAAAAAATTACCCCTTATAAATTAGTCCAAAATAGAAGATTTAAGTTTAAAATATAAAAGGTTGCACCATTTGAAATTATAAGGAATAATCGTTTCTTTTTATATTGAAATAGACAGTGTAGACAACAATGATTCATACTTTACACATCCCTTTCTCTTTCTATTTACATCTATTCCATGTTAGATCAAATACTATATCTTTCTTAAACGTAAGGAAATCAACCTAGTTTAAAAATATTAAGTGGATCTAAATTCTAACAATTCCAATATAATTTTTTTTACATTCTAACAAAATTAGGGTAATAATCCAAACTTATAACATTATATACAACTTGTTTCATATCTGGAATACATTTCATTAAAATTAATGTTCTAAATTCATACTTTTGGACCGATTTCCAGATCAGGTCATATACAATGAAAAATCAATTATAAATAAGAATATATAGGTGATATTTACTATACTTAGGTTGCATATAATTCGTTGCCTACAACTAATACATAATTATTTAATTAGACATAAAAATCGAATAAACATCAACGGGATAATTTTCATATTATAATAATCCATAAAATTACCACACAACTTTTATAAGCGGTTCAAATCTTCAGATCTAAAGTAGAACCTTTGATTCATCTTCAATTTCTTTTTAATCTAAGAGATATATATAAGGGTATAAATGTACATTAGAATTAGAGATCTGAGAAGAGATTTGGGATTGGAAGAGAAAATAGATACAAATATATAAATTACCTCAAATATGCATATGGTTGATTCTCTTCTCCTTTTTATTAGATTTTAACTCTTCTCTGATTTGTATGAATATTGATACAAATACCTTATCTTTATAATATAGAAAGAAAGTGGAAAAGAAGAAATGGCAGAGCTTGGCTACTGCCTCCATAAAAATATGAAAAGAGAAGGGTTGGTTAAGCATGAATTTATAGGCACTAGAATCAAATAGAACTTTTCGATCAAAATATATTAATCCAGGCGATTGCGACCTAGGTTTACTAGAGATGCCAGGTCGCCACCGATCGACTGCCCTTAGATGACCAGTCGACCGTTGGGTGTCGACCATCCCCATGATGGGTCGGCCTATTGGCCCGGTTAATTGATATAAAAATGTTAATGATTTCTTATTTAATTATTTCCGTTTTTAATTTGTTTTTTCCATAACTTCTTCATTTGTACTCTAACCGCAAAACTCAAAATATGAAATTTGGTCGAAATTCGCCACAAACGCAATGGTGCAAGTTTCAAGGTAAAGTTAGATTATTTGAACAAATTCCTTTTTTGGATCCTAATTAGTTAACTAACTAACTAATTAAATAGCTAACGTCTAATTATGGGGTGTTACATTGTTTCCCCCTTAAAAAGAATTTAGTCCCCGAAATTTTACCAATGACTACGTCATGGTTTTTGCTCGTTAGTATCCTAAACAACACAACTAATAAGCATAAAACCAATTTTGCAACCAAATGTACACAAATGCACAGTGTCTTACTATATTAGCACACATAAAACATGTATGCAGAATAATTCTAAATCGGATCCTCCTATATTAGTGCATTTCTTTTGAAAACATGATGCAAACAGCCTACATATATACCGGTGGTTCTACATGCATGCAACTTTTAAAAAAATATGTTCAACCAAAACCCTCGTACTCCTACAAATAAAAGTATGAAGCAACCAAATTTGCATCCACTTCATATCATCCAATAATCTATAGCATCAGAAAAATTGCTTTTTAAAATTTACTCCTATGCGAGAAAAAGGACTTTAGGCGGAGAACTAAACATTATTACCACACTATAAATCTTTCTATTCCCGTAGTATAATGGAAATTTTTTCCCTGTCCCAGATTCACTTTAAATTTTCCACGTACAAAATGCAAAAAGAGGCTTATTATCATGCTCTAAAATTGATTTAAGTCTTAAAATAGACTTGTACGCGCCGTCGACAAGGTATTGAAATAAACATTCTAAGGCTAAAATAGCTTTTCCCTTAGTATCGCTTGCATTTATCGCTCGTCGAGCCTAATGCACCACTAAATTTGCAAATTATAATTCAGTTTGTCTTCCCTATGCCCAACGTGTGGCCTTCAAAATCAAAGTTTTCATAATTCATTCTCACTTTTCAAATTTGTACATCATTGGAAAAAAAAATTTCAAAATATTTAGACATATATTTTCCCTTGAAATAAAATTTGAACAAAACTCAAATAATTTAAGGGTAAAAAATAACTAAAACACAAACCACTTTTTCTTACTTTTTTCGAAAGGAAACTTTTTCAAATCAGGGGCACCATTTTCAAAAAAATTTCGTTCTTAATATTTTAATAAATCAAGCCACACTTTCAGCATATTTGGAAGTGGGTTATATGCTAAACGCGTAAATCAAATTTTATAATTCTATAACTAATCTTTATCTAAAAATTTGACATTTTATTTAAACATGTGAACACATCTATTATTCGAAAAATTTGGCTTTTAAGTAACAAGAGCAATAACCTGCAATATCCAGACAACTTTATCATATCCTCCCTAAAATTTCAAACTAATTCTAAACTTCCAATCTTACAATGCATTTGTCGTTTGTCAAATGTCTTTATGAGACTCCCATATTTATATTGTTCCTCTACTATGCATATATATACAGGACTTTGTCACCTATCTAGAAACAATAACGCAAAAAATGAATATAAACTCATAGTATCATGCGTTATAAGAAACAAATAACAGTTTTACAATCCAACAACCCAAATGAAAAGAACAAATGCTGGAAATAAAAAGATATAACCATCCTTAATAAAAACACCGCTTGAGAACTTGAGAAGGTCTCGCTCCGTGGTCGGAGCTCGAGCTATTGCTGCAACTGCGAAATGGTCGTAGCATGGCGGCTGTGCACCCAATCTCACGTTCTTGGTGCTATTACTCCATCCTTATCTCTCGAAACTTTGCTTGAACCTGGTGGATAACAACAAGCTCGGGACTTATATATCCCACGACGCCCTATGTTATCCCTTATTGCTAGTGCAGTGGCTCTGGTGGTGGTACAGGCGGTGCAGTAGGTGGAAAAGGGATGTTCATCTGCTTTATGGTGGTTCGATATATGGTGGGATGTACCTTCTTCACAACCAGCTCTCTGCTTAAATTTACCTCGTAATGCCTAAACACTCGAGTAAGCAAGTGGTAATACAGAAAGTAAGTCCTCGGGGTACTGTAACGACCCAGAATTTGACCACTTTAAAATATACTATTTAAAGTGATTTTAAATGTAAAATAAGTAAGACTATATGATTCAAATAATATTAGATAGGATTTGAAAAGATAAGTGTACACAAAAATAGTAACATTTGCCTATAACGACAAAAGCGACAAAATGCTGATTTCAGGGAAGTAAGTTTCAATGATTAAATAAATTATTTTAATTTATTTGTGAATATTTATATTTTTAAATAGAAATATAAAAATTTATTTTTAAATTTGGTTTACATAAATAAATAGTTTAACAAAAACGTCAAAATGTGACCATAAAACACTTTGTCGAAAAATGACGTTTTGTCGATTAGAAGTTGTCGCAACGTCGTCGCACCTTTATTTTCTTATATAAGAACATATATTCAAATAGTATAAGTATTAATTAATTCATTAACCAATTTTACTTTTACTAAACATACTTAAAAAATTCTAGAATATAATTAACAAAAAGTAAGCATAAAAAGAGAAAAAAAGTACAAAAGTCAAAAGGCAAAACATCAAATCAAAGGAACATAATTATTACTTTCTTTACTTAATATCTAAGTGAAAATGACATAAAGTAATGATTTGAAGTATGATGTTAAGTGTTGAAAAAATAAGATTACTTTATAATTTAGCAAGGGTATTTTGGTCTTTTTACAAAATATTATTTTAATCCAAATTTTTTTCTATAAATAAGCATCCACTTTCTCATTTTTTTCCACTTCTTCTTCTTCCTTTTTCAAGATTTTCTTCCACTCACTAATGCCTTATTCTCTTCTTATTTCCTTACTAACTTTTTTAAAACCATATCAAACAAAGTCAAAACACCATCAAACTTTACCAAAGACCTTAGAATACCATTACAACATAGTTTATCATCTAAAAAGTGAAGAAATGATGAAGGAGTGGAATAGGGTGCGAGTGTGCCTATCAAGAAGGAGGAGCAAGTTCGTGAAGCTCCGGAGAAAGAAAAAGAGAAGGAAGTGCCACCAATTTCATTCCAAGGAGCTAGGAGCAAATTTAAGATGCCGCGGAAGCTTTGTCGAATTTTCGAGAGTTTGGAAGAAGAGGTCGATATCATAAATCAAAAGAAATAGAGTAGAAGTTGATTTGTTGAAGTTTAAGTAAAGTGTTGTTGCATATGAATGTTGGTAGGAAGTTAGCAATTTGGTAAAATGTGAGTTCTCATATTTACTAATTAATGCATAAATTGTTCCAAGTATAATGATTTGAAAGTTTAAATATATTGTTTGAATGTCTGATAACTTGGTTGCAAAATTGGTTGATTATATGATCGTTTATGTGGTTGATAACATGATTTGATAAATGATAAAAGAAATGACTAGTAAGCATAGTTAATTAAAGAATTAAATTCATACAAATGTGTGTATGGAAATTATTTAGCCTCTTAATGATTTCAAAATATATAAAAAGATTGAAAATGATATTATAGTAATATAATATTATAAAATGAAATGGAATATGAGTTTGAAACATAAAAATATTGTTTAAAATGATTTAGAAATGTTTTCTAAACATTTAAAAGCGTTTTCAAAAATTTTGTAAAGAAATTGAAAAACAAGTCAAAACTATGCGCGTCGCATAACGGTACTTTGCGATTTCGCACCCTAAAAGTTAAATGAGTGTATAAAAGGGAATATAACTCGTAATTTTTCGAGATAAGAATTTTTCGGTCTAATATATCCGTAGTTTTCCAACGAAAAAAAAAATCAAAATTTCATCAAGTGGAGCTTGAAATATGTCCAAAAAATTTTACTGAAAACATCGCGGTTTTGCAGCTTGGAATCCAAAAGGGAATTTCTTTATAAATGATAATTTAAATGATTAAAAATATGAATTTTTTTTGATAAATCTATTAAAATGGTTTAAAAGAGATTTTGAATGGAAAATATAAACTTCCAAATGTTAAAATATTGTTTAAATCAAATAAGCTTATATAGCACTTTCCGCAGCACTTTTATGCTGCGAATTCTATAACCTTTTACATGTAGTTTTAAAGTTAACAATTATTTCCTAAATCTTTTGTGAATTATTTTAAGAAGAATAATTAAGTAATTTAAAGATGATTTGAAAGTTTTAATAAGACTTTGAATAAATGGTTAAGAGAAATTGTTTATACCACTAAAACAGAAAGTGAAGAATATTGAATGTAATAACAAACTGAGTATGTGGAAACGACTAGTGCATTTGTCTTGCCTGTGAGATATGAGAAGATAAAATAAGGTGTTTAACTAAGGTTAGGGATGGAGCAACCAGTTTCCCGAACTTACCTGGTCTATGTTTTCTCTTTTTAGGCGAGGGGTGGAATAGATCGAAAGAAAAGTCTGGATGCTCTAAAAGATCATATTTAAGTTTTTTCAAGATAAAAGAAAAGAAACAAATTCTTTGAATGTTAATTAACCGCTTAAAATATTTTTATCGATGATTACTACAAAGGAACCGGTATCGGATTTGGGTGATTCCTATCCGAAGAACCGAGATCAGATTTGGGTGATTCCTATCTGAAAATCACTTCAAACTAATATTTGAAACCCCATATGAACTTAACATCTTTTTTATCGATGATTAGCACGAAGGAACCGAGATCAGATTTGGGTAATTCATATCCGAAAACCCCTTCAAACTGATTTTCGAAATAAAATATATTAAAGACTAAGATATTGAAGACAAAGATCTTCATAAGGTAGGATTACTTGCCATTTAGTCCTAGGAGGTGAAATTTACCATATCTAAAGTGGCAGTAGTGCTTAGTTATGGAAATCTCTGATTTGCAAGAATATGATTTGAAGTTAAGAAGAAATCTTTGGTTAAGATTTAATGAATAATTTGGGAATTTTTTCGCTAAGTTAAAAGTTATAACTTGAATATAAGAAATCTTTGATTAAGATTTAAAGAATAATTTGGAAAAGTTTTCCTAAGTAAAAGAGGAAATGATTTGGAATTATTCTAGAATTTAAGAAAGGTTTAAATAAACCTAATGATTTTATAAATGAGGCTTAATGATTCCATATACTCTTGAAAATGGAATAAATTGAAAAGAATATATCTAAGAAAGATATTTGATTTAAATAAAAGATGAAGTAATTATTTGATGATTGATATCCACATATGAACTTAACATCTTTTAAAGCGATGATTGGCTTCGAAGGAACCGGGATCGGATTTGGGTGATCCCTATTTGAAAACCACTTCAAACCAATATATACGTTTGAATATGAAGTAATATCGAAGATGATGATTATTGAAGACTGTGGATCTTCATAGCGTGACGACTGCTTTTTGAACATGCTCAGGGTAGCTCCCATTATCGAGTTATTTATAGTAGTGGTCTCCTTGTGGTGAAGATTTTTCAGATTGCAAGGAATACTCGCTACTAGTGGTAGTAGGAGAGTGCCTTCGGTTTGTCCAGTTCCTGGACAACTTGTATGGACGTTTGTCTAACATTGCATTTCTAAAGATTATGTACATTGTTTTTTACAAATGCACATCAGTGGTGGCGGAGAAGGCAACTTCTCTTAGCTTAACATCCTCCTTGAGACGCACGAGCTCAAGGGTTTTATTTTTGTGGAAGGTAAATAGTGATCAAAGGAATGGCAGGTAGCATTCAAAGTGGAACTTGTTATGATCAAAACGTGGTTTTGTATGAAAAGCGTGGCTTTAAGGAAATTGAGCATAGCCTCGCGAGCCTCACACCAGGTTATGATGGGATACTATATGGTCCGACAGATACAAATTCGGAATAAGTGAGTGTGTATGGTGGTGTCCAACATGTTGGGCCCTCTAGGGATACGTCCCTCAAGGCATTTATTGTCCCATTTGGATAAAGTGGTTAGCTTGAGAAAAGCAGGGAACTGCCCGTTATTAGTTGTAATATAGCAAGTATAGTTCTAAGTGACTAGTTTGAGAAAAGCGATTAAGGCACCGTGTGAAGTATATTTGTTATGCGTGGATCGGAGAAAAGGCCACTAGTTCCCTATCATGTTGGAAATCCAATCCCAACACAGATTTACGATTTTGATTGTATTTCCAAAATAGCTGTAATGACTTGTAAACATTTCAACTACCCCTTTTGATATCATATATTCTGTTCGGTATATTCAGTTGACCCAGTCCGAATATATTACCTTAGACTTAGTCCGAGTATTGATATATTATTTGAAAAGTATTTTCAAAAGAATGTCATTAAAAATAATATCAAGTGTATTTTGGTATAAAGTGTTTTGGTTATCATAAGGTAAAAACCTGTTTGTGTTTATGTGTGGGCGTGGTCTTATGAGACAACCTTTGTTTCGAAGGTTTTGATAATATAGTCATGATCTATGCATTTAAAATTTCGAGTATCTCACGTCGGTTTATCAAGCCTGATCCGGGTATTTTTAATACTCGGGTCAGATCTGAGTAGTTTCAGGTTTGGTTGAAGACGGTTGGAGTTTTTAGAGGAGAGCTGGAGATCTTCATCATCGTACGAACGTATTCTATTATCCACTGCATCTATTGTATTTGTTTTGTTGGTTGTCAGCATTTGTAAGGACAAGTGTTTATAACTATCCATGCTGAATCTAGGTTAGACTATGATATTATATTTTAAAATTTTCCATTGTAAAGATTATTATTGAAATAATATATGTTATTCCATTCGTGTGAGATTTTATTCTGTCTTTATTTTCTTTCTACCCTTAATGATCCGCTTGTTCATGCAATTTGAGTTGGACATGTGTGGTTTATTGTCGATTCAAACGGTACGGAATAACGGGCCATTACATTTGGTATCAGAGCTGAAGGTTAAGCAAGAACCTTGGCTTTGTTGGGGTAAAGACTCGTTGGGGTAAAGACTCATCAGAGGTAGGGTTAGTAATACCCTAGGATGAGTAACTCATTAGAGCAGGGTTGGTAACACCCTAGAATGAGTCTGAGTGTATTATATATGAGTGCGTATTTGTTAGTGACTAATAAATTGTTTTGTGTTGATTTATCTGTTGAGTGATTTATGGATTCTAATCGATGTGCCTGATCATCGTTATTTATAAGGGTTTCTAAACATTTAAACAAGACGAACCGACACACTGATTTTGAAAAATTGGTAAATGAAATAATTTTACCTAGGATTATATTTTGAATATAAAGTATATATTTTGAAAAGGATGTATAGTTAGAAATCAGGATTAGTGAAATTTAAATATGAACATCTTGTGATTAGAATTTCACAGTTTGACTATAAGATGTTTCATAAAGATAATCGATAAGTAAGTAATCTAAAAAGGTAGTTAAGATCTTTAATACTTATTGCAAAATAATAAATTAAGAAATGATAATGTTAAGTTACTATCATAAGTGATCAATTGTTTGATTTAAACGTTTAAGTACAAATACTTTGTGAATTAAGTTTCACGATTTGACTATAAGGTATTTGATAATAAGATTTGTTTAAGGAATGAACACATAAGATAAAAATGTATTTAAATGATTATGTAAAAGGAAAAATAATATAAAAGGAATAAGAACTTAAATTCGAGTAAAAGAATTGTGGAATTTAAATGAAGTTAATTAATATAGGATAAATTTATAAAAAGAACTTACAAAAATAAGTTTTGTAAACAAAAGTAATCTCGAAAGGATTTTGAAAAGGGTATTATTTCAAATAAAAAAGAGGTAATTTATGATAACTAGTTCGATTGGCTCAAAAATAAACTCAAAATGGGCAAGAGATGTGTTCGGATGGTAAGCACTTCTTTTAAGTATTTCTCTTCTTGTTAAGAGGATATATGATACTATTGGTAGTACCCAGTTCTTCGGTATTGTTTTGGAGTTACTTGATCTTTATAATTTTATTAAGTTAAAAAGATAATATGAATCATTAATTGATAAATTAATTAGTAATCATTATAAAAGCGTTTAAAACTAAAGATAAATTTTATTATAATATGAAATGAAAAGATTTGAAAGTTAATAAATACATATATTATATGTATATTATTTCATCGCACAAATGTTGATCAAATATTCCAGTCTGAAACTTTGAGGTGTTTACACTGGTCCAGAAAAGGATTTACCACTCGATTCTTGATGACGAATATTGATGAGGGTTTGTGGTTAGATACTTGAGTTTTCTATCATAGTTGAGAGCTATGCAAAGAAAGCAAACATTTCTAATCAAAGAGCCTGATTAAAGTCCGCACTAGAGGATCGTGGGATCGATACTAGTTTGGAAATAAAGTTGTGTATTCGAATAAAAGATCAAATAAGATATTTCATATAGAGGATCTGTATATATTATATGGAACTAAGTTTGAAGATAAATGTTTTGGGCAAACTTTTGTTTTGGGTAATTCCGAGGACAAAATTCCTTTAAGTAGGGGAGAATATAACGACCCAGAATTTGATCACTTTAAAATAACTATTCAAAGTGATTTTAAATGTAGAATAAGTAAGGTTATATGATTCAAATAATATTAGATAGTATTTGGAAAGAGAAGTATACACAAAAATAGCAACATTTGCCTATAACGACAAAAGGGACAAAATGCTGATTTCAGGAAAGTAAGTTTCAATGGTTAAATAAATTATTTTAATTTATTTATGAGTATTTATATTTTTAAATAGCATTATAAAAATTTATTTTTAAATTTGGTTTACATAAATAAATAGTTTAACTAAAACGTCAAAATGTGACCGTGAAACATTTTGTTGAAAAACGACGTTTTGTCGATTAAACGTTGTCGCAACGTCGTCGCTCCTTCATTTTCTAATATAAGAACATATATTCAAATGTTATAAGTATTAATTAATTCAGTAATTAAGTTTATTTTTACTAAACATACTTGGAAAATTCTAGAATATAATTAACAAAAAGTAAGCATAAAAAGACAAAAAAAGTACAAAAGTCAAAAGGTAAAACATCAAATCAAAGGAACATAATTATTACTTTCTTTACTTAATATCTAAGTAAAAATGACATAAACTAATGATTTGAAATGTGATATTAAGTGTTAAAAAAAAGATTACTTTAAGTAAGTAAGGACATTTTGGTCTTTTTACAAAATATTATTTTAATCCAAAACTTTTCCTATAAATAAGCATCCACTTTCTCATTTTTTTCCGCTACTTCTTATTCATTTTTCAAGCTTTTCTTCCACTCTCTAATGGCTTCTTCTCTTCTCATTTCCTTACTAATTTTTTTAAAACCATATCAAACAAATTCAAAACACTACCAAACTTTGCCAAAGACCTTAGGATACCATTAAAACATGGTTTAGCATCTAAGAAGTAAAGGCATGATGGAGGAAGGAGTGGAATAGGGTGTGGATGAGCCTATCAAGAAGGAGGAGCAAGTTCGTGAAGCTCCGGAGCAAGAAAAAGAAAAGGAAGTGCCGCCGAATCCATTCCAAGGAGCTAGGAGCAAATTCAAGGTGCTGTGGAAGCTCTGCCGGATTTTTAGGAGTTTGAAAGAAGAGGTCGATAGCATAAAACAAAAGAAATGGAGTAGAAGTTGATTAGTTGAAGTTTAAGTGAAGTGTTGTTGCATATGAATGTTGGTAGGAAGTTAATAATTTGGTAAAAGGTGAGTATTCATATTTACTAATTAATCCATAAATTATTCCAAGAATATTGATTTGAATGTTTGATAACTTGGTTGCAAAATTGGTTGATTATATGATTGTTTATTTGGTTGATAACTTGATTTGATAAATGATGAGAGAAACGGTTAGTAAGCATAGTTAATTAAAGAATTAAATTTATACAAGTGTTTGTATGGAAATTATTTTGCCTCTTAATGATTTCAAAATATCTAAAAAGATTAAAAATGATATTATAGTAATATAATATTATAAAATGAAACGAAATGGAATATGAGTTTAAAATATAAAAATATTGTTTAAAATGATTTAGAAATGTTTTATAAACATTTAAAAGCGTTTCCAAGAAATTTGAAAAGAAACTGAAAAACAAATCAAAACTATGTGCGTCGTGTAATGGTAGTTCGCTATTTCACGCCCAAAAATTTAATTGAGTGTGCAAAGTGGAATATAGTATGGAATTTTTCGAGATAAGAATTTTCCAATCACTATATCCATAGTTTTCCAACGAAGAAAGAAAATCAAAATTTCATCATGAAGAGTTTGAAATATGTCCAAAACAATTTTCTAATAACATCGCGGTTTTGCAGTTCGGAATCCAAAATGAGATTAATTTATAAGTGGTATTTTTAAATGATTAAAAATATGAAATAAATTTGGTAAATCTATTAAAATGGTTTAAAATATATTTGGAATGGAAAATATAATTTTTCAAATTTTAAAATGTTGTTTAAATCATATAAGCTCACATAGCACTTTCCGCAGTACGTTTATGTTGCGAATTCTATAACCTATTGAAATGTAGTTTTAAACTTAACAATTCTTTTCTAAATCTTTTATGAATGATTTTAAGAAGAATAATTAAGTAATTTAAAGATGATTTGAAAGTTATAGTGAGACTTTGAATAAATGGTTAAGAGAAATTGTTTATACCACTTAAACAAAAAGTGAAGAATATTGAATGTAAAAATAAACTGAGTATGCAGAAAAGACTAGTACATTTGTCTCACCTGTGAGATCTACGAAGATAAAACAAGGTGTTTAACTAAGGTTAAAGATGGAGCAACCAATGCCTTGAACTTACCTAGCCTATGTTTCCTCTTTTTAGGCAAGGGGTGGAATAGATCGAAAGAAAAGCTTAAATGCTCTAAAAGATCATATTTAAGTTTTTCCAAGATAAATGAAAAGAAAAAATTCTTTGAATGTTAATTAACCACTTAATATATTTTTATCGATGAATGGTACGAAGGAATCGGGATCGGATTTGGATGATTCGTATCTGAAGAATCAGGATCGGATTTGGGTGATTCCTATCCGAAAATCACATCAAACTAATTTTTGAAACCCCATATGAACTTAACATCTTTTTTATCGATGATTAGCTCGAAGGAATCGAGATCAGATTTGGGTTATTTCTATCCGAAAACCCCTTCAAACTGATTTTTTAAATAAAACATATTGAAGACAAAGATCTTCATAATGTAAAATTACTTGTCATTAGTCCCTAGATGTGAAATTACCATATCTAAAGTAGCAGTAGTACTCCGTTATGAAAATCTTAGATTTGCAAGAATATGATTTGAAGTTATGAAGAAACCTTTAATTAAGATTTAATAAATGATTTAGGAATGTTTTCCCTAAGTTAAAAGTTATAACTTGAATATAAGAAATCTTTTATTAAGATTTAAAGAATGATTTAGATAGGTTTTCTTAAGTAAAAGAGAAAATGATTTGGAATTATTCTAGGATTTAAGAAAGGTTTAAATAAACCAAATGATTTGATAAATGAGGCTTAAGGATTCCATATGCTCTTGAAAATGGAATAAATTGAAAAGAATATATTTAAGAAAGATATTTGATTTAAATAAAAGATGAAGTAATTGATTGATGATTGATATCCACGTATGAACTTATCTTTTAATGCGATGATTGGCTTTGAAGGAACCAGGATCAGATTTGGGTGATCCCTATCCAAAAACCACTTCGAACCAATATATACATTCGAATGTGAAGACATGTTGAAGATGATGATTATTGAAGACCGTGGATCTTCATAGCGTGAAGACTGCTTGTTGAACATGCTCTGCATAACTCCTATTATATATTTATTTGTGGCAGTGGCCTCCTCGTGGAGGAGATTTTTCGAATTGCAAGGACTACTCACTACTAGTTTAGTACAAAAGTGCATTCGGTTTGTCCTGTTCCTGGATAACTTGTATGTACGTTTGTCCAACATTGCATTTCTAAAGATTATGTTCGTTGGTTTTTACGTATGTACATTAGTGGTGGTGGAGAAGGCAACTTCTCTTAGCTTAACACCCTACTTGAGACGTACGAGCTCAATGGTTGTATTTTTGTGGAAGACAAATAGTGATAAAAGGAATGGCAGTGTTGCATTCAAAGTGAAACTTGTTATGATCAAAGCATGATTTTATATGAAAAGCGTGGCTTTAAAGAAATTATACGTGGCCTTGCGAGCCTCACACCCCGGTTATGGTGGGATACTATGCGGTCTGACAGATGCAAATTTGGAATATGTGACTGTTTATGGTGGTGTTCGATACGTTGGGCCCTTTGGGTAATACGTCCCTCAAGGCATTTATTGCCCCATTTGGATAAAGTGGTTAGCTTGGGAAAAGCAGGGAACTACAGGTTATCAGTTGTAGTATAGCTAATATAGTTCCAAGTGACTAGTTTGAGACAAGCAATTAAGGCACCGTAGGAAGTATGTTTATTATGCGTGGATCGGAGAAAAGGCTACTAGTTCCCTATCAAGTTGGAAATCCAATCCCAATACTAAATTTCCGGTTTTGATTGTATTTCCAAAATAGCTGTAATGACTTGCAAACATTTCAACTACCCGTTTTGGTATCGTATATTTTGTTCGGTACATGCCGTTGACCCAGTCCAGATATATTACCTTAGACTTAATCCGAGTATTGATACCTTATTTGAATAAGTTTATTTGAAAAGTGTTTTCAAAAGAATATTATTAAAAATAATATCAAGTGCATTTTGGTATAAAGTGTTTTGGTTATCATAAGGTAAAAACCTGTCCGTGTTTATGTGTGGGCATGGTCTTATGAGATACCATTCTTTTCAAAGGTTTTGATAATATAGTCATGATCTATGCATTTAAATTTCAAGTATCTCACGCTGGTTTATCAAGCCTGATCCAGTCATTTTTAATACTCGGGCCAGATCCGAGTAGTTTCAGGTCTAGTTTAAGAAGGTTGGAGTTTCCAAAGGAGAGCTGGAGATCTTCATCATGGTATGGAAGAATTATATTATCCGCTACATCTATTGCATTTGTTTTGTTGGTTGTCGGCATTTGTAAGGACATGTGTTTATAACTATCCAAGCTGAATCTAGGTTAGACTATGATATTGTATTTTAAAATTTTCCGCTGTAAAGATTAATAGAAATAATATATGTTATACCATTCGTGTGAGATTCTGTTCTGTCTTTATTTTCTTTCTACCCATGATCCGTTTGTTCATGCAATTTGAGTTGGACATGTGTGGTTTATTATTGATTCAAAGGGTACAGAAAAATGGGCCGGTGCTAACTCAACAATCGACAATATAGAGCACAAAGACACGAGCCCAATTAATGGCTACGCCACCAATTATAGCGACTTTCCACACTGAGGTGTATGTTCGGTCATGACTTCCCATCTTCAAAATGATGTTATACCGAATAATGTGCAAGATGAAATGGGCCACCAATCGCCAATTCTTAGTCCTTCAATCACTAACATTTCCAGAAAAGATCCACTGAAGAATCTCAGGGTCAATCATCTCAATGTCATCTGAATCTGTGCCTACCGCAGAAATCTTTAAGTTCTCAACGAGATCATAATTTGACATCTTAATCCAAACTCCCTTCACCTCGAAATCAATGTTGCTATTGCCACCATCAAAATTCTATGCCATATATGCATCGAAAAGACGAACATGGGCAGGTAATATTCCCGCTCAAAAGTTTCAAAGCAAAGTATCGATGCAAGTCCTACCACGATGAAAAGCTCTTTAAGCCCGATAGTGATGAAATCTCCGAACTTCATTGGTCGTCTATGAAGGAAGTCAAAGTCCAACGTTCCAAGATAGGTGGCAACCTTAAGCTCTCTCCGGTTATACCAAGCGGCCTGTTGCAGAGTGAGGCCAGGATAACTAGCGGAAGGGTCACCGGTACGTGGCGATGCCATGTGTTATGAGGCATTGGAAAAGGGAGAAAAGGGTTTAGATCTGGACTAGTGGTGGAGCAAGATCTGGCGCGCAAGGATTTTGGCGTTGGTTGATGGAGGAATGTAGGAGAGAAGCTTTAATTAAGCAGAAGAAGGGGCAAATGAATTGGCTTTTGTTAAAATATTGAAGAGGAGGAAGAACGTGAGAGGGGTGTAGCGGTTGAAGGTTTGGACGCGACTTATAGCCATGTTCTAGGTTTGGGTTCGGCTCGAATCCACCTAGTGGTTGATCGTTATTAGTTCAATCGGTCAACTGTGCAGTCAATCGCCTGGTCGAATACTAGCGTAGATTTGAGTGTGGTTTGAACCTCGACCTAATAGGGCCGGTTAAATTAATTAATATTCTAATGACTGTTCCGTACACCATCTTCAGCTTAACCCATTCATAAAAGTCTGCTTTCATCTCGACAGTGTCCATCTTACCGTGCAGTTCCTTCCTTGATAAGATTGCAATAGCTTTAGCAAAATTGTTCCAACCAAAAACACTTCCAAAATCCAAAAATGGTCCGACTGCTATTTCATGTCTACTTCGCATGGAAATATTTCTTCTAACGGCTAGTGGGTTCAATAACACTTCAAATTACATACCCTAATAAAGTTAAATGTCATTCCTATTTTGTTCGTACCTTAAAGAGAGAAAAATATAAAACCCTCAGTTTAATAAATCGAAAAATTACCAAGCTAAATATATACTTCCTTTATTTGTTTCTAAACAACATAAACCATTTCATATCGAAACTTCCCTTAAAAGTCAATCTTATATATTTATTTCAGGGTTTCCAAATACCTTTTTAAAACACAAATTTCCAAAATTTGGAAAACTATTTTCTTTCCAAAAATCAATATTAAGCCTTTATTAGTACACACACATATGAATAATTAAGGATTTAAATAATTAATCTTTTATAAATTAAATGTCACTTAACAGGAATAACCTAGCGATATATATGTTTCTTTGAAAATTAAAATTTCAAAACTTTTCCAAAACAAAATTTTCAAAATAAATCCTTGGGAAAAGAAATCCTCTTAAAACCCCTTTTCCAAAAATCTAAGGCATTTCCAAAATATAGATTATAAAATTCTCTCATTGGTTTTAAAGCAAGGAATTTCCATTAATTATTCAAATAAAAATCCGATTTGCCATCAAAGAGGTGATCAATGAATGCACCCTTAACAAAGACTTGCTTTAGAACAATTGGGACATACATAATCTAATTTCCCATTCATCTCGAACGATTGTGTGTCTTCGACTAGAACTTAATGTCCAAAATCACAAGGTAGCTAGAATCTCAACCATCAAGTCGAACACCTCCAGTCTCTAGGATTTAGCCATATGTCTAACTCAAGCTCTTCATCAACAGCGCTTTACTTATTGCCAGCACTCCGTGGGGTACTTTGAAATCAACATGAAAATCTTAGCTTTAAGATATTTCCAACTCAAAGTTGCTTTGCCTTTTCCTTCAGAGTGGAACTACAACTACTTCTATAGTCGAAACTCTTAGAATCTAGCGTAAAGGTATACTAATAATAGATAGGAAATTATGATTACGTTCTGTCAATTTATCTTAATTTCTTTGATCTACTAACCTAATGCTCTGCTATAAATGTTAGAACCAATGCTTTAATGGGTTTAAATTTAGATAATGATCATAATCCAAGTCCATCAAAGCATAGATCGTTGGATTTAGTACGTGGAAATAAGCACGAGCGTTTTCAAGGATTGATATAAATCTCAACTTACGGCGGAAACAATAATAGGATAAGAATACTACTATGACTACTACCTTGGAATTAATGGTATTCTTTTGATAGCAGATTATCACATCAACATCGAGTGTGAAAGAAAGAAGACTCTCCAATAACTAAGCATGTCCAGCTCTAGTGTCCTATTTCTCCAAATTCCATCATGTGGGTTGTAATAAGGAGGAGGTCAGAACAACATTCTGGTGACTGGAAAAATATAAACTATCCATAACATAATCTTATACAAATAGGTTTCCATTAAATTGTTATGTCCATTAAGGTTAGCAATTCTAATCTAACCTTGTATTGCACACACACATACTTACCCATTCCCAAGGTATGAAATATTAATGAAGCCATATCAAAGCCCCAATACTTCCAAAAACATTAGCCACTTAATACTTCTAAATATGAAGCGGGCTTCTATAATACTTTTTAAAAGAGAAAGATATTGATTCTGTCATTTACGACCTTAATTGAGGTAGACCCTATCATTTAAGACATGTTCCTAAGATGGTTTTCTAACACAGTTGTCAAGTCAATGGGTCCTATCTGCAAGACCTCTAACCTCTATTTAAGGATTTTGACACTTAATGTACAACTATTACCGCATTTATCATCGACAAAATCATGGTCATGTAATAAACAATACTCAAGCCACTTAATGCCTTTTATTAGCAAATATGCTAACTCTGGTCATTTAAGACCTTAATTAAGGTAAACCCCATCATTCAAGATCTATCCCAAGGCGTGCTTCTAAATGGTACTATTATTATTTAGGCTTTAACAATGTAAGAGACTATACCCAAGGTACTTAATACTTCCTAGTGGAAAAAAGGTAGAACCTGACATTTAAGACCTACTTCTAGAAGCATGCTCCTTAATGGTACTATTTAGCTGTCATTGCTTGAAAATCTCATTGGGTTACATTGTACTACTTTTATTAGGAAAAATAAGGACTTTGTAGACACTTGAGACCCCAAACCCGAAGTGAACCCTTCTCGAGATATCCATTCACTTTTTAATTATAAATATGACATCTTATTAGGTTACTTCTTTCGATAGGGAGGTGGACCCTTCAGCCACTTAAGGCCTCAAAGATGAATTAAAAACTTTTAAGAGACTTCCTTATTTATTTATTTGGAATCTCGCTAGGTTACATAATTCTTCCATAGAAGAGAGGCGTGCCCTTCATCTACTTTAGACCTTAATCCAGAAGCGAACCCCTATAGAGATATCGCTGACCACTCCTAATTCCAATTTTGGACCATTTAATACTTTCCAATTAAGAAAGCAAGCCCAATCTCTCACGTCATCATAGCTCATTGGGTTAGTGATACCTTACATCAGTAATAAGTATACCCAACCGCTGGTAGCCTCAAAGTGAAGCGTAGTCTTCTATCGAGCAACTCTACTGATCTTGCATCACTAACCTACTAAGTCCAATTAACCCTCCTAATCTTTATTTATATTATCTTAGGTAGACATTGGACTTAGCATACTAATTCCCTTTTATCTAAGGAAATAAGATTTACCCCAAAATATTTATCTACCCATAAATCCCCATTTAATGCTCATAAAGTTCAGTTGTCCATAAAATCCCAAAGAACATTTCCTGAGACATTTACGTATGATTACTAATTTTAAATTAGTAACCTTTTATATCTATTCCATTTTTATCAATTCATCTTCTTTATTTGTCAGTCCCACTAATTATTTACCGTATCAAATTATTGCAACTTCCATATTTATTACCATTTATTTTAGTTCCAACCTTTTAAATGCTTTTATAATTATTTAATTATCCTAAATGCAAATATTACGTGCAAGCATTGTTATTATCTTTTTATCTAAGTACCATGAGCTTAGTGACTACATACAAATATTTGCTTTTATTAAATATGTTCTAGTTATGTACTTTTACTAGAATATCCTTTTCCATGTTATATTGTTGGAATTATATCTAAAAAGATTACCCATCATAAATTCATCCCAAACGCAATATTTCACTTTAAAATATGAGAGACTACACCATTTGAAATTGTAAGAAACAATCACTTCTTTTTATTATTGAAATAGATAGTATAAACAACTATGATTCATAATTTACACATCTTATTCTCCTTCTACTTGCATCTATTTCTTGTTAGATCAAACCTCTATCTTTCTTAAAGGGAAATAGATCAAACTAATTTACAAATATTAGATGGATCTAAATTTCAACAATTCCAAATATAGAAAGTTTACATTCTAACTAGATTAAGGTAATAATCTAAGTCTATAACATTATTTTATAACCTCTTTTAGATCTGGAATAAATTTTATCCAAATTACTATTCTAAATTTATACTTTTGGGATTGATTTCCAGATCAGGTTGTATACAAAGCTAAATCAATTCATAAACAAGAATATGTAGGCAATATTTATTATATTCAGATCGTATTCAATTCATTGCCTATAACTCATATATAATTATCTAATTAGGGATAAAAATCAAATAAATAGCAACTGGATAGTTTTTGTATTATAATTAACTATAAAAATTCCAACTCACCTTTTAAAAGTGATTTAAAATCTCAAGACCTAAAGTAAAACCTTTGTTTCATCTCCAAATCCTTTTTAATCCCGGAGATATGTATGAAAGAGTATATACATACATTAAAATTAAAGATCCGAGAAGAAATTTGGGATTGGTGGAGAAAATAGATACAAATATATAAATTACCCCAAATACGCATACGATTATTCTCTTTTCTTGTCCTTTTTATTTTATTTCTACTCTTCTCTGATTTCTATGAATATAGATACAAATACCATATCTTTATCATTTAGAAAGAAAGTAGAGAAGAAGAAATGATAGAGCTTTACTACTGCCTTTATAAAAATAGGAGAAGAGAAGGAAGGGTTAGGCCTGAATTTATAGGCGCTAGAATCGTTCGATCGAAATATTTTAAATCTAGGCCGCTGCGGCCTAGGTTTACTAGAGTCGCCAGGTCGCCACCGGTCGACCGCCCTTGGGTGACTAGTCGACAGTTAAGGGTCGACCGTCCCTAACGATGGGTCGGCCTATGGGCCCGATTTATCAATATAAAACATTAATTATTTCTTATTTAACTATTTTCATTTAGAATTCCTTTTTCATCTGTAACCTCTTTGTTTGGACTTCAGTCGCAAAACTCCAAATAATATGGTTGTACAGAATTTCCCCACGAACGCATTAATGCAAGTTTCACGATCAAATTCCATCATTGCGGAAATTCCATTTTTAGAGCATAAATAATTAACTAACAAATAATTAGATAACTAGTGCCAAATTACAGGTGTTACATGATCAACTAACAGTGGGTTTGCTTATCACCTGTGCAGGACCATGCAAATTTGAATTAGGGAGGTAGATGGATTACGGTATTAAGGGAAATTAATTATCAAGTCAGTTAATTTAAGTTTTATTAATCAAATTCTTGTAAAATTCATTCCTTCTCCATACGAGGTCCAATCGAGACACGGTCATGTGCATTGCGTTCCTCGGAAGTTGTCTACACACTGAGTTAATTTCATCGAGTTTCGACCAAGTTGAATATTCAATATGAAATAATACTATGACGTTGTATTTGTTTCTATAACAAAAGTGTTGCATTCGAAAAAACTGAAGTATTTAAAATAATTACAATTATTTTGGAATAATGAACTAAGTCGTAGTTTTGAGAAATAATTTTTATTATATAATCATGAATCATACGATACTAGTTAATTATATCTCAAAAGAATAAGGTCTATGCACCCATTTAGCGGGAGCATCATTAGAGTGAATGAACTCTTTGGATAGATTCAAATAGACGTATGTAATCGTAAGTCTACTAAAACAAAAATGATTCCATGTACTTTGTCATATTCACCGATGATTTATCATAGACATGGATATATGTATTTGATACAGGGCATATATTTGATATGCATGTATAAGCTTATGATAGGCGCATAGAATGTAAAATGGAAGTAAATAATATAACATGCAACAAAAATGATTGGATCTGATCGAGTGGGTGATTATATTTGAAAGGGTTCAATATAAAGCTAACATGGATAAAGATTCAGTCGCAAAAGTCACTCATCCCTATAATACATAGTGATGTTTTGATAATAATTAATCGAACTTTGTTAGACAAAGCATAATTAATGATAAGTTAATATTTTTTGTAAGGTGTGTACTTAAGAGTAGTACACAAGGTTAAAATTAATATCATCAAAAGAATAGTTTACAAAACCATATGAGATAAGGGTTTATGAGAAACCCTTAAATCCCCTAGGCCAAGGAGTTGGTGGGTTGTGCAAGTCGAAAGACTGCATATACTAATTATACGTAAGGGATCTTGTATGAATCATCCAATAAAAATTTAGGAACAATAGTCATTAAATGATTAAGGCTGTGAACATAAATATTATGACTTGTAAATCAGTTTTATAAGGAAATTCATAAAATGTTTATGAATGCCCATTTTGTTGCATTGAGAGCCAAATGTTGTTTCAAGAATACCAACTTCATGGCGAAAAAATTTGTTTAAGAAATTAATGGTATAAAATGAATCTGGATATGATCCAATAATAAAACTAGTTAAGGTGATAAACTAAAATTGATCGAACCTAAATGAATGCAAATACATTAGAACGTCCAATGAGTATTCTCATTTATTAAAGAGAAACTATGAGTTTCATGTCAACATCAAGAATAAATAATCATCGTTTGTTTAGTTAGACCATTAAGAGTATTAACTCTATGATATGGTATGATGCTGAAATCTGAAATAGTTTCCAAGTACATTATCAAAATATGATTTTAATAATTGTATCTAAAGGGATATGTTCATTGGCTAAAAATGTGTCTTTATGAGAAAGAAAATGCTGTTGAAGTATAGTGAGCCACATTGATAAGAATATTATCGTGAATTTCAGTTGTTGAAATTAACATAACAGATTCACCATTCGATGTGCTTAAGTTGGTTTGGATTTTACTAATGAAATTATAGCCTAGCATGACATTTTGTTTTGTTAAAATAGAAAGTTTCTCAAAATTTAAGGGAGCCATACTGAACTTGTGAGTTTTGGAATGTGATCCAAAAATTGATATGAAAGTGCCGTTCGAAAAGCATCAAAATAAACAAGTGCTTTGATCAAAATATCAAATGATGGTCAATCAAAATGCAAAGGAAGCGTATATTCATAAGAAAGAATGTTAAAATGTACAGGTTATTTCTAAATCATAAGTAAACAACACACCATTGATGATTAGTACTTACGTTAAAATTAGTTTTAGCTGTTTTAATACTCGACGTTGGATTTGTAAATAATGTCTTTTATGGAAGTATAAAAGATACTGGGAATGTCCCAAACAATATCCAAAGACACCTTATTAAAATGTTTGATACGAAATACGTAAGATCGATTGCTTATGTATTGGAAATAGGAATTACCATACGTGTTATGTTTTCAACAATATCATGATTTGTTTATGTATCTGATACATAAAACAAATATCAAATATCAAATTCAAATATATATCACTAAATGGTTGTTTGAGATGTTCTCGTGTATCTAAGAAAGAATAGGGAATTGTTTTCAGAAATAAAAATTCCTTATGAAGGAGTGTTTGGACTCAAACTTTCATAAGTGACATTGTGTATAATATGTCAATAATAAATTCAAGTTAAGAATCTTTAAGTTGAAAATGTTCCAAATAAAAGACTATGGTTGATTCAATGAAAAAGGCTAAGTACATCTCCTTGAATATCGCTACAATAAAAGCATTGTAAGTAAATATAAATGCACAAATTTATCACCGAGCCGAGGGTGATTCAAAATGTTGAGAATTCCATAACATTATTATATGGAAACAATGTCATGATATAGTTCATAATAGAACTTAGAGCTCACTGGATGTCAAGAGGGCTACTCTGAATTGTTGCACATGATAATGATAGTTTACAAGCATCAGAGAGAGGTGACTGATAGAGTAGAATATTGAAACATAATAGCATACCTGTTTCACCTAGGGACTGAGTCGATTGGTTTTGAGAAAACCGTTAGAGAAGTTGGAATAAGATTCATATAAAAATCCATAAATGGTATGTTTAACATAAATATGTTATATTGATATATTATGTTGTGTTAATTAATTTTAGCAAGGCAAGCCGTTTTATAGTGGAATTTCCACGGTATTAATTAATTTAATTAAAAGTATATTCCATAGAAAATCCATAATTGATATGTCTTTGTGATGGTAAAATGAGGTAATCGTGAGTAATTTATCACAATGAAAATAAATATATCATTTTAAATGTTCCTAGTCAATATGCATCAAAACTGGATATCGATGTATTAATTAAGAATAGAGTATGTAATGCTCTCCAAACGTTGGGAGTGTATTACCCATAACTACTAGAGGCACAATGGGTACATACTAATAGTTATTAGATAACTATGGGGTGACACATTCGATAGATTTCTATTCGTTAATATAACTAAGGTCAAATTGGAAATATCAATGCGACCGATTTACGTAGTTCTCTCGACTTAAGAATACCATCGATCTTCGATATGAGAACTCTGCTTCAATTATAGCACGAGCACAGTACGACGTCTATCAAATGACTATAATTAGGTCGAGTGGAATTATTGGAAGTGAAGCATTAGTCAAAAGAGGATTTTCTCCTCAATAATATGGGTTTAGTATCACGATCAACTCAAGTTAGTTCAAAGTCAAAACCTCTGGCCAGAGTAATTCTATTAATGATAATTGTTATTATTGAACAAAGGACTTTATATTTAGACTGTAGAGTTGAATACATAATATATTGAAATTTTGACCATTATCAAATTTCATAAGTTCAAAGTGATATAATTTTTACGAAGAGAATTGGTGTAAACAATAGTCAGGGTAACGCTTAACAAAGTAAAATACGATTCCTATTGAAACCAAGTAAGCAATAAATTTAGCCAACATGGCACACCACATGCTAAGTGATGTATGAACATTAATATTTGAATAGTATAACATTAATCGTTGGCCAGGTTTACACCTATGGGTCAAATAACTGAAACTATGAATACTTCTTTGAGCAAACAATTTAACTCATTTTTAATCGTTATAAGTTAGTTAAATTAATTAAAATTTGTGAAATATTAAGTATTTTTTAAATAAAACCTACTTTGGGGTGCAGAGCTAGAGGATTCGGTCGCCATAACCGACCCCCATTTTTAGCCAGCCCAATACAGAGCATCAATCCCTCAAGCATTCTTGCTCTTTTGAGAAATAACCACTCCAGGTCTAAAAGATTATATAGTGCAGCTTGCTGCAACCCGAACCCATAAGCATTGTCGCATTTTCTTCTTCTTTAGCAAGTTATAAGCTGACTTATTTGTAACACTCCTAATTTTTGATAACATTATTTAGGAGATTTATTTAGATAAATTAAATAGAATAATACAAATATTAGAGTGATAAGGGTATTGAGATTTGAATAAGTACTTAGAGGTCATGCTTGATTATTCAAATGGGCTTAAGAATTGCATATATGCTAATTAATTAAAACAAGTGTATACTAGTAAATAACCGCACATAACCCATTACCCTTACATATATCTCTATTCCTTCATTATGCACGTTCATTTTTCATTTCCAAAAATGCAAATTAAAAGAAGTATAGCCGGCCATCACTAGAGAAAAAATAGGAGGAAATCAAATTAAAGCTAAGGATTTAAGCAAGGGGAATTAATCTCAATCAAATCTTAAAGTCCATGTCGTATCAATATGAATAATAAACTAAATCATTTCTATTTTGTTTTATGATCATTTGTTTTTAGGTTTAAGATTAAATCAATTTAAAGATCAATTGGATGATGATATGATTGGATTTATAACATGTTTGATTTAAACAAAATTGTTTAAATATGGTTTTATATGTTTTAAGGGTAAAACCAATTATAATTAATTTTGAATGCCATGAGAAAATTTTAGGTCATGTAAAATATGATTTTGAAGATGAGTTTCAATTTTTGTGATTTTCCAAGCTATGGAAAATATGAATTTTCAATGGAAAATATGTATAATTGGGTTTAAAAATTTATTTTGGTTAGTTAATGAAGTATTTGGGTCTGGAATTTTTATATGTTAGGTAACATATTAAAAGTGAATTATTATAATTTTTGGGGATTTTTCCTTAGTGATTTACTATGAAAATTAAATTATTTGGAAGGAGGGTTTTAATTGCATTATTAGTTTTTCTTAATTGAAGGGCTTATTTGTTAAATTATCCATGATTTAGATCTGAAAATAAGCGGCAGCTATTTTGAGAAGGAATTTGAAAAGATTAAGGCAACTAGTTAAATGTTTACAAGTGGGCAGGTCGGTATAAAGTTATTACTTTAAATAACATTAATTCAGTCTTTACTCTGAAAAGTGGGTTCCGCCTCTTCCAAAAGCATCTTTCGACCCTATGCTTTCACTTAGACTAAGTCGAAACCAACCTAGTCAAAACTCACCAAGTCGAAACCAATACACAGGGTACCAACAATGTTGGTACGAAGTGGATTGGAGAAAGGCGGAAGGCATGGTGTCGAAAGCACCACTTTCGATGGGATTGAAACCTTTGTTTTACTTTCAAATGATAAGCACCTGCCTTGTCTTAATATAAGCTTTCGAAGGAGTCGAAACATATGCTTTTCGAAAGGGTCTTCTAAATAGCTTTCAAAGAGGGATGTCATCTTTTATTTTAAAGTATAAGCTTTCGAATGAGTTCCTTTATTTATAGAATAACACTTTCGAAAAAGATAGTTTCGACCCTGCGTGCTACCAATGTTATGCCTTTCGAATGTATTGAAGTCATCAATGCTTTCAAAAGGTAGTTTTTGTTTTAAACCTTTATCATGCCACTTCCTCAAGCTTTCGAAAGGGTTCAAGGATTTCGAAGGCAATGGCTTCGAAAGGGGGTTTCGAAGCCATCCTTCAGTATTTTACTTAAAAGCTTTGAAGCTTTCAAAGGGATTGTTTCGAACACATAAAGTTTTCCTCGAATAATTTTATATTTAAGATTAATGGTTTCGAAAGGGGTACTCTCACATACATTCATATTGACCCAAAAGATAATACTGAGGAAAAACCAAATGGCTCGAAAGAGATGTTTTAAAGTGTTTCGAAAGGTATGTATTACTGTTTTAGAAAGAAGATTTAAATGCTTTCGAAGGAGGTTATTCAAGGGAATCGAAGGTAATGCTTTTAGTTTTTGAAAGCTTTAGTTTTCAAAACTAATAACCCAATCTCATTTTAAAGGAAAACCATGGCATAAAGAAAGAGTTTTGAAATGATTTTAAATATGGAGTTTTTAAGAAGTTTTCTTTGATTAATAGGTTAAAGGGATTAAATAACTTTTAAATAAAATGACTTCAAGGATATTAAACCAAAGGTGTTGGTATTGTTATGTTATTATGTTTACTTCTTTATATATATAGACAACACACACACATTGTAATGGACCCATAATTGTATTTTGGGGAAGGGTGGAATAATCAGTTAGGTTGACCTAGTAGTGAATGTAAATTGAATTAACTCTTAAATGAGTAGAATTGCATCCAAGTGGTTAGAAAGACCAGAATATAGGATGCCTAAATATGGATTAAAGAAGTTGTCAAGTAGGTAAATTCATAGTAAACCCATCAAAACTATGTTTAGGAAAAGTTATTGGTAGAAGCCAATAGGTTCATAGTAAACGCATGAAAACTATGATTAGAAAGAGTCAATGGCAGAGGCCAATAGGTTTATAATGAACCTATGAAAACTATATCCAGATTTAGTTACTGATAGAAACAAATAGATTCCTAGTCAACCCATGAAAACTAGCATAACAGGGAACTTATTGGAGTTACCAATAGGTTCAGGGAGAACCCATGAAACTGTAAAGTTACCGGCAGGGGCCAATAGGTTCTTAGTGATCCCATGGAAATAATGAAACTGGACAGGGAGTCAGTAAATATTAAATAGGTTTTTAGCCAGCCTATGAAAACTATTAGGTTAATAGTGATCCTAGAACTATAAAAGAGACAGATAGTCAATAATGAATGAGGAGGGAAAACCTAAAATTGATTTACTTGTTTGCATATTATCATAATATTTTGAATTGCTATGTTTTTTCCATTGTGGAGGCAGAATCACAACTTATGGTTTTATAAATGTTTTAGGGTACTGGTAAGGGGAAAACGAGTTCCGCTAAGTAGCATGATCTCACTAGATATCTAAATGGTTTGAGATGGTAGATTATTATTCATACCAGGCTTTATGTCTGACTCAAAGTTTATGTTTTCCCCTTAAACTCTCGATTGCTCAATTGATTTTGATTAGTTTTAAAGTAGAGGTTTTCAAGTACCTCTTTAGATGAAGAAGTTTCGAAGATATGCAGGAGGCAAGCTAGTTCATAAGTGTTCTTTTTATTTTGATTCTGTTGTGTCTTTTTTGTAAAGGCAAAATTGTTCATTTGTCTAGATATATACTCTGATCGTCAAAAGGGGCATCTTCATAGTCGCTTTTGGCATAAATTGTAATAATTATATTTTATCTAAATGCGGTTCTCGTGTTGGGATTAGTAGTGGACCTAAAATGTTTAGGTTTTTAAATGTGGAAGTTGTTTCATGATTTTAAATTTTTTACATATCCATGAGTTTTTGTTATATTGATGTATCTAACATTATCATATTTGGTCGTCGAGGATTAATGACTATGGATGACTGCAGCATCCATAGCCATTAATTTTAGGCCTCCAAGTAGAGGATGTTACAAGTTGGTATTAGAGCATTAGTTTATGAAAAAGTAAAAGAAATTTAAACCTAAATGCTTTTTCAAAACATAATCCAATAAATCAGCAAACAAGATCGGGGTTTAGGTTAACTCTATAGTAACATATTTGTAATTGATATACATACAAACATATACATACATACATACATACATGCATACATACATACATACATACATACATACATACATATATGTATGTATGTATTCCCTACTCTCTTAGATCGTTCTTCCGTATCTTAATTTGGCCAGTATGCAGATTTACGAGAAAGAAGATATGGCAGCAAGAAGAGGAAGAGGAAATCTTGATGGAGGAAGAACCACAACATATGGAAATGCTCGACCACCAGGAGGAACCCAGATCAATAGGATGATGCTAACCAAAATGTTGATGCCAATGTAGGTGTTGGAAATCCACCATTAGATATGGGGATGATGTATTAGTTCTTCGTTAATCTGATGCAAGCAGAAGTTGCTGCTGGAGTTGCTGGGAATGTAGGAGGAGCTAATACTGTGGCTCCAGTTGGGGATAATTATGCTAAGCTGAGCGGAGATTACACCACTCTTGGTGTGAAACCGTTTATGGGAATGGAGGATGTTATTGAAGTTGAGAATTGAGTCATTGCATTGTGAGATAATCTTTGCTGAATTGGGTTTGGATGTGGAGCAGAAGAGAAGGGTGGCCTCTAGGCAGTTGCAAGGGTCGGCGCTTCATCGGTGGAATAGTGTTACAACCAGAGTTCTAGAGGAATAGGCGGGTTCTAAAAGGAGATTTGGGCAATGGTTTTGGTCTGAGGTTGCTAAGTCAGCGTTGCTGAGGAAATTTATGGATCTGGTGCAGGGAGAGATGTCAGTCATTGAGTATGCCACTAAATTTGATGAATTATACCATTATTGGTACGCTATTATAAACACCATCATTAGGAGAAATGAGAAACTTATTAGGGGATTAAGGCCCGAAATTGCTAGAGCGACCCTACCACATCTCAGTGATCGTCGTAATGTAGTTGTGGAGATGGCAATCTGCCATGAGGAAATGCTTGCTTTTTGTGCTAGAGAGAAGCCAGTTGAAACGCAGGGTTCTCAGGGAAAGAAAAGAAAGTTCTTTAAGAAGAAGGGTGCCTAGAAGGAAGATGCTACCAAGAAGGAAAATGCTGATTTAGTTTGCTTTATGTGTGACAAGAAGGGTTAGTATGCCATTGGACAGGGGAAGGTTTTCGCTATTGGACCATCATCAACTAGGCCAACTGTAGCCAATAAGGGAAGACTGTGATGGAAGGTACGCTTTTGATTCAGGGTATACCAATTAGGATACTATTTTATACTGATGCATCACATTCATTTATATATCAGTTTTTGTTTGACTGATTATACATCGAACCACTTACCCTATTACTTACTTAAGGTTTGAGATCCAATAGGGGGGTATCTAACTCTAAGAGTGAGATGTGATCAATTAGAACTTGATATGTAGGTCATAAGTTCGCAAGAAGTTTGTATGTTTTTGATTTTGTAGAATTCGGGATCATTTTTGGTATGGATTGGTTGGGTAATTATGAGGCAAGGATATTTCACCAAGATAGGGAGATACCACTAAGGCACCTTGATAGTCATAACCGAATCATATTATATGTATAGGATTCTGGCTGGAATGTTTGTGCTTTGTTAAGTGCTATGGAAGATGGATAATTGTAAAGTCAGGTTCTAATGCTAGAGAGTTTGCAGATGTCTTTGAGCCGGTTATAGGACTACCACCGAAACGAGCTGTTGACTTTTGGATAGATCTTACGCCAGGAGATGAACCTGTGAGTTGACCACCTAGAAGGATGACACCGGTTGAGATGAAGGACATGAAGGTGCAGCTAGTAGATCTTGAAGGAAGAATTTTAATCAACCAATCAATTCACCTTATTGAGCGACCACGGTGTTTGTGAAGAAACCAGATGGGTCGTTAAGAATGTGTATCGACTATAGTAAGTTGAATTAGTTGTCGATCAAGAATAAGTATCCTTTACCAAGAATAAACGATCATTTTGATCAGTTGTTTGGAACCAAAGTGTTTACCCGGTTGGATTTGGCTATAGGTTTCCATCAATTAAGAGTGGCAGAGGACAATATTCCATTTATAGCATTTCAGACTAGTTATGGTTCGTATGAGTGGTTATTGATGCCATTTGGATTAACAAATGCAACCACTTTCTTTGTGGATTTGATGAACTGAGTTTTCCGAGAGTACTTGGATAGATATGTATTGTTGTTTATTGATGCATTTTGGTATACTCTAAGGATGAAAGAGAGCATGAGAATCATCTTAGATTGGTGCTTGAGATGCTTAGGCGGCATCGACTGAAGGCAAAGTTTACCAAGTGTCATTTTTGGAAGAAAGAGGTTAAGTTTCTTGGTCACGTGGTTTCATAGAAAGGCTTGTCATTCAATCCAGATAAAACCAAAGCTGTGAATAATTGGAAGAAACTAGAGACGGTGGCTGAGATCAGAAGTTTTCTTGAACTTGCTGGCTACTAGCGAAGATTTAATAAGGTTTTCTTGCGGATAGCAGCACCTTTGATTAATTTAGCCAGGAAGGATGTAAAGTTCGTCTGGTCCGCCAATTGTGAGGAAGCATTCCTTAAGTTAAAGCATTTGTTGACCAATGCACCGGTGTTAGTAGTTTTATGTAGAAACCAAGGGTTGGTGGTGTTTACTGATGCTTGCGGGACTAGATTGGGTGCTGTGTGGATGCAAAAAGGTTAAGTCATTGCCAATGATTCACAACAACTTGGGCTGCATCTCATGATTTAGAGTTTTCTACGATGATCTTTGCATAGAAGATTTGGAGCATTATCTCTTAGAGGAGAGATTTGAGCTATACATGGATCATAAATCTTTAAGGTATTTATTCTCTCAGATGAGCTGAATATAAGATAACAGAGGTGGCTGGAGTTTTTGGCTGCTTATGATTTTGGTATAAATTATATACCCGGAATAGGAAATAAAGTAGCGGATGCTCTTAGCAGAAGACATCAGCATGTGGTGTTAGCTACTTTAGCAGAATGGAAAGATTTAGAAGCTTTGACTACTTATAGCATACAGTTAAGGTCGACTACTAGTTCTAGTCAGAGTACCGTCATGTTGTTCTGTTTAGAAGTTCGACTAGTGTTGATCAAAAAGATTGCTTCTGAGAAAAAAGAAGATTCAGTGTTAGCCGAGAAGATCAGAAGGCTTGAAGGTGGAAATGAGATCAATGATATAAAGGATTTTAGCCTTGACCAGAGAGTATGGTTGAGATAAAGGGACCATTGTGTGTTTCGAATGTTGAAGATTTACAGAAAGAAGTTCTTGAAGAATGTCATCGATCCAAATATTAAATTCATCCTGGAGGGACCAAAATGTATCAAGATATGAAGAAGAGCTTCCATTAGGAAGGTATGGAGAGGGATGTTGGCTTGTGGGTTATGCAGTGTGCAAACTATCAACAAGTGAAAGCCGAACATCAAAATCCGAGTGGGTTGCTTAGCCATCAGAGATTCCAATTTGTAAATGGGATTCAATATCCATGGATTTTATAGATGGGTAGCCAAGGTCAAATAGAGAAAATCAAAGTATATGGATCGAAGGGTTAACCAAGAGTGCCCATTTCATTCCAGTTAAGTCAACCAGTACGGCACCTGTTATAGCTAAGTTGTTCATGAAGAACATAATTAGACTACATGGAGTTCCTTGTAGTATAATCAATGGATACTTTGTTCACTAATGAATTCTGGAAGAGTCTACAGGATGTATTGGGTACCAAGCTTAATATGAGTACTCCATATCACCCTTAGACGGATGGGCAAATAAAGAGAGTAAATAAGGTACTCGAGGGTTTAGTGAGAGCTTATGTATTGGACTTTGGTGGACCTTGGGAAGATCACCTATATTTTGGTTGAGTTTTCCTATAATAAAAGTTATCAAACTAATATATGAATGGTACCTTTTAAAGCTTTTTATGGAAGGCCATGTAAATCGCCAACATGTTGGTTAGAAACTGGAGACAGATTAGTCTTAGGTCCAAATCTGGTTAAGGAGGCATCAGAGAAGTCCGACTGAGGATGAAGGAAGTTCGATCCAGGTTGAAGAGTGACACAAATAAGAGGCATAAAGACCTAAAATTCTCAGTTGGGGATAAGATTTTCATTAAACTATCATCGATGAAGAGTGTAGTATGCATTGGAAAGTCAGGAAAGCTGGCACCAAGATATGTTGGTTCGTTCCAGATTATAGAGAGGATCGGAAAGCCGAATATGGAGTAGAGTTGTCGAGGAGTATAGCAATTGTCCATAATGTATTCATGTGTCTCTCTTCGCAAGTATGCGCATGATCTGGAGACTATTCCTCCGACAGGGTTGGAAGAGTTGACAGTAGAGCCTAATTTGGGTTTTGTTAGACAATCAGTTCGGGTTGCAGCTAGAGATGAGAAACGATTAAGGAATAAGACAGTCAGGTTGGTGAAATTTTGGTGGAGCGACAACGGGAAGAACTGTACTTAGATGACCGAAGATAGGATTAGAGATACTTATCCAGATCTGCTTTGAGGGTATGTCTATATTATATATATATATATATATATATATATATATGTTTGTGTGTGTGTGTAGTCGCTAGTCAGGCTAGTATGGTTGTTAGGAGTTGTTATTGATGATTGCTATGTTTAGTATTTAGTCCTTACTTAATTTCTAGGATGAAATTATTCAAGGAGGGAAGCCTGTAACACCCCTAATTTTTGATAACAATATTCAGAAGATTTAATTAGATAAATTTAATAATTTAAGTAAATATTAGAGTGATAAGGAGATTGAGATTTGAATAAATACTTAAAGGTCACGCTTAATTATTTAAATGGGCTTAAGAATGGCTTATATTTTAGTTAATCAAAACAAGGGTATACTAGTAAATAACCACCAATAAACCATTAGCCTTACATATAACTCGTTTCCTTCACTATGCATGTTCATTATTCATTTCCTAAAATCATAAATTAAAAGAAGTATAGCCGACTATTACTAGAGAAAGAAAGAGAAGGAAATCAAATTAAAGTTAAGAACTAAGCAAGGGGAATTAATCTCAATAAAGTCCTTATCCTAATCAAGACGAATAATAATCTAAATCGTCTCTATTTTATTTTACGATAAATTATTTTCAGGTTTAAGATTTAATCCATTTAGTGATGATTTGGCTGATGATATGCTTGGATTTATAACATGTTTTATTTAAAAAAATTGTTTAAATATGGTTTTATACAGTTTTAAGAGTAAAATCGATTATAATTAATTTCGAATGCCATGAGAAAATTTTATTTTATGTAAAATATGATTTTGAGATGAGTTTTAGTTTTTGTGATTTTCCAAGCTATGCAAAATTTAATAAGAATTTTCAATGGAAAATATGAATAATTGGGTTAAAATTTTATTTCGATTATTTTATGAAGAAATTGGGTTTAGAATATTTATATGTTAAATATACTGCAAGTGAATTTTGTAATTTTTAGGGATTTTTTCCTATGTGATTTATTATGAAATTAAATTATTATATAAGAAGGGTTTAATTGCATTATTGGTTTTTCTTAATGGAAGGGCTTATTTGTTAAATTATCCTTGATTTAGATCTGAAAATAAGTGGCGGTTATTTTGAGAAAGAATTTGAAAAGATTAAGGCAACCAATTAAATGTTTACGAATAGGCAGGTTAGTTATAAAGTCATTACTTTAAATAGCATTAATTCAGTCTTTACTAAGAAAAATGGGTTCCGCCTCTTTTAGAAGCACCTTTCAACCCCATCCTTTCGCTTTAACCAAGTCAAAACCAACCTATCCGAAACCCACCAAGTCGAAATCAATACACAAGGTATCAATAATATTGGTACGAAGTGGATTAGAGAAAGGCGGAAGGCATGGGGTCGGAACCTTTGTTTTACTTTCAAATGATAAGCGCTTGCCTTAGTTTAATAAAAACTTTGAAGGAGTTGAAACATATGTTTTCAAAAGGGTCTTCTAAATAACTTTCGAAGATGGTTGCCTTCTTTTATTTTAGAGTATAAGCTTTCGAATGAGTTCCTTTATTTATAGAACAGTGCTTTCAAAAAGGGTGGTTTCGACCCAGTCGAAACCCTGTTGCCAATCTTATGCCTTTCGAATGTATTAAAGTCTTCAGCGCTTTCAAAAGGTAGCTTTGTTTTAAACCCATACCATGTTACTTCCTAAGGCTTTTGAAAGGGTTCATGGGTATCGAAGGTAATGGATTCGAAAGGGCTTCTTTCGCATACATTCACTTTGATCCAAAAGATAGTTTGAGGAAAAACCCAATGGTTTCAGAAGAGATATTTTAAAGTGTTTCGAAAGGAATATGTTGGTGTTTTAAGAAGAAGATTTAAATGCTTTTGAAGGAGGTTATCAAAGGGTTTGAAAGTAAATGTTTTAAAGTTTCGAAAGCCTTAGTTTTCAAAGCAAATATCCCAATTTCATTTTAAAGGAAAACCATGGCATAAATAAAGAGTTTTGAAATGATATTAAATATAGAGTTTTTGAAGAAGTTTTCCTTGATTAATAGGTTAAAGGGATTAATCAAGTTTTAAATAAAATGACTTCACGAATATTAAACCATAGATGTTGTTATTATTATGTTATTATGTTTACTTCTTCGTATATATGTATGTTCACATTGTAATGGACCCATAACTGTATTTTAGGGAAGAGTGAAATAACCAGCTAAGTTGATCCAATAGTGAATATAAATTGAATTAACTCCTGAATGAGTAGAATTAGATCTAGGAGGTCAGGAAGACAAGAATATAGGATGTCTAAATATGGATTAAAGAAGTTGTCAGGTAGAGAGGTTCATAGTAAACCCATGAAAGCTATGTTTAGGAAAAGTTATTGGCAAAAGCCAATAGGTTCATAGTAAATCCATGAAAACTATGGTTAGAAAGAGTTATTGGCAGGGGCCAATAGGTTTGTAGTGAACCCATGAAAGCTATATGCGGATTAAGTTATCGATAGAAGTCAATAGGTTCCTAGTTAACCTATGAAAACTAGGATAAGATGGAAGTTATTGGAGTTACCAATAGGTTTAGGGAGAAACTATGAAACAGTAAATTTATTGGCAGGGACAATTAGGTTTTTAGTGATCCCATGAAAACTAAAAAACTAGACAGGGTGTCCATAAATATTAAACAGGTTATCAGTCAGCCCATGAATACAATTAGGTTAATAGTGACTCTAGAAATTATAAATGAGATAAATAGTCAATAATGAATAAGGAGGCAAAACTGAGAATTGATTCACTTGTTTCCATATCATCATAATATTTTGAATTGCTATGTATGTACCATTGTGGATGCAGGAGCACAATATATGGTTTTATAAACTTTTTAGGATACTATCCTCTAAGTGGCATGGGCTTACTAGATACCTAAATGGTTTGAGATGGTAGATTATTATTCATACTAGGCTTTATGTGCGACTCGAAGTTTATGTTTTCCCCTTAAACTCTCGGGTGCTCAATTCATTTAGAGTAGTTTGAGAATAGAGGTTTTCAGGTACCTCTTTAGACGATTAAGCTTCCAGAGACGTGCATGAGGCAAACTAGTTAATAAGTGTTCTTTTTATTTTGATTCCGCTGTATCTGCGTTGTAAAGGAAAAAGTTGTTCATTTGCCTAGATATATACTTTGATCATCCAAGGGGGAATCTTCATATGTTGCTCTTGACGTATTTTGTAATAATTATATTTTATTTGAATATGGTTCTCGTTTCAGATTATGTAATGAACTTGAAATGTCTTGAATTGGATATGTGAATTGTTTGATGATTTTAAATCTTTTACATATCTATGTATTTCTATTATATCAATGTATCTAACATTACCATATTTGATCATTGAGGATTAGTAACTATGTATTGCTGCAGCATCCTTAGCCATTAGTTTTGGGCCTCCAAGTGGGGAATGTTACGCTATTCGTCAAACTAGAGTGGCATTCTGGATCCTGTAATCAAGAACACCTAACAACTATTCATGGTAGAAAGGTTAATTCTGACAAGCACAACAACATTTGTAAAGATATTCAACAAGGATGAAAACGATCTTAGCTTAGTAGACAACCTAAAGAAGGGCACTAAGAATTGGCAGATTCTTGAATATACCATGAAATCATAATTATTTGGTACCATTTCTCAACATCAAGTTTTTAAAGTTTTAATTAATTCTTTATTTTTCTCCCACATATAAATATTGATTATTTATTTGATTTTGATTTGGTAAACAAATATTACTAAATATATTCGTAATAGTTATAAGTATATTAATCGATGTATGATATTGATATGCAACATTTAAATTGGATTTAAATGCTAAATATTTGTTCAAGCTTAAAATGGATTTAAAGCAAATAAAGGGGACTGGTCGGTTCAACTATGATATGGGGTTACAGGAGGCTAAATGATGGGCTAGAGATACTTTGAGATGGAGGGCTAAGATGGAAAGGAATCGGTAACAGATGATGTAGGATATTGATCCTAAAATATCTCTGAGTTCCCCTCTATGTAAAAATCTTTTGCCTTAACCTTTTGATACCTTTTGGAGCCTCAATATCCCCTCTAGATCTGGTCGAACTCTCATTCTCAATCTCTCTAGGTCTCTAAATTCAAATCAAAACAAATCAAGTGCGATTCGATAGTTGGTGGTCGACGTTTTAGGGATTAGCATTCTTCTGCATTGAAAATCAGTTTGAGGATCAGATCTCATCGTTTCATGCTTTATTTACAAGCTTTGGCTATAATGTATACTCCTAAGTTGTTTACAAATATTAATCCATATTTATTATGTTTATTTCATATATTATATTAGTAATTAGACAACGATTCCAATATATAAATATATTGTCATGATTTTTATTGGTTGTATATATACATATGTTAAAAATATTTATGTAAATATACCTAAATAAAACATGCCAATAAATTAAAAAATAATTTTAATTATTTTAAATAATAGAATATATTTATATTTATATAAATATGGTTTATGTAATGACCCACCTTTTCCACCTTAGAAATCGACACCAATTCATCCATGGTATACACGTGCCGTACATCCAAGTGTTAGAAAGATAGATTGTTGGGATGAAAGAAAATAGAAGAAGGAATAGAATCTCACACTGTGATGAGAAGATCTATAATATATACAAGATCTTTACAAAAAGTAATAATCTTTATTATATGTACATATCACAAATAAGAGTATAATAACCTATCATCAGCCTTGGACAGTTATAACAGCCTGTCCTTACAATTGTTGATAACTACAGACAGAAATCAAGAACAACAAAATAGCAAGAAAATACAAGATACATTAAAATACGTCTTGGAGATTCCATCTCATCTCTTGAAAGCCCCAAAGTATCCAGCTAAATCTAGAAAATATGCTCGGGCTACCCAAGCATTATAGAAAAACAATGCCCTGGTCAATCTGGTAAAACCAGTGTGAGAAATACAATCAAATGGATTACTTAATGTTTAAATGTGAACCTTTCAAAATAAAGGTATCTCGTAAGACCTTTCCGTACAATACTAGAAATATAATAAAAAACCAATAAGGCGCATTCGCTAATTGTGTAGGATTCGACGGAGTGGCCCTCGGTACTTCGAGAATGGTCCTCCTGCACAAGGATCAGAGTTATCCTTCCGAAGCAACAATACATCCCTAGTGACGTACAATAGTAAACACATAGCTAGATACCATGGCTGAATGCATCGCTCCATGTATGCATACAAATTACAAGTAACTCTAGAAAGAAGACGACTACACCCTATGGGTCAGCTAAACCTTTGGCTATGCATCCTATCTCTGGTTTTAGTCATTTCCACTGGTAAGGCTACTTCCAATATTCTAGCTCATGCATCGCCACATGAACAGATATCGGAATCACATATGGATTCCCGTACTCTAACAGGTCTCATAATCACACATGGATTCCAACATTTAAACAAATTTTGGAATTACACATGGATTCCCACACCCCCAACGGGTCTCGGAATCACACATAGATTCCAAAATATCAATAGATCATGAAACTCCTTTATAGAACACGTATATGGTTTTCGCGGTGGTTACGATATGAGTCATCTCTTGTGAGTACTCTCTTCCGCTTACTGGGCGCTCCAAAAACCAATCGCCAATTTTGGAATGCTCAATACTGATTCTTTTGGAAATAATCTGACAACACATAAGAGCGGGGATCACTCCTAACCCTTTGATGGATCTCCTTATCATTTGTCCTAGAAGAAGGTTTATACATATAGCATAGCACCATTGACGGTAACTGTACTATATATAATCCCCGTATTTCTCCTATATATTTCCAGAGTTAAAATCTTTCGGTGTTAAGTAGGGAATATTTCCATGCCACCAAAATTAAGAAGGACTACATATTTAGGTGAATGTATGATAGTCGGTTATTTAACTATCAAATATACAAACATTTAAACAAAGATAACATTCCCATGGAAACCATTAGGCCTCATAAAATAAATCTGTCATAAATTGAACTCTTTCCCTAAATATATATCAAAATATTCATAAACTCATCTCACAGGTATAAGTATATTCACCACACATAGAAAGATTTTCTATTTCAAAATCATATTAAAATGATCAAACCCAAATGTCATTAAAATGAAGATATAAATTACCTAAAACACCATTTTTTTCCATAAAATTCTTTATTCATAAATATCTCCTTTATAAATCTCCAAATATATTTGCAAAGCTTCTTTTGTAAGTCTCTATTCTATTATACAATACCTTTTTATAAATCTCAGAGGCCATTTAAAAACAAACTTCTTTCCTAGTTCCAAAATCTCATTCAAATTTATAAACTTCTTTATAATTACTTTTATTAAATAAAACCTTTATATAAAAATCTTTTTAAATAAACAGCTTATTATTTTAAAACACCTTTTTACAAAATGTTTTATTATTTAAAACATTTTAAATAAAAAGATTGTTAACCCTCAATTTCCTACGACTCAAAAACTGCACGACTCAAACAAATTACGTGACTTAACAAGTCAAGGATTGTCCGACTTAAAGGAGTCAACGACTTAAGGAAGTGGACGGTCTACGACTCAAGTTATGGACGACCTAACGGTTTAGCGAGTTGAAGGACTTTGTGACTTACGACATAAAGAAATCTGTGACTTAACGGTTTAAAAGAGAAGGGATGCTTCACGACCTAAGGCATCCACGACTTAAGGTTTCTACGACTTAAGGAAGCCCACGACTCAAGGACAGGATGACTTAACGGTTCAAGAGAGAACACGACTTAAGAAGGAAATGAGTTAACGACTTAAAGATATCTGCGACTTACGACCTAGCATGTGTCGTGAGCAACTTAAGCAAATGAGGCGCTGCTCCTTACTTAACACAGTGACCTCTTAACTCGTACACGATTCATGACTTGGGTTATTATCTGATGGGAACAAGCTTATCAGTTAACTCGTACACGACTCACGACCTAGCTTGAGTCGTCCACGACCTAAAGCTACTGGGTGAAGGTTCAATGCCGCATCAAGAGGACCAGTTGACTCATTTGCGACTTAGATGTTGACTCGTGGGCGACTTAGGACTTGTACAAATGAACTTTTGTGAGACCATGGGGCTGGGCCAGATAAGTCGGCCGCGACCTACCATAAGTCAATGACGACTTACAACCCAAGAGGAAAATTTCCCTATAAATACCAACCCACCTCAAGCATGAAGGGGACCTTTTTTTGGCCGATCTCTTTAAGCGCCGATACTCTGCTGAATTCTCGACTCACTCGACACTTCAAGTACGAATGGCATCTCAATTAACTTCGAGAGGAAATCTAACGCAATCTACATGGATTCAAAGAATTCTTCTGCATCAAAGTTCTAGTTGTTTGTCTCATCAGAATTGTAATTGAAGATTGTTGTGAAGTCGTAATCGATTCAGTAATAAAGAGAATTAAAGTGGACGTAGGCTTACCCTAAGCCGAACCACTATAAAAGCTGTTGTCTTTTCTGCTTTCTATGTGACTTTTCTACTTTTTTTAGTTCCCGTGTTCACGGGTGGTGCTTTCGCTCAACTTCAATCTACACCGGGGTGTTAGCGTCTGATTTTTACGTTAACATTTTTGGTTCTTTCACTGAGAATTGAACTCAGGAAACTTCCACTATTGCTCCGCAAAGGTCTGTTGAAAGGATTTCTTTTAAAACCAGAAGTTTATTGGAAATAATGGCTCCTGGGAGAAAACGAAGTTCTGTAAGATTCGACAATGTTCAAGAGAATACTGCTACCTCTCCTCCTTCAAGTCAAGCAGCTCCAACTGTTGGAGTTACACGAGCAGAGTTGGACGCCGTAGTTTTGGAGTTGAATCAACAATTGAATGCTCAGAATGCACAGTTGGAAGCCCAGAATGCCCAGATCTTAAGTAAGTTGAACGATCTACTTGGGGCAAACCGTTAACCGGGTAATAATGATGGAAACCCTACTGTGGGAGTTCAGGATGTTGAAGGAAACATTTCTCAAAGAGCCGCAGACCCTGTAGAAAGGACTCCTCAAGCTGGAGGATCAGGGCCGCAGCCGACCCTCCGTGAACGATTGTCAAGGCAGAATTCAGAGAGAGTGGCTGATGTGTGCCCTCCAGAGCCTTCAAATGATGAAGAGTATTTTTTGGGTATGGTTCGTCAAATTATGAAGGAAAATACGTGAAGAGATGAAGATGAGAAAGAGTGGGGTTTTGGTCCAAGCAAAACTCCATTTACCGAAAAGATCTTGAAGGCAGAGTTCCCAAGGAAATTCGTTCCCCCTACTATTCCGGCTTACAAGAGGACGAGTGATCCTAACGAGTTTCTGTATAAGTATGACTGGCATATGACTGGTGCCAGGGCGTCTGATGAAATTAAATGTCGATATTTCCCGGTATATCTTGAAGGTGTGGCTCTATTGTGATTTACAAAGCTGCCGGTCAGGTCCATCGATCAGTTCTCCGATTTGACCAGGAAATTTAAGGAGCAATTTCGATTGTATGCTTCTAAAGCAAAGGATATAATGTCACTGTCAAGTCTAGAGCAAAATCCGGGAGAATCCATCAGGTCATTTTTGAATCGTTTTAACATAGCATTGGCCGAGGTAGATAATGCTGAGCCACGCATGGTCCTAACATAGTTAATGAGGGCGATTGACAAATCGAGTGAATTTGGAAAATGGTTGAAAATGAAAGAACCAAACTCACTTGACAAATTCTACAAGAAAGCGGATGAATTCATGCGCTTGGAGAGCCTCCAAACACCGGCTAAGGTGGTATCAGCGGGAGCCGGGAACAATGGTGCTGCTTCGAACAAGAATGAACCTAACACTCAGAAAAGGGGAAATGATGGTGGAAAGAAACAAGGAGATGCTAAGAAAGGCCGTCCTTTCAATTTCACACCCTTGACCGATACCCCTGAGAACATCTTTTTTGCGACCAAGGATGATGTCAATTATCCGACACCACCTAAAATGAGAGTTGGGATTAGGATGGAAAAAAGTGGAAGGTTCTGCCGGTTCCACAACCAACCCGGCCATGACACCAACGAGTGCCGTCAGTTGAAAGAGGTAATTGAACAACTTTTGAAAGAGAACAAGCTCCAACAGTATGTGAAAAGAAATAGAAATGCCCCAACCTCATCGACTCAAGGACAGCAAGTTCCCGCTCACCGTCCTGGTTCAAGTGAGAAGGCCGTAGAGCATGAATCAGAAAGGCTTGTCATCAATATAATAACTGGAGGACCTCACACAGCAGGCAAAAGCTGGGGCGAGATGGAAAGGTATGCTCGGGTCTTGAGGCATGTACCAGCCGAAGAGAATGTTTTTGTTTTAGAGAATGATGTGCCTTTAAAGCAACAAAAGACTTCCACAGATGATATTGTGTTCAGTGCCAGGGATTCTTTGGGTATTGAGGCTCCGACCATAGATCCTTTGGTCATATCCGCTGGTATTGGGCCGGCAACTGTGAGAAGAGTTCTAGTTGATTGTGGAGCTTCATGCAACATCCTCTTCAAGAAGACCTTTGATCAAATGAAAATTCCAATGGCTGACATTCAAGCTTCACCACTTAAGATTGCTAGGTTTGCTGGCCGATTGGGACCATAGATTTGTTTGTAGAACTTGGAAAGGGATTGAGGAAGGTGGCTCGAAAGCAAACCTTTATAATTGTTGAAGAATTCTCTGCCTACAATGCCTTTTTAGGCCGACCAACTCTTGCTGCATTTAAAGCTGTTCTTGCCCCATGGTGTCTGACTCTAAAATTCCCCACAGATAACGGAGTTGGTGTGATTAAGGGAGACCAAGATGCGGGGCGAGAATGTTACTTTGCAGAGTTGCGATAATCAAGGAAAAGAGAAATGGGAAAAGGTGCGGCGGCTCCAGTCCGCATCAAAGACCAACCTTGTAGCAATTACAAGGTGGACCCTGCACTGGCGAATGTAGTGGTGCACGAAGAGAGATGGATCCAAGGAAAGCCAGTGCAGGGGAGAATAGGGTAGTACTGGTAGAGGTAACAGTGCCGGTGCCCGTTGACCCAAAGGACCCAAACAAAGTGCTTAATGTGGGTTCACAACTCAACACAATAGTTCAGAATGTTCTGATTTCATTTTTGAAGGCTAATTTGGATGTATTCGCTTGGACTCATGCTGACATGTGTGGAATACCCCCAGAGATTGCAGTGCACACCCTGAACATCGATCCAAAGTTTACACCTGTGAAATAGAAGAGAAGAACCCAGGGTCCTGAGAGAACGGCAGCGTTAAAGGAAGAAGTGGATCGGCTCATGGAGAACGGTTTCATTAGAGAATCTACTTATCCAAATTGGGTATCAAATCCAGTGCTGGTGAAAAAGGCTAACGAAAAGTGGAGAGTATGCATTGACTTTTCAGATTTGAACAAAGCCTGCCCCAAAGACTGTTCCCTGCTGCCCAGGATCGATCAGTTGGTGGATGGGACGGCAGGACATGAATTGTTATCTTTTATGGATGCATACTCCGGTTATAACCAGATTATGATGCATGAGCCAGATCAAGAGGATACGAGCTTCATCAAAGATGTTGGACTCTACTGCTACAAGGTCATGCCTTTCGGACACAAGAATGCAGGGGCAACTTACCAAAGACTTGTTAATGCCATGTTTAAACCACAGATTGGCAAGACAATGGAAGTTTATGTTGATGATATGCTAGTAAAATCTAAGAAAGCAGTGGACCACATGGATCACTTGGCAGAGATGTTTGCAGTACTCCGTAAGTACATAATGAAGCTTAATCCCCTGAAATGTTCATTTGGAGTGGAGTCCGGAAAGTTTTTGGGTTTCAATGTGAGCGCTAGGGGCATTGAAGCCAATCCAGCTCAGATCACTGCCCTGAGAGAGGTCAAGGCTCCTAGAACGAAGAAGGAATTGCAAAGTCTCAATGGAAAGGTTGCTGCTTTGAGTCGGTTCATTTCCAAAGCCACTGACAAATGCATTCCATTCTTTGATGCTCTGAAGAAAGGAAGAAAAAACTTTGAGTGGACTCCTGAATGTCAGAAAGCATTTGATGAGTTGGTTCGTCATATGGAAGTACCTCCGATACTTTCAAAGCCTGATAATGGTGAAGATCTCTTGATATATTTGGCAATTTCGTCTCATGCTCTCAGTGCAGTGTTGGTACGAGAAGACGCAAGGATTCAACGCCCAGTCTATTATATCAGCAAAAGATTCACTGGGGCAGAGATGAACTATTCAAGATTAGAAAAGTTCGCCTATTGTTTGTTGATCGCATCAAGAAAATTAAGGCCGTATTTCCAAGCTCATCCTATCAAAGTCCTCACTGATCAACCTCTAAAGCAGGTCCTATTCCGTCCTGAGACTTCTTGCCGTCTTTTGAAATGGAATATTGAACTCAGCCAATATGACATCACTTACCATCCCCGTAAAGCAGTCAATGGACAAGCTTTGGCAGGTTTCATCGCAGAATGTACGGATAAGGGTGATAGTGAGGAAGAAGTCACTGATAGCGTCCCAATCCAATGGAAATTGTACGTTGATGGCGGAAGGAATGATTACTGTTCCGGAGCAGGGGTTGTCCTTGAAACCCCAGAAGGGCGATCGCTATGTTATGCGCTGAGACTACAATTCCCTTCGACAAACAATGAAGCCGAATATAAAGCTCTCATCGCTGGTTTAAGGATCGCTAAAGAACTAAACATCAAGGCATTGCAGATCTTCCGTGATTCTCAACTTATTGTTTGCCAAGTCAGGAAGGAATTTCAAGCTAAAGGAGGGAATCTACCCGCCTATTTATCAAAAGCCTGGGAGCTTCTTCAAAATTTTGACCACTATTCAATAAACCATATACCCCGCGAAGAGAACATGAAAGCAGACTCTTTTGCAAAGTATTCGAGTACTGGTGAAGCTCAACTATTGGGATTAGTTCCCGTCGAAGTCTTGTCAGCTCCAAGCACAGATGAAATGGATGTTGATTGGATTATGATGTATCCCAAGAGCAAGAATCATGGATGACTCCGATACTTGAATATTTACTCAATGGTTCTTTGCCAAAAAGTTCAAAAGAACGACAAAAGCTGATGAGGAAAGCCTCCCGATATATAGTTCAAGATGGTCGTTTGTACAGACGAGGATTTTCAATGACATTACTCCGATGCGTGACAAAGGAAGAAGCAAAGACAATTCTGACTGAAGTACACGGAGGGGAATGTAGGGATCATACAGGTGGTCAAACTTTAGCAAAGAAAATCCTCCGTTATGGATACTTTTGGCCAGAAATTAATCAGGATGCTGCTGACTATTCCCGAAAGTGTGATAAATGCCAGAGATTCGCTAAAATTCCTAGGGCACCTGCCACTGAGGTAACACAAATGGTCAGTCCATGGCCGTTTGCCATCTGGGGAATAGATCTCATTGGGTCTTTGCCGACTGCCAAATCGGGAATTAAATATGCTATCGTTGCTGTTGATTACTTCACTAAATGGGCTGAAGCCGAACCATTGGCTACTATTACCTCTAAGAAAATGATAAGTTTTGTGACTAAAAATATCATTTGCAGGTATGGTATGCCTCAGAAGATAATCACAGACAATGGTACTCAGTTTGAAAGTGAGGGGTTCCAAGATTTTTGCAAACGATTCAAGATCCGAAAAAGCTTCTCAGTAGTGGCTCATCCGCAGGCAAACGGACAAGTGGAAGCAGTAAACAAAATCATCAAATCAACCATCAAAAAGCAGCTGGAAAAAGCAAAAAGTGGTTGGGTCGATATTACCGCTTGCACTATGGGCATACAGAACCACCCATAAAACCGCGACTGGGCATACTCCATTTTCATTGGCATACGGATCAGAAGCAATGATTCCAGTGGAAACTGAAGTCCCCTCACACAGAAGGATCCATTTTGATCAAGATGAGAATGAAAAATTGCAATTGGAAGCACTTGACCTCCTCGATGAAAGAAGAGAAGAGGCTAGGCTTAGAATTGCAGCTCACCAGCAAAGAATAGCCAGGCACTTCAATTCCAAAGTTCATCAGCGCAGCTTTGAAGTTGGAGACTTAGTCCTGAAGAGAATTATGACAGCCATAGGTGTGTTTGGGCCAAACTGGGAAGGGCCAATGTTATAGGCGCGGAACTTCTTGATGGCACATTCAAACTTACAACTGTCGAAGGAGAACCAATCCCAAGAGCTTGGAACAGCAATCATTTGTGTCCATATTTTACTTAAAAGCTTTGCTGAAATGTTGTAAAAGCATTACGAATATATGATTCTTGTATTGAAAGCAATTGTAAAGCAAGTGAATAATGAAAAGCTATAAAGTGGATGTAGGCCCAGCTTTTGGCCGAACCACTATAAATCTTGTGTTCTCTACTATTATAAACTGCTTTGTTTTATTTCGACATATAAAATACGTTAATTGTGTTACTAAAATGTCGATTTAATAATGCAGGCCATAAAAAAAAGCCTACCCATCGCAAGACCAAGCGATCTCCGACATCACCCAGCAAGCAAATGCTAAACCATTCAAAATTTCCATACTCAAATCCTACAAAAGAAGTGCTTCGAACAAAAGTTAGCGATGTGGATGGAAGTGGACCATTTCTAACTATCTGCAAATGTTTGAACAAACAAACAACCAGTTAAATAACCAGTGTCTGCCACCACCAGCTCGCTTAACGATGAAGTATATTTCTTTGGATAAGGAAATTTATTGGCAACTAAATAGGGATGACACTTGCAAAAGATAACGGGGACCGCCGACATGAATAGATGGCAAAGAGACATGGGCGAGCAAGCATCAAACAGCGAAAGACCTCTTCGGAGGCACAAGCCCTCTTCAGAGGCACAACTCTTCGGAGGATAAAGACCTCGAGCGGGCTTAACCAGAAAAAGAGAGATCTTTCTCGATACAAAGTTGCGGACTGATCGGTTGATACACTCCCATGAATCCGTCCAACCGAGAGAAAGAAACTCCAAACTTCCAGGCAAAAGCCCTACTCAGAGGCACACGTTTCACTGAGATTGAAATAAAACTTCCAAGTGTTGAAACGTGAAAAGCCCTCTTCGGAGGCCCATTTCACCACAGTTGAAATGCTAAAAGACCTCGAGCGGGCTAAACCAGAAAAAGGGAGATCTTTCTCGATACAAAGTTGCGGACTGATCGGTCGATACACTCCCGTGAATCCGTCCAACCGAGAGAAAGAAACTCCAAACTTCCAGGCAAAAACCCTACTCAGAGGCACACATTTCACCGTGATCGGTGATACACTCCCGTGAGATGAAATGTGAAAAGCCCTCTCCGGAGGCTCGCTTCCGAGCGAACAGGGAAAAATAAAAGCCTCTCCCAAGGGGCAGAAACAAAAGACCTCTTCCCAGAGGCACAATCACACAAAAAGACCCCTTCCCAAGGGCACAATCAAACAGAAAAACCTCTTCCCAGAGGTGCAATCAAACATAAAGACCTCTTCGGAGGCACACGTTTCACCGAGATTGAAATAAAACTTCCAAGTGTTGAAACGTGGAAAGCCCTCCTCGGAGGCACAACTCTTTGGAGGCACACGTTTCACCAAGATTGAAATAAAACTTCCAAGTGTTGAAACATGAAAAAGCTCTCCTCAGAGGTACAACTTTTCAAAGAAGCATTTCACCAGAAATGCAAAGCAAAGATCAAAAGCCCTCTACCGAGGCGCAATATAAAAAAAAAGAAAGAGAAGAAGCCCTCTTCAAAGGCACACTTTAGCTTTCAAAGGAAGACTGGTTCTTCTATTCTTGAAAATACTCTTCCTCAAAAAGAAGTTAAAGTGCCCTTCAGAGGCCCGCCTTACTACATAGGAGAATTCACTTGGTAAAAATGTGTGAAAGCACAAAAGGAAAAGTGATATCTTCGAAGTATGAAGCGTAGAAACTCATATGGAGTGAGCTGTACTCTATTTTGAGCAGAATAGTATTCCTTCAAGTATGGAATAGTTATTCTCCAGAAAATAAGAGTACAAGTCCCCTCAAAGTATAAAATATTACAACGAGCTTATGGTATAGGGGCAACATGGTATAGCTACATTGGTAAAAATTACGCTCGAACAACATACCACAAGCTCACTGCAATATCATATAAGGAAACTTGTACAAAAATGAATAGTAAATGCATTCTCAAATACAGACAGAAATTTGTACAAACAAAAAGAATCATTTTATTCAATACTGTCAAAATTTTGTATAGGTACAGGTTTCAAAATAAAAAGAAAAAGAAAAGCGGAGGCCAGTACCCGCACAATCTCCGGCCAGTACATGCAAAAAGCGAAAAGTAAAGATAAATCGAAGCAGGACCCCTTACTTCTTCTTGCCACCACCCTTAGAGCCTTCACCTGACCTAATAGGTAGCTTTTCAGGACGGCTTGGGAGAGTCGGGGATGAAGGAGAAAGGGTTATTGCCGGATCAACTTTCGCTTCCTCTTCAGAAACAAGAATGTCTTTCCTTCTCTTCTTGGAAGTGACACGCTTCCTCCTCCTCCTTGAAGAAGACTCACTTCCCGGAGTAACAAGAGCAGATAATTTTATGTTATCAGAAGTGGTTCGCTCCGGAGACTCATTGCCTTCTCCAAGCCCTTCTCCCCCATGTTCTTGAGAAGCAATAGGATCATCTAAGCCATGAAGAGCTTCTATTTGCTCCTCTTGCGACCCGGGTTGAGAGGCGGACGGAGGAATCACCTGTAGAACCGAAGGAGGAATAATTGAAGGAGGGGAAGTTTGAACAATGCTCGATGCTTTCTCTACAGAAGAAAAGAAGTTAAAGTCAGTAAAGAGAGGAGATAAAGGCTCTCTGAGGTTCAGGAAATAGTCAAGAAGCTCATCAAACTCATAAGAAGCAGATGAGCAGTCTACTTGGGTAAGATTAACAGTAGAGTTACCTAGAGAAGTCGGCTTCCTGATATCAACCTCATAAGCCTGTGCTTCGGCGCTCTCTTCGCCTTCATCTCCACCCTGTGTGCTTGTGATCTCAGTGGTAACTTTGGCAGGGGATGGAGAATGAGAACTGGAGCCAATAATGTCGATTTCAGCCGAAGGTGAAGGCTGAATTGGAACAGTTGAAGTAGTTTTTCCTAAACGTTCCCCTTCTGCCATTTCAGCTCTTAATTTTGCAAGTTGTTCTTTTCCCTTGGCGAGAGCGGCGCGAGCGTCGTCATCCAAGTAATGCTCCTTAAGAGCTGATTTGGCATAGCCAGCACCTTTACCGCCAAGCATGTCAAGTGCGGCCTCCCACACTTCAGCCAGAGTAACTTCATATTTGGGGCCTAGAAAGGCGAGACTATCGCGCCCCAAGATGCTGTGCAGGTAGAAGTCAAATAATGTCGAGCTGATGCTGGTCTTCGTTGCCTCATGAGATTCTTCAGCTGAAATTTTACCGGCAACGGCCTCATCGCGCTCTCTTTCGGCTTTGGAGAGTTGAAGCTTAAGCATTTCGATCTCTGCCTCTTGAGAGTCAGTTTTCTTCCGAAGCTCTGCAATATCAGCAACATAGCCCTCATTGATTCTTTTTTGTACTTCGAGCCTGTCTTCGGCGTCTTTTTGGCCGGCATGAGCATCTCTCACTTGTTTCTGAAGCACCTCTTCTTTTTGAGTGTAAGAAGTAGAAGAAGTGGCGAGTTCTTCTTTAAATTTCTCGACCTTCGCCTCAAGCTCTTCATTATAAGTAGTGATGCTCCTCATCTCGGTATCATGCTGACCAAGAACCTTCTGCCATTCAGCTTTGTCATTCTCCATAGTAAGCATGGCCTCGAGATTCGCACGGTTTACCCTTTGAAGCTCGTCAACAAGCTTTTGCCAGTTCGACATCCTTTCAATATCAAGCCTGACGGCATCGAGATTTCGCAGCATGGCAGGCTTGTCAATTGGAACTAAATCGAGATCGAAGCGGACCCCCTTCAAGCACCATTGAGGAAACCGGCTGTGCAAAGTGGCTGGGCCTGGTCCAATTTGAAATTTAGGCCTATTAACTATTGCTTGAATGTCTGTCTTCCCGAGAGCAGGAGAGCCAGAAGGGATGTCGAGTGAAACGGGGGCAGTGGACTTTTTAGGAGTTGTAGATGCATGCTTCTCACCGTAACGGGCACGCTTGCTTGGGTCCTCAACCATATGGCTTTTTCCCCAATCATCATGCGACTTTCTCTTGTGAGAGTCGTCACCTCTCTGGGAAGAATCATGGTGCTCCTCCATTTCTTTTCTCTCATAACGCTCTTCTTGAGCCCTCCTCTCCTGAGCCTTTTGGGCGGCTCTCTCTTCATCAGTTTCTCTGTGAACGGGAAGGTAGCGCCTATAATCATATTGATTACGCCTCCCGTAGCGCTGAAAGTCGTCATAGTAAGAGCCGCTGCGTCCCATCGGAGAATCTGAAATAGAAAAAAACAAGCCTTAAAAGTCTTCAGAGAAAAGAAGCATAACTTTAGAATCTTCAAAGTACAAAGAGTTAGGAGTATAAAAGTGCCGAAAGATTCTAAGTGTGTGTGATGTGCGAACTACGTGCATCAAACTACGAACCACTCTTTGATTGCAGAGTAATCGTGGGGGTAGTAGTTAACGTCAGCTCTTGGGTCGACGGAGCTTGTTGCAAAGAAGAAGTCGCTTCCACTACTAAAGAAGAAACCATAGTAGTGACAGGGTCATCTTTAAAAATCTTCTGTGAGGTGGCAAAGAGGTCGCTCAACCTTCGAAAGTGTCGTCCCCGCTCTGCCTGATAGGGCTTGTTTTCCCGGCTTCTTCGCTAGACTTCTGTGAACGTTGGGGAGATCCCTGAGGCTCTTCTTCCTCAATGACTGGGGCCAGTGCGGATTTTCCAAACGACCTCGCAACATTGACAGTAGTAGAGCACTTCACCGGAGAAGCCTCGGAGGCAGGTTCTTTTGGTATGGGTTCGTTAGAAGAAACTGGGGCATCTAATGCTTTAGGTGGGGAGTCTGGAACCTCATGGGGGTGTGTGGAGCGAGAAGGGTGAAGAAGTCCGAACTGGTAATGGAATTCGTTGTTCAACAAAAATTTCATATCCCGCTCTTCAACGATACAACTACGAGGCTCTCCAGAGTTGGCTTGTGGTTGGGATCTCTAGAAGGAGGGGGAAGCGCTGAAATGAAAAAATGAAGTTAACACTTGGCAATTCGGACTTCACAAAACTCAAAGTATAGAAGAGGTAGAGGTAGATGATCTTACTTCCTTCCCTTCACACAGCATAAAACCCCGGGGGGCAGCGGACAAAGAAGAATTGAGTTAAGAACCCATGGGCAGTGTCAGGGAGGCCAACGATCAATTTACGATTTCGGGCGCTTCTCACGACGGTGATAGAAGGATGATCCTTAGTCCTAGTAAAGGAGCTTAGGAAGCAAATCTCATCAAAGATTGGAAGTCGTTCAAATGTTCTCTTAAATAGCATGCACAACCCCATCAGAATGGCATAGCCATTGGGGTGTAGCTGGAATGGGGAGATAGCTAGTCGACGAAGAAGATTCTTGAGAAAGTTATTGAAAGGGGGAATGGCCCCGCTTAGGCACATTTGCCAGTTAACCGCTACAAAGCCAGTAGGCGCCACATCAGCAGTGTCACTTTTCTCAGGAAGAATGGCATCTGCTTTAGCAATGCCAAACTGACCACACAACTGACGAAAAGCTTTGTACGATAAGGTGGTAGGGCTCTTTCTGGAGGATTGACTAATGGAGCTGGAATAAGAGTGGCCTCTCCAGCCTGGGCTGTTATATCTTCTTGCTAAGAAGTCATTCTACACAAGCAATTGAATATTCAAATATGAAGGTGCACGTTTCCTAAAATGTGTGAAGTGTTGTGTAAAATCAACAAAGCAATAAGCGAATAAAACTGGAATGAAAACTAGCAAGCATTTGTCAGTTATGAAGTCCAGGGTTTGTTGTTTTAAAATATGAAAGAGAAATGTAGATGCAAACAAATCAGTTCAAGATAGCAATGCTTTGCATTAATATTTCACTTTAGTTGATTGGTTCACAGCATTTCATACAGTATGTTTAAGTTGATTACTCTATGTTGACTAATCTGTCATTTGATATGGGAAGTCAGTGACAGTATATTCGTCTCAATTTTCTGTAAATAATGTATTGAACAAATTGTTAGTTAACACAAGTCAAAAGTTATCTGCGAAAGAATGCAACAAAGTTCAAACAAAGCTTAAAAGTACAAGTGCTAACTCGCCAATGACTTAAGAATTTTTTTTTCTACGGGTTAGGTTGAGTCGTTGGTTCTCTGGCTAACTCGTCCGCGACCTAAGTCATTAAGTTAAGTTAGGTCGTGTCAATCTTGAGTTGTTGGAACTTTAAGTCGGCTGCGCTCTAAGTAGTAAGTCGTGGAAGATAAAGGAAACTTCAATGCAAAGCAACGAGAAACTCTCAAGTCCTAACTCGGCCACGACTCTTGGCTTATGTCGTAAGGTATGTTAAGACGGTTCATAATTAAGCCGCTAAAGTTGCTGGATCATGCAGAGGTGCCAAATTATACCTAAGGCGATATTCCACTCTCTTTAGCAAACATACCCTCTTACTCCTAACCCGTTAACCATTTAACTCCTAATCCGTTAACCCAATAACCTCACAATGAATAACCCTAGTTCTATCACACTACTAGGTCGCCTCAAATCATGAATCATTGCAAGATAGACCGAATCGCCTGCCTTAAGTCCATCAGTATAACAGTATTCGCGAAGGTCAAGGGGGAAAATCGGAGACAAAGATCGACGATGATCGGCAATTGGAAAAGAGGCAAAATCTCTTATGCGGTGTGACAATGAGGATTGTAGGAACTTGATTGGTGGCGAGGTAAACTGATTGGATCTGTTTTTGGAAGCTTCAAAGGTCAATAATGGCGGAGGTAAACACGGAAACAAGTAGGTGAAGAAGAAGCGACCTAAGCCGTTTATATCTCAAGGCAGAGGAATTTGAACCGGCACACGAGTTAAGATAAGTCGAAGCACACGACCTACGACCTAGGCGTGTACTTCGAGGGGCAAATGTTAACCCTCAATTTCCTACGACTCAAAAACTGCACGAATCAAACAAATTACGTGACTTAACAAGTCAAGGATTGGCTGATTTAAAGGAGTCAACGACTTAAGGAAGTGGACGGTCAATGACTCAAGTTATGGACGACCTAACGGTTTAGCGAGTTGAAGGACTTGGTGACTTACGACATAAAGAAATCTGTGACTTAACGGTTTAAAAGAGAAGGGATGCTTCACGACCTAAGGCATCCATGACTTAAGGTTTCTACGACTTAAGGAAGCCCACGACTCAAGGACAGGATGACTTAACGGTTCAAGAGAGAACACGACTTAAGAAGGAAATGAGTTAACGACTTAAAGCTATCTGCGACTTACTACCTAGCATGTGTCATGAGCGACTTAAGCAAATGAGGCGCTGCTCCTTACTTAACACAGTGACCTCTTAACTCGTACACGATTCAGTACTTGGGTTATTATCTGAAGGGAACAAGCTTATCAGTTAACTCGTACATGACTCACGACCTAGCTTGATTCGTCCATGACCTAAAGCTACTGGGTGCAGGTTCAATGCCGCATCAAGAGGACCAGTTGACTCATTTGCGACTTAGATGTTGACTCGTGGGCGACTTAAGACTTGTACAAATGAACTTTTGTGAGACCATGGGGCTGGGCCAGATAAGTCGACCACGACCTACCATAAGTCAATGACGACTTACAACCCAAGAGGAAAATTTCCCTATAAATACCAACCCACCTCAAGCATGAAGGGGGATTTTTTTTGGCCGATCTCTTTAAGCGCCGATACTCTGTTGAATTCTCGACTCACTCGACACTTCAAGTACGAAAGGCATCTCAACTAAGTTCGAGAGGAAATCTAACGCAATCTACATGGATTCAAAGAATTCTTCTGCATCAAAGTTTAAGTTGTTTGTCTCATCAGAATTGTAATTGAAGATTGTTGTGAAGTTGTAATCGATTCAGTAATAAAGAGAATTAAAGTGGACATAGGCTTACCCTAAGCCGAACCACTATAAAAGTTGTTGTCTTTTCTGCTTTCTATGTGACTTTTCTACTTTTTTTAGTTCCCGTGTTCACGGGTGGTGCTTTCGCTCAATTTCAATCTACACCAGGGTGTTAGCGTCTGATTTTTACGTTAACAAAGATTAATCATCTTTAAACAACATTAGTAAAATAATAACTTTAAATAATCAATAATAAAATAATATTTAAACAATTTATAATAATAAAATAATAAACTTTAAGACAAGTTAACATAATATAATAATTGAATTAATAATTAATTACCTTTAAAATCTTATTGATATAATAATAACTAAATTTAAAACAATATTATTATAATAATATATGAACTTTAAAATAATAATATTATAATAATATATTAACTTGTAAATAGTATTATCTAAATAAATTGTAATTAATGGCTTTAAATATAAAAAAGTCAACTCTAAATAATAAATAATTTTAAAATCAAATTATTATAAATAACTCTAAATATAATATAACTTAATAATTAAACAATATTTGAAATATAAATTAGTTAATTTTAAACATTGTTGATAAAATAATTATTGTATAAAACTCTTTGCTAAAATAATAATTTTATAAACCTTTTTTAATTGTTTAAAATTCAAAGCTGATTTAAATCCATAAATTTAAGAATTTCGAAAGAGGCTTAGCAATCACAATGCTACTTAAACAAGCTACCATATCATTCGATTTTACTTTTCAAGTTAATAACTGGCATTTACATAATCATTGTCTATGTAAATAAATTCGACAATTGACCACCACTAATTAACACATCACTTATTCAAATTGGCACATCAATTAATGACATATAATTAAATGTTCAAATCTATAAAATAGCAGAATGAGGATTTACTCTACTATTTAAATGAAAAATTAATTTAATTAGCGGAATAGTATTTTATTATGCTAAATTGGTGTCCAAAATACTTTATTCAATTTACTTTAACAATACAGTGTTATTTGGCCAAATAGGTAACACTCATGTAATTAATTAAACTACGTTATTATCCAAATTAACGTAATTATTACTAGTCCGTATTTGTTTTCCATTAAATTATACTAGACAAAACTAAGATAAGTTATATCAAAGCGTGACGTTTGTCAATACAAATCCAATGCTAAAATCCATGGGTTAATCGGATTTTAAACGAGTGAGATAACATATATTAAAATAACAAAAATTATTTATATAATTTTACATAACTAAACTATTAATATTTCCTCAACCCACACGGTTAATAGGCTAGCCCATCACCGAGCAAACCCACTTCTTTTCCATCCCCTTCCCCTTCCTTCACTCATCATTACAAACTTGCCATATACATGCACGGTTGTGCACATACACAACATCCCCACCACCCAAAATGACAAACTAACTCCACCATCACATTACTCTCCACACGAGCATCACATTCCTCAACCTTCCTGTGAACCCGGCCCATCCCCTCAACATCCGACTTAACAGCTACACTACGTGACAAACAAATGTTGCGATCATAAATCCAAAATGGTACTCTATGAAACTCATCTACCCAGTGCCCAACACAACGAGAAACACAACCACAACCTTCGATCGAGCTAAAATGGCCTCTAACGACCACGCACCAAACCCTAGTTCTCCACCATTGTTAATACTGTCACCAAACACCACCAAACTCTCAATAAAAATCCTATGACTCGCCCTCACTCTAATGATGCTAATGAGATCGATCAATTCTTTCCGAATCAAGAGAAATCGATTATTAAAGATTAGAACAAAAATTTCCCTCTTTCAGATAATTGTCGATTTCTCAGTTGTTACTCAATGAAATTTGGAGCGATGATTTTCTAAAAATACTAGAGGCCGATACGAACAACTTTCATGTTGGGAGATTTAGCAAAAAATGAGTGGAATGAGAGTTCATGGTTTTTGAAATTGAAATGGAGTTCGTTTTCATGACTAGGGAAACAAAAGTGCAGAAGAAGAAGTCTTGCCTTGCCTGTGCGTTAACGTGTGTGTGAGTGTGTGTATTCTGGGACGTTGTAGAGGGCAGCAGACAAGGGGACAAAAGGGATAATGGTAGGGGAGAGGATAGGAGCTAAGTGTTTTTGAGTTGATTTGTGAAGAGATAAAGCGGGAGCTAATATGTATATGGGTGCATGTGTATGTATTAAGTATAGGTGTTCGCTATGAAACACAATGTTAGCTATGAGTCGCGAACGCGAAAAATAAAAATTTGATCGTACACAACAATATAAAACCATTACAAAATAATAATAAAATGGACAAGTTAACTTATCCTATAAAGTTTCAAAAACACCAACGTTTGACGTTAAAATACGTCAAATGAAAATTCACTTATTTTCCAAGTTAATAATTACGAAAAATTTCTATATATTAAATTAAAAACATGCCATCAAAAATCGGATAATTATTTGAAACATAGATATTATTATAAAAACCCTAAATCGAATATTTAAAACTAACTAAATATTCCAAAAATCAAAGTGATAAAATTCCGGGATGTTAATTTAAATATTAATTTATATTATGTAAAATATGGAGTTTTTATATAATGTTTAATAAGTATAATATTTTCGGTTGGAACAAAATATTTTATATATTAATTTTAATTAATATTTTATCAGTTAATCATATAAATAATTATATAAATACATATTCTGTTATAAATTATGCTTTATATTTTGTATGATTAGATTAATACATATTATACTTTCGGCTAAGAACGCACTTTTATATATTTTTATATATTTAGATATAAATCAAAAATTAGTTTTTGAAATTGTTTTAAACTAAAAATTGTATAATAATTTTTCAAATTATAAATTGTCGTTTAAATTTCATTGGAAACTTAAAGTTTAGATTTATTTTCATAAAATATTTTTTATTAATTCATTAATTTTTGAACAGTTTTTATTATAGCATACATATTTTAAAATTTGAAATTTATAGAAAACCAGAGCCATGCACATGACCAAATAGTTATATATTTAATATAAATTATTTTGTGTTTTTAATTTTATTAATATTTATTTATTTATTACTAGACACACACACATACATATATATAAGTATTTAAACATACATGCACACATACTTATACATAATGTATGTATGTATGTGTGTGTGTGTATGATAATAACTCTCTTATTGAGAGGAACTCACTTGTAGAAAGGAATTCTCTTGTAGAGTGGAACTCACTTATAGAGAGGAACTCTATAATATTGGTAAGAGAGATGGGACAATCTATTCAATTTGTATTATATTTCAAACGAAGTTTAGAGGAAATATATCTACAACCAAGGTAATTGATACAGATGTTGGTTGAATTCGATAAAAAAACATTTATCCGCCATGTCTCATTTTTCTCACTTTTCACAAGATCATTGCTTTTCATCATTCGCATTCAAAGTTGAATCTAGATCTAAAATAAAATGAATGCAAAAGCACAACTTTAAATTGCACTAGGTTGGTTCTACTGATACAGTTTGCGTTCCGTAATGAAAGGCGATGCCAAGGTGTTATGGGGCTAAGCCTATCATCGACAGCTCTAATCAATAAAGTTTGGTGTCCAAGTAGTGTCGATTCTAAGATGAGTTCTGGATATCTTCCATTATTATTATCGAAAGTAATATAGTAGATCTGAGTGTCAATATAGACATGGATTAGGGAATGGATCCGAGATTTAGGTTATGCCATGCAAGCCGGCGAACATGACAAGGATAGACATCCAATGTCGAAATAGAAAACCACGAACCCCGGTTATTCATCCTGACCTTAGTTTAGATTTGGGACTTAGAGACGCAGACTAACATTAGCGATAGATAGAGAAGAACGATTGAAATTAGGCTCCATAAGCCTCTGCCATCAAAGTGTCAATCGATCGTCCATAATCCGAGCATGGAGGAAGAAGATGGTTGTAAAATTCTGCTTTGAGAAGAAAATAATCACGTGAGTTGACATGTGAGAAGCGGTTTCAACATGAAGTAGTTTTACAGAGATGATATTGAGCGGCTACCTCTACTCTAAAACAATGAAGGCTCATATGGGCTTATAGACATTGAAGGAAAAACCACTTTTTTCTCTTTGTGAGCTAACTGGGCCTACATGGAAGAAATTATTTCAAACTACTACAACGTTGGTGGCATAAGTTCTACTAGTAGTTAGATTTGCATGAGGATATGCACTTATTTATTGTAAGTCATTTATTGAATATGTGTAGTTATTAGTTTAATTGCTTGACGTCATTTTATGTATAAGTAGATTAATATGCCACAATACTAGTTGAGTAGTATGTAGTGTAATGTGTATTGTACTATATTTTTTAGAAGCAAAAAGGAATCTATTTTAAATATATATATATATATATATATATATATATATATATGTGTGTGTATATGTGTATATATATATGTGTGTGTGTATATGTGTGTGTGTGTGTATATATATGTATATATGTGTGTGTATATATATATATGTATATATATGTATGTTGAAAGAATAGCATTTAGACAAGTACCGCTTTCGACCTTACAAAAAATATATTATATTTATATATTTGTAAATGACGTAAATATATTACATAGTTATATATTATTACTATTTCATACTTGTGTCATATACATATTTATACAAAATTAATAATTTTTTTTAATAGTTTATATATATATGTAATATTTTATATTTATAAGTATATGTATATAAACATACATTTGCACAATATATTTGTATATTGAATGAGCTGACATGTCCCATTGCGATGTAAACCCTAGCATTTATACATGGGAGTGTTACGTACAGATTGATATGTTACGTGTATACGATACATAAATATATATAATATAACATAAATTTAAGAATGTTATATCGTTTTATAAATTCATATAAGATAAAGATTTTATTTAAAGGATATTTAGAAATTTTCTAAATAAATAGGACTCCGTAGGCCCAATAAAGATCATATATGGTAAAAAAAATTATAATTCACCCATAACTTCCATTGTGGGCTGGCATAGTTCCAACAATGGCATCAAAGTCTAATAACCTATGTGGTCTAAATTAGTCATGCTTGGGTTAACAGTTAAGCTCACAGCCCAGACAGTAGGGTGTCTAGAAAGGTAGTGTCTAGGATTGAGTTTGAATAATCCAACACGCGCCCTACCTAACTACTAGCCTACCCGGACAAATATGTGAGCCCAAAGGTTATCTCTAATAGAAAATACTTAAATTTTTAATTAGGCCTTGAGCTAATTTTCAAAATTATTTGAAGATTTGAAAAGATATAAGACTTTAAATTTAATAGTTAAATTTAAAATAAAATATGTGCATATTATAAAATTTATAATATATTAAGATTTTTCAAAAATTTTGAAAAATAATATAAATTAATTTAAAATTTTAAAAATTTATGAATAAGATTAATAAAGTAAATAAATCAAATAAGTTAATTAATTAATAAATGTATACATGTATTATATATTATGATATATGTTACATTTTTTTAAAATGTTTAAAATAACATAAGAATACATGTATGTATAAGAAATGAATTTTGAAATTAATATAATTTAATTAAATAAATAAATTAAAGTATAATTAATTAAATAATATACACATGTATATGTTATATTATAAAGGTTATAATATATAATAAATATTCGCTATTAATATTTTATAAAGATAATATAATATTAATTAAAATGTGAATTAATTAAAATTAATTAATTAATATTTGATTAATTTAATATTATACATAAACTAATTATATAAGCGATATAAAATATAAAAGTTATATAAGAATGTATAAATTAAAGGTAGAACATTAACAAACCCCAACTAGACTTAAAGAATAAATACATACGTAAATGTACGTATTCCATGATTTCCGATGTGTCCAACAGTTGTAGCATGAGAATAATTCATGTACTTTACTTACGCCATCGCGACATGGTAAATACAAGTGAATAATTTTGTTTCGATTTGTTGAGCAAACTAAAGGTCAAAATGAAAATAGGACAAAGTACCTAGGGTTAGTAATTGTATACGATATAACCAATAAGGGGTTGTCCATCATTCGTGGAGCTATGACTTGCTGAGCAACCTTAAAGTCAAAATTCCAAGATGGACGAGAGCCAACGCCCACTAGTGAAGTCTAAAGACATCTATGTTTTGACTTATAGTGTGGCGAAACGTAAAAGGCCAGTGAGAGCTTATTAGTAAAATGAAACATAAAGTTTAATCTCACTAATATTATAAGAACATCTACTATGATTTTCCCTAATAATATACCACTTAAACTTGTAGAAATAATAACTCCAAACTATTTTTTGAAGATGACGAGCTCACTGGATAAAACTATACCGACTGGCAAAGAGCAATTAAAATAGCATTAACTTACGAGCGCTTATTGTCAGCTATTACATGCAGATCCAAAGAATAACACGTTGATGATGTAGACCCCAACCTACACTTGCTTATAAAAATGAGTGTCAGACCCAAATATCGTCCAAGTTTTTGTGCTGTCTACGTTAGATAAGCCATTGTAGAGGCATGACGAAAATATGTCTATCCATGAGATTTTTGATAGTTGCAAGGCCCTATTTGGTAAACAATCATGTTATGTGATTTGAACTTAAAAAGAAGCCGTTCAATACCAAAATGACCACATGACATATAGTGGACGATTATGTGTTGGTGATGAAGAGCTATATTGATAGACTTTTGTAGTTGGATGTACAAATAAGCAATGAATTGAAAGTTGATTTGATCCTTGATTCTCTTACTCCCTAGTATGAACTGTTCATATTGGATTATAATATGAATCAGTTAAATATGAATCTCATGGAGCTCCTCAATATATTGAGGTCGGCCAAGTCTACATTAAAGGATCAAGGGGCTGTACTTTTTGTCAAGGGTAGTGCATCATCTTCGAAAAGTTCGAAGATGTGGAGAAGAGAAGGTAAGAAACAGAAAAGTAGGAAGATTGATGACAAGGATGAGTGTCACCACTATAACAAGAAAGATCATTGGAAAAGGAATTGTTTAAACTACTTGAAGCTTGTTAGGGAAAAGAAGTAGAGTGATTCTTCGACTCCACTAGGTACATTTATGATTCAATTTTTTTTTGTAGTCAATAGAATGTATTAGATCTTAGATACTAGATCCAGTACTCATATATGTAATTCGTTATAGGGGCTTAGGAAGTGGCACCGCATGGCAAGAGGAGAGACGAGACTCGAAGTTACCGATAGATCTATGGTAGATGCAATGGAAGTAGGATATTATCATTTAAAATTGCATAATGGATTAACATTAGTATTAAATAATTGTTTGCAAATGACTTTATTTACGGGACTATTTATGTTTATAGATTGTTTGAGAATGGATATATGTTTCATTGTCCAAATAATGTTACAAAGATTAGTTTAGATGGAAATAAAGTCTGCTGGTATTCTTGAAAATAGTATGTATACAATTAATACTAATTATGTGTGTTCTAAGCATAATTCTTCTAATAATACAAATGATTGTTACATTTGGCATTGTAGACTAGGTCATTTTAGTGAGAAATGACTGCAAAATTGAAGACCAAAGGTTTTCTCCCATCACTTGATTGTGAATCATTTGATGCATGTGAGTCATGTTACTAAGGTAAAATGACCAAACACACCTTCAGTGGGAGAAATGAATGAGTTGATGAACTTTTCGGGTTAGTATATACTGATGTATATGACCCGATGCCTATAACTACCAAATATAATAGTTCTTATTTTGTTATCTTCACTGATGATTTCTCGAGACTAGGATAAGTGTATCTTATCTAGAACAAATCTGATGTATATGAGAAATTTTTTGAGTTTAAAAATGTAGTAGAAACCCAACAGGTCACAAGGTTAAAATTCTTTGATTAGCTAAAGGAGGTGAGTATATTAGACAAGATTTCCAACAACACTTAGTGCGATTATCTCTCAGGTTACTCCACTGTATACTTTGCAACACAACGGTGTGTCGAAGCGAAGGAATCCAACCTTATTAGGTATGGTTCATTTCACAATGAGTAAGACTGAGTTACCTCTATCCTATTGGTGATGTACGCTAGAAATTACCGCGCATATGTTGCACTTATTACCCATTATATCTATGCCTAAAACACCATATGAGATACGATATGGTAAGAAACCCCAAATCAAATATTTGAAAGTGCGAGGTTATCCGACATACATTAAGAATGTTGACTCGAATAAACTAGAGGCAAGATCAGTATTGCGTGAATTTATAAGATATCCTAAAATCTTATTGGGATATATATTCTACAATGCCAAGGAACAAATGGTTATTATTTCTCAACATGCTGACTTTTTAGAAAAGGACTTTTTGTCAAAGGAAATTAAAAGTGAGGATACAGACTTGGATGAGATCCAAAAAATTAACACTACGATCGAACCAGTGGGAGAATCGATTTCATCCGTATACGAAAACATGCAACCTATTAGAATGTCTAGTAGGGAATCTAACGCACCAGAAAGATACTATTGGTTTTTTATAGATGACGAGAAGAAGGACTGTGTCTTAGACGATGACACTCCTTTGTCTTCTAACAAGCATTACAGAGTAAATACTTTGTACTTTAGTCTGTAGCAATCAAATCTGAGATGGATTTCATGTACGAAAAAAAGGTTTGGACTTCGACGGGCATAACCAAAGGGACAAAACCTATCAGCTGCAAATGGATTTTTATGAAAAAGCTAAATGTACATGGAGAAGTAGAGGTTTACAAAGCTAGGCTAGTTGTGAAAGGATTTCATCAAATTCAAGGTGTTGATTATGACAAGACTTTTCTACATATGGCCATGCTTAAGTTCATTCGGATTATGCTATCATTGCTATATTGTATGACTATATAATATGGTAAATGGTTGTACAGGCAACATTTCAAAATGTTGATTTAGAAGAAACTGTTTATATGTCGCAGTCCGAGGGTTTTATGACCAGTGGAAGTAAGGACAAAGCTTGCAAGCTATTAAAGTCCATTTATGGACTTAACTAAGCTTTGTGGTTTTGGAACAGAAGTTTTGATAAAGTAATCAAGCGGTTTGGTTTTTATCAGAACATAGAGGAAGTGCACATACACAGAAAGGAATATGGCAAGGCTATCATATTCTTAGTGCTCTATGTCGATGATCTATTATTGATTGCAATGACACTTCGTTGTTGCAATCAGTGAAAGATTGACTTTCCAAGAACTTTTTCATGGAAGATTTGGAAGAAGCAGCCTATATACTTAGTATAAAGATCTATAGAGATAGATATGAGAGTCTATTGGGATTGTCCTAGGCGTAGTACGTACATACAATACTAGAAAGGTTCAGTACGGGGAATTCCAAGCATGGAAACCTTCCAACACAGTCTGAGATCGTCCTTTCTAAAATGGAATGCTTCTCATACCGACGAGAAGAAAGTGCGTATGAAGAGAATCCCCTATGCTTTAGCCATAGGATCCATAATGTACACTATGATATTTACTAGATCAGATGTGGCATACACTTTAAGATGTGCAAGCCAATATCAGTCTTATCATGGAGAAAAACATTGTATGGTCGTAGAATGTATATTGAAGTATTTAAGAAATACACCAAACTTATTCCTTATATATAGGAATGGAGACCTCCTTATGAAGGGGGTATATAGATTCAACCTTTCAAAGTGTTCTAAATGGTTGTAAATTTGTAACAAACCGGGCTTTCGATCCTCAAAAATAGACACTAATACGTCCACATATTACATGCCGAGTATTCAAGTGCCCAAAAATACTGATCATTAGGGGAAAGAAAAAAAGATAGAAGTTACTAGAACTAAGAACAAACACAAAATTTTACAACGCAACTGAATAACATATATTAATCAACATAATATTCACAAAGTCATTTACAAAATGATACATCAGAGTCATACTAATGCAATTCCTAATTTGGGACAGTTATAACAGCCTGTCCTTATATACAGATATAGAGGACATAATATACAACAGAACTAGATGATAACTATTTATTGATTAAGCCTCTCCTTAAACAAATGCATCCATAGAAACCTAAACTACTTGTTTGCTCATAAAATTTTGAGCATCCAAGATTATAGAAAAAGAAAATATAACTATGGGTTAGATATGGTCTGGTGTGAGCAAACTCAAAGTAACTGAATTATTTCTTTTAAAACTCTTTTTAAAATCAAAGGTATCTCGTAAGACCACGTCGCACATAAACACGGACGGGTTTTTACATTACGGTAACTAAAACATTTTTATAGAAATTCAGTGATAGTACAATAATGTCTATGGGTTCAAAGTAAAGATATTAAAATAGTTGGAATGCTTGCATCTCATGTTACAACTATAGCTCTGTTATCCCGCCTTTTGGTCAAGGCCGGGATATCAATAGACTGGCTTGAAAGGATGGATATCAGGATTGGAGATCGATTGGAAACATGGCTATGATCGATGTCGTTAAAATTTGGCCGAGCTCTAATCAAGGCGAGATCGATTAGGAATGATGAACGAGGCCAGGAGAGGCTATGTTTCAAATTTCAGGTCAATCGAAGTTCGTATGCTCGAGATATGGATGGGTTAAGATTCATGAAAACTAGTTCGTATCGATACTATTCATAGCGATCAACATGCAGTATTTCAAATCGATACTATTCATATCGATCAATATGAATTCGAATCGATGATGTTCGTATCTATAAGGATGGAGACGGAGGCATACTTTGAATCGAAGGCAGAGTTCGTATCGGTCTTGTTCGTATCGATCCACAAAAACATCCTGATTGATACGAACAAGGAAGCAGCCGATGAATAAGAAGAGCATGGACGCGAATAAGGGCAGCTGATGGATACGAACAAGTAGATGACTTGGTTGAACTGCATGAAAGGTGAATCTTTCTGGATCTTTGTGATACATCATCGATGCAAACTGTATCGATTCGAAGAGAGGAGAGTGTGGAGACGAAGTCATGGAACGCACGCGACAGCCAACCGATGAACACGAACTTGCACCGATCATATTTTACGATCTACAAGTCCAAATGCCACCAAATTTGCGTAGGAGCTTGAGTACAACCTAAAGAATGTTCATGATCGATCTCGACTCAATTGGGCAAGATCTTGATCGATATGAAATTCATTTGTATCGATCATGGATCGAGTCCGAATTACCTGGGATCGATCGTGTGGGCCCACTCACTTGCTAGAAGGGGTCTCTGGAGATCTAAGCGAAATATTTGCAACCTACGTCTATAAATAGCATCCCGAAGCCTACAGAAAAGGGACTTTTGATTCGACGACATCCAGACTCTGCCAAAATCACCATTGTACTCAAACTTCAAAGTTGTACTACTGCTGTAATCCGCTGTAACTAGCGAGCAAAGTCAGTAAAAGATTATATTTTGAAGTGGATGTAGGCCGGAGATAGCCGAACAACTATATATCTTATGTCTCTGTCCACTTCTTTCTATTTTAATTTTGTTATTCTTCATTTTTATCCTCTACATTATTTAGATCTATAATCTGTAATCATATACTGCTGATCTGTGTTCATACACTGGTGCTTTTGCGGTATTTGGGGTTTGTGACCAATTTTGGTGCAAACACTTTGGTACTTTTGCTGAGATGGACTTGCACCCGCTATACCGGATTTGGAGTTCAGATTTGAAAGGCTAAAAGATCAGATCTAAAGGAACCTTGACAAAGCAATCAATAAGGAGGCAAAGAGCAGAGAGAAACTAACATGAAGGAAACCGGGAAGCATCTTTAGGGGCTAATCAGCCTTCGGTCTTCATTACCAGAGACGAAATGGAGATGATGATGGGAACTATGCATGAAGAGTTTCTGAAAAGATAGGAGGAAATGATGCAGAACCTCCTCAGACTGTTTGGACAGGCAGGGACAGCTGGAGTTGCTAGTGTTCAGATCCATGGAGCTGGAACAGAAGGACCCAATAGGCAATCAGACAAAGCAGCTCAGCAGAGAGCAGACCCTAATCAGCACGCGACGGTTAATCAGGATGGATCCATACATGGGGGCACACCACCCGGTAATGATGGACCAATCCATGGAGGAATTCCAGGTGACACCACACAACAAGATGTTGGAAGGAAAGCAAGAGCTCATGATGAAGAGTATGTACCAGAATTACCTCAAGGACTCGGGCGCAACCTTTGATGGACAACGCTGGATTAGCTTAGATTATCAGGCGAACTATGCGTGGAGGTTTAGCAAATAGAGATCTGAAAGGAGTAAATAGGAGCCCGTTTATCCATGAAATCAGAATGGCCTGGAACCCACCAGAGTTCAAGCTACCTACTCTAGAGGTCTATAATGGCAAGGCTAATCCCACTGATCACTTGATGAGGTACACAGGACATATGGAAGTTCTGGGGGCATCGGAAGAAGTGATGGCCTAATGTTTCCCTTTGTACTTGACGAATATAGCTGCTATGTGGTTCAGACAGTTGGAAGAGGGATTTATCAGGACATGGACAGAATTGGTGGACAGGTTTCTGAAGTAGTTTCGGGTTCATATCAAAAGGCCAAAGAATGTAATGATGCTAACATCGATGAAATAAAGGACAGAATAATCGCTCAAAGCTTTCTTAACTCAGTTTAATGCAGCGGTTGCTTCTGTGGATCGACCGGACCTATCAATGGTTTTAATGGCAGCAGTGCCAGGATTCAGAGATAATTCGGATTTCAAAGTGTCACGGATACGGGACCCACCAATGTATCTCGGGGAATTCTTTCATGAAGCTGAGAGATTCGTTCGACAGGAGGATGCATGTTGAGATATGAAATTGAAGGAATTGAACGCCGTCGAGGATGGAGAACCATTTGGTGGAAGCTTGGGTAAAGATAAAGGAAAGAGGAAGTTGGATGACGAATCAGGAAAAGCTAGGAAGCGGTGGAGAGAGCCGAAATTCTCCACTTACGCGGGATTGAACGAGACGTTAAAACTGATATTCATGAAGACTCGGGATCGCCTTCCCTACCGAAGGCCTGCAAGGAGAGAGCCATAAGAGCATGAAAAAGGCATCAGGAAGGCACTGTCTCTTTCACGATTTGGATGGACATGATACCAACAGATGCAGGCATCTAAAGGACATAATTAAGGAGCATATAAGAAGTGGCCGGTTGGAGTAATATATCGGAGCTCGAAATGCGATGGTGGAACAGAAGCATCCACTGTCTACCTCAAACAGCGATAGCGCGGGGCCCAGGAATGATGGTAGATTGGTTATCAACTGACAAGGATGATATGGAATAAGAAGCAAACTCTAGGCAAACAGCCAAGTCACTTACTCGTGTACGGGGACGGAGATGACCCCTAGGCATGCTCTAAGATGATGATAAACTGCGATGCTATGGTATATTATGTTTGTTTTTTTTGGTTTGGACACTTGCTTTTTCTGGTTTGGTTCTCGAGTTTAGTTTGAAATCCAGATTTTTTTGTTTTCTGGTTTGGACTTTTGTTTTGGATGATTGTTTTCTGATTTGGATATTGGTTAGGATTTCTGGTATGGATTTTTGGTTTTCTGATTTGATCTGGATTTTGGATTGGATTTTTATCGGGTTTTTGGTAAATGGTCATTGGGTATAGATTTGGCCTAGCAAGGGATAAGTCTCTTCGTACGAACTAGGCGAATTGGCTTATTCAAGTCGTCGAATATGAACTATGCTTGATAAGGGTCCGGAGAAACCAGGATTCGACGTAGGACTTAGGCCCTATATTACCGGTTACTATTTTACGTCGTCGAGTATGGTCTATACTCGGCAAGGGTCTGGAGCGACATGATTCAACTTAAGACTTAAGCCATGGCATTACTCAACGTTCAGGGACACTAGACCATGGTCACTAAGGCATTTCTTAGTACAGGATGTCGGATGTGGATTGTGCTTGACAAGAACCCGGAGAGGTTATGAATACAGATATCGGCTATGGATAGCTAAGAACTTGGATAACGACCCGGAGAGGTCCTGAATTCGGTTATTGGATAAGGATGGGTTAGGACTCGGTTGTCAGTTAAGATGGATATGGAATTGGTTAAGGATTTGGTTACTGGATTTGGAATCGAACATCGACTCGGGGTAGTCAAGAACGTGGCACTCGGATAGGATGGCTTAGTAATGGATTGGATTGTGAATCAGATGATATGGCTATGGATAGAAAATGGAAATCGGATATCGGGATCAGAGCTTTTCAAAACATACCTTCTTACCACAAGGCATGTTTTGGGGGGTAAATGTTATCCCGCCTTTTTGTCAAGGCCGGGATATTAATAGATTGGCTGGAAAGGATGGATATCAGGATTGGAGATCGACTGGAAACAAGGCTATGATCGATGTCATCAGAATTTGGCCGAGCTCCAATCAATGTGAGATCGATTGGGAATGATGAACGAGGCTAGTATAGGCTACATTTCAAATTTCAGGTCAATCGAAGTTTGTACGCTCGAGATATGGATGGGTTAAGATTCGTGAAAACTGGTTCGTATCGATACTGTTCGTATCGATCAACATGCAGTATTTCGAATCGATACTGTTTGTATCGATCAACTTGAATTCGAATCGATGATATTCGTATCTATAAGGATGGAGATGGAGGCATACTTCGAATCAAAGGAAGAGTTCATATCGGTCTTGTTCGTATCGATCCATAACAACAGCCCGATCGATACAAACGAGGAAGCAGCCGATGGATACTAAGAGCATGGACGCGAACACAGGTAGCTGATGGCTACAAACAAGTGGATGACTTGGTCGAACGGAACGAAAGGTGGATCTTTATGAATCTTCATGACACATCATCGATGTGAACTATATCGATTCGATTCGAAGAGAGGAGAGTGTGGAGACGAAGTCATGGAAACGAACGCGACAACCAACCAATGAATACGAACTTGCATCGATCATATCTCACGATCTAGAAGTCCAAATGCTATCAAATTTTCATAGGAGCTTGCGTACAACCTAAAGAATGTTCGTGATCGATCTCAACTCGATTGGGCAAGATCTTGATCGATATTAAATTCGTTCATATCGATCACGGATCGAGTCAGAATTACCTGGGATCGATCGCGTGCGCCCACTCACGTGCCAGAAGAGGTCTCCTAAGATCTGAGCAAGATATTTTCAGCCTATGCCTATAAATAGCATCCCATAGCCTATAGGAAAAGAACTTTTGATTCGGCGATGTCCAGACTCTGCCAAAATCACCATTGTACTCAAACTTCAATGTTGTACTCGAAAATTACTGTTGTAATCCGCTGTAACCAGCGAGCAAAGTCAATAAAAGATTATCTTTTGAGGTGGACGTAGGCCGAATATAGCCGAACCACTATAAATTTTGTGTCTTTGTCTACTTCTTTCTGTTTTAAGTTTGTTATTCTTCATTTTTATCCTCTACATTATTTAGATCTGTAATCTGTAATCATATACTGCTGATATGTGTTCATACACTGGTGCTTTCATGGTATTTGGGGTTTGTGACCAATTTTGGAGCAAACAAGCTCGTATTGGAGAATGAATTACGTACAATGACTAGGCTACTGGGGTACCGCCCATCACAGTACATGTCTAGAAAATATACCGAGATCATACCTAATGACCCCTGCCAACATAAGACCTGGCTACCTTTATTGGATAGTACCGAATATGTCATCACCTTGTTGCTTTGCAACCCTTTTCATATAGAGATCTCATGCACAACCAATCCATAAATATGTAGATATATAGTATCTAGAAGGGTGACAACATACTCCAATGGGTGCGACCCACATAGCCTTGCTGCATCTCTTATGTTTTAGTCATTTTCAGTTGATGAGGCTTAAGGCTACGTTCTACCTTTCTGAATAGCAATCCCTCTTGGAATGCTAACACTGCCCTCCAGGCAATACTGCAGTGCCAACATTCATCCACACAAGTTGTCCAGGATAAGGACAAATCGAAGTCGCTACTTCTACTACATCCATTTTGGAACCACCCACAGTATTAACAGCAAGCAGCCCTTGTACTTCAATGGCTTAGCCTTCGATCCCATGCTTCAAGATGTCCTCATTTCGAAATGTTTGAGTTGGATTGAAGTGGTTTTCAGATAACATATCTGATCCCGGTCTCTTCGAAACAACTTTTGATATTTCCGATAGACCGAAACCCGATTCTTTGAGAAATAAACAGATAGATGACAAGAGCGGAGTTCACCTCCGAACTGTTATAGACGGATTTTCTTATCATTCGTCCTAGAAGAACGAAACAAGTTTATACGTATAATGCAACACCTTCGACGGTAATTGTACTATATAATTCTCCTTCCAAAGTTATATTTTGGGTCCAGTTTGATAGTCGGTTATTTAACTATCAAATAATCAAACATCCAATCAGGGTTTTATTTTCCATATAGGATCCACTAAGCCTTTATTAATTCTATTTAATTAATAAAACCACTTTATAAAATTTGATCAAAAGATCTTTTCAAAACACTATTCCCAAACCCCTTACATTTCCTTTTATACTTAGGAAACATTTATGTACTTATCTTAATGTTATAAGTATATTACCAAAACATTTTACTTTTCATGCCTTGAAACAAAATCATATACTTATCTTATTAGTATATGTATATTTATAAAACTTTTCAAAGTTTTCTTCTTTTCAAATCCCATATTAAATAACCAAACATTTCTTTCAAATAAAACATCCCGCTTATCCTTTATCAAAAATTCCCTTTTTAAAAGCTCATCTCATATTTCAATTAACTTGTAACTTTCATAATAAAGTTGTAACCCACTTTTATAAACCTTTAAGTTAATTTATAAACCTCTTTCCAAATCTTTGAAACGATTTATAAAGCTTTTTCCTATTTTTAGAACTTTATGTATAAACCTTTCTATACTCCTTTATAAATATCAACAACAAAACATCATTTGTAAAACACCTTACTAACCCTTTCCAATAGTAAAACCCCTTTCTATATACAATTTATCATTTACAAATATCTCTATAAGAATTATATAACTTGAAAAATCATTTATAAACTCTTAGCCCCACATTGATTAAAGAATTTAAGTAAATTTGAAATCATACTTTATAAATTCCAAACGAGTCTTCGCAGTCCCAAAGGTACTGATTTAGGTAACCATTTTATTCCAGTTTAATTCCAAGGCACTTACCAATTATTTACATAGGCCAACATATATGTAAATTCAACCAGTTAACAAATCAGGGAATATCATGTCAATACAACTCAACTATCATATACATGTCTAAACAACATAATAGCAGGATGGTGATTTGTCCTGCTAAATAGATGTCCAAAACAATTTAATTAATTAATAGCAGGAAGGGAATTTATTCTGCTAAACACATGTCCAAACAATTACCCTATAGCAGAATAGTGTTTTACTCTGCTAACGAATGTCCATACAACATAAACAATCACATTCTAACTTATTCACAGTTGTATGTCTGTTTAATATCATGGACAAGAGATCCTTTGGTTAAAATCAAACTACTTAGAAAAGAACCCAACTAACACATAACTGATAAAGTTTAAAATACTTTTAATAATTAAATAATAAATTAATATAAATTAAAGTTTAATTAAATGTTAAATAATCAAAATAAAATCATAATTAAGTCTTAATTAATTAGAAATAAATTAATATATAAACTTTAAACAAATAAACATTTACTTAAAATTAATCCCTAATTAAGTAAGTAAATAATTAATCTTTAAGTAAATAATTAATTAATTAATTAAAATTTAATTACATAATAATTAAAATAATTAAACTTGATTACATAAAATAACTACCCTTATTAACTTAATTAATCGTTAATTTAAACTTCTTAATAACTTACTCGATTGTCACTAATTAGTCACTAATTACTCAACCTAATTGCTGATTAATTAATAAATAATCATCCTTAATTAATAAATTAATTATTAAACATACTTAACCAAGTTATAATTAACTTATATATTGCTAATTAATTTTGAAAATAGGTTTTTAAATCATTTTTAAAAGAAAATATTGAAGTTAGAAATCAAACTTTTTGGATTTGCATACATAGCAACTATCACTATCGACGCTATAACTTAGAATTTGCTTCTCTAAGTTACCATCTAAAACTTTAACCTTCCACTTTGGATTATCTTTTAATACATAAAAGAAAGAGTTTTGAAAAACTTAACTCGAGTTAGAATTTAAACCATACATTTACTAATTCAAAACCAGTAAATGATTAGATTTTCAGAACGGATCTCAAGTCCCTCACTTACAACTCAAGTTCCTATCTTCTACACCATTCAACCATAATTCGAGCATATATGAAAGACATCGCGTCATCATTATATTGTAGTAAAATCATCACATTCATATCTAAACACATCACTTAACCATCAATTTCAAATCAAATGCTAAATTATAAGTGCACATACACAAAACATCCAAACCATATCATAATCCAAACACAACATCACACACACACACACACACACACACACACACATATATATATAACTATATAACCAAAAAATATATAAATGTAAGATCTTTCCTAAAAAGTTAAGAATTTACTCACTATAAAGCTTTCCTAATCTTGAAATGTTTTAGAACTTGAAAGCTTCACAACTCCAAAAATTAACCCGAAAATAGGTCATCTTACTCTTGGCTTTCCACCATTTACTCTTGGAATTTCTAAAAGTAATCAACAGAAAAGTTTATGGAAATTCTTTTCTCTATCATTTCAAGAAAGAAACACTCGATTTGGATTATTTTTGATAAAGTTATGGTCAAAAGAAGAGGTGGTATTTTCGGCCTTCAAAACATTAGTCCAAAAATGGGTCTTAAAGACAAGCGTTTTTGGCATAGCTAGACTAAAAACTTAAGGAATTGGTCAATATGAAAGTTGTAGCCATTGGATTTATATACGTTTTGAATAAAATAAAATTATGTTTCGGTGCAAAAAGGTGGAAGTTATGACCAAAGGAAGTAGGATGAAATTGGAGAAGATTTTGAGTGGATTTCGAACAAGTTTTCTAAGGACATTTTTTTCTTTTATTTTGTTTAAAGGGAAGGAGGACATTATTTGCACCAAAATTAGGCACAACACTCATCGGATGTAATTAAAGAGATTAGAATGCAGAAACTATAGTGAAAATAAGGCTAATCTAATAATCACGCTAATAAAAGCATGCACAAATAGAAGAAGACAAGCGTTTATAGTGGTTCGGCATTATAGCTTACGTCCACTTTGAAGAGATTGCTGTTTATTCATGATTCTCAACTAAATTACAATGATATAATAGCTAGTACTCGAGTTACGATGGAGTTTTAGCAGAGTGACAGCGTAGAGGCTTCCCAAAATCCCCCTTTTTGGATGCAAATGGCTGCTATGTACAGGCGTAGGCTGAAAATATCTCGCCCAGATCTCGGAGGACTTCTTCTCTCACATGGGTGAGTCCACGGGATCGAGTTCAGGTAGGTTTGACCCGATCTACGAGCGATACTAATGGAATTCATATCGATTAAGAATTGATCCTTTTTGGCTGAAATTTATCTGGTACATTCTTGACGTTGTAGGAAAACTCCTGTGAAAATTTGATGGCATTTGGACTTGTAGATCTCGAGTTATGATCGATGTAAGTTTGGATTTGTATGACATTGTCATAATCGTATTGATACAATTTCGCATCGGTCCTGTGTGGCTATGTTTGTATCAATGCTTGTATGCTACTTTATATCAATGGTTGGAGGCCGCTTCATATCGATGCTTCATGTTGCCTTCGCCGTATCGATCGGTGGTTGTTGCTCTTCATATCGATGGTGGGAGATCAAACGAGATGGATGGAGGGAGACCGATACAAAATGGACATTGGTTGATGGATACGAAGTGTTGTTAACATGATGGATACGAAGCAGCTTCATTTTGATGGATACGAAGGAATTTAGTGGGCGACGGATACGAACCGAATCTCTCTTGGGGAATGGATACGAAATTGGGTGGATACGAACAGAGTTTGATTACTCAACCTTGATCGATCAATATCTTGAGCATACGAACTCCGATTGACTTGAAATTTGGAACGTTGGCTTTCATAGCTTTGCTGGTCCTGTCTATCAATTGTAGCTCGATTCGGACGTGGACAAAATTTACCGGTATCCAAAGTAGACCTGTGTATTAACGATCTTCAAGATGAACTATCCTTGGTTGCTAGTCAAGTTCTTGGTGTCACGGCCTTGCCAAAAGGTGGGATAAAGACATGAATGAAATGAAGAGGTTAGAAAAATGAATATGGAAAATGAAATAAATAAGAGAGATGTATGTGGGTATTTATATAGGAAAAATGAACTAAATAATATAAATTGTCATAATTATATCTATTCACATCATAACCCTTTTATAATATACTTTTTGAAATAAAAAGGTTCTTTATTAATAACGAAATTAGAACCAAAAATAGAAGGATTCGCCTCCTTAAAAAACCTTATTTATTTCATCTATAAGCAAGTCTCCAGTACAGGTGAAAAAACCAAAAAAAACAACCCATACAACTTACACTTAGAACATATAAAAACATGATAAAGAAAGGCTCAAAATGAAAGAAAATGCCAACAACTAAAATAAACTGCTCCGCTTCCTACATGAGACCAGATCTAGCCCAAAATGACATACGCAAATAAACATACCCTAACCTTAAATCATTCATCACAAGCGCCACCATCATCCACTATCATGTAGCTCAATCCCCCAAAGAATTAACACTGCCTTTTCTGATGAAGTTTCAGATCGAGAGTTGAGCCACCATGCCAATTACAGCCTAATATCGATCTCCAGAAGCTTCCATCTCACCTCCTTCGAACATGACTTATGTTCGAATCTTCTTCGAACTCTTTCGACCCAGATGTGATGGGGTAGTGTGGCTGCTCCCATGGAAACCAAGGTGCGAAGCACTGACGTCGCCTTGTGATGGAGCCGTATCTTGGATAGAAAATCTCGAAGTGTGTCAGCAGCAAAAGGTGGAATAGCAAGTTGGAGTAATAAAAGACCCCAAAGATAAGTAGTATAATCACATTTTAAAAACAAGCGTTGATGATTTTCTATGTGGGTATTACATAATTCACACCTTTGATCCGTATGAAAACCCCAACCTAAAAGTCGGTCTACTGTAGGCAGCTGTTGCAAATATGCCATGTATAAAGTATATATATATATATATATATATATATATATGTGTGCAATTATGTTTAATCACATCACTCTGTTATATATATATAGTTATGTTTAGTCACATCACTTTCTTTTATATATGTATATATAATTATTACGTTTAGTCGCATCACTTTCTCTTATATACATACATATATATATAAGTTGAAATTGTTTATTAAATCTAATACATGACAAGAGATAATTATGGATAATTATTACAATCCAAGATATGGCAATACTTAATATATATATATATATCTGTGTGTGTGTGTGTGTGTGTGTGTGTGTGTATGTATATAACCTAAGATGTGACAATACTTATATATATATATATATATAAGATTATTATTCTTTAAACTATGTCTTGTCACCTCACTTACTAATCCAAATTAACAAATGGTAATTTATTTCTAAGTGTATTATTTGTTAATGAACTTTTATATATGTGTGTGTATAGTGCATAAAGATAAACAACGTTCCCAACAACTTTCCGGTGTCGAAGGTCAAAATTTCGAAAAACTTTCTTTGGTCACATTTTCTATTTTTCTACAAACTATTTAATTTTTTAAACAAATTTTGAAAAGGATTTTATCATCATTATTAATTTATTAAAGTGATTTTATTTTCGTTATAAAATCTACATATTGAATTTTTAAAATTAAATAAATAATCACTAATCAAAGCAGTGAAATTCCAGGTCGTTACAAAATCATTGTTTGGTTTCGCCTTTACGCTTGATGATGGAGTCGTTAGTTGGAAAAGTTCCAAGCATGAAACAGTTGCTAATTCATCGATGAAGGTTGAGTATACTGCCTTTAATGAAGCTGCTAAAGAGGTAGTGAGAGATAGATAGAGTAAGGGTTATCCCCTAGGTACAATTTTGTAATTTATTGTACATTAATTAACTCCATAATCAATTTCTTGTTTGTAATAAAGATGTTTTCACTCTATTGTACATTTTCTATAATGTGTTATAAATAATAAAAATGTATTTAGCAGAAAATCCATAAACAGTGTGTTTGTGATAGTAACTACAAATAGTTGTAATCATGAGTATAGTATTTGTAACAACCCATACCTTAATGGGCCAAAATTTCAACAAAAATCAAAAACCAAGTCCATCAAAGCATAGACTGTTGGATTTGGTACTGCAAATAAACATGAGAATTACCAGAGATTGATAGAAATCTAAACTCACGACAGAATCAATAATAGGATATGAATACCGACTATGACTACTACCTTGGAATTAATGGTAATCCTTAGATAACATATTGTCACATCAGCATCGAGCATGAGAGTAAAGAAAACTTCTCCAACAACAGAGCACATCGAGCTTCAATGACCTGTCCCTCAAAATCTCCCCTGTGGGATGTAACGAGGATAGGGTCAGAACAACATTTTGGTGACTGGAACATCTATAAATTGTCTATAAGTAAATTTATACCTAATGGTTTCCATTTAATAGTTGTCTATTAAGGTCAGCAATTCAACCTAACCATGCATTGTACACACGATTACTTACCTACCCCTTCCCAAGGTATAAAATACCGACGAAGCCTTGCCAACAACCCAGTTCTTCCAAACTCATTTTCCACTTGATACTTCTAAATATGAAGCATGCTTCTATCATCACCACAAATATTTTCAAAAGAGAAATAGGCAGACTTTGCCATTTAAGACCTCAGTCAAGGCAAACCCTATCATTTAACAACTATTCCTAAGGTGGCTTTCTAACAATGTTGTCAACAGTCGGTGCGTCCTAGCTACAAATACCTCTAACCACTATTTAAGGCTTCTAATATTTAATGTCCTACTATTACCACATCTATCGTCGACAAAATTGTAGCCATGTAAAAGACAGTGCCCAAGCCACTTAATGCCTTCAAAAGGACTCGGTGGACTTCGAATCATTTAATACATATGCTCTAGATATTTCCTACGTCACTTAATACCTATCCTTGAGTGGACTCCTTATTGGTACTACCGTTATTATGGCCTTAGCAATGTAAGAGACTGTACCCATGCCCTTTTATACCTCATTCATAAGGATTAGGCAGACCCCTGATCATTTATCACCTATTTATAGGTAGGCCTTTGCTATTTGATACCTAATCCTAAGGCGGACTCCTCACTGGTACTATCTAGTTGACATCGCTCAAAATCTTATTAGGTTACTTAATACACCTTTTTAGGAAAGAGGCGAACCCTTAGGTCAGTCACCTAATACCTCAAACCCGAAACGAACCACTATCACTCTTAATTATAAATATGGAACCTCATTAGGTTACTTCTCTTGAAAGGGAGGTGGAACCTACAACCACTTAATACCTCAAAACTAAAGTAAACCCTCTTAGAGACATCCCTATTTATTTGAAATTTCACTAGGTTGCTTAGTACTTCTTTTTTTAGGAGAGAGGTGGATTCTATAGACACTTAATACCTCAAACCAGAAGCGAACCCCTATCGAGATATCTCTTACCGCTCATAATTCCAAATTTGGAACATTTAATACTTTTCAATTAAGTAAGCAGACCTAGTCTCTCACGTCGTCACGGGTCCTGGGATTAGTGATACCTTATATCAGTAGTAAGTGCACCCAATTGCTGGTAGCCTCAAAGTGAAGGGTAGCCTTCCATGAGTGACTTGACTGACCTCGCATCACCTACGAACTAAGTCCAATTAACCATCCTAAATCTTTACTTATATTGTCTTCGGTAGACATTGTACTCATCTTACTAGTTCCCTTTTTATTTAAGGCAATAATATTTATTTAAATACTTATCTACCCATAAATCCCCTTTTTATGCTCATAAATGTCAAATTGTCTACAAAATCATAACGGCCTTTCCTAAGACATTTATGTATGATTACTAGTTTCAAACTAGCAACTTTTTTAACTATCTCATAGCAATTAATTCAACTTCTTTATTTATCAGACCCATTAATCCACTTACCCTATCAAATTATTACAATTTCTAATATTTATTACCATTTATTGGTGTTACAACCCTTTTCATATTCCTTTCCTGTTAATTAATTATCCTAAATGCGAATATTACATGTAAGCATCATTTTAGCTTTTTATTTAATTATTACAGGCGTAGTGAATTACGTACTGGTATCTATTTTCATCGAATATATTTTAGTGATATATCTTTATTAAAATATCATTTTCCATGTTCAATTGGTGGAATCATATCTAAATAGATTATTCGCTATATTTCCATAAATGACTCCACGACAAAAGATTTAACTTTAAAGTATAAATGATTACGTCGTTTGAAATTACAAGGAATAATCATTGCTTTTTGTTACAAAAATAGAAAGTGCAATCTATAATGAATTCATACCTTACACATCTTTTTTTTATTTGTAACTATCCCCTGTTAGATCAAACGCTGTATTTTTTCATAAAAGGAATGAAATTAACTAGTTTACAAATATTAAATGGATCTATATTCCAACAATTCCAAATACAGAGAAGTTTACATTCCAACAAGATTTGGGTAATAATCCAAATTCATAACATTATTATACAACCTATTTTAGATTTGAAATAAATTTTGTAAAGACCCGCAAATCCGTACCCCTTGAATAGACACTAATCTCCAGTGACTTACTCAAGATGAACGAAAATACGAACCCTTAGGGTTTTAAGAAAGAAGAAAAGAAGAAGAAAGAAGATAGAAAAGGTATAAAATAGAGAGAAAAGAAAATAGAACGGAACTGAAAACAACAGAACAACATCAGAATCTCACAATTCGCAGCGGAACAACATATAATAGTAAATGAATAATCTTTAAACAAAGAACTATATCAGTTATTACATTTTATACATTTCATTACATTACATCAGAGTGTACAACAACAACATCAAACAGCGGAAAAAGAAATACTATATACTAGTAATACGCCATGCCATCCATCTTGCCTCCAGCAACTCCAGAATCTCCAGAATATCCTGATAAACCTTAACTCTTAACTGCCCGTGTGGAAATTGGTGGACACCCAGAGTTTAGGAAGGAAAATAATAAACTCCGAGTCAGTCATGTGACTGGTGTGAGAACTCAAAACAGTTTATTTATCTTTAAAATCAAAATAGAGGAATATTTTTAAAGTCAATTCGCAATGCTTTTAAAAATGAGACTACCATAAGGCCTCCCGCACACACACACACAATGCAAACGCAGAATCGAAGGAGATTTCTCCTTATGATAGTCAAAGATGCTTGATACGCATTTAAAAGAATATTTTATATTATTACTAGTGCATAGTGTAGGAAAAATTCATTTCGAAAGTAGAATATAAATCTTAGCCAACATACGACCATTATCGTATGCCTACTAAAGCTACCATCCAAACAGTGGGGCGCCACCATAAGTGAATGATAGGTTCTACAACTAATACCGTACAAGATCGTAGTGTTTCTTTGGATTTCCAACGAATGATCAGGCCAAGGAACTTCCCATTGCCACATGAGAATGCCTCTGGATGGACATCCCCGAGAACCAAACCGGATCTTTACCAACACAAGGCCGGGTTACCCCTAACTGAGTAACAACTGACCGAATATGCCATCCCCCGGTCCTTTGGGACCTTTCAACCGAGCACTCGCAATCAATTCACACAATCATAAAGTGTTTTCAACATGAGTAAGTATCTGGGATCCATACCATGATACCACCCTTTTCCATAAGGAAATGCACACATCCTAAAGGGCGCTACCCCTCATAACCTTGCCGCATCTTTCCTGTTTTGACCATTCCCGAGGTGTGAGGCTCGACGAAGTCACGTCCACAAAAACATACTTTATACAAAAGCCATGCTTTGGGTCAACAAATGATCATAGAAATGATCACCAAGATAGACGATCAAATAAACGATCCTATCACAAATAATCAACACAATGATCATTTACAGCAACACTCAGCATGTCACATTACCAAATTGGGATTATATCGCTGATAACCTTCAACTACATAACCTCTGAGCTCGTACGTCTCAGAGAAGGGTGTTAAGCTAAAAGAATAAATTCTTCGCCACCAACAGAAATATATTTGAAAGAAATCTGCTTTATATCTCAATTTGTGATGTCAGACATACAATCCATACAAGTCTGTTCCGGGCTCGAACAAAACCGAAGGCACTCCTCACGAAGCCCTTGCAATCCGGGTATTCACAATCCCGATCGAATTTCCCATCACTTAGGAAATCTCTATACCAGGAGCTACCCAGTGCAGAGACAATCGATAGGTCATCCTATCGCTTTCGCAAATACCCAGTCTTCAACACCGGTCATCAATTGCAATTCATAACGATGTATCACATATTCGGAATGGGTTATCCGAATAACGAGCGCAATAATTTAAAAATAAGTGTAGCATTCAAATTCAGCAAATCACAACAAATACCTTTCAAAGGTAAATATTGAGAGTCGGTTATTGAACTATCAATGGATGTGCACAACATCACCAGATTCCAAATAATTTTCCAAATTATTTATTTTCCAAAAATATCTTTACTAGATATAAAATTTCACACTTCAAAAATAAATCAATATTTATTTTTAAACAGATTCTCCTTTTCATTCATAAATTCCATAGTGAATTTATATTCCAAAATATCCATGCATATACGATTTCAATTGTTTATTTCAATTTATCTTCAAAAAGATAAATCCTCAAAACGATTCATTTCGCATTTGAAAACATTTCCTTTCGGAAATCATTTACTATAACAACAGTGTTATAGTCCATTATTTCCTTCTATTTCTCGAAAACATCTATTTCAACAATAAAGGTTGAAATCTATGGTTTCGAATCTCAACCCATTTTAAAACACCGTTAGATCGTTTTAATTCTATTTAAAACATCCAATCTAAACATTTTCTTTAACATATTATTCACTATTCAAAAACGTGAATATACTACATTAATCAATTTTCATCCTTTTATACATTTCATTTTAAAGGATTATTCACAGTTAAAAATGTGAATATAACTCCATAAATAAGTTATAACAATTTTCTTATCAAAATAAGTCATTTGCGAATTTATAAAACAACGTTTATAAATTCCTTTATTTTCCTATATTCAATTCATAACCCAATTATATACCAAAGGTTCATATTATAAGTTAAATACTTATAATTTATTTGTTTGCACCATCATTCCTTTGAACTTCATAATTATAAATCTTATAACTTATAAGATTCAATTATTTATCCAAATATATTCTTTAATAACTTGATAAATTTTATAAACCTACTGCTTAAAAAATTCCATTTATAACTTCACCGTTTATAATTCTATAAATTTCATTCGTTTATGAAATTCATTCACAATTCATTCTAACACTTATAAAAACTCGTTTTATAATTCCAACGTTTTAATTTATAAATATCCATTTATAAATCTCTTATATAAATCAATTTATATTATTATTTCAAAACGTCTTTAATCTCCTTTATAATTTCATCATTCCGATTTATAAAATAATTAAATTTCATAAATCCTATATTTTCCACTTTTCATAATAACTTAAATAATCCCAATTTAAACTCTTTTTATAAAGTTATTAACCCATATTTTCAAAAATCAACTTTTAACTATATTTCTCAAAAATCATAATTTTTATTACATTAAAATTATACGTTTATTTATTTAAAATGGATCAATTCCAAACATATAGTATATTTTCAAAAATCACTTTAAAAATCATTTTAAAGTTCCAAATTTGGTCCAATGATGCTATACACCAAATAGTCAATCACGACAACAACAATATCATATATCGATATGATAATCCATCAAATATCAAAATATCTGAAATCAAATAAGAACTGTTGAGGAATCCAGTTGGATCCCTCCAACCTGTTTTCCTGCATCCACAAACATTAACACAATACCAATTCCGCTCCAGTACGAAATTATCGCGGTATATGGGATTTAAAATATTATCCGCTTAATAGACGGTGCAATAGGGTCTCATCCGCTATACAAATGCGGGAAATCAATAACTCCAATATATACATATGCCAATATATATATATTGCTATTATATATAATACCAATTTCACTGTTTATGAAATATTCGCGGTATATGTTTTTAATAAATAACATCCGCTTACTAACGGCGCATAATGTCTATTTTAACAATCAATAGATAACATATCATTCAAACATGCATTCAAATATTTTAAATCTAACTATTTAAAATAAAATCGAAACTGATTCGATTGAGTGAGAAGTTCTCACCTTGATTTTAATTTCGCTTTAGCGATTTATTTCGAATAAAATTAAACGGACGTTTAATTTTACCCAAAATTCTCACTAACTCCAAACGACTCCAATCCAATTCCATCGCGTAGTGCTCGTCCATACGATTCCAACGCAACTGGTTTCGTCGAATTTCGACCTCGTATGAAAAAGATATGAATATTTGAAGTTTACACGAATTTATTTATAATATTTACAACATAACTTGAATTTTTAATACCCTAAGCTAATCAAGACCGTAGATCTCACTACCCTGCCATCTGAACCCTGCGTGCCTTCTTCCCAAACTCTCGTCTCCATCTACAGACAACGCACGCAACACACAACCCATTAGTCGAAACTAGGGTTCCATATTTCCACAACCTCGAGCATCGAAACTTCATCAAACCACCTCCATATTGAAGCCCATTGCAAGAGCTACCTTCACCATCCATAGCATGAAGCTCGGCGCCCCACAGCCTCAAAATGCGTGCCGAACTGTAGATGAACGCAGGCCAATTACTCCCTCCATACTGCGACATTCCACATCTCGACCGTATGGATCGATAGAACTCACTTCGCTCTTTAAGTTGTTAGTTGGAAGTTTTTGCAATCGATGCATGGATTTGAAAATAATTCGAGGAGAAAGAGGATGATTTCTGGGCGTACATTTTGAAGGTGGCGGCTCCATTAGAAATTAGGGTTTAGTGTTTTTTTTTTGTGATGGCTTATGGTCTATTTATAGAGAAAAAACGAACACTATTCATTTCGATTTTCCGAACTCCGATTTACGCGCCGTAACCAGCGTTTCTAGGGTTTACCCCGCGTTCCAGACACAATGGAACAGGTTTCGAAAGCTAATTCGGACATCTGTGCGAGTTATGGTAATAAACGTTCGATTTAAATTAAACCGATTTAAACGATTTTCTAGGCGTTTTAATTTGTACCGGACAAACGGTAAATCCAATTGACACGAAATTTGAAACCTTACAATAATATCACATTACGGATCCGATGAAACTGGTTTCGTCGAAATCCGAGACTTTTGAAAAATGGCTATTTTAACTCGCCAAATTAATATTAAAAATAAATCGATGCGTTTCGAGCTGCCACGATCAAACGATAACTCCGATTGACACGAAAATTGAAATCCGATAATAACTAACTATTACGGATCCAATGGAATTGGTTTCGTTCAATTCTGAGACTGTTCAAAAATTGTCTATTTTCACTAGTCGATTTAAATATTAAAATATTCAATTTTCACAAATTAACTTTTAATTCGATTTTAAAAGTTCTAAAATATCATTCTAACTTCAACATGATAAAATAAAATTTTACAAATCATTTACAATCATATTTAACCCAATTTTCAATTATTTCCATAATTTAACATATTAAATTATCGATTTTAATTATTCAATTAAATCCAATTATTCGAAATAAAATTTATTCAACTTATAAATTCACTTCTTAATATTTAAAATTAATTAAATATTCAAATTTTAATTAAATAAAATTCTGGGTCGTTACAATCTTCCCCCCTTAAAAGAATTTCGTCCTCGAAATCAACAAGTAAGAAAAGTTATAGAATTTATTAACTTTCCATAATTCATAGTTAAATTTCTTATAACGACTTTACTAAGTTTTCAAATCATATTTAGTTATCTTTTCAAAACAACTACTATCGTTTAACTTTCAATTCCAAATCCAAAATTTAAGTTTTCAAAATTTTCCAATTTTCTCTAATTTTTCTAACGCCTTAAATTTTCGGAAAAATTCGCCATAGTCTCCTTTGCGCGGCTCGATCCGAAAAAAAAATGACAGTATATATATCACAAATATACATCTCATCAAGTAATGAGGCATCCCGAAGGGAAAAAGTATAAAAGTACGGTATGTAATCCGAGATATGTACCTTATATTTTATTAGCAAGCATATACGGCTAATATAGCGCGAAAGCGAGCTCCAAATGCGAAGCAAACGCGATCCGCACCTACTAAACACTCAACAAACAACATGAGAATCATGTATATAGATAATAGTATCGATATATATCATATAGCAACATAATAACTATATATGTCAACATAGCAAATGCAACAAAAGCAATAAATGCAAACATCAACCAACTAGCATTCATAACCAATAAATATTCATTTATATTCTCATTAATATTCAATGAAATGGGTTTTTCAATTTAAATCACATTTGATTCATTGACAGTGGATGTTTTTACTAACATTCATTTTCGATTAGTTTATATTCACTAATTCATATTCAAGTTGGTTCACTTCCAAATCAAATTCAATTCTATTTAAGATTCACTTAACTTCCAATCGAATTTCAATTACTTTAGCTTCCAATTCCATTAATACTTAATGAATTATATACAATCAACTAACAACCATATAACAATCAATGTATATTAATTGCAACCAAATTCCTTTGCTTATCAATTGGTTTAATTAAATTGATTTTCATTCAATTATTCAACTTTCAATAACATTAGATTTTAATGAATTACACTTACATTCATTATTTCCATACCAATTTAATTCAACATTTCTTAAGTTATATTTCATTTTACAAACATTACTTTGTTTTACATAACTTAAATTCCTACTTATAAAGAAATTCAGATTTCAATTCTAAAGTAAATTTCCATTTAACTTTAAATTCATTTTTATTTCAACTCATATTCATATAGTTTCACTTCTTATATATATATATATATATATATATATAAGTTTATTTCACAATTGTAAATCATTTTAATTATAATTCAACTCTTATAATTCTTTTCTTATACAATTATTCTTCAATTTAGATTATTCAAACAACTTAACAATCAACTTATATATACTTAAATAATTCTGAAAAATGATTTCTTTATATATAAAATATAATCAAGGCAAAATTATTTCATTTACCCAATTTTAAAACAATATTATGTCGAATTGTTCTATTCAAGTGTTTATAAAACCCATTCGGCATAGTTGTACAGACCTTGCTGACGAAAGTTCATATGCCACTCAATAAACCAATCATCACAATATAAAACAATTTTATATATTCACTAACAAATACGCTCTCATAGCTATTATTACACTCAAATCATTCTAGAGTACTACTGACTCTATCTCTAATGAGTAATACCCAACAGAACCATGGTTGTCGCTTAACCATATGCTCTGATACCAAATGGAAAGACCCGCAAATCCGTATCCCTTGAATAGACACTAATCTCCAGTGATTTACTCAAGATGAACGAAAATACGAACCCTTAGGGTTTTAAGAAAGAAGAAAAGAAGAAGAAAGAAGATAGAAAAGGTATAAAATAGAGAGAAAAGAAAATAGAAAATAGAACGGAACTGAAAACAACAGAACAACATCAGAATCTCATAATTCGCAGTGGAACAACATATAATAGTAAATGAATAATCTTTAAACAAAGAACTATATCAGTTATTACATTTTATACATTTCATTACATTACATCAGAGTGTACAACAACAACATCAAACAGCGGAAAAAGAAATACTATATACTAGTAATACGCCATGCCATCCATCTTGCCTCCAGCAACTCCAGAATCTCCAGAATATCTTGATAAACCTTAACTCTTAACTGCCCGTGTGGAAATTGGTGGGCACCCAGAGTTTAGGAAGGAAAACAATAAACTCCGAGTCAGTCATGTGACTGGTGTGAGAACTCAAAACAGTTTATTTATCTTTAAAATCAAAATAGAGGAATATTTTTAAGTCAATTCGCAATGCTTTTAAAAATGAGACTACCATAAGGCCTCCCGCACACACACACAATGCAAACGCAGAATCGGAGGAGATTTCTCCTTATGATAGTCAAAGATGCTTGATACGCATTTAAATGAACATTTTATATTATTACTAGTGCATAGTGTAGGAAAAATTCATTTCGAAAGTAGAATATAAATCTTAGCCAACATATGACCATTATCGTATGCCTACTATAGCTACCATCCAAACAGTGGGGCGCCACCATAAGTGAATGATAGGTTCTACAACTAATACCGTACAAGATCGTAGTGTTTCTTTGGATTTCCAACGAATGATCAGGCCAAAGAACTTCCCATTGCCACATGAGAATGCCTCTGGATGGACATCCCCGAGAACCAAACCGGATCTCTACCAACACAAGGCCGGGTTACCCCTAACTGAGTAGCAACTGACCGAATATGCCATCTACCGGTCCTTTGGGACCTTTCAACCGAGCGCTCGCAATCAATTCACACAATCATAAAGTGTTTTCAACATGAGTAAGTATCTGGGCTCCATACCATGATACCACCCTTTTCCAGAAGGAAATGCACACATCCTAAAGGGCGCTACCCCTCATAACCTTGCCGCATCTTTCCTGTTTTGACCATTCCCGAGGTGTGAGGCTCGACGAAGTCACGTCCACAAAAACATACTTTATACAAAAGCCATGCTTTGGGTCAACAAATGATCATAGAAATGATCACCAAGATAGACGATCAAATAAACGATCCTATCACAAATAATCAACACAATGATCATTTACAGCAACACTCAGCATGTCACATTACCAAATTGGGATTATATCGCTGATAACCTTCAACTACATAACCTCTTAGCTCGTACGTCTCAGAGAAGGGTGTTAAGCTAAAAGAATAAATTCTCCGCCACCAACAGAAATATATTTGAAAGAAATCTGCTTTATATCTCAATTTGTGATGTCAGACATACAATCCATACAAGTCTGTTCCGGGCTCGAACAAAACCGAAGGCACTCCTCACGAAGCCCTTGCAATCCGGGTATTCACAATCCCGATCGAATATCCCATCACTTAGGAAATCTCTATACCAGGAGCTACCCAGTGCAGAGACAATCGATAGGTCATCCTATCGCTTTCGCAAATACCCGGTCTTCAACACCGGTCATCAATTGCAATTCATAACGACGTATCACATATTCGGAATGGGTTATCCGAATAACAAGCGCAATAATTTAAAAATAAGTGTAGCATTCAAATTCAGCAAATCACAACAAATACCTTTCAAAGGTAAATATTGATAGTCGGTTATTGAACTATCAATGGATGTGCACAACATCACCAGATTCCAAATAATTTTCCAAATTATTTATTTTCCAAAAATATCTTTACTAGATATAAAATTTCACACTTCAAAAATAAATCAATATTTATTTTTAAACAGATTCTCCTTTTCATTCATAAATTCCATAGTGAATTTATATTCCAAAATATCCATGCATATACGATTTCAATTGTTCATTTCAATTTATCTTCAAAAAGATAAATCCTCAAAACGATTCATTTCGCATTTGAAAACATTTCCTTTCGGAAATCATTTACTATAACAACAGTGTTATAGTCCATTATTTCCTTCTATTTCTCGAAAACATCTATTTCAACAATAAAGTTTGAAATCTATGGTTTCGAATCTCAACCCATTTTAAAACATCGTTAGATCGTTTTAATTCTATTTAAAACATCCAATCTAAACATTTTCTTTAACATATTATTCACTATTCAAAAATGTGAATATACTACATTAATCAATTTTCATCCTTTTATACATTTCATTTTAAAGGATTATTCACAGTCAAAAATGTGAATATAACTCCATAAATAAGTTATAACAATTTTCTTATCAAAATAAGTCATTTGCGAATTTATAGAACAACGTTTATAAATTCCTTTATTTTCCTATATTCAATTCATAACCCAATTATATACCAAAGGTTCATATTATAAGTTAAATACTTATAATTTATTTGTTTGCACCATCGTTCCTTTGAACTTCATAATTATAAATCTTATAACTTATAAGATTCAATTATTTATCCAAATATATTCTTTAATAACTTTATAAATTTTATAAACCTACTGCTTAAAAAATTCCATTTATAACTTCACCGTTTATAATTCTGTAAATTTCATTCGTTTATGAAATTCATTCACAATTCATTCTAACACTTATAAAAACTCGTTTTATAATTCCAACGTTTTAATTTATAAATATCCATTTATAAATCTCTTATATAAATCAATTTATATTATTATTTCAAAACGTCTTTAATCTCCTTTATAATTTCATCATTCTGATTTATAAAATAATTAAATTTCATAAATCCTATATTTTCCGCTTTTTATAATAACTTAAATAAATCCCAATTTAAACTCTTTTTATAAAGTTATTAACCCATATTTTCAAAAATCAACTTTTAACTATATTTCTCAAAAATCATAATTTTTATTACATTAAAATTATACGTTTATTTATTTAAAATGGATCAATTCCAAACATATAGTATATTTTCAAAAATCACTTTAAAAATAATTTTAAAGTTTCAAATTTGGTCCAATGATGCTACACACCAAATAGTCAATCACGACAACAACGATATCATATATCGATATGATAATCCATCAAATATCAAAATATCTGAAATCAAATAAGAACTGTTGAGGAATCCAGTTGGATCCCTCCAACCTGTTTTCCTGCATCCACAAACATTAGCACAATACCAATTCCGCTCCAGTACGAAATTATCGCGGTATATGGGATTTAAAATATTATCCGCTTAATAGACGGCGCAATAGGGTCTCATCCGCTATACAAATGCGAGAAATCAATAACTCCAATATATACATATGCCAATATATATATATATTGCTATTATATATAATACCAATTTCACTGTTTATGAAATATTCGCGGTATATGTTTTTAATAAATAACATCCGCTTACTAACGGCGCATAATGTCTATTTTAACAATCAATAGATAACAATATCATTCAAACACGCATTCAAATATTTTAAATCTAACTATTTAAAATAAAATCGAAACTGATTCGATTGAGTGAGAAGTTCTCACCTTGATTTTAATTTCGCTTTAGCGATTTATTTCGAATAAAATTAAACGGACGTTTAATTTTATCCAAAATTCTCACTAACTCCAAACGACTCCAATCCATTTCCATCGCGTAGTGCTCGTCCATACGATTCCAACACAACTGGTTTCGTCAAATTTCGACCTCGTATGAAAAAGATATGAATTATTTGAAGTTTACACGAATTTATTTATAATATTTACAACATAACTTGAATTTTTAATACCCTAAGCTAATCAAGACCGTAGATCTCACTACCCTGCCATCTGAACCGTGCGTGCCTTCTTCCCAAACTCTCGTCTCCATCTACAGACAACGCACGCAACACACAACCCATTAGTCGAAACTAGGGTTCCATATTTCCACCACCTCGAGCATCGAAACTTCATCAAACCACCTCCATATTGAAGCCCATTGCAAGAGCTACCTTCACCATCCATAGCATGAAGCTCGGCCCCCCCCACAGCCTCAAAATGCATGCCGAACTGTAGATGAACGCAGGCCAATTACTCCCTCCATACTGCGACATTCCACATCTCGACCGTATGGATCGATAGAACTCACTTCGCTCTTTAAGTTGTTAGTTGGAAGTTTTTGCAATCGATGCATGGATTTGAAAATAATTCGAGGAGAAAGAGGATTATTTCTGGGCGTACATTTTGAAGGTGGTGGCTCCATTAGAAATTAGGGTTTAGTGTTTTTTATTATTATTTATTTTTGTGATGGCTTATGGTCTATTTATAGAGAAGAAACGAACACTATTCATTTCGATTTTCCGAACTCCGATTTACGCGCCGTAACCAGCGTTTCTAGGGTTTACCCCGCGTTCCGGACACAATGGAATAGGTTTCGAAAGCTAATTCGGACATCTGTGCGAGTTATGGTAATAAACGTTCGATTTAAATTAAACCGATTTAAACGATTTTCTAGGCGTTTTAATTTGTACCGGACAAACGGTAAATCCAATTGACACGAAATTTGAAACCTTACAATAATATTACATTACGGATCCGATGAAACTGGTTTCGTCGAAATCCGAGACTTTTTGAAAAATGGCTATTTTAACTCGCCAAATTAATATTAAAAATAAATCGATGCGTTTCGAGCTGCCACGATCAAATGATAACTCCGATTGACACGAAAATTGAAATCCGATAATAACTAACTATTACGGATCCAATGGAACTGGTTTCGTTCAATTTTGAGACTGTTCAAAAATTGTCTATTTTCACTAGTCGATTTAAATATTAAAATATTCAATTTTCACAAATTAACTTTTATTTCGATTTTAAAAGTTCTAAAATATCATTCTAACTTTAACATGATAAAATAAAATTTTACAAATCATTTACAATCATATTTAACCCAATTTTCAATTATTTCCATAATTTAACATATTAAATTATCGATTTTAATTATTCAATTAAATCCAATTATTCGAAATAAAATTTATTCAACTTATAAATTCACTTCTTAATATTTAAAATTAATTAAATATTCAAATTTTAATTAAATAAAATTCTGGGTCGTTACAAATTTCATTCAAACTAATATTTTAAATTCATATTTTTGGGACCGATGTCCAGATTTGGTAGTAAACAATTCTAGATCAACTCATAAAAAAGAATATATAGGCAATATTTGTTATTTTCAATTTGTTGCCTACAACTCATATACAATTATTAGTTAGGCCTAAAAATTAAATAAACTCCAATGAGATAATTTTCATATTATAACAATCAATAAAATTTCTAACTCACATTTTAAGAGCGATCTAAATCTCCATATCTGAAATAGAACCTTTGATTCATCCTAATCCAAGAAATATATATAAAAGGGATATATATATATATATATATATATATATATATATATATTAGAATTACAGATCTGAGAACAGAATATGGATTGGAAGAGAAAATGGATACAAATATATAAATTAGTTCAAATATGCATACAAAAGATTTTCTTGTCTTCTCTTTTTTACTAAATTTCTATTCTTCTCTAATTTGTATGTATGTAGATATAAATATCTTATTTTTATAATTTAGAAAGAAAGTGGAAAAGAAGAAATGGTAGAGCTTCGTTACTGCCTCCAGAAAAAATATAAGAAGAGAAGGGAGGGTTATGCCTGAATTATAGGCATAAGAATCAACCTTAACCATTCAATTTAAAATATTAAATCCAAGCCATTGTGACCTAGGTTTATTGTGCCCGCATTCACGGTAATGACCCGTATCTTAATAGGCCTAAATTTTGACAAAAAATGAAACCTAAATCCATCAAAGTACAGATCGTTGGATTTGGTATCTGCAAATAAGCATAAGCATCATTAGTTATTGCTAGAAATCTAAACTCACAGTGGAAACAACAATAGGATAATATTACCGACTTTGACTACTACCTTGGAACTAATAGTATTCCTTGGATAACAGATTTTCACATCAGCATCGAGCATGAGAGAAAGGAGTACTTCTCTAAAAACTAAACACATTCAGCACCAGCGACCTATTTCTCTAAATCTATCCTGTGGGTTGTAATGAGGAAGGGGAAGAACAAATTTTTGGTGACTAGAAATATATAAACCTCTCATAACATGAATTTATACCAATTGGTTTTCATTTAATTGTTATGTCTGTTAAGGTTAGCAATCCAACCTAACCTTGCATTACACACATGATTAAGGTACAAAATACTGATGAAGTCTTATCAACCATCTTATACTTCCAAGCCAATTTGCCATTTAATACTTCTAAATAGGAAGCATGCATCTATCATCATCAAAAAATACTTTTAAAAGAGAAATATGCAGACCCTACCATTTAAGACCTCAATCAAGGTAAACCCCATCATTTAAGGCCTATTTCCTAATAATGCTATCAATGGTTGATGGGTCCTGCCTATTAAGACCCTTAACCAATGTTTAAAGCTTCCAACATTTAATATCCAACTATTACCTCATTTATCACCAATAAGATTGTAGCCATGTAAGAGATAGTACCTAAGCCACTTAATACCTTTAAACGGACTAGGCGGACTTCTAACCAATTAGTACCTATTTTCTAGGCAGGTTCTACGTCACTTAATATGTTCCTCAGGCAGATTCCTCACTGGTACCATCGTTATTACAGCCTTAGCAACATAAGAGACTGTACTCAAGCAATTAATACCTCATTAATAAGGTCTAGGCAGACCCCTGACCATTTAACACCTATTTTTAGGTAGGCCTTTGTCATTTAATACCTAACCCCAAGGTGGCCTCCTTACTGGTACTATTTAGCTGATATCACTTGGAATCTCACTAGGTTGCTTAATACTGCTTTTTAGGAAAAAGGCAAACCCTTAGATCAGTCAATTAATACCTCAAACCCAAACTGAACCCATCCTAAGATATCCACTATCACTCTTAATTATAATATGGATCTCATTGGATTACTTCTTTCGATAGGGAGGCAGGCCCTAAAATAGCCACTCAATATCTTAACACTGAAGTAAACCATTTTAGAGACATCCTTATCTATTTGAAATCTTAATAGGTTACTTAATACTTCCTTTTAGGAGAGAGGCACACCCTACAATCACTTAATACCCCAAATAGTAGCAAACCCTCATGGAGATATCCCTCACCGCTCCTAATTTCAAATTTGGACTATTTAATACTTTTCAATTAAGAAAGCATGCCTAATCTCTCACATCATCAAGGGTCTTAGGGCTAGTATTATCTCACATCATTAATAAGCGCACCCTACCACTGGTAGCTTCAAAGTGAATGGTAGTCTTCTATCGAGTAACACTACTGACCTAGCATCATTAACAAACTAAGTCCTATTAACTATCCTAAGTCTTTACTTATATTATCGTAAATAGACGTTGGACTTAGCTTACTAATTCCTTTTTTTATTTAAGGCAACAAGATTTACCTTAAATGCTTATCTACCCAAAAGTCCCCTTTTAGTGCTTAAAAAGTCAATTTATCCATAAAACCCTAATGGACATTTCTTAAGACATTCGTGTATGATTACTAATTTTAAATCAATAACCTTTTTAACTATTAACATAGTTATTAATTCAACTTTTATATCTATCAGTCCCATAATTCCATTTACCCTATCACACTATTGCAACTCCTATATTTAATATCATTTATTTCCTATTTATTTAGGCTACAACCTTTTAAATTTCTTTCCCATTAATTAATTTTCCTAAACGTAAATTGTGGTGCCCCACCTCTATACTCACACGAGCCAAGAACACTACGGAATAATGCCGTCAACATGCACAAAGAATAAGGCTTGAGGAGCAACCATCTATGTAATTGCTTTATGCGAGTACCGATATGTCAGATAGTATTACATGCAGAGGAAATCTGACACATCAATTACAAACTCAGAACTACTACACAGTGGCTATGTGATATTCGGAAAAAAATATAAAATAAGCATAACATAAATCAGTCACATATATTCATATCACAAAGACGGAAATAGATATGAATATAAAACATAAAAGTGTACATCAAATTAGTGGTCAAATAAGTTCCACTACATCACAAAAGAATAGGTACAAGAGCTAAGCAAAAGAATACGTATACATCAAGGAGTCTCTATCTTGTATGTATAAAAGAAAAAACTACTAAGCTAAGTAGTTAGCCAAAAGTCAGATGACAGTTCCTGATAAGAAGTCAAGTTGAAGCACTTGAAATACCTCGGTCTGACCCAAGTATTATTTAAGAAGAAAATAATAAATGGACCAATCTAGCTATAAATATCATGTAAAGTGAGATAGGATAAGAGATATGACAAAAATGTATGATAACAATAATACCAACTGTGACAAGTACACATTACATAACAACAAAATCATACAATATCTCAAATTTTCTTAAACACCAAAAAGAATGCCATATTCTTCATTTTATTCACCAAACCACAAATATTGATAAAGCTTATCAATATAAATCATAAAAATTAGTGAAACGTAAATTCTAGAAATCATCAATACTTAAAGAAATTGCATCCTCATAATACTTAAGCAGAAAACAAAGAGTAACAACCATAAACGCATATCAACACAAAAGAAAATTCTAAAGTGAGAAGTTCACCTTAAGGAGCACGAGAGAGTAAGTCCGGATGTGTTCGCTCGATGAATTCTTTGGATTCCTAAGAACAATCCTTAGGATTTGAGGACCATTGAACTTTCACAAGTGGGACATCTTTATTACGAAAACGTTTAACCTCCGTAGCAATGGTACGAAAAGCATGTTGCTCATAAGTAAAATTAGGTGAAACTTCAACTTGTTCAATAATACCTGGCTCAATAATAGAATCAGAATTCCTAAGTCATTTCCGTAGTTGAGAGACATGGAAAACGTCATGAATAGCAGAAAATTGAGCCGGTAATAAAAAGCGATAAGCCATGGAACCAATGCGTTCGACGATGGGAAATAGGCCAATATATCGAGGTGCTAATTTTCTCAATCGACTGAAACACACAACACCCTTCATAGGTGAAACACGAATAAACATCAAATCTCCTACAGAAAATTCCAGATTACTTCTTCGGTTATCGGCATAGGATTTTTTCCTACTTTGAGCTTCTTTCATCCTATGACAAATAAGGTCAATCTTTTCTGTGGAATCACGAATAAAATTTGGACCTAAAACCAGCTTCGCACTGGCCTCAAGCTAACAAGAAGGAGATCGGCATGGCCTTCCATAGAGTGCCTCGAAAGGTGCCATATCAATACTAGATTGGAAGCTATTATTATAGGAAAACTCAACAAGAGAAACATGATCTTCCCAACTTCCACCAAAATCAAGAACACATGCGCAAAGTAGATCTTCAAGAGTTTGATTCACAAGCCCGGTTTGTCCGCCGGACTGAGGATGATAAGCGATGCTAAAATTAAGCTTTATTCCCAAAGCTTTTTGAATACTCTTCCAAAATCCACTAGTAAATAATGGATAACGATCACTAATGATAGAAGTAGGAACTCCATGCAATTTAACAGTCTCTTTAACATAGAATTTGGCAAAAAGAGGTACAGTCCGATTAGACCAAACGGGAATAAAATGGGCGGACTTGGTTAGTCTATCAACAATCACCCATAACCTGTCATGGCTAGAACAAGAATGGGGAAGGCCATCAATAAAATCCATGGAAATTTGATCCCACTTCCAAATTGGAATGTCCAAGGGTTGCAATAACCCACCAGGCCTTTGATGCTCAGCCTTTATGAGTTGGAAAGTCATGCAACGTTTAATGGAGTTAGCAATATCATATTTCATTCCATCCCAATAATAAAGTCGCTTCATTTCCGCGTACATTTTACTACTACCGGGATGAATGGTAAATTTAGAACGATGAGAATCTATTAAAATGTCTTTATGTAGATCACTAATATTTTGCACGATAAGTTTAGCAAATTTTTGAATGCCGCCATGAGCATTGATTTCAAAGTCTTTCAGACCATCAATATTTCTATCCCTACAACTTTGGCTAAGGAGAGCCAATTCAAGATCATGCTTTTGAGCTTCGAGGATGCGGTCTAAAAGAGAAGGATGAGCCTCAAGGCTACATCAAATAAGAGATGAACATGAATCGGATTCGCGATCTTGAATCTCACAATTAGATAAAGTCTCAAGATCATTCCATTCGGATACCATTATAGAAACAACCGCTTGATGCTTTCGGCTATGGGCATCGACAACATGATTTCCCTTTTCGGAAGTATAAAGAATATCAAGATCATAAGATGCAAGGAATTCGAGCTAATGTTGTTGATGAAAATTAGGTTTCTTTTGAGAAAAGAAGTATCAGAAAGGAGTTTTTTTAATTTTTGAAAAGAAGCTTCACATTTGTCTGACCAATGTACTTAACTTCCTTCTTTGTCAAACCAGTAAGAGGTACGAAAATTTTAGAAAATTCTTTTATGAACTGACGATAATAGCCCGTCAATCCAAGAAAGCTACGAATTTCCGTCACACTCTCCGTTTCTTCCAATTTTGAATCGCTTCGATCTTTGAAGATCCATGGAAATTCCAGATTCCGAAATAATATATCCTAGAAATTTCACATGAGATTGCCAAAAGTGAGACATAGAATTTTTTTCGTTCAATTAGTTGCTCCTAAGAGTTTCCAACACAATCTGAAGATGTTTTTCATGCTCTTCCTCGATTTGAAAATAAACAAGAATATCGTCTATAAAGATGAGAACAAATCGATCGAGGAAGTCTTTTAAAACTCGATTCATAAGGTCAATGAAATAAGCTGGAGCATTCGTTAAACAAAATGGCATAACAAGCCATTCATAAGATCCTACGAGTAGGAACGATGTCAAAGAAATGCTATCCTCTGTAATACGAAGCTGATGAAAACCGGTTGCTAAGTCTAACTGTGAAAAGACTCTAGCACCGCTAAGTTGATCGAATAAATCATCAATCCGAGGTAAGAGATATTTATTATTAATGGTAAAATCATTAACTTGCGGGACGCAAAGCCTAAGTATACCATCGGATTTCTTCACAAAGATAGCTGAAGCTCCCTAAAGAGAGGAACTAGAACGAATAAATTGCTTTGCTTCCAATTCAGATAATTGTTTACGCATCTCCTCATTCTCCTTATTGGACATACGATAAGGAGGATGAGTGATAGGTATAGCTCTAGGGATTAGATTAATTATGAACTCAATTGCTCGCTTAGGGGGTAATCCTAAAACGGGATCAAATATGTTAGAAAATTCACGAACAACGTGAATGAGGGAAATAACGTCTTCCTCATCATCATTATCGTCATCACAAGGATTTAGAGAATATAAAGATGCTACCGAATTGGAATCTGAATCATTAAGAACAATAGAAATCTGCTTAACCGATTGAGGATGTCGAAGATGTATAGTTTTCTCAGGACATAGGATGTGGGCTTCATAACGATTAAGCCAGTCCATTTCCAAAATCATTCCAAAGCCTAAGTAGCGCATAACATGCAAATCGGCTCGAAAAGCGTAATCACATCAAATAATCTCGACATCTTTACAAAATAAACTATGTGTTGCGGACCCACCAACTGGATTCACAATTCTCAGTGAAGTCATTAAAGCCATAACATTAAGAAAAAGTATCAATAAGTTCTTTTGATATAAAAGAGTGGGATGCATGTGTGTCAAAAAGAACTCTAATAGGATGATCACGAAACATAATAATGCCATCAAGGATAGAATGAGAAATACCTTGACTAAGAGAGGTGTTACTAGGGGCTTGCACAACGTTAAGCTTTCCCTCCTTCTTGCCTTGAATTTTGGGACATGAGGATATAAGATGACCCGAACCTTTGCAATAACGACAAAAAATGGGTTTCGGACACCCATTAACACAATGGTCCTTAGAACCACAATTGTAGCATTGCCCATGACTAAAGGTAGGAGTCTTTGCTACCGAAGTTGCTTGATTCCCTTTCTTGTTGGGATTAGAGCCTTTGAACTTAAGAGGCCTCTTCTTGTTGATGGTGAAGTTCTGTTTGGCATCCGCAACTTCAACATCACTTTCTTTATCGGCCTCTTCAAGTCAAAGAGTGATATCAACAAGCTGATCGAAAGAAACTTTTAGTTTTAGAAGTAAAGGCTTTTTGAGGTTCTTATTCAACCCATAGATAAACATCTGATTTTTCTTCGATGGGGTATTAATGTACTTGACCCCATATTTAGAGAGAGATTCAAAAGATGAGACATAGTCTGTCACAGAAGATTCACCTTGAACAAGGTCAATAAAGCGTTAGGCTAAAGTTACTTTTTCAGCCTCTGCCACAAACTTCAACTTGAACCTTTCCCAGAATTGTTCCTAATAAGATCCGCTTCAATGATTTTTGAAATCAAAAGCTCATACCAATCTAATGCTCTTTCTTGGAGCATGCTAGAAGCCACTTGGACTCGATGTAGATCAACAAGATTCATGCGAGAAAAGATGTGATCGCATGTTCTTAGCCAAGCTTGGACTTCTATAACGCTTTCGGAACCCTTGAATGGCTTTCTACCCAAATTAGTATAATCATTGCACAAGCATGCAAGCCCAGATTTAGGGTGAGTAGGCTCTGGAATGGGTCTGATAGCTTAAGCATTCTTTATAAGATCTAAAAGCTGCTGGGCAGACATAAATACACCATCCTAAGGAGTAACACTGGATTAATCAGCTGGGACAGCTAGGTTTAACTATTTCTCTTCTTTAAGAAAGAAAGAAGAGGAAAAAGGTTATTCTTAGAATGAATATAAAACAAACTTGATTGATAAAACAAGGCATCATAAAAGAAATTAGGATAGAACGGGTCCTAAGACTCGGATAAATCCTAAGGCACGATTCCTAAGAAAGACTTAGGACAATGATCCTTGCTAGATTATCTATATTATTCCGAAAGTTTGGCTTTGATACCAAGCTGTGGTTCCCCACCTCTATACTCGCACTAGCCAAGGACACTACAGAGTAATGCCGTCAACTAGCACAAAGAATAAGGCTGTTGAAGAGCAACCATCTGTGTAATTGCTTTATGCGAGTACCGATATGTCAGATAGTATTACATGCATTTCATTTCAAGAGGAAATCTGACACATCAATTACAAACTGAAAACTACTACACAGTGGCTATGTGATCTACGGAAACAAATATAAAATAAGCATAACATAAATCAGTCACATATATTCATGTCACAAAGGGGGAAACAGATATGAATATAACACACAAAAGTGACATCAATGTAGTGGTCATATAAATTCCACTACATCACAAAAGAGTAGGTACAAGAGCTAAACAAAAGAATATGTATACATCAAGAAGTCTTTATCTCGTATGTATAAATGCAAAAACTACTAAGCTAAGTAGTTAGCCAAAAGTCAAGTGACAGTCCCTGATAAGAAGAAAATAATAAACGGATCAGTCTAGCTATAAATATCATATAAAGTGAAATAGGATAAGAGATATGACAAAAATGTATGATAAAAATAATGCCATACTGTGACAAGTATACATTACATAACAAATAAGTCATACAATATCTCAAATTTTCTCAAACACCAAAAAGAATGTCATGTACTTCATTTTATTCACCAAACCACAAATATTGATAAAGCTTATCAATATAAATCACAAAAATTAGTGAAACACAAATTCTAGAAATCATCAGAAATCCAGAAATCACATAGGGGGCCTATTATAAACGGGAGCATGAATACTCACCAACTCGTGTATCACAAACGGGATGCTATCCCATGGTCGCTAACCATAGAGCCCGTGCAACGACGTAGTACAATAACGGTACGTCTGAGGAGCCTGAAAGTCGAATAATTCAGAATAACGACGTAGTACAATAGCGGTACGCCCAATGAACCTGATAAGCCGGAACAACGACGTAGTACAACAATGGAACGTCCGATGAACTGCACTCCATAAAAGAACATGGGTCGCTAACCCATAAAAGTGAGTCGAAACTCCAAAGAACCCATAGGCCGCTAGCCTATAAAAGAAATGAGACGAAGCTCAATAAAACGAGGTATAGTGCCCCACGTGGACAAAGAGACATCGCATATTTCTAGTCTAAACGACTAAAATGATCACCATTGATCATAGAAAGTGTGAATTACACTAAATTAATAAATAAATGAGTTTAGCTTCATGTCCCATAAGCACTGTCTTAACTTAAGTATTTACGAACAAATTGTAGATTTCCACTCGAAAATTGTCACAAGTGTTCAATCGAACAAGTCCAAGAATTAACTGACAAAGTAAACATAAGCGTTTCATATCACTTGTTTTGCTAAGTTGTTTAATTAGATTTCTCATACTAATGAGGTAAAAGTTTGTATATGCTAATAGATTGGAAAACGGTTTTAAAAACGAGCTTTGTATTAAAAGTAACGTTGAAATCATTTTTATGAAAGAGTTTGAGTATTTACTACTAGTATAGAAACCTTTGTAATTTAAAGTGACAAATAACAGAAATGATTGTAAAAACAATCAATCACCAAATATTCACATACGATGACGTGAATAAAAGCCATAGAAATCGATTCCAAATCCATCAAAATGGATATTCTCAAAAATCTAAAAAAGGAGTGTTAAAGTCGACAAAAGTGATAACAACTAATTGGATCAACCAAAAATCGATATAAAATGGAAAACTATCAAAAATAAGTAAGTTGGCTGAAATTAGCAGCTCTAGACGTCTGGTGGTTTTCCCAGACGTTTGAGCTGAAAGACTAAATTTTTTATTCCAGATCGCCCAGACGTCTGGGAAGTAAGATCAGACGTCTGAGCTGAAGGTCTGGAATTTTTATTCCGTAGCTTCGGACGTCTGAGCATACTACCAGACGTAAGCTGAAGCTCAGGGCAATATTTTGCCTAGGCCATAGATGGCCAAATCATGTCAAAAGCTATCGGACGAGCACGGTGGCTAGAGATTTATGCCAAGCGACAACCCAACCCTATAGGCTCTTCGATACACTCCAAACTACATGTCAAAACATCCAATGTAGGATTTTCATTGATTTTGACTTCAAAACGCCAAAAATTGGAAAATTCACTAAACCTATTCAATTCAATAGAAAATAGACATGAAATAGATGTTAGGAATTCATACCTAACAACTATTAAAGGTATAAACATAGATGTGAGTTCAAGAACTCACCTTTAAACCCAAAAACAATGAATGAGAAGCTTTAAAACAAAGGAAAGATCAACCACTCTTCACTTCAACCCAAGAAGCTCAAATCTAAGGTCATAAGAAAATATTTCCTTAGTCAGGGTTTAGGAATTTCTAAAAATTAAAGGGAGATTGAGATGGAAAAGATTAAGAGGATGCTTACCTAAGCTTCTCCTGGATTTTGGAGCTTGAATCTTGAATTTCCTAGCAATTTAGGGTTCAGAAATTTTAATTTCCTATTCTCTCCCCCATTTTTCCTCTAGCTTGAAGCGTTAGGAAAAATAGAATGAATGAATGAATGAAGAGGGTGTGGAGTAAGGGTATTTTGTTGGGTTAGTGGGCTGAAACCCAAACCCAAAGCCCAATAGAAATCTACTCAACTCCAAACATATCGATGTTTATACTCAAAATGGTCGCAAACGCCATTTTGGACTCAATAGAAGTGGTCTTTAGTCCTAAATCGACTGTTTACAAAATGTAGCATTTCGGACTTTAATCTGACTAACAATGCTATATTTAAATTAAACATTTATATATATAATCGTAAACATATGCGGGTTGTTACATAAATATTATGTGTAAGCGTCGTTATTGGCTAAGTTTTATTATTATAAGCATGGTAAATTACTTATAATATCTACTTTTATCAAATATATTCTAGTTATATATCGTCATTATAATATTCTTTTCCATGTTCAATTATTGGAATTATATCTAAAAAGATTATTTTCTATAATTTCCCTAAATTAGCTCAAAACAAAAAATTTAGCTTTAAAAGATTACATTGTTTGAAATTATAAGTAATAATAATTTTCTTTTATTACTGAAATAGATAGTATAAACTAAACGAATTCATACTTTACACGTCTATTTCTCTTTCTATTTGTATCTATTATTTGTTAGATCAAACACTATATTTTCAAAAAGGGAGAGAAATCAAATTAATTTATAATTATTAAATGAATCTAAATTCCAACAATTCCAAACAAAGAAAAATTTACATTCCAACAAGATTAGGGTAATAATCCAAATTTATAACATTATTCAACAACCTGTTTTCAGATCTGGAATAAATTTCATTCAAATTAATATTCTAAATTCATACTTCTGGGACTGATTTTGAGGTTTGGTTGTAAACAATTCTAAATCAATTCATAAATAAGAATATGTAGGTAATATTTATTATATTCATATCATATTCAATTTGTTGCCTACAACTCATATACAATTATCCAGTTAGGAAAAAAATCAAATATCACCAAAGGAATAGTTTTCATATGATAATAATCTATAAAAAATTCCACTCACCTTGTAAAAGCGATCCAAATCTCTAGATCTAAAGTAGAACTTTGATTCATCTTCACTTATATTTCAAGAAATGTGTATAAAAAGGGTATATAAATATATTAGAATTACAGATCTGAGAAGAGTTTTAGGATTGTGAGAGAAAATAGATATAATTATACAAATATATATAAATTACCTCAAATATGCATATTGTTGATTCTCTTCTCTTTCCTTTTCATTTGATATTTATTCTTCTCCAATTTTTGAGAATATAAATACAAATATCTTATTTTTATAATTTAGAAAGAAAGTGCAGCAGGAGAAATGGCAGAGCTTTACTACCGCCTCTAGAAAAATTCGAGAAGAGAAGAGAGAGCTAGGCCTGAATTTATAGATGCTAGAATCAACCAGAACCGTTAGATCGAAAGATATTAAATCCAGGCCGTTGGGCTTAGGCTGACCCTAGCCAGCTAAATGCAACCAGTCGACTGCCCATGGAGCACTGGTCGACCAAAAGGGGCCGACTGATCCTAATGACAAGTCAGCTTGTGGGCCTGGGCAATTAAATAATAAACATTAAAAAAATTATTTTTTTATTTTCTTTTCGAATTCGTTTTTTGTCCGTAACTTCTTCGTTTGGACTCCAATAGCAAAACTTCAAATATGAAAATTGCTCAAAATTTCACCAAAAACGTTATGGTGTAAGTTTCATGGTCAAATTTCATCATTTGCACCTTTTGGGTCTAAATAGTTAACTAATTAAATAACTAATGCTATATTACAGGGTGTTACATTCTTCCCCTCTTAAAAAGAATTTCGTCCCCGAAATTTCACCAATGACAAAGTCATGGTTTTGACTCCTAATTATTCCACACTACACAATCAATGAGTGTACAACAAATTTTGCAACTAAAGGTGCGCAAGCACATAGTGTATTACCAATAACCATATAAAAAATAAGTAGGTAGAATGATTCTATATCATATCCTCCTTTATGAGTGCATTTATTTTGAAAATATTTTTGGAAAATATGATGTAAACGACCTATATATACTAGTGGTTCTATATGTATGCAGCTTTTTAAAAAATCATTTCAACCAAAACCCCCATACTTCTGCGACTAGAGGTATGAAGTAATCAATTTTGCATCCATTTCCTACCACCCAATAATCTAACAAATCGAAAATATCGCATCAAAAACTTTACTCCTATATCGAAAAAAAGAATTTAGATGAAAATTTTAACATTCTTACCACCCTATAACCTTCTCATTCCCCTAGCACAGGGGAAATTTCCTCACCGCGCCAAATGTACTCTAAATTTTCCACCTACAAAATGCATAAGGAGGCTTAGTTCAAGTTCTAAAATAGAACTAAATCTAAAAAAAGGTTGCGCGCACCAATGACAAGGTATGAAATTAGAAATTCTTTGGATAAAATAGTTTTTCCCTTGTTACCGCTTGCATTTATCGCAGCGTTGACCCTAATGCACCACAAATTCAAAATTTTGAATTCGAGTTGCCTTACCTATGTTTAACATGTGACCTTTAAAATCAAATATTTCACAAAAATCTTTCTCACTTTTCAAATTCGCACATCAAAATAAGATCCCAAAATATTTAAACACACGTTTTCCTTAAAATCAAATTTTTGGACAAAAACTCTAAAAGTAATTTGATAGTCAAAAACAACTAAAGCACGAAACTTTTTTTTGAAAGATAACTTTTCAAATAAAGGGAAAACTTTTCAAAATATTTTCCTTCTCAAAAATTTTGATAAATCTGGCCACAATCTTAGTGTAGTCGAAAGTTAGTTATACGCTAAATGCATAAACCAATTTCTAAAATCTAAAATGGTTAACCCACCTTTTAGCAAGGTAGTAACCCAATGGACATCATGACCAACAAGGCGAGAAGCCTGGAGAAATGGTTACTAAGCTTGGAGATCGGCTATAAATGAGACTTTGGACAATGGTCCAATGGATATGGATTGGATCCTAAGTCCCAATCAGGGCGCAATTTGTATGAAGTGATAAGGCAGGCCTCGTAAGGTTACATTTCAAATTTCAAGTCGATTTGAATTTGTATGCTAGAGTTATGGGCAAAAGAAAAAGGATAGATCATATTCAGCTCAGCAGCACAACCCAACGATGATCACTTCGTAACTCAAAAACCATAAGGTGGGTTGAAGTGAAATTTCGAAAACAAGACAAGGGGACCCGACGGATCGCATGACATTTGAAGAATGACATCTATTCTTAATAAGGATCGGGTAAGCCCAACTTTATAACAAAGATCGATCAATATCTCAACATCGACACTTCCAACTGATATGATACTTGGAGGACAAGCTAATTAGAACATGTGGCACACCCCATAGGGATCACATAGCATTTCGAGCAAGATGGAGGGCTCGATACCTATCCATTCATAGGGTTCAGTTATAATCAGGCTTAACACCATACTCCAACAAGACTGATCAATAACTCGAGTTATACTAGTCCAATTGGCAGGAAACTTGGAGGCTAAGCATAATACAACATGGAGAAGCTACCCCTAGGATCATATGGTATTTGGAGAAAGTTAGAGGGATCGATATCTATCCCTCTAGAGGGATCGGCAAAAATCAAAATTCAAGTAATACTACTTCACGAAAATGTGTTTTGTCATTAACCGTACATCAAAATTGCATGAAATTTGGCAAGAAAGTAGCTATACCAAGGGAAACCACCCAGAGGGATTGCACCCCATTTGGATACCAAAATAGGGATTGGTAATGATCCTTACTGTTGGCCCCAATGGGCTTGGAAATTTTTGGATGGCCTTGTCTTGGTCTTCCGAATCTTTTGTCAAAATTTTCATCCCATGAACGTCTTCCCTTTTAAATACAAAAACCATGGCGTTAGAAAAGAGATATTCTTTTAGCTTCTCTTTATCTTCAACTTAGGCTATAGTCTATTAATTTTATTCTTGGATTTTGGATTGTTACTGTAAACAAACTTCTGTATAATAGAAAGGATTATTTGGGAGTGGGCATAGACCCAAGTTAGCTGAACCACTATAAATCTTGTCTTCTTTTATTTGCTTTCTAATTGTTTTAATTTTCGTCTTCATTTGTTTCTCTTTATATTTCTATGATTGGATTGGATATTAGAGCTTTTGCACGATTGGGTGTTGGTGGCCAATTTCGATGCCAACGTTTTGGTGCTTTCATCGAGAAGACGTACACCCATAGATTTAGAAGCCAGGATCTTAGATTTGAAAGCTTGGATCTAGAAAGAAATGATCAGGCAATCAAAAAGGAGAGTGTTACCTGAAAGGAGCCACCATGTAGGGAGTCATGAGGCTTTCTCAAGGGCTGGAGCTAATCAAGGATCTATTTACATCGCCGGGGATGAAATGGAAACAATGATGGATGCTAAGTCGGAGAGGATTTTGAAAAGATATGAGGATATGGTGTAGAATTTTCTCCTATAGATCGGACAAGCTGGAGCACAAAATCAAGGTGTTGAAGCAGCTGGAATCGTTGGAAAATAGAACCGGAAACATGAAGATGGAGCCAATGGACAAAGGAGTAGAACAGAGAAGCTGGGGTGGTCCCTTGCCATCCTAGAGTGATGGGAACAGATCCCTCCAGAGGGACCAGTACTGATCCCCAAAGACATGGGGGCATGGCATTGGGTCTGGTTGGTCATGATGTTGGAGGACCTATAGTCGATCCCATGGAGCTTGGTGCGAATCAAAATTTGGATGGTCATCCAGAGGAATACGTTCCAGAATTACTTCGAAGATTCAGGGGGCAACTTGGGCATGATGATAGGTGACTACCACAAGAAGGCAATCACCGGTTTGTAGAGATGATTAGGCGAGTTATGCATGGAGGATTAGTGAATAGGGATTTATAGAATGTAAATAGAAGTCTGTTCGCCATATATATTAGGAATGCTAGAAATTCACCAGAATTTAAACTACCAACACTTGAAGCTTATGATGGAAAGTCAGATCCAACTATGCATATGATGAGGTATACACAACACATGGAAGTACTAGGGCCTCAGAAGAAGTCCTGGCATGATGCTTTCCCCTATACTTAACGAATGTAGCTGCGGCCTGGTTCAGATAGTTGGAGATGGGTTATATTAGCACATGGATCATTTGGTCAAAAGATTTATGAAGCAGTTTTGAGCTCACATCATGAGACCTAAGAATATGATGACATTGACATCGGTAAATTAGTGGGCAGGAGAATCACTCAAGACTTTCTTGACCAGGTTCTATGCGATAGTTGTGTCGGTGGATCGACTAGATCCATTGATGGTTTTGATGGCGGTAATGTCGGAAGTTGTAGATAATCCAGATTTTAAGATATCACTGATATGGGATCCACCGATGGATCTCGGGGAATTCTAAGGAAAAAAATTCTACGATTGGAAGAAGCGAAAGCTGATAAAAAGGCAATGGAAGTTATACGGTACAGGGTGGAGTATCGCTCGATGAAAGTTTCAAAAAGGAAAAGGGTAACTGGAAAATGAATAATAGACACAATGGATCAAAGCTATATAGCGGGGAACCCAAATTCTCTTATTACTTGGAATTGAATGAAACCCTAGTACGGATATATGTAGATACTCGAGGGTGCTTACCGTATAGGAGGTTGGCAAGGAGTGAACCCTTCAAACGCGAACGAACATCAGGAAAGTGTTGCCTATTCCATGAGCTATATGGGTAGAATTAGAATGACTGAAGGCGCTTGAAGGATATCATTAAGAAAAATGTAAGGAATGGTTTGTTACAACAAGAGGTGAGGACTCAAGCTACGATTGTGGAATAGGAGCAGCCACTGTCCACCTCGAATGAAAATGGTAATAGATCTAGGCATCATCATTAACTTGTCATCAATTGATTAAGATGGCATTGAATAAGTAGCAAGCTCCACAATAAGATGGCTAAGTCAAGTACACAATTATAGGATCAAGGACGCTCCTTAGGCATGCTCTAAGATGATGATAAAATGTAATGCTAGGGTTTGTGAAATTTGATTTTTTTCCCTTTCTTCCTATTTTCTTCGAACTCTTGTTTTTTCGGTTTTATTTGAACTCTAGTTTATTGGTTGTACGGACTCTTATTTTATGGACTAAGGAATGCTTAAATTTGGATCAACATAATGGATAACACAGGTCATTAAGTACGATTATACCTAGAAAAGGGTAGGTCGCTTCGGTCGAACGTGATGGATCGACCTACTTAAGTCGTAGCGTATGGATTGTGCACGACAAGGATCCAGAGAGATCAAGGTCGTCAGGTATGGACTATGCCTGACAAGGGGTAGGTCACTTCAATCGAACGCGATGGATCGACCTGCTTAGGTCATTGAGTATGGAATGTACTCGGCAAGGATCCGGTGAGATTAAGGATTTGGATTAGGATAACAGGTTATGAATTTGTATATCAGCTTGGAATATCTATGGATTTGGATATGGGCCAGGAACTGTTTAGGATTTGGCTAACGATCGGTGATGTCGAGGGTTTGGATAAATAACCTAGAGAGATTGCAGATTCAGGATGAGATATTAAATCGGAATGGTCATGGATTTCACTAATGATCCGGAGAGATCATGGACTTGGATTGGCAACGGATTGGATAATATGGCTATCGATAAATTAAGGACTTCAGATTTTGGATTTATGGCAATTCAAAACACACCTTGTTATTGCAAGGCATGTTTTGGGGGATAAAGTGTTAACTCGCCTTTTGGAAAGGCAGTACAAAGGCAGATTTAAACCAATGGACGTCACGATCAACAAGGCAAGAGAAATGGTTACCAAGCTCGAAAATCGGCTATAAACGAGACTATAAACAATGGTCAGGCGGATTTGGATCGGATCCCCAATTTTTGTCCCATCAAGGTGCAATTAGTATCAAGTCATAAGAGAGGCCTCATAAGGCTATATTTCAAATTTCAAGTCGATTGGAGTTTGTATGCTAGAGTTATGGGCAAAAGAAGAGGGATCATATCATATTCAGCTCAACAGCACAACCCAACGATAATCGCTCCATAACTCAACAATCACTAAGTGGATTGAAGTGAAATTTGGAAACAAGATGAGGGGACCCTAGGGAGTCCACTTCAGGGATCGTATGACATTTAGAGAAGTTGGAGGGATCGGTATCTATCCCTCAATAGGGATAGGTACTCATCCCTCTTAAGGATCAGCTAAGCCCAACTTTATAACAAAGCCCGATCAATATCTCAACATCTACACATTCAATTGGCATGAAACTTAGAGGACAGGCTAATTAGAACATGTGGAACACTCCATATGGATTGCATAGAATTGGGAGCAAGATGGAGGGATCGGTACCTATCCCTCCATAGGGATCTGTTATAATCAGCCTTAACACCATATTGCAACAAGATTAATCAATAATTCGACTTCTACTAGTCCAATAGGTATGAAACTTAGAGGCTAAGCATAATACAACATGGAGAAGCTCTCCTAGGGATTGCATGGTATTTGCAGCAAGTTCGAGGATCGGCATCCATCCCTCTAAAGGGATCGACAGAAATCATAATTCAAGTAGAACTACTTCACGGAAATGTGATATCTCACAAACTGTATGTCAAATTGCATTAAATTAGGGAACCAAGTAGCTAACACCATGTGGAAACACCCAGAGGGATCGCACCCTATTTGGGCACAAAAATGGGATCGGTAAAGATCCCTATTGTAGGCCCCAATGGGCATGAAAATTTTTGGGTGGCCTCGCTTAGTCTCCCGAACCTTCTATCAAAGTTTCATCCCAATCCATGCACGTCTTCCCTTATAAATTGAGAAAGCATAGTGTTAGAAATGGGATCTTATTTTTTGCTTCTCTTTATCTTCAACCTTAGTTACACTTTACCAATTTTATTCTTGGATTTTGGATTGTAACTGTAAACAAACTTCAGTACAATAAAAAGGATTATTTGGGAGTGGACGTAGGCCAGAGTTGGCCGAACCACTATAAATATTGTCTCATTTTACTTACTTTCTAATTGTTTTCGTTTTATTCTTCATTTATTTCTCTTCATATTTCTACGATTGGACTGGATATTGGAGCTTTTGCATTGGATGTGTTGACACCAAAAACAACCAACTTTTACCCATAGAACTTGACATTTTGTTTAAAAATATCATCACATTTATTATTCAAAAATTTTAACTTTTAAGGGTTATGAGCAATGAGCAATGAGCCATGATACCAAAACAACTTTATCATGTCCATTATTTAATTTTCCAACTATTCTAAACTTCAAGTCTTATATTGCATTTACTATTAGTCAAGTTTCTTTACGATATTTCCATATTTATACTACTTCTTTACTATGCATATATATTGAAGCGGTTCACATGTCTAGTAACAATAACACGGTAAATAAATAGAAACTCATTATATCGTGCGTGCCTTTTGCAAGAGACAACTAATAGTTACAAACCGAACAACCAAAAAGAAAAGAACAAATGCTGGAAGGAAAAAGACAACAATACTGTAGATCCTATAATAATGCCTACATACTATGATATGCCATGCTCCATGACTGGAGCTCGATCAATTGCTACAACCCTTGAGTGATCTAGCAGGCGACAATACACCCAATCTTGTGCAACTGGTGCTGCTATGGCTTCGGAATTTCCATCTTCCTAAGGAAGGATCTAATGATGACAGAAGTAACCTTCTACTAAACTGGCTCTCTATGGAGGTTCACCCATATTAGCTAAATACTAGAGTAGATAAATGAAAAATCAAAAAGTGACTCTATTAAGCGCGGATCCTTGATCATAAAATTGAATTAAAAGAGTGCGAGTCCAAATGATGGCGACGCTGCCAATACTTGAATAAGTGGTCTTTCACACCATAGGATAAACCAAGTCGTAATTTCTCGTCTTAGGGATGATGTTGTGCCGAATTATGCATAGAATTAGACGGGCAATCAGATGTGGATTATCCATCTTCCAAACACTGACATCCTGGGAAAAGATCTTTGCAAAATCTTTGAGTCGGTCAGTTAAAAGTATCCAAGTCTACGTCCTTCGTGGAGGCCTCCAAAATCTTAATGGGATCATAATTGGTCAGTTCAGTTAAGACACCCTTCACCTCTAAACGAATCAAAATACTACTTTTATAGAAAAGGCAGATGCAACACTGGTAACATCCCTGATCAAAAGTCTCAAAGTAGAGAATCGGTGAAATTCCTACCACGATGAACAGCTCTTTCAGACCAAAAGGGGAGAAACCTTTTATTCATTCCTATCCAGCCAAGTGGCCTCTTAAGGTTTGAGAGCATAATGGTGCGAAGAAAAATAGGCAATGTACAAAGGTTTCTTAGGCTAAGAAGTGGTTGGAGGGAAGGACTACGGTTTAGATCTGAAGTGATGGTGGAGCAAGATCTAATGTGCAAACCAGCACAAAGTGGAGGCGAGGCTACTGCTTCTAGGGAAAAACGACATCACCGAAAGAAGAATGAAAGAGATAGGATGATGCTTGGATGAGAAGGAAGATGGAGATTGAGTTTGACTTGTTCAGGAATGAGGAACAAAAGAAGGCAACTGAGGGAATTCAGATGTGACTTATATAGTCCCATTCTTGGTTCAAGTTTTGCCAAAACTCGTAAACTGCTGGACTAGTATAGGTTTACCGCTAGAAGGTCAACCGCTAGAGAGTCTTTGGGCGTTAATTCAACTTAGACCCGATTAGGATCAGACTAAATAATAATCATTTTGCATCGTCTCTTTCGATTTGACACGATCTGAAAAATTCCTATCCTCATCATGATGATGTGAAAGCCTTCCGTCTAGTCCCGAATCGTGCTCCAGCAAATCACAACAGTCCCAACAAAATTGATGTGACTAACTACAATCCTAAAAGCCCAAAAATATTACAGCTGCTATTTCCTACCTACTTCTCACTGAAATATTTCTCCAATGGCCAACGGTACAATAACACTTCAAACTACATTACCCCAATAAAGTTGAATGTCTTTCCTATTTTGTCTGTACCTTAAAGAGAGAAAATGTAAAAAATTCGAGTTTATAAACTAAAAAATCACCGATCTAAACATGTGCTCCTTAATACTTGTTTCTAAATAATAGAAGCTCTTTCATACCGAAATTCCCTTTAAAAATCAAATATATATGTGTGTGTGTGTGTATTAGGGTTTCCAAAAACTTCTTTTTAAAACACAAATTTTCCAGATTGGAAAACTATTTCCTTGCCAAATTTTTTACTAATATATATATATATATATATATATATATATATAAATATAAAGGATTTAAAGAAATTTTATATTAAGGATTCTTTTTATTAAATCATTAATGGCCAATGCAATTGAGACTGTAGGAAACCCTAGAGGCGAACCTATCTCCATGGTAAACGAGGATGACAACAACACGGGATGGCAAGATGTAAGATACAAAGATAAAGGAAAGAATCAAATCAGGGTAAATCTACAGCAAAAACCAAGAGATTCTACAAATCGACCTGCACTAGTGAATCCCAATCCTAAGAAATTAGAATTCATTGTAGGAATTAGATCACGGGCTGATGCAATTACTGGTAGCACGTGTATTGATGGTGGGGTTAACAAATTTGACTACCTAGAAGATGTTGATGGAGTCTATGCTAACCTAGATGATGAGGTATTCAATTCAGCTAAAAGCATGTGGGGTACTTCAATCTATATCTACGTTGCTGGAAAAAGACTTTATTACATACATCTTAATGCTTATATTAAAAGATAATGGAAACTGTCTGGAAAATGGGATGTTTTTCCTAGGGAAAATGTTTTACCTTATTAAATTCAGTAATGAACTGGATTGTAAGAAAGTGTTGGATGGAGGCCCTTGGTTTATTGATAGTAAACTTATTTTTACCAAAAAATAGGACCCAAATTTAAGACTTGAGAGGGATATGCTTGAGTCACATCCTATCTTGTTAAACTGATGAATCTAGATCTATCTCTATGGAATGCTCGTGGTATTAGTAAAGTTGCTAGACTTATTGGAACCCCCCTTGCAATGGATGAATATACTTGGCATGTCAAAAGAATAAAATATGCTAGAGTTCTCGTAGAAATCAAAGCATGTGATACTATCCAAAAACCGGTGCGCGTTAAAGATAGAAATGGCAATATTTACATACAGGAGGTAGAATATGAACATATTCCACCTGTTTGTAACAAATGTAAGTGTTTTGGTCACTCCATGGACCAATGTGAAATCATGTCCCCTCCCCCCATTAAACAAATGTGGAGGCAAAAACCTGCTGCCGAGGCTAGTCAGACTGCTCCACTATAAAATCTTCAACAAAATGAGGCACAGCCTAAGCCTAGCACTAATGAGATAAATATAAACACAGAACATGTAGTTGTAATGACTAATAACCAAAAGGAAAGTCATGCTGTCCTGGAGGATGAAGATATGGAAGCTGCCGCATCACTGGATACAAGGACTGGGGATACTGAACTTGACCATAACTCAGCTGAGCATTCATCAAATAGAGCACCAATTACACCAGAAGAAGAAAACGAAATTAATAAAGTTGTCTTGGATAGATTGGATTCAAATAAAGATATATAGGATAATAGCTCAAACAAGTTCACAAAGTCCAATCAGGATTATACAAATCAATTTAAGAAATCAAAAGCTAAAGGAAAGACGAGTATAAGTCGTGAGGTATCTCCTATGAAATCGAGGAGTAGGCCTCCACATTTGAAATGTCAATAATTAGCTGGAATGTAAGAGGCCTAAACAATGACACTAGACGTTTAGACCTCTTAAATCTTAGGAGATCTCACTCTCCTTCTATTTTAAGTATTTCAGAAAATAAATTTACTAATAACAACTTAACATTCTTTGCTAACTTACTAGGTGATGAGTGGAACTACATTCATAATAATGATGTAGGAGGTAAAGGACGTATATTACTTCTATGGAATGAAAAAAATTAGAACTTCAACCTCTTGGATAAGGATGATCAACAAATTACTGTAAGTGCTACTAATGTCGGTGGGCTCAATATGACTTTGAGCTGTATTTATGCTAGTAACCTAGCCTCTCATCGAACTTATCTTTGGCAAGCTATCAAAGGTATTGGTAAAAATGTCAAAAACCCCTGGATTGTTTTGGGGGATTTTAATTCTGCGCTAAGGGCAGAAGAGAAAAAAAGGAGGCCTTACCATGAGAGTTTCCCAGCTAGAAGAATTCAACAACTGCATCATTAAAGCTGGACTGCTCGGACCCATCCATTGTGGCCTGAAATTTACATGGAGAAGCGAAGAATGTAAGAAAATATCTTGTAAACTAGATAGAGCCCTAGTTAATGTGAACTGCAATAATCTATTTTCTAATATTAAGGTCAATATTCTCCCTCCATCTACAAGTGATCACTGTCCTATCCTTGTAAATTTTGTAGAAAAAGGCTTGAACGACAAAAGAAAGCCATTTAGATAAGCTAATCACTGGCATGAAATAGAGGGATACAATGAGGCACTACAAATTAATAATATACCTCTGTAGGAGGGTACTCAATGCTACAAGCCACTTCATATTCTCAAAACAGCTTAAAATAAAATTAAAAATTGGAATAGATGCAGACTCAAAGATGGAGACCACATTTCCACCATGCAGAAACATTATGAGGATCTTCTATTAATGATAGACAATGGAACTGCTAATGATGACACATGGAGAAAGTATTATCTAGCCCAGGGGAATCTAATAGAGGCTTTCAGGATTAAAATGGCTGAGCTCATGCAAAAATCCGAAGAAAAATGGATTACCGAAGGGGATGAGTGCACCAAAATTCTTTATACTAAAATGGCAAATCGAAGTAATATGAATAATAATTTTTATCTTATTAACCAGGATGGAAATATACTAACCAATACAACAGACTTTGAGGGTCAAGCAATTAAATAATACAATGACATGTTCAATGGGGAAGTTAGCACCAATTACCAGACATTACATGTAGATGGAAGGTGAACTCCAGGGCCAGAAGAATATTATCCAGACAAATCACTGAAGTTGAGGTGCTGGAAACTTTGCAATCCATTCATATTGATTCAAACCCAGGACTAGATGGCCTCGGATCCAAGTTCTTCCTCCTACATTGGAATGACCTGAAAGAATTTTCCATATCAGCAATGCAAGATATCTTTCAAAGTGATAAATTTGTTAAAGAAATCAATAACGCCTTCATCTGCCTTATTCCTAAAAAGGATAATCCATCAAAAATTGAGGATTACCGACCTATTGCTTGCTACAATGTGATATACAAAATTATAAGCACTATCTTATGCAATAGAATGAAGCTTATCTTACCTGATCTCATTTTCTAATGTCAAAGTGCATTCATCAAGGGTAGAAGTATTTCTAAAAATTCTCTCATGGCATATGAACTAGTTAGGAACTTTAATAAACCAGGTGCTAATAAGTTCTGTCTAAAGGTTGACCTCCACAAAGCATATGACAAAATTAACAGACACTTTATAATTCATATGCTTAATTCTATGGAGTTTCCAATAAACTTTGTGAATCTAATAAAAGAATGCATCTCTACACATACCTTTTCTATCATGATCAATGGTATACCAAAAGGTTTTATAGGCTCCAATAGAAGTATCAAGCAGGGCGACCATTTATCCCCTTACTTGTTTGCAATTGCCATGGAATACTTTTCACTACAAATGCAGTTGGCTATTCATCGTAAGCTTAATCAGCCTATTTTTAACATCCATCCTATCGTGAGTCACTTTATGCAGATGACTTGCTCATCTGTATAAAATCTAGCTGTGAATCAGCTAAAGCAGTTAAAGACATTTTTCTTAGCTTAGAAAGATATACTGGTCTAAAAGTGAATGAGCAAAAAACCAAATTCTATTTTAACAAAGCATGTAATAGAAAAGCAGAGGTGTTGGATCTCTTAAATGTGAAAGAAGGTATTCTTCCTGTAAAATATTTAGGTGTTCCTCTCTCTTCTAATAAGATCATTGATAGAGAATATGCAGTTTTGATATCTTCCATTAGAGATAAACTATAAGGTTGGAGCTCCAAACTCCTGTATCTTACTGGTCGAATTGAATTGGTTCATACTGATATAAACTCTAAAGTTAATTTTTGGCTGCAAACTTTTCAACTGCCTATTGCTTCAATACTAAAAATTGAAAAAGCTTATGCAAACTTCATATGGAAGGTTGGTATTCACAAGATTAAATTTAAAAAATTATGCAGACCCAAAGATGAGGGAGGTGTGGGCCTTAGAAGACTTAAAGACATGAGAATAGTTTACACCCTGAAACAAGCTTTGAGAATAATCAATGGCGAGGGTCTATGGGGTAGATGGATGAGACAAAGGTACATTAAAAGCAATTTTTGGAAAATGTCTATAGATAATAATGCATCAGCTAGTTGGAAAGCAATTCTGAAGGCAACAAGTACCCTAGCCTCATGTTGCACTCGTGAAAAGGCTAAAAGAATGCATATTGACTTGTGGAGGGACCCCTGGATTCAAAGGTGAATCCCTGATTGATATTTTGGGCCTTAATACATTCTCTGATTTTGGATGTCCAAATAAATGTGTACAAGACGTGATCAACAATAATGCTTGGAACTGCTCTTCTTTACCTGTGAATCGAGTTAAAAAGAAAAAAAATTCAATTTATGCCAATATTCAGTGGGAGAGAGAATGTCATATGGGTGTGGAGATCTACTGGTAATGAATTTACTACAAAGTACACATGGAATGAGGTTAGACAAAAAGACAGTAAGGTTTTATGGAGCAAAATTATATGGGATCATGTCAATAATCCAAAGATGGCCTTCACTGCCTACAAAGTTATATTGAGAAGACTTTATACCAGAGACAGGTTATCTAAATGGGGAGTGATAAATGATACTAATTGTGTCTTGTGCAACCAGGCTGCTGAATCACATGAGCATTTGTTTTTTGATTGTAATTTTTCGTAACTAGTGTGGAACTCGTGTAAAAATATGATTAATTCTCCATTCCAGTCAAGTAACTTAGAAGAATAGATCACTTACCTGATTCAGCGAGGTCACAGCTAAGATTTGAAAGCCAAATTAAACAAAATCGCCATTACTGTAGCTGTTTAGAGCATTTGGAAAGAGAGGAAGCGTTACATGTTTCAAAGCAAACAAAGAAGTCATCTTGAGGTCAGTAAGCTTGCAAAAAGAGATATGCAGCTAGTGCAAAGGAGAATTAAAAACTATTCCCTTACCAAGCTGGAATGGGACGTAGTTCGAACTGCAAGAGTGGATCTAAGCTCTCCATTGGCAGGAAACCTAAGTACGAGCTATTTGTATCAGCCGCCATGATTTCGCGAGCTCGAAAGAGGAAGGAAAAGAAGTCATGTTATTTCTAGAAAGTGTTTACTTTGTTGTCAGTGGAATGTTAGTTTTGTAAGTACCGCTATGGGATGAAATGCCTAAATAAAATTCTTACCCTTTCCAAAAAAGGATTTAAAGAATTAATCTTTTGTAAACTAAGAATTTCTTAACTTGAACGGCTTCGAGGTATACCTGTTCCATCGAAAATTAAAATTTTAAAACTTTTCCAAAACAAAATTTCCAAAATAAATCCTTAGGAAAAGAAATTCTTTGAAAATCCTATTTCCAAGCTCTAAGGTATTTCAAACATATACTATATAAAGATTCTATCATAGGTATAAACTAAGGAATTGAAATTAACTATCCAAATAAATATCCAGTTTTGCCATCAAAGAGGTGATCAATGAATGCACCCTAGAAAATACTTGCTTCTAGATAATTGCGAAATGCATACTCTAATTTTCCACCAATTTGGAATAAATTGTGTGTCTCCGACTGGAACCCATCATCAAATTCCAAAATCACAAGGAAGCTAAAATCTCAACCATCAAGTCAAACACTTCCAGTTTTAGAGATTCTGCCATATTCCACAATCATGCTCTTTATCAATAATGCTTTACACATTGTCAGCCCTTTGTAAGGTACTTCAAAGTCAGCGTGAAAATCGTAACTCTAAGATATTTTCAACCCATAATTGCTTTTTCCGTTCCCTCGGAGTGGAAACTATATCTATAGTTGGAATTATTAGAATCCTAAAAATATAATATTACTAGATTGAAAGGTACGAATACGTTCTTTCGGTTTATCCTAATTCCTCTGATCTACTAACCTAGGCTCTTATACCAAATGTAATGACCCTACCTTAGTGGGCATAAATTTTGACAACTAGCGAAACCATAGTCCATCAAAGCATAGAATATTGGATTTGGTACCTGCAAGTAAGCATGAGAATTATCAGAAATTGATAGAAATCTAAACTCACAGTGGAAACAATAATAAGATAAGAATACCGACTATGACTACTACTTTGGAATTAATTGTATTCCTTGGATAACAGATTGTCACATCAGCATCGAAAATGGGAGAAAGGAAGACTTCTTCAAAACTAAACAAATCCAACTCCAATGACCCATTTTTTAGATCCAACTTGAGGGTTGTAATGAGAAGGAGGTAGAATAACATTTTGGTGACTGAAAAACCTATGAATTGTCCGTAACATAAATTTATACCAATTGGTTTTCGTTTACTAGTTATGTCTACTAAGGTTAGCAGTCTAACCTAACCTTGCATTGCATACCCAATTACTTACCTAGCCATTCCCAAGGTATAGAATACTGATAAAGCCTTATCAACCATTCAATACTTTCAAACCCATTTTCCAGTTAATACTTCTAAATATGAAGCGGGCATCCATCATCACTTATAAATACTTTCAAAAGAGAAACAGGCAGACTCTGCCATTTAAAACCTCAATCAAGGTAGATCCCGTCATTTAAAACCTATTCCCAAGGTGTTTTCCAACAATATTGTCAATGGTCGGTGGGTCCTAGCTACAAAGACCCTTAACCACTGTTTAAGACTTATAACATTTAATGTCCAACTATTGCTCTATCTATCACCAATAAAATCATAGACATGTAAGAGACAGTACCAAAGCCACTTAATATCTTTAAAATGACTAGGTGGACTTCTAACCATTTAATAACTATATTATAAGTAGATCCTACGTCACTTAATACCTATCCTTAAGCGGACTTCTCACTGACATCATCGTTATTACGACTTTAGCAATGTGTAAGACTATATCCAATCCACTTAATACCTCATTAATAAGGACTAGGCAAACTCTTGACCATTTAACACCTATTTATAGGTATGCCTTTTTCATTTAGTACCTAACCCCAATGTAGACTCCTCACTTGTTCTATCTAGCTGACATCGTTTGGAATCTTATTAGGTTGTTTAAAACTTCTTTTTTGGAGAGAGGCGAACCCTTAGATCAGTCACTTAATACATCAAACCCAAAGCGAACCCTTCTTGAGATATCCCCTATCACTCTTAATTAAAAATATGGAATCACATTAGGTTACTTCTTTCGGTAGGGAGGCAGGCCTTAAAATAGTCACTTAATTCCTCAACGCTGAAGCAAACCCTTATAGGGACATCCTTATTTATTTGGAATCTCATTGGGCTACTTAACACTTCCTTTAAGAGAGGAGTGGACCCTACAACCACTTAATACCCCAAACCAGAAGCGAATCCCTATGGAGATATCCCTTACCGCTCCTAATTCCAAATTTGGACCACTTGATAATTTTCAATGAAGAAAGCAGGCCTAATCTCTCATATCATCATGGTTCCTAAGATTAGTGATATCTCACGTCAATAGTGATGCACCCAACTGTTGGTAGTCTCAAAGTGAAGTGTAGTCTTCCATCGAGTGGCTATACTGACCTCGCATCACTAACATACTAAGTCCAATTAACCATCCTAGGTTTTTACTTATATTATCTTAGGTAGAAATTGGACTTAGCTAACTAATTCTCCTTTTACCTAAGGTAATAAGATTTAATTTAAATGCTAATTTATCCATAAATTCCCTTTTAATAAACATAATTGTCATATCCACAAAATCCTAATGGACATTTCCCAAGACATTTAGTATGATTACTAATTTCAAATTAGTAACCTTTTTACTATTCCATAGTTATTAATTCAACTTCTTTATTTATCGGTCCCATTAATCCATTTACCTAATCAAATTATTGCAACTCCTATATTTATTATCATTTATTTCCCATTTATTTGAGCTATAACCTTTTAAATTCCATTCTCCTTAATTAATTTTCCTAAACATGAATATTATGTGTAAGCTTCATTATTAGCTAAGTTTTATTATTATAAGCATAGTAAATTATGTACAAACATCTATTTTTATTGAATATATTCTAGTTATATACCTACACTAGAATATTTTTCCATGTTCAATTATTGGAATCATATCAATAATGATTATCTGCTATAATTTCCATAAATTAGCTCGAAACAAAAGATTTAGCTTTAAAAGATTACATTATTTGAAACAACAAGGAATAATCGTTTCTTTTTATTATTGAATTAGACAGTGTAAACTGTAATAAATTCATAATTTACACGTCTCTTTCTCTTTCTATATGCATCCATTCCTTGTTAGATCAAACACTGTATTTTTCAAAAAGGGAAAGAAATCAAACTATTTTACAAATATTAAACGGATCAAAATTCCAACAATTCAAAACATAGAAAAGTTTACATTCCAACAAGATTAGGTTAATAATATAAAATTATAACATTATTCTACAACCTATTTTCAGGTTTAGAATAAATTTCATTCAAACCAATATTCTAAATTCATACTTTTGTGACTGATTTCTAGATCAGGTTTTAAATAATTCTAAATCAATTCATAAGTAAGAATATGTAGGCAATATTTTTAATATTCAGATCATACTTAATTTGTTGCTTACAACTCATATACAATTGTCTAGTTAGGCATAAAAATCAAATAAACACCAATGGAATAATTTTCATATTATCACAATCTGTACAATTTCCCACTCACCTTTTAAAAGTGATCTAAATCTCTAGATCTGAAGTAGAACCTTTGGTTCATCTCCAAATCCTTTATAATTCAAGAAATACGTTTAAAAAGGGTGTGTGCGTGCGTATGTGTATATATATATGTATTATAGTTGTAGATCTGATAAGAGATTTGGGATTGGGAAAGAAAATAAATAAAATTATACATACATACATACATACATATATATATATATATATATATATATATATATATATATATATAATACCTCAAATATGCATATCGTCGGTTTTCTTCTCTTCTCCTTTTCATTTGATTTCTATTTTTCTCCAATTTTGTATGAATATAAATAAAACTTCTTATTTTTATAATTTGGAAAGAAAGTAGAGAAGGAGAAATGATAGGGCTCTGCTGCTGCCACCAAAAAAATATGAGAAGAGAAGGTATAGTTCGGCATGAATTTATAGGCGCTTGAATCAACCAGAACCATTAGATTGAAATATATTAAATCCCGACCCTTCAGCGTAGGCTAACCCTAGCTGCCTAAAGTTGACCAGTTGACTACTAATGGAGCACCAGTTGAGCGCTAGGGGTCGATCGGTCCTAATGACAAGTCGTTTTGTAGGGTCGGGCATTTAATTAATAAACTTTAAAATTTCTTATTCATTTATTTTCGCTGTGATTTCATTTTTCATCTGTAACTTCTTCGTTTTTACTCCGATAGTAAAACTTCAAATATGAAAGTCGTTGTGAATTTCACCATAAATGCAATGGTGCATGTTTCATGGTCAAATTCCATCATTTTCACAAATTCCATTTTTGGAACCTAATTAACTCGCCAACTAACTAACTAATTTAATAAATAATGCCAAATTACGAGGTGTTATAGTATCACAGTATAATAAACACATCATTTTAAATGTCCTTAGTCAAGATATATCAAGATAGGATATCGATGTATCCGTTGAGACTAGAGTATGCAATGATCTCTAAATATTTGGGCAGTGTATTACTCATGACTGCTGGAGGAACTAGAGGATACATATTGATAGTTATTAGGTAACTATAGAATGACTCATTCAATAGTTTTCTATTTGTAAATATGACTAATTTCAAACCTAAGCAGTTAGGGCGCTAAGTTCCACAGCGTTGGAGGTGCAAAAATTATAGCGAGATAAAGCGGAGATATAGCAAAAAATAGCGGAAGTGCAAAAAGCTTCGTTATATATAAAACCAAATATTTGAAGTTTAAATATTCTTATTCTCACATCGTTTGTTAAGGAAAAATAAATATTTTTTAATCTTATAGAACAAAACTGTAGGATATCATGAATATGTTGTCTAGATTTAGTGAGTGCAATAGATTGCTAACTTATATTGAGCACTTATGTTTAAATTTAGCTCTTTACCTTAACTTTGTTGATTTGATTCAATGGAGAACTAGTCAAAGCAACATTTTTATATAAGTGTTGCTAAAGCGTGTGGTAAAAAACCCACCTACTTAGTAAGTATAATGAAAATAGTAGGATTTAAAGTAGATATGCTATTCAATAATGCTATATTGAGAAAGCGTAGTGGTCGAAGGGCACTAGGCGCTATAGTGTGGATTTTGCAGGGCTTAAGTAGAGCTTTAACTGCACATGGTCAAAAGGAAAATATCGATGTGACTGATTTACACAGTTCTCTGGACTTGGGAATACCGTCGATCTTCAATATAAAAGCTCCGCTTTGATTATAATCAAATCAAGACACAACTTCCATCGAGTGATTATAGGTTGGTCAAGTAAAAATATTGGAAGTGAAGCACTATTCATGTAACGACCCAGAATTTTTAATAATTTAATTCGAGAATATTTAATTAATTTTAAATATTTAAATGATGATTTGACTTGAATTTCTTATTATCAGGATAAATTAACAATTAAATTATAGAATTTAATCTATTGAAAGTTGAATAAAAATTTGATTCTTCAATTTTAAGCCGATTAAAAATATTTCAAAGGCTTGTAAAATTCATATTGATAATATTGAAGATTTTAGAAGCTTCAGAATTGAATTTGGAAGTGAATTGTACAGTTTTGAAATTTATATCGTTTGAATCAAATTTAAAAATAGCCGTCCGAGGAACAGTCTCGGAATTCGACGAAACCAGTTCCATTGGGTCCGGAATATTGAATTATTCTCGGATTTCAAATTTCGTATTTTTCGGAGTTGATATGTGAGCACACGGTAAGTAAACGCGTTGAAATTTAAATCGAGTTCAATTTAAAATTAAATTTAAAATTTTTGATTAGTCAACAGGTACACGTTATCTTCCCTAAAAATATGCCTAGTATCACGCCAAGAATCACGGGAGAGATCGTGCTAGGTATGGCCAAGCTCGTTTTAAAACACTTCCTCCTCAGTTCAAAATCAAGCAACGAAAGAAAATGGCCGAGCTTTTAAAAAAAAAAATTGATTCCGTCTCCCTCATTTCTTCTCCTCTCCCTCGTTCGCTCTTCAGATTTAAATAAAAAAAAAAAAATGGCGATGTTTGTTCGAATAAGGGGGTAGGAGTTAGGGCTGCCTTAATTCAAAATCGCGATGGCAATTGGAGTTTCAGGCGAGTGACGCGATCGATTGGGGGGGACATCGCGCTCGCGTGTGCGAATATCTGGAGGGGCGATTGGCGGCGGGGTTGTGGAAGGGATGCGTCGCGATTTGGTACTCAAACAAGGGGCGCGACACGTCCTCGACATCGAAGGCGATTGCAGTCAATGGGGGGGGGTATCGGTGATTCAATAAGGCGCAGGCGTGGAGTACACGTCGATGTCGACTTCGATGTCATTCGAAGGGGGGAATGCGCGGCAGCAATGACGTGGTGGTGAAGCTCGGCATCGTGAACTCGAGCGACGCGATGGAAGAAGATGGGCGTGGTCGCGACAGTGCGACGCTCGATGGCAGCGGCAGCAGTATGGGTGATGGCGCTCGATGATGGGGGTCTTCATGGTTCTGGTGGGTCGCGAGATAATGGATGTCGGCGCGAGGTGAATGAGGGTTGCTCGAGCAGGCAGGGGGGATTTCACAGTAAGGGTATTTTCTATTTTGTTTTATTTTTATATACATATATATATATATATATATATTGTATAGAAAATAAATATATGCAGTATTTAAAATAAAAAAAATATAATATATATATATAAATGACAGTAAGTTGTAAAACAGAAAGAAAATGTTTGGGAAATAAATCAAGGTAGCTTTGAAGTTATTTATTAACTAAATTTCTATGAAAACAATATGAATTATTTTATATACAGTAAGAAATTTTGTTTAAAAATTTAATTATTTGTTTAAACTAAATTTTTAGTTGATCAATATATTTAATTTTATATGATAGATTAAGCAAGCAGAAATATGTATATATGGTGACTGATTTGTTTGATAAGCACATTTTAAAAGGTAAAAATATTTTTATTTAAACGGGAAATCATTTGTTCAAATTAATTTGCTAGTAAATTAAATTTGTCAGATGGTGAGACAAATGATTTATTAAAGGAAAATTTGTTAAAGATAAAATTTTGGTTAATTTAAAAAAATTGAATTTGTTAGTTAAATAAATTTATTTGAAAGAAGGATTATTAGGTAAATTAAAAATCATTTGTTAATTCAAAATAATAAAATGGCAATTAATTTGTTTATTTACCAATTTAATTATTTTTAGTTGTTAAAAGATTTTAAAGAAATTTTTTAGTTCAAACTATTATATTGAAAATAATTTTTTTTGTATAAACCCAAAATGGTTAGCCAAATTAAGTAAACCAATCAAATGGAAATTCAATTTATTAAGCGAAAGATTTATTTAAAGAGAATTTAGTTTAAAATTTAAATTTTTAGTTAAACAATTTATTAAAAGAAATTGATATAAGGATATTAATTTAAAGTAAAAGAATTAGTAGAAATAAAGTTATTAAAGGAAATTTAATTTTTAAACTTTTAGTTAAATAAATTTGCTAAAGAAAATTTGTTTGGAATTAAATCATTAGACAATTAAAATTTTTGAACGGAAATTAACAGTTCGATTAATTCAAACATTAACAAACTGTGTAAATATTTATACTAGGTATAAATCAAGAGAAATCAAGCCGAAATTGGAAATGGATTGCTAATAAAAGCAAAGGTGAGAACTTCTCACTCAAAAGGAATTTTATTGTTTATTTAAATTTTAAATAGTTAGATTTAAAATTTGCTTGACTGTGTTGATTGAATAATTGAATGATGATTGTTATATATATATATATATATATATATATTGGATGTGAATAGACCCTATACGCCGTTAGTAAGCGGAGGTTATTTATTACACACATATACCGCGATATTCCACCTCGAAGTGGAATTGGTATTATATTATATATAGCAATATATATATATATTGGCATATGTATATATTGCAGTTGATTGATTTCCCGCATTTTCTTTTAGCGGATGAGACCCTATTGCGCCGTTAGTAAGCGGATATATATTTATAAAATCCCATGTACCGCGATATTCCGTCTTGAAACGGAATGGTATTGTGCTAATGTCTGTGGATGCAGGGAAACAGGTTGGAGGGATCCAACTGGATTCCTCACAAATATTTATAGATGTTAGATATTGTGATGTTTGACTGTTTATCATATCGATATATGATGTTTGAAAGTTGTGATTGAATATTGATGTGTTGCATCATCGGATCCAATTTTGAAGTTTAAAAATAACGATTTTGATTTCTAAAGTGATTTTTGGAAATATACGTTTATAAAAATATTTTTGAAATTGATTCATCTTAAATAAATAAACGTTATAATTTTAATATTATGAAAATTACGATTTTTGAGAAATACAGTTAAAAGTTGATTTTTGAAAATATGGATTAGTGATTTTATAAAATAGTTTGAACTGGGAATTCTGAATTTATTATAAGAAGTTTAAAGATAGGATTTATAAAAATTTTATTTTATAAATCAGAATGATGAAATTATAAAAGAATTTAAAGATGTTTAAAGTAATAATATAAATGGATTTATATTAAAAGATTTATAAATTGATATTTATAAATTTAGAATATCTTAAATTATAAAACGAGCTTTTATAAATGATAGGATGATTTGTAAATGGATTTCATAAAGGAATGAAATCTATAGAATTTATGAAATTTGATTATTTTATAAATTAAAATGATGAAATTATAAGGAGCTGAAAGACGTTTTAAAATAGTAATATAAATTGTTTTATATTAAAAGATTTATAAATTGATATTTATAAATTAAAAATATTGGAATTATAAAATGAGCTTTTATAAGTATTAGAAAGAATTGTGAATGAATTTCACTAATGAATGAAATTTATAGAATTATAACGGTGAAGCTATAAATAGAATTTTATAAATAAAAATTTATAAAGTTATTTAGGAAATAGATGTGGATAAATAAATGAATCTTAGAAGTTATAAGATTTATAGATTTGGGAAGTTTGAAGGAATGATTATGTAAATAAATAAATTATAAGTATTTGACTTATAATATGAATTTTAGTATATCATTAAGATATGAAATTGAATAGATTTATAAAGGAAATTTATAAAAGGAAATTGTTATAAAATAAATAGAAATAGAATTTATAAACATTGTTTTATAAATCCGCAACGACTTATTTTGATAAGGAATTGTTGTAATTTATTTATGGAGTTATATTCATGTTTTAGACAGTGAATAATTCTTTAAAATAAAATGAATAGAAGTGATGAAATTTATTAACAAGTGTATTCACGTTTTTGAATAGTGAATATTATGTTAAAGAAATTATTTTAGATGGGATGTTTTAAATAGAATTAAAACGATCTAAAGATGTTTTAAACTGTATTGAGATTCGAAACCATAGATTTCAACATTTATTGTTGAAATAGACGTTTTCGAGAAATAAAAGGAAATGGTGGACTATAACACTGTTGTTATAGTAAATGATTTCCGAAAGGAAATGTTTTGCATAGTATTGGGATTTATATATCTATTTTAATTTCGAATCCCTATACTAGTGATTTTGGGTTGTCGTAACGATGTTTTATGCAACATTCGTTTTGGCCCAAATAAATATGGTTAAGTGAATGATTTCCTTAAAGAATGAAATATATACTTAATTTCGATTAGAGTATATTAAATATTTTCTAAGCGTAGAAAATAAAAAGGGCTTGTGAATTACTTATAGATAAATAAGTATGGAAATGTTTTTCCAATATTAAGTGAATATTTTGAATTTATCTTTTTGAGGATAAATTGAAAATGAATATTTGAAAACGAATGGAAATCGTATATTCATAAATATTTTGGAATGTAAATTCAATATAGAATTTATAAATGAAATTGGGAAATTAGATTTAAAAATAAATATTGATTTATTTTTAAAGTATGGAAATTATGTTTATATCTTGTAAAGATATTTTTATGAAATAAATAATTTGGAAAATTATTTGGAATCTGGTGATGTTGGCATATCTATTAATAGTTCAATAACCGACTATCAATATTTACCTTTAAATAGGTATTTGTTGTGATTTGCTTGAATTTGAATGCCACACTTATTTTTTTAAAAATAAGCGCTCACTATTCGGGTTAACCGGGAAAGGACCATGGGGTCGTGTAACCCATTCCGAATATGTGATACGTCGTTATGAATTGCATTCGAAGATCGGTGTTGAAGACCGGATATTTTCGAAAGCGAAAGGGTTTCTTGTTGATTGTCTCTGCACTGGCTGATCCCTGGTATTGAGATCTCAATATGTGATGGGAAATCCGAACGTGATTAGAGATTATTCGGATTGCAAGGACTTCTTTGTAAGTACCTTCGGTTCTGTTCGAGCCCGGAACAGACTTGTATGGATTGTGTGTCTGACATTACAAGTTGAGATGTAAAGCCGATTTCTTTCAAATATATTTCTGTGGTGGCGGAGAATTTATTCTTTTAGCTTAACACCCTTCTCTGAGACGTACGAGCTCAGAGGTTATGTAGTTGAATGTTATCAGCGATATACTCCCAATCTTGGTAATGTGACATACTGAGTGTAGCTGAAATGATCATTGTGTTGATTATTGTGATAGGATCATTTGTTTGATCGTCTATCTTAGTGATCATTGTGTTGATCATTTGTTGACCCAAAGCATGGCTTTTGTATAAAGTATGTTTTTGTGGACGTGACTTCGTCGAACCTCACACCCCGGAAATGGTCAAAACAGGAAAGAAGCAGCAAGGTTATGAGGGGTAGCACCCTTTAGGGTATGTACATTTCCTTCTGGATAGAGGTGGTATCATGGTATGGAGCCCAGATATTTAACCTATGTGGTTACTGCGAATTTATTACTTTGTGGTTGTTGGTTTTCGGGATCCCGTGAGAAAGGTCGTTTACGATCGGGGAATGGCGTGCTCGTGTCAGTAGTTACCCAGTTAGGGGTAACCCGGCCTTGTGTTGGCAGAGTTCCGGTTTGGTTCTCGGGGATGTCTTTCCAGAGGCATTCTCATGTGGCAATGGGAAGTTCCTTGGCCTGACCATTTGTTGGAAATCCAAAGAAACAATACGTGACTTGTACGGTTTTAGTTGTAGAACCTGCTTCCTCAGGAGGTAGCTATAGTAGGCATAATATAATGGTACCTATGCTGGCTAAGATTTATATTCTACTTTCGAAATCGTTTTATACACTATGCACTAATAATAATATCAAAATTGATTTGACTTTAATGCGTATCAAGCATGTTTGGCTATCATAAGGAGAAATCTTCTCCAAGTCTGCGTTTGCATTGTGTGTGTGGCAGGAGGTCTTATGATAGTCTCATTTTTAAAAGCATTGCGAATTGACTTTAAAAATATTCCTCTATTTTTGATTTTAAAGAAAATAAACTGTTTTGAGTTCTCACACCAGTCACATGACTGACTCGGAGTTTATTGTTTTCCTTCCTAAACTCTGGGTGCCCACCAATTTTCACACGGGCAGTTAAGAGTTAGGTTATCAGGATATTCTGGATATTCTGGAGTTGCTGGAGGCAAGATGGATGGCATGGCGTATTACTAGTTTATATAGTATTTCTTTTTCCACTGCATTGTTTGTTGTTGTACACTCTGATGATGATATGATGTAAAGTATAATATGTAATAACTGATAGTTCTTTGTTTAAAGATTATTCATTTATTATTATATGTTGTTCCGCTGCGAATTGTGAGATTCTGTTATTGTTCTGTTTTCTTTCTGTTCCGTTCTATTTTAAAATTTTGTTCTATCCTCTATTTTCTTTCTCTTCTCTTTTCTTTCTATTTTAAAATTTTCTATTTTTCTTTTCTCTCTATTTTCTATCTTCTCTCTTCTTCTCTTCTCTTTTCATAAATTCTTTTTAAAACCCATAACTATTCGGTTTTTCGGCAACGAAAAATCGAAACGTTACATTTGGTATCAGAGCTTATGGTTAAGCGACAACCATGGTTCTGTTGGGTATTACTCGTTAGAGATAGAGTCAGCAGTACTCTAGAATGAGTTTGAATGTAATAATAGATATGAGCGCGTATATGTTAGTGAATATAAAATTGTTTTTGAATCGGGTAAATAAGATAATTTTGCCCAAAACTATTTTTGTATAGAAAAGAAATGATTTTCTATGAATTATTATAGTATATGGTTGCATGATTGTTAAGAAGTGATAATATTGAATTATTATCATTAGTACGTGGAATTAAATAAAATTGAATGAAATTGGTAATAAAATAAGATGAATTGGATTCAAGAAAATTAACTTGATAATTTATTCATTTGTTAAATAATTTCAAATGGAATGAATAGAATATTAAAATGAATTAGCAAATGAAAGTAAATCGATAGAATTCAATATTTAGAATTGAGAATTGAATTCAAATGAAATTTAAATTGTAAATTGAATTGAAGAGTAAAATTGAATGAAATGAATATGTAACTACAATAGTGAAGTTAAAATATATAAGAAACATATATCAAAATTTTGCAATAGAATTGGCAAATTGGTTTGAATATTGTATTTGGATTTGTATGCTACTACTACTAGCAGGTTATACAGGTATATAAAGGAATTGAGATTTTGATTTCAAAGTTAAAATTAAATGGCTCGACAAAAAGGTACGTATTTCAATTTCAGTATGAGATTTGATGACTTTCTTCTCTAGCCACTTGGCTTTCTCTTTTCTTTTTGATTCTGAGGGGCCGTGGTGCCATTTTGTAGTCGTACCGAGCTAGCCGCGCAAAGGAGACGCTGGCGAAATTTTTCGAAAATTTAGGGTGTTAGAAAAATTTTGAGAAATTTTGAAAGTTTGAAATTTGAATTTGAATTTAAACTTGAATTGTTAGGAAAACAATGTTGATTGAAACCTATAATTTAAGTTGGAAAAGCTAGTTGAAATGATAATGAAACTCTAGTAAAAAGATTTAGGCTAGTAAGTTGATAAAACTATTTGGATTGTGAAAAATAATAGATGGGATAAGGACATTCTTCTTAACTTGTAATTTCGGGACGAAATTCTTTTGAGGAGGGAAGATTGTAACGACCCAGAATTTTTAATAATTTAATTCGAGAATATTTAATTAATTTTAAATATTTAAATGATGATTTGACTTGAATTTCTTATTATCAGGATAAATTAACAATTAAATTATAGAATTTAATCTATTGAAAGTTGAATAAAAATTTGATTCTTCAATTTTAAGCCGATTAAAAATATTTCAAAGGCTTGTAAAATTCATATTGATAATATTGAAGATTTTAGAAGCTTCAGAATTGAATTTGAAAGTGAATTGTATAGTTTTGAAATTTATATCGTTTGAATCAAATTTAAAAATAGCCGTCCGAGGCACAGTCTCGGAATCCGACGAAACCAGTTCCATTGGGTCCGGAATATTGAATTATTCTCGGATTTCAAATTTCGTATTTTTCGGAGTTGATATGTGAGCACACGGTAAGTAAACGCGTTGAAATTTAAATCGAGTTCAATTTAAAATTAAATTTAAAATTTTTGATTAGTCAACAGGTACACGTTATCTTCCCTAAAAATATGCCTAGTATCACGCCAAGAATCACGGGAGAGATCGTGCTAGGTATGGCCAAGCTCGTTTTAAAACACTTCCTCCTAAGTTCAAAATCAAGCAACGAAAGAAAATGGCCGAGCTTTTAAAAAAAAAAAAATTGATTCCGTCTCCCTCATTTCTTCTCCTCTCCCTCGTTCGCTCTTCAGATTTAAATAAAAAAAAATGGCGATGTTTGTTCGAATAAGGGGGTAGGAGTTAGGGCTGCCTTAATTCAAAATCGCGATGGCAATTGGAGTTTCAGGCGAGTGACGCGATCGATTGGGGGGGACATCGCGCTCACGTGTGCGAATATCTGGAGGGGCGATTGGCGGCGGGGTTGTGGAAGGGATGCGTCGCGATTTGGTACTCAAACAAGGGGCGCGACACGTCCTCGACATCGAAGGCGATTGCAGTCAATGGAGGGGTATCGGTGATTCAATAAGGCGCAGGCGTGGAGTACACGTCGATGTCGACTTCGATGTCATTCGAAGGGGGGAGTGCGCGGCAGCAATGACGTGGTGGTGAAGCTCGGCATCGTGAACTCGAGCGACGCGATGGAAGAAGATGGGCGTGGTCGCGACAGTGCGACGCTCGATGGCAGCGGCAGCAGTATGGGTGATGGCGCTCGATGATGGGGGTCTTCATGGTTCTGGTGGGTCGCGAGATAATGGATGTCGGCGCGAGGTGAATGAGGGTTGCTCGAGCAGGCAGGGGGGATTTCACAGTAAGGGTATTTTCTATTTTGTTTTATTTTTATATACATATATATATATATATATTGTATAGAAAATAAATATATGCAGTATTTAAAATAAAAAAAATATAATATATATATATATAAATGACAGTAAGTTGTAAAACAGAAAGAAAATGTTTGGGAAATTAATCAAGGTAGCTTTGAAGTTATTTATTAACTAAATTTCTATGAAAACTATATGAATTATTTTATATGCAGTAAGAAATTTTGTTTAAAAATTTAATTATTTGTTTAAAACTAAATTTTTAGTTGATCAATCTATTTAATTTTATATGATAGATTAAGCAAGCAGAAATATGTATATATGGTGACTAATTTGTTTGATAAGCACATTTTAAAAGGTAAAAATATTTTTATTTAAACGGGAAATCATTTGTTCAAATTAATTTGCTAGTAAATTAAATTTGTCAGATGGTGAGACAAATGATTTATTAAAGGAAAATTTGTTAAAGATAAAATTTTGGTTAATTTAAAAAAATTGAATTTGTTAGTTAAATAAATTTATTTGAAAGAAGGATTATTAGGTAAATTAAAAATCATTTGTTAATTCAAAATAATAAAATGGCAATTAATTTGTTTATTTACCAATTTAATTATTTTTAGTTGTTAAAAGATTTTAAAGAAAATTTTTAGTTCAAACTATTATATTGAAAATAAAATTTTTAGTATAAACCCAAAATGGTTAGCCAAATTAAGTAAACCAATCAAATGGAAATTCAATTTATTAAGCGAAAGATTTATTTAAAGAGAATTTAGTTTAAAATTTAAATTTTTAGTTAAATAATTTATTAAAAGAAATTGATATAAGGATATTAATTTAAAGTAAAAGAATTAGTAGAAATAAAGTTATTAAAGGAAATTTAATTTTTAAACTTTTATTTAAATAAATTTGCTAAAGAAAATTTGTTTGGAATTAAATCATTAGACAATTAAAATTTTTGAACGGAAATTAACAGTTCGATTAATTCAAACATTAACAAACTGTGTAAATATTTATACTAGGTATAAATCAAGAGAAATCAAGCCGAAATTGGAAATGGATTGCTAATAAAAGCAAAGGTGAGAACTTCTCACTCAAAAGGAATTTTATTGTTTATTTAAATTTTAAATAGTTAGATTTAAAATTTGCTTGACTGTGTTGATTGAATAATTGAATGATGATTGTTATATATATATATATATATATATATATTGGATGTGAATAGACCCTATACGCCGTTAGTAAGCGGAGGTTATTTATTACACACATATACCGCGATATTCCACCTCGAAGTGGAATTGGTATTATATTATATATAGCAATATATATATATATTGGCATATGTATATATTGCAGTTGATTGATTTCCCGCATTTTCTTTTAGCGGATGAGACCCTATTGCGCCGTTAGTAAGCGGATATATATTTATAAAATCCCATGTACCGCGATATTCCGTCTTGAAACGGAATGGTATTGTGCTAATGTCTGTGGATGCAGGGAAACAGGTTGGAGGGATCCAACTGGATTCCTCACAAATATTTATAGATGTTAGATATTGTGATGTTTGACTGTTTATCATATCGATATATGATGTTTGAAAGTTGTGATTGAATATTGATGTGTTGCATCATCGGATCCAATTTTGAAGTTTAAAAATAACGATTTTGATTTCTAAAGTGATTTTTGGAAATATACGTTTATAAAAATATTTTTGAAATTGATTCATCTTAAATAAATAAACGTTATAATTTTAATATTATGAAAATTATGATTTTTGAGAAATACAGTTAAAAGTTGATTTTTGAAAATATGGATTAGTGATTTTATAAAATAGTTTGAACTGGGAATTCTGAATTTATTATAAGAAGTTTAAAGATAGGATTTATAAAATTTTTATTTTATAAATCAGAATGATGAAATTATAAAAGAATTTAAAGATGTTTAAAGTAATAATATAAATGGATTTATATTAAAAGATTTATAAATTGATATTTATAAATTTAGAATATCTTAAATTATAAAACGAGCTTTTATAAATGATAGGATGATTTGTAAATGGATTTCATAAAGGAATGAAATCTATAGAATTTATGAAATTTGATTATTTTATAAATTAAAATGATGAAATTATAAGGAGCTGAAAGACGTTTTAAAATAGTAATATAAATTGTTTTATATTAAAAGATTTATAAATTGATATTTATAAATTAAAAATATTGGAATTATAAAATGAGCTTTTATAAGTATTAGAAAGAATTGTGAATGAATTTCACTAATGAATGAAATTTATAGAATTATAACGGTGAAGCTATAAATAGAATTTTATAAATAAAAATTTATAAAGTTATTTAGGAAATAGATGTGGATAAATAAATGAATCTTAGAAGTTATAAGATTTATAGATTTGGGAAGTTTGAAGGAATGATTATGTAAATAAATAAATTATAAGTATTTGACTTATAATATGAATTTTAGTATATCATTAAGATATGAAATTGAATAGATTTATAAAGGAAATTTATAAAAGGAAATTGTTATAAAATAAATAGAAATAGAATTTATAAACATTGTTTTATAAATCCGCAACGACTTATTTTGATAAGGAATTGTTGTAATTTATTTATGGAGTTATATTCATGTTTTAGACAGTGAATAATTCTTTAAAATAAAATGAATAGAAGTGATGAAATTTATTAACAAGTGTATTCACGTTTTTGAATAGTGAATATTATGTTAAAGAAATTATTTTAGATGGGATGTTTTAAATAGAATTAAAACGATCTAAAGATGTTTTAAACTGTATTGAGATTCGAAACCATAGATTTCAACATTTATTGTTGAAATAGACGTTTTCGAGAAATAAAAGGAAATGGTGGACTATAACACTGTTGTTATAGTAAATGATTTCCGAAAGGAAATGTTTTGCATAGTATTGGGATTTATATATCTATTTTAATTTCGAATCCCTATACTAGTGATTTTGGGTTGTCGTAACGATGTTTTACGCAACATTCGTTTTGGCCCAAATAAATATGGTTAAGTGAATGATTTCCTTAAAGAATGAAATATATACTTAATTTCGATTAGAGTATATTAAATATTTTCTAAGCGTAGAAAATAAAAAGGGCTTGTGAATTACTTATAGATAAATAAGTATGGAAATGTTTTTCCAATATTAAGTGAATATTTTGAATTTATCTTTTTGAGGATAAATTGAAAATGAATATTTGAAAACGAATGGAAATCGTATATTCATAAATATTTTGGAATGTAAATTCAATATAGAATTTATAAATGAAATTGGGAAATTAGATTTAAAAATAAATATTGATTTATTTTTAAAGTATGGAAATTATGTTTATATCTTGTAAAGATATTTTTGTGAAATAAATAATTTGGAAAATTATTTGGAATCTGGTGATGTTGGCATATCTATTGATAGTTCAATAACCGACTATCAATATTTACCTTTAAATAGGTATTTGTTGTGATTTGCTTGAATTTGAATGCCACACTTATTTTTTTAAAAATAAGCGCTCACTATTCGGGTTAACCGGGAAAGGACCATGGGGTCGTGTAACCCATTCCGAATATGTGATACGTCGTTATGAATTGCATTCGAAGATCGGTGTTGAAGACCGGATATTTTCGAAAGCGAAAGGGTTTCTTGTTGATTGTCTCTGCACTGGCTGATCCCTGGTATTGAGATCTCCATATGTGATGGGAAATCCGAACGTGATTAGAGATTATTCGGATTGCAAGGACTTCTTTGTAAGTGCCTTCGGTTCTGTTCGAGCCCGGAACAGACTTGTATGGATTGTGTGTCTGACATTACAAGTTGAGATGTAAAGCCGATTTCTTTCAAATATATTTCTGTGGTGGCGGAGAATTTATTCTTTTAGCTTAACACCCTTCTCTGAGACGTACGAGCTCAGAGGTTATGTAGCTGAATGTTATCAGCGATATACTCCCAATCTTGGTAATGTGACATACTGAGTGTAGCTGAAATGATCATTGTGTTGATTATTGTGATAGGATCATTTGTTTGATCGTCTATCTTAGTGATCATTGTGTTGATCATTTGTTGACCCAAAGCATGGCTTTTGTATAAAGTATGTTTTTGTGGACGTGACTTCGTCGAACCTCACACCCCGGAAATGGTCAAAACAGGAAAGAAGCAGCAAGGTTATGAGGGGTAGCACCCTTTAGGGTATGTACATTTCCTTCTGGACAGAGGTGGTATCATGGTATGGAGCCCAGATATTTAACCTATGTGGTTACTGCGAATTTATTACTTTGTGGTTGTTGGTTTTCGGGATCCCGTGAGAAAGGTCGTTTACGATCGGAGAATGGCGTGCTCGTGTCAGTAGTTACCCAGTTAGGGGTAACCCGGTCTTGTGTTGGCAGAGTTCCGGTTTGGTTCTCGGGGATGTCTTTCCAGAGGCATTCTCATGTGGCAATGGGAAGTTCCTTGGCCTGACCATTTGTTGGAAATCCAAAGAAACAATACGTGACTTGTACGGTTTTAGTTGTAGAACCTACTTCCTCAGGAGGTAGCTATAGTAGGCATAATATAATGGTACCTACGCTGGCTAAGATTTATATTCTACTTTCGAAATCGTTTTATACACTATGCACTAATAATAATATCAAAATTGATTTGACTTTAATGCGTATCAAGCATGTTTGGCTATCATAAGGAGAAATCTTCTCCAAGTCTGCGTTTGCATTGTGTGTGTGGCAGGAGGTCTTATGATAGTCTCATTTTTAAAAGCATTGCGAATTGACTTTAAAAATATTCCTCTATTTTTTATTTTAAAGAAAATAAACTGTTTTGAGTTCTCACACCAGTCACATGACTGACTCGGAGTTTATTGGTTTCCTTCCTAAACTCTGGGTGCCCACCAATTTTCACACGGGCAGTTAAGAGTTAGGTTATCAGGATATTCTGGATATTCTGGAGTTGCTGGAGGCAAGATAGATGGCATGGCGTATTACTAGTTTATATAGTATTTCTTTTTCCGCTGCATTGTTTGTTGTTGTACACTCTGATGATGATATGATGTAAAGTATAATATGTAATAACTGATAGTTCTTTGTTTAAAGATTATTCATTTATTATTATATGTTGTTCCGCTGCGAATTGTGAGATTCTGTTATTGTTCTGTTTTCTTTCTGTTCCGTTCTATTTTAAAATTTTGTTCTATCCTCTATTTTCTTTCTCTTCTCTTTTCTTTCTATTTTAAAATTTTCTATTTTTCTTTTCTCTCTATTTTCTATCTTCTCTCTTCTTCTCTTCTCTTTTCATAAATTCTTTTTAAAACCCATAACTATTCGATTTTTCGGCAATGAAAAATCGAAACGTTACAATTCAATAAAGGATTCGTCTTCTCAATTATATTGGGCTAGTATCGCAGTCAACTCAAGCCAACTCAATGTCAAAATCTATAGCCAGAGTAGCTCGGTTATTAATAATTACTATTATTAAACCAACGACTTTGTGTGTTGACTATGAAGTTGAATATGAACGATATTGGAATTTTCACCATTACCAAATTCTATAGGTTCAAAGTGATATAGTTTTGACGAAGAGAATTAGTGTAAATAATAGTCACAGCTGGGTAATGCTTAACAGAGTAAAAATCGATTTTTTACCAAAACTAAGTAAGTGATAAATTTATCCAAAATGTCACACCACCTTTTAAGTGACATGTGAATGTTAAGATTTGAATAGTTTGATGTTAATCGCTAACCAAAATTACACCTAATGAGTCACACAACCAAAAAGATGAATACTCCGTTGACCAAACAATTTAGTTAATTTGCAATTTTAATAAATTAGTTAAATAAGTTAATATTTGTGAAATATTTATTATTAATTTGATTTTGATTTGATAAAAGATATTATTAAATGTATTTATACTATTTTTAAATATATTGATCGATATACAGTATTGATACACAACATTTAAATTTGATTTATATGTAAGATATTTGTTTGAGTTTTAAACGGGTTTAAAGCCAATGAAAGGGACTGGTTAGTTCAGCTATGATATAGGGTTATAAGAGGCTAAAAGATGAGCTATAAATTTTTTGAGATGGAGGGCTAAGATGGAAGAGAATTGGTAAGAGTTGATGTAGGATATTGATCCTAAAATATCTCTACCCTCTATATAAACATCTCTACCCTCAACCTTTTGATACTTTTTGTAGCTCCATATCCGCTCTAGATTTGGTCGAACTCCCTTCTCAAACTGTCTAGTTATCTAAGTTCAAATCAAAACAAATAGAGTGTTATTCGATAGCTGGTAGCCAACGGTTCGGGGACTAGCACTATTTTAGATTGGAAATCAGTTAGAGGATCAGATCTCATCGTTTCAAGGTGTACTTACAGGCTTTGGCTCTAATGTGTACTCCAAATACGTTTATAAATATTAGTCTATGTTTATAATGTTTATTTCATATACCGTATTTTTAGTTAGGTGATGATTCCAAGATATAAATATATTGCCATAATTTTGATTTGTTATATGTATGTATATGCATTAAAAAATATATGAAAATATACCAATATGCAGCACAACTCTAAATTAGAAAAAAATCAATTTTTTATTATTTTAAATAATATAGTACATTATATTTTTATCTCTACTATTAATAAAGAGAATTCAATGAACAGAATTCCACGACCTCCTTTTGAAATTTCAAAAATACCCACTATTCATCAATGAAATCTCACCAACATTTTCAACCTCCATCATCATCTTCTTCCCAACCTATCGATTTTTACTATCAATTTGCATTTGACACCGCCAAAAAAATTCTTTAAATAAATATGATGGGACTATAAATGCTTTTGCACTTATATCACACATCATCAATTGATTTTTAACTAAATGCACATACATACGATTTGCTATAGTGTATATATAAATATTACCCATCCTTATGTAAAACATGAAAATATAGTTTTGTATATAAATTTTATAAATATAATAAGTTCAATTGGAAAAAAATATTTTGTCTATTTGTATATTATTTTTAATTTATATATTATTTTCGAATAATATTTAATCACTTAATCGTATAAATAATTATATAAATACATATATTGCATTATAAATAGTGTTTTATATTTTAAATAATTAGATTAATATATATTACACTTTTAGCTTAAAAATTAAAAATAATTTTTTATTTTTCAAAATATTTAAATATAAAATGAAAATTAAAAATAATATGATAAATCATCTTAAATTAAAAATTAGACTATAAATCATTTTAAATTAAAAATTGTATGATAAAATTTCAAATTACAAAATTATCATCTAAAAAGTTATGGAAATTTAAACTTCAAATTTAGTTTCATTTTTTTTGTTAATTTTCGTACAGTTTTTATTATAATATACATATTTAAAACTTAAAAATTTTAAAAACAAAGCCATGCACCTTACTAGGTAGTTATATATTTAATATAAATTATTTTGCGTTTTTAGGTTTATTAATATATATATATTTATTTATTTATTATATTTAAGTATTTAAGCATGTAAATTTACACACACACACATATGTATGTATTTGTATGTATGCATGGATGTGTGTATACACACACACACACACATATATATATAATTATAGAGGGAATCGGGAAAAAGGACAAACTTTGAAAAAAAATTAGGCTCAAGGATACCAAATTTCATTTTTAGGCTGAAGGACAAATGCTAGTTATAATGAGCATTATATTCAACTTTTACACTACACAAAATGTTAGTTATATCTAGCATTATATTCAGTTTCACACTATACAAAATACTAGTTATAACTAGCTTGGTCCTTCAGCCTAAAAAACAAACTTGTTGTCCTTCAATCTAAATTTTTTCTAAGTTTGTCCTTATGCCTATTTTTCTAAAAATTATATTTATACAAATACTGCTTTCGGCTTAAAAAAATGTTTAATATACTTTGGAAATGAATTAAACATATTTTTATAGTTATAATATAATTAATATTTCATACTTATGTTTATATATACATGTTCCAGTGTTTGTACCAAATTATTATAAAAAAGTTATAGTTTATATATATATATATATATATATATATATTTATAATATTTTATACATATAAATAAAAGTATTTAAACATACGTTTGGATAATATATTTGTATATTGAATGAGCTAACGTGTTTATTGCGATGTAAATCTGAGCATCTTTACACGGGCATGTTATACCTTGCATGGATTGATATGCTACGAATGCGCACACACACATATATTTGTATATGACATACACATATATATAGTATAACATAAATTAAATGATGCTATATCATTTTATAAATTTAAATAAAACAAATTTTATTTAAAAGATATTTAGAAGTTTCTAAATCAGACTTCATAAGCCCAATAAATATCAAATCTGGTAAAAAGATTAACATTCATCCATAACTTCCACTGTGGGCTTGTCTAATTCCAACATGTTGTTTTGACCCCCCTCCTCATTACAATATACATGTTAGATTTGATGATGTGGGTGGAGGATAAGACGACGAAGACCTGGTAGCAATTTAATATCTATTTATATTTTGATGTACCCCAAAAACAATTTATTTAACTTGGTTTATGTGTTTTGATACATTATTTGTGAGACAGGGTCACTATGCAATGGGTATTTATTAAATTAATATATTTTATCCTTTCTGCTGTGAGATTTACATTGATTGCTTTATGAATTGTTTATTTATACCAACCAACAGCCAATTTTGAAATGGACCCAAGGTTCGATGGGCTTTTATTGGTTGAAAATTAGCATTTTCGAGTAGGTTGTTATGTTATATTTTAACAAGAAATTTGTCATGGAGTGTGATGCAAGTGGAGTTAGCATTGGTGCAGTACTACTTTAAGATAGCAAACCCTTATCATTTTTTAGCAAAGCTTTGTAAGGAAGTGCACTAAACCAGTCTACATATGAATAGAAATTACATGTTTTAATCTTAGCTACTAGAAAGTGGTCACATTAATTACCGGGAAGGAAATTTTTCATTAGAACAGACCATCAGAGGGTTGAGTTTGATAACTTAGAAGTTACACATAGTGTTGAATATGCGATTATATGATTTTTGTTTGATGATAATAAACATATATATATATATATATATATATATATTTGTGTAAATGTATTTGTTAATGTACTATTTTATTTTTCATAGATTAAATAAATATTTGCTGAATAAAATAAAGTAACACAGAATTTGAATTCAAATAGAAATTTTATTCAAACAAATATTTATTACAATTTTGAATAGTACAAATTCAAGCTCTCACTACACACTATACAACTTTCATACAAATTCAATTACATCACAATTTTACATTTACAGTTGACCTCACTACATATCACTAACACTCGTATTTTATCTTCAACTTCACTTCAAATTGAATCCAGCATCTGAGCAATCTGCAAAAATAAATATTGACGCAGTAAAATTGAGAAGGAAATATTTTTGCAGTATAAAACAAAATGTGGATTTTGAAAATAATATTTGCCTCAGTTATTTGAGTTGTTCGTCATCATTTAATTTCAATTCATCATACACGGAAAACTTGTGACATACACAGTGTATCACTGTATATGCCACAAAGCCGTGCATATCGAAATATACTCTTGTTTGATTTACAGGAACAGCTGAGCACAGGTCAAACCCAAATTATCAGATTCAACTCAAGTGCAATAAAATAATGTCACAACTTTCAGCACAAGGTCAAATCCGAGCTACAAGCTGGATTCAACTCAGGTGTAATTCGAAAAACAAATAAAATGCAAAGGTCAAGTCACTGTTATCATGACTCAACTCAACACAACATTGACAATACAGTTTTCAAGTGACAGCAGTATAAAGCTCCAACCAAGTGAATATGCAATATGTACACAAATGCAATGCTCAAAGACACAGTACACAAGTGACACAAGCCTGCAACTAAAATTAAAACCAACACAATGCAACTACATGACGACATGAAACATAATTCATATAGCAGCCTCGACCAGGTTACTCATTGAATAGAATATGCAAAGTAGTTTCAAGTCAATATACAAACAAACATGCACAATGTCGACTAGTCAATATAACCAAGGCATCAAGTATATACACAAATTAATGCATACTAGTACAGTTTGCATATTGAAACCAAGTGCATGTAGACATCAGGCACATGAAGAAGTTTGGGTTAAATTACAAACCGTAGCAGATCGAATAAACAATGCAAGTTCAAATCGAAGCATGTACAAGTTGCAATATGTATATGGTCAAGCTGTTATTCAACACAGTGTAGCATGTTCACAATGTCAACCAAAGTAGTGGAACTGCAACAACTGGAAAGAGCACAACATCCATCAAGTTACAGTTTTTAAATTCTACAAGACTATACCAAACTATATGCAACAATCTCAATGAATTGGATGAATAAGACTCAAGTATGTATATAGAGAGTATGCAACATGACGGTAAGCAGTGCCACAAGATCACCAAGTACAACAATCGAGTATCATGTCAATAATACAACATGACAGTGCAGACACAAATAAAGACTACAAAGTCACGTCCAGAAAATGTAAAGTCGAAGGCCACAGTGAAGAATGACCAGTTCATTTATGCAACAGTGACCAAGTAGCATGTGACAGTATCAAGTGAATTCACCAAACCAAGCACGTGAAATCTCAAGCCAAGGCCGAAGCCAGCAGAAACATGAATTCACAAATCAAAATTTGATAATATCAAAAAACAAGTTAAAGCCGTGAGCTATTGAACAAGTCGAAATCGTGGTGACCAAGAAAATTGACTGAGTTCAAAATCAACACCGTGTTATTCAAATAAATCGAAAAAGTTAGTGGCAAAGTCGAACCAAAAAATCAAAACCGTGTCAACCAAGTAACATGAAAAGAACGAGTTGAATAAGTCAGTGAAATCATCAACGTCCAGCAATAATCTAATGGCCGAAGCAAAATTTTGAAACAATCGGACGAACGCAATTGAACTCTTATATAAACCACAATATCATCAACGAAGAAAAACATCGAGTCGAGTACGAAAATCATAAAAGCATAAAAAGAGAAAATTACATACCGAAGAAAATGTTGAACTCGATCAAATAGAAGCAGCAGTGAGCATTTCAATGAAATAGTCGATCGGCAAAGAAAGGACTGGAATCAGTCATACGCTCGATCGATCTATCGGCAGATTCTGATTCATAACCCTAATTTGGAACAAAGGGAACGAAGCCCTAATTTGCAAAGACATAGAATAAAGCCGCCATTAACATAAGAAGGGAGGAACGGGCCAAATTATAAAAGGGTCCGGCTTCTTTTTATTATATGGGCTTTTCCTTGTTAATTATAAGGGTCTTTTAAATTTTTAATTAGCGTTGTTTTTAATTTTAAATTGTTTTTAATCTGTATTTTGTTTTTAAACTGTTGTAATTTCTAGTCGTGTGACTAGGGGACAAACTACGTGGCGTAGTTTGAGAATTCGCAACTCATTGGCTGAGTTGTGGCAGGGTTTTGAGCATAGAGTTAGGTTAGTCAGTAGCAGGTGTCGTGAGTTTACGTGTGTAAGCGTGTGACTACTTAATTTCTAGTAGAAACCTTGGGGGCAACACGTAGGCAGGGTTTTGCCGAAGCTGAGTAAATTCTGTGTCGTTCTATTTCTGCATTTTATTATTCTGCTGCTTTTCTGTGCTGCTATTATTCTGTGATCTGTGTTGAAATTATTTTATAAACTTCCGCAATTAATTTTTATAATTAATACCATCACCCTATTCACTCCCCCTCTAGGGTGAAATCGATCCTACACATAGAATGCATGTAAAATGGTTGGCTTAATTGTATGGGTTTGATTAACAAGTTGAATTCATGAGTTGAAGGGAGGCTACTGTAGCTGATGCTCTATCAAGAAGAGATGAAGGCGCTGATGGTATTAATCCTGAGTGCATGTTCCTTTTATGTGCGCAACCTATTTGGTTACAAGAGCTAAAGAACACCTTGCCCAATAGTCCATCCACACGAATGTTATTCAACAAATAAGAGATAGAGACAAGCCAGCAAATAAATAAGAAATAGTGGACAATTTGCTATTTTATAAATGCAGAACCTTGACTGACAATCATAATGATAAGCTCATTAAGATCTTGCTAAATGAATTCCACTCTACACCCATTGGAGGCCAGTTAGGCATTAAAGAAACATTTAAAATGATCAAACCAGTGTTCTTCTGGAACAAAATGAGGAAGCATGCTAAACATTATGTGAAAGAATGTAAAACTTTCCAAATGATTAAATAACAAAATATTAATATTCCAGGGTTATTACAACCCTTTCCTATTCCAAGAAGCTTTGGATGGATGTTAGTATGGATTCCATCACTTTCTTGCCTAAAAGTCAAAAATATACAGTCATGTATGTAGTAGTAGACAGATTATCCAAATATATTCAATTTTTCCCATGTCTCATCCCTATATAGCTAGAGATGTAGCTCAATTATTTTTCAGTGGATTATTCAAATTGCACGGCTTACCTTCCTCCATAGACAGTGATAAAGATGTTTTGTTCACTAGTACATTTTGGAAAGATTTTTTAAACTACAGAGTTGCTCATTGAAATTAAGTTCTACCAACCACCCTCAAACAAATGGACAAACTGAAGTCAGAAAAAATGTTAGAAGAGGATTTGAGAATTTTCGTTTCATAAGCCTCACGAAAGGTCCAGTATGCTAACTTTGGCTGAATATTGGTATAATACTATTTCTAAGTCCTCTAGAACCACTTCCCCTATCATGGCATTGCATGGTGTGTCACCTCCTACCTTATTGTCTTACATGCCTAACACGTCAAAGGTGCTGTAACGACTTAGAATTTCAATCATTTGAATTTAGAATATTCGATTGATTTTAAATGTTGAAAGATTAATTTTATAATTAAAAAAAATTGAGTTTCAAATATAGAGAATTATTTAATAATTATATTGTTAAATTTAATGTTTGAAATTGTTTATATAATTGAATCTTGAATTTAATACGAATGAAAATGATTTCTAAAGTTGATTAAAATTCTATTTGGATAAGAAGGAAAATTGTAAACTTTTAAATTGGATTTTAAAAGTGATTAAACTAATTTTGGAAATAACTCATTTTAGTTAACATGTAAAAATATAAGGGCACTATCTCGTATTTTGACGAAACCAATTCCACTGGATCCATAATAGTGAATTATAGAATGCCATCGAATTTCATATCAATTGGATGTATCGTTTGTGTGACGACCCATAATTTTGGATATTTGAAATTGGAATATTTAATTGATTTTAAATATATAAAACATTAGCTTTAACTTGAGTTTCAAATATCACTATTTAATAGGTGATTTAATTATTGAATTTAATAATTAAAAATTAGGTAAAATATGGAATCTTGAGTTTTAAGCATGTTAAAAATAATTTAAAGGCTTATAAAATTTATATTGATAATACTGAAGATAATAAAAAAATCAAATTGAATTTTACAATGGTTTGTTCAGTTTTAAAAATATAGCGTTTAAATTGACATTTAAAAATAGCCTTTCGAGGCACAGTATCTGAATTCGACGAAACTAGTTTCTTTGGATCCGTAATAGTGTATTATTATCGGATTTCAAATTTCGTAGCATTTGGAGTTATCAGTTGGATGTACGGAATATAAACGCGCTAAAATTTATATCGAAAATTCTTTATAATAACTAGGTCCAAAAGCTACCTTCTCCATGCGATCGAATCAGGACTCGAAAACTTTTCCATTATGTTCAGAATAAGGCTATAACATTATAAACGCCTAGCGAAATGCCTCGATAGGAGGTCGAGATTTTAAGTTGCGAAATCGAGACGAATTTATATATATATATATATATGTATATTGATTGACATAATTATTCACTTCAGAGCCTTTTCATTCTCTTCACATCACCGTACACCATCACTGTAGAAAGCCTTCAACACATTTCCCCTCCTTTCAAATATCATCTCTCCCCTTCATTTCATAACAGCCGAATAAGAAAGTTTAAAAAAAATCATGTCGAGTAAACAAGAAGGAAAACGCATTCCTTATTTTCGTTCGTTCAGGCAGAATTTGAATTCACGTAATCCCTTTTCTCTTCTTACTCCAAATCGAAATTCCATTTTTCTACTTGAAATCTTCTCAAAAAAGTAAATAAATAACCACGCTCCTCATTTCGTCCATTCCAGATTCAAAATAAAAATTTCCCCAAACCTTCGTCTCCTTTATTTGAAAAATAAGTCCGGAGCATGTCTCGTTCTCCTCCTTCTCTAGAATGGATTTGAGGCAAGGAAGGGGGCAGCGGATTAAAACTACGTTGAAGCTCTGGTAACGTTGAAGTGGATCGCGACATTATCGCATGGGTCTGCTCGAACTCGAGCATGATGTCTTGGAGCTGAGGCGGTGCATGGGTAGGTCTCGCAAGTTGAAGGGGAGCCACATGTAACAACCCGCATATTTATCAATTGTATATTTAAATACTTTACTTAAATATTTTACCGTTCGTCGGATTTTGGTCCGAAAAGCTACTTTTTGCAAACAGTCGAATTAGGACTCGAGACCCCTTCCATTGAGTTCAAAATGCCGTTTGCAACCTTTTTGAGTATAAACTTCGATATGTTTGGAGCTAGCTAAAAATTTGACATTTTTCACTTAGGGTTTGGGTTCAACCCACTAGCCATAATAATACCCAAACTGAATCATCCCTCCCCATTCACTCTCACTTCCTCCTCTTTTCAGTTCTAAAGTAAAAATGGTGGAAGAGATTGGAAATGGAAATTCCTAAGCCCTAGTTTTCTTTGCAAATCCAACTTCTAGCTCCAAATTCAAAAGAACCCATTGGTAAGCTTTCTCTTCATCTTCCCCAACTCATTCTCTCTTTGATTTCAGAAAATTCCTAAACCTAATTTGGGAAATATTTCTCTTTTAAGCTTGGAATCAAGCTTCTTGAGTTGGGATTGAAGTGTGATTGATCTTCCTTTGCTTTAAAGCTTCTTCTTCATTAATTTTGGTTCAGAGGTGAGATTTTTATCTCACATCTTAGTCTATAACTATCTTTGAACATTGGGTATGAATTCCTAACAATTATTCATGTGCATTTTCTTTTGGTTTGGATTGATTTGGTGAATATTCCAATTTTTAGTGTTTAGAGTTCAAATCTTTAAAAATCATAACTTTGATGTTGGAACATGTTTTTGGTGATGCATCGAGGAGCCAATAGGACCGGGTAGCCGATGGGCGTAATCCCCTAGCGTCCATGCTTGTCCGATTGCAAATTGAAGGAGTTTGCACCTCATTTGAAATAGGTTTCAATTCGCAGAACAATCAGGTTCGGCCGACCGAACCACTGGGCCGGTCGACCGACCTGCTACTAAAAAAGCATAGCACTTCTCTGTCTCAGGTCCGGTCGACCAACTACAGAGCTCGGCCGACTGACCTGCTTCCCGAGATTTTTTCAGAACAGGGTTCGGTCGACCGAGCTCTGTAGCCGGCCGACCGACCTGTTGCTGTTTTTCCTATTTCGCCGTGGCGGGGGTGTTGCCCCCGCACCCCCACCTTGGGGGGTTGCCACCCCCCTGGACCCCCCCTCCGTAGGGGGATCTTATCTGAAAAACATTCAACAGAACTTGCTTTGTTGAGATGCTGAGTTGACCATTCTTCGAGACAAACTATCTTGGGCTTCTCGGTCGATTTTATGGATTTTTAAATATCTATTTCGATGGATTCTTTATCGGTTTCTTTGGATTTTATTCACGTCTTCGAATGTGAATTTTTATGATTGATTGTTTCTACAATCACTTCTATGATTTGTCACTTTAAAATATAAAGGTTTTCTATACTAGTAGTAAATATCAAAACTCTTTCTTCAAATGATTTCAACTCTATTTTATAACAAAGCTCGTTTTCTCAAACCGATTTCCAATCTATTAGTATATACAAACCTTTACCTCACTCGTATGAGAAATCTAATTAAACAACTTAGTAAAACAAGTGGTGTGAAACGCTTGCGTTTACTGCGTCGGTTAATTCTTGGACTTGTTCGATTGAATCTCTTGTGACAATTTTCTAGTGGAGATCGACAATTTGTTCATAAATATTTAAGTTAAGCTAGTGGTTATGGGACATGAGGCTAAGCTCATATATTTACTAGCTTATTGTAATTGACACTTCTTGATGATCGATGATGATCATTTTATGGTTTAGACTAGCAATGTGCAATGTCTCGTTGTCCATGTGGAGGACTGTACTTCATTTTATTGAGCTTCGTCTCATTTCTCGCATGGGTCGTACCTATTTAGGTGCGTCGATGTTTATTTACACATGAGTTGTACCTATTTAGGTGCGTCGATGTTTGTTTACTTCATGGAGCAATCGGCTCAATAAGTCGGTGCATGGGGCGTATCTTTCTAGGTACGTCGATGTTCGACTTTGCATGGGGTGTATCTTTCTAGGTGCATCGATGTTAGGCATTACATGGGGCGTATCTTTCTAGATACGTCGATGTTGATTTATGCATGGGGCGTATCTTTCTAGGTACGTCGATGCTTATTTATGCATGGGGTGTATCTTTCTAGGTGCATCGATGCTAGACATTACATGAGGCATATCTATTTAGGTGCGTCGGTGTTTGTCTTTGCATGGGTCGTACCTCTCTAGGTGCGTTGATGTTTGACTATGCATGGGGCGTCTCTATTTAGGTGCGTCGATGTTCGGTCTATGGAATAGCGTTCCGTTTGGGATTGGCCATCCTTTTCTTGTGATTTCTGGATTTCTAATTGATGATTTCTGGAATTTATGTTTCACCAACTTTTACAATTGGCATTGATATGTATGTCATTTTATTGTGGCTTGGTGAATGAAATAAAGAATATGACATTCTTTTGATGCTATGAGATTCTTGAGATATTGTATGACTTTTGTGGATTTTCTAATGTATACTTGTCGTAGTATGACATTTTTGGTTATCATACGACTTTTTATTATATCTCTTCTTTTATCTCATTTTATCTAATAATTATAACTAGACTGATCCGTTTATTATTTTCGTATTAAATAATACTCGGGTCAGACCGAGATGTTACAGGTGCTTCTGCTTGACTTCACTTCTAGGATTATCTCCTTGACTTTTGGCTAACTGCTTAGATTAGTAGTTTTTGGACATATGAATTTGAGATATAGACTCTATGATGTATACTTATTCTTTTGTTTAGCACATGTTGCTATTCTTTTGGGTTATTGTGGATCTTTCTGACCACTACTCTAATGTACACTTTCATATGTTATATATTCATATCTTTTTCCGCCTTTGTGATATGGATGTCTGTGACTGATTTGTGTTATGTTTATTTCTATACTTGCTTCCGAAGATTATTATAGCCACCGTGTAGTAGCTTTGAGTTTGTATCGGTGTGTCGGATTTCCTCTCGAAATCGAATGCATGTTATACTATCCGACATAGCGTTGCTCACTCAAAGTAATTGCACGGATGGTCGCTCCTCAACAGCCTTATTCTCCGTGCTAGTTAACAGCATTGCTCCGTCGTGTTCTTGGCTAGCGTGGGTATAGAGGTGGGTCGTCACACCACGATAGACAGCGGCGGTAGGAAATGATGCATCACGAGCTTAATGCGGTGGGCGTGGCCGAAGGGTTGTTTGTAGTGAGGTATAGGATAATCTTACTTTTAATTGAATTTAATATATATATACACATCTTGGTTTGTAAAACAGAAAAAGAGATTATTTTTTTAATAGTAAGATAACATTTTGTTTGGCTATTTACTAGAATTGAAAAGAAAGAACTTATTAATTAATTAGTAGGCTTACATGTTATTTAAAATATTTGGATATATATTTATATCATATCGTAAATAAGGTATTTACAAATGTGTAAAATTGTCCATGCGAGGTTTAAAAATCGTGAAATCAAGTCGAGATGGAATGGATTGCAAAAAAAAAATTCAAGGTGAGTTAAATCTCGCTCAACTTTGGATTTCCGTGATTAATTTTAAATGGTTAAAATTAATTATTGATGGATTGTTGAATTGGTGAATATTTATCAGTTGAATGTGATATTATATATAGTAATATATATGTATGTATATATATATATATATATATATATTGGAGTGATTGATATTCCCGCGTTATATAGCGGATGAGACCATATGCGCCCCGCATAATAGCGGACGATCCTATATATCGCGATATCCCCCTCGAAGTGGGATTAGTACTTTTATATTGTGCTAACATCTATGGATGCAGGGAAACAGGATGGAGGGATCCAACTGGATTACTCAAAAATGGTGAAATTATTTACATTTTCAGTGATATGATTTATTTGATAATCTATGATAGATTATGTTGAAGAATTAAATTTGAGGGATGCTATGATATTGCAGGATATATTTTTGACATTTTGAAATATCAAAAATATAAACATTGAATTTTTAAGGGAAATAAACGGAAATTTTAAAGTAAGAGATTTATAGTAAAGTTGGACAAATTTAAAAGTGATGAATTTGAAAAAATAAATAAACGGTTTGATTTTAAATCTATGATTAATAATTTCTAAATATGGGAAGATAGAGATTTTGGAATATTTGAGAAAAAAGGGATTTAATGGGCTTAATTGACTGTTTAAGTATAAAAGTATTTATTTTTAAATCCGAGAGATAAAATAGAATTGGGAAAAATAAAAGGGGAATTTGAGGAAATAAAATACAAAGTGATGTTCCAGTTTTAAACAAGGTTTTAAATTGGAAAAAGAAGTGAATATGGAGTTAGTGGGTTTGGAAGAAGTTTGGGTTGACAAAGGAATACATTTGAAAATGGGATTTACCACTGAAAATCGATTTGAAACCGACTTAAGAATTTTTAAACGGTTATAAATGGAGATGAGACCATGGGATTTATAAACTGGGTTTATAAACAAAGTGAAGATTTATCAGTGGAAAATTTGAAACTATAAATTCATGATTGGAATATATAAGGAGATGGTAATTCGTTTAAAACTAAATGGTGTTTTATTTTTAAAAATGTGGAAAAGGTAATTTACGGAGTTGGAACGTAAACTTAAACTGGAGATAAATCGAGAAGGATTTATAAATGACAGGACCGGTTTTATTGACGCAGGGATGTATTTTTATGGAAAGTTAAGTATATTTTAAAGGAACGATTTTTAAGAATAAATTAGAAATTTAAAGGAGTTTTAAAGAATGTTTTTAGAAAATTTATTATTTAGTTGTTCAAAAATCGTTTAAGTATTTATAAATTGAGTTAGTTATAGTAGTTAATTATTTTTAAAGGTTAAATTAGTATTAGATTTAAAAAGGAAAATTATTAAATAATTATATTTTATATAATAGCTTTTTTGTAAAAGTAGTTTTTGGCTAAAGTTTTGCTTGGAAAATTATGATGCAATTATTTTGTATAAAGTGATTTAAGTAGCTTTATTTTAAATATTGTAGGTGTATATTTTTGAACAAAGTGATTTATTTTATTTAAAATCTAAATTAAATAAGACTTGTTGTTTTTCAGTGGAAATAAAATATTTGGTTGAATTGATTATTTATTTGATAGTTAAATAAACGACCATCAAATCTAGACCCAATATAACTTTGGAAATATCTAGAACAGGTATGGGAATTATATGGTACAGTTACCGTTCAAGGTGTTATACTATACGTATAAACTCGTTTGTTCTTCTAGGACGTTTATAAGAAAATCCGTCCACAAAAAGGTTAGGTGGTGAACTCCGATCTTATTTTCATCTGTTTATTTCCTAGAGAACCGGAGTTGAGTTTACCGAAAATAGCGAATGTCGTTTCGAAGTGACCGGGATCGGATTTGTGATCCAAAAACCACTTCGATCCAATTAATATGTTTACGTAATGAAGACAATGAGCTTAGAGTCAAAGATGGAGCAGCGAAGTGCAAGGGCTAATCGCTACTAACCCTGAGGGTGGTTCCAAAGTGGATGTAGTAGGAGTAGTGCCTTCGGTTTTGTTGGACCAGGAACGGACTTGTATGGACGAATGCTATCAGTACATTGTCATTAGAGGACAATGAGCATTCTTAGTGAATCTTTCTAAAAAGGTAGTCGTAGCCTCTAGCCTCATTAACCGGGAATGATTGAAAATCAAGGGAGATGCAGCAAGGCTAAGTGGGTCGCACCCAAGTAGGGTATGGTTATCACCTTTCTAGATAACCTCAGATATTATTACTACGTGGAAGGAGCTCGGAGAAGGGTGGGAACAATCGGGGTGGTAGCATCCTCGGGCTATCCAATAAGGTGTAGTTTCGGTCTTGTGTTGCAAGGGGTTGGAAATGATCCTTGGTACGGTGTTTCTAGAAAGGTACCAAGGCAGGTGGTACCCTAGTGCCTAGTCATTCAGTTGGAATCCATTGTCCAATAAGTGCCGTAAGGTTTTAATTGTGCCCAACTATGCTGGAACGTGAGATGCAAGCTGTAACGACCTATAAATTTTAGTGATTTTATTTATATATTTAATTGAAATTTTGTGAAATTTTAAACAACAAAATTTTGAATTGAAAATTTAATATTTGGAATACGTTTACTTAACGTAGCAAATGTTAAATTTTCATCAGATAATATGAAAGTTTATTTTCCTATGTAATTTTATTTGAATTCAAATCAGTTAATAATTGATGATGATAAAATATTTTTCAAACCTAAATATTTTTTATACAATAAATTTGTAAATCATCTTCTTAGTGAGATGTCATATTTCATTTTTCCAAATTTTGACTGCTATTGCTCCGTTCATCTTATTTTCGACGATTTAGCAGCATTTTTGGTACCGATTATCGACTTTTGATAGGATGATCGTACCACTAATATTTGTATACCGCTTTGATCGTCTCGTCGTGCTGTTCTCTGCGATATATTCAATTCTATGTTTTGGAGCCTGAGAAGTGGCGAAATCTACAGAAAGATTTTCCGTATCGGTTCCGCAATTTAGCTTTTGGTTTTTGTGACCATTCAACTTTCCACCGTATAAACCCAATAGCCATCAACAATTGTTATCTCAGCTTTTTGACCTTTTCTATTCCCCGTAACAATTTATTTTATCACTGGTTCATTTATCTTTCAATTTATAATGTAAAATATATTTTATCTTCGGCCATGTTAATGTAACTTTGCATTTTGCCTTAAGCCTATTCTCCTTCCCAACCCAACCTCCTTCTCTCTCTTTCTTCTGCAACCCATCCCACAGCCGAAACTATGCTAGTGCTGCTCGTCTCCCCTTGTTTTCGACCACCACTTCTCCACCTCCGCTCGGTCATAACCGAAGACCGGCCTCTGCAGCAGCCACCATCGGGTCACCCACGCTGACCTCACTTCTCCGCCCTCGCCACCGAGGCTCGGCCAGCAACCCACTCGCCTAAAACACCTGAGCTCCTCTTTGCTCGAACCACAAGCACTCATGTCCACCGTAGCAAGCTGCTCGTAACCATTCCTCTCCACCGTATATATATCCATGAAAATTTTCTAAAGGTAATATATATTTGCTGTGTATTTTTGACCTTAAATTTTATATATTTTAACATATATGTACGATTATATATTAGTTATATTATTTGTTTTTATTATATATAGGCTTATAGTATCCTATATATTCTAAAAGTATAATATATATTACTTTATTCGTTTGCTATGTTTATAAATATACGTTAAAATAATAATAACATCAACGAGATGTTATATGTATTTGGTTTCGAAAGGTTACATTTGGGCAATCTTGTTTGTGTATATATATATATATATAATAATGATTTTGGACTATATATATATATAGTCTTAATTCAAAATATTGATTTAAAATTTATCATAATAATAATGGTATAAGTTCGGCTATAGGTTTGGTTTATATATTTTTATATATATTGTTGTTACAGAATTTTGTAGTTTGAAACAGTTTGAGATATATTAGAATATAATGTTTTGTATATAATAATGTATATATACAGCCTGAAAAGTTATATTTGTTTTATATAAATAATCCAGATTTTATATAAACATTGATATGTTCCAGTTTATATAGTATAGAAATTTTTAAAAATCTAGTTATATATATATATTTAATTCTTAATACTTGAGATTTAAGAAAATGATTTTTGAAATTTTATACTATTTTAATATTTGGCTTAATTTGAAATATTGGGAAAATAAATATAATACAATAATGATGTACATATATTTTCGGTTTATATCGAAACCAATTTGATTTGTTTTCATTGGTTCATATCTATACGCTTTGCTCGTCGAATCGCGCCTATCTAGCTTTGCTTTGGATTCATAACTCATCTCATTTTCGTCCATCACTAGCCTCCAAAGGTGAGAAATCACTCATGATTAACATTCTTATATTTATTAAATTTGATTTCAATTGAAATGACAATTGAAATATGTTGTTGTTAGTTAATTACATTGTTATATACATGATATTATCTGTATTTGATCAACTGTGACATCTGACACCATTATCTTTTATTTATATTGATGATGTATGCATGTTATATTATTGTGATATCTGTTATCACTCTGCAAGTTCCCTGTTAATATAGAATTCCCTATGGGTTGAAATGATACATACCCGAACGATCTTTAAAATAGGAGAAAATCGTTATGGGTTTGTAACGACCCGAATTTTCGATGCCCGAAAATCGACATCAATATGTCCACTGTATCAAATGCCGAAAAATGGATACCGGAAAACCGAATTATTAGGGTTAAAGAAGAAGGAGGTAGAAGAAGAAATAGAAAACAATATTAGAATCTCACATTCGCAGCGAAACAATATATAATAGATAAATGAATGATCTTTAAACAAAAAGAACAACATCTGTTTATACGTTACATCATCAGAGTAGAATACAAGTCATCAACACAATTTAGGATAGTTATAATATCTTGTCTTCCCAAAGCTGAATATACAGCTTACACTACACATCGAAAATATGAATCTACGGAAATACGCCTCGTCATCCATCTCTTCTCTTGAGCTCCACAGCAGTCCATCCGAATCTGTACTCTATAATACTCGGTCTGACCTGAGCATTATAGTTAAATAACACCCGAGTCAGTCTGAAAAACCAGAGTGAGTAAACACACTCAATTGGATTATTAAAGTTTCAAAATCCTTTGAAAATCAAAGGCATCTCGTAAGACCACACCACAAATAAACATGCCGAGTTTTTACCTTACGATAACTAAAACATTTTTATCAAATCCGTCAGATATTATAATAGTGTCTATAGAAAGGAAAATAGAATCTTGCTGAAATGTTTGCATCTCACGTTTTAGCAATAGTTGGGGACAATCAAAACCGTACATACGCTTATTGGAGATTGGATTCCATACAATGGCAGGGCTACTGGGGTACCACCGGTCACAGTACGTGGTCTAGATCACCATACCGAGGATCCACCCTGATCCCCTGCATCACAAGACCGAAGCTATCCCTTATTGGATAGTCTGAATAAGATCACCCCGCGGTTGGGATCAGCAACCACCCACACAGCTGAAAAAAGGGACATCTAGACAGGGATGACCTTACCCTAATTGGTCACTACCCACTTAGCCTTATGTGCACCTCCCCTGTTTTAGCCATTCCCGGTTGATGAGGCTCAAGGTTAAGTGTTACCTTTTTAGCACACATTCGCTTAGAATGCTCATTGTCCTCCCGATGATGTTCTGAAAGCATTCATCCATACAAGTCCATTCCAGGTCCGAACCGAACCGAAGGCATTACTCCTACTACATCCATTTTGAAATCACCCTCAGGATTAGTAGCGATTAGCCCTTGCACTTCACTGCTTCATCTTCGACATCAAGCTCTTGTCTTCCTCACGAACACATTCAAACCGAATCGAAGTGGTTTTCGGGAAATTAATCCCGATCCCGGTCTTTTCGAAACGATCAGTGCATTGGCCAACATTGATAGTCGATTATTTAACTATCAAATAACATCCACAAACAATCATTAGATTTAAATAATTTTCCAAATTATTTATTTCAAAATATCTTCGCAAGCTATTTTTCTACACTTCAACTCTTTGAAAATAGTTTTCAAATCACTTTTCTCCCGCAAAATAGATTTTCAAATATTGTTTATTTCCACTGAAATTCACTAAGTCTTAATACTTAGATTTTAAAATAATTTAAATCACTTTATCCAAAATATATACTTTAAAACATTTAATATAAAAACAACTTAAAACACTTTATTTAAAAATACTAGTTATGAACTTTAATTATCTTTAATTAATAATACTAGTTAAAACCTTTAAAATAATTTACTTCTAGAATTTACTTAAAAAATATTTATTTTTAAAATAAAAATTAAAAACACTAAATAATAATTTCTTTGAAAACATTCCTTTAAAAAACTTTAAGTCTCTAACTTATACTTGAAGATCTTACTTTGAAAATATACTTGGCTTTTCAGGAAAATGCACTTTCCTTTCCACACCTTTAAGAATAAACCACTATTTATTTTTAATCAAATCATCCTTTCCTTATAAATTCCCATCTTGAATTTATACTTCCAAATTATCCTCTGATAAATATCTCACTTATTTATAAACCCTTTTTGTAAATTCCATAATCTCATTCTCCTTTAATCCTAGTTTCATATACTTAATCATTTTTCAAATCGATTTTCAAAACTAACTCCATTTTAAAATAAATTCCTTTACTTACCCAAATTTATTTAAAACCCATTAATTCCGTATCTGTTTTATATTATGATTTAAAATCTTATTTAAAATGAAATGACCACTTTCATACTTTATTTCAAAAAAATTCATTTATTTCTTCCCAAACCATTTAAATCCTGAATTTAAAATTAAATTCTTTAATTTTTAAATAATACCGCTTAAGCCCTTCATTTATTTTATTTATTCAAAATCTCATTTCCCATACTCGAGATTTATTTATTAAAGTTTAAAATCAACTTTTATCCTTTTCTAATTCATTCTTTAATTTATCCAAATTCCCTTTAATTATTTATTTAAAAATTTCCTTTTTTATTTCCTTTAAAAAAATCCAAGCTTTATATATTTTTCATTCTCTCAAATATCAATATATTCAACCAAGCCATAGCATTCAATAATTTAAAATTCCAATATAACCAATATAATCATCACAGATTATCACATAAATCACATTATTGAAAAATAAATTCAAAATTTTGAGGAATCCAGTTGGATCCCTCCAACCTGTTTCCCTACATCCACAGATATTAGCACAACAATTTAAAATACCAATCCCGCTTCAAGACAGAATATCGCGGTATAAAGGGTCATCCGCTATTATGCGGGGCGCATAGGGTCCCATGCGCTATATAATGCAGGAAATCAATCATTCCAATATATATACTATTATATATAATATCGCATCCACACAATTCAAACAATCAACCAAAAATTTTAAATTTAACTATTTAAATTTAAAAGGAAATCCAAATGAATGAAATTAACTTACCTTTGACTTTATTTGCAACTATTTCCATTCCGGCTTGATTTCTTCATGATTTTGACCTCACTGCCAAAACCCTGGCCAAGAATGATGACTGCATGACATCGCCAGAGACCTAATCGTGGCTCCACGCTGCAACCCTCCATCCTCGTGCGCTCCCCTTTCTCTGCTGCTAACAACCTCCCCATCGAACTCCCCCAGCGACAACCCCACCGGCGACCTATCAGCTCAACTTGGCCCTCAGCGTCACCAGCCTAAACCTCGCGAATCAAGCAATATCTCGAAAATTGCAACTCCGAGTGGAACGAAATCCCATCGAGTGGAAAGAGACGATATGGTTTCCATCCCGAACGAGACTTCGACTTTTTTTTCGGGCTTGTGGATTTGATTTAGGGTTAATTTCATACACGAAAAGGAAAGGGGGGACGGGGATCTGATTTGAGAAGAAGGGCTTCGGCCATTTTGAAATTAGAACGAGGCGGCCATTTTATTTCGATTTGTTTCTGAAAGAAGAGAGGAGAAGGGTAACGACACTGTTGTTTTCTCGGCCCTTACCTTTGTTTTTGTTTTGATTTTTAAACGAAGAAACTATTAATCATTTTGACACTTGTAGGCCAAGGTCCCTTTTAGCTCACAAATGTGCAAATGCATTTGTATATTTATTTTTACATTTTTTTAACTTGAGTTATTACTACTATAATTTATTAGCTATATATATATATATATATATATATATATATCTTCAATGTTTAAAAAGGTAGAATTTAAATTTAAATCATTTTGAAAATGCAACTTAAAATTTTCGAACTCCTATCGGGGCGTGCCGCTAGGCGTTCTAAATTTATACCCCTATTCCAAAAGCAATGAAAAAGGTTTCGAGTCCTAATTCGGTCGTATAGAGAAGATAGCTTTTTGGACCCAGTTATTATATTTAATTTTCGATATAGCTTTCAGCGCGTTTACTTACCATACGCTCACACGACACATCCAAACAATATAAAAATTGAAATCCGATATTAATACGCTATTGTGGATCCAATGGAACTGGTTTCGTCGAAATCCGAGACTGTGTCTCGGAAGGCTATTTTTAAACGTCAATTTAAACTATATATTTTTAAAACTGAACAAAACACTTTCAGACTCAAATTTAAAACCTCTATTATCTTCAGTATTATAAATATAAATTTTATAAGCCTCTGAAATATTTTTAACAAGCTTAAAATTCAAGAGTCAATATTTTACCCAACTTTCAATTATTAAATTAAAAAATTTAGTTGCCAAACAAATAGTGATATTTGAAATTCAAGTTAAATGAACTTTCAAATATTTAAAATCAATTAAATATTTCGATTCCAAATTTTCAAAAATTCTGGGTCGTCACATTTCTCCCCCTTAAAAGAATTTCGTCCCCGAAATTACTAGTTAGGAAGAATGGTCCAATACCCGTTTACTATTTTTCCAAAACCAAACAGTTTTCAAAACAACACCTAAAACAACCTTTTATTGAAGACACCATCACCCTTACTAACTTTTCAAAACTCATCCATAACTTTCAAACAATATTATTTATTAGCCATTTCAAATTTTAATTTAAAACCAAATTTAAATTGTCAAAATTTTCTCAAAAATTTTCTAACTCCCTAAATTTTCGAAATTTTTTGCCAGCGTCTCCTTTGCGCGGTTAGATTCGCACAACTACAAAATGCCTCTATGGGCACCCAGATTTCAAAAGAAAACAAAACGCCAAGTGGCTTGATCAGAAAACCAATCAAATTCCATACAGAATTTTAAATACATACCTTTTTGTTGAGCAATTTAATTTATCTTTTAAAATCAAAACATCCATTTACCCTTTGCCTTTAGGTACCAGTATATCCTACTTAGCAATAATATCCAATTACAGATTTCAAAACCATTCACTTCTTTTACGAAATTTCAATATCTGTTCTACTTAAGCCGTATGATGTACACATATCATCCGTACACAATATCAAATCCGATCCCTCACTCGATCACACAATTTCTCTTCCGAACTAGTATCATCCACCCGTCTTCCTAGTGCGGGTACAGATTTGGTTTCTTGACAAAAAACTGTCTTTCTCCTTGCATAGCCACAAACTATGATAGAGAATTTCCAAAATCAATCAAAAATCCATACCCAGGGTTTGCCGTCAAAAATCAAGTGAAAAATCCCAACTCGGATCGGTATAACTACCTTAAAATTCTGTGCTCGAAACTGGATCGAATCGTTATGCGAATAAAATAATACACGTACATCCTACCTATTTATCTCAATTGATTTCAGCTATATCAATTCTCTTTTATTCACAATTACATTGATTCCATTACTTCTTCACAATTATCACTTTTATTAAATCTCTGTTCAAATATTAACTTAGTATCTCTTTCAATACCAATTTTACTTAAGGATTTCACCTTTATTTTCTTAAGTTCATTATAAATATTCTATATACTTTAATATTTATTTTTACTTCATCACTTAAGCTTTCACATCTATTATCAATTAATTTAAATTTTCAACTCCATTCTGAATTCAATTTTATCTTCAATTCTTAATTTATTTCCAAATCAAATTAAAGATTGAATTCTATTCACCTTATCTCAAACTCATTTCTTTAATTAGTTCCACTTACTAATTTATTTTAAATCTCAATGGATTTTATTTCCAAAATTTAATTATTTTTAGTCTACTTTGACTTAATTTTTCAACTTCACTTTACTTTACACAATTTAAATTAAGTATTATTCCAATATTCAACTTCAATTCCATTTTCTTACCCACTTAAATAAATTAGTTTACTTACTAATCTTGTTTTACTCATTTATTTTTTTAGTTATAATCAAAATTTAAACATTATTCAAATGTTTAGTCCTAATTCCCTTTAGTTATAACCAAATATTTTCTTATTTACAAATTTATCTCCAATTTAATAAATTTTATTTCGAAAACTATTCCATTTAGCTTACTTAGATTTATTCCCTTTAAGCTAATTCAGTTACATTCCATTTACTAATTTCTTTTAATTTGTTACATTCTAACTTATTTTGTTTTCTTACTTACTTCAAATTTTTAACTCTTCTTCAAGTTAAATTTTCTATTCTAGAAAATTTCTAATTTTTGTAGTTATCAAACCCATTTATTTTAAATAAGATTCCAAAGTCTTTAAATAATTACTCAATATTTCAAAATCATAATTATACACATAATTCATTTGCATATCAAATTATCCCTTGAATTTGAAACAAAACCCAGTTTGTTGCAAAAACTTCAATTTAAAATATTTTAGCAGCAATTCCTCTCTTGGAAACTCGAAAATGTACATCGATGATACTGCAATCATCACCGAAGTTAGTTTCCAACGACCGAAAAGAGTTTAGTGCTTTTATCTCTTTAAAAACAATTTCAAATATTTTTAAATCCCAAATCTTATCATATTTCAAATCCAATTTAAAAATATTTTCGAAATAATATCACTATTATTCCTCCAAAACCTTTGAAAATCATTTCAAACCCAAGAAATTTAATTTTCAGATTTCAAAACCTTTTCAATCTATATTCAAAAATTACTCTGGAATTTTATTTCAAATTATAAGTCAAATTTATAATTCACATATATGAATTCCATTTGTATATATAAATTTATTCCTTAACCTTTGGTTATAATTTTAATTCCTAGTTCAATTTCCACACAACAATGATAATAGTTTAATATTGTCACTTCCTAACAACCAAGCATCCATATACAACTATAATAATTTACGGAATATTATTTCCTTTTATATACAAAAATAATTTAGGAAAAATTATTTCATTTACCCTATTTTAAAACAATATTGTACGGTTTATCTTGTTTAAGAGTTTAGAAACCCCTATCGATGACATGACGTCCCACATACCGACCAGAATCCATAAACACTCAACCGATAAGTAAACATAATATAAAAACAATTTTTATATTCACTAACAAATACGCGCTCATATCTATTTATGCACTCAAACTTATTCTAGAGTATTATGGACTCTATTTCTAATGAGTGATCCCCACCAGAGCTAAGGTTCTCGCTTAACCTTTTGCTCTGATACAAAATGTAACGACCCGATTTTTCGACGTCCGAAAATCAACATCAATATGTCCATTGTATCAAATGCCGAACAATCGAATGCCAGAAAGCCGAATCATTAGGGTTAAAGAAGAAGGAGGTAGAAGAAGAAGTAGAAAAATATATCAGAATCTCACATTTGCAATGGAACAATATATAATAGATAAATGACTAATCTTTAAACCAAAAGAACTATATCTATTTATACAGCACATCATCAGAATAGAATATAAATCATCAACACAATTCAGGACAATTATAATAACTTGTCTTCTCAAAGCTGAATATACAACTTACATTATACAACGAAAATACAAATCTACGGAAATACGCCTCGTCATCCAGCTCGTCTCCTGAGCTCCACAGCAGTCCATCCAAATCTGTACTCTATAATACTCGGTTTGACCCAAGCATTATAGTTAAATAACACCCGAGTCAGTCTGGAAAACCAGAGTGAGAAATTACACTCAATTGGATTATTAAATTTTTCAAAATCCTTCGAAAATCAAAAGTCTCTCGTAAGACCACGCCACAAATAAACATGTCGGGTTTTTACCTTACGATAACCAAAACATTTTTATCAAATCTGTCTGATATTATAATAGTGTCTATAGAAAGTAAAATATAATCTAGCTGAAATGCTTGCATCTCACGTTTCAGCAATAGTTGGCCACAATCAAAACCGTACAGGCGCTTATTGGAGAATGGATTCCATACAATGGTAGTGCTACAGAGGTACCGCCGGTCACAGTACGTGGTCCAGATCACCGTACCGAGGATCCACCCTGATACCCTACATCACAAGACCGGAGCTACCCCTTACTAGATAGTCTGAATAAGATCACCCTGCGGTTGGGATCAGTAACCGCCCACACATCCGAAAAAAGGGACATCTAGACAGGGATGACCTTACCCTAATTGATCGCTAGCCACTTAGCCTTATGTAGACCTTCCCTGTTTTAGCCATTCCCTGTTGATGAGGCTCGAGGTTAAGCATTACATTTTTAGCGCACATTCACTTGGAATGCTCATCGTCCACCTGACGATTTTCTGAAAGCATTCGTCCATACAAGTTCGTTCCTGGTCCAAACGGCACCGAAGGCACTACTTATACTACATCCATTTTGGAATCACCCTCAGGTTTAGTAGCGATTAGCCCTTGCACTTCACTGATCCATCTTCGACTTCAATCTCTTGTCTTCCTCACGAAAACGTTCAAACTGGTTCGAAGTGGTTTTCGGAAAATTAATCCCGATCCCGGTCTCTTCGAAACGATCGGCGCATTGGCCAATATTGATAGTCGGTTATTTAACTATCAAATAGCATCCACAAACAATCATTAGATTTAAATAATTTTCCAAATTATTTATTTCAAAATATCTTCACAAGAATTTTTCTACACTTCAACTCTTTGAAAATAGTTTTCAAATCACTTTTCTCTCACGGAAAAGATTTCCAAATATTGTTTATTTCCACTAAAATTCGCCAAGTCTTAAAGCTTAGATTTTAAAATAATTTAAATCACTTTATCCAAAATATATACTTTAAAAAATTTAATATAAAAACTACTTAAAATACCCTTTTAAAAATACTAGTTATGAACTTTATAATACTTCTTATGTAAAACTTAAGCCAAAACTAATTTTTTGTTTAATAAAAGTTATTCTATAAGGTATAAATATTAAATAATTATCTTTAATTAATAATACTAGTTAAAACCTTTAAAATAATTTACTTATAGATTTAACTTAACAAATAGTTGTTTTTAAAAAAAAATAAAAAACAATAAATAAAAATTTCTTTAACAACATTCCTTTAAAAAACATTAAATCTCTAACTTATACTTGAAGATCTTACTTTGATAATATACTTGGCTTTTTAGAAAAATACACTTTCCTTTCCACACCTTTAAGAATAAACCACTATTTATTTTAAAAAAAATCACCCTTTCCTTATAAATTCCCATCCTGAATTTATACTTCCAAATTATCCTCTGATAAATATCTCACTTATTTATAAACCCTGTTTATAAATTCCATAATCTCATCCTCCTTTAATCCCAGTTTCAAACACTTAATCAGTTTTCAAACCGATTTTCAAAACTAACTCCATTTTTAAATAAAATACTTTACTTACCCAAATTTATTTAAAAACCCATTATTTCCTTATTTATTTTTGTATTATGGTTTAAAATCTTATTTAAAATGAAATTACCAATTTCATACTTTATTTCAAAATTCTTCTTTCATTTCTTCCCAGACCATTTAAATCCTGAATTTAAAAATAAATTCTTTAATTTTTAACTAATACCACTTAAGCCCTTCATTTATTTTATTTATTGAAAAATATCTTTTCCCATACTCGGGATTTATTAGAGTTTAAAAATCAATTTTTATCCTTTCCCAATTCATTCTTTAATTTATCCAAATTCCCTATAATTATTTACTTAAAAATTTCTCTTTTTATTTCCTTTAAAAAAATCCAAGATTTATATATTTTTCATTCTCTCAAATACCAATATATTCAACCAAGCCATAACATTCAATAATTTCAATTTCTAGTACAACCAATATAATCATCGTAGATTATCACATAAATCACATTACCGAAAAATAAATTCAACATTTTGAGGAATCCAATTGGATCCCTCCAACCTGTTTACCTGCATCCACAGATGTTAGCACAACAATTATTCAAAATATCAATCCCGCTTCAAGGCGGGATATCATGGTATAAAGGGTCATCCGCTATTATGCGGGGCACATAGGGTCACATCCGCTATATAATGCAGGAAATCAATCACTTCAATATATATATATATATATATATATATATATATATATAATATCGCATCCAAACAATTCAAACAATAAACCAATAATTTTAAATTTAAAAGGAAACTCAAATGAGTGAGATTAACCTACCTTTGACTTTATTTGCAACCATTTCCATTCCGACTTGATTTCTTCACGATTTCGACCTCACTACCAAAACCCTGGCCAGGAATGATGACTGCATGACATCGTCAGAGACCCAATCGCAGCTCCACGCCACAACCCTCCATCCTCGTGCGCTCCACTTTCTCTGCTGCTAACCACCTCGCCATCGAACTCCCCCTCCCCCCCAGCGACAACCCCACTAGCGACCTTTCACCTCAACCTGGCCCTCAGCGCCACCACCCCAAACCTCGTGAATCAAGCATATCTCAAAAATCGCAACTCCGAGTGGAACAAAAACCCTTTGAGTGGAACGAGACGATATGGTTTCCATCCTGAATGAGGCTTCGACTCTTTTTTTCTGGCTCGTGGATTTGATATGGGCTTAATTTCATACACGAAAAGAAAAGGAGGGGGACGATGATCTGATTTGAGAAGATGGGCTTCGGCCATTCTGAAATTAGAACAAGGCAGCCATTTTATTTCGATTTGTTTCTAAATGAAGAGAGGAGAAGAAGGGTATCGACACTGTTGTTTTCTCGGCCCTTACATTTGTTTTTGTTTTGATTTTTAAATGAAGAAACTATTAATCATTTTAACACTTGTAGACCAAGGTCGCTTCAAGCTTACAAATGTACAAATGCATTTGTATATTTATTTTTACATTTTTTTTAACTTGAGTTATTACTACTTTAATTTATTAACAATATATATATATATATATATATATATATATATATATCTTCAATGTTTAAAAAGGTAGAATTTAAATCATTTTGAAAATGCATCTTAAAATTTTCGAACTCTTATCGGGGCGTGCCGCTAGACGTTCGTAAAATTATACCCCTATTCCGAAAGCAATGAAAAAGGTTTCGAGTCCTTATTCGATCGTATGGAGAAGATAGCTTTTTGGATCCAGTTATTATATTTAATTTCTAATACAGATTTCAGCGCGTTTACTTACCGTACGCTCACACAACAACTCCAAACACTACAAAAATTGAAATCCGATAATAATACACTATTACGGATCCAATGGAACTTGTTTTGTCGAAATCCGAGACTGTCCCGAAAGGCTACTTTTAAACGTCAATTTAAACTATATATTTTTAAAACTAAACAAAATAATTTCAGAACTAAATTTAAAACCTCTATTATCTCCAGTATTATAAATATAAATTTTATAAGCCTTTGAAATATTTTTAACAAGCTTAAAATTCAAGAATCAACATTTTACCCAACTTTCAATTATTAAATTCAAAAATTTAATTGCCAAATAAATAGTGATATTTGAAATTCAAGTTAAACTAACTTTCAAATATTTAAAATCAATTAAATATTTTGATTCCAAATTTCCAGAAATTCCGAGTCGTCACAGGGTTGAAATGATAAACCCAAGCGATTTTCGTTGAATTGAATTTGGGATTGAGGGTTGAAATGATATATACCCGTATATATATATATATATATATATATATATATATATATATATATATTTAAATTCTGAATTGAAATGTTAAATATCCGTATCACTTGAGCATATGATAGAAAATTATATAAAGACACCGTTGATCTATATATAAGTATTTTGAAAATGATTTCTATGGTTTTGGAAAGAAATATATGGTTTAATAAATATTGATTTCAAGATATTATATATTAATGTATTCTATAAAGTTTAAATTTTTAATTTTAAAATTATAGGTTTTGATTATAAAATAAGTTAGATTATAAAACAAGTCTGATTATAAAATAAGTTGGATTATAAAATAAGTTTGATTATAAAATAAGTTTGATTATAAAATTAGTTTGATCATAAAGTAAGTTGGATAATAAGATTTAATTTAATAAAGTTTGATTTAATTTATATATAATTTGTTTAAGTATTATTTAAAATTTTAATTTTTAAATATAGAGTTTATAATAATTTTTAATAAATTAAGCTTGTGAAGATAGATTTGAAATTGATTTGAAATGGTATTTAATTAAGAACTTATTTAATTAAATCGATTCGAAATTTATGGAATTCAAGATTTTTTTAAAGGATATGATTTTATAACTTATTTTGGTTTAGGGTGATTAAATAAATATATCAAGTTTAAATAAATTGAAGGAGTATTCAGTTATTTAAAATTTGAAGTTTTATTTAAATGATATTGGATTTATTGAGTAAATATTTCAAAACTAAATAATAGTAAACTGAATTTGATATATATATATATATATATATATATGAAAGTATTAAATTTAGTTTTGAAAATGTTGAATACTTAAAGCTTTGAAATATATTGAAATTGAAATGGTTTATTTTGTGGTTCAAATCTGTTTTTGAAATCGAATAATTTGGTATGGTTTATTGAGAAACTGAATTGAATTGAAATTGATGATTAGAGATTTGATTAAATTTGAGTTTTTAGAATTCGAATTGATTTGGAATCGATTTGTGAAATTTGAAGAAGCGATTTTATTATATAAACTATTTTCAAATTATATTTAAAACTATTTATATATTTTACTTTATAAATTATTTTCATATAAACTATTTTTAGTATAAACTATTTTAATGTACTAACTATTTTAATATAAACTATTTTAACTTATAGCTCTTTTATATAAACTATTTTACTTTATAAACTATTTTATTATACATACTATTTTAATATCTAAACTGTTTAAGTGGTGGAAGTTATGTTTTCAAAGTTATAAATTTCAAAGTATTATGTTTCGAAAGTGTTATAATTTTATGTGTTTGGTTTCGAAAGTGTTATAACTTTGAAAGTGTTATGATTTTTGAAATGGATATATTTGATATGGAAATGATATCGTATTTGGTTTTGAATAGAAATGATATCGTATTGATACGGTTTTGAAATGGCAATGATATTTTCATTTTGAAGTATAAACTATTTTGAAATGACCGTTGTGTTATAATAACGATTGGTTGCTAAAGAGACCGAGATCGGATATTTTCATACTCTCCGCCAATACCGAAAACCACTTTAACAACCGTATACGCGGTGGAGATTCCAAAATGAAGTAGGATGGTGGTGACGTTCTATTGAGGTATATACGTGGAACCGACTCCCGTGAGTTGGCATAAGGTGGCTAAAACAGGTGCGACTCTCGGGCCAAGTGAGGTCATTCCTCCAATTGGGCACGTTCCTTCGATATTATATTCTGACTTTGCGATTGATTTGGTGGTCACACTTGATTTTTTTGATTTGGGGGTGTGTTCCAAGGTGGGCAGTAGTGGCTGCTATGCGTTACCACCAGCCTTGATGCGTAATTTGTACCCTGGCATTGCGTTGTTGTGCCGTGTCACCTACCCTATCGAGACCACAACGAGTTTCTTTTGTACCATACCTATGGAGTGCCCTCTGATGACGCCTAATACGAGGGAGATTACGGTACTGTATATACTATGAGAATATATAAAATGTGTTAAGGGGAATATGGGTAACGCCTTAATGCTATTTTAATAGGTTACTTTAATTTAGACATTATTATAATAGCTTATATTAGTACATAGTCGATAGTATAATGGATCCTTAGAGGATGGTTATCCCAAACATCCTTTGAGTTACTTGTATTCCGGTTGTTATTTCACTTGAGTTGGATTTATTGATATAAGAATGTTAATCCTGACTCGAGCGTTTTGTATTTTTCTTTACGTTCGGGTCAGACTGAGTGTACCAGTATTCAAGACTCACCTTTGGAGTTGGAGCTTCGCTTGGAGATCCATCTATCGATTTTGCTTTCAATTACTCAGTTGATTTCAATGATGTATTCAGATTTGTATTTGACTATTGTATTAAGACATCTATGTACTCGAGACCTCTATTGTATCTTATTTAACTCTCCTATATATAGTAGCTTTGTAACAAACCGCATATCTAACGATTTTATATTTAATTGTTTTATTTAAATAGAGTGTCGTTTGTCAGATTTTTGGTCCGAAATGTTACTTTTTGCAAATGGCCGAATTGGAACTCGAAACCATTCCCATTGATTCCAAAATGGCGTTTGCGATCTTTTTGAGTATAAGCTTCGATATGTTTGGAGTTTGTGAAAATTTGACTCTTTTTCTAGTTGGGTTAGCCAATTTGTTAGTTTAATAACCTAACTCAGTCCCTCTCTTCCCCCATTCTCTCATTCCCACTTCTAAACTTAAGAAAACTGAAAATGGTGGAAGGGAAGAGGAAATAGAATTTGCAAGCCCTAGTTTCTTCTTGTAAACTTGATTCTTGCTCCAAAATCAAAGAGAAGACATAGGTAAGCTCCTCTTCATCTTCTCTATCTCTTTCTCTCTTCAATCTCAGAAAATTTCCTAAACCTAAATTTAGGAAATTTGTGTTTTATTCTTAGATTGAAGCTAGTTGAGTGGAAGTGGAGATTAGTTGGTCTTCTCTTTGCATATTGAACTCCTTCTTCTTTGTTTTTGGGTTAAAGGTGAGTTTTGAACTCACATCTGCTTATTTTGATAATTTTGATGTTAGGTATGAATTCCTAACACTTGTTCATATGTTCATTTGCTTTCGATTTGGTTTGCTTTGGTGAAATTGCCAAATTATGATTTTTTTTGAAGCCAAATCTATGTAAAACCTTCTATGGTTGATGTTTATGTTGTTCGGAGTGTTTGGGTGTGTCGTTAAGGTTGGGTAGTCGTTTGACGTAAGCCCATAATCAACACGCATCCGATTGCTTTTGATTTGTTTGGCCATAGATGGCCTAGGTTCAGGAAATGCCTGACCATCATGTTTCAGACGTCTGAAACCATATTTCAGACGTCTGATATTGTTCTGGAGAAGGTTTTTATCCCCAGATTCAGACGTCTGAAATTATAGTCCAGACGCCTGAATTGGCTAATTTTCAACCAGAAGGGAAATAGGCAAAATATTGCCTATTTTAGACGTCTGGAAGTTTGGATTCAGACGTCTGAATTCTCTTTTGAAAAAGAAATAAATTTTCAGATTCAAACGTCTGAACCACTTCTTTCAGACGTTTGAACTTGCTGTTTTTTCCAAATTGCCTTGTTCGTTTAGTTTTCCAAATTTAATCGATGCATATTGATTCCAAGTAGTTGTTTATGCCTATTTGATCTTGATGATTCCTTTTTGAATTTATTCACAGGTTTTTGTAAATAATTTCTTCAAATCGTATTAAAAGTTCGTTTCTCCGATTTATAAATTCTATTTAAAACACACGCACAATTTCGCACTTCGAGCGAAGTGGAAAGGAGATTAAATGGTTAGGTAAAACACGGACCATGAATCTGTGCGTTTATCCTTCCGATTACTCCCCGACCTATTCAATTGATCGTTTTGACCTTCGGGTTTGGTTTACCGATGATATGAGGTGAACTTTGTACTGCTTTGAGTGTGAAATTAGCTAATGGATAGTAAACCGTTTAGTGCGAACGAGGGGTTATGGGACTCACGTTACCACTTTTCGGATTCCTTTTTGAGAGTTATGACACATTCCGCAAGTTAGTGGTGTCCAGTACTGGGTCTTCGACCTTCACCACTACGGTTTGTTGCCTTCGGGTATGATGCCTTCGGGTATGTTGCCTTCGGGTTTGTGCCTTCGGGTTTGTTTCCTTATAGTATCGCTTCCGATGTTGGTCGTTATGAGCCGCATGGGTGATATTGGGGTGCCCTTTAGTATCGCTTCCGATGTTGGTTGTTATGAGCCACATGGGTGATATTGGGTTTGGAGTCTTCGGGCTCATGGATCCTTGTTTGTACAGTACTGAGCTCGAGCAAATTTTCTGATGTTTCATTTATATGTATATTCCCTAGGTATTGCTCTTCGGTGTTGGTCTTTATGAGCCGCAAGATATATAGTGATTACCTTGTGGAACTTGTGTTACCTTCATTGGTATTTGTTATTGCCTTTTGGCTTGCTTTGGGATATTCCTATCCTTTGTTTCTATGAGTTGCCGATGATATGAGGCTTGTTATGTTATCATATGATTCATCTTTTGTTAGATTATTGTGTTATCTCCTTTAGAGATATTTGTTATACCTTGTAAACCTTACAGGTTTATTGTTGTTCAGTTTATCTAACTGATTTGTTTAGCTATACTGACCCGTGTATTTTATACTCGGGTCAGACCGAGATGTTTCAGGTTAGGTGCTTTTGGACTTAGCCTATTTTGCTTCCGCATGGACTATTCATCTTGTTCCTTTTTGTTAAAAGCTTTTTGTGTAGTCCTTTATTTGTAACTCAGATATATGTATTCTTTTGACTCCTCTGTATATTGTGGTTTTCTATACCACTTAACGTGTATTATTTTGTAAACTCTGTTATGTATCAATATATGTGTATATGATGATCTACTGTTCTGTGATGTATATTGCATTTGAGTCGTTATATTCTATTCTGATAGATCCTCCAACCACCTATGATTTTGTTTTAAGTATTCATTGGGTACGTCGACCTGCTTGGTATGTCTATTGTCGATGTATTCAATAGATAGTTAGAGCAAGGCTATAGATGGTCGCTCCTAACCAGCCTTATTCTCCGTGTTAGTTGACGGCATTACCCTATAGTGTCCTTGGCTAGCGTGGGTATAGAGGTAGGGCGTCACAGTGTGGTATCAGAGCTGAGTTCAGAACAAAATATGATAAACACAGAATAGATGCACATATTACGGTACATCAAAGTGTATAAGTGATACAAATCTTTGAATCATCGTGCCTTTCTATTCCTTCGACCATCAAAGGTTAGATAGAATTTGGGGAATATGTCTAGGAATGAATTTAAATTCCGTAGTATTCCATATTGAATCATCTACCTTGTGAATAATCTTGTTCTTATCTTACTTTCAGCGTATGGATGGAAGAGGCAGGGGACGACGTTCGGATGATGGGCAATCCAGTGGCTCACATCCGGATGGCGTTTATATGTCTGCCGATCAGTTTTTGGAATTGTTTAGGAGCACTCAGCCTTCAGTTCCTCCTCGAGCTTCTCCTCCTCGCAAGCCTGCCTTTGCACGTCTGTGCAGTGATTTTTCTCATCTTGGAGGAAAGTCGTTTAAAGGCTCCGAGTCTGTTCTTGAAGTCCAAGCTTGGTTTCGCACGTGCGAGCATATCTTCTCTTGCATGGATCTTTCTGACCATGATAGAGTTCTTGTAACTTCTAGCTTATTACAAGAGCGTGCTCTTGATTGGTATGAGCTTCTTGTAGCTGAAATTGACGAGTCTACTCTTTCTTGGACTCAGTTTCGGGAGCGATTTGGACTCAAGTTCGTTCCTGAATCCTAAAAAGTTTTATTGACCCGTCGCTTCCTTGAGTTGAAGAAAGGGAAATTTTTTGTTTCTGAGTATGTTGCATCATTCGAGGCTTTATCTAAGTATGGTCTTGAATTCATTAGCACTTCTTATAAGAAGAATTTGAAGTTTGTTTCTGGTCTAAAGAAATATCTTAAGAAGTCTTTGTTGCTCCAGCTTAAGCTTTCTTTTGAGGAGTTGGTTGATTCTGCGCTTCATCTCGAGACCGTCGAGAAGGAGTGTGATAGTGATGTTGATGTTGAGATTTCTAAGAACCCCAACAAGAGGCCGTTTTCGTTTCAGAAGAAGCCTTTTCCTTCTAAGAAGAAGAAGACTGGTGGTTCTAGTTCTCAGCCTCAGCCTTCTGGAACACCTTTCATTTGGAAGTGTTTCAATTGTGGTTCTCCTGACCATATTATTCGAGCTTGTTCCAAGCCTCTCTTCTGCCGTTATTGCAAGAAGGAAGGTCATCATGTTTCAGCTTGCCCTACTGTTCCGGCTGGTGCCAAGTCTAGCAGGCTTTATGCTGCTAAGGCTTCTGAAGGTCCTTCTCAGCCCAAAGGTATATCTCCATCTATTTTGGAAAGTTCTATTTTATTTCATGATCATAGTATACGAGTTCTTTTCGATACAGGTGCATCACTTTCTTTTGTATCGAAAAAGCTCGTTGATGATTTATCTTTGGATGTTTCTTGTTTGGTTACTTCTTTAAGGATTGCGAATCCTATTGGGGGATCCGCGACCCTTAGCTTGCTTTGTGATGATGTCGAGATTGTTTTGTGTGGCTTTTCTTTTCGTGCGAATCTGCACGTTATTTCTTGTCTGGGATTTGATTTGATTTTGGGTATGGACTGGCTAGTAAGATATGATGCCAGGATTATTTGTTCGGAGAGAATTGTATATCTTCGACATCCGGATTCTCCTACTCAGCTATCTCTTATTCTTCGGGATGTGGATAATTCCGAAATGACTTTATATTCTCTTGACTCGTGAGATGAAGATGATATATCTCGTATTCCTGTTGCTTGTGACTTTTCTGATGTTTTTGAGCCTGTCTCGGGTTTGCCACCTAAGCGGGTAATTGAGTTCCGCATTGATCTCGTTCCAGGCACGCAGCCAATTAGTCGTCCTCCCACGAGGATGTCTACAAGGGAAAATGAGGAACTCAAGAAGCAGCTTTTAGAGCTTGAGTCCAAGCAGTTGATTCAGTCCAGTTTTTCTCCGTGGGGATCCGCGGTCGTCTTCGTGAAGAAGTCCGATGGAACTCTTAGGCTCTGCATTGACTATCGCAAGCTTAACGAGTTAACCATCAGGAATAGGTATCCATTGCCTAGGATCGATGATATGTTCGATCTATTGAGTGGTGCTAAGGTCTTTTCTCAGCTAGACCTTGCCACAGGTTTTCATCAGTTACAAGTCACGGAGAATTGCATTCCTCTTACCGCTTTCCGCACTCGTTATGGTTCTTTTGAGTGGCTCGTTATGCCGTTCGGTTTGACGAACGCTCCTGCTTTCTTTGTTGATCTCATGAATCGAGTATTCCGGGAATATCTCGACAAGTTCGTCCTTGTGTTCATTGATGATATCCTTATTTATTCTAAGTCTGAAGCTGAGCATGCTAATCACTTGAGAATTGTCTTGAGTACTCTTCGTCATCATCAGCTTAGAACCAAATTCTCCAAGTGCCATTTTTGGGAGAATAAGGTTAAGTTCTTAGGCCATGTTGTATCCTCCGATGGCATTTCTGTCGATCCCTCAAAGATCGAAGCCATCCAGAATTGGAAGAGGCCTGAGAATGTGCATGAGATTCATAGTTTCCTTAGATTGGCGGGTTATTACCGTCGGTTCATTAAGGATTTTTCCCGTGTTGTGCTTCCTCTTACCTTCCTTACTCGGAAAGGCATTCGTTTTATTTGGTCCGACAAGTGTGAAGCTTCCTTTTTGACATTAAAGAAACTTCTCACTAATGCTCCTATTCTTGTGGTTCCCGAGGGGAATCATGATCTTGTTATCTACACCGATGCTTGTGGTAGTGGTCTCGGTGCTGTTCTTATGCAGAAGGATCAGGTAGTTGCTTTTGCTTCTAGGCAACTGCGTCTGAATGAAGTTCGCTATGCCACTCATTATCTTGAGTTAGCCGCCATTGTCTTCGCCTTGAAGATTTGGCAGCACTATTTATTGGACGAGCGCTTCATTCTCTATACCGATCATAAATCTTTGAAGTATTTGTTCACTCAGAAGGAACTCAATATGATACAACAGCGTTGGCTCGAGTTTCTTCCCTCCTATGACTTTGATATCCAGTATACCCCTGGAAAGGGTAATCATGTTGCTGATGCACTTAGTCGCAAACATTCGGCTGTTATTTCTATGATGCTTGCCGAATGGGATATTCTTGAGACTCTATCTTTTTGTGAAATTTGTGATTGAGGTTCATCTTCCGATTCTCCTATTCTATTATTTAGTTTGGGAGTTCGACCCATTTTCTTGGATCATATTGCCGATGCTCAGCGGCGTGATCCTGATTTGTTGCATCTTATTCAGCTTTGTGAGTCTGGATCCTGTGATGAGGCGTTGTGGGATTTCAACATTGATTCTCATGGGTGTCTTCGCAAGAAGAACCGTCCTTTTGTGCCTTCTGATTTTGCACTTAGGCATGACATTCTTGATGACTGTCACCGTTCTAGGTATACCATTCATCCTGGTAGTAGTGAGATGTATGCCGATATGCATCGTCTTTATTATTGGGAAGGCATGAAGCGTGATGTGGCGAGTTATGTGAGTAATTGCATAACTTGTCATCGTTTTAAGGCCGAACATCAGCGTCCTTCGAGTCTTCTTCAGCCTCTAGAGATTCCATTGTGGAAATGGGATCAGATTTCTATGGATTTCATTGACGGCCTACCTTGCTCGAGATCAGGCCATTCTAGTATCTGGGTTATTGTTGATCGCCTCATTAAGTCTGCTCATTTTGTCCCTATTAAGTCTAACAGGACTGCTTCGCATTTGGCGAAGTTGTATGTCAAGGAAATCGTGAGACTTCACGGTGTTCCTAGTTCTATTGTGAGTGATCGTTATCCCTTATTCACGAGTCATTTTTGGAAGAGTCTTCACCAAGCTTTGGGAACAAAGCTTAATTTCAGCACAGCTTATCATCCGCAGTCTGACGGACAGACTGAACAGGTGAATCGTATCTTGAAAGATCTTCTCCGTGTTTGTATTTTTGATTTCGGTGGTAGTTGGGAGGATCACCTACCTCTTGTAGAGTTCTCATACAACAATAGTTTTCAGTCTAGTATCGGTATGGCTCCTTTCGAAGCCTTATACGGAAGGCCATGTCGATCACCTTCTTGTTGGTTGGAATCTGGGGAGAAGCTTATTCTTGGTCCATATTTTGTTAGTGATTCTTCTGAAAAGATTGATCTTATCCGGTTGAGAATGAAAGAGGCACAGAGTCGCCAAAAATCCTACGCGGACAACCGTAGGAAGCCTCTCGAGTTCTCGATTGGTGATCTTGTTTTTATTCGTGTTTCTCCTTTGAAAGGGGTTATGCGTTTCAGTACGACTGGGAAATTGGCTCCTCGCTATATAGGACCATTTTCTATTACTGCACATATTGGCCCTGTGGCTTATAGAGTTTCACTTCCAGCTCATTTATCTGGCATTCATGACGTGTTTCACGTCTCTCAACTTCGGAAGTGTCTTCGGAAGTCAGATTCTATTATCGCTTCTCCTGATTTGCAAGAGCTTGAGGTCTCACCGGACTTATCCTTTGTACAGCAACCTATTCGCATACTTGACATGGAGGTGCGACACCTTCGAAACAAGGACGTGCCGCTCGTTAAAGTTCAATGGTCCGCTAATCCCAATGACTGTACTTGGGAAACCAGAGAGTATATCGAGCGATCTTATCCGGGTTTTCTATCTTCGCTTGGCAACGGTGAGAATATCTTTTCGTCTCAAGCTTATTTCCTTTTCTTTTAAATGTTGCATGTATGTAGTTGTTACAAATATCGTCTCTAGGAATTGCAGGGACGCAATTTTGTATGGAGGGGAGATCTGTAACAACCCGCATACTTAAAAATTTTATATTTAAATGTTTTATTTAAATATAGTGTCGCCAGTCGGATTTTTGGTCCGAAATGTTACTTTTTGCAAATGGCCGAATTGGAACTCGAAACCATTCCCATTGATTCCAAAATGGCGTTTGCGATCTTTTTGAGTATAAGCTTCGATATGTTTGGAGTTTGTGAAATTTTGACTCTTTTTCTAGTTGGGTTTTGGGTTGGGTTTAGCCAATTTGTTAGTTTAATAACCTAACTCAATCCCTCTCTTCCCCCATTCTCTCATTCCCACTTCTAAACTTAAGAAAACTGAAAATGGTGGAAGGGAAGAGGAAATAGAATTTGCAAGCCCTAGTTTCTTTTTGTAAACTTGATTCTTGCTCCAAAATCAAAGAGAATACATAGGTAAGCTCCTCTTCATCTTCTCGATCTCTTTCTCTCTTCAATCTCAGAAAATTTCCTAAACCTAAATTTGGGAAATATGTGTTTTATTCTTAGATTGAAGCTAGTTGAGTGGAAGTGGAGATTAGTTGGTCTTCTCCTTGCAAATTGAACTCCTTCTTCTTTGTTTTTGGGTTAAAGGTGAGTTTTGAACTCACATCTGCTTCTTTTGATAACTTTGATGTTAGGTATGAATTCCTAATACTTGTTCATATGTTCATTTGCTTTCGATTTGGTTTGCTTTGGTGAAATTGCCAAATTATGAAGCCAAATCTATGTAAAACCTTCTATGGTTGATGTTTATGTTGTTCGGAGTGTTTGGGTGTGTCGTTAAGGTTGGGTAGTCGTTTGACGTAAGCCCATAATCAACACGCATCCGATTGCTTTCGATTTGTTTGGCCATAGATGGCCTAAGTTCAGGAAATGCCTGACCATTATGTTTCAGACGTCTGAATATTGTTCTGGGGAAGGTTTTTATCCCCAGATTTAGACGTCTGAAATTATAGTCCAGACGTCTGAATTGGCTAATTTTCAACCAGAAGGGAAATAGGAAAAATATTGCCTATTTCAGACGTCTGAAGTTTGGATTCAGACGTCTGAATTCTCTTTTGAAAAAGAAATAAATTTTCAGATTCAGACGTCTGAACCACTTCTTTCAGACGTCTGAACTTGCTGTTTTTGCCAAATTGCCTTGTTCGTTTAGTTTTCCAAATTTAATCAATGCATATTGATTCCAATTAGTTGTTTATGCCTATTTGATCTTGATGATTCCTTTTTGAATTTATTCACGGGTTTTTATAAATAATTTCTTCAAATCCTATTAAAAGTTCGTTTCTCCGATTTATAAATTCTATTTAAAACACACGCACAATTTCGCACTTCGAGCGAAGTGGAAAGGAGATTAAATGGTTAGATAAAACAAGGACCACGAATCTGCGCGTTTATCCTTCCGATTACTCCCCGACCTATTCAATTGATCGTTTTGACCTTCGGGTTTGGTTTACCGATGATATGAGGTGAACTTTATACTGCTTTGAGTGTGAAATTAACTAACGGATAGTAAACCGTTTAGTGCGAACGAGTGGTTATGGGACTCACGTTACCACTTTACGGATTCCATTTTGAGAGTTATGACACATTTCGCCAGTTAGTAGTGTCCAGTACTGGGTCTTCGACCTTCACCACTACGGTTTGTTGCCTTCGGGTATGATGCCTTCGGGTATGTTGCCTACGGGTTTGTGCCTTCGGGTTTGTTGCCCTATAGTATCGCTTCCGATGTTGGTCGTTATGAGCCGCATGGGTGATATTGGGGTGCCCTTTAGTATCGCTTTCGATGTTGGTCGTTATGAGCCGCATGGGTGATATTGGGTTTGGAGTCTTCCGGCTCATGGATCCTTGTTTGTACAGTACTGAGCTCGAGCAAATTTTCTGATGTTTCATTTATATGTATATTCCCTAGGTATTGCTCTTCGGTGTTGGTCTTTTTGAGCCGCACGATATATAGTGATTACCTTGTGGAACTTGTGTTACCTTCATTGGTATTTGTTATTGCCTTTTGGCTTGCTTTGGGATATTCCTATCCTTTGTTTCTATGAGTTGCCGATGATATGAGGCTTGTTATGTTATCATATGATTCATCTTTTGTTAGATGATTGTGTTATCTCCTTTAGAGATATTTGTTATACCTTGTAAACCTTACAGGTTTATTGTTGTTTAGTTTACACTACTACAAAACATGCCATTTGCATCGGTTGTTTACCCCCTTTTTGCATCAGTTCAACAACCGATGCATATGCAACCGATGCAACAGGCTTAACACTTTTGTATCAGTTCTGAAACTAATGCAAAAAGGCTTTTTTTGCATCGGTTGTTACTAACAACTGACGCAAAATATCATGGTTGGTTGCTTGAACACAGCCCCCATGTTGCATCGGTTGTAATGAAAACCGATGCAACAAAGGAACTTGTTGCATAGGTTGTTGTTGAAAACCGATGCAAACTGATCCCTATATTGCATCGGTTTTTTATAACAACCGATGCAAACTAATCCCTCAGAAACCATTATTACAGTACTCAAGTAAACTATATATATATATATATATATATATATATATATATATATATATATATATATTATTGATGATCTTTATATATAAAAAAAAGAAAAAAACATACACAAAAAAGAGAATATTGCATTCATCTTCAATTTTGTTATAGATTTTCAATTACATTTCAATTCATTGTCACTTTCATCACTGTACATTCTTGATTTCTATAAAAAAAAACTACACTACACTGTGCATTGTCCTCTCTACCATCAACATTACAACTTACTCAGTCAGTCCAACCACCTTCTGCTACCTTCCAACAACCGCCTTCACCAGTTGCACACTACTTCAAACAACCTAAAGTCCTGCCACCAACCTGAAGCCTACCCACCAGTTTGCCTTCATGTACAGCAGCCCGCCAGTTTAGACAATACACAATATGTACTAAGTTTTGTTAAAATCATGAAGCTATTTAGTATCGGTATGGTATGATCACTGAATTTGCACGTTTGTTTGATATTGATATTTTCTCCGAAACGATGGGTTGAATAAAACAGCTTTTACTACATCATTCTATTTTTATAAACTACAAGAACCAAGTAAAAGTCATTGTACTGCAGGAGTATCGTTATCGTTCCCGACTGAACTGTACGAGTGTGTTATATGTATAAATCGACCAAACATGTAAGAAGAGTGTAATATATGTACCACTACACCATAATTGAGTCTTCTCCTTTCCCATTGAGAAGCACATTTCCTGTCAGGACCATGTTATTTCCAAGCCTTCCTGCTCCAAATCAAGAAATGTTTCAAAATGTTAATAATCACTTCTCAAGACATTGTTAAGTTCATTTTTTAGTTAAAATAAACCAACTACCAAATATTACCAATTAAAGCATGTATTAGTTGAAACTAGGTGATGATACTGAACATTTATAATATAAATAACTCCAAAGGCTCAAATTAATCATATAACACTAAATTTTACTATTTTTTCTGTTGTCAAACAGTGAATTTTGGGAGCCATGGGAATGCCGAATAATACATTTGGACTTGATGTTTGACCAAATTGGATATTTGTGAAAAAAGTATTCTAAAACTATAGAAACGGTATGTTCAATACCATGAGACATGGTAAATGGAAAATTAGTGTAAATTTGGAATATAATCCTTAACTTTTGGTAGTCAAAGATCCAGTAAGATTAGGAAAAAAAGAGTAAGTATAGGAACATATATGTTTCTTTCTGAACGAAAATCCCATAGTAGGTATACTTCAGTTACACCAAGATAATTCTACTCCATTAATGATTAAGAAGTATAAAATATGAAAATATAAGTGAATTTCTTATGAATACAAATTTGAACTACAATTTTGCATTTGCTACCGTTTGATACTCTCTTTTTAAATATGAATCAGTTTATGAGATAACAGATCAGTTCTTATTGACTTGTCTTTTGGTCTGAATGTTGAGCAAAGATTGTTTAGTTGGTAAAAAATGCATTGCAGAATATGGTTCTTGGTAATTTTGTTGCAAAAAAGAGCATTTTCATTTGAAATTGTGGAGCTAATATTAAGTATGAAATGGTATAAGAAGTATTATGAATTCACCTATTTGATACAGAATGTGGTATATTTAACAGCACGTCAGTTGTATGCCATTTAGATGATTGTGTGTTCTAAATTAGTTTTAAAGCCGGTGTATAACAAACTAATTTTGACTATCAAACCTGAATCTGCATCAAAAAATCATTCTGGCTATTTCCTCTCCTTCATTTGTATCCTTAAGCATGCAATGAAGCACCTCATTCGCCTAAAAACACACACTGTCCAGCAATGCCTATATTTTATGCCCCTTTATCTTTAACCAAGACATCCCTACTACACACAACCCACTTTCGTATCCTCCCTCAACAATAGTGCAACAACTGGTCAAAAGCATACGATAGTTAAAAGCAAAATAACAACGTTTAGTAGAAACTGATTTTAAAGTAGTAACATTCATAAAATATTGCTCACACACCTGATTTAATGATAAAAGAACATAAGCAATTGATATAAATACATTGTTTCATATGAATACAGTGGTTGTCACTTTGTACTGAGCTGCAAAGATAGTGCAATGATGCTAATGTTTGGCGTCAGATTAAAATGGAACGAGGTGCTTTAATTTGCTTTAAACTGTGGAGGCAACCAGGTAGAGAGTGTGTATGTAGGTTTCTGAAGACATGAGAAGGCAATCAGTGAAGAACGTTGATAGATTTGGGGCTAAATGGCCGCTGAACTAGTACACTATCAACTAAGAAAAAAGACTATATTAAAAAATTTCAGGTTCCAAAATCTCCATTATCGTTAGAACTGGTGATCTATTAGTTACACGATCCTCTCTTTGATTATTTACTTATAATAAATTTACAAGCCAATCCACACAATATCTAATTTAATAAGTTACACGCAGATTCTACTAACCTTGATTTAACCCATTGATATGCACTGATAATCAATTAGCTAGCAACAAGTCTCCACACTATAATTTGATTCACTCTCCAACACAGAAGCAAAAAATTTAAGTGTGGTGAACAGTTTAACATGTTTTAATCAACACGACATCCACGATCCAACAGCTTTTGTTATTTTCCAGTAGAGAGGTTTATAAAGACACAACAACTCGATACAAAATTATTACTAAAAAACATGGAATGTTTAATAAATAACCTTGCCTAAAAAATTCAAATTTACAAAAGACTACCAAATTCTTCAAAAGTCCCAATTCAATTTTGGAAAAAATCTACTGGGATACAAAATGGGACACGATTACTAACACGTTGAATATTGAACTTCACCTAAACTCAACCCTATGAGTGAACACAATGAGATCCAATGGTCCAAAGTTATATGCTTTTCCATATGACTCCACTATCTAAATAGTGCTTTCCAACTAGTATAGTCTTATCTACAATTGAAACTGAAGTTGAATAAATATGTGGAGCAATTCAAATATATATTTGACTGGAGGTATGATCAAATATAATTGGCTCTAGTTGGCTTTGAAAACCAGCTTATCTTTCTCTATACATGATCGATCATAGTTTAACGGCTATATATGCAATATTACACAGTAATTAAGTGCATTTCAACAGTTTACTCTATCTTGTCTTTGAAAGCATTTCAACTTAATAGAAGATATATAATAAGTTACTGAACTATTGTAAGCAGGACTTACGTGTCGCTAGAGCCATCACCTGCGAAAGACATGAGCCCCTTAATCCCTCCACAACAACTATGTCCAATAACCACTATATTCTCCACCTGGATAAATATTGTTAATTAATTAAATGTCAGCTATGATTAAAATGCCGCTAAACACAAATACTTCCAATTATGCAATATATAAGCAATGTCTTACTTAATACTATGAGGTGAAGTGGAAAAATGGTGGGTTTACCATGTATGTCACTATTTATAATAGTCGTATTATAGGCAATTAATAGCATTCTGAATCTTATAGATTGCATCCCTCATAGAATAAAATTCCAAGGAGAGTCCCATAAGTCACATTTTTTCTTTTGAATAGATTATAAGGGTAGCTTTACAGAAATTCCAATAAAATAAATCAAAGAATAACACATGAGTAAATATTATTCCACTTTGACTAGCCAATTAAGACATGTGTGTACAAGTATTGAATGAGCGAAAATATGCAAAAAAAAATGTTTGAATTAAAAAAAATTACCTTGAGATGCAGAACTGCATACTCAACTGCTGCTCCAGTTGCAAAAAACTTAGTCTGCACCAACGTAATACAGACAATAAATTGTAAATAGTGGGCACACTAATGTTTTTTGTATAAATTGGAACAGAATGTTGCATATGATTACATACTTTATCATAAGGTGGGACCATGGCAGCAATGTTACGCATGACAAATGCCTCTCCTGGACTAAAGTTAATTGTATCTAGGAATGCATAATTATATAATATTACTTCTTTTATTATGTTATCATTGATGTTCTTATCAAGGGTACTGCAACGCTACTGGATGTGCATATGATCTCAATTCCAGTGAGTGCAACAGTCTTTAATAACTTAAAGTATTTCATATAAGAAGAAGAAGATGACCGCTAATAAACAGATTTTGAACATGTGTAAATAAATGGAAAAGAAAGAAGGAAAAAAAAAGAAGAAAAAAAATAGAGGAACTGACCTTTGTAAAATATGCAGGCTGCCCAAGGGAGCTTCAGGTGGAAGAGGAAAACGGTGTGGTGGCATGCAAAAGTGCATGTGAAGCATTCGGTCTGGATCAGTACTGTTGCAGTGGAAAGTTTGCTAACCCAACCACATGCAAGCCTTCATTTTACTCCACCATTTTTAAGAGGGCCTTCCCTAGAGCTTATAGCTATGCTTTTGATGATGGAACCAGTACCTTTACCTACAAGGCTTTCGAATATAACGTCGTCTTCTGTCCCACTTTTAATGGGTAAGATAAGCTTTAAATAATATCAAGAGCACATACAGCACTCAAATCCCAATTCTATTATATCTGCTACGTTGATCCTGCATTTATTGTAACATTGTGGTTAGCCTGTTAAACTATTGCTAGAAATGATAGCATATTCAAAGTAGCCACATACGTAGCTTGGCCGATAAAATCATCTGCAGTGAAAGTGTCTTTGTCCATGATTCTCAGAATGAGTTTATGCTCGTTCCTTGATCCTTCCACATAATGCACCAAAAATCTCAGTGTCTCGTTCCATGTTGGGTTTGTGCCTTTTTCTGCGTCTTAAGTTATTTACAATCGGATCAATTACTTAATGAGCATGAAAATGATATATAACACAGGTTTTCAATGATATAACATCCCAGTTGGTTAATATGATATCACCAAAAAATTGAATTTTCTAAACAATAACGTTATTTTCTATGTACTTATTTAGTTTCAATTGGCAACAAGCCTGCAGTAGCCCTTATGTCACAACTGTATGATAAGCGTATCAAAACATAATAAATTAATGCCTCAAGATTCATTCCATAGAGTTATATATTTTCATCATTCCAATTACTAAAGCACAATGTCACAACTTCTAGTTCTTAACAAAATTAGGACTTGCGGCATCCTGTCAACAATCTCTTCATCTATATCATTAGCCAACTCAATCAAAAAAGAAAAAGAAGGAAACAAACTTAAGCTTAGAAATACATATGACCATCTTTGCATCTAGGAAAAATAAGGCTTTTTTCATCATCTTTTCCAATAAAATTAATATCACTTATTGCTTAATGAAATAAGCTACTTATACATGTACTTTTTACAAAGCCTATCTCAGCTTCCGTTATACAATATGCTATTTGTACTTATCTCCTTTGAGATACTATTAATCCAATCAGCATATTAAGAAGCTAAAAAACCTTATTTCCTTATGAGAAAATTTTAGATTTTATTGTCAATTCAAAGGTAAAAAGGTTATAGAAATCAACTTCCCTCACTCTTTTTCACTCTCAAAGTTAATCATCCAAAGGAAAAAAAATGGAACTAACATAGGACCATTATCAGCTTCAGCAAAATCATTGAATTTATTCAATGATACGAAACAATTCGAATTAAAAAGATAGATGGCTTGAACAATCATTTGTTTTAATGGTGATCTTGACTGTTAGAAGAATCATCTACAAAATATAGCTTCATTTAAATTTCATAGTCCGAAAAACATAGAGGTGTAACGCAAGAAGGGCATATGTATTAGTTACTTAATATGTGTATGTGCACGCGCATGCATATGTGCATGGGTATGTGCGCGTGTGTGCGTGCACATATATGTGTTCAATAAGTTATAAATAGTCGTATCCATATCCAATAATAATCAAAATTTTATAAACTAAAAATGAAACAACTTGCTGTACAAATGAAACTATGGTAACAGCAACTATCATGTATATTAGTATGGGCTTCTATTTGTTCTTTAACAAACGCATTACCTGCTACTTCTTGGTCTGGCACATCTAGCCTTATTATTTATTTTGAATTTGCAAGGAAGATATCTCCAAGATATAAATGATTAGTCACATATACACAACTTTTACTCGCCTATTCTATTTCATAACTTAACTGTAGACACAAAATTTCAAACATTTAGTAAAAAAAAAATTGTGTACTATTTTCACACGATGACCCACACTGTGCTTTTTTAATGTATAATATGGAACCAGAACTACAACAATGTTTCCGAACACCAGTATATTGTTTTTAAATAATGTAAAGTTTGAAAATCAACTTATATATATTATAAAATCAGTGAAATGGTTATTATTTCATATTTGATAATGGATACATAATTAAAAAGCTAGTGTTAATTTTTTTGGTTATCTACAAAATTTTCATTCTAACATAATCTAATTATTATCACAAGTTTAGTTAAGCATGTCTTAGTATTCTTTTTTACTTAAGAAAACAAACATTTGATAACTATGAAGTTAATCATGCATTTATCCCTTGCAATGTAGCAATAAGGTAAGCAAACTTATCACATTAGATTATAGTATGGCACCACATCAGCTTTGCAAATGTAATGTAAATTGAATTTAATTGAAAAGAAAATCACGGTCAATGAAGTTAAATATCTCAAACTTTTATATCAAGGAACAGGTGGATTCGATATAGAAAATACAATATTCCATCTTATACATTTACGGCAACATATCTAAAAAAACCAACAAAGCATAAATATATCCCTTAGCTTCGAATGTGTTATTGCTCAAACCTCTGAAGAAAATATTTACTATTTATTCATTGATATAAGCCATGAAGCAGTTATTGCATAATAGATACCTACAGTTCGTTTACTATTTATCCATCCACCATTGCATCTGACCTTGTCCACCATTTTGCTTACAACATTTCACATAACCACTCCCTGCTTTCCGTTCATACAACAGACAATACTTCCATCACAACTAACCTGCAAACCACACGAGCACCACCATTACCTTTATAAACTGCTTCAATACATCATTCGACAACCCCATAGTACTGCCTACAAACGATTTCAAATACATATCATCCAGCAAACTTCAATATCGACCATCGCCTGAACCAACATCGCCTACGACCTTAGCAGATCCAACTTCGACCTCATTCACCTCCACTCACCGCCCCAATCGAACTCCTACAACATCACCAACCAACATCAAACTCGAAGCCCTATCGCAACCTCACCCAGTTCGACGACATTGTTCCCCAGCTCCTCATCCAATCGCCTGCAATTGCTTCAATCACTACTTAAATCACCCAAAGCGACTGCCATCATGGAATCGCTTTCGATTTTAGGGTTTTTTTTTAAGCAGCGAATTATTTGGGGAAAAGAATGGGAGCGGCGAAATATTGGAAAGGCGAGATTTAAGACGTGAGCAACGAATACCCAAAATAATATTGCATCGCCTGTGCTAGAAAACCGATGCCAAAATTATTATTTTGGACGTAGTTGCATCGGTTGACTTTAAAACCGATGCGACTAAAACTATTTGTATCGACGTATTTGCATCAGCTGTTGGTGACAACTGATGCAAATTTGATTTTTTATTACCTATTGCTTTTCACGTATCAATTGCATCGGTTATTAAGATAGAACTGATGCAAAAAGTTCTATTTGCATCAGTTTTTACTGCAACCGATTCAAATGAGGCGATGCAAATGGCCTGTTTTGTAGTAGTGTTATCTAACTGATTTGTTTAGCTAGACTGACCCGTGTATTTTATACTCGGGTCAGACCGAGATGTTTCAGGTTAGGTGCTTTTAGACTTAGCCTATTTTGCTTCCGCATGGACTATTCAGCTTGTTCCTTTTTGTTAAAAGCTTTTTGTGTAGTCCTTTATTTGTAACTCTGATATATGTATTCTTTTGACTCCTCTGTATATTGTGGTTTTCTATACCACTTGACGTGTATTATTTTGTAAACTCTGTTATGTATCAATATATGTGTATATGATGATCTACTGCTCTGTGATGTATATTACATTTGAGTTGTTATATTCTATTCTGATAGATCCTCCAACCACCTATGGTTTTGTTTTAAGTTTTCATTGGGTACGTCGACCTGCTTGATATGTCTATTGTCGATGTATTCAATAGATAGTTAGAGCAAGGCTATAGATGGTCACTCCTAACCAGCCTTATTCTCCGTGTTAGTTGACGGCATTACCCTGTAGTGTCCTTGGCTAGCGTGGGTATAGAGGTGGGGCGTCACAAGCTTCATAAACTTCTATTCCTTTGTTTCTGCTGCATTATTGTTATATTACTCGGTGTCTGTGATTTAGTGATTATTTTACTATATATGCTGAGTTTTGTCAAATATAAATTAACAATCTGATATTTTAAGCAATTCAAGTCCGACATGTGTGGATGCGAATGGTTGAAAATATCAACATGTTACATGTGGTATCAAAGCTCTGGTTTTAGGCAAAACATAGCATGTAAAGTAAATTTAATTACAGAATCACTTTCGTTCGAGCTTGAGTTTCTTCCTCTTTGATTCGAATTCCGTTTGAATTTTGGAACGTTCCCTTTGGTTCCAAAATCCATCATTATCTCTCCCCATTCGTGTTTCTTGATTTTGGAGTATGCCATAACACCACTTTGAATGACCTCTATAATAAATCGGCGTTCTCGCCAATCTCTAAATGATTTGTAAAGGGGTGAAACTTCTTTACAATAGCATTGATTCATCGGAGATTTCGATATCCTCGGTTTACGATGCTACTATCTTTTTCTATGTCTGAATTCTATCTCTTGTGATTGGATGTCGATTTTCCTTAGAATTCTGCATCGATCTTATTCTTGAAGTCACGGTTGACCCTGTTAAGGTCACCCGCGATGTATAAAAGACTATCCATCTTCCTTGCTTGAAATTCAATCATCTTATATCCCTATCGAGTCTATCTTTTAGTTGAGTTCTATTTGATTAGAATCTCTCTAATTCGAATCTCTATCCTTATTTTGAAATCCATTATTTAATCATCGAGTGAGGGAGTGTACTCGTATTAATATAAAATAGTTTTATATGTTGTGTTGTTTGATTTGTTATTGTTGATTTGGGTTTTTAATCGATTCGTCTGATCAACGTAATCGATAGAAATCCCAAAACACTTGAACAGAGCAAACTGACACAATATTGTTTTCAAATTTGGTAAATGAAATGAATTTGTATAATTATATTTTATATAAGCAATTTTTCTGAAATTAACTAGTTAAATGAATTTATTGTTTGTAAACCAGTTAATAGATAAATTTATAAAACATGGTTTATAAACTGATTTGGAATTTGAAATGAATTTAAAATTTAAAATTTGAGAATTTAATTTTCGGATATTCCAAACTTTGGTTCTAAAGTTTTAAGGTGTATATTATTCAAAGTATTTTCAAATAAAAATGGTTTTGAACGAATTTTTAAATGTTTAAATCCGTGCTCACCTATTTTCGTCCCTGGAAAATAATTTCGGTGATGGCGGCCGCATCATCGACATTCATTTTCGAGTTTTGAAGTAGAGAGACCATTCTTTACCTTTGCTACAATTTTGTTTTGGAAATCAAATTGATTTGAATTTCTAAAGTATGACTTGATTTATAATATATTAGTATACGATTATAGATTTGATTTGATATATATAGTATATATTTACCTCTAAATGGTTTGAAGTGTATCGGAAATTTAATTCTTAAATTTATGTTAAAGGATGATTTTAGTTATAAATAAATCCAAAATTTTTGAATAAAAATTTACACTTGAAATAATCGAATTAGAAATTTTTACTTGTATAATACACAGTTACATTCCAATACAACTTACCAAAATTTTTCAGAAGTTGAATATGTAATTGGATAATATACAATACAAAATGATTTTATAAATAAGTTGATTGGTTATAATAAATGTTATGCTTAATTTATGATTATATAAAATGTTAACTGAGATAAATTGAATAATAAGGTAGTAAATAAATAATCATTAAGGTTGAACTTTTATGAAATTAACTTAGGTAAAATTAAATGAATAATAAATAGTATAAATAAATAAATTTTGTTTCGAGGGAATTAATAAATTGAAATTAAATCAACTTATTGAAATACCTTGAATTTAAAATCAATTATTGAATAATAATTTATTTAAATTGAAATTTATATGGTTTTAAATCAATTGCATCATTTTGTTTTTCAAACTGTTTTCTTCTGGTTGTTTCTATTCTTCTACCTCGTTCCTTTTCGGGGATGAAAAGTTTTAAGTGGGGGAGAGCGTAACGATCCATAAATTTTAGTGATTTTATTTATATATTTAATTTAAATTTGTGAAATTTTAAAAAATAAAATTTTGAATTGAAAATTTAATATTTGGAATACGTCTACTTTAACATAGCAAATGTTAAATTTTCATGAGATAATATGGAAGTTTATTTTCCTATGTAATTTTATTTGAATTCAAATCAGGTAATAATTGATGATAATAAAATATTTTCCAAACCTGAATATTTTTATACAATAAATTTGTAAATCATTTTCTGAGTGAGACGATTTTTTTTCTCAAAATTTTGACTGTTATTGCCCCGTTCATCTTATTTCGGCATTTTAGCAGCATTTTTGGTACCGATTATCGACTTTTGATAGGATGATCGTACCACTAATATCTATATACTGTTTGATCGTCTCGTCATGCTGATCTCTGCGGTATATTCAATTCTGTGTTTTGGAGTCCGAGAAGTGGCGAAATCTACAGAATGATTTTCCGTATTGGTTCCACAATTTTGCTTTTGTTTTTTTGACCATTCAACTTTCCTCCGTATAAACCCAACAGCCATCAACAATTATTATCTCAGCTTTTTGACCTTTTCTATCCCCATAATAATTTATTTTATCACTGGTTCATTCATCTTTCAATTTATAAGTAAAGTATATTTTGTCTACGACCATGTTAATTAACTTTCCATTTTTCCTGAAACCTATTCTCCTTACCAACCCACCCTCTTTCTCTCTCTTTCTTCTGCAACCCATCCCATAGCCGAAACTATGCTAGTGCTGCTCATCTCCCCTTGTTTTCGGCCACCACTTCTCCACCTCCGCTCGGTTATAACCGTAGACCGGCCTCTACAGCAACCACCATCGGCCTACCCACGTCGGCCTCACTTCTCCGCCCTCACCACCGAGGCTCGACCAGCATCCCACTCTCTTGAAACACCCGAGAACCTCCTTGCTCGAACCACAAGCACTCACGTGCACTGCAGTAAGCTGCTCGTAACCATTCCTCTGCAACGTATATATATCCATGAAAATTTTCTAAAGGTAATATATATTTGCTGTGTATTTTTGACCTTAAATTTTATATATTTAAACATATATGTACGGTTATATATTAGTTATATTATTTGTATTTACGGTATATAGACTTACAGTATCCTATATATTCTAAAAGTATAATATATATTACTTTATTAATTTGCTCTGTTTATAAATATATGTTAAAATAATAATAACATCAACGAGGTGTTATATGTATTTGGTTTCGAAAGGCTACATTTGGGCAGTCTTGTTTATATATATATATATATATGTAAATAATAATGATTTTTGATTATATATATATATATATATATATATATATTAGTCTTAGTTGAAAATATTGATTTAAAATTTATCATAATAATAATGGTATAAGTTCGGCTATTGGTTTGGTTTATATATTTTTATATATAATATTGTTACAGTATTTTGTATTGTTTGAAACATTTTGAGATATGTTAGTATATAATGTTTTGTATATAATAATGTATATATACAACCTGAAAGAGTTATATTTGTTTTATATAAATAATGCCGATTTTATATAAACATTGATATGTTCCAGTTTATATAGTATAGAAATTTTTAAAATATGGTTATATATATATATATATAAAATTCTTAATAGTTGAGATTTAAGAAAATGATTTTTGAAATTTTAAAATGTTTTAATATTTGGCTTAATTTGAAATATTGGGTAAATATATATAATAAAATAATGATGTATATATATTTTTGGTTTATATCGAAACCGATTTGATTTTTTTCATTGATTCCTATCTATCAGGTTTGCTCGTCGAATCGTGCCTATCTAGCTTTGCTTTGGATTGATAACTCATCTCATTCTCGTCCATCTCTAGCCTCGAAAGGTGAGCATCACTCACGATTAACGTTCTTATATTTATTAAATTTGATTTCAATTGAAACAACAATTGAAATATGTTACAGTTAGTTATTTACATTGTTATATACATGATATTATCTGTATTTGATCACCTATGACATCTGACACCATTATTTGTTATTTATATTGATAATGTATGCATGTTATATTATTATCATATCTGTTATCACTCGACAAGTTCCCTGCTAGTATAGAGTTCCCTATGGGTTAAAATGATACATAATCAAATGATCTTTAGAATAGGAGAAAATCGTTTTGGGTTGAAATGATAAACCCAAGCGATTTTCATTGAACTGAATTTGGGATTGCGGGTTGAAATGGTACATACATACATACATACATACATACATACATACATACATACATACATATATATATATATATATATATTACAGATTGAAATGATAAATATTTGTATCACTTGATCATAAGATAGAAAATTATATACAAACACTATTGGTCTATATATAAATATCTTGAAAATGATTTCTATGGTTTTGAAAAGAAATATACGGTTTAACAAATATTGTTTTCAAGATATTATATATTAATGTATTTTATAAAGTTTAAATTTTTCATTTTAAAATTATAGGTTTTGAAGATTTTAAAATTATAAGTTAGTTTTTAAATTACAAATTTTAAGAATTTACTTATAATTTTACTATTTTAAAATATGCATAAATTAGTTTTATTATAAAATAAGTTGGATAATAAGATTTAATTTAATAAATTCTGATTTAATTTATATATAATATGTTTAAGTGTTATTTAAAATTTTAATTTTTAAGTATAGGGTTTATAATAATTTTTAATAAATTAAGGCTGTGAAGGTAGATTTGAAATTGATTTGAAATGGTATTTAATTAAGAATTTATTTAATTATATCGATTTGAAACTTATGGAATTTGAGTTTTTTTTAAAGAATATGATTTTATAACTTGATTTTGGTTTAAGGTGATTAAATAAATATATCAAGTTTAAATAAATTGAAGGAGTATTCCGTTATTTGAAATTTGGAGTTTTATTCAAATGATATTGGATTTATTAAGTAAATATTTCAAAACTAAATAATAGTAAATTGAATTTGATATATATATATATATATATATATATGAAAGTATCAAATTTAGCTTTGAAAATGTTGAATACTTAAAATTTTGAAATATACTAAAATTGAAATGGTTTATTTTGAGGTACAAATCTGTTTTTGAAATCGATATAATTTGGAAAGGATTATTGAGAAACCGAATTGAATAGAAATTGATGATTTGATATTTGATTAAATTTGAATTTTTGGAATTTGAGTTGAATTGGAATTGATTTGTGAAATTAGAGGAAGCTATTTTATTATATAAAGTATTTTTAAATTATATTCAAAACTATTTATATATTTTACTCTATGAATTATTTTTATATAAACTATTTTTAATATAAACTATTTTAATGTACTAACTATTTTAATATAAACTATATTAACTTATAACTCTTTTATATAAACTATTTTATTATATATACTATTTTAATATCTAAAGTGTTTAAGTGGTCGAAGTTATGTTTTCAAAGTTATAAATTTCAAAGTATTATGTTTTGAAAGTGTTATAATTTTAAGTGTTTGGTTTCGAAAGTGTTATCACTTTGAAAGTGCTATGATTTTGGAAAAGGATATATTTCAAATGGAAATGGTATCGTATTTGGTTTTGAATGGAAACGATATCGTATTGATATGGTTTTGAAATGGCAATGATATTTTGGTTTTGAAATATAAACTATTTTGAAATGACCGCGGTGTTATAATAACGATTGGTTGCTAAAGAGACCAGGATCAGATATTGCCGTACTCTCCGCCAATATCGAAAACCACTTTAACAACCGTGTATGTGGTGGAGATTCCAGAATGAAGTAGGAAGGTGACGATGTTCTATTGAGATATATACATGGACCCGACTCCCGTGAGTTGGCATAAGGTGGCTAAAACACGAGCGATTCTTGGGCCAAGTGAGGTCATTCCTCCGATCGGGCACATTCCTTCGATATTATATCCTGACTTTGTGATTGATTTGGCGGCCACACTTGATTTTTTGATTTGGGAGTGTGTTCTGAGTGGGAAGTAGTGGCTGTTATGCGTTACCACTAGCCCGGATGCGTAATTAGTATATCTACCCTGGCAATGCCTTGTTGTGCTGTGTCACCTACCCTATCAAGACCACTACGAGTTTGTTTTGTACCATACCTATGGAGTGCCCTCCGACGACTCCCAGTACGGGGAGATTACGGTATTGTATAGACTATGAGAATATATAAAATGTGTTAAAGGGATATGGGTAACGCCTTAACGCTATTTTAATTGTTTACTTTATTAGACATTATTATAATAGCGTATATTATTACATAGTGGATAGTTTAACGGATCCTTAGGATGGTTATCCCAAACATCCTTGAGTTACTTGTATTCCAGTTTTTATTTCACTTGAGTTGGATTTATTGATATAAAAATGATAATCCCAACTCGAGTGTTTTGTGTTTTGCTTTACGCTCGATTCAGACTGAGTGTACTAGTATTCGAGACTCACCTTTGGAGTTGGAGCTTCGCTTGGGGATCCATCTATCTATTCTGCTTTCAGTTATTCAGTTAATTCCAGTGATTTATTTAGATTTTGTATTTGACTATTATATTGAGACATCTATGTATTCGAGGCATCTGTTGTATCTTATTTAACTCTGTTATATATAGTAGCTTCATGGACTACTATTCGTTTGTTTCCACTGCATTATTGTTATATTACTCTGTTTCTGCGATTCTGCAATTATTTTACTGTATATGTTGAGTTTTTCCAAATATAGATTAACAATCTGATATTTTGAGCAATTCAAGTTCGATATGTGTGGATGCAAATGGTTGAAAATATCAAGATGTTACACAAGCATTTCAGCTATTTGAGTAAGTATTTGTACTTCGACACTATTATAATATCAGCGGATCTTTATATAAAATGTTTTGGTTATCGTAAGGTAAAAACCCGGTGTGTTTATTTGTGGCGTGATCTTACGAGATACATTTGATTTTCAAAATATTTTTGAAACTTTAATAATTCAAATTTGACTCTGTTTTCTCATGCTGGTTTTCCAGACTGACTCGGGTGTTATTTTATTATATTGCTCGGGTCAGACCGAGTATTACAGATATAGGATATGATGTTGTAGAGCTCAGGAGATGAGCTGGATGGCAAGACGTATCACACATACTTGATGTATATTCCGCTATGTAGTGTAAGTTGTATAGTCAGTTTTTGTGAGGATAAATTATTATCACTTTCCAGTATTTTGCTATTGATTTGTATTATACTCTGATGATGTAATGCATGAAATCAGTTATAGTTCTTTTGTATAACGATCTGTTGTTATACTATATATTATTCCGCTGCGATTTTGAGATTCTAATGTTTCTTTCTATTTTCTTCTTCTATCTCTTTCTTCTTTTCCTTAACGATCTGGTATTTCCGACATTCGATTATTTGGCATGTAATACATTGGACATATTGATGTCGATTTTTGAGGGTCGAAAATCCAGTTCATGACATTGTGGTATCAAAGCAGAAGGTTAAGCGAGAACCTTGGCTCTGGTGCGAATTACTCATTAGAGATAAGGTCAGTAGTGACTTAGAATGAGTTTGATAGTATTAATAGATATGAGCGCGTATTTGTCAATGAATATAAAATTGTTTTATATTAAGTTTATTGGTTTGTTTAGTGGCTTCTGGATTCTGGTCAGTACGAGTAATTAACGTTATTGATAGGAATCTCTAAGCACTTGAATAGAACAATTCGACACGGTATTGTTTTAAATTGGATAAATGAAATAACTCTACCCAAATTATTTTATGTATTAGAGAAATAATTTTAAATAATTATAATTAGATATGATTTGTTTGGTTGTTAGGTAATGATAATATTAAATTATTGTCATTGTTGTTGTGGAAATTGAATAAGAAACTAACGTTATAACTAAAAGTTAAGAGAAATAATTCGAAATTTGAAAATATGAAATTATAAGTGTGATTTATAGTTTGAAATAAAATTTCATAAGAATATTCAAATATAGATTTAAAAGGATTTGAAATTGGAAATTTGGGAATGTAATTCCCTTTGATTTTGAAATGTTTCCCAAAGTCTTGGAAAATAATAATAATATTGGTTGGAAATATTTTGAATTGGAAATGAATATATTGAGGTTTGGGATAAAAATATTTAAAAGCTTTTAAAGGAATAAAAGCACTGAACTCATTTTGGTCGTTAGAAAATAATTTTGATGATGATCATGACATCGTCGGTGTTCATTTTTGAGTTTCCAAGGAAGGTATTGCTACCTGAATGTTTAAATTGGACATGTTCGCATAACCAGTTTAGGTTTTAAAATTCAAGGGAATGATTTGATATAAAAAAGGATTTTGGATATAATATGATTTTAAAAATGATTTTTGAAATGCTTAAGTAATTGTTTAAACTCTGGGAGCATATTTTAAATTGTTGTGGAATGTAAATAAGTTTGAAAATTATAAAATTGTGGAATGTGATTGTTGGAAAGGAATTAAACTTAACTTGAGTTTAAATGTAAAGTGAATTCGAGAGTTTAGCCTAAGTAGGCTAAGTGGAGAAAGGATTATCGGAAATAGAGTTTATTAAGTTGCTATCGGTTATTTAATTAGTAGGTAAATGAAGTTAAAACTGAATATCGGAATGATATTAATTTGAATCTTGTTAAATGAAATTGGAAATTAGTCCGAGGGGACCAAAAGATTATTTGAAATAAGTTTATTAAGATTGTAAACAAATGTGTAGATGAACAAATGACTTTAAATTTGTAATAAAATGGAATTGAAATTAATATTGGAACTTGATTTGAGTTGGGTTAAATCAAGTGAAATCGAGGAATTGGTTCGAGTGGGGCTAAATATAATGAAAGTTGGAAATAACTTAGTAAATGGTAGGTAAATTGGATTCAAATGGAATTGAAATTTAAAATTTAAATCAGAAGTGGAAATAAATCTAAGAGATTGCATATAATGTTATAATAGACTTAAGAAAAGTTATGGTAAATTCTTAAGTGAAATTGGTATTGGAAAAATATATATTGAGTGAGCATTTGAATGAAGGTTTAATAAAAAGTGGTGAAAAAGGAAATTGTGAATCAGTAAATGGAAATCAAAATAAATGTGAACAGAAAGAAATTGATATAAATAATTGTCAATTGGAAATTAATATGTAAGTTGTACGTATATTATTTTATTCGCATAACGATTTGATCCAGATTCGAGCACAGAATTTCGAGATAGTTATATCGATCCGAGTTGGGATTTTTCACTCGAATCTCGAGGCGAACCTTGGATATAGATTTTTAATTAATTCTATAAATTCACTATCATAGTATATGGATATGCAAGGAGGATGATGGTTTCTAATCAAGAAACCAGATCTAAGTCCACATTAGAGAATCGTGTGAACGATACTAGTTCGGAAGTGAAATTGTGTGATCGAGTGAGCGATCGGATTTGATATTGCATACGGATGATATAGGTACATCATAAGGCTTAAGTAAAGCAAAATTTGAAAATTTTCAAAGGAAATAAATGAAATGTTTTGGAATTAAATGATTGGATATCATTGGTAAGTAGGTTGCGGATAACTAAAAGCAAAAGGAAAAATTAAAGTTTTCGATTTTAGAAGCTAAATTTGATTTGCCCGACAAAAAAGTATGTGTTTATAGCTACTTGGCTTTCTGATCTAGCTACTTGGCTTTGTTTTCTTTTGAAAATTTGGGGCCCGTAGAGGCGTTTTACAGCTATTCCGATCTAGCCGCGCAAAGGAGACGCTGGCGAAATTTTTCGAAAATTTAAGGAGTTGGAAAAATTTTGAAGAAAATTTTGATAGTTTAAAATTTGTTTTTAAACTATAATTTAAATTATTGAGGGGATAATATTATTTGGAACCTATGCATGAGTTTGGAAAGTTAGTAGGAGTGATAGTGTGTCTTTAATAAAAAGATTGTTTTAGGGAGTTGTTAAAAACTGTTTGGTTTTGGAAAATAGTTAACAGATTGTGGACCATTCTTCTTATCTAGCAATTTCGAGGACGAAATTTTTATAAGGGGGAGGAATGTAACGACCCGGAATTTTAGATATTTGAAATTGGAATATCTAATTGATTTTAAATATTTAAAAGGTTAATTTTAACTTGAATTTAAAATATCACTATTTATTGGATGATTTAATTATTGAATTTAATAACGGAAAATTGGGTAAAATATGGAATCTTGAGTTTTCAGCATGTTAAAAATAATTTAAAGGCGTATAAAATTTATATTGATAATACTGAAGATAATAAAAATTTTAAAATTGAATTTAACAGTGGTTTGTTCGGTTTTAAAAATATAGCGTTTAAATTAACATTTAAAAATAGCCTTCCAAGGCACAGTCTTGGAATTCAACGAAACTAGTTCCATTGGATCAGTAATAGTGTATTATTATCGGATTTCAAATTTCGTAGCATTTGGAGTTATCGGTTGGCCATACGGGATATAAACGCGCGAAAATTTATATCGAAAATTATGTATAATAACTAGGTCCAAAAAGCTATCTTCTTCATATGTTCGAATCTGGACTCGAAACCTTTTCCATTATGTTCGGAACAGGGATATAACATTATAAACGCTTAGCGGCACGCCTTGATAGGAGTTCGAGATTTTAAGTTGCGAAATCGAGACAATTTAAAATTTAAATATATATGTATTATATCGATTGACATAATTATTCACTTTAGAGCTTTTTCATTTCTCTTCACCTCACTATACACCATCATTGTAGCAAGCTTTAAACATGTTTCCCTCCTTTCAAATATTATCTCCCCCCTTCATTTCATAACACCCGAATAAGAAAGTTTAAAAAAAAATCATGCTGAGCAAACAAGAAGTAAAACGCATTCCTTATTTTCGTTTGTTCAAGCAGAATTTGAATTCACGTAATCCCTTTTCTCTTCTTACTCCAAATCAAAATTTATTTTTCAATTGGAAATCTTCTCAAAAAAATAACCTCGCTCCTCATTTCGTCCCTTCCAAATTCGAAATCAAATTTTCCCCAAACCTTCGTCTTCCTCATTCAAAAATAGGTCTGGAGCATATCTCGTTCTCCTCCTTCTCTAGAATATATTCAAGGCAAGGAAGGGGCAGCCGATTTTAGACTACATCGAAGCTCTGATAGCGTCGAAGATCAGGACATTGTTGCATGGGTCTGCTCGAACTCAAGCACGATGTCTTGGAGCTGAGGCGGTGCGTGGTTAGGTCTCACGAGTTGAAGGAGAGGCACGATAGACATCGACGATAGGAGATGATACGTCTCAAGCTCGATGCGGTGGGCATGGCTGAAGGGTTGTTTGTAGTGCGGTATAAGATTAGAAACCGACTTAAGTATTTTTAAACGGTTATAAGTGGAAATGAGATTATGGGATTTATAAATTGGGTTTATAAACAAAGTGAAGATTTATCAGTGGATAGTTTGAAATTATAAATTCACGATGGGAATTTATGAGGAGATGGTAATTCGTTTAAAAATAAACGGTGTTTTATTTTTTAAAATGTGGAAAAAGGAAATTTACGGAGTTGGAATGCAAAATTAAAATGGAGATAAATCGAGCAGGATTTATAAATGACAAGACCGGTTTTATTGAAGTGGGGATGTAATTTTCTGGAAAGTTAAGTATATTTTAAAGGAAATATTTTTAAGAATAAATTATAAATTTAAAGGAGTTTAAAAGAATGTTTTTAGAAAATTTATTATTTAGTTGTTTAAAAATTATTTAAGTATTTATAAATTGAGTTAGCTATAGTTTTTAATTATTTTCAAAGGTTAAATTAGTATTATGATTTTAAAAGGAAAATTATTAAATATTTATATTTGATATAATTGCTTTATTTCAACAGTAGTTTTTGGCTAAATTTTTGATTGGAAAATTATTATAGAATTTCATAACTACTATTTTAAATAAAGTGATTTAAGAAGCTTTATTTTAAATATTTTAAGTGTATATTTTTGGATAAAGTGATTTATTTTATTTAAAATCTAAATTAAATAAGACTCGGTGTTTTTCAGTGGAAATAAAATATTTGGTTGAATTGATTGTTTATTTGATTGTTAAGTTACCGACTATCAAATCTGGACCGAATATAACTGTGGAAATATCTAGAAGAGGTCGGGAATTATATGGTATAGTTACCGTTTGAGGTGCTATATTGTACATATAAACTCGTTTGTTCTTCTAGGACGTTTATAAGGAAATCTGTCCACAAAACCGTTAGGAGGTGAACTCCGATCTTATTTTCGTCTGTTTATTTCCTAGAGAACTAGGGTAGATTTTATTGAAAATAGCGAATGTTGTGTTAAAGAGACCGGGATAGGATTTGTGATCTAAAAACCACTTCGATCCAACGAATACGTTTTCGTAATGAAGACAATGAGCTTGGAGTCGAAGATGGGGCAGTGAAGTGGAAGGGCTAATCGCTACTATTCCTGAGGGTGATTCCAAAATGGATGTGGTAGGAGTAGTGCCTTCGGTTCCACTCGGACCGCGAACGAACTTGTATGGATGAATGCTATCGGTACATTATCATTGGAGAACAATGAGCATTCTAAGTGAATCTTTCTAAAAAGGTAATCGTAGCCTCTAGCCTCATCCACCGGGAATGACTGAAAATCAAGGGGATGCAACAAGGCTAAGTGGGTCGCACCCAAGTAGGGTATGGCTATCACCTTTCTAGATAACCTCGGATATTATTACTACGTGGAAGGAGCTCAGAGAAGGTTGGGAACACCTAGGGTGGTATCATACTCGGGATATCCAGTAAGGGGTAGTTTTGGTCTTGTGTTGCAAGGGGTCGGGAGTGACCTTGGTACGGTGTTTCTAGACAGGTACCTGACAGGTGGTACCCTAGTGCCTAGTCATTCAGTTGGAATCAATTCTCCAATAAGCACCGTAAGGTTTCGATTGTGCCAAACTTTGCTGGAATGTGAGATGCAAGCATTTCAGCTATTTGAATAAGTATTTGTACTTAAGCACTATTATAATATCATAGTATTTTGATATAAAATGTTTTGGTTATCGTAAGGTAAAAATCCGGTATGTTTATTTGTTGCGTGGTCTTACGAGTTACCTTTGATTTTCAAATTTTTTTTGAAACTTTAATAATTCAGATTTGAATGTGTTTTCTCACGCTGATTTTCCAGACTGACTCGGGTGTTGTTTTATTATAATGCTCTTGTCAGACCGAGTATTACAGATACAGAATATGATGTTGTGGAGCTCAGGAGACGAGTTAGATGGCGAGATGTATCACACGTACTTGATGTATATTCCGCTGTGCAGTGTAAGCTGTATAGTCAGTTTTTGTGAGGATAAGTTATTACAACTATCCGGTATTTTGCAATTGATTTGTGTTATACTCTAATGATGTAATGTATGAAAGAAGTTATAGTTCTTCTGTATAAAGATATGTTGTTATCTATTATATATTGTTCCGCTGCGATTGTGAGATTCTAATGCTGTTTTCTATTTTCTTCTTCTATCTCTTTCTTCTTTTCCCAAATGATCTGGTATTTTTGAAATTCAATTGTTTGGCATGTAATGCAGTGGACGTATTGATGACGATTTTCGGACGTCGAAAATCTTGGTCGTGACAATTTGGTTGTGTGAGTTCTAAACACGTAGAATTAATTAAAGGAATTTCATAAATATAATTCGATTTGAAAAGTTAACTTTGGCATATGATGGAATTAGGTTTCGACATATATTCCATTTTATTCAGAATAGGATGTAACATATAGAATGTCAGGCGGCACGCTTCATTTGGAGTGCGAAAATTTTAAGAGTTAATAGTGCTCTGAAAAACTTGCTATAAAAAGATCTCAACTCTTCATAATTTTGCAAACCCTAAACTAAATTTCCAACCACCATTAAATTTGTAATATCCCGGAATTTTGGACAATTTAAATTTAATAATCTGAGTTTAAATTTAAATTGAATTAATGATTTTGTTGATAAATTTGATTTGATTTAATAATCTTCTTTATTTAAATATTTAATTTGTGAATTTATTTTTAATAAACTAATGAAACTATTTTCTATTTAATAATCTATATGTATTTATATATATATTTTAAATAGATAAGTTATTAAATTAGTATAGCATAATTTTAATAATTTGAAATTAAGAATTTTGATTTATTTTTAATTTAAGCTTTTCAAAAATATTTAATAAAATACTATATGATTTTAATATATGAGATAAATGTTTTAATTAGTTTAAAATTCATTTTAATTCAAGTTGAATATTAAAATGAGTTACAAAAATGTTTGTGTTATTCTTTTTTAAATATTAATTTATAAAATGTGATTTTTAATTTAATATGAAATTTAAAATACAATTTAAAATACATGTATTCATATAAGTTTTAACCTCTTTTATAAATTTATTTTAATTGTTTAAAATTTTTGAATTGTTTTATTTAAACACTTTGCTTTTTCTTTAGAAATTATTTAATACATAACTATGTATAAGAACTAATTAGCTAGGCTTAATATTTTATTAACTCTAATTATAAATATTAATTACTTAAAAGATACATGTGTAAGCATAATAAAATCCTAAATGAACATGTGTTATGAATTTGAACATGAGAATTTACATGTGTCTATTTCTTTTACAAGTGTCAAATTTTAGTTTTTATTTTCCTTTAATTCAAAACATTGTTATTTAAACTTGCACATATTCATTTCTTTAGCTCTTTCTCATTTTTTTTCATTCTAAATCAAAATTTCTTTCAGTTGAGAATTTTGTTCATCTCTTCAAACTGCATTTCTCAAACAAGTAAACATTTGCATTCAACTCCTCTTTTTCAAATATTCAAAAAAAAACCTGCATTACACAAAGCCAGTAACTCCTCAAAACTCTGGAAATAAAGCAAACATGCATTCCATTCAAGCAATCAACCTGCATTTCTTTTAAAATCTGGGAAAAAGCTTCTGCATGCATTTTTTTTTCAAACCTGGAGACATGCAAGTTTATCAACAGCATCCAACATTCAAGTTTAAAGCTTCCTGCAAGATAATGGCATTTTAAATCAAGTTTTAAAAGCATTTTCAAACAAGTTTTCTACAAGCATTCGGGCAATTGAATGTGGGTCTGCATTTATTCCAAGTGAGTAACTCATTCTTTTTAAAAAAATTAATAGGTAATATTGTACATGCTTTTTACTTTAGGAATGAATTTATATGAAACTGCTACGAATCTTTTACCTGTAAATATATGTATGTATACTTGAGGTTAACTACACCATGTCTGTGTTTCAAAACGCCAAGCTTCTGATTGATTTCTTGAATTCTTTCCCTTAACTTGTTGATGCTATGTCTTAAACAATTGAAATAAATCTGTTTGTTTAGAATAGAGTAAATACAAATTTTATATGATTTAAGATTTAATTATCTGTAACCTGAGATATCAAGTTACACAAAGGAAATTAGCATAAAGAAAAATTCAAACTATATGATTTATTGTTGCAGATTTATAAACTAAAACATCAAGTGAATTCAAGAATTTAAAAAAAAAATTCAATTTATAATGCTGAGTATATAGTGCAGTTTCAAACATACTGCATATTACACATTGGTCAAGTACAGTTGAAGCCTGCAATTATTTTGAGTGAATTTGATTCTGTTGATAGAGTAGCTATCAATAATTATAGGAAAAATTCTAAATTGGATTACAAATAAATTTTGGTGATGAGATTTGGGGATGTCAGTATGAACCCTAGTTTTACTGGGTATAAGGGATTTAAGTGCTGCGGCTTCATCAATGAATCGAGTTTGACCCTGTTTTGTGTGTTGGTAGCTGATGCATTGTTGGAGTCATCACCGGAGTTTCAAGAATTATAGTGGCCGGAGTTGTGAATTATCGTCGTTGACAGGTTTTAGGGGGAAGGTGGTTTGACTGTTCCAGGTTATGGTTGTAAACTTGAATTCAAAATTCGAGTTGAATATTGGGGATTTGAGGTTTGAAGGTAGATGGAGGATTCTGGTTGATGGAAGGGGGCCGTTGGTGATGGCAGTGATGGCCGGAGTTGGTGGTTGGGCGCACAGTGCAAAGGTGTGTGCATGTTGATGGTGTTTTGGTTGCAGGGTTTTATTGCACGGGATGATCTCGGGGGAATTGGGAAGTGACTCGAAGCAAGGGTGTGGTTTACTCGGAGTAAATTTTGGTACTCGGGTTTGAGTAATGTTTCAGGATTCAGTATTTTGACAGTAACTTGTTTTCCAGACTTCAATTTTTTTTAAAAAAAAAAGTGAAAGTAAATTTCAAAAAAAAAAATCTGAACTAAGTTGAATCTGAATTTAAATATAAATTCAATTAATTTAATTCCGGTTTTTTTTGAAATAATTTAAATTTTGAAATTTTTAATTAGTTTTAGAGTTTGATCAGGAAACCTGTTCTCAGGTTTTACAAATTGATGTAAAAAAAAAAGAAATGCAAAACAAACTCTGAAACTATGTTTGAATCTAGAATTTAATTTAAATTCAATAAGTTTAAATTTTAGATCTTTGAATTAAATTTGAAATGCTTTTAAATTCAAGTTTGGGTTTTAAACAAAACAGAAACTGTTTTCTGTTTAAGATTTAAAAGTAAAATTTCAAATTTAAGATGAAATTCAAACTATAATGTTTAAACCTGAAACTTAAATTTTGAATTCAATAATTTAAATCTGAGATTTGAAATTATTTTGAATTCAAATTTAAGATGTTAAACTATAACAGAAAACTGTTTTTTGTTTTTCTGTATTAAATTGAAAAGAAAATTTTAAAAATGCAACTGAAAAATTTAAAACAAGTTTAAATCTGGAAATAGAATTATGAAACTCAAGTTGAATTTAATTTAAATCTAGAATTTAAAATTAGTTTTTAAACTTTTTAAAGTATACAGGAACTTTGGTTTTAAATTTAAAACTATAAGTTTTAAATTTATGGAATAAGGTTTAAAATGAGGTTAAATTCAGTTTTAACCTGGAATTTGATTTTTATGTCAGATTTTAAAATTTAATAAGTTTTTAAATTTAAATTTGTTTTAACTATTTTTGGAAAGGTTAATAACTTGAATTTAAAAATTGAGATGAAAGAGTAAGTAATGTTTTAAAATTTTAAGTTTGAATCTAGGATGAAAATTTGAATCTTGTTTCAGTTTGAAATTTAAAAAGAAATTTTAGATTGAATTTTATTTGAAACAAAGTGTTTAAAATACTTGTATAAAGAAGAATGTTTCTTAAATTTAAACTTAAGGAAATTGGTTTCATTTAAATTATCAAATTAATTTAAATGGAATATTAAGTATTTAATTAATGAATAATGTGGATGTTTAATTAAGTAATTAATATTATTTTTAAGTTAATTAATTAGATTTGAGATTAATTAATTAAGGTTAATTAATCAATAATTAAGGATGATTAATTAAATTTTAATTTATGATTAAGATTTACTTAATCAAGTGATTAAAGATAATTTAGATTTTAATTAGCACTTAATTAATTAATAATTTTAGATTAATTAAATTGTAATTAAACATTAATTAATTGATAATTAATAATGATTAATTGAAGTTAATTCTTAATTAAGCAATTAAGAAATGTTAATGAAGGTCATTAACTTAAGATTATTTATCAATTAATTAATGTGATTAATTTTGAATGATTAATTAGATTAATTAATTAATAATAATCAATTGTTTAATTACTTAAGGAAAGTAATTAATGAATTAATTACTTAGTGTAATTAATTTGATTAATGTGATTGGTTTAGATTAATTGATTTAAACATTTGAGGATTGTTTGATAATTACTTTATGAAATTTATGAATTTGTAATTACTTAAGGAAGTAATTAATTAATAATTACAGGATGTAATTAAAGATATTGATTATAGAAGTAATTTTAGATTCAAATTACTTTGAAAAAAATATCAAGGATTAATTTAGATAATTAATCAAAAATAATTAATTATGAGATCAGTAATTAAAGTAGTTAATTACTAGTATTACTAATCACGGGTGATTAATATTTATATGTGGATTAATTTTAGATTGCTTACTTATGTAATTAATTTATATTGGGAGATTGATTAAATGTAATCATTAATTAATTAATTAATGATGTAATTTGGAATTGATTAATTAAGGTATAATTAATAATGAGTAAATGATTAATTAATTAAGCAATTACAAGTTAATTATTTGCTAGGGGTGTAAGTAATTAACTTATGTAATTAAAATTAAATGCTAATTACTTATTGTAATTAGAAATAGTTAATCAGTGATGATTAAGTGAAATGAGTATTGAGATGATGATTTATAAATTTATTTGAAATCGATTGAAGATTAAGATAAGCAGAATTTTAATGATGAAGTAATTAATTTAATTTATTTTATATTAATTAGAGTTTAAGTAATTAATTTAATTCATTTTAAATTAATTATAAATGGTGTGATCATTAGATAGTTGCTTATGTTTGATGATTGGTATTAGTTGCCTGGTATGGTTTGTAATCTCAGTATGAGATGAGTAATGATTATTGATATGGATGCATTGGTTGCTTTTGGATGATAGTATGGATTATCTGATTTTGATATGAATTATCTATTGATAATGATAAGGTTGACTATCTATTGTATTGTGAATTATCTATCTGTGTATATTTAGATAATGAATTGAATTGTTTTAAAATTTAAAACAACTTGGACCTTAAAAGACACGCTTTGGATTTAGATAAGACCGGGATCGGGTTTCCATAATTGGAATCCGAAAACCACATCGATTCCAAATAAACGTTAGGTCGTTAATCCAAGTGGAGCGAGTGAAGACTCGAGGTGTAAGGGCTATACGTCAGTTTAACTTTGTGGGTGATTCCGTAACGAGTTGACGGAGTAGTACTTATAGATTCGAGATGGTGAATCAGAGTGCAAGGGTTATTGTCGTTAACTCTGAGGGTGATTCCAATACGAGTGTAACGAGATAATGCCTTCGGTTTCGTTCGAACCCGGAACGAACTTGTATGGATTGAATGCTTTCAGAACATCGTCAGGTAGACGATGAGCATTCTAAGTGATATGTTCTATAAAGGTAATCGTAGCCTCAAGCCTCATCAACCGGGAATGGATAAAACAGGGGTGGTGCAGCAAAGCTTCGTGGGTAGCTCCCACTTGAGAGCAAGATTTATCCCTGTCTAGAGGTCCCTTTATTTTCGGCTTAGTGGTGCGGTTGCTGATCACAACTGCGGGGTTGTCTTGTTTGGAGCTGTTCAGTAAGGAACGGGTCCGGCTTTGTGTTGCAGGGGATTGGGAGTAATCCTCAGTACGGTGATCTAGGCCACGTACTGTGACGGGCGGTACCCCAGTAGCCCAGCCATTGTATGGAATCCAAAATCCAATAAGTGCCAACGGTTTTGATTGTATTACCCGCTTTTGTGGCTAGTGGCTGGAATTTAATAATGTAACAATTTCGGCTATTTCTTATTTACTTGAAAACCCTAGACACTATTATAATATCATCGGATTTCCTATCAAATGTTTTGGTTAGCGTAAGGTAAAAACTTTTCCATGTTTATGTGTGGGGAGTCTTACGTGATACCTTTTCTTTTCAAAGGTTTTTCAAGGTTAAGCAACTTTAACCTGTTACTCACACAAGACCCATGTCTGACCCGGAGTTATTTCTGTTTTTCTTTAACTCTTGGGTACTCAAATTTTTATGAGTGGCCAAGGGAATTCAAGTTAGGATTCAGGTTAGCTTTGACGAATTATGGAGGAGCAATGGAGCAGGAGGCTTCTGCGTATAGTTATATAGTTTTCCGCTGTGTTGGTATCTCTGAGTGTTTCTGTTATGTATTGAGTTGTAATAACTAGACAGGTGTTTATAACTGTCTAGTATGTGTTGTATATGTCTGTGTAACTCTGATATTTGATGTATACTATGTAATACTTATGTTATTAATATAATTTATTCGTTCCGCTGTTGAGATTCTTGTGTTGGTTCTTCTTTCTCTTCTTTCTTTTCTCTTTTCTATCCCTTTCTTTCTTCAGGATGATACGTTTTTCCGGGAGTGGAAAGTCGGGTCGTCACATTTTGGTATCAGAGCATTAGGTTGAGTGAATACCTAGTCTCTATAGTGGTCTATCTTGAGAGAGCGTATTTGTATTTTTATTATATATATATATATTTGGTTCTACCTATTTGTTGGATTACTCGTTTAGGTTTTCCAATGTAAGTTATAAAGGTAGATGAGGTAGAAGTGTGTGTAGCACGACTACCATTGGTTGGAGTTTGCTGGATAAGGTTGGAAGTGTATTTGTCGAGACTGTAGACCTAATACCGTCTCGAGTGAGTTTTGCTTGGTGAAAGTACTTCACTGATCTCTGAAGGTAACCTGTAAAGATTCGGAGTTCATTTTTGAAGTGCAGAATTGAGTTTGGATATGTTGATAGGGCTGAAGCTAGTGAGTGATGATATTTTATCTCAGGAAGTAGTAGCTGAGTGAAGAGATGCAGCGACTATAGATATTTCTGAAGATGTTTCTTTGGAACAAGAATAAGAAGTGAGTCAGCTCGGTGATGTGGCTGAGTTTAGCGGAATGTTCTGAGTTGGTAAGGAGTCTTCTGGCTGAGTAGTTTTTCTGAAGTAGAGTTCAGAAGCAGCAGGTGAGTGGATCTTTTTCTCTGGTAAGTTGGCTAGGCCCGCATAAGCTGTTCTATTTGGTAAAGAGAGAGCAGTTTTCTTTGGATCTAGGCTGAGTTGATCGCAAAAGTGACTTGCGATAGTGTGTTCTTTTGGAGTTGTTGGAGATTGTCCGGATTTTCTTCTAGGAAGTCAGAGTTTGTCTGCATCTGGAGATCGAGTTTTCTTTCCAGAAATGGAATAGGTGGTTCAGTTAGTAGATGGATGGTTCCTTGAGATAGAAGTTGGTGAAGTAACTCAGGTTTCGGAGAAACATCTGAGTTTTCTTTTATGGAATTGTGGAACCATATTTCTGTGTTGGGTTGTCTAGTCTGTGCTTGTGCTGTTCTTCAGCATTTTCTTCTGTTTCGGATCAGAGTTGTGCAGCGGAAGCAGTTTGGGGATGTTTCTGTTTTTCTTTTCCGGATGAGTAGAAGTTTGCTCTGACCTCTGTTGTTGAGAAGCAGGGTTTGTGTTCTTGGTTTTTGAGTAATTTTGAGGAGATCATTAGATTGTTTTGATTCAGTCTGTTTCTAGAGCAATCAGCGTAGAGTTGAGCTGATCAAGATGGATATTGGAAGCCCAGGATCGTCCGAAGAGTTTTTATGGATTAGAGACTGAGAATTTGGATTCTGGAATCGGAGATTGGGATTTGGAATAAGTTTTTCTCTGATTCAAGGAGCTATAAGTTTGGGAAGCTAGCTCCATAGTGTTTTAGGTTTCTTCTGTGTTTTGGGTAAGATCAATGTTTGGTTTTCTAGAGTCGAATTGCCAGTTTGGATAACTGGGATTCAGTGTGTTTTCACGTATCTCTGAGGGAGCACGTGTTTGATATTTCTGGTTGTAGAACCAGCAGTTTAGGATGGTTTGGTTGTTGAGTCATACTCGTCTGTAGTCTGATATTCTGTATAGAATTGTTGTTAGGAGCTCTATAGCTTAGTAGTATGGATTGATTGTATTCGATAGAGCGAGTATCCTGATATATATATATATATATATATACACACCGAGGAAACTCGTGAAGGTTTTATCCAAAATTCTTTTGGGTAATTAGATTTGTTTTGATTGTGTGAATTGGTTGCTTAGGTTGTTGGCATATGATTAACATATGCTGTGTTTTAAAATAAAATCTGTAAATATATTATTAAATTACCTTTGTTTTAAATTTCGTGGACGAAATTCTTTTAAGGGGGAAGGATTGTAATATCCCGGAATTTTGGACAGTTTAAATTTAACAATATGAGTTTAAATTTAAATTGAATTGATGATTTTGTTGATAAATTTGATTTGATTTAATAATCTTCTTTATTTAAATATTTAATTTGTGAATTTATTTTTAATAAACTAATGAAACTATTTTCTATTTAATAATGTATATGTATTTACATATATATTTTAAATAGATAAGTTATTAAATTAGTATAGCATAATTTTAATAATTTGAAATTAAGAATTGTGATTTATTTTTAATTTAAGCTTTTCAAAAATATTTAATAAAATGCTATATGATTTTAATATATGAGATAAATGTTTTAATTAGTTTAAAATTCATTTTAATCCAAGTTGAATATTAAAATGAGTTACAAAAATGTTTGTGTTATTCTTTTTTAAAAATTAATTTATAAAATGTGATTTGTTAATTTAATATGAAATTTAAAATACAATTTAAAATACATGTATTCATATAAGTTTTAACCTCTTTTATAGATTTATTTTAATTGTTTAAAAATTTTGAATTGTTTTATTTAAACACTTTGCTTTTTCTTTAGAAATTATTTAATACATAACTATGTATAAGAACTAATTAACTAGGCTTAATATTTTATTAACTCTAATTATAAATATTAATTACTTAAAAGATACATGTGTAAGCATAATAAAATCCTAAATGAACATGTGTTATGAATTTGAACATGAGAAATTACATGTGTCTATTTCTTTTACAAGTGTCAAATTTTAGTTTTTATTTTCCTTTAATTCAAAACATTGTTATTTAAACTTGCACATATTCATTTCTTTAGCTCTTTCTCATTTTTTTTCATTCTAAATCAAAATTTCTTTCAGCTGAGAAATTTGGTTCGTCTCTTCAAACTGCATTTCTCAAACAAGTAAAATCAACTCCTCTTTTTAAAATATTCAAAAAAAACCTGCATTACACAAAGCCAGTAACTCCTCAAAACTCTGGAAATAAAGCAAACATGCATTCCATTTAAGCAACCAACCTGCATTTCTTTTAAAATCTGGGAAAAAGCTTCTGCATGCATTTTTTTTCAAACCTGGAGACATGCAAGTTTATCAGCAGCATCCAACATTCAAGTTTAAAGCTTCCTGCAAGATAATGGCATTTTAAATCAAGTTTTAAAAGCATTTTCAAACAAGTTTTCTACAAGCATTCAGGCAATTGAATCTGGGTCTGCATTTATTCCAAGTGAGTAACTCATTCTTTTAAAATTTGTTAATAGGTAATATTGTACATGCTTTTTACTTTAGGAATGAATTTATATAAAACTGCTATGAATCTTTTACCTGTAAATATATGTATGTATACTTGAGGTTAAGTGCACCATGTCTGTGTTTCAAAACCCCAAGCTTCTGATTGATTTCTTGAATTCTTTCCCTTAACTTGTTGATGTTATGTCTTAAACAATTGAAATAAATCTGTTTGTTTAGAATAGAGTAAATACAAATTTTATATTATTTAAGATTTAATTATCTGTAACCTGAGATATCAAGTTACACAAAGCAAATTAGCATAAAGAAAATTCAAACTATATGATTTATTGTTGTAGATTTATAAATTGAAACATCAAGTAAATTCAAGAATTTTAAAACAAAAATTTCAATTTATAGTGCTGAGTATATAGTGCAGTTTCAAACATACTGCATATTACATATTGGTCAAGTATAGTTGAAGCCTGCAATTATTTTGAGTGAATTTGATTATGTTGATAGAGTAGCTATCAATAATTATAGGAAAAATTCTAAATTGGATTACAAATAAATTTTGGTGATGAGATTTGGGGATGTCAGTATGAACCCTAGTTTTACTGGGTATAAGGGATTTAAGTGCTGCGGCTTCATCAATGAATCGAGTTCGACCCAGTTTTGCATGTTGGTAGCTGATGCATTGTTGGAGTCATCACCGGAGTTTCAAGAATTATAGTGGCCGGAGTTGTGAGTTATCGTCGTTGACAGGTTTTAGGGGGAAGGTGGTTTGACTGTTCCAGGTTCTGGTTGTAAACTTGAATTCAAAATTCGAGTTGAATATTGGGGATTTGAGGTTTAAAGGTAGATGTGGAGGATTCTGGTTGATGGAAGGGGGCCGTTGGTGATGGCAGTGATGGCCGGAGTTGGTGGTTGGGTGCACAGTGCAGAGGTATGTGCATGTTGATGGTGTTTTGGTTGCAGGGTTTTATTGCACGGGATGATCTCGGGGGAATTGGGAAGTGACTCGAAGCAAGGGTGTGGTTTACACGGAGTAAATTTTGGTAGCTCGGGTTTGAGTAATGTTTCAGGATTCAGTATTTTGACAGTAACTTGTTTTCCAGGCTTCAAAATTTTTTTTTAAAAAAAAGTGAAAGTAAATTTCGAAAAAAAAAATCTGAACTAAGTTGCATCTGAATTTAAATATAAATTCAATTAATTTAATTCTGGTTTTTTTTGAAATAATTTAAATTTTGAAATTTTTAATTAGTTTTAGAGTTTGATCAGGAAACCTGTTCTCAGGTTTTACAAATTGATGTAAAAAAAAAAAGAAATGCAAAACAAACTCTAAAACTATGTTTGAATCTAGAATTTAATTTAAATTCAATAAGTTTAAATTTTAGATCTTTGAATTAAATTTGAAATGCTTTTAAATTCAAGTTTGGGTTTTAAACAAAATAGAAACTGTTTTCTGTTTTAGATTTAAAAGTAAAATTTCAAATTTAAGATGAAATTCAAACTGTAATGTTTAAACCTAAAACTTAAATTTTGAATTCAATAATTTAAATCTGAGATTTGAAATTATTTTGAATTCAAATTTAATATGTTAAACTATAACAGAAAACTGTTTTCTGTTTTTCTGTTTTAAATTGAAAAGCAAATTTTAAAAATGCAACTGAAAAATTTAAAACAAGTTTAAATCTGGAAACAGAATTATGAAACTCAAGTTGAATTTAATTTAAATCTAGAATTTAAAATTAGTTTTTAAACTTTTTAAAGTATACAGGAACTTTGGTTTTAAATTTAAAACTATAAGTTTTAAATTTATGGAATAAGGTTTAAAATGAGGTTAAATTCAGTTTTAACCTGGAATTTGATTTTTATGTCAGATTTTAAAATTTAATAAGTTTTTAAATTTAAATTTGTTTTAACTATTTTTGGAAAGGTTAATAACTTGAATTTAAAAATTGAGACGAAAGAGTAAGTAATGTTTTAAAATTTTAAGTTTGAATCTAGGATGAAAATTTGAATCTTGTTTCAGTTTGAAATTTAAAAAGAAATTTTAAATTGAATTTTATTTGAAACAAAGTGTTTAAAATACTTGTATAAAGAAGAATGTTTCTTAAATTTAAACTTAAGGAAATTGGTTTCATTTAAATTATCAAATTAATTTAAATGGAATATTAACTATTTAATTAATGAATAATGTGGATGTTTAATTAAGTAATTAATATTATTTTTAAGTTAATTAATTAGATTTGAGATTAATTAATTAAGGTTAATTAATCAATAATTAAGGATGATTAATTAAATTTTAATTTATGATTAAGATTTACTTAATCAAGTGATTAAAGATAATTTAGATTTTAATTAGCACTTAATTAAATAATAATTTGAGATTAATTAAATTGTAATTAAACATTAATTAATTGATAATTAATAATGAGTAATTGAAGTTAATTCTTAATTAAGCAATTAAGAAATGTTAATGAAGGTCATTAACTTAAGATTATTTAACAATTAATTAGTGTGATTAATTTTTAATGATTAATTAGATTAATTAATTAATAATAATCAATTGTTTAATTACTTAAGGAAAGTAATTAATGAATTAATTACTTAGTGTAATTAATTTGATTAATGTGATTAGTTTAGATTAATTAATTTAAACATTTGAGGATTGTTTGATAATTACTTTGTGAAATTTATGAATTTGTAATTACTTAAGGAAGTAATTAATTAATAATTACAGGATGTAATTAAAGATATTGATTATAGAAATAATTTTAGATTCAAATTACTTTGAAAAAAATATCAAGGATTAATTTAGATAATTAATCAAAAATAATTAATTATGAGATCGGTAATTAAAGTAGTTAATTACTAGTATTACTAATCACGGGTGATTAATATTTATATGTGGATTAATTTTAGATTAATTACTTATGTAATTAATTTATATTGGGAGATTGATTAAATGTAATCATTAATTAATTAATGATGTAAATTGGAATTGATTAATTAAGGTATAATTAATAATGAGTAAATGATTAATTAATTAAGCAATTACAAGTTAATTATTTGCTAGGGGTTTAAGTAATTAACTTGTGTAATTAAAATTAAATGCTAATTACTTATTGTAATTAGAAATAGTTAATCAGTAATGATTAAGTGAAATGAGTATTGAGATGATGATTTATAAATTGATTTGAAATCGATTGAAGATTAAGATAAGCAGAATTTTAATGATGAAGTAATTAATTTAATTTATTTTAAATTCATTAGAGTTTAAGTAATTAATTTAATTTATTTTAAATTAATTAGAGTTTAAGTAATTAATTTAATTCATTTTAAATTAATTATAAATGGTGTGATCATTAGATAGTTGCTTATGTTTGATGATTGGTATTGGTTGCCTGGTATGGTTTGTAATCTCAGTACTAGATGAGTAATGATTATTGATATGGATGCATTGGTTGCTTTTGGATGATAGTATGGATTATCTGATTTTGATATGAATTATCTGTTGATAATGATAAGGTTGACTATCTATTGTATTGTGAATTATCTATCTGTGTATATTTAGATAATGAATTGAATTGTTTTAAAATTTAAAACAACTTGGACCTTAAAAGACACGCTTTGGATTTAGATGAGACCAAGATCGGCTTTCCATATTTGGAATCCGAAAACCACATCGATTCTAAATAAATGTTCGGTCGTTAGTCCAAGTGGAGCGAGTGAAGACTCGAGGTGTAAGGGCTATACGTCAGTATTGTGATGTCCCGGAAATTTGGGCAATAATTATTTAATAATTTCCATTGATAATTGTTTTAAAATGTGAAATATTGATTTAATAATCTTATTCAAATGGAAATTATCTTTTGAAGATTAATAATTATTTGGTTTGTCAAATGATATTCTTTTCAAAATTTATAAAAATGATATTTTTAATTTGAGAGTCTTATTGTTTTCAAAGATAAAAATATTTAAATAATAGAATTACCTTTCTAAGCTTATCAAAAGATATTTTATTTATAATTTATATTTGTGTATACATTGTAAATAGAGAATTGATTTTTAAATTGGTTGATTTGATTTAAAATTAGTATAGAGCTTTTCAAAATTTATTTTAAAGGTCTATCTTGTATTTTCAAAAGAAATATAAGTAAGTATTTATTTGTTGATAAAATATGTAATAGTTTAAATTGTATTTTATTATAAAATATTTATTTTGTTTTATTTTAAAATTGTTTTTCTCTTTGAAATAAGAATTTATTCATTTTTTGTTAAAGTATAACATTGATAAAATGGAATTCAACTTTTCCTTTTCTTTTAAAAATCTTTTCTTTTGAAATTTTGTTTATAAAGAATATTATTTTAAAATAATCAAACAAGCATTTAAATGTAAGTGTATAGTTTTATAAAGAAGTTATAAATAAATATGTATTCATTTAAAGGCTAAAATGTTAATAAACATTTAAGACATGATAACATAAATTAAAAATGGGTTAAATACATTTATAAATTAAGAAATCTCTTTTAATATCAAAAAGGCATATGTGTTATACTCTTAACCCATAGCAAAGACACTTGTAAACTAATATGCATCATAATGGGACAAGTGGCCATGTTCATATATTTGCAAATAGATAAGAAAAGTGTAATAATTCATTTGGATTAAAAACACTTTCTCTTCAAATTGAAAATCTGAAAAAAAATCATATTTCAGTAAATCAAAAACCCCCAAAACAAATGCATGTCAAAACCTGCAATCTTTTTCTTAAAAATCTCAACTGCAAATTGAAGATCAACTTCATATTTGCATTCATCTTCAAATATACAAATCAGTTTCTTCAAATACAAAATTCAATCAAAATCTGCAACATTAAACCCAGATCTGCATACATCTGTATATCTGAAAGCAATTCAACATCAAAATAAAGATCAACTTCAATTCAAACTGAGGAGTCTGCATGCATGTTCATCAATCAACCTGCAAATTAAAAACTGCAAATCTGAGCAATGAAGTTTTGGGGTCTACATGCATTTAAGACCAGAATCAACAATCAAGATTAGAAAGACAAATTCAACTAGCAAATTGCATTTCCAGGGAACAGATTTGCAACAGAAATTGAATCTGCCCCTAAGTCTGTTCTCTGCATTCTTCTTTAAGGTGAGTAAACTTCTTTATTTAAAAACAGATCTTTTCTTTTAAAATCAATGCCAAGGTAAATTTCCGAACTTAAGCTTCAAATGCAAACAGTTTGTTTAAAGAGAAAAAAAAAGAGAAAATCAAAACAGTGGTAAACTAAAAATAATAACAACTGCACTGTTCTTTCTTTTAGAAGCAACATCACTATTTATAGGTTGTTTTAAATTATCTATGCATGAGATCTGATTGAATTATGTAAGCTTGTTTGACTATTGTGTGATGATGCTCTGTGTGCTTTATTGAATATGCAGATAAGTGGGATGTGAATATTTTTGACTGTCTTGCTTCTGTCCTTATTAGGATTTTAAAAACAAAACCACTTCCATATGGCCGAAACTTAGTTTGAGATTACTATGTGAACAAAATGTGTTTGTTTAGTATAGATTTAGGATTTTAAATTATATTTTAGTTTAAGTAAAATCTGCTACCTCTGGAAAAAAAAAACACTTCTGTTCTAAACAAGAGTGGAAATTTTGGAATATTGAGTTGCTGGTGGATTCTAGCTGCTTAGATACTTCATGTTAGTGGAGTATTGCTGTGAAATGGTGGAAATTTGGTGTTTGATGATCAGAGAAAGTGAGGAGATGATATTAGTGTGTTTCCAGTTTTTTTTTTCAAAACCTTAGTCTTGTTTGCAGTGATCAAGTTGTGTCTGCACATTCACTCTGTGATGCATTGAATGGAGTTGGGTTTTGGGAGACTGCAAAAGGGGATGTAGATGGATCAATTGCCGGAGTTGCAGGCGATCAAGTGGTCGGAGATAGGGGAGAGTGATGTTGACAGGTATGGGATGCTTGGCTTCGAGCAGTTCCAGGTTGACTCGTTCAACTTGATTTTGATTCAAGTGGCTATGGGATGTATGGTAATGGTGATCAAGTTTGGGGGTTAGATGGTGACTTGTTGAAGTAGGACAGGGTGGTTGAAGGTCGCCGGGGTAGTGGTGCATTTGCACAGTAGAGTTTGGTCTCTGGTGGAAATCTTGGTGTGCAGGCTTTGGGTGACTCGAAGTTATCCTAGTGCAGAATGTGTTGTGACTCGAAGTGGTCATGGGTTTAACTCGAAGTAAAATTATTTTGTCTCGGGTAGAGGATGTTCCAGATTTCAAAAATCTGACAGTTTCTATTTTTTTTTTAAAAGTTTAAATGAATTTAAATTCTATGCTGAGATCTAAATCAGGTATTCAGATTCAAAGTTTAATAACTTTTAATCTTAGGTTTTCAAGATGGAAGGTTTAAATTTAAACAAGATTTAAATTTAGACTAAAAGTTAGAATTAAAAACAGTTTCAGTTTTTTTTTTTTAAAACCAGAGAATTATGCAGTTTTAACTTTGAATGAATTCATATTTTTAAAGCTGGATTTTTGATTCAAGTATAATTTGAATCTGAATTCAAATAAAGTTTTGAATTCAAAGTTTTTTTAAAATGAAAATCTAAAATTTAAACAAGTTTTAAATTCCGCTTTAAGATAAGTTTAAAACCTGTAGTTTGCAAATTTTCAAAAGGAGAATGAAATTCAATTTATTGCAGGTATTGATTCAAGTATAATTTGAATCTGAATAAATTTAATTTTGAATTCAAAGTTTTAAAAATGAGATCTTAAATTCAAAACAAGATTCAAATTAGCTTTGAATCAAGATTTTAAAACAAATTCAGATTTACTTTTTAAAATCTGATTTCTGATTTAAAATAGTTTTGTAGTTTTTAAATTTTGAAATAGGTTTAAATGTGTTTGGAATCAAGTTTAAAAACTGTTTCAGGTTTACTTTTAAAACCAGTTTTTGAATTCAAAACAGTTTTGACTTCTGTTTTAAAATAATGAAACAGATTCAAGTATCTTTTAAAAAAAAAAGTTTTAGAAATGAAATTTAGTTTAAATAAGGTTTAAACTTGAAAGGATTATCTTCTTAAATATTTGAACTAAGTTATGAAGTGTTTAATTTAAATTTGAAAGTTAAAATAATCAAATTATTCTCATAGATTAATTTATATTAATTAAGTAATTTTGTTTTAAACCTTTCATATATTTAAGTAATGAATGTTTTTAAATTTCATTTTATTTTAAGGTTTATAATTATTTAAAATTTGAATTAATGTTTAATAGTTAAACATTTTTAAATCTTAACTTTTTAAAATGGAATTTGAGTTAATTTAGAGATGTATTACTTTAAATACATTTGAATGTGAATGAAGTCATTAATTAAGTAAATGAATTTATTTTAGAAAATAATTAAGATAATTAAAGAATTTACTTATTTAATTGATTTTAATTAATGATTTAGATTAATTTAATTAGAGATGATTAATATATAATTAATCTAGATAATTTTCTTAAGGAAGTAATTAAAGAAAATGTTGTTAGTTAATTATCTTAGGATAATTAAGTAAATAATTAATGTAATTAATTTTAATTAAGTAATTTATTTAAATGTTAGAGATCATTAATTATTTTAATTAATGATGTAATTAATGATTGTTTAATTAAATAATAATTAATTAGTTAAGTGATTAATTAATTGTAATTAATTAAGGATAAATATAATTAATTATAATTAATTAATAAATGAGTAATTAAATGTTAATTACTTATGATTAAGGTTAATTAATTAAGGACTAATTACTTATTGTAATTAGTAAATGATTAATCAGGGTTGTTTAATCAAGTTAAATACATAGTGTATAATTAATTAACTGGGTTAATTAATTAATGGATGTTAAGCAAGATTTAAATGTGTTAATTAATTTAATTTATTTTAAATTAATTAGAGATGATTGTAATTAATTTAATTCATTTTAAATTAATTATAAATTGTTGGTTAGTAAATCATTGCTTATGGATGTTATTGATTGAATGGTTGTGATCTCAGTAATGAGATGAGTCGTATCTGAATGATACGAATGTATGGTTTAAGTATGATGGTTTGTGATGGATTGTTTGGTTGTGATGATTATCTATTTATGGATGATACAGATTATCTGTTATGATATGAATGTGCTTATCTATTGTTAAATGTAGTTTACCTATCTCTGTAAAGTATATAGTAATGAGATAAGTTAATTGTTTAAAAACCCTTAAGTACAACTTGGACATTAAAATGGCGTTTGGTTTCGATGAGACCGGGATCGGGTTTCCATATTTGGATATCCGAAAACCACATCGATTCCAATTAAACGTTAGGTCGTTAATCCAAGTGGAGCAAGTGAAGACTCGAGGTGTAAGGGCTATACGTCAGTATAACTCTGTGGGTGATTCCGTAATGAGTTTGACGGAATAGTACTTATAGGTTCGAGACGGTGATATAGAGTGCAAGGGTTATTGTCGTTAACTCTGAGGGTGATTCCAATACGAGTGTAACGAGATAATGCCTTCGGTTTCGTTCGAACCCGGAACGAACTTGTATGGATTGAATGCTTTCAGAACATCGTCAGGTGGACGATGAGCATTCTAAGAGATGTGTCCTCTAAAGGTAATCGTAGCCTCAAGCCTCATCAACCGGGAATGGCTAAAACAGGGGAGGTGCAGCAAAGCTTCGTGGGTAGCCCCCACTTGAGAGCAAGATTTACCCCTGTCTAGAGGTCCCTTTATATTTCGGCTGTGTGGCAGTTGGTGACGACCAATCTGCGGGGTGGTCTTGTTCGGAACTGTTCAGTAAGGAACGGGTCCGGCTTTGTGTTGCAGGGGAGTTAGGGTGGCTCCTCGGTACGGTGATCTAGGCCACGTACTGTGACGGGCGGTACCCCAGTAGCCCTGCCATTGATGGAAACCCATTTTCCCTACGAGACCCTACGGTTTTGTTTGTATTACCCACTTTTGTGGCTAGTAGCTGGAATTTAATAGATGTAACAATTTCGGCTATTTCTTATTTATTTGAAAACCCTAGACACTATTATAATATCACTGGATTTCCTATCAAATGTTTTGGTTAGCGTAAGGTAAAAACTTTTCCATGTTTATGTGTGGGAAGTCTTACGTGATACCTTTTGTTTTCAAAGGATTTTCTAAAGTTAAGCAACTTTTTATCCCCGTTTACTCACACCAGACCCCTGTCTGACCTGAGTGTTTATTTTCTGTTTTATTAAACTCTTGGGTACTCATATTACGTATGAGTAGTCAAGTGTTTTCAGGATTGCTTTGACGAGTTCTGGAGGAGATAATGGAGCAGGAGGCTTCAGCGTGTAGATATATGTAGTGGTTCCGTTGTGTTTGAGTTGAGTCTGTTTCTCTGATGTACTTGGATTGTAATTTCTAGACAGATGTATATAACTGTCTAGTTTTGTGTTGTATTAGCTGTATTACTCTGATGTATAAGATACTATGTACAGTTTTATGTGATATATTATAATTTATTCGATTCCGCTGTGAGATTCTGATGTGGTTTGTTCTTTCTTTCTTTCCTTTCTTTCTCTTTTCTATCCCTTTCTTTCTTCTTAACGATGCAACTTTCCGGAGTGTGGAAGTTGGGTCGTTACAACGTGGTATCAGAGCTTTAGGTTGAGTGAATACCTAGGCTCTGTAGTGGTGTCCTTCTTGAGAGAGCGTATTTGTAATTTTGAATATATATATTTATTTATTTCTGCCTATTTGTTGGGTTACCTGTTCAGGTTTTCCAATATAAGTAATAAAGGTAGATAGGGTAGTGGTGTGTGTAGCACAACTACCAATGGTTGGAGTTTGAGTGTTTGAGATTGGAAGTGGTCTGCTAGGGCAGTGTTGGGCATCTTGAGTAGTTCTGTAGTTTGGTGTGAAGGATTTCACTAATCTCTGAAGGAAATCTTTTTTAAGATTCGGAGTTCTTCTTTGGATTATAAGCTTGGTTGCACTCGTGTGAGTGGTTTTTCTTGAGTTTGGATTTGTTGGGAGTTCTGAAGCCAGCAAGGGTATCTTGGCAACTTTAGGAAGGAGTTCTGTCTATATTTGAGTTTGAGACTCAGTTTGGCAGTGTTTTGAGCTTGGTTTGGGAGCGAGTTTCCTGAGAGACATCTGTCTATCTGGAAGGCTCTTTTGTGAAGAGGCTGGTGTAGTTTGAGGTTTGATGAGCTTTTGGCTAAGAAAGTTTTGGCAGTAGTAGCAGCAGTGAGTGACCTGTTCTTCGGTGGTTTAGGAGTCTCTGTGATTCTTCTGTCAGTAGTCTGGACTTATGGTGGAGCATGTCCATTTCTTCTGGAAGCTCAGTTAGGAGTGATGTTAGTGGTTAAGAGGTGGACCACTAGTTTCTTCTTTTGAAGGTTTTAGCTGTTCTGATTGTTGCAGTGAGAATGATTTCTTGGGATCTGAACTAGGTGGAATCGCAAAAGTGACTTGCGACGGTTCGAAATTTCTCTAAGTGATCTTTGTTTGGATTGGAGCATCTTTGGAGGATGTTTGAATTATCGAAGTGGTATTTTCTGGATATCTTCGAAGGAGTTAAGATTTGCATCCGTCGAGAATTTGAGTTCTGTTTCGACTTGATTCTTGAAGCTTTACCAGTGGTTCAGCATTGTAGGAGATTCTTTGAGTGTGATCTGTTTAAGTTGGTAGGATTTATCAGATCTAGTCTTCTGGTTGAATTTTGTTGTGATGTTTGTGACTGAATCGGATAGGTCACTGAGATTTTATGGAATTTGATGAACAATATTCCGGAATAAGTTGATTAAGTTTATACTTGTGTTCATCAACAGCATTCTCAAATCAGAGTGGTGCAGTGGAAGCATGGTGGCAGCTATTCTAGAATAGAAGCAGCACCGATTTATTGAGAATTTGAGTTTTGTGTGGTAGATTTGATTTATCTAGAAGGTTGGAGGCAGCCCAGGATCGATATGAAAGATTGTGTGGGTATGAGATTAGATCTTTCTGTTTTCTCTTAAGAGTTAAGTGATTGTTCTACGAGATTGAATTGCCAGTCCGGATGGCTGGTATTTATTTTGTTTTCACGTATCTCTGAGGGAGTACGTGTATGGTTTATCATTGGTTTTAGAATCAGCAGTTCTGGAAGATTTGGGAGTTGATCAGGACGTGTCTGTAATCCTGTATTCTGTTTAGATTTGTAGATCTAGATATATAGGAGCTCTAGATCTGTGTTGTGTTGCTAGTTTAGATTCTGTAGGGCGAGTGTCCTGGTGTTTGTACCTGGGAAACTCTAGGGAATTCTATCCAGAATTTTGTCTGGGTAGTTAGAATTGTTTGTTTGAATTGGTTGCTATGATTGCTAGTATTTGGTTGATAGTATATGATTGCTCTTTTAAAATTTAAAATTTGTATGGGATTATTAAATTACCTTTGCTTTTAAATTTCGGGGACGAAATTCTTTTAAGGGGGGAGGAATGTGATGTCCCGGAAATTTGGGCAATAATTATTTAATAATTTCCATTGATAATTGTTTTAAAATGTGAAATATTGATTTAATAATCTTATTCAAATGGAAATTATCTTTTGAAGATTAATAATTATTTGGTTTGTCAAATGATATTCTTTTCAAAATTTATAAAAATGATATTTTTAATTTGAGAGTCTTATTGTTTTCAAAGATAAAAATATTTAAATAATAGAATTACCTTTCTAAGCTTATCAAAAGATATTTTATTTATAATTTATATTTGTGTATACATTGTAAATAGAGAATTGATTTTTAAATTGGTTGATTTGATTTAAAATTAGTATAGAGCTTTTCAAAATTTATTTTAAAGGTCTATCTTGTATTTTCAAAAGAAATATAAGTAAGTATTTATTTGTTGATAAAATATGTAATAGTTTAAATTGTATTTTATTATAAAATATTTATTTTGTTTTATTTTAAAATTGTTTTTCTCTTTGAAATAAGAATTTATTCATTTTTTGTTAAAGTATAACATTGATAAAATGGAATTCAACTTTTCCTTTTCTTTTAAAAATCTTTTCTTTTGAAATTTTGTTTATAAAGAATATTATTTTAAAATAATCAAACAAGCATTTAAATGTAAGTGTATAGTTTTATAAAGAAGTTATAAATAAATATGTATTCATTTAAAGGCTAAAATGTTAATAAACATTTAAGACATGATAACATAAATTAAAAATGGGTTAAATACATTTATAAATTAAGAAATCTCTTTTAATATCAAAAAGGCATATGTGTTATACTCTTAACCCATAGCAAAGACACTTGTAAACTAATATGCATCATAATGGGACAAGTGGCCATGTTCATATATTTGCAAATAGATAAGAAAAGTGTAATAATTCATTTGGATTAAAAACACTTTCTCTTCAAATTGAAAATCTGAAAAAAAATCATATTTCAGTAAATCAAAAACCCCCAAAACAAATGCATGTCAAAACCTGCAATCTTTTTCTTAAAAATCTCAACTGCAAATTGAAGATCAACTTCATATTTGCATTCATCTTCAAATATACAAATCAGTTTCTTCAAATACAAAATTCAATCAAAATCTGCAACATTAAACCCAGATCTGCATACATCTGTATATCTGAAAGCAATTCAACATCAAAATAAAGATCAACTTCAATTCAAACTGAGGAGTCTGCATGCATGTTCATCAATCAACCTGCAAATTAAAAACTGCAAATCTGAGCAATGAAGTTTTGGGGTCTACATGCATTTAAGACCAGAATCAACAATCAAGATTAGAAAGACAAATTCAACTAGCAAATTGCATTTCCAGGGAACAGATTTGCAACAGAAATTGAATCTGCCCCTAAGTCTGTTCTCTGCATTCTTCTTTAAGGTGAGTAAACTTCTTTATTTAAAAACAGATCTTTTCTTTTAAAATCAATGCCAAGGTAAATTTCCGAACTTAAGCTTCAAATGCAAACAGTTTGTTTAAAGAGAAAAAAAAAGAGAAAATCAAAACAGTGGTAAACTAAAAATAATAACAACTGCACTGTTCTTTCTTTTAGAAGCAACATCACTATTTATAGGTTGTTTTAAATTATCTATGCATGAGATCTGATTGAATTATGTAAGCTTGTTTGACTATTGTGTGATGATGCTCTGTGTGCTTTATTGAATATGCAGATAAGTGGGATGTGAATATTTTTGACTGTCTTGCTTCTGTCCTTATTAGGATTTTAAAAACAAAACCACTTCCATATGGCTGAAACTTAGTTTGAGATTACTATGTGAACAAAATGTGTTTGTTTAGTATAGATTTAGGATTTTAAATTATATTTTAGTTTAAGTAAAATCTGCTACCTCTGGAAAAAAAAAACACTTCTGTTCTAAACAAGAGTGGAAATTTTGGAATATTGAGTTGCTGGTGGATTCTAGCTGCTTAGATACTTCATGTTAGTGGAGTATTGCTGTGAAATGGTGGAAATTTGGTGTTTGATGATCAGAGAAAGTGAGGAGATGATATTAGTGTGTTTCCAGTTTTTTTTTTTCAAAACCTTAGTCTTGTTTGCAGTGATCAAGTTGTGTCTGCACATTCACTCTGTGATGCATTGAATGGAGTTGGGTTTTGGGAGACTGCAAAAGGGGATGTAGATGGATCAATTGCCGGAGTTGCAGGCGATCAAGTGGTCGGAGATAGGGGAGAGTGATGTTGACAGGTATGGGATGCTTGGCTTCGAGCAGTTCCAGGTTGACTCGTTCAACTTGATTTTGATTCAAGTGGCTATGGGATGTATGGTAATGGTGATCAAGTTTGGGGGTTAGATGGTGACTTGTTGAAGTAGGACAGGGTGGTTGAAGGTCGCCGGGGTAGTGGTGCATTTGCACAGTAGAGTTTGGTCTCTGGTGGAAATCTTGGTGTGCAGGCTTTGGGTGACTCGAAGTTATCCTAGTGCAGAATGTGTTGTGACTCGAAGTGGTCATGGGTTTAACTCGAAGTAAAATTATTTTGTCTCGGGTAGAGGATGTTCCAGATTTCAAAAATCTGACAGTTTCTATTTTTTTTTTAAAAGTTTAAATGAATTTAAATTCTATGCTGAGATCTAAATCAGGTATTCAGATTCAAAGTTTAATAACTTTTAATCTTAGGTTTTCAAGATGGAAGGTTTAAATTTAAACAAGATTTAAATTTAGACTAAAAGTTAGAATTAAAAACAGTTTCAGTTTTTTTTTTTAAAACCAGAGAATTATGCAGTTTTAACTTTGAATGAATTCATATTTTTAAAGCTGGATTTTTGATTCAAGTATAATTTGAATCTGAATTCAAATAAAGGTTTGAATTCAAAGTTTTTTTAAAATGAAAATCTAAAATTTAAACAAGTTTTAAATTCCGCTTTAAGATAAGTTTAAAACCTGTAGTTTGCAAATTTTCAAAAGGAGAATGAAATTCAATTTATTGCAGGTATTGATTCAAGTATAATTTGAATCTGAATAAATTTAATTTTGAATTCAAAGTTTTAAAAATGAGATCTTAAATTCAAAACAAGATTCAAATTAGCTTTGAATCAAGATTTTAAAACAAATTCAGATTTACTTTTTAAAATCTGATTTCTGATTTAAAACAGTTTTGTAGTTTTTAAATTTTGAAATAGGTTTAAATGTGTTTGGAATCAAGTTTAAAAACTGTTTCAGGTTTACTTTTAAAACCAGTTTTTGAATTCAAAACAGTTTTGACTTCTGTTTTAAAATAATGAAACAGATTCAAGTATCTTTTAAAAAAAAAAGTTTTAGAAATGAAATTTAGTTTAAATAAGGTTTAAACTTGAAAGGATTATCTTCTTAAATATTTGAACTAAGTTATGAAGTGTTTAATTTAAATTTGAAAGTTAAAATAATCAAATTATTCTCATAGATTAATTTATATTAATTAAGTAATTTTGTTTTAAACCTTTCATATATTTAAGTAATGAATGTTTTTAAATTTCATTTTATTTTAAGGTTTATAATTATTTAAAATTTGAATTAATGTTTAATAGTTAAACATTTTTAAATCTTAACTTTTTAAAATGGAATTTGAGTTAATTTAGAGATGTATTACTTTAAATACATTTGAATGTGAATGAAGTCATTAATTAAGTAAATGAATTTATTTTAGAAAATAATTAAGATAATTAAAGAATTTACTTATTTAATTGATTTTAATTAATGATTTAGATTAATTTAATTAGAGATGATTAATATATAATTAATCTAGATAATTTTCTTAAGGAAGTAATTAAAGAAAATGTTGTTAGTTAATTATCTTAGGATAATTAAGTAAATAATTAATGTAATTAATTTTAATTAAGTAATTTATTTAAATGTTAGAGATCATTAATTATTTTAATTAATGATGTAATTAATGATTGTTTAATTAAATAATAATTAATTAGTTAAGTGATTAATTAATTGTAATTAATTAAGGATAAATATAATTAATTATAATTAATTAATAAATGAGTAATTAAATGTTAATTACTTATGATTAAGGTTAATTAATTAAGGACTAATTACTTATTGTAATTAGTAAATGATTAATCAGGGTTGTTTAATCAAGTTAAATACATAGTGTATAATTAATTAACTGGGTTAATTAATTAATGGATGTTAAGCAAGATTTAAATGTGTTAATTAATTTAATTTATTTTAAATTAATTAGAGATGATTGTAATTAATTTAATTCATTTTAAATTAATTATAAATTGTTGGTTAGTAAATCATTGCTTATGGATGTTATTGATTGAATGGTTGTGATCTCAGTAATGAGATGAGTCGTATCTGAATGATACGAATGTATGGTTTAAGTATGATGGTTTGTGATGGATTGTTTGGTTGTGATGATTATCTATTTATGGATGATACAGATTATCTGTTATGATATGAATGTGCTTATCTATTGTTAAATGTAGTTTACCTATCTCTGTAAAGTATATAGTAATGAGATAAGTTAATTGTTTAAAAACCCTTAAGTACAACTTGGACATTAAAATGGCGTTTGGTTTCGATGAGACCGGGATCGGGTTTCCATATTTGGATATCCGAAAACCACATCGATTCCAATTAAACGTTAGGTCGTTAATCCAAGTGGAGCAAGTGAAGACTCGAGGTGTAAGGGCTATACGTCAGTATAACTCTGTGGGTGATTCCGTAATGAGTTTGACGGAATAGTACTTATAGGTTCGAGACGGTGATATAGAGTGCAAGGGTTATTGTCGTTAACTCTGAGGGTGATTCCAATACGAGTGTAACGAGATAATGCCTTCGGTTTCGTTCGAACCCGGAACGAACTTGTATGGATTGAATGCTTTCAGAACATCGTCAGGTGGACGATGAGCATTCTAAGAGATGTGTCCTCTAAAGGTAATCGTAGCCTCAAGCCTCATCAACCGGGAATGGCTAAAACAGGGGAGGTGCAGCAAAGCTTCGTGGGTAGCCCCCACTTGAGAGCAAGATTTACCCCTGTCTAGAGGTCCCTTTATATTTCGGCTGTGTGGCAGTTGGTGACGACCAATCTGCGGGGTGGTCTTGTTCGGAACTGTTCAGTAAGGAACGGGTCCGGCTTTGTGTTGCAGGGGAGTTAGGGTGGCTCCTCGGTACGGTGATCTAGGCCACGTACTGTGACGGGCGGTACCCCAGTAGCCCTGCCATTGATGGAAACCCATTTTCCCTACGAGACCCTACGGTTTTGTTTGTATTACCCACTTTTGTGGCTAGTAGCTGGAATTTAATAGATGTAACAATTTCGGCTATTTCTTATTTATTTGAAAACCCTAGACACTATTATAATATCACTGGATTTCCTATCAAATGTTTTGGTTAGCGTAAGGTAAAAACTTTTCCATGTTTATGTGTGGGAAGTCTTACGTGATACCTTTTGTTTTCAAAGGATTTTCTAAAGTTAAGCAACTTTTTATCCCCGTTTACTCACACCAGACCCCTGTCTGACCTGAGTGTTTATTTTCTGTTTTATTAAACTCTTGGGTACTCATATTACGTATGAGTAGTCAAGTGTTTTCAGGATTGCTTTGACGAGTTCTGGAGGAGATAATGGAGCAGGAGGCTTCAGCGTGTAGATATATGTAGTGGTTCCGTTGTGTTTGAGTTGAGTCTGTTTCTCTGATGTACTTGGATTGTAATTGCTAGACAGATGTATATAACTGTCTAGTTTTGTGTTGTATTAGCTGTATTACTCTGATGTATAAGATACTATGTACAGTTTTATGTGATATATTATAATTTATTCGATTCCGCTGTGAGATTCTGATGTGGTTTGTTCTTTCTTTCTTTCCTTTCTTTCTCTTTTCTATCCCTTTCTTTCTTCTTAACGATGCAACTTTCCGGAGTGTGGAAGTTGGGTCGTTACAAGTATAACTCTGTGGGTGATTCTGTAATGAGTTGATGGAATAGTACTTATAGATTCGAGATGGTGAATGTAACAACCCGCATATTTATCGATTTTATATTTAAATATTTTATTTAAATATTTTATCGTTAGTCGGATTTTAGTCCGAAAAGCTACCTTTTGCATACGTCGAATTAGGACTCGGGACCACTCCCATTGAGTTTAAAATGCCGTTTGCGACCTTTTTGAGTATAAGCTTCGATATGTTTGGAGAAAGTTAATTTTTGCTACTTTTCACTTTGGGTTTGGTTTTGGGCTCACCCCTATGTTAACTTATGCTCAAATCTGAGCCACTCTTCCCCACTCACCCTCATTCTCTTCTCTTTTCAGTTTTTATAACATTAATGGTGGGAGAGATTGGAAATTAAAAACTCCAAAACCCTAGTTTCTCTTGCAAATCAAATTCCTAGCTCCAAACTCAAGAAGAACCCATTGGTAATCTTCTCTTCTTCTTCTCCAACTTATTCTCTTACCAATTTCAGAAATTCCTAAACCTAATTTTGGGAATGTTCTTGTTTTTGAGCTTAGATTCAAGCTCAATTGGGTTGTGTTGAAGAGAGGTTGATTCTCCATTTGCTTTCAAGCTTCTTCTTGTTTGATTTTGTGAAAAGGTGAGATTTTTATCTCACATCTATGACTATAAGTATCTTTGGTTGTTAGGTATGAATTCCTAACAATTATTCATGTGCAATTGCATTTGATTTGGATTAGATTTGTAAATATTCCAATTTTTGGTGTTTGAAGCCAAATCTTTAAGAATCATAATTTTGATGTTTGATCATGCTTTAAGAGGTGTTTCGAAGAGCCTATAAGGCATGGTTGTCGCTTGGCATTAATCCCTTGTCTTCGTCGCTTGTCCGATCGCTTCCGTTTGGATTTTCGCCCATTTTTGGGCAAGGCTGATTTTTGCCCACAGGGAGATTTCAGACGTCTGAACCCAATTTCAGACGTCTGGTTTCAAATTCAGACGTCTGGAATTGGTCCTTGGAAAACGCAGAGAAGAATTTCAGACGTCTGGAAATCCATCCAGACGTCTGGTTAGTGGTTCAGACGTCTGGAAGGTAATTTCAGACGTCTGAAATGTGCAGTTTTGCCTATTTTCGCTGGTTTTGAGTATATGTCCAACTTTAATCGATTCGTGTTGATTCCCTTTTTGTTGTTATCATTTATTATGGACTTTGATGACATTTTCATCGTGATTTTTGGGAATATCCATTTTGATGGATTCGGTATCGATTTCTTTGGATTTTATTCACGTCTTCAAATGTGAATTTCGGTGATTGATTGTTCTACAATCATTTTTGTGATTTGTCACTTTAAAAATATAAAGGTTTCAATACTAGTAGTAAATATCAAAACTCTTTCAACAAAATGATTTCAACTCTATTTTCAATAACAAAGCTCGTTTCTTAAACCGTTTTCCAATCTATTAGTATATACAAACCTTTACCTCACTCGTATGAGAAATCTAATTAAACGGCTTAGTAAAACAAGTGGTATGAAACGCTTGCGTTTACTTGTTCGGTTAATTCTTGGACTTGTTCCATTGAATCTCTTGTGACAATTTTCTAGTGGAAACTTACAATTTGTTCGTAAATATTTAAGTTAAGCTAGTGGTTATGGGACATGATGCTAAACTCATATATTTACTAGCTTAGTGTAATTGACACTTCTTGATGATCATGACGATCATCTTTGTGATTTAGACTAGCAATGTGCGATGTCTCTTTGTCTGCGAGGGAGACTAAACCCCGTTTTGTGGAGTTTCGACTCAATTTGGTGGGGTAGCAACCCATGGTCTGCGGGCCGTTTGTGGAGCTTCGGCTCAATTTGTGATGGTTAGCAACCATGGAATTTGCATCCCGTTTGTGATACACGTGTTGGTGGGCTTTATGCTCCCGTTTGTGATAGGCCTCCCCCTTTGTGATTTCTGGATTTCTTGAGATGATTTCTAGAATTTGTGTTTCACCAATTTTCGTGATTTCCATTGATAAGTTTTATCAATATTTGTGCATTGGTGAATTTGTATGTCATTGACTTTTGTGATTGACATTGATATTATTGTCAATATTTGTGCATTGGTGAATTTGTGTGTCATTGACTTTTGTGATTGACGTTGATATTATTGTCAATATTTGTGGTTTGGTGAACGAAATAAGGAGTATGACATTTCTTTGATTCTTGTGTAGATTTGGTGATATTGATTAATCTCTTGTTGATTTTCAATTACTTATATATATCACAGCTTGGCATAGTGATTATTATGTGTTTAGTCATATCTCTTATTCTATATCGTTTCACCTGATATTTATAGCTAGACTGATCCGTTTATTATTTTCTTATTAAATAATACTCGGGTCAGACCGAGATGTTACAGGTGTTTCTGCTTGACTTCTCTCTTGGGATTGATTCCTCTGACTTTTGGTTAACTACTTAGATTAGTAGTTTTTGTTGTATACATTTGAGATATAGACTCCATAATGTATACTTATTCTTTTGTGTAGTTCATGTAACTATTCTTTTGTGATATTGTGGATCTTTTTAGACCACTTCTCTGATATACACTTTCATGTGTAATATTCATATCTATTTCCTCCTTTGTGATATGAATTGTCTGTGACTGATTTGTGTAATGTTTATTTCTATATTTGTTTCCGAAGACCTTTATAGCCACTGTGTAGTAGCTTTGAGTTTGTGTCGGTATGTCGGATTTCCTCTTGAGATGAAAAGTTATATTTTTATCCGGTATATCGGTACTCGCACAAAGCAATTATACAGAGGGTCGCTCCTTAACAGCCTTATTCTCCATGCTAGTGGACAGCATTCACAGTAATGTTCTTGTCTAGCGTGGGTATAGAGGTGGGGCGTCACAGCTTGGTATCAGAGCCAAACTTCGGAACAATATGGAATATTATAACAAGGATCATCGTCCTAAGTCCATCTTAGGAGTCGTGCTTTAGGATTTTATTCGGGTCTACGTATCGTCTTATCCTATTTTCTTTTATGATTCCTTGTTTTGTCTATCAAGATTGCTTGATATTCAATTTGGTGAATAACCTTCTTCTTCCTCTTCTTTCTTTCTAAAGGAAGAGAAATGTCTAGACCTGGCCGCCCCAGAGCCGTGCCATCTAGCACTCCACCCCAGGATGGAGTTTTTATGACTGCTTAACAGCTTCTTGATTTGGTAACTAATGCTCAAGCAGCTGGAGCTAACCCGGAACCTACTCACCCAAAGTCGGGATTTGCACGCTTATGCAGCGATTACACCAATTTGGGTGGGGAGCCATTGAAAGGTTCCAAAACTATTATTGAAGTTCAAGCTTGGCTTAGAACATGCGATCGCATCTTTTCGCGCATGAATCTTATTGACCTTCACCGAGTTCAGGTGGCCTCTAGTATGCTCCGAGAAAGAGCATTGGACTGGTACGAGCTTCTTATTTCTGAGATTAATGAAGCGGATCTCACCTGGGAGAAATTCTGAGAACACTTCGAGTTGAAATTTGTACCGGAAGCAAAGAAAGTGACATTGGCTCGACGATTTATAGACCTTGTTCAAGGTGGGTCCTCCCTGTCTGATTACGTCGCCTCCTTCGAGTCGCTTTCCAAATATGGGGTTGAATACATCAACACCCCTTTAAAGAAAAACCAGAAGTTCGTTTATGGCTTAAACAAAAATCTCAAGAAGCCATTACTTCTAAAATTAGAAGTTTCTTTCGACCAACTCGTTGATATCGCTCTTCGTCTTGAAGAGGCGGATAGGGAGAATGATGTTGAAGTGGTAGGTTCCAAACCAAACTTCATCAACAAGAAGAGGCCAAATAAATTCAAAGGACCTTATCCCAATAAGAAAGGGAAGCAAGCAACCTCCGTGGCAAAGACTTCTTCCTTTGGCCATGGAGAATGCTATAATTGTGGTTCGAAGGACCATTATGCGAACAAGTGCCCAAAGTCTCTCTCTTGTTGCTACTGCAAAGTTCCCGGTCATGTTATATCTTCATGCCCCAAGCTTCAGGGCAGGAAGGAGGGAAAGCTTAATGTTGCTCAAGCCCCTGGCAACACATCTCGTGGCCAAGGTATTTCTCATTCTATTCTGGATGGAATTATTTTATTTCGTGATCATCCTATTCGAGTTCTTTTTGATACGGGTGCGTCCCATTCTTTTATATCAAAAGAACTTGTTGATGCTTTTTCTTTGGATGTTTTGTGTTTGATGACTTCTTTGAGAATTGCGAATCCGGTTGGTGGATCCGCAACAATCAGTTTATTGTGTAAAGATGTCGAAATTATTTTGTGTGATTTTCCTTTCCTAGCCGATTTGCATGTCATGCGTTATTTAGGCTTTGGAATGATTTTGGGAATGGATTGGCTTAACCGTTATGAAGCTCATATCCTATGTCCTGAGCGGACTGTTCATCTTCGACATCCTCAATCTGTTAAGCAGATTTCTATTAATCTTAAAGATTCAGATTCTAGCTTGGTTGCATCTTTATATTCTTTAAATCCTCGTGATGACGATGATGACGATGAGGGTGATATTATTTCTCTTATTCACGTCGTTCGTGAATTTTCTGACATATTCGAGCCCGTTTTAGGATTACCACCTAAGCGAGCAATTGAGTTTAGAATTAATCTTATTCCTGGAGCTCAACCTATCACTCGTCCTCTGTATCGTATGTCCAATAAAGAAAACGAGGAGATGCGTAAACAATTATCCGAATTGGAGACGAAGCAATTTATTCGCTCTAGTTCCTCGCCTTGGGGAGCTTCAGCTATTTTCGTGAAGAAATCCGATGGAACACTTAGGCTTTGCGTTGACTACCGCAAGCTTAATGATCTTACTATCAAAAATAAATATCCTTTACCTCGGATTGATGATCTATTCGATCAACTTAGTGGTGCCAAAGTCTTTTCACAATTAGACTTAGCTACTGGATTTCATCAGCTTCGTATTGCAGAGGATAGTATTCCTTTGACCTCGTTCCGTACTCGATATGGATCTTATGAATGGCTTGTCATGCCATTTGGTTTGAAGAATGCCCCGGCCTATTTCGTTGACCTTATGAATAGAGTTTTCAAAGACTTTCTCGACCGGTTTGTTCTCATCTTTATCGATGATATTCTTGTGTATTCAAAAACCGAGGAGGAGCATGAAAAACATCTTCGGATTGTGTTGGAAACTCTTAGGAGTAATCAATTGAAGGCAAAATTTTCTAAACGCCACTTTTGGCAATCTCGTGTGAAATTTCTCGGTCATATTATTTCCGAATCCAGAATTTCCGTAGATCCTTCAAAGATTGAAGCGATTCAAGATTGAAAGAGACCGGAGAGTGTGACAGAGATTCGTAGTTTTCTTGGATTGGCGGGCTATTACCTTCGCTTTATCAAAGACTTTTCCAAGATTGCCGTGCCTGTCACTGGCTTGACGAAGAAAGGTGTTAAATACATTTGGTCGGACAAATGTGAAGCTTCTTTTCAGAAATTAAAAGAACTTCTTTCCGATGCTCCTATTCTCGTTATTCCCGAGGGGAATCAAGATTTCGTTGTCTATACCGATGCTAGTCGCGTTGGTTTGGGTGCCGTTCTCATGCAAAGAGAACGTGTTATTGCTTATGCTTCTAGGCAATTGAAGCCTGCTGAGACTAGAAAGCCACTCATGATTTAGATCTCGCGGCTATTGTTTTCGCCCTTCGTATTTGGCGTCATTATCTTTTAGGAGAGAAATTTGTTCTTTATACCGATCATAAGTCCTTGTAGTATTTATTCTCCCAAAAGGAACTTAATTTGCGTCAACAGCGTTGGCTCGAGTTCCTTGCTCCTTATGATCTTGATATTCTTTATACCCCGGTAAGGGTAATCGTGTCGCCGATGCTCTTAGCCGTAAACAACAAGCTGTTGTTTTTATGATGATATCCGAATGGAACGATCTCGAGATCTTATCCACTTGTGAGATTCGAGACCGCGTATCCGATTTATGCTCATCATTTGTTTTATGTAGCCTTGAGGCTCATCCTTCTCTTTTGGACCGCATTCTTGAAGCTCAAAGGCTAGATCCCGAATTGGCTCTTCTTGGCCAAAATATTAAGGATAAAATTGATATTGAAGGTTTGAAAGACTTTGATATCGATTCTCATGGCGGCATTCGGAGATTTGGTAGACTTGTCATGCCAAATATTGGTGATCTTCGTAAAGATATTTTAGAAGATTCTCATCATTCTAAATTTACCATTCATCCCGGTAGTAGTAAAATGTACGCGGATATGAAGCGACTTTATTATTGGAAGGGAATGAAACTTGACATTGCTAACTTCGTTAAGCGTTGCATGACTTGCCAACTCGTCAAGGCCAACATCAAAGGCCCGGTGGGTTATTGCAACCTTTAGAAATTCCGGTTTGGAAGTGGGACAATATTTCCATGGATTTTATAGATGGCCTTCCCCGTTCTCGTTCGGGTCATGATAGCTTATGGGTGATTGTTGATAGGCTTACTAAATCTGCCCATTTTATTCCCGTTCGGTCTAACCGAACCATACCCCTTTTGGCCAAACTCTTTATCAAAGAAATTGTTAAATTGCATGGAGTTCCTACTTCTATTGTTAGTGATCGTGATCCATTGTTTACTAGTGGATTTTGAAAGAGTCTTCAAAAAGCTTTGGGAACGAAGCTCAATTTTAGTACCGCTTATCATCCTCAGTCCGATGGACAAACTGAGCGTGTGAATCAAACTCTTGAAGATCTTCTTCGTGCTTGTGTTCTTGATTTTGGAGGAAGTTGGGAAGATCATATTTCACTTGTTGAATTTTCCTATAATAATAGCTTCCAATCTAGTATTGGTATGGCACCTTTTGAGGCACTCTATGGAAGGCCATGCCGATCTCCTTCTTTTTGGCTTGAGGCCGGTGAGAAGCTGGTTTTAGGTCCAGATTTTATTCGTGATTCCACAGAAAAGATTGATCTTATTCGTCATAGGATGAAAGAAGCCCAGAGTAGACAAAAATCCTATGCCGATAACCGGAGAAGGAAGTTAGAATTTTCTGAGGGAGATCTTGTGTTCATTCGTGTTTCACCTATGAAAGGTGTTGTACGTTTCAGTCGATCGAAAAATTGGCGCCTCGATATATTGGGCCATTTCCTATCATTGAACGTATTGGTTCCATGGCTTATCGCCTTTTATTACCGGCTCAATTTTCTGCTATCCATGACGTGTTTCACGTTTCTCAACTTCGGAAATGTCTTCGAGATTCCGATTCTGTTCTTGAGCCCGGTGTTGTGGAAGAGATTGAAGTTTCGCCTAATTTAACTTAGAGCAACATCCTATTCGTATCATTGCTTCGGAAGTCAAACGACTTCAAAATAAAGATGTTCCGCTTGTTAAAGTTCAATGATCTTCAAATCCTAAGGATTGTTCTTGGGAATCTAGAGAGTACATCGAGCGAACACATCCGGACTTACTTTCTCGTGCTCTTTGAGGTGAACTTCTTATTTCAAGTTTCTTTTGTGATTGAATATGCTTTTATGGTTATTACTTTATGTTCTCTTCTTAAATATTGCGAGGACGCAATTTCTTTAAGGAGGGGAGTCTGTAACAACCCGCATATTTATCGATTTTATATTTAAATATTTTATCGTTAGTCGGATTTTAGTCCGAAAAGCTACTTTTTGCATACGGTCGAATTAGGACTCGGGATCACTCCCATTGAGTTTAAAATGCCGTTTGCGACCTTTTTAAGTATAAGCTTCGATATGTTTGGAGAAAGTTGATTTTTGCTACTTTTCACTTTGGGTTTGGTTTTGGGCTCACCCCTATGTTAACTTATGCTCAAATCTGAGCCACTCTTCCCCACTCACCCTCATTCTCTTCTCTTTTCAGTTTTTATAACATTAATGGTGGGAGAGATTGGAAATTAAAAACTCCAAAATCCTAGTTTCTCTTGCAAATCAAATTCCTAGCTCCAAACTCAAGAAGAACCCATTGGTAAGCTTCTCTTCTTCTTCTCCAACTTATTCTCTTACCAATTTCAGAAATTCCTAAACCTAATTTTGGGAATGTTCTTGTTTTTGAGCTTAGATTCAAGCTCAATTGGGTTGTGTTGAAGAGAGGTTGATTCTCCATTTGCTTTCAAGCTTCTTCTTGTTTGATTTTGTGAAAAGGTGAGATTTTTATCTCACATCTATGACTATAAGTATCTTTGGTTGTTAGTTATGAATTCCTAACAATTATTCATGTGCAATTGCATTTGATTTGGATTAGATTTGTAAATATTCCAATTTTTGGTGTTTGAAGCCAAATCTTTAAGAATCATAACTTTGATGTTTGATCATGCTTTAAGAGGTGTTTCGGAGATCCTATAAGGCAGGGTTGTCGCTTGGCATTAATCCCTTGTCTTCGTCACTTGTCCGATTGCTTCCGTTTGGATTTTCGCCCATTTTTGGGCAAGGTTGATTTTTGCCCACAGGGGGATTTCAGACGTCTGAACCCAATTTCAGACGTCTGGTTTCAAATTCAGACGTCTGGTTTGGAAATTCAGACGTCTGGAATTGGTCCCTGGAAAACGCGAAAAGGCAGAGAAGAATTTCAGACGTTTGGAAATCCATCCAGACGTCTGGTTAGTGGTTCAGACGTCTGGAAGGTAATTTCAGACGTTTGAAATGTGCAGTTTTTCCTATTTTCGCTGTTTTTGAGTATATGTCCAACTTTAATCGATTCGTGTTGATTCCCTTTTTGTTGTTGTCATTTATTATGGACTTTGATGACATTTTCATCGTGATTTTTGGGAATATCCATTTTGATGGATTCGGTATCGATTTCTTTGGATTTTATTCACGTCTTCGAATGTGAATTTCGGTAATTGATTGTTCTACAATCATTTTTGTGATTTATCACTTTAAAAATATAAAGGTTTCAATACTAGTAGTAAATATCAAAACTCTTTCAACAAAATGATTTCAACTCTATTTTCAATAACAAAGCTCGTTTCTTAAACCGTTTTCCAATCTATTAGTATATACAAACCTTTACCTCACTCGTATGAGAAATCTAATTAAACGGCTTAGTAAAACAAGTGGTATGAAACGCTTGCGTTTACTTGTTCGGTTAATTCTTGGACTTGTTCCATTGAATCTCTTGTGACAATTTTCTAGTGGAAACTTACAATTTGTTCGTAAATATTTAAGTTAAGCTAGTGGTTATGGGACATGATGCTAAACTCATATATTTACTAGCTTAGTGTAATTGACACTTCTTGATGATCATGACGATCATCTTTGTGATTTAGACTAGCAATGTGCGATGTCTCTTTGTCTGCGAGGGAGACTAAACCCCGTTTTGTGGAGTTTCGACTCAATTTGGTGGGGTAGCAACCCATGGTCTGCGGGCCGTTTGTGGAGCTTCGGCTCAATTTGTGATGGTTAGCAACCATGGAATTAGCATCCCGTTTGTGATACACGTGTTGGTGGGCTTTATGCTCCCGTTTGTGACAGGCCTCCCCCCTTTGTGATTTCTGGATTTCTTGAGATGATTTCTAGAATTTGTGTTTCACCAATTTTCGTGATTTCCATTGATAAGTTTTATCAATATTTGTGCATTGGTGAATTTGTGTGTCATTGACTTTTGTGATTGACATTGATATTATTGTCAATATTTGTGCATTGGTGAATTTGTGTGTCATTGACTTTTGTGATTGACGTTGATATTATTGTCAATATTTGTGGTTTGGTGAACGAAATAAGGAGTATGACATTTCTTTGATTCTTGTGTAGATTTGGTGATATTGATTAATCTCTTGTTGATTTTCAATTACTTATATATATCACAGCTTGGCATAGTGATTATTATGTGTTTAGTCATATCTCTTATTCTATATCGTTTCACCTGATATTTATAGCTAGACTGATCCGTTTATTATTTTTTTATTAAATAATACTCGGGTCAGACCGAGATGTTACAGGTGCTTCTGCTTGACTTCTCTCTTGGGATTGATTCCTCTGACTTTTGGTTAACTACTTAGATTAGTAGTTTTTGTTGTATACATTTGAGATATAGACTCCATAATGTATACTTATTCTTTTGTGTAGTTCATGTAACTATTCTTTTGTGATATTGTGGATCTTTTTAGACCACTACTCTGATGTACACTTTCATGTGTAATATTCATATCTATTTCCGCCTTTGTGATATGAATTGTCTGTGACTGATTTGTGTTATGTTTATTTCTATATTTGTTTCTGAAGACCTTTATAGCCACTGTGTAGTAGCTTTGAGTTTGTGTCAGTATGTCGGATTTCCTCTTGAGATGAAAAGTTATATTTTTATCCGGTATATCGGTAATCGCACAAAGCAATTATACAGAGGGTCGCTCCTCAACAGCCTTATTCTCTGTGCTAGTTGACAGCATTCACAGTAATGTTTTTGTCTAGCGTGGGTATAGAGGTGGGGCATCACAGTGAATCAGAGTGCAAGGGTTATTGTCGTTAATTCTGAGGGTGATTCCGATACGAGTGTAACGAGATAATGCCTTCGGTTTCGTTCGAACCCGGAACGAACTTGTATGGATTGAATGCTTTCAGAACATCGTCAGGTGGACGATGAGCATTCTAAGTGATATGTTCTATAAAGGTAATCGTAGCCTCAAGCCTCATCAACCGGGAATGGCTAAAACAGGGGAGGTGCAGCAAAGCTTCGTGGGTAGATCCCACTTGAGAGCAAGATTTATCCCTGTCTAGAGGTCCCTTTATTTTCGGCTTAGTGGTGCGGTTGCTGATCACAACTGCGGGGTTGTCTTGTTTGGAGCTGTTCAGTAAGGAACGGGTCCGACTTTGTGTTGCAGGGGATTGGGAGTAATCCTCGGTACGGTGATCTAGGCCACGTACTGTGACGGGCGGTACCCCAGTAGCCCAGCCATTGTATGGAATCCAAAATCCAATAAGTGCCAACGGTTTTGATTGTATTACCCGCTTTTGTGGCTAGTAGCTGGAATTTAATAATGTAACAATTTCGGCTATTTCTTATTTACTTGAAAACCCTAGACACTATTATAATATCATCAGATTTCCTATCAAATGTTTTGGTTAGCGTAAGGTAAAAACTTTTCCATGTTTATGTGTGGGAAGTCTTACGTGATACCTTTTATTTTCAAAGTTAAGCAACTTTAACCTGTTACTCACACCGGACCCATGTCTGACCCGGAGTTATTTCTGTTATCTTTAACTCTTGGGTACTCAAATTTTTATGAGTAGCCAAGGGAATTCAGGTTAGGATTCAGGTTAGCTTTGACGAATTGTGGAGGGGCAATGGAGCAGGAGGCTTCTGCGTATAGTTATATAGTTTTCCGCTGTGTTAGTATCTCTGAGTGTTTCTGTTATGTATTGAGTTGTAATAACTAGACAGGTGTTTATAACTGTCTAGTATGTGTTGTATATGTCTGTGTAACTCTGATATTTGATGTATACTATGTAATACTTATGTTATTAATATAATTTATTCGTTCCGCTGTTGAGATTCTTGTGTTGGTTCTTCTTTCTCTTCTTTCTTTTCTCTTTTCTATCCCTTTCTTTCTTCAGGATGATACGTTTTCCCGGGAGTGGAAAGTCGGGTCGTCTCAAAATTAATCCTTTTATCCAACGACTTAAATCGATCGGAGACGCCCCCATTTACTTCTAGCCTTCGACTTCAACATGAAAGTTGGAGAGCTCGGCGAACCCTATGCAAACAACGGTGGGATCGACGAATCGTCGACCACGGTAGTAGTAGGGGGTCTGCATTCGTGGTAGTTTTTTTAGGGTTTGTGCATGCGATTGCATGCGCGGTGTGGCTAGCGAGGGTAGTAGTGATGGCGGTGCACGCGTTGGTCGGCCATCGTGGATGCAGGTGGGTGGTGGGTGGCGTTCGATCAAGTTTCAAAAAGAAAAAGAAAAAGAAAAGAAGGGATATGCGGCCTAGGTTGCGTGCATGTGATGAGAGAAGGAAGAAGGTTTAAATTTTTTAATTGTTACTTAAATTTAGTTAATTCTAATTTTAATTATCTCGAATATTAATTAATTCATAACTTATTCATATGAAGTCGATTTTAAGCGCAATAAATTGCATTGCGTTCGTATCAACGAGTTTTAAACTATGAATTGGATTAGATGGATTCAGAGCTAGTGGAAATTTTGGGTTAAATTGAACAACCATTCAATTTTAATCCAAATCGGAGCATTTTGATGATCTAAAATCAAAATGAATTAATCTCACTCTTTTGGTTAATCAGAAAACATTTTATAATCAATATGATTATTAGAAGTGTGGATTTTTTGTCGTTGATTGTTATTGATTGTTTGGATGATTTACTATTTAATTTGTTGGCTTGGATATATTCCCGCTCTTAGAGTGGATGAGACCCTATTACGTTCCCGTGTAAGAGCGGATGACCCTGTGTATACGAATCCCGCCTCGCTGCGGATGATTTATATTTTTATGCTTATATACTGTATGTGATGTAGGGGGACAAATTGGAGGGATCCAACAGGTTTCCTCACACTGATGGTTTATTTTCATAAAAATTGATATGTGATATGTTAGATGCTAAAATTGATGACATAGACACGACTTTGCTTATTTAGTGCTTTAGTAGCACTAGGCCTTATATTTCGGTAATACACCATGAAATAGTGATTGATTTAAAAAGGGGGATTTCAAGTTATTTTATATGTTCAAATAATTATTATGAATTATTTGAAGAAGTAATTTATTTTAAAAATCAAAGGTCTAATTTTTGGATATTATAATTTAATAATTTTATAAAATATTTTAAATAGAGATTTTCGAGCTGTAAAATAAGGATTTTTAAATTCTTAAGATAAGTCCATCTTTTATAATAAAGGATATGTTTTTAAAAAGAAAATAGAAATATTTTTATATAAGTATTTATTAACCATTTTATATAGAGTGTATATATATTTATATAGGTACATATATTATAATTTATTTATAAAGGTGAAATTTATAACTATGATAATTTACAAAAGTGATATTTTACAAAAGAAGTGAAGATTTGCAAAATCATATTTTTGTTAGTAAAAGTATGGATTTATAAACGGTGTTTAGAAATAAAAGGAAACCATTATCATGGGAAAGATTCGAAAAAATAAATCAAATTGTGGATTTATTATATAACGTGGAATATCATTTTAGAAAATAGTTGATTCTATTTTGCAAATTGAAAGTGAGGGTAAAATTGGAATTGTTAAATGATAGAAAGAAATTTATAAAAGAAATTCATACCTATGGAAGCAAGGTTAAAATAGTTAAAATTATGTTTTGAATGAGACTTTATGAATAAATGAATTTTACAAAGTAATGGACTTATAAATGGAGTTCATAAATATGAGATTTTATGAAAGGAAGATTCGTAAAATAGATAGAGATTTATGAATTTATTTTATAAAATATGGGAACGATTATGTGGAAAGTTAAGTATGGATTTTTATTAAAGAAAAAATATTTATGTTTTAAATTTTGTTTATTTCTACTATTATTGTTTTAAGGTCGTTTATCAATATTTTAATACTTTTAAAAGTTAATTATTTAAAGTTATTAATATGGTTTGAAATTGATTTAATTACTTATCAATTAAGTTTTGGAAATTAATTATTGGTATTTATAAAAATGTTGAAGATACATTATTATTGTTTATTCAAGTTATTTTGGAATTTATTAATTACTATTTTAAAATATCTTAAAGTTAATAATTATTTATTTGCAATGTTTGCTATTATGTGAAAGTGTATTTAAGTAAATGAATTGAATTTACATTTCAAATGTTTTAGATATTTATAAATGGGATTTTATATGTAGATGTGGATTATAAGCGGAGTCTTATAACATGTTTTAGAAAAATGTAAAAGAAGATTGGTCAAAAGATAAAGGCGTTTTATAAATGGTTTTAGATATCTATAAAAGAATTTTAGAAGTGAGTTTATAGATTTGTAAAAAGAGTTTTATAAATGGTTTTATGGATTTAAAATGGAGTTATGAATTATTTTAGAATTGAATAAAAAGGGAAATCTTCCTAAATACCGGTGAATGTATTTATACAATTGAGATGAGTATTTGGATATTTTTCCAAGTATTGAAAATATAAGGATTTTGTGGGTGTGGGTGTGTGTGTATATATCTTTATAAAAGTATTTTGGTACAAATATTTACAAAGTGATTTGAGTTAATGGAAGGATTTATTAAAGGGGCTTAGTGTTGCTGGGTGCTTAACCAATGTTTGTTTTTCCTGTGGAATTTAATCCCTTATTGAATGATTCTTATGCGATAGTTAAATAACCGACTATCAAATTTAGACCCAAAACGAAACTATGAAAATATCTAGAGAAACGCATGAGTTATATGGCACAGTCATTGCCGATGATGCTGTACCGTATATATAAATCTCGTTACGTTCTCCTAGGACAATGATAAGGAAATATGTGCACTAACAGTTAAGAGTTGATGTCTACTCTTATCTTTGACTATTTATTTCCTAAAGAACTGAGGTAGAGTTTACCGGAAACTTGCGAAAAGTTGTTTCATAGAGACCGAGATCTGATGTTATCCGAAAACCACTTCGATCCAACAAATGCATTTAATAGTGAAGACATCTTGAAGATGATGGAATTTGGAGACAGAGCTCTTAATTGTTTCATTCAGTCCTAGAACGAACTTGTATGGATGAACGTTGGCATTGCGTTGTTGCTTGGAGGGAAGTGTTAGCATTCCATGTAGGAAGTACTATATAAATGTATACATAGCCTCAAGCCTCATCAACCGAGAAAATGATTAAGGCAGGGACATGCGGCAGGGCTATGTGGGTCGCTTCCATTAGAGTATGTCGTCCCGAGATCTAGTATCGATATCTCTATGTATGCTTCGAGGCCCATGATGGTTGTTTATCAACCATGAGGTGATCATATTCAGTGTTATTCAGTAAGCAGTAGGGCCGGTCATGAGTAGCTAAGATGCAACGTGTTTTAGCCTCCCATACATTTTATCTAGAGGTGTATGGATTCGGTGGGTAGACCCTTACCCTTTCATCGTTGGAATCCATTTTCCAATAAGCGCCTTCGTACTTTGTTGTATACCTATTATGCTAGAATTTAATAATGTAAGAATTTCGGTTATGATTAGTGAGTATTTTTATCCTAGACATTATTATAATATCAGAGGATTTCATATGAAATATTTTAATTATCATGAGGTAAAAACCTGTTCGTGTTTATATGTGGTGTGGTCTTACATGATATCTTTGTTTCCAAAGGTTTCTATAACTTTAAAAGTTCAGTTAGGTGTGTTTTCTCACACTGGTTTTCCGTACTGAATCGAGTGTTATTTTATTATAATGCTCGGGTCAGACCAAACATTTTTATAGATTACTTTGGATGCATTGGAGCTCAGGAGAATAGTTGGAGGTCTTCAAGTCGTATTCATGTATATGTTATTTTATGTTGCTTTGTTGTTGAAATCATCAGCAATTGTGAGGACAGGCTACTGTAACTGTCCAGGCTGATGATAGTGGATTTCTATTGTACTCTGATGGATGTGTGTAAGTAATAGTTTCTCATTGTAAAGATCATTGATATTATATTATATATTGTTCCATTGTGATTGTGAGATTCTGTGTTGTTTTTAATTTCTTTTCTCTTTTTCTTCTCTTCCTCTTTCTTCTTTCTTTCCCTTAACTATCCGTCTTCCGTTTGATTTAAGCTGGACATGTGTGGTTTATTGTTAGGTTGAATTGTGCGGATTGGCGGGCCATTACAGGTGTAGTAAGTTGGAGAAGTATTACTTTCTAGAGATGTTATTCAGCTGTTAAATGATAGCTTGTTACTCACCGTAGATAGGATGAAAAGGTATGCTGATATTAGGAGATCAGAAAAGAGATTAGAAATTGGGTGTACCATAAGTTTCAGCCTTATAAGCAAATTTCTATTAATGAATCATAAGCTTTCTCTTAAGTTCTATCGACCATATGATGTTAAGGAGAAAATTAGAGCGTGCATATTAATTAAAGTTGACTACTCATGCTAAAATCCATTATGTGTTTCATGTCTCCCAACTGAAGAAGAAGGTAAGGGCGGGGAGTGATTATTGAAAAGAATTTTGTTCTTTTGTTAAAATTTTTATTAATGAACCAGAAAAATATTGGATAGGAGGATAGTACCAAAAAATAAGAAACCTATAATTCATATTTGGTCAGCCCAAGGAAGATGCTACGTGGAAGGTTTATTAGGAGATCATCAGAAAATTCCATACTCTAGTACTTGGGGCAAGGTCCATTTTTCAAGAGGAGGGGCATTGTAACAATCCCAAACTGATTAAGATATTAGAACATGTTCAAGGTTCTTTGCTAGCATGCTCGAGGTCATGTTCGTTGGTAAGATCACTGGGGCAACTGAAGAAGATCGTCAAAGATCAAAGAATGGAGCTACAGTCCAACTCAATCCCAATTATAGCCGTTTTTTTGGAAGGTGGTGTTTACTATGTGCATGTGCACAACGTGCACATGTACACAAAATGCAGTAATTTAAATTAGGATTTGGTGTTTGTGTTATTTATACTGGATTAGCTGGCTAATATAGCCGTTACATTTTCATATACGTACATACATATATACATACACACACATCAAAAATAGGTTCTTTATTAATGACTTGAAGAACCAATAAGGAACTCGCCTCCTTAAAAAAACTTACCAGAGTAGTAAGGAAAAAGAGCACGATATTCCCTATTTAATATAGTGTGTAATATATCACCAGTACAACAAATTAAACAATAAACTCAATGAAATAAGAGAAGGCCTATCCTTTAAAGCCTAATCAGCACACACCACCTGCAAATACAACCAATAAGGCCAAGAACGAAATCCCTATATATTTCTATAGCGCTTCAAATTAGCCATTATCTTTTTGCTCCACTCCACACCTTTGCATCATTTCTACCCCCTGTTCGAAAGTCTGGTAATTCATTTTCACCTGATGAGATGGATTCTAATGTTTATTTCAATAAGTTTGAAGTGCTGGACAGTGGGCAAGATTTCCATTTGAATTTCCTTCAATTACACTCCATCCAAATACGGTGTATTGCAGTCAAAGTCATAGTGTATGCTATGTCATGTAAAGTTCCTAGAGTGCAAAATTTGACATGATCTCAATAATTTTTGCAGCAACGTTAAATTGGTGAACAGTGGGGTCTCCTTCCTTGCTAGAACCAAATCCCAGAGATAAGTACTATAGTTACATTATTTACAAGATAGATGTCCATGAGTCTGTAAATGGTTTGCACATAATTCACAATTGTTGTTATTCGTGATCCCCCAATTTGTAAGCATGACCATTGTCCGAAAGTGCTATAGCCATGTTTGCATGCAAAAAAAGAAAATTTCTTTATCGTTGTTTTGTGCCATACTAATGTAGAATAGTTTCTTTTGTCTACATGCTGCTTGGTTGCATTCCACACTTGCAGAAATTAAAAACCTTTGGTGCACATAATTTGCCAATAATCTTCTAAACTGTCAGTGGAAAGTCCAACCTAATGAATGCAGAAGAAACTTCCCTTGCCTCTGGAAATAGTTCTGGATGTAATTCCCCAAACCGAATAATTCGATTGACTGTAAATTGTTTGCTGTTATTTACGTGTAATCTACTCCATCCTATCAAATCAATAAGGGATTTTTTGTTGATCTAAGGATTAAACCATGGTGATGTTGTTTCTCCATTGACAATTATTCTATTCATCAATATGCAGGCAGTATCTTTGTGTCTTAAGATATGTTTCATAGTACCAAGAAAGTTATTATTAATCTCCACATTCCAAAAGTTAGAGTTCGAGTAATATTTAGATTTCATCCACCTGAACCATAAATAATCTTTTGTAATCAAGTTCCAAACTAGTTTAATTTTGGCAGTAGTATTAAGATTTAAAAATTTCCGTAAACCACTCCCGCTCTACTTTCAGTCTATACAATATATCCCATGAAATTTTGTGAAATTTGTCATCCCAGAAAAACTTAGCATACATTTTATCTACTTTATTCAACACTAAGGCTGGAATATGATAGATTAAAAGCCAATACATAACAATTGGTGTGATTATGTTGTGTATGCGTCATTCTCTTCCCATTGTTGACAATAAATAATTGAAAGTAAGAGTCACACCCAGATATTTGATAGGTAATTTCTTCTCTTTGATACTCAAAATAGTTGAAATATCCGCCTTTTGAATTGCACCAGAAGTGAAAAATAACTATGATTTAGTTTTACTAATCTTTAATCCCCTTGTTTCTTCAAGGTTAAAGAACACTTCATTTATATAATATGCATTCTGTACAATAGCTCTAGGAATATCGTAACATCATCGGCGTACAAGAGATGTATAATATTAGGTTGAATATTAGAAATGGGATTTAGTTTTCCTTTATGCACACCCTCTTCCATTAATAAAGAGAAGCAATCCATTCCAACACAAAAAAATAATGGGACAAAGGATCCCCTTGTCGCAACCCTCTAGTCAATTCATCAAAACCATGCGGATGTCCATCCACCATAATTAAAAAAGTAGGTGTAGATATACATTCGTAGATTAAACCAGTGAATGATAGAGGAAAGCCCGTTGACTGAAGCATGTGACACCTGAAATTCAATTTTACGATATCATATGCTTCTTTAGGTTGATTTTAGTGCATATTTCACCCGTACCTTTTTTTGCAATGTCTTGAACTTTCTAATGAGCCCATAGTATATTTTCACCAATACTTCTTGTATGAATAAAAGATTGAATTTGTGCAATAAGGAAAGGCATAAATTCTTTAATTCTGTTACATAATATTTTAGTAACGATTTTATATAGAACATTGGTACATGATATAGGTCTGTAATCGACAATATATTGAAGCTTATCTATTTTAGGAATTAGCATAATAAAATCATGATACGGGCCTTTACTCACCTTCCTTGTTTGAAACATTTCTGATACAACCTTCGTCATTTTGTATTGTAGCAAATTCCAGCGGAGCTTGTGAAATTTCGATGAGAAACCATCTGGTCCAGGGCTTTTAGAGCCTTCAGTGGAGAATAGTGCTATTTTAATCTCTTCTAAAGAGGACATGAACATAAGTCCATTTTCCCTCTATCATTTAATATCATTCTTGTGTAAACGAGGGAGAAAAGTAGATTTGTTCTCCGTCAAAGAGGGAGCAATAATAAGTTATTGTCTCCTCTTTAATTTTGTCCCCGTTCTATATACATATACACATACATACATACATACATATATATATATATATATATATATATATAAAATTCCCCCAAGCACCTAACAATGCAATAATTTTATTTTTACGTCTTCGCATTGACATTTTTGCATAAGAACTCGGTGTTTGTATTACCACGTTGCAGCCACATAATTTTGCTTTATTGCCTTAGTAACTCATGTAATTGCTTTGTTTGCTCATTTAATTGTGTACTTAAATGAAACTTTTATTCGAATAGTTATTCATTTTTGTTCGTCGACGGAAATTCTATCGGTTTAGAAAACCGTCGAACGAATTTAAATTAAAAATAACCGCAAGCGCACGGTGTATGAATGTAGCACGTGGCGAATACGGGTCGATCCACAGGGAATTGATGATTTCAAAATTCTATTCAATCAAATTATACCGAAGTTGAGAGTGAATAGTTAGAAATGTAAGAAACTAACAAAAACTAGCAAAAGAAAATAATAAAAATATGAGAGTTAAAAGAACAACTTAGAGATAAATCCACTCTCTAGATCATGTAGTTCAACACATGAAATCATGATCTCTCTTTTATGGTAATTAGTGTTTTAATTGATGTGTTTATCATAAGTATGACATATTTGAGCTATTAATTAGCCAACATAAGTCATCAAACTATAACACACCCCTTAAAACACTTACTAACTTTCATGAAACTTGACAAAGAAAATGAAATTTATTTTAAGTATGGCCTATTAACTATTGATTAGAAACATAGGCCATCAAATTTTAATTTCAAATCACTTTCTTATGCCATAATCATATATTGATGAAGAGTCATTTGTGTTAGTGATTGTTTAAGCATAGCCTATTTGGTGTCAACAATATAGACTATAAAATTCAAAGCAAAAACAACAATTAAACCACTTCATTGATCATTCATTAAGCACAAAAAGAGAGCATGAATTAACATATAGTTGAAGCTACATAATTAGAGAGCTTCATTACCCCTAAATTGAAGGGGTTTAGCTTCTCATATTTGCCATTTTATTAACAAATGTAGCTAACAGCATGAAAGCAAAATGAAGAGGAAAACGAGAGCAAAATGAAAAGATAAGCTAATTAACTTGCATAAAAGAAAAGAGATCTACACTACAACATGAAAGTAAATGAACATGAAAAGGAAAGAGCATGTATTAAATTGCATAAAATAAAAAAGATTACATAAAATAAAAATAGCTAAGTAGCCATGAAAAGAAAGAGAGCTTTGATTTGTTTTCTAAACTAAAACTAACTAACTCAAAGGAAGATGGCTACATGAAACATAAGGGGTATTTATACAAGTTAGAAACCCTAATGCATATTTTTTGGGAGTACCCAAAATGCCCCTTAGGAAATGTGGAGGCCAAGTTATCATTAACATGTATTAATCCCCCATTAAGTGTACATGAAACCATTAACTCCAAAAGCATGTGCATTAGCCTTTAATTTGTACATTAAGGTAGGTGGGTAGGTGGGGTCCTCCATGTTCTTCACTTTGAATTATTTCCATCTTCATTCCTTTGTATTAATTTTGTGCATGCATATCTTCATGAAACCAATCCTATTTGAGACCAAATTCCTACAAAAATATACATAAATTTCCAATTAATTTTTCTCAAATAAATATATGCACACAAATGACCGTTTTGCCCTTATATGAAGATGAATATGTGAAAATTTGGAATTAATATGAATTTTGGTCAAAACAAGTTAAAATACCCAATATGATCATTTATTTAATTTAAATAGAATAAATATGGTGGTAAAAATATGCACATTTACGTGCACATCAAATACCCCCACACTTATCTTTTTATTCGTCCTTGAATAAACTAAAACTAAGGTAAATCCGTTTTCGTAGGGAGCACGATTGCATTGAGCGTATGCAATAAGCCATTAAACCTCTGGGTGTCCCCAGTCGGACGAGTGTTGTCTCGTGAGGGTTTTCAGCGGATACTACCCACAAAATCCAAATGCATGATGAAAATATTTACAAAATGCAAGATTTATTTACAAAGATATGAATGCAAAATTTTGAAAATATTTACAATGAAGGATTTACTTTTAAATCGATACAAATAAGTTAAACATAGGTTTTGGTCATTATCTTGAGATTTAAGTCATTTACTTGTCAAAATTTCCAATAAAAATCAAGTTATCATAACAAATAGACAATAGTTTAACTCGTTGTTTTGGTTAATAACATATTGTAACTATGAAATGGATCCTTAGTTGATTATCAAAGTTTATCAAAGTGGTATTTTCATTTCTTTTCAATAACAAATCAAATCAACTAAGTAAAAAAATAGTGCTATGATTTCAATTGCTTGCTCTCTCATTATTTGCAAGAAAAATTACACACGTAGCTCAGGTAAACTGAGGCCAGATGTACCACCCATGCACTGCCATTCGGGCTCATGTGAGGGGAGTACAGATCATGGCGAGTGCACACACTTTCGTGCATACACCTATCAGGTGGTTTTTATTAAGCCTTTTTTTTACATGTGTTCCATACATCATAACCGTGAGGACTTTTAAATGAGTATGAAATCACATAATCAAAAATTCCAATTAATCACCCATGCATAACCGTGAGGACTTTTAAATGAGAGTGAATACTTGGATGTTATTATTTTTTATTTTTATATTTTTTTTTGAGAGGGAGTTTTGCAAAATCATCTTAGCACCATTTAACTTAGAAGACAAAAAAATGTTATATCATTTACTTTAAATCAACCACTTTTTAAAACAAAGATTTTCATTTAGGATGTACTTCATAATTAACACATATGAATCTTCCTATATACTAGTTAAACCATTATTATTTGTAATCAAACTTCATTTTTATTTTTGTTAAGACCAATAAAATTTCAAAAATTTCAATTTAATAAACCAAAGCCGTATATTTATCTTATAGTGTTTCTTTTAAAAATAAATCAAAAGAAAATTTGTTTTTGGAATTTTTTTTTGATTTTTTTTTTTGATTTCAAAGCAAAAATAAACCATGAAGAAAAATGAAGATGAGTCTCCCCCACACTTGATTTTGACTGTGCCCCCACAGTCAACCCAAGTGGAAGGAGAAAAATAAAATAAAAATCCTATATTTACATGAAAGATTATTATTTACAAGAGATGAGAAAGTATACAGTCAAAAAGTAAATGAAACGGTCTTCTAAAGACCGATTCATTTGTCTCGTCAATTGTGCGAGACACAGCTTAAGCACGAAAAACCAAATCGTAAAAGATTTCGCAGTTGAATGTGGATTTGGAAAAACGAAAGTCATTTTATTGAAAATCATACGAGTTGTTTTATTTTCGATGAATTTTGGGGTAGATAGAAAAATTGGTTGAAGTTCAATTTCTTTCAAAGTATCGATTTCAAAACCAAAATGGTGATCGAAATTTTCCCCTTCAAAATTCAACAACTCGTTTTCAAAAAGTCCATAAAACTCATGTTCATTAAATTCGACTTCATTTGTTGGATTATCAACAACTTCATCATGTAAATCGAGTTTCAAAGTTGTCGTATTCAAATTTTCAGAAAAAGGAAGATCGAAGTTTAAATCGAGTTTCGCACCCTCAAAAGAATTGAAATCCAAATTAATTACCGTATTTTCAACAACTTGATTAAGATCGTCATTATCAAATTCAAAAGTTGTTATTTGAAAATCGTCGATTTGGGTAAAAGATGGATTATTGTTTGACTCGTCACACATTGAATATTGATTTTGTTTCTCACGAAAATTTTCCAATGTTTCAATCAACAAATTCGTGTGATCATCGTAAATTTCATTCATTTGCTCAACAAAGTCAATTTTGTAATTATTAACTTGAAAATTTTCGATTTGGACTTGTTGAGAACAAGAATTGTCAATTTCGATAAACGGTAGATTATTATTTGATTCTTCGTGGGTTGAGATTTGATTATGATTTTCACGATAAGTTTTGTATTTTTCAAGTAATAAATCCCCGTTTTCTTTTTCCATTTCGTCAACAAAATCAAATTCATGATTATTAATTTGAAAATTTTTCACTTTGAATTTGTTGATAACCAAAGTTTTCAATCGTATCGCAATTGAAACTATTCCCATTGCCAAATTCGTTTGGAAAGTTGTTCCCATTTTCATGTTGAGTTTGAAATTCATTTTGGAGTTCGAAATTAAATTGGCATGGGTTATAATCGTAATCGTTTGAATTTTGAATTGAATTCAAATTTTGAAATCCTTGACTCGAGTTATTACACAAATAAGAATTACATAAATCATTTATCTCTTGATTTTTTCGTGTAGAAAGTTCGAGTAAAGATGAAATCATTTCAATTCTATTTTCAAGAGTCGAAGGTTGGTCATTGTTTTGAAAATTTTGTTGTTCGAAATTTGAATTATTTACATAAAATTTGTTGTTAAAATATCCATACGAATTTGGAGTAAACTCATATGGATTATATAGATTTTCACTATTAAATTCAAGTGAGTAAGAAAAAGGAAACTCGGACATTTTCAAGATTTCTTTTTTTTTGGTTTTTTTATAAAGAAAATATTTACAAGTAGAATTTATTTTTCAAAATGGAAAATTGATTTTTGTTTTGTTTTTGAATTTTCAATTTTTTTGGCTTTTGAAAAGATTTTGTAATTTTTTTTTTGAATTTTTGTTTTTCTAATTTTTCTGGATTTTTGAAATTTCAAAGTAAAAGGATTTAAAAATTTCAAAGAAAAAGAAAAGGAACATTTGAAAAAAAATTAGTTTTGGATTTTGATTTTTTTTTTAAATATGCATGAACAAATGCAACTAAATGAATACAAGGGTTAATTACAAATGATTTATCCTAAGTTAACCCAAAATTGTATATTCACAAATTGTCTTAGATAAACAAGATAGTTCTCAGCCAGGTAACGGGCAGGATTTATCGGTGCACCACGAATCACCGTAGCAATGCAGCCGAAGGTTTAAATACCTTCAGAGGAACAACCACTATAATATTTACGAATCACCGTAATATTTATAAATGGTTATTACTCTACCGTAGCCTAGACACCAAGAAATTAAATTGTTCAAAAATAGACAAATTGTCAATATACAATTAAGTGTTATCGATGTCTAACTGTTATTATTAATCAAAATCTAAGATGAAATGCAGAACAGAAACTAAACGTGTATTAACAATGCAACTATGAATGAATTTTTTTTGTTTTTTAAAATGCAAATGCAAGCAACCAACAATTCAATTCAAATAAAACTAGAAATGAAAGCAGAATTTTTTAGCAAGCGGAGCAATTTATTTTGGCTAGCTAAGGAAGCAAATTTCAGCAAGCTATTCTTCCTTTATTTCCTACTTTGGCAACATGAAAATTAAAAACTAAGATATATACAATATATATATTATTATTTTTTGGTTTTTTTTTGAAAGGAAAATTAAAAGTAGGGTTTTACTTAAAAAAAATTATATATATATAACGATGTAACTTAAAAACAAATTGAAACAAAACAAGTTAAAACCAAAACGAAACATTTTTTTAAGAATAAAACACAACAAAACTAAAAGAATGAAAACTCTTTTTTTTTCTTTTGAAAGAAGACTCACAACAAAACACTCACAAGCAAAGCACATAACACAAACTCAAGTAGTTAAAACAAATTTGTAACCCAAGCCCGGCCCATTTTGAAATCAAAACCAACCCCCTTTTTTCTTTTTCGTTTTCAAGTCAAATAAATCCCGGCCCAATACACACTAATCAAAATTTCGCTGTTATTTAAAACAAACCCGATCGAGCGTTCAGAAGTAAAATAAAGTTACAGATCCTCGTTCGCTCCCAAAAAGAATTAAATCAAAATTTCCCTAAAATCATGAATCAATTTCAACTTTCACTCAATCCACAATTTATTCGGATTCTCGTCGACTGGTTTTGGAGGAGGTGGCAATTGCAGAGGTGATCGTATTGGTAGGTGAAGCGTGCGCTGCTATGGCGATGAAGCTTGAGTCTTTTCGACGATTGGTGGTTCCTCGAGTGATGTGGTCGCGATTGTGATTGGATGTCGATTCGAGCGAGTTGGGGTTGTTCGGCTTGTGGAAGAAGTAACTGGTCATACGAAGAGGAAGGTGAATGTTGCGATTGAATTGGGGACGATGGAGATTGGAGGTTGCGAAAGTGATTGAATTCGATTGCTGATTGTTCTTGGAGATGTTGTAGCGTTCGATTTTGATTTACGTGGAAGCAAGGATTAGAGTTGGACTGAGGTCGTGTATGGAGAAGGACCAGGTTATGTACTGACAGGGAGGTGTGCACTGTAGTTCTGTGCACTGTGTGCACTGTTGTGTGGTGTATGGTAATTGTTGAAACATAAGTCGGTGGCTGCTGTGATTTGTCACTATTGTTTGTGGAAGGGTGGATGATGGTACTGAAGTGTATATTTGCAGTGGTTCAGAAAGTTTTGATGATGATGGGAAATGAGGAGTTTATGAATGTAAATTGTGATATTATGAAGTGTAGTTGCAGGTGGTGTTTGGTGATTGTTTGGCAAGTATATGGTAGTGAGGCAGTAGCAGCGTGTTGAAAGGGAAATGTGGGACTGGTGAGAGTGAAGTGTTATGGCAAGGGTCTATTGTGGTAGTAGACACAGGTTGGATGTTTGCAGGGGGTAGGGGAGTTGACAGGGATTGTAAGATGGATGGTGATGGGTTTTGTGGAGGAAATGTATATGACAGAGGCTGCTTATGCTCGAAGAAGTAGCAAAAGCAATAGTAGTAGAAGCATAGGTTTTGATGTTTGAAGTGCAGAGGTGGGAGGGTGACCGCAGCAGAAAGGGTCAGTAGAAATGAGCAGTAGTGGTAAATGTTGTGGTGGTTTTGTGATGTTATTGGAAGGTGGATCAAGTATGGTAGACTGTAGTGTAACAAAGAGGAGAAACTGCAGTTTTGTAACAGAGAGGGAGAAATGTACAGGGAGGAAAGTTTTACAAAATAGAAAAGAAAGTTGTTGTATTTTATTTCTTTTTAAAAGAAAACGGAAGTTGTAAATGAGCAAAAGAAAATGAATAAAAAGAAAATTATTTTTGGAATGAAATTGTGAATTTTTTTTTAAATAGAAAAAAAGAAATGCAAATGCAAAATGAAAAACTACAAACACACAAACAAATGCAAGCACTAATCAAACACACACAACAATTTTTTTTTAACGCACTCAACACACAAAAAACACACACAATATAATCGAAAGAAATTAATTCAAAGAATAGAAAATAAAATCAAACAAATCCCCAGCAACGGCGCCAAAAACTTGTTCGTCGACGGAAATTCTATCGGTTTAGAAAACCGTCGAACAAATTTAAATTAAAAATAACCGCAAACGCACGGTGTACAAATGTAGCACGTGGCGAATACAGGTCGATCCACAGGGAATTGATGATTTCAAAATTCTATTCAATCAAATTATACCGAAGTTGAGAGTGAATAGTTAGAAATGGAATAAACTAACAAAAACTAGCAAAAGAAAATGATAAAAATATGATAGTTAAAAGAATAACTTAGAGATAAATCCACTCTCTAGATCATGTAGTTCAACACATGAAATCATGATCTCTCTTTTATGGTCATTAGTGTTTTAATTGATGTGTTTATCATAAGTATGACATATTTGAGCTATTAATTAGCCAACATAAGTCATCAAACTATAACACACCCCTTAAAACACTTACTAACTTTCATGAAACTTGACAAAGAAAATGAAATTTATTTTAAGTATGGCCTATTAACTATTGATTAGAAACATAGACCATCAAATTTTAATTTCAAATCACTTTCTTATGCCATAATCATATATTGATGAAGAGGCATTTGTGTTAGTGATTGTTTAAGCATAGCCTATTTGGTGTCAACAATATAGACTATAAAATTCAAAGCAAAAACAACAATTAAACCACTTCATTGATCATTCATTAAGCACAAAAAGAGAGCATGAATTAACATATAGTTGAAGCTACATAATTAGAGAGCTTCATTACCCCTAAATTGAAGGGGTTTAGCTTCTCATATTTGTCATTTTATTAACAAATGTAGCTAACAACATGAAAGCAAAATGAAGAGGAAAATGGGAGCAAAATGAAAAGATAAGCTAATTAACTTGCATAAAAGAAAAGAGATCTACACTACAACATGAAAGTAAATGAACATGAAAAGGAAAGAGCATGTATTAAATTGCATAAAATAAAAAAGATTACATAAAATAAAAATGGCTAAGTAGCCATGAAAAGAAAGAGAGCTTTGATTTGTTTTCTAAACTAAAACTAACTAACTCAAAGGAAGATGGCTACATGAAACATAAGGGGTATTTATACAAGTTAGAAACCCTAATGCATATTTTTAGGGAGGACCCAAAATGCCCCTTAGGAAGTGTGGAGACCAAGTTATCATTAACATGTCTTAGTCCCCCATTAAGTGTACATGAAACCATTAACTCCAAAAGCATGTGCATTAGCCTTTAATTTGTACATTAAGGTAGGTGGGTAGGTGGGGTCCTCCATGTTCTTCACTTTGAATTATTTCCATCTTTGTTCCTTTGTATTAATTTTGTGCATGCATATCTTCATGAAACCACTCCTATTTGAGACCAAATTCCTACAAAAATACACATAAATTTCCAATTAATTTTTCTCAAATAAATATATGCACACAAATGACCGTTTTGCCCTTATATGAAGATGAATATGTGAAAATTTGGAATTAATATGAATTTTGGTTAAAACAAGTTAAAATACCCAATATGATCATTTATTTAATTTAAATAGAACAAATATGGTGGTAAAAATATGCACATTTACGTGCACATCAATTTTCTATTCGAATAGTTCTTCATTTTCTAGGTCATCATCATTTTGAAGAATGTTGTAGAAAATTTTTCGTGTAATTTGGAAATGGAGTTTTATTTAGCTCTTAATCTATTCAATGCCTTTAATTTTGTTTTAACTGCCTTTAACCTATGCATAAATTGATATGCATTAGAACTCTGTGTCTGTGCTACAAGAACCTCCATGATACAGTGGTCATACCCTTACATATGATGCTAAATATTTGCACATCTAAACAAAACACACTTATTCGATTATTTTTTATGGGTTGAATCGAATAAGGATGGGGTGCGATCACCAATAGGTGATGGGATGGCCACAGTCAAAAATTATGGGAATATAGATAGGAATTCGTAGTTCACCGTACCTTGCCTATATTGTTGCAGAAACCCTTCGCCTCTATGTGTATTTTCACCCCTACATGTAAGATTCAACCAAACCACATTTCAAAAGGCATTTTTTAAAACTGTTCATATGGGCAAAATGATAGGAAAACCTCCCTTTTTATCTTTTGGATTAAGAGCATTATTAAAATCTCCCATTATAGTCCAATGTAGCTTGATAGTTGAAGCATCAAGACATAGAGTATCCCATAATTCCCGTCTTTCAATAAATGAGTTGATAGCATATACGAATGTGCATATACATTGTAGTCCCCCCTTATTTTGTAATAACATAGTTATGTGTTGTTTTTTTCATATTGAGTACATTGAATGTCCATACTGATTCATCTATAAGTATCAGTATTCTGCCCTTACTACCCATCTCATTATTGTGTAGTAATGTCTAGTTTGAATGTAGTCGAGGCTTCAAAAATTCAATATTTTATGTATTTGTTTATTATCCACCAAGCTTAGTATAGTAAGTCGTGATGTTTAGAAGTGTGAATGCTTGACTAACTTTGTCGTCAACATTCACATCTCTAATATTCTATAAAACAACATTCATTTACCTTTAAATTTTCTCCTTATAGATCTTTTTTGAGGAGCAAAAATAAGCGGGTTTCATTGTCATCTTATGCTTTTTCTTGTAACGAGGGTTTGCTATTAACATGGGGAGTCATTTGTATTAATTGTATGTTGTTTACTAATTTCTTGAATGTTTGCATCAACATCTTAAATTAATATTTTTATAAAATTCTGAATTATCCTCTTCATTTACTACATCCTCTATGGTAACTGCAATATACATATTGTTACTCAAAAAATCCACCTTCCATCTAAGTCGGAGGGTTTTTCAGCAAAAGACAAAAGAAAAGGAGTTCAGATCAAACCTTCTGAAGGAGTTGAAGGGATGCAGTCGACAGTGTGCAGCAGTTCCATACTGTTCAAAGGGGACGAAGGGTTTCATTCTTCAACATTCAATGGGTCCTAACATTTCGAAGAGGATGGAGAAGTCAAAGCAAGTACAAGCAGCTATAAAATGGCCTTTTTGAAAGCATGGAAAGTCTATCGGACCGGTTGAAACACATCCAAATTACCTTTCGACAATATCGAAAGGTTTATGAAGAAGTCGGCACCCATAAGTCAGCAAAGAAGTAAAGAGCAACCTTCCAACGAGGTCAAAATGTTCACAAAAATCAAGTGAAGAGCAACCTTTCAACAAGGTCGAAAGGTTCATGAAGACATTAAAGAAAAAGCAAACCTTTCGACATAGACGAAAGGTCCATAATAGCAGGTGAGAGGCAAGTCTTTCGAAAAAGTCAAGAGGTTCACGACCGCATATAAATGGGAGATCTCTCGACCCTGTTGAAAGCATGGAGTCGAAAGGAAGCCGCCGACATCTATAAATAAGACCCAAGGGGTCTTGTTTGTGGGGGACTTTTCTCTCATTATAGTCCTGTAACTTCTTAATCAAAGTACTTTAGCCCTAATTGAGTGTGATTTAGGGAAATTTAGTAAAAAAGAAGATCTTTCTTGGATACACAAAGGAGTCCTTAGTTTTGTTAATTAATTTATTATTTTCTTAACCCTTTTCTAGATTGACTCGTATTTCCAGGTTCAATCTCATCAGAAGGTTCTTGTTGACAAGGACAATAACATTTCTTCTATAAGTAATCACTACAACCCTTCGGAGTCCTCAACTCTACAATCTAAACCCTTCGACCAAAGTGGCAATTTATTTGAATCAACATTCACAAAAACCTTCCGAAATCATTGGCACAGTGGTTTAAACCTTTCGACAAGGTTCGTAGCCCTTAATACTCCAGCAACATCAACAACTTTCTGAAACCAAATAACTAGTGGTCCAACCTTTCGACGAGGTCGATACCAACTTCATATCCACTAAAGTATATTGTACCTTGTCTGAGCCCAAGGTGGAAAATAACTTTAAACTTTCGACCGGATTAAAATTAATCCTTCTTAAGGCCAAACTAAAGGAATCCCAACTCAGCTGAGACGACAACTTTTGCAGGAGGTCTCATAGTGGTTCAACTAAGACAGAGACAAAGGTATATTAACTTAGTAAAGCAGGTAGGTTCCATAAACCTACACCTGAACCTTTCAACTACGTCGAAGGGTCGAACTCGGAAGTTATTTACCAACGGAAATACATAGATAATCCAAAGGGATATCAATCCCTTTGTTCAGATCAGAGTAACCACACGATTTGGAGTCATTTTTTGGATTTTGACAAGACATTCACCGTCTTCCTTAAATGATCTATATACAACCATTCTTCATTTAGTCCATCTATTTGGATTCTTTGGGGTGTTGACCATAAATTTGGTTAACATTTTGGCACTATAAGGAGGGCCTGAACCTCCGACTTGGTTGACTCCCTAACATTACTATTCTCTAACCTCCATTGGACCAACTCCATATCAAGTTCACTCATTTTGGTTTGATCATGGCCAAAAGATTTAAGAGATCTGAACAATGGTCTTCCGAACTACACTTGACAACATACTTCCAAGTAAACATCAAAAACTCCAATCAGGATAGGGAACAAAGACTAAGGCTCGAAGCCTTAAAGATTATAAACAAAAGAAAGTAGAATCTTATGATCCTGAGAAATGGAGTTTAAACTCCTTTCATGTAGGACCGACCCAATTTTTGCACTTGGAAAAAGAATAAGTGGAAGTGACAACATTTTTAATCAAATGGTCAAGACCATTCAGTCATATTCCCATGGGACTATCTTCGAAAAGGAAATGATAAAGGATTATGACAGTTTCACACATAAATGGAGTAAGATTATAAATGAGGCTTGCCATTCAAGGGAAGACTATAGACACAGAAAAATCCACAATTGAAGAAATAAGGATGATAAAGGAATTACCCAGTGGAATTATAAAATTACTAAGAAATTTCCAACCGAAACCTTAAGACTGAAAGAAAGACCCTGGAAAAAGGATCAACGATCGATGAAAAGGAAACCTACTCCTCAAGAAGAAGTATTTGAACCAAGATACGAAAGAATAGATGCCATTTAAAGACGAATCAAAAGTCAAAACTTCTTGGAGAATATAATCTTAATATATCAATCAAAGACATTTATATCAGAACTAAAGAAGAACTAAATTATTGGCCTTCTCAGAAAAGGAAGCCAGGATTTGAAAGAAAACTTAAGAGATCATGTTGCAACTTTCATCCGATAAACGGACATGATACAAATCAATGTAAGGTACATAGAAAAATGGTCCTACACTTTCTAAGACAGGGAAAATTAAAACAGTTTGTAAAGGATTGAACAAATTATAAAACAAAGACTCCATTATCAATATAAGAGAAGTCTACATGTCAGAAGTAAAATCCTCATTACATTTGGACAACCAAAAATGGTATGCTACCAATAATGGTAAAAAGCCCTTGGTCGCGCCAAGATGGCCAGGACAAGGCACCTCCTAGAGGGAGGGCATAAGCCTTTATCCACGCCAATGTAAAAAATGTCCAAGTTAAAGCACCACAAGCCCTTATCTGCATCACACTATGGCCAGGATAACGCGCCTCTTAGAGGGAGGACGGGTAATCCCTTAGTCCTTCCATGCTGTGGCCTGACCAAGGTACCGACAAGCCATTAGTCGTGTCACACTATGGCCCGTTAAAGTGCCTCTTAGAGGGAGGTCGGGTAAGTCCTCAAGCCCTGCTTCAGAATAAGCTAGCCGAGCGCACCGAAAACCCGGATGAAATGTCCAACAGACTAAGAAAAGTCTTTGCTTGAAATAGGCACCGCTTAAAATGGAAACCACCAAAAATTGGCAAAGTCTAAAATGACAAATAGCCTGAAATGGGCACTGCTTAAATAAGCACAAGAAGTGGACTAAAGAATCCCTGCCTGAAATTGGCCAACACAAATGAATAAAGAAAACTCGGACCCGAGAAAGAAAAAGCATGCAGGATATCATCAAAGCCTGAAGATGGCACATTCGACAAAAGAATCAGAAAGAATTCTCTAACTTCTCTTCATGAACATCTACCAGATCGGTATTTTGGTCTTCTATTATTAATTGCCAGAAATGGCATTCTGGTCTTCTGTTATTGATTTCAGAAATAGTATTCTGGTCTACTATTATTAATTGCCAGAAATGGTATTTTAGACTTTTAGTATTAATTATCAAAAATGATATTCCGGAAATGGTATTCTGGTCCTCTATTACTTATTACCAAAAATGGTATTCTGGTCTTCTGTTACTTATTACCACAATGGTTCTCTGGTCCTCTATTATTAATTACCAAAAATGGCATTATGATCTTCTATTATTAATGGTCAGAGATGATATACCAGAAGTGGTATTTTGATCTTCTATTACTTAATTCTGGATTGGTTTTCTAGTCTTCTGATTCTTACTGCCAGGCTGGATTTCTAATCTTTTACTGACTATTAATGCCAAACCAGGTATTCTGGACCTCTATTACTTAATTACAACATATGTTTTTTTGGACTTTTACTATTAATCCTAAATTGAGGATCCTGGTATCCTATTAGAAGATATAGTTTTCTGACCTTATATTACCTATTATTGGAGATGATACTCTAGGCCTCTATTACTTATTACCAAGGGAGGATATTCTGATATTCTTTTACTAAAACTAGCATTCTAACCTTCCATCACTTATTATCAAAGGATTTCGAAAGGCGACTTTCAACTTATCTTACATCTACTAATATCCAAATCTGGGTCTGATGATACCTCGTAAAAATCCATCATTAACACCTAAATTTAGGTGTCAAGAATGTTGTTTATTTAAAACCCTAATCTGGGTACAAAATATTTGGATTTCTATTCATTTCAAGTGCTTAAACCTGGGCCAAAGAATATTATAAGAAGAAGATCGCAATCAAAAGCCTCTGAATGGGAACTTCAGGCTTTTAGCTTTTTAAAACTTCGTTAATAAAGAGAAATGGGACGAAGAGCTACTTCATCAGAATTTCAGACATTGATACCCAATCAGGTTCCTTATTAAGTAAAGGTTATATTTCGATATCTATGTGAAACTTATTACTAACTAATTTTAGGCATTCCGAGCAAGCGGAAAGAGTTAAATCCATGACCATTTATCATCATCGTTAAAAATGAGATCTCGACATCTTGAATAAATTACATTTCATACAATTGGCAAGTTGATTTACTAATCTAGGCAAATGATATACCTAGAAGAATATGTCAACTTCGAGCTAACAATTAAAAATATTGCTTCCTACATGTTTCTCAGGAAAGTCGAAATGATAGGAAATTGGGATTTACTTAACCGAAAAAGGGGTCATGAGCTAAGACGGAAATCTCGAGAAGTGTATAAACCCTCAGGAGATACATTCAAATGAGAAAGCTAATAAAGTGCAAACAAAGACCACAAAACAAGTAGTATTTATAACATTATAAATAATGTGTCGCATTGTGCTACATAACATTACCAAGGTATGCAAATACATCGTATATATATTGAATTATTGCGGCTCAATCAACTGCTTTAGCAAAACTATAGATACTATAGGGTCAGTACTAGAAGCTGGGTTCCCAAATATAAATTCCAAAGATTTACATGATGTCTGGCTACCTTTTTTAATTTTACTTCCAAGTCATCAATTGTCTCATAATACTTGGTCATTTCGAAGTATAGATCGATACAAGTATCTCCACCAATCGAATGCTTTAAAACTTTAATATTTCAGTCCCTTTCCTTAAGTTTTAAATTTGAATTCTCAAATTCTTTGGAAAACTCTTGAATAATATGGTGTTGAAAAAGATACTTTCTATTCCACTTCTTTGCAAAAGGATTATCAAAAAGCTCAGAAATAAAAGAACCATTGCAGTATTAACTTTATTCAAGCTCCACCATTAACCTATCCTTGATCCTTACAAATCTCGAAGCAAGAGCTTCGAAAAGTAAAACCAATCCTGCTTGAATCTCCTATGTAAATTAAAAAAATGGAAAATCGAATTTCTTTATTTCAATAATAAGAATACATATTAAAGCGTGTTTCTCAGCATGACTTGCTGTCGTTAATAAGATACAAACCCCCATAAGCTTTTAGGTTAAAAGCATATTCTATTACAACTTCCCTAATTTTGCCAAGAGATTTGGCGGGAAGAGGCACGTTGAGCTTGACTATCTCTCAATTTTAATTCCAAATTGCTTAATCGATAGATGAATTTGGACATTTTTCATCGAAGTTTATTGTAGGATTTGGCTTCACTTGCTATTTTAGTATGATGACCGCTTCATCTTTTCTCTTAACCTCAGTCTCAAGACAGTCAGTGTAATTCTTACGATTGTTGGCTATGGTCTTTTGGATGAGGTATCTTTTGTGCCACTTCACGGCTTCAGTGTTACCATCGAAACGCTCGAGAAGGACTTCGTCGTGAACTGTCCTCCCACCATGTCAGCTTAATAATCTATCTCCGATAGTGTCAATGCGAGAAAGAAAAAGTTTCAAGGGCAATGGATCATAGCAAACCCTAGCTCCTATTTAAGTTGAAATCAATGAAATAAAATCAAAATTGAGATAACAGATGTTTTGTTGCTATATTAATGGAATACAGCTCAAAATAGAAGCATAGTCAAGAGATACAATAACCACTTTCGCCACATCTAGGGTTGGGAGACAACGTTCTAACTTTGTCTGAAGTATTAATGGAAAGCACAACTGTTGAGTCAAATAATATGGTAACTCCATCGAGGGGATAACTAGTGGAAATTTACTATAATCTCATTTCCCGGCTATTAGGCTATCCCAACCATAAATAAAAAATAAATGAAATATTCTAATCTCTTTTAAGAAAGTTTCCTTCTATTCTCCAAGGAAATCAACGCGGAGATGAGGGTATTCTAAGTATAGCTTTTGTAAATCCTGAAGAAAGCAATGTCTCGCCAACTCGAAGTCTTTAACATCGATGCATTTGTAGAGTAAAACCTTCTCACGTTGACATATTGGCTTAGGTGGCCTCTTAGGACGACATGATCTAAGGAACAGATATTCTAGAATAACATAATAAAGAAAGGCTAAGATAAAAGATATAACAAAAACATATATTCATAAGGCATTTACTTGTTACATATTTATGATCACTCATCAGGTTCATATAAAATAGACTTAGAAAAGAACTCAGAAACAAATTTGTTCTTATAATACATAAACTTTTCCGAGGAAAGATTTTTAGGAATCGATCTGATTCAAGGTAAATTCCAGCATGCCTCAAGATGCGGGATAGATCCGAAATCATCTAAATATCTTTTACGAAAACATCCAAATAGACCCCATTAAATTCACCTAAGTATGAAAAAGTGGAAATTAGTCACAAGGGCCTCTTTAGCAAGTGCAATTAGTTTCTAGGACACACAACTAAAATAATTACTTTTAAGGATAAAATGCAAAATAATTAGTTTCTAAGGCCTAAAAACCTATGAAATTATGTCTTTGAAAGTAATTGGACTGCTGAATTTTTTCCTTAAAAGCAATTATTCTGCTGACTTTGGCCTTGAAATTAATTTTTGTGAGTGTGTGTCCTAGAAACTAATTGGATTGCAAAGTTTGCCCTTTTAGTGAAATGCCCTATGAAAAATCTATGGTTGAATATATACTTTACGCAAAGTTAGTCAAAATATCTCTCTTTACCACCATCATCCATAATAGGGTTGATAACTCACTGCTTTCCTTCGAGAGGCATCATACCGAAGACGCGCTTTCTCCAGTAAAGAAGCATCCCTCTGATATTTAAAAGATACTAGTGCAAAACTTGTTGACAAATTATGGACTTCACGATAATCCACGAATTCAAAACAATTTATAAAAAAAACATGCCTTATGTAAGAATTCGCCAGATAATTTCCATTCATCATTTACCTTTAAATTAAACTAAATCTATAATCATACAAAATGACAAAATAAATCTATTATATTTTCAAGACATATGAAAGAGAATGAATAAATCTTCCTATCAAAAATATCAGTCTAGAACTTGTTCGTCTTCTCCCCTCTCTTTTACATATAGATAATAATAATAATAATAATAATAATGAATCATTTATCACCACAACAAAAAGAGTACCAACGGAGGCCTGTAACACTCACCCAATTCATCCTGATTTTGTTGGCGTGGAAGTACAACACTTTTGTTGTTGTTATGCATTGGGATTATTAAATCAACTACAAGGGGTGGAGGAGGTACACGGCGCTCAGTCCAGCAACACGAATTATCAACGGTCTAATGTATTTAATCACCACATAATGGCTACGTGGTCTATGCTTTACGACTTGACTACAACCACGTTCTGGATGGATTTGGCCATCTGAGACACCTCCAACGAAAAACCCTGCGCTGGTGATGTATTCACCTTATGAGTTGAACCAATCATCATCGATCCAGTCAATTTAGCTCCAGACCTACCCCCTTTTTTGAATGAGCAATGATTGGGGGGTTATCTCATCCTTTTTCTAATTCGTCCCCGATGTTTGATTTTGAAACAACATCATATTTTTGAATATGTATATACTAATTGGTTACTAACAGTAACTTCGAGGGGTTAAATTTTGAAGGATGTAACACATGCAGTATATAAATTAAAGTTTCCTAATGTTTAAATTGTTGTTAAATATTGATTCTGGAATGATATATGTAATTCGAAGTGCTCTTAATGTGTTAATAATCTTGTTGAACGATATTTTGATATATAGGAAGTAAATAAAAGGTTTGCGTCGCCGACTTTGTAGAAAAATTGGTTTTCCCATAATTTGTCGATCCCATCTAATAAAATAGCAAACAAAATCACCTTAAAAAGCCTGAGTATCAAAACATATACAAAAATGATGATGATGCAAAAGGTTAGGTCAAAATTTTGACAATCAAAGCTTTCAACGAAGTCTAAAGGTTTATAGAGAAAGCTTTCGACAAAATCAAAAGGTTCATAGTGAAATCCTTTCGACTTTTTCGAAAGCTCCATGGAAGCCTGTATCTACTACATGTGTAACATAAAGTACAATGGCAAGGCCTTTCGACGTGGTCAAACCTAAAATCTCAAAAATCCTAAAATGAAAAATATTGATATTGTTGACGTTGCCGAAAGGTCTGGCAAAAGTCATCAAAATATATTATACCCATTGAAGTCGAAAGGTTCCACGTTTGACTCATGCTCACTTAAAACGTTTTGACAGAGATGAACAGAAGCAACACTAAGTTTAAAACACTTCAACCTTATCAAAAGCTCATTGCTAAAAGGTTAAACCATTAAATTATCTAATCTTTTGACAACAAGGAAAAGTTGGGGTCAGAATACCTTTCGACCCCATCGAAAGGTTCAAAGAAGGAAAATCCATCATTGTTGCCTCATTCTCCTTTGTAGAGGTAGAAAAGTAATTTTGATTTACCAAAATTATACATAGATGGGTTACAGGCTACCCTATCTAGTCTAACCAAATCTGAATCCAATATTAAATGTAGTTTTCAAATCCTTTCTGAAGAATAAGTAAGAGAGGAGGCTAATCTAAAATTTTAAATCGAATTTGAGAATTTACCTTGTTGTTTTAAAGAAAAGATCAAGAAGTTTGAGAGAATTCTTTTAGTGGAAATTAGCAACAAGGGCCTCTTTAGCAAGTACAATTAGTTTCTAGGACACACAACTGAAATAATTACTTTTAAGGACAAAATACAAAATAATTAGTTTCTAAGGGCTAAAAACCTATGAAATTTTGTCCTTGAAAGTAATTGGACTGCTGATTTTGTCGTTAAAAGTAATTATTCTGCTGATTTTGATCTTGAAACTAATTTCCGTGGATGTGTGTCCTAAAAACTAATTAGACTGCAAAGCTTTTCCTTCTAGTGAAAAGCCCCATTCTTTTACTTGTACTCGATAATTTTGCTTGCGGGAAGAAGAGGCGGGAAATTTTATAGCTTTTGGAAAAGATGGCTTGGAAAGTCAAGAACATCCCTTCGAATGGAGGGGCAAATGTTAATAAAAAATCCACCTTTGGTCTAAGTCGGAGTGTCTTTCAACAAGAGACAAAAGAAAAGGAGTTCGGATCAAACCTTCCGAAGGAGTCGAAGGGATGCAGTCGACAGTGTGTAGTAGTTTCAGACCTTTTGGAAGGGACGAAGGGTTTCGTTCTTCAACATTCAATGGGTCATAATCTTTCTATGAGGATGGAGAAGTCAAAGTAAGTACAAGCATCTATAAACGGCCTTTTCGAAAGCATGACAAGCCTTTCGAACCCGTTGAAACAAATCAAAATTACCTTTCGGCAATGTCAAAAGGTTTATAAAGAAGTCAGCACCCATAAGTCAGTAAAGAAGTAAAGAGCAACCTTCCGTTAAGGTCAAAGGGTACACAACAATCAAGTGAAGAGCAAAGCCGAAAGGTTCATGAAGACATTAAAGAAAAAGAAAACCTTTCGACAAAGACGAAAGGTTCATAATAGCAGGCGAGAGACAAGTCTTTCGACAAAGTCGAAATGTTCACAGCCGCATATAAAAGGGAGACCTTCCGACCCTGTTGAAAGTATGGAGTCGAAAGGAAGCCACCGGCATCTATAAATAAAACCCAAAGGGTCCTGTTTGTCGGAGACTTTTCTCTCATTCTAGTCCTATAACTTCTTAATCAATGTACTGTAACTCTAATTGAGTGTGATTCGGGGAAACTAAATAAAAAGGAAGATCTTTCTTGGATACACAGTGGAGTCTTTAGTTTTGTTAATTGATTTACTATTTTCTTAACCCTTTGCTAGATTGACTCGTATTTCCAGGTTCAACCTCATCGGAAGGTTCTTGTCGACAAAGACAATAACATTTCTTCTAAAGTAATCACTACAACCCTTCAGAGTCCTCAACTCTACAATCTAAACCCTTCAACCAAAGTGGCAATTTATTTGAATCAACATTCAAGAAAACATTCCGAAATCATTTGCACTGTGCTTTAAACCTTTCGACAAGGTTCGTAGCCCTTTATACTCCAGCAACATCAACAACCTTACAAAACCAAACAACTAGTGGTCCAACCTTTCAACGAGGTCGATACCTACTTCATATCCACTAAAGTAAATTATACCCTGTCAGAGCCCAAGGTGGACAATTGTCTTAACCTTTCGACCATATTAAAATAACCCTTCTTAAGGCCAAACTAAGGGAATCCCAACTCAGCTGAGACGATAGCTTTTGCGGGAGGTCCCACAGCGGTTCAACTAAGACTAAGACAAAGGTATATTAACCCAATAAAGCCGGTAGGTCCCATAAACCTACACCTAACCCTTTCGACTGCATCGAAGGGTCGAACTCAAAAGTTATTTACCAACGGAAATACAAAGGCAATCCCAAGAGATATCAGTCCCTTTTTTCAAATCAGAGTAATCACACCATTTGAAGTCATTTTTGGGGTTTTGACAAGACATCTACCATCTTCTTTAAAGGTTCTACAGACAACCATTCTTCACTTAGTCCACCTATTTGGATTCTTTGGGGTGTTGGTCGTAAATTTGGTTAACATATATCTAACTGTTTACTTACATCCACATCAGTTCCACCTTATGTTGAAGTTCCACCGCTAACTGCCTTAATATTTTGTTGTATAGTGTTGCTGTCTTGGTGTTTTTCTGTGTCTGTGCTCTGTAGGTGAAAAAATAACACAAGGCTGGTCATTTTCATTTGAAGCCAATATGATGAATGAATTATGTAGATGAACATCAGTATGAGGCCTCTGTTCTAGCATGATATGTGAAGAAGTAGAGTCAGTTTTTGAAGTTTGTATTGTATGTTCCGAGTCCGCATGTCTAAGGGGAGTTACGGCCTCCTCGTGAACTTCTTGATTCTTCATTGTAAAACTGGTCTCCTGTACTGTTCTCATTCCTTTTGATTGCCAATGCTTTACTATATTGGAAGAGTTCTCATTATAGCCGTATGATTTACAGTTGTTGCAAGGTTTCAATTTTTATTCATATTCAACTTGTATGCATTTAATTTCTCTAGTATATAATTCCATAACAACTTCGGTAGGATATTGAAAATCAACATTTACTTCTATCAATAATCTGCCATAATTTAACCTACTCCCCACAACCGTAGTCAAATCCATTTTTATAGAGTAACCAACAAACTACGAATACGACTATTCCCTCATTATTCCTATAATCTAATTCTAAATCTCTCAATCGGACCCAAATTGGAATAGTGGAGAAAGCATTTTTAGTAAGAATCATACCTGGTTTCCATTTCTTTATAATCAAAATTCTTGAGCCCAGATTACATGGACCAGATTTTATAATGTTTGAACAATCGATACCATTATAAAATTTGTTGAATATGAAACCATTTTTCTTGTAATACAAATCGTATTTTCCAATTAATTTCCATATTTTGTCAACAAAACCTTTGAATTCTCGTAAAGTGGCAACCTTCCTAAAATATACACAACCAAATTATTCATCCATTTCTGTTCAGATATAGCAACAACCGATTGTGGTAGCTGCCCCTTAATTTGACCGTCTTTTCTATATGGTGCATGGAAGTTCAAGTTAGTTATTCACTCTTCCTTTTCAGATGCAAATTCCTTGACCATATCGGCCCATGTTTTCGACTATGCCTGATGTCCCTTAACCGTTGCTGATGGCGATCCTGCACCCTGTTGCCGTTGCTGTTGCTTTCCACCTTCGGTGCTGGCTGTGTAGATGAACTGGGGTCGGGTGGTTTGGAGGGGGGGATCGGTTCATGTGTAACCGCCTGTTTGAGGCCTTGGTCCGCCATTTCATAGTTTGTAGTTAAGTGCTACACACACGTATATGTATATGTATATGTATATGTATATGTATATGTATATGTATGTACATATACATATACATGTATGTATATGTAGATGTAGATATATATGTACATGTACATATATATGTGTATATTTATACACACACATATACATACACACATACTAACTCACATACACACATATACACACATATATAAGTGAATGTATGATGCAATTGCATGAACAAGTGAGGAATGAAACCCTATTCCTTTACTGCTTATTTTTTTCTTGCAATTGCATATATTAGCTTTTTCTCCTTATCAATCTACTTCTCTTCTTCATAATTATTGATTAATTAATCTTTACTACACTCAACTATCATCATCAGCACGCCTCAACTTCCTGGAAAACTCAACCAGAAACATTTCTCCACCTTGAACAAGATATGGCAGGCTCCAGAACTTCTTTGAGATGAAAAGATGCTTCCATGGAGGAGTCACATGGTTTGAGATGCTCAAGGTAGAGTAATTGTAGTTGGAGTCGTACAGCTTTGCGGGTGGAGATTATTGATTTATAGGTGGAGGCACATATTAGGATTTTATTAATTTGGGATGGATTTTGTTTTACGCGGGTAGAAGGAATTAAATGATAAGGGAGAACACAAGGGGTGTGGTAAAAAAAATTAATGGTTAAATGGCATCGAAGAGGCGCCGGAATTTACCGACGCCATTCCAACACCATGAATTTATTCAAGCACAATAACAACGCATTGAAAAGGCGTCAAAAAATATCAATGTCATTTCGATATCTTTTTGTTTGACATCATTTTGAAATTCCTAAAATTTTCTTTACTGAAAAGAACCATGATGAATTTTCCCATTGATTCAAAGTATATCATTTTAAACTATTAGGATTGTGTAAACAAAACAAATTTATTGGGAAACAAGCTTAAACCCCACAAAAATTAGTATTCACTTGAAAAGATGAATGGAGATGAAAAGAAGTATTCACTTGAAAAGATGAATGGTACTAAACTTGTCAATTTGAAGCTCAAGAATCGTATGGGGAAGAGTTCACTTGAAAACAAGTATGATACAAAACTTGCCAATCTGACGCAGAATTATTGTATGGAGAAGCATTCACTTGAAAGGATGCATAATTCTAAACTTGCCAATGTGAAGCGCAAACATCGTATGGAAGCATCAGTTGAAGCTTCCTGTTTTTATTCTTCCTTTTACAACTGTTTTCGGCAGTTGCTAGGGGAATTTTTTTTATAATGGTTAAAAGCAGTTGCAATACGTTCTTTTACAACTATAAATGTCATTTACAAATATGGAAAAATGTAACAAGAAAAAAATTAAGCGCAGGTTATATATATTCTAATACACCTGGAATAGTATTTAATAATTAATCATTGTAGAATACAATTCTCTTTCGATTATTCCATTTTAGTTTTTATTTCCTTTTGTTTTCTTTTCAAAACTGCAACTATGGAAAAAGGTGTTTGCAGGTTGTCCCTTGAATTGCTAAGCATGCCCCTTGAATTCCTATTTGTTTTAGTTCCACTGGTGCCTTTTGATGGTTAAAAATGCACTGAAATTTTAATGATGTTAATCTGTGATCCAACTTCACTGCATTTGAATCCAAAACAAAAGTTTATTCAATTATTCATAATATGACAATTACACACATGTTAAATTACACAGATATTATCCATGTGCCAAATATACATGGAACACAGTGGATGATATATAATCACATTATTCATAGTACTGTACAGTAAATACAGTGTGTTATAAGAACATTCAATTTCTCTCTTCCTAATGCTATATTGAAAAATAATAAAATCAATAAAATTTATATGCTTGCTAATATCAATGTCTTTTCATACGATAATCAACCACTGTGTAAATTTGTGTTGCACGGTGAACAATCATCGACCGACACCGTCTTCTATGGTCATGAACGTCCGAGCTACTGTTGTTCGATGGTTGATCATTGTGGAAAATGATGTTAATCGAATGTTATTTGCTGTGCGAAAAAAGTCGAACATATCATATTTGGTAATCCCTTGAAATGTCTAGTATTGGAAAGATTATAGCATAAAATTTCATGATATTTTTTTCAGCAACGGTGCTAGGGAGAAGAAAACAAGGTGCCCTGATCGACGCAGTAAATATTTCACTTGCAGTAGAATCAAAATCACCGTCCTGGGTAGGATGATCCTCATCATCATCAGTCTCATCATCAGTGTCATCATCGTTGCCATTGCTGCCTTCCAAAGAAACTGATTGAATGACAAAGTCAACAATTTTACAATCACTAAAACATAACGTAGTTTAGTTTTATGTCACTATAATGGTTACTTTCATGCATCGCGCGCAAGTTTTCCAAGCATTAACACAATCTCACAGCCTATATATATGATGGCATAGTGGGCAGAGCAATTAATGCACAAAACAATTTACATGCTCAACATGAATAGTAGCAAACCATAATATATTGACCTTATGAGTTAAATGAATAATCAAACTAGTTTAATTAACAGTAAATAAGTTTTCAGTCGAGTACTAATAAAACATCAGGTTGGATATACCATACACTTAATAAATTATATATAAACAAGGTTGAATATCATACACTTGAGAATTCCCACAAATATATATGTGGGAAATAAGGCAAATGAGAATTCCCATAAATCAAGAAAACTAAAAATGATGGTTCTGCAGTTCTAAAATACAAGATAAGATATTACCTAAAAACAAAAAACAAGAAGGAAAAAAAAGTGTGAAAAATTGATCAGAAATAAAATTTAAAAAATGCTTTTACATCAGCGCATGCAAGAGTTATTTTATCAAACCAAAAAGTTCAAAACCCACTAAAATTCAAATCAGCCCTGAAATTATAGGATGGAACTCATATCTCATCTCCAACAAGCAAAAATCAATGAAAAACAAAAAAGAAGAAGAGCTGAAAAATCTTACTAAGAAGCTGAACATTTTCTAGTCCGAATAATGATCTTCAATTTATCTATTTCCTGTTATTTTTTACGACTTATGAGGATTACACAAAGAGTTTACTGCGGACGGACGTGATGGGTGCGTTTAAAGGTTTTTTTTTTTTTTTTTAACTTTCATTTATTACTAATTACTATAAATGCATAACAATATAACGGTATTTTCATTATTTTAAATCCCATGTTGCTAAATCATTATGGATGTTGCCAAAATACAGTACAAATTCATTAATTTAGTAAGGGTACAATCTTTTACAACAACAGAAGAAAAAAATAATATGAAGTTCGGTTTTAAGGAAGATAAGTAATATGTACATCACATTTTGGAAGAGTATTAGCTTTCTATGTAGATTGTTTTTCTTAATGTCTACTGTTGGAATTCCAAAGGATGAATGAAACATACAATAAAGTCCCACATCGCCAAAATTTCAAAACCATTCCAATATATATATGGCTTTGCAATGAGGAGGTTGGGGGCCTGAGGCTCCCAAATGTATGCTTCGTTGTGAGGAGGGAGATCATGCATCTCCACCACACGCGCGCGCCGCCGCCGTCCGACCGAACCGGGTTCGGGTCAAATTTTTGTTCATAAGCGGACGCAGTTAAGTGAAGACAAATCATATGTGCTGATTTGTCTATATGTAGACGATATGCTAATATTTGGTCCAAATACTCAAGTCATAGAGACCATAAACAAAATGTTAACTAGCAATTTCGATATGAAAGACTTAGGAGTTGCAGACGTTATTTTGGGAATCAAAATAATACGAACTCCTAATGGAATTGAATTGTCTCAGTCGCACTATGTAGACAAAGTGATTGAAAGATTTCAAAATTTTGGAATTAAAGGAGTAAATACACCTTTTAATCCATCAGAAGTACTGCACAAAAACACTAATGAGAGTGTAATGCAACTGGAATATTCTCGTGTAATAGGATGTCTCATGTATCTCATGAATTGCACAAGACCAGATATAGCTTATGCAGTAAGTCGATTGAGCAGGTATACAAGCAATCCAGGGAAGGAACATTGGAAAGCACTAATGAGAGTTCTTGGATATTTAAAAAATACCACTAACTATTCCTTACATTATGGAAAATATCCTGCCGTCTTAGAAGGATATAGTGATGCAAACTGGATTGCAGATTCAGAGGAATCAAAATTAACGAGTGGTTATGTTTTTACCCTAGCAGGGGCAGCAGTATCATGGAAATCTACTAAACAAACATGCATAGCTCGATCCATTATGGAATCAGAGTTCATTGCATTAGATAAGGCAGGCGAAGAAGCAGAATGGCTTCGTCATTTTTTAGAAGATATTCCGTTTTGGCCTAAACCTGTACCGGCCATATGCATACACTGTGATAACCAAGCAGCGCTAAGCAGAGCGCAAAACTTTGTGTATAATGGAAAGTCACGACATATTCGTCGACGCCATAATACAGTTAGGCAGTTACTCTCAAATGGAACTATTTCCATAGATTATGTGAGAACAAATGATAACCTAGCGGATCCATTTACTAAAGGTTTATCAAGAGAGAAAATTGACTGCGCATCGAGGGGAATGGGCTTAAAGGCCTAAACCATCAAGAGTTATCTTATATGGAAACCTATCCTAGCGACTGAAGATCCCACGGACTAGGATCAATGGGCAAACCACTTCTGAATAACTCAAGAAGTAATGCATTTGTTTGGACATAGTCCAATTCCATTCCTATGGTGCATAATATAAATGCATGCCTACAGAAGCATTTAAAGGTTAAAATTATGTTTTTTAATGATGACCATATCTTGAATATAACAAGTGGGGTATTTGTAGGATACTCTTAATGGTTGCGATCACCTATATAAGTGTGAGCTGGGTCGGCTCTATGATAATTTTACAAGGCTTTAAATTCTCTATAACACTCGCAGAACCAAGTACTGTTCAGGACCAAAATGAACACAACCAAGAAATTGGATGAGAAGGGAATCAATGCTTCGTAAAGCTTATTGTCTGGATATACAATAAAGGCTAACGGTTCAAGATGAAATATTTCACCGATTAGCCAAGTAAATCCGATAAGTTTTAACTAGGGAAAGTTCAAAGTGAAATATCTACTTATCCACGATAAAGCATTAATTCCATATATACTCTGTGATATTTCGCTTTGTGTGGGGGATATGTATATTATCATTCATGTGGGGGATTGTTGGAATTCCAAAGGATGAATGAAACATACAATAAAGTCCCACTATGTAGACAAAGTGATTGAAAGATTTCAAAATTTTGGAATTAAAGGAGTAAATACCCCTTTTAATCCATCGGAAGTACTGCACAAAAACACTAATGAGAGTGTAATGCAACTGGAATATTCTCGTGTAATAGGATGTCTCATGTATCTCATGAATTGCACAAGACCAGATATAGCTTATGCAGTAAGTCGATTGAGCAGGTATACAAGCAATCCAGGGAAGGAACATTGGAAAGCACTAATGAGAGTTCTTGGATATTTAAAAAATACCACTAACTATTCCTTACATTATGGAAAATATCCTGCCGTCTTAGAAGGATATAGTGATGCAAACTGGATTGCAGATTCAGAGGAATCAAAATTAACGAGTGGTTATGTTTTTACCCTAGCAGGGGCAGCAGTATCATGGAAATCTACTAAACAAACATGCATAGCTCGATCCATTATGGAATCAGAGTTCATTGCATTAGATAAGGCAGGCGAAGAAGCAGAATGGCTTCGTCATTTTTTAGAAGATATTCCGTTTTGGCCTAAACCTGTACCGGCCATATGCATACACTGTGATAACCAAGCAGCGCTAAGCAGAGCGCAAAACTTTGTGTATAATGGAAAGTCACGACATATTCGTCGACGCCATAATACAGTTAGGCAGTTACTCTCAAATGGAACTATTTCCATAGATTATGTGAGAACAAATGATAACCTAGCGGATCCATTTACTAAAGGTTTATCAAGAGAGAAAATTGACTGCGCATCGAGGGGAATGGGCTTAAAGGCCTAAACCATCAAGAGTTATCTTATATGGAAACCTATCCTAGCGACTGAAGATCCCACGGACTAGGATCAATGGGCAAACCACTTCTGAATAACTCAAGAAGTAATGCATTTGTTTGGACATAGTCCAATTCCATTCCTATGGTGCATAATATAAATGCATGCCTACAGAAGCATTTAAAGGTTAAAATTATGTTTTTTAATGATGACCATATCTTGAATATAACAAGTGGGGTATTTGTAGGATACTCTTAATGGTTGCGATCACCTATATAAGTGTGAGCTGGGTCGGCTCTATGATAATTTTACAAGGCTTTAAATTCTCTATAACACTCGCAGAACCAAGTACTGTTCAGGACCAAAATGAACACAACCAAGAAATTGGATGAGAAGGGAATCAATGCTTCGTAAAGCTTATTGTCTGGATATACAATAAAGGCTAACGGTTCAAGATGAAATATTTCACCGATTAGCCAAGTAAATCCGATAAGTTTTAACTAGGGAAAGTTCAAAGTGAAATATCTACTTATCCACGATAAAGCATTAATTCCATATATACTCTGTGATATTTCGCTTTGTGTGGGGGATATGTATATTATCATTCATGTGGGGGATTGTTGGAATTCCAAAGGATGAATGAAACATACAATAAAGTCCCACTATGTAGACAAAGTGATTGAAAGATTTCAAAATTTTGGAATTAAAGGAGTAAATACCCCTTTTAATCCATCGGAAGTACTGCACAAAAACACTAATGAGAGTGTAATGCAACTGGAATATTCTCGTGTAATAGGCTGTCTCATGTATCTCATGAATTGCACAAGACCAGATATAGCTTATGCAGTAAGTCGATTGAGCAGGTATACAAGCAATCCAGGAAAGGAACACTGGAAAGCACTAATGAGAGTGCTTGAATATTTAAAAAATACCACTAACTATTCCTTACATTATGGAAAATATCCTGCCGTCTTAGAAGGATATAGCGATGCAAACTGAATTGCAGATTCAGAGGAATCAAAATCAACGAGTGGTTATGTCTTTACCCTAGCAGGGGCAGCAGTATCATGGAAATCTACTAAACAAACATGCATAGCTCGATCCACTATGGAATCAGAGTTCATTGCATTAGATAAGGCAGGCGAAGAAGCAGAATGGCTTCGTCACTTTTTAGAAGATATTCCGTTTTGGCCTAAACCTGTACCGGCCATATGCATACACTGTGATAACCAAGCAGCGCTAAGCAGAGCGCAAAACTTTGTATATAATGGAAAGTCACGACATATTCGTCGACGCCATAATACAGTTAGGCAGTTACTCTCAAATGGAACTATTTCCATAGATTATGTGAGAACAAATGATAACCTAGCGGATCCATTTACTAAAGGTTTATCAAGAGAGAAAATTGACTGCGCATCGAGGGGAATTGGCTTAAAGGCCTAAACCATCAAGAGTTATCTTATACGGAAACCTATCCTAGCGACTGGAGATCCCACGGACTAGGATCAATAGGCAAACCAGTTCTGAATAAACTCAAGAAGTAATGTATTTGTTTGGACATAGTCCAATTCCATTCCTATGGTGCATAATATAAATGCATGCCTACAGAAGCATTTAAAGGTTAAAACTATGTTTTTTAATGATGACCATATCTTGAATATAACAAGTGGGGTATTTGTAGGATACTCTTAATGGTTGCGATCACCTATGTAAGTGTGAGCTGGGTCGGCTCTATGAGAATTTTACAAGGCTTTAAATTCTCTATAACACTCGCAGAACCAAGTACTGTTCAGGACCAAAATGAACACAACCAAGAAATTGGATGAGAAGGGAATCAATGCTTCGTAAACCTTATTGTCTGGATATACAATAAAGGCTGACGGTTCAAGATGAAATATTTCACCGATTAGCCAAGTAAATCCGATAAGTTTTAACTAGGGAAAGTTCAAAGTGAAATATCTACTTATCCACGATAAAGCATAAATTCCATATGTACTCTGTGATATTTCGCTTTGTGTGGGGGATATGTATATTATCATTCATGTGGGGGATTGTTGGAATTCCAAAGGATGAATGAAACATACAATAAAGTCCCACATCGCCAAAATTTCAAAACCATTCCAATATATATATGGCTTTGCAATGAGGAGGTTGGGGGCCTGGGGCTCCCAAATGTATGCTTCGTTGTGAGGAGGGAGATCATGTATCTCCACCACACACGCGCGCGCGCCGCCGCCGTCCGTCCGACCGAACCGAACCGGGCCGGGTTCGGGTCTAATATGATTCTAATTTTTCTGCAAAACTGGGCCGGGTTTTTTTTTTTTTTTTTTAACATTTGCAGACGAACGAACAGATGCGACTGTTCATAAGCGGACGCGGTTAAATGAAGAGGCGCGACCCGTTAGTGACGAACAGAAGCGGGTGCGACCCGTTAGAGGCGAACAGGTGCAGCCTGACTGATGAGACGCGACTGAACATAAGCAGGCACACGAACAGTAACGATTAAAGGAAACGGGCGCGACCGTTCGAAGGGATGCGGAACAACTATAAATAAGTAGGAAAACTGATCACTTTCCTCACTGAATTTTCTAATCTCTTCTCTTCTGTTAACTACTGTTCTTATATTCAAATCACAGAGTGATATACTCATTACAGTTTCGAGCGGAATTCGTCTGTTGTATCTTGGGAGAATTTTGAAATAAAATTCTTAAGGAAATCGTTACGACGAGCCTCAGACATTATCCGAATTCCAGTGTAGTGGAAATCTGAGTTATAAACTTGTGCGACGAGTTTATATTTGATTATTCTCTGTTTTGGTATACTAGACGTATAACATCTACGTCATCTATCTGATTATGTGATTTATTACCACATTTATTTGGTAGCAGATTAGTTAATATTCATATTCTAATGGCAATCCTATTGCTTCCATAACTCCTCAGTCACAGATTTTGTCACTTCTTAGCCATTTTTATTTGATATACGTGTGTAAATATGTACATTAGTATTTTTATTTAATTAATGCATGCAAAAAGAGGAAAGAGATCATCTATAATTTTCTCTAAGATTTTATCCTTCTGTCCATAATTTATAGCACTTGTTCCACCTTCCAAATTGTCGCTTGCAAAAAGAGGAATAGGATCATCCATGAGTAATTGAAGAACATGCGGAGAAAGTACGTAAAAGTGAACTTGAGTTTTGTCCAAAATATCATTCCTGTAGCGTACAAATTTATGGGGTATTTACATAAATTCATAAGCTTAAAACGAAGATTTTTTTCTTCAATATATAAACCAGTACTTAAACATGTCCATTGAACGTGTGTAGAGAAAATGTAGGTTAAATAATTTTTGATGCAAAACAATATTTTCAAACGCATACAAAACTCTGATATTGAAAAACCAACTTATCCCTAAATTACAAAGAAAATCATAGAAATTGAATTACTCGATACTGAATGTCTTGGGATATTAAAATTGTTACTACAATCCTCATGTCTGTCCGATGTAGAAAAACATTTTTTTTCCAATATTTTATTTTTAATATAATTTAAAAGTGGATGTCTTTTTTTTTTGAAACAAAATAGAATTTTATTAGTAATCCCTAAAAGCCGTCAACATGCCTGACTGGTAACCAACAGAAAAAAACCAAAAAATCCGGACTAACAGTATAAGAAAATAAAAAACAGGAAAGCACAATAACAGCGGGAACAGCATAAGACGCCATCCAGAGAGAAATGCAAAAACCGGTCGATCCCCAGGAACGACAAACGAAAAGGAGATCGGAAGAAGAGCGATCCGAGCAATCCTTCGCCCAAGATCCAGAAAAAGAGAAGGAATGCCAGCCCCGGCCAAACCTATAAATCCAGGTCCTGAAACCAAAAGCAACGAAATAAGAGGAAAAGGGGGGGGGGGGGAGGGGTAACGGGAAAGGAAATGCCAGAACCACCTGGCTCGCAACCGGTTTTCATCCAATTCCCGCTCTAGTGGAAGACTGAGAACAGGAAATGGAAAGCAGGGGCACAAGGAGGCCAGAACAGGAGCTAACCGATCCCTTGAAAGGTCTACCACGAAAAGCCAAAAAAAAATCATTTCTAACCCGACGAATAATGGAAGAGGGAACCATCGGAGATTCCTCAAAAAATGCCTTATTTCGCGCGCACCAAAGGTGCAAGCAGATCAGATAAGGAATCAAGCGAAAGACGACAGAGCGCAAGGATTTACCCGAGATTCCGTTCCACCAGGTTCTTTGTAAATCACAGGCGAGCCGTATCTACCTCGGATGCCAATAAGGTTACCGAAATAATTCCAACAGGCTCTTGCAGTGTTACCAGAAAAGAGTAAATGATCCGAAGATTCCGACACCCCGCTGCCGCAGCACCTGCACCGGGATATATATGGAATGCCAATCCGCTGAAGGTTCTCATCAACTGGAAACCCCTTATGAAGGGTTCGCCACATGAACAGAGACAGTTTAGGAGGAATTCTAGCGTCCCAAATCTGTACCACATCATGCAAGCAAATGCCGAGCAAATGTCTTTGGGGTTTCGCACACCTAGACCGCCCTCGTTATTGGGACGGCACACCACGTCCCATGATACCCAGTGATGACGATGGTTGTCAATCTTCGACCCCCAAAAGAAGGACGAGGCCAAAGATTGGGAAGATCGGAAGAACGAAGCGGTGGGGGACATCGCAGCGAAGACATGAGTACCCAACGAGCCTAATACCGACTTGATAAGCACCAGTCTCCCTGCCTGAGAAAGCAGCGATGCATTCCAACGAATAATCTTTCCCCTAATCTTGTCCGTCAGAGGATCGAATATGGCGTTTAGTTTCCTACCTCTGTAGAGAACAATACCCAAGTAAGGAAGAAGCAGGGAAGCCTCCCTGAAGCCGGTGAACGAATGGACCCAGGAAACCCGGGAAGGATCCATGCCTTTCGCATGAACGAAGCAACTCTTCGAAGAGTTAACGAGCTGACCCGAACATCGCTCGTACTGATGGATGAAGCAAAGCAGCCGACGAACAGACGAACGATTTCCGTTTGAGAAAATGACAATGTCTTCCGCAAAGGATAAGGAAGAAATGAGTGGGCACACTCTCGAAAGACCAAAACGGTGAACCTGGCCGTAAATCGTTAAGGTGTGAATCCCTCGAGTGAGAGCCTCTGCCGCAATGACGAAAAGAGATGGAGATAGAGGATCACCTTGTCGAAGACCTCTACCCGCCCGAAAAAAACCGTAGGCCGATCCGTTAATGAGAACGGAGAACCAACAGTTAGAGATAAGCCTCCAAAACAAGTCGATAAGGGTTTCAGGAAACCCAAAGGCACGCAGAACTCTAATGACGAAAAACCAAGACATACGATCATAGGCCTTAGCCATATCAAGCTTGAAAACAACATTAGAGCCTCTGACCTTCCGGTCAATCTGGAAAATCAGTTCTTGTGCTAACAGGACATTATCAGTGATTAAACGACCTTTAACAAAACCCGCCTGAGAAGAGGAGATGATGCGATCAAGGAATGGAGCTAAGTGAATGGCCAAAACCTTAGAAATCACTTTGTTGGAGAAATTACACAAGCTGATCGGTCGAAATTCCGCGCATGATCGAGGGTTATCACACTTCGGAATTAGGACCAAGTTGGTGGAAGACCAACTAATGCGAAGAATGCTACCGGCAAAGAATTGCTGTATAGCCAAGCAGAAGTCCGGTTGAATGATAGGCCAAACACTCCGATAGAATGAGCCGTTGAAGCCATTTGGACCACTGGCACTGTCCTTACTAAGAGCAAAGACGCAGGCACGGATTTCTTCCGGAGAAGGCGGAGCAGCTAAGGCGTCACTCCCCTCTGAAGGGACCATTCGGGGAATGAAGGAGAGGATATCCTGGTCTGGATCGGACACAGAAGGAGTTCCCAAAAAGGATTGAAAATGAGACAAGATGATCTCCTTGACTTCAGACGGAGACGAAGCCACTGATAGATCAGGCCTCAAACTTTCACGAATGGAAAGAAGGTTGACTTTCTTGCGAATAGTCGAATTGAAATATTTAGAGTTCAAGTCCCCTTCGACCACCCATTTGACCCTCGCCTTCTGACGAAGATAGGCGTTTTCGATACGGAGTTCCGAAGAGAATACCAGTTGGGCAGAAGCCCATTTCTCCTTGTTATCGGCAGAAGGGCTCTCGTCGAACAAAGATTCAGCGAGGATGAGGGACTCCTCCGCCGTCCAAACAGGATCGAAATTGTTTTTGAAAACATGGGAATTCCAATGCTTTAGGCGAGTCTTAAGGCGTTTCAGCTTTTGGGAGAAAGACCCCAAAGGAGAAGCTGAAATTGGAGAGGACCATGAGTCCTCCACTACCTGAAGAAACGAGTGGTGGGAACACCACATACTAAGGAATCGAATGGATAAAGGACCCGTTAGAGAACGTGGAGAACAACGCAATACCAACGGGGCATGATCAGAATAGAAACGATGAAGATGAGAGGACGAGAAGGAAAAGGGAAGATTCAGCCAATCAGGAGAACCAAAAATTCTGTCCAACCGCGATAAAATCCGGTTCGGACCCTCCTGGTTGTTAGACCAAGTATAAGCTGAGCCCACGAATGGGATTTCAGATAACCCAGAGCTAATGGCGACCCCTCCTAGTTTTTCAGCCTGACTAGCGACAACATTGAAATCTCCACCCACAACAGAACAAGAAAATCTCATCTCAGCTAGATAAAGAATGTCATCCCACAGGGATAATCTCTCCAACCTATCGCACTTGGCGTATACCGCCGAGAAGAGAAAAGGTTGAGGAAAGAAGGAGGCTGAACACACCGCAGAGATAAGCTGGTCCGAGTCAACAACAGGGCGAACCTCACAACCTTTGGACCAAAGAATCCAAATCTTACCCGAAACATTGGACATGGCACCGCCAAACCCAAGCGACAGGACAATCTTGGTAACCTCTCCAGGACCCACTAAAGGTTCTAAAAGAGCTACCAAGCAAACAAAGTGTTTCCGGACAATACGCTTCAACCGAGCGCAAGAAGCCTCATTGCCAATACCACGAATATTCCAAAAAAGGAAGTTCGACATTAAAGCCGAGATAACAGAGGAGCGGGAAAAGCAAAGAAAAACAGCGTAAGCACTACTTAGATAAGATACAAGAAGTGAAAAGCAGACCGATCAGTCTGCTCAATCGCCGCTATAGAGCGAGTACGGATAGTGCGAGGAATGACGTAATGACCTCTCGATCTGCGACGAGAGCGTCTATGAGGAAGCGGATCCGAAATCCGAGGGATCAGATCGTCAGAAACTCCAATCGGTGCGATCGAACCCGTCAGCCTAGAAGAAGATCTGAAAGGAGCCGAGTTCTTAGTTAGGCGAGCTAGACGATCATTAATGATCGCAATCTCCGCTTCGCTAAGCAACGGAATGGAAATCGAAAAAGAGCAAGAGGAAGAAGGAAGGGAGCAAAGAGATGAACAACAATCAGATGAAGAGACAGAAGATTCCACGGCAATCGGTAAAAAGCGGAAAAATGTAGGGGAGCTGATAATGCACAACCCACGGTGCTTTAGGAACCTAACCCATGCCGGACTGTCACTAATCAGACAACCCCGCACGACAGGTATGGTTCGCACGGTGGTCCTGACAGAGAGATCATCAGAGCGGATCGAAGAAAGCTGGCAAAATTCCCGGCTGTCCGCATAGTGATCCGAGTCAGAGACCACTATGCGACCAGACCAAGAATGTCGCTCGAGCCAATCGATTCAGGCTAGATGAAATCTCCGTAAAGACCGGAGAAGATCAGCCAAAAAATGAAGTCTCAAGAAATCCATGAACGACACTGAGAAGGCCTCGCCATGGCTCAAAACCAGAAACCAATGGAAGGACCCGCACTGTCCGCTCCAATCGAAGCTCTCAGTACTTATAGGACCTGACACGTCACCATTCAAGGACTGGGCAACACTGTCAGGGAGCACACACCTTGGTGTGTCATGGCTCATAATCAAACAAGAAGCACCATCAACTAATAACCAAACAGCCACTGCAAATCCATCAACTAGGAGAAAAAAAGAAAACGAAGGCGAGGAGCTCACCTGCCAGCTCAGACCAAAACTCACCTAGAGCCATCCAACAGCTGCTCATCATTCGACATGGCCAGCACACACGGGTCACCAGCCGACCGCACACATAGAGGACATGTACAATGCTGATAAAACATAGAGCAATTGGAATCACCAGCATCGATTCCCTCAGCCAAAGCTCCCTCCCCAAAACAAGCTAGTAACTGCTGAGACGAGGAAGAGAAGGCAGCAAGCTCAGGGCTACATGGGGCGATGAAATCCCCATCAGCCGAAAGAAACTCAAATGAACCAAAATCACAAACCACCGAGCCCACCGATACCGAATCCTCCCCACAAGGCAACAATGCACACGACGCAAAAAAGCTCAATGCAAGTTCGAATTGGGTGATGAATCCCCGCCTCGAATCCACCTCGAGCCTGCTCTGACAAGCCGACGCCATCATTGGCAGAGAACAACGCCTAAAGGGAGGTGGCCGCGTCTGCAAACTATTGTCGAAGACGGGTAAAATTTCCATAAAACAATCCAGAACCATCAGGAGTCTCGAGCGACAAAGATCCCCAAATTGAGAAATAGAGAAAACCCTAATTTCCACCGTACAATCACCAGAGAAGGTAACCGAGATGGGTCCAGCCACTACCACCATAAGGGCAGAGGCAATATCGTTGAAAGGTGGACAAGCACGCAAGAACGGGCATGAAAGTACGAACTCGCCTTCATACGAGAACGACATCGGAAACGAGCCAACCTCAAACAAAATAGACGAAGTCCAGAAAGAAAGCAGCGACAACAGAGAGCGCAGTAGTAGAGAGAAAATCGAAGAAGATCCAAGAACAAGAGCAATCGCAGAGAAAAGAGAAATTAGAGGAAAATCGCCATTTTTATTACCGTTGAGCTTGAAAACTTTACTTTGATGTATTATTTAAAAGTGGATGTCCATCAATTTGGGAAGTATCAAAAAATGATTTAAATTTGGATAAGATGACAAAAACATGGAGAGAATTATGATTGATCCTTTTCCTCTTTTTGCATGCTTTAATTAAATAAATACGATTATAGATACTTAAACACATAGTATTAATGAGGAACATATCAGATAAAATTGGCAAAGAAATGAGAAAATGTCGTAATGGAGAGAGAATGATGGAACCATTAGAATAAGAATATTTACTTAGTTAGCAAATAAACACGGTAGAACTGCAAATATACGCGGTTGTAGATACGCATTTTTGTAAAAAAAAAGCGAAAATTTACAATTATAACTGCAAATATGCAGTTATGCCTGCGATTATTTACAATTCTAGTTGTATATATATGCAATTCAACTGCATATTTTTGCTACAAAAGTTGACATGCGTGTTTTATGAAGCTACTTTTTAAGATGAGGCGAAAGTTGATTTTGAAACTTTTTAGGTGTTGACAGAATGTCCCTTAATTTTTTTCATTAAAACTAGGAATATAAAATGTATGACAAATTCTATTACAACCCGAGTATTTATTTAGTAGCCCCAAAGAATTAAAAAAGTTTGTAAACCCAAAAAATAATTTAGTAGTCCTCTACCATTTCCAGAAACTATCTTTCCCATCACGTAAGACGTGAAAAATTGAATTTTTATTCACTAGTTTAGATACTAGGATTAGAATTTTTTCTTCATTTAGAAACCTAATAGTGAAAAATTGAAAATTTTCTTAGTTAAGATGGTAAACCCAATAAATAACTTAGTAGTGAAAAATAGAATGTTTTCTTCACTAATTTAGAAACTAGGATTTTGAAGAAGCGGTGGTTTAGACAGTAAGAAACTTGAATTGAGAAGGAAGAAAATATGCAGTTTTCTTAGGGTATTTTAGTCTTTAAAATTTTATATATTTTAGGGGGGCTACTAAGGAGTTATCCGTGTTAAATAGAATTTGCCAAAATGTATTTTTCATTTGCACTTTTTCGTGTTATTTCAACATACTTAGTGATGAACAGTGATGTGTTGCACTTTTTACACGTATTATGTGATTGTTGATTACACTAGTAAATTTTGCAAATAATTGTCATATTTATATTATTGTTTATTTGTATATACTTTCTATGAGTGATAATAGTGGCATTTAGTAGTTAATTTTACGACTACATATTTTGTGCTTCTATTTTATATTTTTATGTAATTTTAAAAAGTACGTTTTCCTATAAGATTTTATTTTTTCATCATAAGTTTATTTATTTTTTCTTTTTGTTGTTTTGTGAATTTTTATGATCTTACTATATTGATTATGCAGTTTCATGTATTTCGGACCTTGAATTTATATTTTTTTATGGATGTTATTATATACACATCTAAACTATCATTAACGCTGCTTACATAAATATTAAATCTAGTTTGGATAAGACACCACAAACATTCACTTTGGTCGGTTCCACAAATCCGAACAAAGAATTAATCATTCGGTTTTGCATAACTGTACGATGCGAGTATTAAAAACATAAACAAGAACCTTGGTAAAGTAAATTCATTCCTTCCTCTCAAAAATAAATTTTTATTGAAATTGGTTAAATTTCCAAATCGACCGCCAGCTAGAAGAAGCCTTCAAACCGTGTGCTAATTTCAACCAAATGTATTATAAATTATTTACCTTTTCCCTCTCTTTTCATTTATCATCATTTGTAGTTGCGATAAGCTAAATCCTACTTTTGGAACTTTATCTGTATCACTTTTATTTGAGTTTATTTTGGGTACGAGTAATTTTGTCAGAAAATTTTCCCTTTTTTTTCATTTGGGTATATGAATGCAAAATTGTATAGATTTGATAGCAAATTGTCTCATTTTGTTGTAAAAGGCTAATTTAGCTTCTTTTTCTTCTTCAATTTTTTTTTAATGTTCTTCTTTTTATCTATAATCGATCTGAAGAGTCCGAACCATTTTGAGGGAAAACTTTTTTACGAGGGAGGGAATTTGGTTTAGGACAGACATTGTTTTTTCACAAGAAGAACAAATGCACATAGGAAAAAATTAAATTAAATTGATGGGTATGGATGGATGGGTGGAGTAAAGTGGTGGATGATGGGATGTATGGATGAGAGATATATGTTTGATGTATGTAGATAGTAATACCCATTTTTCATACACTTTCAGAAAATGCATAACAAGTGAATTTTTTGAACTATGGCTTTTTTTTGTGTTTCTGTATCTTTAGTTTATGAATTAAGAAACTTTTTTTAGTTATTACATATCTAGTTTTTAGAGACATTTGCAACCTTCTAGTGTTTTCGACATTTACATATGGTGTACAAGTCAAAGTTTCAGTATGTTGGAGCTTAAATATTAGCTCAATAAATTGCTTAATTAAAATAATTTTTCAAATCATCTGTTGGGCGGATTTTCACCCAGAAGATCTCAAGACCAAGAAGCCGCAGTTTCACCCGGGCTCGCGAGCAACCTCTACTTTGTTATCCCGTTTTTTGGTCAAAACTGGAATATCAATGTCGAGCGCGTCTCCACCACGATCAAGCTAAGAAGAAGCAACCAGCAAGCGTATGTAAGCCCAGAGTTCCACTCAAGATCCGAATACAAAGCCCTTTCAACAATACAAGCATAAGTCCACTCGGCAAAGCAATGCAAGGAAGCATTCAGCCAGCAACCAACCTAACACACACAAGCTCATTCGGCATGGCAAGCATTGGGTTTCATTCGGCTTTCCAGTTCATTCGGCTTTCCAAACCTCTGTTCATTCGGCACTCCAAACTCAAGCCCATCCGGCATTCCCCCACTGATGAACCAGCCAAGACCGAACCAACCTTCCACTGCCGGATGAGAACCAACACCGGTCCAAACTCCATCTCCATGCTACCACCGGACCACTTCCACGACCGAACCAACACACCATCACCGGTCCAAAACACACCATCACCGGTCCAAAACCCACTACCACCGAACCAACCATGACCGGACCAAACTCCAACTTCTCCAAACACGGCCGGACCAAGCTCCGCCGAACCAGAATGCTACCAGGCCAGATTGCTTCAGCCCGGGCCCACCAGCATCTATATACTTCCAAGACCCCTGCCCCCTACCTCACTCTATAAATAGAGGGGCAGGGGTACAACAATGGCAGACAAGTTTGAGAACTCAAGCAAGGAAGGAACTTTCAAACTACTTTCATACACTTGTATACAAAGCATTGTACTTGTAATCTGGAAGAAGAAAGATAATAACATATAAAGTGGACGTAGGCACATTCTGGCCGAACCACTATAAATCTGCGTGTCTTTTACATTTCAGCCCTTACTTTTCTCATATTTACATACTCATCTAAAATCATTGAAAATCACACATACTCAACTAAAATAATACGACTTGGAGGTGTTTGTCCATTTTTTGTGCAAACATTTTTGGTGCTTTCACTGAGAACTGAACTCAGGCTTCATCTTCTCCCACTCAACCTTCTTCCTAATAACATCACTCGTTGCTTAGAAAAATCATGCCTTCCAAACAGAGAAGGGATGTTAACAAAGGAAAGAACATCGCAACTAGCAGCCTTCCAGATCCAGCAATCACAGATCAGCCCACTTCAACAGCAGTACCAGATGAAAACCAGGAAAATCCAACTGGTCCCGCAACGGAACAACCAATCACTGGGGCAGATCTGGACAGGGTTGTGGCTGAAGTAACTAACCGCTTCACATCCCAACAAGAAACCTTGGTGGACCAACTCATGACACGCTTAAGGGATGCTGAAGAGTCCAACCGCAACACTGAATCATGGGGTGAATCCCAATCCGGAGGATCCCGGAGGCAACAAAGGTCTTCACTCTTCGAACAAGCTATCAACAGGAAAAACGATGATAGGGGCCGCGCCCGGACTCAGCCCGAATTCCGACTCGAGGAAGCCCTTGGAATCGAACCTAGCGGGGGAGGCACCAGGCGAGGGTCGGATGTAGCTGAGCCAGTCATGCCACCTAATCATAGAAACCCCGCTGAACGGAGCCGAGCTAGAACCCAGCCCGAAGTTGACCCCATGGATGTGCTCGAAACAGAACCCCACAGGGGAAGATCGAGGCAGGGGGCAACTGTAGCTGGTCCTAGCGTGCATCCAAGCAGCCAAAGACAACCACTGGATAATGCTAGAGGTGATAGACTGTACCATCCCTACAGGTCATCTGGACGAGATAGATCCCGCAGGGAAGAACTAAGCTCATTTTTGTCCGCTCCAAGTTCGGACGAACGAATGGCACGATTATTCAGAGAGTGTGTCCAACGAGAGCAAAGGGACCGGGGGATAGGCGCTAGGGTCACCAGCCCCTTTACCCGAAATATCGAAACTACCATCGCCCCCCGGGAATGGAAAATGCCAACCATGGAACCTTACAAAGGAACTTCCGACCCCATCGTACACTTACAGAGATACACCCAGCATATGCTCATGAGTGGAGCAACAGAAGGAGTATTATGTAAATGCTTTCCGCTATTCCTAGCAAATCTAGCTACCTCCTGGTTCTGCCATCTACCCCGAGGATCCATCAGCTCATGGGAGATGTTGAAAGAAAGGTTTATTAGCCAGTTCCTCATCCATGTGGAACAACCCAAGGATGCTTATTCTCTATCCAATATCAAACAGAAATCCGGAGAGACGCTGCAACAATATCTAACACGGTTCAACGCCACAACAGCAACAGTTCAAGATGCCAATGAGAAACTTATCCTAACGGCCCTTTGTAGTGGCGTGCATCCGGATACCAAATTTGCTAGGAGGTTAACAAAAGATAAACCAGCTACGTTACCTGACTTCTTCCATGAAGCTGGGAAGTATATGAGGCTTGAAAACGCTACCGCTAAAAGACAGTCAGGACAACAGGCTAAGACTACCCATGGCGACACTCCCGCTGCAACAAAGGACGTTTGAAGAAATGACTCTAGAGATAACGCTGGGGGCAAGAAGGGAGGAAAGCGTTTATATCAACCAGGACAGAGATTTGACTCTTGCCCCCCTCCCTTGCTTTAAACTTTGTCCTGGATGGCTAGAAGGATGTTTTTAATCATTTCACCAAATGGGTGGAAGCGGACCCTTTAAAATAAAATATCTTTGGCACAAATTATCAACTTCTTACATAAATTATCAACTTCTTGATCAAAAAATATTCTATGCAGGTACGGAGTCCCACTCAAGATCATATCAAACAACGGACTCCAGTTTGACAACAAAGAGTTTACCAACCGATGCCAAGAGCACATAATTCACAAAAGCTTCTCATCTGTAGCTTATCCTCAGGCAAACGGACAAGTCAAAGCTGTCAACAGAATTCTCAAAACCCTAACCAAGAAGAAGCTTGAAAAGTCAAAAGGCGCTTGGGTGGACGAACTTCCTACGGCACCCTGGGCCTGCCGCACCTCTCATAGAACATCAACGGGGCATACTCCTTTCTCTTTGGCATACAGATTGGAGGCCATGCCCCCAGTTGAAACTGTAGCGCCATCTCACCATGGGACCCACTGCAACCCAGAAGAAAACGAAGAACTCCTCCTCATGTCTTTGGATCTGATTGAGGAGAGGAGAAACGATGCAACACTTAAAAGCAGAAGCCCACAAGCAAAAAGTGGCAGCACAATGCAACTCCAAAATCAAGCATCGCAGCTTACAAGAGGGAGATCTTATCCTCATGCGGATCCTCCCGCAACACCGAATCATGGACCGAGTCCCAATCTGGAGGATCTGTGAGACAACAATGACCTTTCTTCTTCGAAGAGGTTAATAAAGAAATGGTCATGGTAGGAGCCGAGCCCGGACTCAGCCCGAATTCCGACCTGAGGAAACACTTGGAACCAAACCCAACGGGGGAGGTGCCAGGCAGGGGTCGGATATAGCTGAGCCTGTCATGCTACCTAACCATGAAAGCACCAGTAGACGGACCATATGAAATTCATCAAGATCTTCACAACAACGGAGCTTATATTTTGTCAACAGTGGACGGAGTGGTGTTCCAGAGGGCTTGGAACATCCGACACCTCCGTCGATACTTTGCTTAACACGTACCGCCCATATGAAGCGTATTAACACGGTGGACGTAGGCATTATCGTGCCGAACCACTTTAAAAATCTTATCTCTTGTTACCTTGTGCCTTCATATCTTGGCTGCTTGTTAAGCTTTATCCCTTTCTGTTGAACAAAATCCTATGGCATCTCCACTCAAGATGCACCGCGGCCTCATCTGGACTAGGCCTAACAGGTACGCTACGATTCTATGCACTCGCCAATGAGACACTTTTGCTCCAGCATCCCTCTGCTGCGGGTTAACTCATTGTGCGCCTGCCCTCAAAGCCAACTGTAATGAGCCGATTATAAGTCATCATAAAGGCCGACTATAGCCGATGGCAGCTCATTACGGCGTTCGGCTCGCCGGTAACTGTGAACCTACTTTAAGCCCCAACATAAGGTGTGGCCAGCCAGGGGTAGTTCACGGCCAACGGCACCCACGCTAGCCGGCCACGGTAAATCGAATAATACCCACGATTACGGACCATAATGGTTCGGGTAGTTACCGTGCGCGATCTCGGCTCCGATGTGTCTTAAGTGCGGCTGTGGTAAAAAAGAAAACTCCCCGCGGAGGCGTAAGATGGGTGACAAATGTCTCCAAGACCCACAGCTAGGGAAAGTGACTACAAAACCCGTTTGCCACGAACTTAAGCACATCGACGGCCTTCCGTGACTGGAAGTTTTACTTTTACTATATTTCCATTTCATTTAAATATTTTTCTCCTATCCTGTATAACAAACTCTAAAGTACAGGAAACCAAATAGGAAGCATTCACTCATGAGGCTCTAAGCCTGCGTGCTGGGTAGCAGGGCGCTCTGCTATACCCGTGAACAGTTACACAAGACACTCAAAGCTACCGCCTGCGAATAAAACATAAAGGGCGGTACTCTCTTCTCTTGTACATAAATGCGTAACTATAACTTATTCATACACTGACATTGCAAAACGTGAAATTATATTTCAAGCAAAAACTTAACATCAAACACAAGTGGAATCACAGGCATATACATAATTATACTTCTCACACAGCACATAAAGATAGCAACAACATTTAAACACGACAAAATCAGCTTATATTATAAGATCACACGAAGTTATTCTTTGCAAATAATTTTATTACAGTTGCATATCAAAGACTAACATGAACAGTGATAAAAAAGAAACAAAAAGATGGCAGATGCATCCACACTCCATCACCAACTCCCCCAGCCTACTTAGCCGCAGGATCGGAGCCCCCAGCATGTGGATCTGAAGTCCCACCTGTCCAGATCAGAAGAGGAATTCATTAAACGAACGATCAAGTTATGAAAACACGAAAAGAAAAGAAAGGGAAAAGAATAACTCACCAGCATCCGCCGCTTGATCCTCATCATCCAACTGCACGCCCGCTTCCTCTGCAGCGAGTAGCCGCATCCCCTCCTTCACCGCCGCTTGCTCCTCCTTTGAGAACTGAGCAGTAACCGCACTCAAGTTGAAAGCCTCTCCGCCTTCCTTACCCGCATTCACCCTGGCCTCCTCTAAAGCCTGGAGATACACCTTGGCCATGACCCGAGGGTAATCGTCCATCCAAGACAAGCCGCCCTCCTTCCAAGTGTGGAAGTACATATCCTGCAACATCTCATCCATCATCCCCTCGTTTTCCTCAAACTCCCTCACCCGGGCCTCGGAAGCTTGCAACTTGGCGATGGCGACGTCCCTCTCTGATTGGTATCTCAAGCAGTCAGCCTGGAGTGACCTCCTCATTTCCTCTTCCTTCAACTTGAGGGACCTCCTCATCTCCTCCATCTCCTCCTTCAACTCGGCCTGAGCCATCTCCGCAGCCTCGAGCCTCCCTGACAACTCCTCTACCCGCTCGAGATCCGCATTTCGAACCTCATCCACCGTTGCGATAGCTATGTTAATCCGTTCCCTGCAAGCGACCTCCATCTTCCGTAATTCCGCCCTACTGGCCTTCTCCATGGTCTCTTTCAGACGCTTGGAGGCTTCCTCATGCTGGGAAATCTGGATGGCTTGGTCGGCGAGTTGCTTGGCCTGATCGGCAACCTTTAACCTCAACCGAATGTTAGCACTCCCGATCTCTTCCCCGGCCTTGACCAACTTAGCATGATGCTCCATTAACTTCTTGGTCTCTGCGGCCACCCGGTCGATATTAGCTTTGGCCTCATCCCCCATGGTGACTACCCGTGTAGTAAGTAAATCAAGATCTAAAGATTTGGCCTCGTCCAGCACTCTTACCATGGGGTTGCGGGGAAGGAGGTGCTCGCCCGTGGTCTCATCGAATGAAATGTCCCGAAAACTTGGGTCTAAATCAGGATGGCCGGCAAAAGGGTCACGAGGCACGGGGCGAGGCACATCGGGACGCCTTATATGAATGACAGTAGAACTCTTGGAAGGAGGAGGAGGGGGGCAGGGCTCCGTGCTCTCCTCCGTAGTATCACAAGGAGGCTGAGTAGGGGGAGGCAGAGTAGGAAGCTGCGAAGCAGAAGAAGACTCAAATAAGGAACGGCTCCGCTTCCTTTTCTGAATGCCCTCTTCGATGACCCCAAGAAGAGGGCGGTACTTGACTACGTCCCCAGTGCGATCAGTAGAAGGTTTCGCGGAAGCTCTCCTCGACTTAAATTGTTCAAGGCGGTGTCGAACATCCGACGTTTTACCCGCCTGGCCTGCCCCTGGAATAAAGAACAAGTGTTACGAACATACAATAATCCGCAATTCAAAAAATATGCTAAGTTAAAAAGAAAGAAAAGTGAGGAGACACATCTATTATACAAACCCGGCGGAGGAGTGGGATACTGCAATAAGTCCTGGATCTCATTCCAGGACGGAAGTGAACCGTAAAAAATTTCTAAGTCCTTATCGAAAATAGAATCGGCAGAAGACAAAAGTTCACCTTGCATCGCCGGAATCACCCTAGCTGAGGAACCCTTAGAGGATGGGTCAGTGCCAGCCACAGCTTTGCCGGTTTCCTTTGCCTTCTCCGTTCCCTTCTCCGTTTCCGACTCTCCCTCCGACTCCCCGAAGGCCCGACGGAGAGCCTCATCCAGTTCGAGGTCTTGTTCAGAGGTTAGAGCAGCAACACCACTACCACCTTGACCTTCGCCATCTCCTCCACCCTCCGACCCTTCTCCAACTTCGCCTCCTTCCTCCTCTTCTACACCTTCCTCCTCCGGGACAATCGGGCAAGTACTTGGAGAAGGGCCATCGGACTTCCTCAGTTTCTTCCCCCCGACCACGGGACGCTCTGCGAAAGGCTCCCTCTTACCGCTCTTTACCTTATCCCCCTCCTTAGCTTTAGCAGCCTTCTCCTCAGCCGTGTCTCTTTGCTTAACCACGGACTGGTGCGGTAAGATCAAATTATACTCCAAGAGGGTTGCGTTCCTGATCAAGAAGGAGGCCGACCGGTCCCGTGCCGGAATAGCCTTTAGTTCAGCAGCCATTCGCACCAAGGAATCATCCTCCACAACTGCAATACCACCTGTCGCTAGCCAGAAATAGAAGCATGTCAGAAAAAACACTACAGTCAAAACATGGAAAATATAAATGAAATCCATCTTACAGCCAGAAGTGAGAAGGCGGAAAGAAACAGCATCGTCCTTGATGAAGAACCACTCTTTCTTGAACATGGTAAACTTGGAATATAAGTCCAGAACTGGTTTGAAGGGTACGGCCGCCTCCAGACTAATATACGGAGACCCCTTCTTATAGCCTCTCAGGTTGTACAAGTATCGGATCTCCCGGTTAGAAGGAGGACGCCCGTACCTCCTCTGGAAGATGGCAAAGAGGCTCACCAGGATAGCATATGAGTTAGGCTGAAGCTGGAAGGGAGCCACCTTCAAATATGTGGTGAAGCTTACTATCCAAGCGTTGATAGGGGGGATAGCGCCGCACATGCAATGGTATCTGCTAAAAGCGAAGTAGCCCTCGGGAGGATTATATGGCATCACTCCATCTCCCGGCAGCAGCATAAGAGCCCTATCTATCCCGAAGGAACGGGATATGACGTCAAGTTGCTCCTCCTTTAGGGAGCTAGGAAAGCAATCCGGGGGAGAGACCAAAAGTTCCTGTGGACCATATCCGTCCACTAGAGACCTCGGAATAGGTCGATGTTGCCCGGATCCTGGCTGGACTGGGGGCAAGGAAGAGGAAGGCTCTCCTGTGCCTCTAGACTTCTTTCTGTCCGATCGTGTTTCCGCTTTGCGAGACATTTTCTGCAACACAAGGAAGGCACGGCATTAGAACAAGGAACATAGAAAAGTAAACAAACAAATGCGTGCAAGTGTGGGATTTCATTCGCAAACTAAAGTTTTCAAGTTCACAAGTTCATTCGGTTCCCAATACATTCGGTTCCCAGTTCATTCGGTTTCCAGTTCATTCGGTTTCCATCTCATTCGGTTACCATCTCATTCGGTTTCCATCTCGTTCGGCCCCAAGGCCATAGTCCCATTCGGTAAAATGGAAACTTTCGTATGTATTCGGCAAAGAGGAACATACCTGGTTCGGTACTAGATTGGTCCGGCGCTAGATTGATTCGGTATTCGTTTGATCCGGTACTTAACTGGTTCGGTGCTCAATATGGTTCGGCTCTACTCGTTCGGTAAAGAAAAACAAGGGGGTGCGGCCTCTATATATAGGCGAATTCACAACCACCGAACCAAACATTTTGCCCAACCGGACCAATAATACCGGACCACCAGAAGCCGGATGAGATTAGCCGGACCAACCAAGAACCGAATGGAACCCTCTCTCTACCGTCCAAGACCGGGAACTGGGGGCACGCAGGGCGCTTCACTCAGATAAGTACCGAACTCCAGAACTAACTAATAAAATAAGATTATGACAACGATGAATAAGTCGTAAAACTCCCACTAGCATGAATTAAATCGTTCACACGTGTACGCGACCACGAATGGTCCATAGGCACGCTCTGAATGGTTATCAACCCTGCCATCGTGGGAATTTACACTTTGACACGCATTTTTAAGCCCATCGGTCAAATGGATATTTGATAATTGTGAAATGGCTAAGCTACTTACACATGTACGGTGTCGCGAACGATCACTAGGCATGCTCTGAGCTGGCGATAAACCACCTTGGCAAACGACCCAGGGACCCACTCTAACGTGAACCTGGCATCGATAATGCTAAGCCCCTTCGGGGCACGCTTGCTCGTCCCGAGCGACACAGTCCACTCCATCTCAAATATTCCGACCACGAACGGTCGTTATTTGAAACCACACTAAAACTATAAATCTCTTTGCAGGACATCCACAAGATATAAACATCCAGCCCATGACATTACAAGACGAGTCTTCCCACCAACGAGAAACAAAGCGCGACACGTGCAAGCACGTGCCCCACTTTGGGGGGCAAATGTTGGGCGGATTTTCACCCAGAAGATCTCAAGACCAAGAAGCCGCAGTTTCACCCGGGCTCGCGAGCAACCTCTACTTTGTTATCCCGTTTTTTGGTCAAAACTGGAATATCAATGTCGAGCGCGTCTCCACCACGATCAAGCTAAGAAGAAGCAACCAGCAAGCGTATGTAAGCCCAGAGTTCCACTCAAGATCCGAATACAAAGCCCTTTCAACAATACAAGCATAAGTCCACTCGGCAAAGCAATGCAAGGAAGCATTCAGCCAGCAACCAACCTAACACACACAAGCTCATTCGGCATGGCAAGCATTGGGTTTCATTCGGCTTTCCAGTTCATTCGGCTTTCCAAACCTCTGTTCATTCGGCACTCCAAACTCAAGCCCATCCGGCATTCCCCCACTGATGAACCAGCCAAGACCGAACCAACCTTCCACTGCCGGATGAGAACCAACACCGGTCCAAACTCCATCTCCATGCTACCACCGGACCACTTCCACGACCGAACCAACACACCATCACCGGTCCAAAACACACCATCACCGGTCCAAAACCCACTACCACCGAACCAACCATGACCGGACCAAACTCCAACTTCTCCAAACACGGCCGGACCAAGCTCCGCCGAACCAGAATGCTACCAGGCCAGATTGCTTCAGCCCGGGCCCACCAGCATCTATATACTTCCAAGACCCCTGCCCCCTACCTCACTCTATAAATAGAGGGGCAGGGGTACAACAATGGCAGACAAGTTTGAGAACTCAAGCAAGGAAGGAACTTTCAAACTACTTTCATACACTTGTATACAAAGCATTGTACTTGTAATCTGGAAGAAGAAAGATAATAACATATAAAGTGGACGTAGGCACATTCTGGCCGAACCACTATAAATCTGCGTGTCTTTTACATTTCAGCCCTTACTTTTCTCATATTTACATACTCATCTAAAATCATTGAAAATCACACATACTCAACTAAAATAATACGACTTGGAGGTGTTTGTCCATTTTTTGTGCAAACATCATCTCTTGAAATTACCTATTATATATATTTACAATATTAAATGAAACTTATAGCATTAAAAATATTATGGTACTCCTAGATTATTAGGTAATAATCGTAGAATGTTTTAGTCAATATCCTTAATTGAAAACGTTATATGGTTTAGTTCATATTATATATATTATATATATATATATATATATATATATATATTCTTTTTAATGAAAACAGTTGAAACAAAATTGGGAAACACACACTGTTTTCAATCCATGTTTAATGCATTTCATGCTATGATGTCGGCTACCTTATATTACTTATTGTACAAGCTAATTAAACATCTTTATTAAAATTCTACGGTTAAAATTTATGGTTATAGTAAATATTTGGTTCATTGGCTTTCATAATTTATACTGTATTGTCTAAAATGATTATATTTTCAAAATAGACTAGAAAATTAATATTTAAAATGATGATGGATTTATCCAGTGAAAAATATATGTACTATATATATGATTAAAGCTGAGTTCTCATCCTTGCTTTCTCCTTGGTCTTAACATTCTCTCTTGATTCTGATATGTGTCACTCATTGTGTATTCAGAATGTAAAGAATTATTTTGTCTTTTTTTCTACATTCATTGATAAGTTTTCTCCTAATATTCAATTTCTCCAATCCATAATTTGTTTCCGTCCCTAAATTCAAAGCTTACTTTTTGTTTCTTCCGATATCTTCACTGCCAATAGTGGAATCATACTCGAGATCTTTAATCTCTCAATCAAGTAATGAACTGCTATCGATTTAAATTTTCAAATTTTTAGTTTCCAGTTATCAATTTTCGTTTCTTATGGACTTTAACTTGATGATTCATATTGTTAACCACTATGATTCATATTGTTAACCACTGTAATAAGGATTTTACTTTCTATAATTTTGGCATGCTATATGTGTACTCTATTAATTTTGTTTATGGAAGAGAATTTTTGAATAACTACATTACTATTTATCATTAGGAAAAAAATCATCCTCACTTTTTATATTACAAATTACGCCTCTAAATTTTACGAAAGTAAAATAACGTATAATTCATTATAATACAAAATTAGCAGTCTAAATCAAAATATCAAATCAAAAATCTTAGAATCAAATGCAAAAACTGATGAATTAACTAACTTGCACTGTTTAAAATGCAATGTTCAATACAATAAATAAAAAGGAAAAATAAATAAAATTTTGAACATGTAACATATTTTTGTTATTTAATTTCATGAAATATAACATTTTTATGACTATAACTTAAAATATTTTAGCAAAAACATACAAATTTAGAATCATTATGTGTGTTGTACTATCATAATGCAATAAAATGAAGTAACAATGGATTGTGCACTGTAAACAATGCAACGCGTAGTAAAAACAATTAAAATGCATAAAAACACATTATTACGAATGTTGTAAGTAATGTTTACTTTTATTTTAAATGTTATTTACTTCATAACTCAACATATTTTAATGTTATATTTTAAATAACGGTTAAAAATGAGGGTATGCTTTGAATTGTCATAATTTAAGGGTTGTTTTCTATTTATTTTTTTCCAAAACATTTTGAGAGCGAAAACATAATTTTCACATAAATAGGGCCTTACATGTGAAAGTTAACTCGATGCTGTGTAAAACCTTTAATAAGCATGTAATGGCTATTTATTATTGTTTTTTTGAAATAACTTTCTTACATTTCTCCATCATTCGTTTTGATTTTGAGTTAAATTAACGGTAGACTAGGTTTGAATTTGAACAACGTTTGTATAAAAATAATAATCTCATTATTACCATTTTTCTTAGCAAATAATTTTACAACCTAAAAATACATACATATGGGCCTTAAATTCGATAATGGGTCATATGAAACCTAGTTTTTAATTTACCTTTCGCCTATATTTTAGGTAAGTTTGTAAACGGTCGAATACAGATTTAGTTATTTATTTCCGTATCCGAAAACATTTTTGAATATCGAATATCTGCATCCATGGATGCGGACAGATATCAGATATTTATTGGATATTCTTTGACCAGTTTAGAACTAATAAATCTAAATACATAAATTCATAATTTTGATTTATTATAAGTCCATTTCAGTACTAAAAATATAAAAATAGTAAATACCTTAAAAAAAAATTTAAGCAGCAAATGTTGATTTTGTTATACATATTAGCTTTTTTAACTTAGATAAAATATTAAAAACAATCATTTATGTAATAAAATGCACAAAAATAACAATAATCTTGATAAAAACTAAACGGGTAATTATCAGATACGGATATGATCATATCCACGTCCATATCTTTTTTTGGATATCGGATAATATTTCATATTTTAGATACGGATACAGACGGATTTCAGATATTTAATTTGGGTACACATTGACAACCCTAATTTTAGGTCAATGTATAGTTGATTAATAGTGTCAAACTCAACAATTAAGGCATTATTTAGGCTAAATTTTTTATTTCGTATAGTAGCATGGTTTTAAATGGTGAAAGAAAAAAATGCAGTTTTGTAAAATCATTAGTTAACATATCATGATTGTTTAGTTGTTATATGCCACGTTTTTCGTTCTCTCTCCCTCTTTCATTTCTGTTTTAAATTTAATTATTGATGCATCATAATTAAATTTGGAAGGTGCTTTAGTTAAAAGTAGAGTAACTTTATTTTCATTTTTTCATCACAATAAAGTTGCAACCTAAATAATATAAGCACGAATTAAGCCTAGAATTCCAATAAAAAGTTTACTATTGACCTATTTTTATTTTATTTTCGGACTGGATTTTAAGATGATGCAAGTATATTGGTTATTATACGGTCGTACAAGGGATTAAATTTCAATTTCTATAATCAAGGCTTGGTTTAGGTGGAATATATTGACTTCATTAATTAGCATAATTATGAGTGGTAAAAGAAAAATCAAAGCTTTGTAAAATCATCCATGTGAACAATGTCATGGCTATTCAATTGTTAGTTCTTTCCAAACATTTAACAACTTCCATTTCTCCACCTAAGTTCTTTCCAAACATTTAACAACTTCCATTTATCCACCTAAGTTGGATTTATGATTGATTAGGGTTAAATCCGAACTTTATCAGTTTAGACATGAGCTAAATTTTTTTATTTCATTTCCGCGTACCATAAAGCTCCAATCTAAAAGATACATGTTCACACATATTTTGAATTTTCATTTCTTCTAGACTTTCACTTCATGAATCATATTGTTAACCATTATCTTTAATATAATAATAGTAATAATATATTTAGTGTTACACTTTTTTGGTGTCAGCATGAACTACGAAAAACGCCCATCTGCTGATATTAGCAAATTTTTAGTATCGTTTGAAAATAGGATCTAACGATTAAATTTCTTTTACAAATTCAAAATGTCCATCTACAAATAATATTGAATCTTAATATTACTTAAAAATAGAATCTAACAAATAATCTTACTTTACAGATTCTTTATTTTGTTAATAATATAAATAAAAATTCAAACTAACAAAAAAAATAGATTCGAAATTTAAAAATAAAAATTGAAATTAGCTCACATGATTTAAACGCAAAATTATATCTAAATATTTTTTAGAAATCATTTTCACTTTAATGTGCTAAATATTTACAATTCGTAGAAAATCAATTCACGTGTGAAGTGCGTGCCGTAGCGCTTGTAATAAAATTTTCACTTTCCATATCATGATTTATCCGTAACAAATAAATTTTATTTATAAAAATGAATTTTTTAATAACATCCTTATTATTTATCACAATAGAGAATAGTCATTCTTACTTTTCATATTACAAATTATACCTCTAAATTTTACAAAAATAAATCACATATAAATACATTATAATACAAATTAGTGACGTATAAATACATTAAATAACTTAAAATCAAACACAAAAAATGACGTATTAAATAACTTGCGCTATTTAAAATGTAACTTTCAATACAATAAATAAAAAGGAAAATGAAATAAAATTTTGAACATGTGATACATATTTTTCATTTAGTTTCATCAAAATATAATGTTTTAGAACTATAACTTAAGTTACTTTAGCACTACATACCAGTTTATAATCATTTTATGTAATGCAATAAAATGAAGCATTAATAGATTGTGTATTGTAAATAGTGATTTTTGCACCGTAAATAGTGAAACATATAGTAAAAGAAATTAAACTGCATAAAACACATTATTATGAAAACTTTGTTGTTAATAACAGTTACTTTTATTTTGAACGCTTGAGTATTGTTACTGACACTCCACTTTTGATTTAGGGGGGGCCAATTTTTTTAAAAAGTTTTTATTACGAGGGGTACCAATAAAAATAGTCCCTTTATATAATTATGTTGTAGATTGACCAATTTATCCCTTTTTTTTACCCTAATTTCCTTTAATCTTCACCATTCTTCTTCTTTAGCCTATAATCTAAATCAATGATCAATTGAGAAATTAAACCTGTATGTAGATGAAATTCCAAAAGAGAAAGAAACATGATTAACTGTTACTAAGAAAGCATCCGTAACGCAGATTTTATTCAATAAAACAAATAGATAATTTTTTTACATTCTACCATTTTACGTGCTAATTTTTTGTCTATAATTCTAAATCGAATTAAATTATGTGTTAACAAGAAAACTTGTTAACATCTCAAAGCCGAGTTTAATGTGTTGATGTCTCTTTCGAATGCACCATTCGAAGAGAAAAGGATAGTTAAGACCTATTGACCCACTTAAGACTACCTTCCTAATTGGTTGAGGTGGTTGAAATTCCTTTTTATATAACCTTTCGACTAGGTCGAAACATCTGATTACCATTTATCATAATTTCACGCCTATTCAAATGGTTTAAGATTCTATCGACACCCCCGTGTCGAAATTACCAAGGTGGCTTAAGGTTGGGACTTGACGATTTAGGGGAAATTGGTTAAATTGAGTGGTTTCGACCTCCTCGAAAGGTAACCTTTCAAGCGAGTTGATACAAATAGACCTCAATCAGAGTTACACAAAATCATTTAACCAACTACATCTCCAAGAATGCTATATACATGCTTTGAAATTATATCCTTTTCCTAATTGAAGCTCAAGCGTACAAAGAAATTTTATCCCCATTTTGGTTTGGAAATTTGGGTTTTACAAGCTTTATAAAGTACAATTGAGAAGTGAGTGAAATCGGATCACCTAAACATGACCCCTAAGGTCTTATTTATAGGTGCCGGTTGAACACCTTCCTGTTGGAACTGGGCCAGCCCGTAGCGGTAATGTTGGTGTATTTCAGTTTTTTTATCCTATTGGATCTTTATTGGGCCTATGAAGTCTAATTCATTTAGAACAATTCTAAATTTATGTAAAATAAAATCATGTATTTTTATTTAAATTTAACTATTTTCTAATGTAAAGTTAATTTGAATGATTTAATTTATATATATACACACATATGTATCATATGAATATACATATGTATGTGCATGTGTAACACAATAATCCATGAAGGGTACAACATAACCGTATATAGATGTTGGGATTTATATCGCAACAGAAACAATAGCTCATTTCGTACGTATTGTATGTTGTCTAAATATGTGCAAAAATCTATAATACAAAGTATATTTATATAAATACGTATACATATATTTAAAATATATTTTATAACTAAATGTCTCAAAGTTAAATATATATATATATAAATTTAAAATATTTGTACAAACATATATACATAATTAAACGTATAAAATTATACATACATATATATAATAATTAAAATTATATATATAAGGTTAAATAAAATGTATATATATGAATAACAAATTACATTCAAATACTTAAAACATATATATATATATATATATATATATATATATATATATATATATATTAAAATGATTTCCAGGTCAAATTTAGCATAGAAAACACAAAATAAAATTTATATAATTTTATCATTATTATATATATAATAAATAGTTTTGATCATAATAATTAAAAATATTAGCAATAATTAATAAAAAATCAAATTTTATAATTATCAAAAATTTAGGATCATAAAATACAAGTTAAAAAAATTTCATGATTTTTTGAAATGAAATATTATTTTTAATAAATAAAAGAAATGTTCAACTAAAGTAATTTAATTACTAAAAATATTAAATATTAACAAAATTTTTTTTAATTTTTTCCATGGGTTACTGCATTGATTTAGTAATTTTGAAAATAGAAAAATGAATTTTTAGTGCAATAATCATTTTAGATATAATAAACAATTCAAATTATCAATAAAAGGTAATTTAAAATTATTTATATATAAAATAAATTTATTTTCGAATTTGATAATTCATATTATGTACAAACAGGTGTAAGGAGAAATTTTAAGCTATTTATACATTATATATATACGTATATGTAATTATATGTTTGAAGTATACATTAGTCTATATTTAAATTAATATATAAATATACATAAAATAATTAATAATGACAAAATTTAATTTTTTTTTACATAAAATTAGATTTTATACATAAATTATAATATATAATAATATAACCATGCATATAACCAAACTAATTTATGGCAACTACATATACCTATGAAAATCTCACCTAACTAGATATATAACATTAACATATATACAGATTTGGGACTAATCAATATTAAATAATAAAATATGATATGCTTACTGTAATATATAAATAATACTAATTGATGATTCATTTGAGTCCACTTGAATCCATGAATTATCTTCTCTAGTTATGCTCGATCCGTCAGCTTTCAAGTCTGGAATCGTCGACCTTTTCTAGCAAATAGTTCTTTTACTTAACTTGAATTAATTTGAGATTCTTAGAATTTATATGGGGATTAATTTCTTCCAACAAACTTGATAAGTATGGCAGCCACAAGTTATTTTCATTAAGCGTTTAGAGATCCATATATATAGCTTTGTACAAGAGAGATATTAGGACAATCTCATTACATATTCTCTCTTATCTTACCCATCCATCTCTAGGTCTAATCCTAAGTTTTAGCCGCCTCCAATAACTTGTCAAAACCGAAATTTGCAGCCCTAATGATGGGCTTTGAACCCATTTAAGCCCAAACCAAAATGCTATGCAATTAAATCTAAATTGATCGCTTATCGATGTCGTATATCGATTGGTACATTTATAACTGTTAAAAATATATATAAAAAATATATTTCTCAAACCATATTCAAATTTTTATAATTAATATTTCATAAATATTAGTTATTTTAATTAATTATAACAATCATAAACTAATTAAATCATTCGGTCTTAAGGAAATTCATCATTTCACTTGTATAACTCTTGAGTGTAAATTTGATTAGCAATTAACACCGAACTATTTGGATGTTAATGTTCACACGTCATTTAGCAAGTGGTGTCGCATTATGGCTAAATTTATCACGTATTCATTTTCAGTAAAATCTTATGTAATTTAATAAGCGTTACCGTTAATGACATTTATATACACCAATTCTCTTCTTCAAAACTGTATCACTTTGGATTTATGGAATTTGATAATGGTTACAATTCCAGTATTGTCCATATTCAACTCTATAGTCCAAACACAAAATCCTTGGTTCAATAATAACAATTATTATTAACCATACTACTCTGGTTAGAGATTTTTAATTTGCGTTGACTTGAGTTGACCATGATACTAACCTTATATAACCGAAGTGACGAATCCTCCTTGAATAGTGTCTTCCATCCAATACTTCCACTCGACCCAACTATATTCACTTGATGGATGTCATTCCATGATTTGACTATAATCAAAGAAGAGTTTTTTCATATTGAATGTTGACAGTATTCTCTAGTTGAAATAATTGTTTAAATTAGTCACATCAATACTTTCTGTTTGACCTTAGTTATATTAACTAACACAAAACTACCGAGTGAGTTATTCTATAGCTATCCAATAACTATCAGTACATAACCTCTAGGTGCCCCTAGCAGTCATGAGTAATACACTGTCCAACATTGAGAGCGCATTATATACTCTAGTCTCAACGGATATGTCGATATCTAGTGTCGATGCATCTTGACTAGGAACATTTAAAATGATGTGTTTTGTAACAATGTGATCCAATACTCATGATCAAAACTAATTGTAATTACTGTCACAAACATGTCATTTATGGATTTTTCGTTAAATATATTTTTAATGAAACATTTAATTATTTATAACACATTATAATAAATATAGAACAGAAAGAAGAAACACCTTTATTTCAAACAAGAATTGATTTCGAAGTTAATAAATTACAGAATTACCCCTAGGGCGTACGCTTAACACTATCAATCTCCCACTTACACTCAGGGAAAATTATGGAATCTCAATCCCATCCTCTCAATCAGTTTCTCGAGAACTAGCCGAGTTAGACCTTTAGTGAATGGATATGCTATGTTGTCCTTGGTATCTACCCTTTGAACCATAACTTCTTTCTTCTCAACGAATTTTATAATCAGGTGGAACTTTCGAAGAATGTTTCGTGACTTCTTATGTGCTCTTTGTTCCTTTGCGATATGTATCGTTTCATTGTTGTCACAAAATAATGTCATTGGATTCTCAGTATCGAGAATCACTCCGAGCTGATCAAAAACTTGCGCATCCATACTTCCTCTTTTGCTACTTCATTGAGGGCGATATACTTGACCTCCATTGTGGAATCATCAACTGTTTCTTGGTTGGAACTTTTCCAGCTAACCGCTCTGCCATTTAGTGTAAAGACATAGCCGGACACTGATTTACTATCGTCTATTTCACTTTGAAAGCTCGAATCTGTATACCCCTTCATAAGGAGGTCTCCATTCCCAAAAACGAGGAATATGCCCTTAGTATTTCTCAAATACTTAAGTATACATTTTATGGCCGTCCAATGTTTTTCTCCGGGATTAGACCGGTATCGACTTATACATCCTAATGTGTGTGCTACATCCGGTCTAGTACATAACATAGCATACGTTATGGATTGTATGGCTGAAGCGTAGGGAATCCTCTTCATACACTCTTTCTCATCATCGGTATGAGGAGCGTCCTTTTTAGAAAGGACAATTCCAGATTGCATTGGAACACTTCCACGCTTGGAATTCTCTATACTAAACCATTTTAGTATAGTGTTTATGTATAGGGATTGGGACAATCCCAACAGCCTCTTAGACCTATCCCTATAGATCTTTATACCAAGTATATAGGCTGATCTTCCAAATTCTTCATGGAGAAGTTTTTAGAAAGCCAAGCTTTCACTGATTGCAATAATGAAATGTCATTTCCAATCAATAATAGATCATCAACATAGAGTACTAAGAATGCGATAGCATTTCCCTGTTCCTTTTTGTATATGCACGCTTCTTCTGTGTTCTGATAAAAACCAATCTGTTTGGTTACTTTATCAAAACACTTGTTCCAACTCCTTGAAACTTGTTTGAGTCCATAAATGGACTTTAACAACTTGCAAGCTTTGCCTTCACTCCCAATGACTACAAAACCCTCTAGCTATGACATATAAACGATTTCTTCTAATCACCATTTTGAAAAGCCATCTTTACATCCATTTGCCATATTTCGTAGTCATAGAATGCGGCAGTGGCTAACATAATCCGAATAGATTTAAGCATGGCTACAAGCGAAAAGGTATCGTCATATTCAGCACCTTGAATTTGACAAAATCCTTTTACAACTAGCCTTGCCTTTTAATTCTCCACTTTTCCATTCGCATTAGATTTTTATTAAAAATCCATTTCAACCCAATGGGTTTTGTCACTTTGGATACATCAGACAAAGTCCAAACTTTGTTTTAGTACTTGGAGTCCATCTCAGATTTCATAGCTTTAAGCCAAAGTGCAGAGTCTTTATTTTGCAGTGATTGTTGGAAAGACAGAGGAGTGTCACCATCAAAGACACGGTCCTCCTTTTCGTCATCCATGAGAAAATCGTAGTATCTCTTTGGTGCACGGTATTCCCTATTAGACCTTCTAATAGGTTGCGTGTTTTCGTATATGGGTGACCTTGTTTCTCCCACTATTTCGGCTTTAGTGTTAGTTTCTCGGATCTCATCCAAGTCTACAACTTCGCTGTTAATTTATTTTAACAGAAATTCCTTTTCTAAAAAGACAGCATGTCGAGAAATAATGACCTTTGGTTCCTTGGTATTGTAAAATATATATCCCATCGAGTTTTTGGGATATCCTATAAATTTACATAGTACCGATCTTGCCACTAGTTTATTTGGACCAACATTCTTAACGTATGCCGGACAACCACATACTTTCAAATATTTGAGTTGGGGTTTCTTACCACACCACATCTCATATGGTGTTTAGGGCACAGATTTAGTGGGTCACAAGTTTAATATATGTGCTGTTGTTTCTAGCGCATATCATCAATAGGATAGAGGTAACTTACCCTTACTCATCATGGTACGAACCATATCTAATAGGGTTCGATTCTTTCACTCTGACAAACCATTGTATTGCGGAGTATAGGGTGGAGTAACCTGAGAGATAATCCATTATCTTTTAAGTATAGTTGGAAATCCTGTCCAACTTACTCACCTCCTTGATCTGATGAATATTAATTTTACGACTCGTTGGATTTTTTACTACCATTTTGTAATCAACAAATTTCATATCAACGTCGGATTTGTTCTTCATTAGACATGCATATACTGGTCTTGAGAAATCATGAGTGAAAGTAACAAAGTAAGAACTATTATCTTTGGTTAATATGGGCATTGAGCCACATATATCACTATGTACTAACTCTAAGAGTTCATTAACTCTTTCATTGCTTCCACTGAAGGGATGCTTGGTCATTATACCTTTAGGACATGTCTCACAAGTTTTAAATGATTCATAATCAACTGACGGTAGAAAACCATCGGTTTTCAATTTCTGTAGTCGTTTCTCACTAATATGACCAAGCTTACAATGCCAGAGATAATTATCGTTTAATTTATTAGAAACTTCATTCACAGAACATACATAATTAGTATTAATCACATAAATTCCATTTTCAAGGATGCCTTTGCAGACTTTATTTCCATCCAAACTAATGTGCATAACATTATTTGCATAATGAAAAATATATCCAGTCTTAGACAATCTAAAAACATAGATAATTTTGACAAATAAAGTCTTTTACATAATAGCAATTATTTAATACAAATGCTATCCACTTGGCAAATCTAAATGATAATATCCTACCGCCATTGCATCTACTATAGATCCATCAGCAATTTGGAGCTTCATTTCTCCTTTTGCCATGCGATGCCAGTTCCTAAGCCCCTGATGGGGCTGCAGAACCATTCTGCTTCCTTTCCTTGATAATATTCAAGTAGTAGGGACAGTTTCTCTTCCAGTGACCTTTCTTGTGGCAATAGTGACATTCACCCTTGTCATAGGTCTTTTTATTTTTATTTTCCTTACTATCTCTTTTTCGCTTCTTTGAACCTTTTGAAGATGATGCATTTCCCTTCATAGAAAGTACAGCACCTTAATCTTTAGATGTTGACTCGGCCGACCTCAACATATTGAGGAGCTTCATGAGATCCATATTTAATTGATTCATGTTGTAATTTAGCATGAACGGTTCGTACCGAGGAGTGAGAGAACCAAGGACCAAGTCTTCTTACATTTCATTTCTTATCTCTATGTCTAATTGTGCAAGTCAATCAATATAGCCTTTTATCATTAGAACATAATCGTCCACTTTCTATCCCTTGGCCATTTTGGTGTTAAATAGCTTTTTCGAAAGCTCGTACCTTGCAGAACGAGATTGTTCACCAAAAAGAGCTTTGAGGCTATTAAAAAGCTCAAAGACAGACATGTTCTCATGTTGCCTTTGCGATGGTTTCTCTAAGGTAGACAACATGAAAACTTGGATGATCTCTAAGTCAGATTTCCACTTTAAATAAGCAAGTCGTTCTTCAAGGTCTGCACGGATTCTATTTTGGGTTCACCTATAATAGAAGCCCAAAGGCACTTATTTTGATTGCTCTTAGCCAGTCGGTATAGTTAGGTCTGGTGAGTTTATCACTTTCATAAAACAGTTTTGGAGTTAACATTTTCTATAAGTTTAAATGGTAGATTAATAGGACAAAACGTAATAGACGTTCTTATAATATTAATAAGGTTAAAAACTATGTTTCATTTTACTAATAAGCTCCCACTAGTCTTTTATGTTTTGCCAAACTCTAAGTCAAAACATAGAAGTCGTATGACTTCACTAGTAGGTGTTAGGACTTGTCCATCTTGGAATTCTGACCTTGCGTTTGCTCAACAAGTCATAGCTCCATGAACAATGGATAACCTTTTATCGGTTGTATCACATACAACTCCTAACCCTTGGAACCTTATCCTAATCTCATATTGATCTTGAGCTTGCTCAACAAATCGAAATGAAATTATTCACTCGTACCTACCATATCGTGATGGCCTAAGTGTAGTATGTGTACCCTGAGTTTGCTCAACAAATACATATAGTTATCTTACCTCATCTATTAAATAAATTAATAATACTACACACAACATCCTTAGTTTGAGTTTGCTCAACAACTAAGGAGTATGTAAGTAATTTATTAACATATATATGGTAGAGGACAACATTAAATTGACTGATAGGACTTATGAAATAATGTAATTTTTATGAACTACCCTCGTGATTCAAGTGTCGAACACATCAGAAATCATGATATACGCACCGTTATGTATGTGTTTATTTCTTAAGTCTGTTTTGGGTTTTATACATTCGTATTATATAAGTTTTATTTATATAGTTCTTATATTTCACATTACTTATATAATAGTCTTGTGTATAATATTATATAATTAAATCATATTTAATTAATTAACATTTTAATTAATTTTATATTGATATAACATTTATATTTATTATGCGCTATAACCTTTATGGTATGACACATATATCATATACATGTGTAATTATAATTTCAACTAATTAACCTTTTAATTAAATTAATTAAATTATCCTAATTTCGGAGATCATTATTCATATGTATGCATGCATATTTATGATATCTTAAATGATTTAAAATATCATAACGCATTTCATAATATATTTACTACATGCACATACATTTTACAAATTAACTTATTAATAAAATTTATAATTTTCGAAAATTATGTTATTTTGTTTTTCAAACATTTTGAAAAATATGTTACATTATAACTATTATAATAAACATATATTTTATTTTAAATTTAACAATTAAATTTAAAATCTTTTACTTTATTTTTCAAGGAAATTTTGAAAATTATCCGAAGGCCCAAATTAAGTTGGGCCTTTTCTATTAGGGCCAACCTTTGGGCTTACTTCACCTTTCAGGCCAGGCTGGTAACCAAGTAGAACATGGTACTTGATTACCCAATTTTAATCCTAGAAATTACCTTTCTAGACACCGTATTGAGTGTGCAAGCTTAATAAGTTAGCCCTAACATGACTAACTTAGACCACATAAACTATTGGGCTCTGATACCGTTGTTGAAACTGGGCCAACTAGTAGCGGTAGTGTGGGTGTATTTTAATTTTTTTATCCTATTAGATCTTTATTGGGCCTATGAAGTCTAATAAATATAGAAAAATTGAAAATTTGTTTTAAATAAAATTATATATTTTATTTAAATTTAAGTATTTTGTAATGTAAAGTTAATTTGAATGATTTAATTTATATTTATACATATATCGTATAAATATACATATGTGTGTGCATGTGTAACATAATAATCCATGAAGGGTATGACATGCCTGTATATAGATGTTGGCATTTATATCACAACGGATGCATTAGCTCATTTCCTATGTATTGTATGTTGTCTAAAATGTGCATAAATTTATAATGCAAAGTATATTTATATAAATACGTATACATATATTTAAAATATATTTTATAACTAAAAGTCTCAAAATTAAATATATATATATATATATATAATTTAAAAAATTTATATAAATATCTATACATAATTAAACATATAAAATTATACATAGAAATATATATATATAATAATTAAAATTATATATATATAAAGTTAAATAAAATGTACATATATGAATAATTAATCGCATTCAAATATTTAAATTATAAACACATATATTTTAAAATTATTTTCAGACCAAAATTAGCATAACAAACATAAAACAATAATTTCATAATTTTATCATTTATATATATATATAATGAATATTTTTTATTATAATAATTGAAAATATTAGTAATAAATAATATAAAATCAAATTTTAAAATTTAGGAAAATTTAGGTTCATAAAATATAGGATCAATTTTTTTTTTCAATGATTTTTTGAAATAAAATATTATTTTTAATAAAAAAATATGTTCAACCGAATTAATTTAATTATTAAAAATATTAAATATTAACAAAAAATTCTAAAATTTATCCATGGGTAACTCCTTTGATGTAATAATTTTAAAAATATAAATTCGAATTTTCAGTGCAAAAATTATTTAGATTTAATAAGCAATTCAAATTAGCATAACAAACATAAAATAATAATTTCATAATTTTATCATTAATATACATAAATACATATATATATAAAATAAATATTTTTGATCAATAATAACTAAAAATATTAGTAATAAATAATATAAAATCAAATTTTAAAATTTAGGAAAACTTAGGATCATAAAATATAGGGTCAATTTTTTTTCATGATATTTTGAAATATAATATTATTTTTAATAAATAAAAAAATTTAACCGAAGTAATTTAATTATTAAAAATATTAAATATTAACAAAAAATTTATCCATGGATTACTGCTTTGATGTAGTAATTTTAAAAAGATAAATTCGAATTTTCAGTGCAAAAATTATTTTATATATAATAAACAGTTTAAATAATCAATAAAAGATAATTTAAAATTATTTGTTTACATAAAAAAATTATTTTCGAATTTGGTAATTCATATTATGTATAAAAAGGTGTAAGAAAAAATTATAAGCTATTTGTACATTATAAATACACATATATGTAATTATATGTTTAAAATATACATTCGTCTATATTTAAATTAATATATAAATATACATAAAATAATTAATAATGAAAAATTTTAATTTTTTTACAACAAATTAGATTTTTTTTATACATAAACTATAACACATAATAATATAACCATGCACATAACCAAACTTTTTGTAACAACTACATATACCTACGAGAATCTCACCTAACTAGATAAGCATTAATATATATACAGATTTGGGATTAATCCATATTAAATCATAAAATATGATATGATTACTGTAATATATAAATAAAATACGAATTGATGATGCATTTAAGTCCACTTGAATCAATGAATTCCCTTCTCTATTTATGCTTCCGTTAGATTGCAAGTCTGGAATCGTCGACCTTTTTTTTATCAAATCGTGCTTTTACTTAACTTGAAATGGTTTGATATTCTTAGAACTGATATAGGGAATAATTTCGGCCAGCAAACTTGATAATTATGGAAGCCATAATTTATTTTTCATTAAAAGTTTGGAGATCCATATATATAGCGTTGTACAAGAGAGATATTAGGACAATCTCATTACATATTCTCTCTTAATCTTAGCCTTCCATCTCTAGTCTAACCTAAGTTTTAGCCGCCTCCAATAACTTGTCAAAAACAAAATTTGCAGCCTTAATGACAGGCTTTAAACCCATTTAAACAAAAGCTAAAATGCTATGCAATTAAATCTAATTTAATCACTTATCGATATCGTATAACGATTGGTACATTTATAACTAGTATAAATATATAACAATTTTTATTTCTCAAACCATATTCAAATTTTTATAATTAATATTTCATAAATATTAATTTATTTATAACAATTATAAACTAATTAAATAATTCGGTCTTAAGGAAATTCACCATTTCAGTTGTATAATTCTTGGGTGTAAATTTGGTTAGCAATTAACACCGAACTATTCGAATGTTAACGTTCACATGTCACTTAGCAAGTGGTGTGACATTATGGTCAAATTTATCGCTTGTTCATTTTCAGTAAAATATTTTTTAATTAAATAAGCGTTACCAGTTAGTGACATTTATATACACCAATTCTCTTCTTCAAAACTGTATCACTTTGGATTTATGAAATTTGGTAATGGTCAAAATTCCAATATTGTCCATATTCAACCCTATAGTCCAAACATAAAAATCATTGGTTCAATAATAACAATTATTATTAACCGTATTACTCTGGCCAGAAATTTTGACTTTGTTGAGTTGACCATGATACTAACCTCATATAACTGAAGTGATGAATCCTCCCTTGAATCGTGTCTTCCTTCCAATATTTCCACTCGACCCGACTATAATCGCTTGATGGATGTCGTTCCATGATTTGACTATAATCAAAACAGAGTTTTTCATATTAAAGGTTGACACTATTCTCAAGCCGAAAGAATTATGTAAATTAGTCACATCGATATTTTCTGTTTAACCTTAGTTATATTAACAAATAGAAAACTACCGAGTGAGTTATTCTATAGCTATCCAATAGTAATCGGTACATAACCTTTATGTTCCTCTAGCAGTCATGAGTAATACACTGCCGAATATTTGAAGAGCATTACGTACTCTAGTGTCAACGGATACATCAATATCTAGTGTCGATGCACCTAGACTAGGAACATTTAAAATGATGTGTTTTGTAACAATGTGATCCAATACACATGATTACAACTAATTGTAATTACTATCACAAACACGTCATTTATGGATTTTAAGTTAAATATATTTTTAATTAAACATTTAATTATTTATAACACATTATAACATATATATAACATAAAGAGGAAACACCTTTATTTCGAAGAAGAATTGATTTCGAAGTTAATAAATTATAAAATTACCCCTAGGGCATACCCCTAACACTGTCACTTCCACCTACATCCTTTCGACACAGTCGAAAGGCCTGCTTCCCTCCTTTCACACGCACCTTTTTAGTGTAGTCGAAAGGCCTTTTTCCTTGCCTTTCTCATTTATCCTTTCGCCTTCACTCGACCTAGTCGAAAGAATTATCTTAACATCTTTCTATTACCGTTGAAGTTTGAGATTTTCTTTATCATACCTGATTTCTTTCGACATTGTCGAAAGGTATAGAAGCGCTCTTTAACTAGCTATTGTTGTGCCGTGGAAGTTGAAAAGGACGTAGGATTTCGATGCTATCAAAACGTTTACCTTTTGGGTTCTAAATGAGTCGAAACACCATAGAAAGCTTTGCCGCCAAAGATTCTATTCGAATGCATCCTCTTTGGCTAGTGCGGAACCATATTCTTTTGTATTTTAGGACATTATATTGAATTCGTATATTTTTTCTTCATAGATGTGGATAGTTTAAACCAATTCGAAAGGCTAATATATGCTTTCGAAAGGGTTGCCATGGTCAAACGTTTTTCTGGTGGAGGTAAATGATGACGAAACCAGTCATTTCGAATGGCTCGGCACACACTTGAAAAACCTATTATCCATTGCTTTCGAAAGGTACTATTCGACCACTTCGAAAGCTCCTTGCTTATCGAACATACTACTGAAGCGTCCCTTTGACCTCTTTGAAAGGCTTTGTGATTGTTGTTTCTCTTTGTAAATTCTTCTTTTTCATTCTTGTCGAAAGCCTTGTTTAATGTTTACAGAAACCATTCCAATGCCTTCAAAACCTCACTAATGTTATTTCTCCTTCTTTCATACTTTCACTCTTGAAAATATTTTATGAATAACATGATGGGTAAAATAGGAAGGTCCTTTTGGTCTGGAAGTAGAAGATTGGTTCGCCCTATTACTGAAAGTTGAATTGAACTTAGTAAAAATTTAAGTGAAGAAGAAAATTAATGAAATATAAATGATCAGTAAAATAAGAATACCCTTTTAAGTGGAGTGAAAATAAAAAATGGATCCCTTTTAACCAAAAGTGGAATGTTAGTAACAATACCCTTTTACTTTAAATTGTAACAAGGGTTGTTTTCTCTAACCTGAAAATTCTGAAGATTTTTTTTGTATTTTAAAAATATTTCAAGGGCAAAAACATAATTTTCACATACATGGGAACTTAAACGTGGGAGTTAAATTAGAGCTTTGTAAAATCCTTAATAAGCATAATGGCTATTTAATTATTATTATTTTTCAAAAACTTAACTTTCATTCTTTTCCCTACTGTCCGTTTTAATTTTGAGTTAAATTAATACTAGATTGGGTTTGATATGCACAATGTTTGCATAAAAATATATCAATCTCTCCTATTTTTTTATTAGCAATAAGTTTACAGCCTAATTAATACATACATATGCACTTATTAAATTAGATAAATGGTCATCTATAACCCAGTTTTTAATTTACTTTTCACATATATTTTAGATAATGTAATATAATTTTTGTTGTACAGTTGATTAATAGTTTTGTAACGATCTGTATTTTTGATAATTAAAACTATTAAAATAAATAAGATTTTGAAATTTAATATTGTGAGAAATAAAATTTTTGATTTATTAATGTGAAAAATAATTAGAATATGATTTAATAATGTTGTTTGAATGTTATTGACAACTATTTTAATGAAATTTCAATCAATTAAAATAATTGTAAAGTTAATTTGGTTATAAATTGTAAATAAGGAATAAATTAAATATTGGATTCAGTGTTGAATTTATCTGTAAATAATTGAAATATGTTTATTATAGAATATGAAATAAACTAATTAGTACACAAATTTATTAGCTTTATTTGTAAACAATAGACTTATGAATGTGTTTGAATTACTAATGTGTAATAGTTGTTTTAATTACTATGTTATTATTTAATCCGTTTGAAATTAATTTGGAAATCAATGTGAAATTAATGTAATTAAATATTGCTTTTAATATGAGTTAAGATAATAACTGTAGAATATGAATGTAATAAAAGTGTAAACTAATATTAATTATATTCATAAGATAGTAGTTGATTCAATAATAAGAGTATAAATCGATATAAAAGAATTTGATTGAAATTAAAATATAATTTGTTTGCGCCATAATTGGTCACAAATACCCAATTACCGATGAAAGCACCCGTTTACGATCACAGATCACAAATAGCAAGTATGTAGAGAATATGAATATGAAGAAAATTCAAAATTTAATAGGGAAGTGGTAGAAACACAAGATTTACAGTGGTTCAGCGATGTATCCTGCGTCCACTTTGAAGAGTCGTTATTTTATTGATTATAACTCACTTATTATAGAGGTTTACAATAGTACAACCAAGTTATAACAATGATTCGGGCAGAGTATCAGCGTAGAAGAGCTCAAAGATCCATTTTCTATAGGTCTAGGGTCACTATTTATAGGCGTATGCAGTAAATATCTCGTCCAGATCTCGGAGGACATCTTCTCTCACGTGGGTGGGCCCACGGGATCGAGTTCAGGTGATTTCGACTCGATATTAGAGCGATACGAATGGAATTTGTATCGATCATGAATTGATCCTTTTTGGCTAAAATTGATTAGGTACATTCTTGAGTTTGTAGGCAAGCTCCTGTGAAAATTTGGTGGCATTTGGGCTTGTAAATCTCGAGTTATGATCGACGCAAATTTTGATTTTCAATGTGTCATCGACATCGTATCGATACGTGTTTGTATCGTTTCTGGGCATGTGCTTGCTAGGTGACGTGGCGCTATCTTCTATGATCAATCCACTTTTTATGTCGAGTGACCGTGTATTCCTTCCTTGTAGATCATGTTATCCATTGCTTTGATTTCGTTTGCCATCCATCACATCCCAATTCGTATCCGTTACTGATGGATGCTTCATATCGATTACGTCCACCCTCCTTTCATATTAGTTGCAATCACACCATCTCGTATTGATGTTCTGGTGATGTGCCTTCATATTGCTTGTGGGTTGGCTTCTTCCATCGCATCGATCGAGTGACTGATCGATACGAGTTTGGGTACTTTCATCCGATGGATTCTAATGAGGTGGCTATAAAGTGGATGGTTGATAACTTGATGGATACGAACTCAATGCTTTCTCCATGGACATGGACGAGGTCGTTGCCTGACCATGGCTACGAAGCGGACGGACACGAAGGAGAAGGCTATTAATATATGGTTACAAATGAATTTGCCTCTTCCTGTGGACACGAACCACTTATATGCTTAGATGGATACGAATTTGCAGGTGTCTTCCTTGGTTTTGATCGACCATTACCACGAGCTTACGAACTCCGATTATCTTGAAATTTAGAATGTTGGCTCCTATAGCTTTATTTGTCGTATCATATCGATTATAGCTCGATCCGGACCAGGGAAAAATTTATCGGTATCCATAGTTATCCTACGCTTATCCAATCATCGGGACGAACCGTCTTTGATTTTCAGTCAATTCTTTGGTATCGCGGCCTTGCCAAAAGGCGGGATAACACTTGCCCCCCAAAACATGTCTTGTGGTAGGAAGGTATGATTTGTAGTTTGATAAGCTAGATGTTATTATCCTGTTAATGACCAGTAAAGAGATTGATAATCTTACCCGACAGTTAATAGTGATCATTCGTGATCGTATGTCATTCGGTGCGGTATGTGACCGTTCAAGGTCAGATGTCGTTCGAGGGGAATTTTGACCGTTCAGGGTCGGGTGTCGTTCGAGGCGAATTATGATCGTTCACGGTTGGGTGTCGTTCGAGGCGAGTTGTGTGTGCCTGGGGGGAACTTAGTATCATTAATGTTAGATTTTACATTCGAATGAGTTTTTGAATTGTTTGTTATGGCGGTTTATCGCCATCTTAGATCATGCCTGAGGACCGTTCGCGATCCCGTGTATGTGTATGTTACTTAGCCATTATGGAATTACAAATACCACATTTACATTCAAAATGAGTCTTACAACCAAAATGTCTAACTAAATCAAGTCCAGATGAAAAAAATAGAAAACAAAAGCAAAACAAAGACATCAAAGTGCAAACATCTACACTGATGCGGTTGATAGTCGTCTCAGATCACGCCTAAGGACTGTTCGTGATCCTATACATGTGTAGGCGACTTAACTGCACTAGTGTGGAGTTTCTAACTTATTCGTCATAATTATTACAATCAGTTGATGACAAGCTGATGCCTCGATCCTAGGCCGTCCCCAATTGATGCAGATGGTGGTCATCCACGCTCCATTATTGCTACTCGCATCCTCGCGTATTGTAATGGCATGCCATTCCGGATATGCCCTTATATCTTATCCCTCAAGTGTCTGCAATCATTCTTATTATGGCCGCTAACTCATGGAATAAACAGTACTTGTTTGATTTCCACTAATTGTTGGTAGGATCCCTCCTCAGTGGCCTCCGGTAGGGAACCTTCCCCCTAGTGTCTTGGTAGATTCGTTCTAAATTCTCTCTCAGCTCTGAATAAGAGGTGAACCTCGGCTCCTTTTGCGGCTGCTTTGACTCATCACAACTCTCTTCCTCTTTCCATTTACATTTATCCTTGCCTAAATCCTTTCATGGCGGATTTCCGCTTTTGACTGCATACACATCGACTCCCTCTCCTTCCTTTCTCTCGGCATTTGCATCCTCTTATTGCAGAAACCTTTCTGCCTCATGGTAAAATCACCTAAGTCCATAAGTGGGTCCCTTGTCATTGAATTCTTGAACTCTGTTCCATCAGCTATGCCAGATATAGCTGCCATCAAAACCATAGATGGATCTGGACAATCCACCGATACAGCCGCTGCGTTAAATCATGTTAAAAATAATCCTCAACGGCTCCTCGATTCTCTGCTTCAGTGTTGTCAAACTCATTACGTTCTTGGGCCTTGATATATGAACTCTGAACTACCTCATGAACTTTTCAATCAACTCGGTCCACATTTCAATCGAACCACTCTCTTGTTGCTTGAATCATAATACTTCTATGTCTGTCAAATCTAGCGGGAAGCATTGGGCCGTGACTTCCTCTGATTCCCCCAGTACTTCCATATACCACATATAACTCATCAAACGAACAACAGGATGTATCCTCCCATCGTACGTCTCTGGTGTTGGTTGCTTGAATTCTGGTGGATTCTGGCCTACCTAATTGCGGGAGCAAAGGGGCTCATGTTCACATCTTCCAGATCCCATTCACTAATCCGCCTCTCAAGGCTCGTCTGACCATCTCCGCCAATCTATCACCGTCGCCAAGCTGTAGTCCTTGTCTGTTGCCTCCGATCTACCCCCTTCGAGTTCACGAGGGAATCTTGGAATCTACTTTCCTGGATAGGCATTCATTCGTCTATCAATGCAATGTTGTCCAGTTCCAGCCGGTACCTTGCCTGAGGTTGGATCAACATGCTCCTGAGGAGTACCCTCTAGCTCAGGCGTTGCTCTTGATGGTCATGCTCTATCTGATTGCATGTTGGGTCCTTCTGGTCCAACTCCGGGGATTTGGACTCCAGCTGCTTCTGCTGTTTTTGCCTGTCCAAACTGTCTAAGAATGTTCTACATCATTTCCTTCTGCCTTTTCAACTTCATGCATAGCTCTCATCATCATCTCCATCTCATTTATGGTGATGAAAACTTAGGCTTGATTTGCTCCTAAGGAAGCCTTCTGACTCCCTTCGTGCTGACTCCTTTCTGCTTTCTGTCTCCTTGGTGATTATTTCGTCATAGCTTTCTAGATCCAAGTCTTCAAGCCTTTAGATCCAAAATCCAAGCTGTAGAATCCCCGAGTGCTAGCCTTCTCAATGAAAGCACCAAAATATTTACGCCAAAATTGGTCACAAACACCCAATTACCGATGAAAGCACCCACTCACGATCACAAATCATGAATAGCAAGTATGTAGAGAATATAAATATGAAGGAAACTCAAATTTTAAAAGAAAATCAATAGAAACACAAGATTTATAATGGTTCAACGTTGTAGCCTACGTCCACTTTGAAGAGTCGTTATCTTACTGATTATAACTCGCTGGTTAAAGAGGTATACAATAGTACAACTGAGTTATAACAATGATTCCGGTAGAGTATCGGCTTAGAGGAGCTCAATGATGGTTTAGGGTCACTATTTATAGGCGTAGGCAGCAAATATCTTGCCCATATCTCAAAGGACTTCTTCTCTCACGTGGGTGGGGCCCACGGGAGCGAGTTCAGGTGATTTCGGCTTGATATTAGAGCGATACGAACGGAATTCGCATCGATCAAAAATATATCCTTTTTGGCTAAAATTAGTCAGGTACATTCTTGAGGTTGTAGGCTAGATCCTATGAAAATTTGGTGGCATTTGGGCTTGTAGATCTCGAGTTATGATCGATGCAAATTTGGATTTTCAATGTGCTGTCGACTTCGTATCAATACGTGTTCGTATCGTTTCTAGGCACATGCTTTCTAGGTGACACGGCGCTATTTGCTAGGATCAATCCACTTTTTATGCGGAGTGACCGAGTCTTCCTTCCTTATAGGTCATATTCATATCCATTGCTTTGATTTCGTTCGCCATCCATCACATCCCAATTTGTATCCATTACGGATGGATGCTTCGTATCGATTACACCCACCCTCCTTTCATATCGGTTGTAATCACCCCCATCTCGTATTGATGTTCTGGTGATGCGCCTTCGTATTGCTTGTGGGTTGGCTTCTTCCATCGTATCGATCGAGTGACTGATCGATATGAGTTTGGGTACTTTCATCTGACGGATTCGAATGAGGTGGATACGAAGTGGATGGTTGATAACTTGATGGATACGAACTCAATGCTTTCTCCATGGATACAGACGAGGTCGTTGCCTGACCATGGCTACAAAGCAGACAGACATGAATGAGAAGGCTACGAATATATGGATACGAATGTGGTTGCCTCTTCCCATGGATACAACCACTTATATGCCTAGATGGATACGAATTTGCAGGTGTCTTCCTTGGTTTTGATCGACCAATATCACGAGCATGCGAACTCCGATTGACTTGAAATTTGGAACATTGGCTCTCATAACTTTGCTTGTTGTATCATATCGATTATAGCTTAATCCGGACTCAGGAAAAATTTACCAGTATCCATAGTTAACCTATGTTTATCCAATCTTTGGGACGAACCGACTTTGGGTTTCTATCAATTCTTGGTATCACGGCCTTGTCAAAAGGCGGGATAATATAATTAACTGGGGTTTTATTGTAATTGCAATTGAATGCTGAAATTAATGTAATATTTAAATCTTGGATTTAATATGGAAAATTTATTTTAAAAGATTATAAATTTCTTTGTAATTAAGAACGATAAAATTGTTAACTTTTAAATTTGAATTTAAAAGTGATTAAATCAATTTAATAATAATTTAATTAGTTAACATGAAAATTAGCTATTTTGGCCACTATCTCAGATTTCGACCAAACCAGTTTCATCGCATCCATAACAGTGAATTATTATTAAATTTCAATTTTCATAGCGATCGGACTTATCATTTGATCGTGCGGGTCGAAATGTGTAGAAATCATTAAAAGAATTTAAGTGAATATAATTTTATTTTGGAAGCTAACTTCTATATACAACAGAATTAGGGTTTGAAACTAGTTCCATTTGAGTTTAAAAATATCAAAAACATATATTTGATATATGGGATGACCTACTTTCGTTTCAAGAACAAAACGGGCTTTTCAGGTCATTGTTATCGTTTCGACCTAATTCGTTCTGTCCATTCGTTCTTAAACTAACTGCTTCTGTTTCTAATTTCTGTACGTACTGTTTATTTCTATCTCCTCTTCCTTTCTAATCGCAGAAAATCCTAATTTCAATTTCAATCAAAACCCTAATCCCCAATTTCAAATCAAATCAAAAAATCAAACTCCTCAAAACCTATCGAATAATATATCATTACGAAGCTCGAAGAGGGAAATCTACATCTGCAGTTCATTTTTGCAATTGAGTTTTGGTTTGGGCAGAATTTGGTGAAGTTCAGTTCGTCCAACCTAGGGTTTTGGATTTAACGGCGAATTGTCAACCAATCGATGATCGGAAGGCATAGACTTAAAGAACAGGAGGAGCGGTCATCATCCATGGTCTCTGTTTGTCGTAATTTGGTCAGAGATCGCCAGAAAATGGAAAAGAATGACGGCGATGACGGAGCTCGCTTGGGGTGTCGCGCGGTAGCGTGTGGTGGGAGGTTAGGCGCCTGGTCAGGGCGAGTATGGTAGGAAGCCTAGATCTGGTGATGGAGGGTCAAACGTGGTGGTGTTTGGATCTAAAGGGTGGAGGCTGCATGCGTGTGTTCGATCATGAGCGGCGTTAGGGTTTGGGTAGGGGAAAGGTAATTACATAGTTATTTTAGTTTAAACTTAAAATTTTGAACGTTCTAACTTCAATAACTTTTGCATACGAGCTCGGATTTGGACGCGGTTTCTTCCATTGCGGTCGTATTGAAATTCCATACATCATGGAACTAGTTTGGTTGAATTCTAAGACTGTTTAAATTTGGACGTTAGTTTGAATTCTAATTTGACTAAAATCGAAGGTGAGTGATTTAACCCACTTACGAAATACTGAACCTTCTTATGTTAGTTGAATTAATTTATGAAGTGATTAGAATTTTATTGATTGCTATTTGGTAATTTAAATTTTCATTTAAATTTAATTGGAATTAAATTTCCATTTAAATTAATATTGAAATTAAATCGATAGTTACCTAATATTGATAACTGGTTAATTGCTGTGATTTATTGACTGATTTGAACGTTGACTGTGATGAATGTTTACTTGTTGATATTTTGGATAATTGAATGTTGTGTTTATTATATATGTTATTATCACGCTGCAATTTCCCTTAGTTTGTTGTTAGGAAATCATTATAGGTTGAAATCATACATATCTGAATGATCTTATAGATTAGGAAAAATCATTATAGGTTGAAATGATACATAGCCGAGCGATTTTATTGATTTGAAAATGATTGATTCGGGATACGGGTTGAAATAATATATACCTCGTAAATTTAAGTATTGGGAAATTTAACTATTTTGATTGAAATGATACATACCCAATCACTTGACCTAGGGTAGAAAATTATATACAAACACTGTTGGTCAGTTTAAACTATTTTCTGAATAGTAAAGTATGTTTGATTTATAAATTTTATTTTTAATTTAATTTAATGATTTTATTTAAAATTTATATTTGGAAAATAATTTATTTTATATGTTTTAAAATTTCAAATTATAAGTTAATATATGGTTTTTTATGTAATTTTAAATTTTTATCTTATAATTTTATTTAGTTTAAATATATAATTTAAATAGTTTAAAATTTTAATTTAATAAAATATTTAATATAGTTTTAAGATATTTATATAAAATCTAATTTTATAAAATATGTAATATAGTTTTAAGAGATTTATATATAATCTAATTTAATATAGTTTTGTAAGAGATTTTATAATGATTTTATAAAAGGATTTTTTTAAAAGCATTTTATAATGGTTTTATAAAGGAGTTACAAAGGTTTTGAAGGATTTCAAAAAGGGTTTTTAAAAAGAACTTGCATAAAGGGATTTGGAAGCGTTTTAAAGGAATTTGCGTAGAAGTTGATGAAAAGAGGAAGAGTTGTAAACTGTTTTGGAATTTTACAAATAGCTATATAAATGATTCTAGAGCATATAAATAGTTTATAAATGTTCAAGAGAGATTTACAAATTATTTTCGAAATTGATTGAAAGAATTCTTCCTCGGTATTTATGAATATATTTATACTTTTGGAATAAGTATATGGATATCTTGATATGAAAGTATAAACTGTTTTTTGGATCTATTAAAAATGTTTTATAAAATGACCACAGTGTGAAATAAGCGTTTGGTTTTTAAAGAGACCGAGGTTGGATATTGTCATACTCTCTGCCAATTCTGAAACCACTTTAACAACCATGCACGTGGTGGAGAATCCAAAACGAAGTAGGATGATTTGGCGAACGCTACTAGTATGAGGTAAGAACGTAGCTCTGACCTTCAGGTCAGCTAGATATGGCCAAAATAGGAGTTATACCAGGCCAAGTGAGGTCGCTCCTCCAATCGGACATACTTCTTAGATACCGTATCTGTTACTTTGTGATTGATTGGTGGCCACCCTCGATTTAATTATAGGAGTGTGTCTCGAGATGGGCGGTAATAACTGCTATGTGTTACCACCAGTCCAGGAGTGCAAAACGGTAGAATCCTACCCTGGACATTTCTTCGCATGCCTTGTCATATGTCTTATCGAGCTCATTAAGATTTTTGTTTGTGTCGTACCTATGGAGTGCTCCCTGATAGCCCACCAGTTTACGATGGAGTTCACAATACTATATAGATTACGATGCCTAAAATGTGTTAAGGTGGATATGGGTAAAGCTTTAACGCTATTTTAATACTTTACTTTACTAATAGACATTACCTATATAGAGTATTCTACTACATATAGATAGTTTAACGGATTCTTAGGAGATGGAAAATCTCGAAACATCTCTTAAGTTATTGCACGCATATTATACACTGGATAAGAGATGTGAAATCCCGTAAACATCTCTGAAGTCATTACACTCATATTTATCTGTTGTTGAGTTAACTTACATAAGATCTTTTAGTTCTAACTCGAGTGTTTTGTCTTTTCATTAGGCTCGGGTCAGCCTGAGCTTTTCAGTTTTTAAAGACTTTATTTCTGGAGGACGAAGACGGAGTTTAGTATATTATATTATTAGTATTATTCTATTGCATCATTATTGGTATGTTGTTGTTTGTTTTCTGATTGTTGTAAAAATTTGTGTAATCAAATGTATATTATAGAATAGCTTCATGAACTGTTTATTTGATTATTATATTTTGTCATTCCGCCGTGAGATTCTGTGTTTTGGTTTTTTTCTTCCTTTTTCTTATTTGCTTATTTAACCCATTAATACTCCTCCTTTTCGAATGGTTTGAGTTGACATGTGGGGTTATTGTCGATTCAAACCGTCCAAAAAGATGGGCCGTTACAAGTTTTGAATTCAAAAATGAAGGCATGATTTAGGTTAAATTTGTTGTTTCATATAGTAGCATAGTTTTAATTAGTGAAAGAAAAAAGGAGCTTTGTAAAAGCATCAATTAACATGTCATGATTGTTTAATTATTAATGTTTCTTAGATAGGATGATACTATTTACATCCATTTAAACACTTCTCTTTTCTATTTATTCTTTCACCCACTTAAATACTTTATTTACTCACCTTCACCCACATTTTCTTATTTTTCTAAGGGCATTACCATTTACGCTCATCTAAAAGTAACTGATACTAATTAAATATTTAATAAAATTAAAGGGTGATACTGGTTACATCCACTTAAACACTTCTCTCACCCATTTATTCTTTCACCCACCCAAATGCTTCATTTACTCATCTACATCCACTTTTTTTTCCGATAAAAATAACTTAACTTTTTCTTTCCCTTCTTCTTCAAATGATGAAATAAATTTTCGTCGTTAATTTTTTTCATTGTAATTCCTTTTTTACATTTAATGCTTCATCCGTTAATATGAATCCAACTAATTTGGTTGCAATAACGGTGTTATCGATATTAGTTGCGCGTGGATTTTCATTTCTTCGTAAATTATGTAACCCCAACTGGATAATATGGTAAAGAATAATTTGCATATCAAATTTGATACCATTGTAAAACAAAGTAAAGAACATTTATTATCACTTCAACCAAAAATATACGATCATTGTTATTTTGATTGCTTCTTCAATGAAAATGAAAAAAAACGATGAAAATAATTGTAATGGAAAGAAGTATAATGTAGTCAAATCTATATATAAGAATATCTCCATTAGAAGCTTTGGAATTTACTGAATTACCCCTGTAAAAGAAGGTGCTGATTCAAGGTCAGTTCCGTTATTTTGTCTCCACGTTTTACATGGATTCCCAGTACTACATCATGCCAAGACCCAATATATTTTCTCACTCTTCTTTCTTCAACAAATTTCAAAGCAAGATTTATACTATAGTTTGAATCATTTCAAAGTAGTGAAATTATTTCGTTTTAGAATCAACGCTTCGTCCTACTTAAGTTTTGTATTAAAATCCTTAACATAGGATACTTCGGAAATTTCAAGTTTTGTTCACAAACCTAAAACTGAAAGCGAAATTAAAGAATGTCATAGAAATCTTAACGAACTTTAAATTCATTTTCTCAAAAATGCAAATCTGAACTCCCCTTAATTAGAAAAGACAATGAACTATCCAATAAGATATGGAGATATGAAGAATTTGGAGAAAGTAATATGCTCCAATTAATAAGAAATTTGACAAAATAAAATGGTAAAAATGAAGGAGTCGATTCAAATTCGAATTCTAAGACAGAGAGACATCAAAGTTTTGCAAAGAATTACCTAATAAGCCGGATTCAGTTTGGCCTTCTAAAAGATTGAGAAGGGGTTGCTTACAACATGGAATGACATTTTCAATTTAAACTTCCCAATTTATGGGTAGCCTATCATAATCATTTTCTATGTTATGTGACTACATCTACCTTTTTCATCTAGAAGCTTTGTTAAGCTCTCTCCAAAACAAATATGGAAAAAATTGTTTGCATTTCAAAAAGTATTAATAATTGTATCTAATGCAGATAAGATGCTATTGTGCTAATAACACTTCAAAAAAAAACACGGAAAAATTGTTTGCATTTAAAAATTATTAATAATTGTATCTAATGTTATTGTGCTAATAATAACAGGGTGAGTCTGATTTGTATATTTTTGTATTTTTGTGCTCATTCAAATATATTTATAGTTGTTAAATTATTATATGTTTTCTTCAAATAATGGGTTTCAAATTATGCTAACTTTGTTGAAGTGTGGTACCGTTTGTTGATGTTTTTATTACAAGATCTTATGTTAACATTTATATTCCATTTTACTTTACTAAGTGTGGTACACCTTTTCCAATTTTATAACGTATAGATTGGCAAATACAGATGAAGTGATTTGTGACGACCCAGAATTTGAACAATTTAAATTGAAATATTTAATTAATTTTAAATATTTGAATTATGGTTTGGGTTGAAATTTCAATATAACTTTGAATTTAGCGATTAAATTATAAAATTTAATCTATTAAAAGTTGAATAAAAATTTGGATCTTTAATTTTAAGCTGATTAAAAATATTTCAAAGGCTTGAAAAATTCATATTGGTAATACTGAAGACAACAGAAGCTTCAGAGTTGAATTTCAAATTGAATTGTTCAGTTTTGAAATTATATCGTTTGAATTGATATTTAAAAACAAAAATATAGCCTTCGGAAGGATAGTCTCAGAATTCGACGAAACCAGTTCCATTGGATCCGTAATAGTTAGTGATTACCGGATTTCAAATTTCGTGGTGATTGGAGTTGTTGAGTGAGCGTACGACGTATAAACGCATTGAAAATTTTATTGAGACAATTTGAATTTAAATAATATACCATTCAAATCATAGCAGAAATAATTTCACAACAGAATTTTTAAAGTTTTTTTCGTGGTCACTGTGGCAAAGCGTCTCAAGCACGCTACTTTCTCTTCCCTCTTTATATCTCAGCCGAATCCCTTAGCTTCAGAAGAGGAATCAAATGGCCGAAGCCCTTTATCAAATTCAAAATAAAATAAAAAAAATTATTAATTAATGGCCGCCTGTTTCCTCCTTTCAAAATCAAACCAAAGCTTCGAATGAAATCAACGGCCAAGTCTTTCATTCTATCTTCAAAACTTCAAAAGAGCGAAAAATAAAATCGACTTCGTTCTTTTATGGCTACGGCATCGCTCGAGCAGGAAGCGGCGAACTTCGCGAGGGGGGAAAACGGTGGCACGGCGCTCACGCACACAAGAGACTTTTGGTTCGAGATGGGTTTAGGATTGAAGTGGCGAATTGCGACGACAAGGTGCTGGGTTTCGCGTTGAGATTTGGGGCACTGGCACGTACGTGGGTTGTCATCGCAGTGGAAAACTCGAGCGCGACAATGGTAGCAGCGGCAACCTGGGGATTGGCGACGTGCCGAGGCTAGGGTTTTTGATTTAGCGTGGCGGCGACGAGATTGTTCAAGCTGAGGTATTCGGCTTCCTTCCTTTTCAATTAATATTAATCTAGATATATGCAGAAACTAAAAAATTATATAAGATTTTGAAATATATATGTATACGAATTTTAAAATATTGAATAGTATGAAAAATTGGTTTTTGAAGATATTTAAATTTTTGTATAACTGTATGAGCTTCCAAGAAAATATATATATATATATATATGTTTGTGTAGAAATACATATACAGATTGAATTTTAAATAAAAGGAAATGATAATAATATAGATGTATATATCTAGATAGTTTTAAATGAAATATAGAAATTTTAAATTGTTGGAATTTCTATGCAAAATTTGTTTTTGAAATCTTAAAATAAATAAATTATATTTGGTTAATTTATTAAAAAGGAAGCTTAGTTTTAATTCAATTTTTAGTTAAACAAATTTGTTTAAAAGAAATTAGTTTGAAATGGAATCATTTGTTCAAATTAAATTGTTAGTAAATTAAATTTGTCAAATGGTTAGACAATTAGATTTATTTAAGGAAATCAGTTTATAACAATCCATTAGTTAATTAAAATTTTAGAAATAGGAATTTTTCGATTGATTGGAATATTAATAAATTGTGTAAATATTTTTACAAGGTTTAAAAATCGAGAATACAAGCCGGAAATGGAAATGAGTTGGAAATGGACTGCAAATAAAAAGCTAAGGTGAGAACTCCTCACTCAATCGAACAGTTTGGTTTAAAATATAAATAGTTAATGTTGATTGATGATTGTTGTTTGATTGTGTTAGTAGATATAGTAGGATATATACTATATATAGCAATATATATATATATATATTGGCATATGTATATATTGGATTGATTTCCCGCCTCGTATAGCGGATGAGACCCTATTGCACCGCCTATTAAGCGGATAATATTTTATAAAATCCCATATACCGCGATATTCCACCTTGAAGTGGAATTGGTATTATGCTAACGTCTGTGGATGCAGAGAAACAGGTTGGAGGGATCCAACTGGATTCCTCGCAAATATTTATTTGTTTATAAATATTGTGTTGATTGTTAACTATCATATCGATATATGATGTTTATTCCCGTGATTGACCATTTGATGCTGTTGCATCATCGGATTCATTTTTAAAGTTAAAAATAACGATTTTGAATTTAAAAAGGGTTTTTAAAGTGATTTTCCAAAGTATACGTTTTATTAAATTTTTGGATTGATTCATTTTAAAATAAATGAACGTATAAAATTTTATGTTATAAGAATTAATATTTTTATGAAATATAACCAAAAGGAAAATTTTAAAATAAATAGATTTATAAAATAGTTAAATTGGGATTTTTGAATAATCATTATAAACAGTTTACATAAGATTTTATAAATTGATATATATAAATTTAAAATTACTGGAATTATGAAACGAGTTTATTAAGTGTTAAAATGAAGTATAAAAATGGATTTCATTTAAACTATAGTTTTATAAATTGTGAAAGTTATGAAATGAATTGATGTTGAAAATAAAAGTTTTATAAGTAATTAACTTATAAAATGGATTTTGTCCATTTAAAGGGGATATTTATAGAAATTGTCAATAAAGAAGATTTTTATAAGTTGAAAACTATTATAAAATGTAAAGGAATCTTATCAGTGATAAGATCTAAAAATTTGTGAAGTTTTAAAAGAACGGTTAAGTAAATAAATGGATTATAAGCTCTTAACTTATAATACGAACCTTTGGTATAGAAATTGGGTTTATAAATTGAATTGGACGGATAAAAGAGTTTTCTAAACCGAAGTTATTAATAGAAATGGAATTTATAAACGTTGTTTATAAATTGGAAATCAATTGAATTTGATAAATTGAATATGGAAGTTTGTTAAAGGGGTTATATTCAGTATTTTTGAACGGTGAATATACTATTATATTAAATGGTCATGCTTTGAAAAAAAAATGTTTTAAATGGAATTTAAAACGATTTAAAGATGTTTTAAGAGGCATTAAGTATTGAAACCATAGATTTCAACATTTATTGTTGAAATAGACGTTTTCGAGAAATAGAAGGAAATGAATACATAGATTTCAACATTCATTTTTGAAGTAGGCGTTTTCGAGAAAATAAAGGAATGGTGGACTATAACACTGTTGTTATAGTAAATGGTTTCCAAAAGGAAATATTTTATATAGTATTGGGATTTATATATCTATTTTAATTCTGAATCCCCATACTAGTGGTTTTGGGTTGTCGTAACGATGTTTTACGCAACATTCGTTTTGACCCAAGTAAAAGTGAATAAAAGAATGTTTTCCTTATAAGAGTGAAATATATTCTTAACTATGGTTTAAGTATATGGAATATTTTCAAATTGTCGAAAATAAATAAACTTGTGAATTACTTATTTTTAAATAAGTATGGAAATGTTTTTCCAATATGAAATGAAACGTTTTTGAGAATTTATCTTTTAAAGGTAAAATGGAAGCGAATAATTCGAAATCGATTTGAAAATCGTATTCTAGTATATATTTTGGGAAATTTGAAATTCACTATGGAATTTATAAAGAAGGGAAATTTGTTTAAAAATAAATATCGATTTATTTTGAAGTATGGAAATGAATTTACAAATTTGGAACGTAAGTTTAAAATAAATCGGTAAAGATTTATTTGATGATTTGAAATTTGTTTTCAAAGGGTATAAAGGATGAAAAGTAATTTGAAATTGGTTTTCAAATGGTTGAAGTGTGGAAATTTTACCGTGTAAAGATATTTTGGTAAAACAAATAATTTGGGCAATTATTTGGAAGGTGTATATATATATATATCTTGTGAATATATTTTTGGGATTAAATAATTTTGGAAAATTATTTGGAATCTGATGATGTGGCGCATCTTTATTGATAGTTAAATAACCGACTATCAGTATTTACCCTTGGATGGTATCTGTTGTGTTTGTTTGAGATTGAATGCTACACTTATTTTAAAATAAGCGCTCGCTATTCGGTTTAGCCGGAAGAGGACCTTTGTGTCGTATATCCCATTCCGAATATGTGGTACGTCATTATGGATAGCATTTGAAGACCGGTGTTGAAGATCGGGTATTTGTGAAAACGATAGGATGGCCTATCGATTGTCTCTACATCGTTAGCTAAGGTATGGAGATTTCCTTTGTGATGGGAAATTTTATCTGGATTATGAATACCCGGATTGCAAGGGCTTCTTTGGAAGTGCCTTCGGTTTTGTTCGAACCCGGAACAGACTTGTATGGTTACATGTCTGACATTACATTTTGAGATATAGAGCAGATTTCTTTCAAATACATTTCTGTTGGTGGCGGAGAATTTATTCTTTTAGCTTAACACCCTTCTCTGAGACGTACGAGCTCAAAGGTTATGTAGTTGAAGGTTATCAGCGATTATTCCCAATCTGGTAATGTGACATGCTGAGTGCTGCTGTGTGATGATCATTGGTTGGTCATTTGTGATATGATCATTTGTTTGATCATTTATCTTTGTGATCATTGCTTTGGTCATCTGTTGACCCAAAGCATGGCTTTGTTGCACAAAGCGTAGCTTTGTGGACGAGACTTCGTCAGACCTCACTCCCCGGAAATGGTCGAAACAGGAATATGCGGCAAGGTTATGAGGGTCGCGCCCTTTAGGGTATGTCATTCCCTTATGGAAAAGGGTGGTATCATGGTATGGAGCCTAGATATTTACTCATGTTGATACACTATATCTATTACTGTGTGGTGTGGTTGGTATCGAGCGCTCGGGTAAAGGTCCCAAAGGACCGGGGGATGACATATTCGTGTAGTAGTTACCTAGTTACAGAGGTAACCCGGCCTTGTGTTGGCAGAGATCTAACCATAACGTTAGTTTCTCGGGACGTCCCGCTAGAGGCGATCCCATGTGGCAGTAGGAAGTTCCTTAGCCTGACCATTTGTTGGAAATCCAATCAAAACAATACGCGCCCTGTACGGTTTTAGTTGTATAACCTGCCATGGAATGTGGCGGTAACCTGCCATTGAACATGGTAGCTATAGTAGGCATACGACGAAATTTCGTATGCTGGCTAGGATTTATATTCTATTTTCGAAATTGTTTTCTACACTATGCACTAATAATAATATCAAAAATGATTTGATTTTGCGTAGTAAGCATCTTTGACTATCATAAGGAGAAATCTCCTCCAATTCTGCGTTTGCATTGTGTGTGTGGCGGGATGCCTTATGGTAGTTTCATTTTTCAAAAAGCATTGCGGATTTCAAAATTTAATTTCTCTTGTTGCTTGTTTTAAAGATAAACTGTTTTGAGTTCTCACACCAGTCCCATGACTGACCTGGAGTTTATTGTTTCCTTTCTAAACTCTGGGTGCCCACTATTTTCCACATGGGCAGTCTAGAGTTAGGTCATCAGGTTATTCTGGTTTTTGGGAGTTGCTGTAGCAATTTGGAGGCGAGCAGGATGGCGTAGTCTATTATCTACTGTATATAGTATTTCTTTTTCGCTGTTTTGTTGTTGAACACTCTGGTGATGTGATGTAATGTGATGTAATATATAAAATATACAGTTCTTTTGTTTTAATGAATATTCATTTATCTATTATATGTTGTTCCGCTGCGATTGTGAGATTCTGATATTGTTATCCTGTTCTGTTGTTGTTTCTGTTTCTTCTCTCTTTTCTCTCTTCTTCTACCTCTTTCTTCTTCTTCAACCCTAACGGTTTGCTTTTTTCGGCAACGAAAAATCTCGACCGTTACATTTGGTATCAGAGCATATGGTTAAGCGACAACCATGGCTCTGTTGGGTGTTACTCATTAGAGATAGAGTCGGTAGTACTCTAGAATGAATTTGAGTATAATAATAGATATGAGCGCGTATTTGTTAGTGAATATAAAATTGTTTTATATTGTGTTGACTTATCGGTTGATTGTTTATAGATTCTGGTCGGTGCAGTCTAGCTAACTGAATCGATAGGGATTTCTAAACTCTTAAACAAGATAAACCGACACAGTATTGTTTTAAAATAGGGTAAATGAAATAATTTTACCCAAAATTATTTTTGTATATAAAAGAAATGATTTTCTGTATATTATTACAGTATATGGTTGCTTGGTTGTTTGGTAGTGATAATACTCAATCATTATCATTAAAGTTGAATAAGAATTGAAATCATAATAAAAAGGTTAAGAAATAAGTCCATATACAAATGAAATTTGAGAATGTAAATTATAAATGTGAATTGTAATTTGAAGTGGAATTCCAGAGAATGTTTTGAAAAGAATTTGAAATTTTGGAGATTTGGAAAGTTTAAATTCCTTGTTGATTTGAAATTAATTTCCAAAAGTTTTGGAAGGATAAAAGCTCTAAACTCTTTTCGGTCGTTGGAAAATAATTCCGGTGATGATCGCGACATCATCGGTGTTCATTTTCGGGTTTCCAAAAGAGGAATTGCTGCCAAATTGTTTTAAATGGAAGTTGTTTGGAAAATTTGGGTTTTGTTTTGTAATGCAAAAGATAAAGTTTAATTGTTTTCAAAAATGGTTTTGAAAGGTTGAAAAGACTCTGGAATGCTATATAAAAATATTTATGGAATATTATTAAGTTTATAACTTGTAAAGTTTAAAGTTGTTAAAATAAAAATCCAACTTAAGGAAATTTATTGAGTTGAAAATAAATTTGGAGTTGTAATAAATGAATTTGAATTGAGTATTGAATTATGGAAATAAATTGAGAATGAATGAATAAATCTACAATTGCAATTAGACGAAAGTGAAATTGAAAGTCGAAATTCATTTTGAATTTTTAAGCAAATAGAATTGAATTGAAATTAAATTGTGTTTGTGAATGAACAAATGAGGTGACATTTGCAAATAAATGAATTGAAATTGAAAAATGGAATGAGATTTGAATCAAGTTGAATAAAATCTAGATTTGGGTAAAATAAAATAGATTGAATTCAGGTATACTAGTATGATAATTTATTAATTCATGAAATACTGAAATGGAAGTTGAATTAGTTAAATTAAAACTTGAATTGTGAGCTAAATAAAAATGGTTCGAAATTGCTGATAAATTCAAGTAAGTTGAAATAAATTGAAAATGACCTCGTTGACAAAATAAATTCAAAATGAATGTGAATGGTTATAAACCAAAATAGTGAATTGAAAATAAATTTTGGGAATGAACGAAAGAATGAAACTGGAATTGAAACCGAATGTTGAAAGCAAATTTGAATAAAGTGAATTGGAATTGGTAATGAATTAGTAATGGGAACTAATTTAAAATTGTGCAGTTATGAATAAAAGATAGTTGATAAAATTCAATATTAAGAAGGTAAATTGAATTCAAATAGAATTGAAATCGTAAATTGAATCCAAATGAAATTGGAAATGCAAAATTGAAAGGAAATGAATGTATAACTCCAATAGTAAACTAAAAAAAATGTATAAGAAGCATATATTGAAGATTTTGTAATGAAAAGTGCAAAATGATATTTGAATGTTGGAATTGGATATTATCACTAGCAGGTTATACAGGTGTATTAAAAGAAAAGAAATTGGGATTTTGATTTCAAAGATAAAATTGAATTGCTCGACAAAAAGGTACGTATTTCAATTTCAGTATGAAATTTGGTGATTTTCTTCTCTAGTCACTTGGCTTTCTCTTTTCTTTTTGATTCTGAGGGGCCATGGAGCCATTTTATAGTCGTGCCGAGCTAGCCGCGCAAAGGAGACGCTGGCGAAATTTTCGAAAATTTAGGGTGTTAGGAAAATTTTGCGAAAATTTTGAAATTTGAATTTAAATTTAAATTTGAATTTTGAAGTAAACAGTTTGTTTGAAACTTATAACTTAAGTTGGAAAGCTAGTTGAAATTGATAATGAATCTCTAATAAAAAAAAGATTTAGGTTAATGAATTGATAAAACTATTTGGATTGTGAAAAAATATAAACGGGTTAAGGATCATTTTTCCTAACTTGTAATTTCGGGACGAAATTCTTTTAAGGAGGGAAGGTTGTAACAACCCAGAATTTGAACAATTTAAATTGAAATATTTAATTAATTTTAAATATTTGAATTATGGTTTGGGTTGAAATTTCAATATAACTTTGAATTTAGCGATTAAATTATAAAATTTAATCTATTAAAAGTTGAATAAAAATTTGGATCTTCAATTTTAAGCTGATTAAAAATATTTCAAAGGCTTGAAAAATTCATATTGGTAATACTGAAGACAACAGAAGCTTCAGAGTTGAATTTCAAATTGAATTGTTCAGTTTTGAAATTATATCGTTTGAATTGATATTTAAAAACAAAAATATAGCCTTCGGAAGGATAGTCTCGGAATTCGACGAAACCAGTTCCATTGGATCCGTAATAGTTAGTTATTACCGGATTTCAAATTTCGTGGTGATTGGAGTTGTTGAGTGAGCGTACGACGTATAAACGCATTGAAAATTTTACTGAGACAATTTGAATTTAAATAATATACCATTCAAATCATAGCCGAAATAATTTCACATCAGAATTTTTAAAGTTTTTTTTGTGGTCACAGTGGCAAAGCGTCTCAAGCACGCAACTTTCTCTTCTCTCTTTATATCTCAGCCGAATCCCTTAGCTTCAGAAGAGGAATCAAATGGCCGAAGCCCTTTATCAAATTCAAAATAAAATAAAAAAATTTATTAATTAATGGCCGCCTGTTTCCTCCTTTCAAAATCAAACCAAAGCTTCGAATGAAATCAACGGCCAAGTCTTTCATTCTATCTTCAAAACTTCAAAAGAGGGAAAAATAAAATCGACTTCGTTCTTTTATGGCTGCGGCATCGCTCGAGCAGGAAGCGGCGAACTTCGCGAGGGGGGAAAACGATGGCATGGCGCTCACGCACACAGGAGACTTTGGGTTCGAGATGGGTTTAGGGTTGAAGTGGCGAATTGCGACGACAAGGTGTTGGGTTTCGCGTTGAGATTTGGGGCACTGGCACGTACGTGGGTTGTCATCGCGGTGGAAAACTCGAGCGCGACAATGGTAGCAGCGGCAACCTGGGGATTGGCGACGTGCCGAGGCTAGGGTTTTTGATTTAGCGTGGCGGCGACGAGATTGTTCAAGCTGAGGTATTCGGCTTCCTTCCTTTTCAATTAATATTAATCTAGATATATGCAGAAACTAAAAAATTATATAAGATTTTGAAATATATATGTATACGAATTTTAAAATATTGAACAGTATGAAAAATTGGTTTTTGAAGATATTTAAATTTTTGTATAACTGTATGAGCTTCCAAGAATATATATATATATATATATATATATATATATATATGTTTATGCAGAAATACATATACAGATTGAATTTTAAATAAAAGGAAATGATAATAATATAGATGTATATATCTAGATAGTTTTAAATGAAATATAGAAATTTTAAATTGTTGGAATTTCTATGCAAAATTTGTTTTTGAAATCTTAAAATAAATAAATTATATTTGGTTAATTTATTAAAAAGGAAGCTTAGTTTTAATTCAATTTTTAGTTAAACAAATTTGTTTAAAAGAAATTAGTTTGAAATGGAATCATTTGTTCAAATTAAATTGTTAGTAAATTAAATTTGTCAAATGGTTAGACAATTAGATTTATTTAAGGAAATCAGTTTATAACAATCCATTAGTTAATTAAAATTTTAGAAATAGGAATTTTTCGATTGATTGGAATATTAATAAATTGTGTAAATATTTTTACAAGGTTTAAAAATCGAGAATACAAGCCGGAAATGGAAATGAGCTGGAAATGGACTGCAAATAAAAAGCTAAGGTAAGAACTCCTCACTCAATCGAACAGTTTGGTTTAAAATATATATAGTTAATGTTGATTGATGATTGTTGTTTGATTGTGTTAGTAGATATAGTAGTATATATACTATATATAGCAATATATATATATATATATATATATATATATATATTGGCATATGTATATATTGGATTGATTTCCCGCCTCGTATAGCGGATGAGACCCTATTGCGCCGCCTATTAAGCGGATAATATTTTATAAAATCCCATATACCGCGATATTCCACCTTGAAGTGGAATTGGTATTGTGCTAACGTCTTTGGATGCAGGGAAACAGGTTGGAGGGATCCAACTGGATTCCTCGCAAATATTTATTTGTTTATAAATATTGTGTTGATTGTTAACTATCATATCGATATATGATGTTTATTCCCGTGATTGACCATTTGATGCCGTTGCATCATCGGATTCATTTTTAAAGTTAAAAATAACGATTTTGAATTTAAAAAGGGTTTTTAAAGTGATTATACGTTTTATTAAATTTTTGGATTGATTCATTTTAAAATAAATGAACGTATAAAATTTTATGTTATAAGAATTAATATTTTTATGAAATATAACCAAAAGGAAAATTTTAAAATAAATAGATTTATAAAATATTTAAATTGGGATTTTTGAACAATCATTATAAACAGTTTACATAAAAGATTTTATAAATTGATATATATAAATTTAAAATTACTGGAATTATGAAACGAGTTTATTAAGTGTTAAAATGAAGTATAAAAATGGATTTCATTTAAACTATAGTTTTATAAATTGTGAAAGTTATGAAATGAATTGATGTTGAAAATAAAAGTTTTATAAGTAATTAACTTATAAAATGGATTTTGGCCATTTAAAGGGGATATTTATAGAAATTGTCAATAAAGGAGGTTTTTATAAGTTGAAAACTATTATAAAATGTAAAGGAATCTTATCAGTGATAAGATCTAAAACTTTGTGAAGTTTTAAAAGAACGGTTAAGTAAATAAATGGATTATAAGCTCTTAACTTATAATACGAACCTTTTGTATAGAAATTGGGTTTATAAATTGAATTGGACGGATAAAAGAGTTTTCTAAACCGAAGTTATTAATAGAAATGGAATTTATAAACGTTGTTTATAAATTGGAAATCAATTGAATTTGATAAATTGAATATGGAAGTTTGTTAATCGGGTTATATTCACTATTTTTGAACGGTGAATATACTATTATATTAAATGGTCATGCTTTGAAAAAAAATGTTTTAAATGGAATTTAAAACGATTTAAAGATGCTTTAAGAGGCATTAAGTATCGAAACCATAGATTTCAACATTTATTGTTGAAATAGACGTTTTCGAGAAATAGAAGGAAATGAATACATAGATTTCAAAATTCATTTTTGAAGTAGGCGTTTTCGAGAAAATAAGGGAATGGTGGACTATAACACTGTTGTTATATTAAATGGTTTCCAAAAGGAAATATTTTATATAGTATTGGGATTTATATATCTATTTTAATTCCGAATCCCTATACTAGTGGTTTTGGTTTGTCGTAACGATGTTTTACGCAACATTCGTTTTGACCCAAGTAAAAGTGAATAAAAGAATGTTTTCCTTATAAGAGTGAAATATATTCTTAACTATGGTTTAAGTATATGGAATATTTTCAAATTGTTGAAAATAAATAAACTTGTGAATTACTTATTTTTAAATAAGTATGGAAATATTTTTCCAATATGAAATGAAACGTTTTTGAGAATTTATCTTTTAAAGGTAAAATGGAAGCGAATAATTCGAAATCGATTTGAAAATCGTATTCTAGTATATATTTTGGGAAATTTGAAATTCACTATGGAATTTATAAAGAAGGGAAATTTGTTTAAAAATAAATATTGATTTATTTTGAAGTATGGAAATGAATTTACAAATTTGGAACGTAAGTTTAAAATAAATCGGTAAAGATTTATTTGATGATTTGAAATTTGTTTTCAAAGGGTATAAAGGACGAAAAGTAATTTGAAATTGGTTTTCAAATGGTTGAAGTGTGGAAATTATATCGTGTAAAGATATTTTGGTAAAACAAATAATTTGGGCAATTATTTGGAAGGTGTATATATATATATCTTGTGAAGATATTTTTGGGATTAAATAATTTTGGAAAATTATTTGGAATCTGATGATGTGGCGCATCTTTATTGATAGTTAAATAACCGACTATCAGTATTTACCCTTGGATGGTATCTGTTGTGTTTGTTTGAGATTGAATGCTACACTTATTTTAAAATAAGCGCTCGCTATTCGGTTTAGCCGGGAGAGGACCTTTGCGTCGTATATCCCATTCCGAATATGTGATACGTCGTTATGGATAGCATTTGAAGACCGGGTATTTGTGAAAACGATAGGATGACCTATCGATTGTCTCTGCATCGTTAGCTACGGTATGGAGATTTCCTTTGTGATGGGAAATTTTATCGGGATTATGAATACCCGGACTGCAAGGGCTTCTTTGGAAGTGCCTTCGGTTCTGTTCGAACCCGGAACAGACTTGTATGGTTACATGTCTGACATTACATTTTGAGATATAGAGCAGATTTCTTTCAAATACATTTCTGTTGGTGGCGGAGAATTTATTCTCTTAGCTTAACACCCTTCTCTGAGACGTACGAGCTCAGAGGTTATGTAGTTGAAGGTTATCAGCGATATATTCCCAATCTGGTAATGTGACATGCTGAGTGCTGCTGTGTGATGATCATTGGTTGGTCATTTGTGATATGATCATTTGTTTGATCATTTATCTTTGTGATCATTGCTTTGGTCATCTGTTGACCCAAAGCATGGCTTTGTTGCACAAAGCGTAGCTTTGTGGACGAGACTTCGTCAGACCTCACTCCCCGGAAATGGTCGAAACAGGAATATGCGGCAAGGTTATGAGGGTCGCGCCCTTTAGGGTATGTCATTCCCTTCTGGAAAAGGGTGGTATCATGGTATGGAGCCCAGATATTTACTCATGTTGATACACTATATCTATTACTGTGTGGTGTTGTTGGTATCGAGCGCTCGGGTAAAGGTCCCAAAGGACCAGGGGATGACATATTCGTGTAGTAGTTACCTAGTCACAGAGGTAACCCGGCCTTGTGTTGGCAGAGATCTAACCGTAACGTTAGTTTCTCGAGACGTCCCGCCAGAGGCGATCCCATGTGGCAGTAGGAAGTTCCTTAGCCTGACCATTTGTTGGAAATCCAATCAAAACAATACGCGCCCTGTACGGTTTTAGTTGTATAACCTGCCATGGAATGTGGCGATAACCTGCTATTGAACATGGTAGCTATAGTAGGCATACGACAAAATGTCGTATGCTGGCTAGGATTTATATTCTATTTTCGAAATTGTTTTCTACACTATGCACTAATAATAATATCAAAAATGATTTGATTTTGCGTAGTAAGCATCTTTGACAATCATAAGGAGAAATCTCCTCCAATTCTGCGTTTGCATTGTGTGTGTGGCGGGAGGCCTTATGGTAGTTTCATTTTTCAAAAAGCATTGCGGATTTCAAAATTTAATTTCTCTTGTTGCTTGTTTTAAAGATAAACTGTTTTGAGTTCTCACACCAGTCCCATGACTGACCTGGAGTTTATTGTTTCCTTTCTAAACTCTGGGTGCCCACTATTTTCCACACGGGCAGTCTAGAGTTAGGTCATCAGGTTATTCTGGTTTTCGGGAGTTGCTGTAGCAATCTGGAGGCGAGCAGGATGGCGTAGTCTATTATCTACTATATATAGTATTTCTTTTCCGCTGTTTTGTTGTTGAACACTCTGGTGATGTGATGTAATGTGATGTAATATATAAAATATACAGTTCTTTTGTTTTAATGAATATTCATTTATCTATTATATGTTGTTCCGCTGCGATTGTGAGATTCTGATATTGTTATCCTGTTCTGTTGTTGTTTCTGTTTCTTCTCTCTTTTCTCTCTTCTTCTACCTCTTTCTTCTTCTTCAACCCTAACGGTTCGGTTTTTTCGGCAACGAAAAATCTCGACCGTTACATGATTGCGAACTAAAATTGTTTTCTTTAATGTTTCTCTTTGCAGTTTCGCTTATGTAAACTTAATACTATATAAAAATGAAGTTTCACCAAGCGTTTCATATAGTTCCAGAGTTCTTAATAGCAACAATTATAAATTGAACATATTCTTTTTGGAGAAAGTTGCTATGATTGCATTCATACGAAACTAGGCGCACTATGAATATACATCGCATTTTTTATTTCAAGTAATATGTAAAAATCATCCAAAAGATGGCATGCTCAATAGTAGATGTCAATGTACTCATTGTCAGATAGGAAATGAATAACCTAAACCAAATTTGAAAGTCGTTATATTTAGTAGAGTTCACACAAGTATTTGAAATTTCAAAGCCTGGGTATAAGATGACTGAATTGTTGTTCTATATTTATATTTATAGTAGAAATTTAATGAGTTTTTATTGACTGTGCTTACAGTTAGTTCACAATCTTATATCTGTCATTGAAACAATATTCAACAGAAAATTGATGCATGTCAAGTATCTATTACCTTAGCTTTCAGATACAATAAACACGAATAAAGTACAACATAATTATTCCAACAGTAGTTCACCTAAACAACTACTTATTATTATTAACTTTGTCACGGTATTATTCATACATTTATATGGAATACATCAGTTCGATGCTTTTGGACTTATGCAACTGCCCCGCACGGTTAAATTCAAGAAACAGTATAAATATTGGCAGTTTGGTCATTACCCTTACCTATGTTTTTGTTAGTTTTCATCCCCCACATTCATGCTATCAACTCATCCTCTTATTCGTATTTTAAAACTACCAATGCTTCTTAACGCTGAAATCAAATTCTATTTCAATTCCAATTAATAGCTAGACAAACGAAGACTTCGCATAATGCTCAATTTTTATTTCCTAGTTGAAGGCTCAATTTTTGTTATCTCCAAATAAAGGCTTAGATTTTTGAAGATCTTCAGATCCAATACCGAATTGCAAATCTATGATGATATTCATATCTCATCTGACTCTTAAATTCAAGATCGTGATTTTCTGGCAACTTAGAAGCTAAATTCGAGATCCATCGGTCGCAGTGCAATCATCAAAGTTCGACTTAATCATCACCGTTACAGATCCGAACTTTCAGTTCTCCTAATTTAAGCTTGGACCGTGAAAATTCAAGAGAAAGGCAGTGCAGATTCAAACTTCCACATATAACCAGCACCCGCATCGGTTTTCCAGTTCCGGCGATATCAGCATGGCTTGAATATCCAAGCCAACTCGATAGCAAACTCAGACACAAGCTTCAGGAATAGGCCGCGGCAAAGCATCTCCAACATCGATAGTTCAATACACCTCCATCCCGATCCATATCCGGTGACATGGTGACAAAACTAAAAAAGATGAAATAGAAAGCAAATCTCATGCGAATGCTAGATCTAATTTGAATGAGCATAGCAACGAAGAAGATAGCATCGATAAATTTTTTTCTACAAATAGTATTTTGATATCAAGTTTTTCTTGGATTAATTTTTTATTTTACTAATTTTACATTGGATTGAAGTCGGATATACCTATTTTGTAGTTTAAGTATAATACGTTAGACAGTGATTTAAATGAATATAACTAGGAAACTTGGTTATCGTGTTCTTGCTGAGCAAACGTTACCATATATGTATGTATGTATGTATGTATGTATGTACGTACGTACGTATATACATACATACATACATATATATATCTCTATGTATGTATATATGTATACACACACACACACATACATATATATATGTGTGTATGTATGTGTATATATATAAACAAATATGTATGTGTATGTGTGTATATATATACACACATACATATATCTATGTATAGGTGTATATATATGTATATATTCTTTACCATTTTGAATTCCAATTTTGTACTATTACCAAAAGTACACTATAGTTGTGTATTTTTCAAACTTTAATCATTAAAGTAATTTTAGTTTAATTATCAATTCTTCTGGGTGAATAAACTTAATGCTTTTGGGTGAATATACTAAAGGAGCTTACTCATTGAATTAATTTAGTTTAGGTTACATATGAAATTTGATAAAGCGGCACTCAGTTTTCTGTTACCAGCCACCATTCTAATTTTTCTTTATAACTATAGTCAGTGGACAACCTCCGAAATAAGCAAGGTTCGATCACGATTGTCTGAAGACCGTGGTGGTCATCATCACAAAGCTGGATGCCGACATCAGTACACTTTGATAAAATAGGATAGGTATCTTCTTCTATAGCATTGGTTTAATATGTGTAGCTGTATACCATAGTTAGGATAAAGTTTGAATTAGTTATTTGTTATAATATTTGCAACTCAGTGACTTTTGAAATTCAGGTATTGAATTTTTAATCAGTAGCATGCTCAGTTTATTAAACATTTAAACATAAGTTAGTGTAGTTTATTTCTTATTCTTTTTTCTCATATTGATGTGAGTTGGGTTCTTTTGAAAATAACCATTTGTTGCTACATAGTTCGGTTTTATTTGGGCAACACATATCATTAAGTTAATGCCCGATAATCCTAAGGTAATTATAGCATTGCCTATGAACATCCACGAGTAGAAAAAGGTTATGCTTTCATTTTAATAATAACAACAGAGTGCCATTGGGATTTATCTATAGATGAAGTCATGCTAAAACTTGAGAAGATAAACTTTTGAATAATTTAAGCCATAGGGATATACAAGGCATGCGGATAAGATTTCATATTGTTACGATATTGAACAATAATCACAATCTCGGTTCTATACTGGGATAGATATAAATAAAAAAATTAAGATGACCCATTCAACAATAAGAGAAGAAAATAATGGTCCAACTAATGCAAAGAAAAGTGAATAAATTTAGTATTTGTAAAAACAAAAACGAATAATTGGGAGTTTTATTACTAACGTGCAAGCCAATGAAAATATCAAGTAGTGAACCAAACTATTCACACTTAATGGGCTAACAGTTTACTAATTACCTCACTTGAAGAGATAATGGGAGAGTTGTCATTGGTAATAGGAGAGTTGCCATTGGTAAATGGCAATGGGAGAGTTGCCATTGGTAATAGGAGAGTTTCTATTGATAAATGAAAATGGAGTTCTAATAAAAGAATGCATCCAAAATAACTACTTATGCAAATATATAATATAAATGTACAAAAATAATATATTTTTCGCATAAGCACCTAAATGTTTATATCAAGAAGAATTTATTGCTAAAAACATAACATTGAGTTTCGTATGCATTTGTTTGTAACATCTTACAATAAAAAGAAGTTTACTTGCATGTTTATTTGTGTCAAATATTATGTATGCATATAATCATTATTTCAAAATAAAGTAATTTTGCTTTCGATTTTTTTTGCACACGTCCAGAGGACGTGCCTAACGTACTGGTATATTTAGTTATCATTATCATTGTCTATAGCATTAAAGAGTCACAAAAATATTTCTTTACATGTATATTATAAATATAATGAGATACTTGAACACATTGACTCTTAGTATGCATTGATAAATTATTTTTAATTACGTTGTTCATCTCATATTTTTAACACCAACTAATGATTGTAAGAATGAAAATAAGTATGTTTGAGATTTACATTTCATTTTATTTCCATGTTCTAAACTCTCTTTTAATTTTAATATGGGTGTTTAAAGTAATTTTTATAATTTAATTTTATTATATGTTTAAATGGTATTAGTGAGTATTTAGATGCATGTAAGTAGTAACGTGAAATACAATATGGCGACCGAGAGTCATAAATTATTTTACTGCTTGCAGTGTGAATAAAAAGTTTCATATATTGAATAGTGTATTAAAATAACCATTAACAACCTGATTTAAAAATTGTTTGTGGGATTAATAATGAACACAAATCATAAATGAACAAAACTTGTAAATATTTATAAAAGAAGAAACTGGACTCAAATTCGGTAATGACATATTATAGCAAGACTAAATCACATCATGAGTGCAACTAAGAGAAATTTTCAATTTTATCTTATTTGGAGCGCACAATTGTATGATGATTTTAGCCTAAGTTGTGTATATTGATGTACTATATAAACCAACCAAATCGAATACATACTTGACCAACCTGATAACTGCTAAATTTGATAACCAAAACCTTTTCAGGAAAAAAGCTTCTTTAACAATATTGGTAACTCTCATGTAATAGAAGACTGAAAAGGACACTAAGAGGGGAAAAAAGATATTAATGAGGTATTCATATTACAGTATAAGTTGTGCATTGATTGTAAAATGAGGCAGTATTACAAACTGTAAGGTGGAACTCACAAATGACCTCGACAGTACATGAATTTTTTTCTTTTTTCCAAAAGCAGGCAGCAGAAAAGAAATTTGTGGGTTATATAATCTAAAATCTTATGAGAATATGTAGTTATAAAGAATTGTAGTTTACACGGTACACATTACGATATCTTATATTTCAAGACCCATCTATAACTTATGTAGTAACCTGAGATAACATTGGTATGAGAGAAGATGAACTATGTGAGGAAAAAAGGCAAATTGGACAGCAAAAATGTAATATCACCCTCATCCAAACTTGTCTGATTTTGAGGGATAAAACATGACTGAATACACAGGTTTTAATCGTTGTAGCAGCAGCATGCAACCAAATTTATCGTCAATGATTAACTTAATCGCGCAATGAATTGTATATAGTTAATGAAGGTTGTAACAATAAATACTAAATTTTTCTTATATTTGGGTCAAAGAGTTGCAGTTCTGAGAAGAAAAAAATCATAAAGTTGAAAGCTTTTGTTGCATTTACTTTGCATATTTGTCATGAAAAACCATACAAATTAAGTTATGTTAGTCTTCCTAGACAGTATGATATTTCCATCATTTTACCGTATATGTAAATATGACTACTGTATTTCATCAGTTGATGATGCACTTGCTGTAGCGACCTGTAATTTTTAACATTTGGAATGTGAACATTTAATTTATTTCAACATTTAAGTTTAAGTCAAAGTTAACAAACAATAAGAAAATCTATTCATTTTTAATGACGTGGTTTTAAATGAATTTATAAGATTATTTCATAATTTTTAATTTGAAAAATATTTAAACTACCATTAGATGTATTTTACGGCAAGCATTGGTATTTTTGAAATTTCATATATTAAGATAACCGCTGTATTTTATTATCATTTTGCGATCATGTTGCTTGTTGTATGCGATCGTATTTTTATTTCCGTCGTTCGCGGTTTGTATGAGAATGGAATATTGTGCAGCAAGTAGAAGAAATTGTACCGTTAATTAATCCAACACTTATCATTCTTTTGATGAAATGGACAGTCAACGTTGGTGTCTGCGTATGAAACGTCCAACACGTCAGACTCATCAAGCGTGGGCCCCACACTGTTGCCCAGTTTGAACAAAATGTTCGCGTCGGACGGCGTCCGACGCGTACGGTTCATTCCCAACTGCCATATCACACTCCCTCCCTATAAATACCACTCCATTTCTCAACCAAATCACCAACAAAAAACCAAAGAATCCGAAAATTCAACAATTTCTACAAGATTTTTCGTTGACTTTTCAGGTAAATTTTTTTATATTTACGTTTTTCGTATTATTATCTACCGTATTTTTTAAAAAAAATTTGAATTATTTTTATTTACTTTTTTTCAAAATGTCTAGCCACATTGCTGCTTCTTCTACCAGAAGCATCGTCGACTGGAATGTCGACAAGACAAATGCATTCATCGATGTTTGTTTCGAAAACATTGATACGCGTGCCCACCGTATAGCATAGTGATACGTAGATATCACAGTCATGTTCAACGAAAGAACTGGTCTGAATTACAATGTCGGGAAAATGAAAAACAAATTTGATAATCTAAAATGTGAGTGGAGCCCATGGAACAAGCTGCTACAGATTCCAGGTGGCTATTAGAACGAAAAATAGGATACGGTCGGTGAATTCGTCGAATGGTGGAATACAGCTGTAATAAGGTACCAGAAATACAAACATGCCTCGCCTGCTCGTTTTAAGCAGTTGGACGTGATTTTTGATGGTTACATCCGAACTAACAAATGTCAGTTGATAATTCCACAAATCCACCAGTTCAACTACAGTTCGATGCATAGCTTTATGGCGACTATCTTAGAGGTGATGCTGCAGAGATCACTAGTCGTAGAGCACCTAGACAGCAACGGCCCACATGTGGTCCTTCTAGGTCTATTGGCAGTTCTTCGCATCATCTGACTTTTGCTAAGTGTATGGAAGTGAAGTAGAAGTATGACGATTATGAAGAATGGGAGGTTGCAATTTGTTTGGCTGAGTATGATATCAGAGGTTTCAATCCTTTGTATGCCCTGTTGGACAACCCCAAGCAGCTTAAGAAGGCTGTTATTTGTCTTGTTGCGCAGTTGAGAAGGAGAAATTAGTTTTTTTATCTGTATTTTATTTTCTGCATTTTTATTCGGTACTTTTATTTCTGCATTTGCATTGTAAATTTTGAACTATGAATTTTTATTTTTGCATTTGTATTCTGTATTTAAAAATAATTAACGTAAATAAAATAATAACATAAACAAACAATAAAATAATAACTTTGTCCCGTTCGCGTTGCCCCTTTCATAAAAAGATTGCAATCCTCTTTCGCGAACTTACCTCTTTCCCAACCCCTTTAGTTTGCCCCTTTGCTTTGCCCCTTTCGTTTAAAAAAAGGAATACACCCTTAATAATTGTCATCCCTTCTTTTCCTTTTTAACCTTTTCATTTTTACATATTTTAACCCAGCCTCCTCTTCAAAAATCAAAATCAAGAGCTTCGGTCGACGATAAATTATGGCGTCGAATCCATTAAAATTGGGGAAGAGAGCTTCATGTTGGTGGGTGCATTGATGGGTGCGGTGGTTATTGGGGATGGTTGATTATTTTGGTCGTTAGCTAGGTTTAGGGATTGAGTGAGATTTAGACGATGATAGGCTTAAGGCGTTGGTGGATTTGGCTTTCTCGGGTGAAGAAGCATGTTCGACGACGAAACGATGCAATGCGGCTCAACTTGGTGTTGTACGATATTTGCAACAGTGGGGGAGGGCTTCCAGGTTGCGAGTTAGAGGGGTGGATCAAGCTCAATGATTTTGGATTGGCCACAGGCATTTTCGATGTGGAGCATTTAGGAATTGACCTTTCGACGAACCGTGTTGTATGCAGGGAGAAAGGAGGAAAGAGAGGCATCGATCTTTGGGCTAGTGCGTGTCTATACATGTTCGTGCACGACCTGGGAAGAAAAGAGAGAGGGGAAGAAGGATTCTAGGGTAATTGGTTGTTAATGGTGTTAATTAATTAATTAATTTAATTAATTCAAAATTTTATAAAATTAATATCTTCTACATAGAAGGTCCAATCAACACACGATCTTTTGCATTGAGCTCGTAGAAGTGTTATCTACGCATTAGAATTGACTTCGTTAAGTTTGTGTCAAGTGAAATGTTTAGCTAAAATCAAACGCCGTTCGATTTTAGACAATTCGAAAATGTGTAAGAGCCAACTAGAATTTTGGTGAGTTATCTCACCTTTAAATGAATACTATACGATATGTGGTAGACATAAATTATAGCTTTTCTGCTTTAATGATTTATAGGTTTGGTTTGGTTGAATTTTCCACTTTGAAAAGCTGCTGACATATGAAATGAAATACAAGTAATACAGGGAAATTTACAGAGGAATCTGGATTCCTTCTCGTGTGATTTTAAATTTCAGCTATATACCTATTCTATAAATTGCTGAATGTCAAAGCTTGGTAGTTTGACTATATTGGATACGTCTTTGATATGTTGGAAAGTTAAACTCTTTTAGTAGATCTGGAAGCACTTGTTAAGTGCTATGTTATTTCTAGGTATCGTTATAGTATTTTAAGATACCATTATTTGCTATTTTTGAGTTGAAAATAGTTTCGATTTAGAAATTGATTTTTAAATGGGATTTTTGGAATTTTCTATAATATTTTATTTAGAAATCTTTTCCGAACTTCTTTATTTTATGTCAACGGTTTTGTTAATCTTTTCTAATCTATATAGAAATGTTTTAAAAAGTAATTCAGGACGTATTCATTTTACAGAACAGTTAATAATATATGGAATGTCTTTATTTTAAAGGAAAATAAAGGAATGATTTGTCTTTTATAATAAAGTGATTCGGTTTTAAAAGAAGATAAAAATATTTTGGAATAAATGTTGGGAAATGCTTTATATAAAATGTTGTGTAGAGAGAATAGATTTATAAATGGTATTTTATAAATAAAAGAATAGATTTATAAATAATATTTTATAGAAGGGAACTGATATCATTTTGAAAAATTGGGATAGTAAGTCATATTTGTGGATTATAGTGGTGTATAAGATGATTGTTTTATAAAAAGTATTTAGTCCTATCTTAAAAATGAAGATTGGCATTAACTACGGGAGTTTTATAAATAAATTTGGAGATTTATAAAATGTGTTTTTTGAATAAATTTAAAGGTTTATAAAATAATTTTATAAACCAAAAGGGGCTTAATAAAAGGAGTTTTATAAATATGAAAGATATTTATTAAAGGAGTTTTATAAAAGAAATGAGATTTAATTTCTATGAATGATAGTTTTTAATTATGGTGGTATGGAAATTATTTTTTCCATACTTAATAACAAATTTCGAGGAAGGGAAACTTTTGAGAATTAAGAATGCTCATCGAGGGAAGAATAGTACACTAACTTGTCCAACTATATTGTTAATCGAGGGATAATACAAATTTGAAATCGGAAAATAGGGGTAAGTATACTTGACTAATTTTCATATGATCCATTTACTTATACCACATCTATTTAGGTTTATTGTTATCTACTTTCAGATGACATTTGTTTTAACCCAAATAACTATGATTTTGAAAGTGAAATTATTCTTCAGATTGTGAATATACCAATATCGACATAAATGAGTATATAAATATTTTTCCAAATAGCCTTTTACAAAACTTGTTGTTAATGCCAAAAATGGCGTAACGCCTAAAAACCTGTTGAAATATAGAGATCTAATAGAAAATAGCAGGAAAGTAAAGAACACACAAGAATTTTTATAGTGGTTCGACAATCTCTGGCCTACGTTCGCTTTATATTCTTGTTATTGATTGTTTTCTCTCTAGATTACAATGAATACATATATATCCCTCCATAATCTAGTGGATGTCAGATTTAAGAGTGTTTGGGATAATTGAGAAGGAAGAAGATGAAAAAGGTGATGTGACCAAGAGTGGAGACAAAAGATCCTTCTTTTGCTACTCTAGAGTTGGTATTTATAGGATAAATTGCTCTGCAGTTCTACAAGGTCAAGTTGAACGAAGTTCAGATGCAAGTCTAGAAGGCGACAAGAGAGAGCACGTTGGCCTCTGGCCTTGAAAATACCTCTTGGTACCGAGAGGTTTCTCTTGGTATCGAGAGCTTTCTCTTGGTGTAAACTTATACCTTGCACCTGTCTATCTCTCTTTCTTTGACTTAATGTATTCCAAACTCTTTCCCATGAAGGTTGAGTTGTTCTTGATGATTTACTTTATTACGCTTGTCTCATCCTTTTTTATTTGCTTTCTTCTTGCAGATCCTTGAGTTATTCATCTACTCTTTGAGAGACCAACTTTACCACGATTACTAAAGGTTATGCTCCAAGCATAAGGAGTATGGGAGGTGCTAAGTAGAGGAAGTACCTCTCGGTACCTAGAGGTCTACTTAGCTCCATTTTGCTTGAAACTTGTTTAATTCCTTCTTTTAATCCTTCTAAGTATGTGTCCAAGTTCTTGAGTTGTTTTGTCCGTGCCTTGACCTTCTACTACTAATCGAAATTTGCTTGGTCGAAAAGCCAGTTAACACTTGCCCCCCAAAGTACGCCCTATGAATATAAGGAGAGTTTTTCTCAAGAATAAGTTTTGGCAGCAGTCAATCTTCAGTAGTTGAGCCCTCAAACCATCCATCGATTCCAAACTTGGTGAGTCTTATGGTTCCTTTGGATTCTACTACAAATCCATGGTCGTTCTAGACCATCATAGCTATGGACTCTAGTCCTTACTTAAGTGTTAGTCATAAATTACAATAATTCATCTCCATCCAAAGTTATCATACATATCTCAATATCTTCCTACGTTAGCCTTGGATTTGTCTATTTTAGTCTGGGTACAAAAAGTTCAAATCCTAAGGTCAAGCAGCGTCAACTCTAGGGCTTGAACTCTCCGGAACGTTTAGCTCCCAATCTAGGGTTAGATCTCTCCAGATCGTTTAATCATCCAATATAAGGTTCGTTCTCTTCAGATTCTTCAATCATCCAATCTAGGATAGATCTATCTAGATTATTTAACATCCAATCTAGGGTCCGCCTCTCTGGATCCTTATTGAACTCAATCCACTCAATCTTCGGCGAGAGGACTCAATGACAAGTAAGTCCATCTACTCACTCTTTGGTGAAGGGACTCACTTTGATCTCTCCGGATCCTTACTGAGCACAATTTGCTTGCCATTGGGCGAGGGGACTTAATGCCAAGCAAGCCCATCAACTTACTCTCCGGTAAGGGGACTTTCTTCTTATAGTCACTGCACCATCTCTCCGAATGGGGCTGTCACGATCAATATCAGTCATCATGTTCAAGTGGATTTTAAAAATCAGATATTCAAATCATAAAAAGCAAGCAAACATACTAAATATTCATCTCAGACATCCGACTAAGAACGTGTTAGAGACCAACTGAGGTCTCATACACGTATAAGTGGTCCGAGGTTATTATCATCTTAACTATTTAAAATAGAAAGCAAGGCATGGAAAAAGAACCTAATCTTGTCCATCTCAATCATGGGATTACCATCCTCGACCGGTATCTCTGGTCGTGTATTGATGCATTTGATGTAGATGGTGGCTTCTCTAGCTGCACTATCGCAGTTCATTTTATTATGTATTGTTGCAGCTGGTTGTTCCGAACCAATTCTTCAATCAAGTCATGAAGGTGTCTGCACTCATTTGTTTTATGTCTATCTAGCTTGTGGAACAAGCAATACTTTCCATATATTCTCTCCTAATCCATGGATTCCCTCTTGGTTGGTCTATGATAGGGGATCTACCCTCTAATATCTAGATATATCCCCTCCTGGGTTTCGGTTAGGTCAATGTAAGAGAGAACTTATATTCCTTCCTCTATCATTTCAGTCCTTAGAAGTCATTATCAGTTTTTCGCTACCCCTTGTCTTTTCCATATTCTACTCGGGACAGTCCTTTGTCATCCACAACATTAATACTAGATTACCAGTTTTGACATTCTCTTGACGTAGATATCTCTTGGCTTCATGGTAAACCACACGAGATCCATCGGTGGATCCTTTTCCAATGCAATTTTGAAGTTGATATTGCTTGCAACTACAGAAACTATCGTTATTAGGATTATCGATGGATCTAACTTATCAACTTTGGTGGCCACCATGTTAAATCTCGTTAGATAGCTTCCTAAGGTCTTTCCAACCCTTTGCTTTGCGCTTGATAGCATCATTAGATTCTTTGGTCGAGAAATATGAACCCTGAACTATCTTGAGAATCTATTAACAAACGTGGTCGACGTGCATATGGAGCCATTCTCCTGCTATCCCAACTACAATGTTGCTAAAATTTTCAAATGTAATAGAAAGCACCAACCCATCACCTCTTCATAAGCACCTAATACCATCATATGTCGGATGCATCTCATTAGATGAACCATTGGATCAGTCTTCCCATCGAACATTTCTAACATCGGAAGCTTGAAATCTAGAGAATTCCTTGCATTCAAGATGTTAGGGGTAAATGGATTCCTACTTACATCCTTCAAACTCTAATCTGGTGGTCCACCTCTAACTATCGTCTCGACTAACTCTGATATTGGTTGTCGTCGTCCAATGATGGTTTCGATCAATAATTGCATTCTGCCTCTCGCTCCCATGAGGGAATCTTGATATTTACTCCTTCGGTTGCATGCCATACCTCTGTCTTCATTCTACCCCCTATTCTTATGGGGAAGCTTTGGCACATACTCCTCTGATTGATGTGCACTCACATTCTGATTAGCGATTCTGACCCTAGTAACATTCATTCCTAGCGTTACCGTAAATCCCAAGTTCAAATCTTGATTTCCCCTAAGTAGAATCCTATCTGTACCTACAGGGTTAAGATCGGTACTGATAGGTCCTGTTCGTAGGGGAATTGTTCCAACTTGCTCCACTCCGACTCCATATGCTCATGCATTGGCTCCTAGTCTTTGAATTTTAATTCCAGTAGGTCCAACTATTCCTTATTGTCCTAACCTTTTGGAAAAATCCATCTTGCATCTCTTGTTGTTGAGCCATTATTCCATCTTGCATTTCTTTCATCACTCTCTATCTCCTCTATAGTCACATAGATGGAATGATTAGAATTTGAAGACACACCGGTTGTCCCTGTGCTCTAGTTAACTTCCACCAATCCTAGGTCTTGTAATAGTCCTCTTCATCTTCTCCAAACTTCAAATCCAAGCTTTAGGTTTTGACATCTAGCTTGTTCTCAGTGAAAGCACAAAAATATTGATGCCAAAAAGAGCACAATCTACAAAAACCTATTGAAATATAAAGATCTAGTAGAATATACCATGGAAGTAAAGACAGAAATTTCTACATTGGTTTGGCAATCTCTGGCCTACGTCCAATTAATATTATTTCTGTTGATTGTTTTCTCTTCGAATTACGATGAATAAAATTAGATCACTCTACAAGCTAGTAGATCTCGATTTAAGAGTGTTCAGAATGGTTGAGGAAGAAGAAGATGAAGAAGGAGATGCGCCCAAGAATGGAGAGAAAATATCCTTCTTCTGCCGCAATAGGGCTGGTATTTATAGTAGAAATTGCTTTGTAGGTCTACAGGGTCGAGTTGAACAAGGTTTAGATACAAACCCAGAAGCCCATAGGAGAGCAAGCCAAACCTAGGTCTTGAAAAGACCTCTCGGTACTGTAACATCCACCACTTGAAACCCGAAGATGAACACCGATGATGCCGCAGTCATCACTAGAATTGTCTTCGGCGACTAAAGAGAGTTCAGTATGATATGATTCCCTAGATAAAGTAAATAAAGCAAACTAATATGATTTCACTCCACATCAATCTATTTCTTTAATATTCATTACAATTACTTCAGTCAATATTTCCTAAATAACATGCCTACGTCGGGGTTAAATATATTATCAAATAAAATTAAAAAGACTTGGATCCACATATAAAGATGCGGCCCGCACTTCGGCATATAGTGAAAACAAAATCTTTAGTAACTAGGGAGCCCCATGATGTATCTCCAGTACTCATACTACGACCATTATTCCAAACCTACCTAGGTCCATGAACTCAGCCCACTCAAATGAGTATCCATGAGTTTATGAGCAAAAATAATAAAAATACAAGTCATACATAAAGTCTTGTGCGATTAGCACCGTCCCAAAAAATAATTATATAGTGAGACCAACCTGAACTAAAAAAGTTAGGTTTATCCTCACTAATCAGCCAGTCATATGTGAAACATTTTAAACTTCTGATGCAAATTATTTCTTTTCTACACCTCTAATTAAAAGCTTTCTCAAGCATATTTTTCTTTACTGCTGCTCACCTTGCGCTGACCAAACCGGAGTTTCAGTGTAGATTGTTTTTGAATCTAAGTATAAAATACTACGCTCATGGCATAAACCCACCCGATTTTCCTTATAAATTCTTCTCTGATCTATAAAGTATTTTTTTTAAAAGTGGCTGACGCAGTGCCCCATACAATTCTTAAACACTTTACTTTAGTATTTGGTACTACCGCCCTACGTAGAACTTACTTAGCTTCTAGTTAAGGATTGTCTCTTAACTCATACTGCTTGGAATCACCCACCATAGTATTCTTGTAATCTCATCCTTTAGAACTCTGATTCACTTAGAATCGCCTATTGCGCTACCATTTTAAATTCATTATTTACTTCGAATTGCATAGATCGAGCTCGTAGTATTTAACTATTTAGTTAGTTAAGCCTTGGAATACAAAGGAAACAACCACTCATGGTCCCTTTATATTTATTTTCTTGATTGTTTATAAACTGCTTGGAATCACCCCATCATGATAGTCTAAACTACTGGAAACCCCACTACAGCGGACCACAAATAAACATACCTGCAATCTTTGACCATTTTTTTAATTTGGAACTACTTGGCATCCCCCACCACAGTTCTTGGAAGTGGAATGCATCTCCTCGCCTTTTCAAGGTGTGCATTCAAATGAACGCCTCCATCTGGCATCAATAGCTCTTCCAACTCCTCGTCTTTGTCTAACACAGAATCCCTTCCACCAATCTGACCTCGCCTCTCCTCAAGTCCCACTGACATATCTTTTATAAGTCTTATATGTTTGTTTTTTTAGCGCAAAATCGTCCAAACCCATGCAGTATGCTCCACACTTTATTTATTAAGTGTTTCTTCCTAAGTTTCAATGCAATATGATCCCCTCATATTTAGCGCAGTATTTTTACTTATAAAAATAGGGTCGCCTCCCCAACGTCCTTCCCGATAACTCTGACATCCCTGACAATACCTTTACACGTGTCGTTATCCTATTGGATCTTATTTCACTTTTTGTTATTTGTAGTGTTCTTTTCTGCCGACAATTTAGATCTTGTCTTCATTTATCCTCCTATCAATATATTTTTCCATGGACTTTACACCAATGCGTCTCCCGCATTACCTCTTTACCTACCGTAGTATTTAGTTGGTTCTTCGTTATGGAAAATTCTAAATCCATTCCCTAAAATTGCTCAAACCCTTGTTCTTCCATATCTTAACTTTATTTCACCTTTTAGGGTATTTCCTCGTTTATTTCGAGTCATTCAACTTCAAAAATTCATACATAATTATATAAGCTTAAGAAATCTCTTAAACATAAAATACTTCCCAAATCTGGTCTTAAACATCATAAAGCTTTCATGAAATTTTGAAATCACTGGAGTAGGGAAAAAACATGTAAACATCTAACGCATGCACATCCTTCCCCTAAAACATTCGTTAACCATTTATGCTTTTGCATGTACATCCCGTATAAAGCCCATGGTACATAAGACATATAGATCTAAACCAATCCCATACGTATATAAGAAATTTCGATTAAAAGGGGTAAGTATGACTCACCTAGATCTTTATGGTGTATAACTGTAATCTTCTTAATCTCTTCGAGCTTGCATTTTCTTATATACCTTTTATTTCCTTCCTATGCTTCGACTATTAAAGAGTTTCTTTAGCTTTTTATTTTAGTGTGAGTAGAATAAAATAAATGAATACAAATGAGTAATGTATATTGTCATACAATAAGAAGGGCATGGGCCCTCATACCCGCGTCTATTAATTCATTTCCTTTTACCCTTCTTGTTTAACCCGCCATTTCCTTTTAATTAGCTCGTTTAATTAATTATAAATTTTTAGGATTATTACAGTCTCCCTTCCTTAAATGAAATTTCGCCCCGAAATTCAGTTAAGGTCAATTAGAGACTAGTCCTCTCCATTATGCTCATCCTATTCATCCCTATGAATTCTCAATCCATATATACATCAAATCTACTAGTACTACCTACTAGTATATCAATCAACCATAATATCATACACACACACACATAAATGGTCTACATCAGCACATCTTAATACATGGCATATAGCATCTACTTTGTGACGAACAACTCTGGATAGGTCCTCCAAACCTATCCTTTGTTTCCCACATGCAGTCCTCATGTTCTACGCTCCACTAAATATTGTATATATTTCTAAATACTAATGTGTAAATAGGTAATATAATAAAAAATATTATATATATATGTTCTCTCTCCTGTTCTACGCTCCACTAAATATATACTAGCTTTACCGCTTTGTTTTGAAGCCTCTTTTCGTTTTGATCCACTATCTGAATCGATTTGCGCACATAAATCATATCAGGTATGATAATCAAGTCTTCTACTACCTTATTATGGACTGTTGCTCCCTGGTCCCTAACACATTTCCACAAACATGACATGTAGAATACATTATGAACCCCAACCAAAAAAACTAGGCAGATGCACCTTGTATCCCACCTTCCCAATCTTTTTTATAATTGGAAACAATCCTACATATTTAGGTGCTAACTTCCAAGATTTCTCGAAATGCATTACGCCTCTCATCGGAGGAACCTTCACGGACTCCTGATCACCTACTATGAACTCTAGTTCTCCTTGTGTCGGCATAAATCTTTTGCCTAGACTGCGCTACCCTCATCCTAGCTCGAATTAGTTCTACCATTTAAGTAGCATCCTTCATCACACCTAGTCCTAGCAGAACTCTATCTTCTGCTTCCAACTAATATGCAAGCGCGACTTGCACGACCTTATATACAAAGCCTCAAATAGATCCATCCTAATACTGCTCTGATAGCTATTATTATATGAGAAATCTACCATATGTAAATAATCTTTCCAAGATCCAACAAGGTCTAAAATACATGCTCTTAGAAAATCTTCTAGGACCTTACTGACCCTCTTGGTCTGCCAATCTGTTTGTGGATGGAATGTATTACTAACGTGCAATCATATACCTAACAACTTCTGCAAACTTCACCAAAATTCACTAGCGAACAACGAGTCCTTATCACTAATAATTGTGCTTGGCACCCCATGCAGTCTCATTATCATCTTCACGTATATTTTTACTAACTTCGGCATAGTCCTCTTAGCTTTCACTGAATTGAAATGGATAAACTTAGTTAATCTGTCAACTATGAACCATATGGTATCAATCCATTTCCTTGTCCTTTCTAATCCATTTATGAAGTCCATAGATACTAAATCTCATTTCCACATAGGAATTTCTAAAGGCTGCAGGAGCTACTTGGCTTCTGATGTTCTTCCTTCACTTGCTGGCATGCAAGACATCTTCTCACATACTCTCATATATCTTTCTTCATTCCTTCCCAGAAGAAACTCCTCTTCATATCTCAATACATCTTCGTACCTCCAGGATATATGGTAAACTTTGAACACTTACATTCATCCAATATTTGCTTCCGCGGTTCTCTCGTGCTCAGAATATACAACCTGTCATTCTTCTAGAATACTCCTTATCCACACCGAACCCTTCTTTTTTGCTTCCTCGACTCCTGAGCCCAAACTCCTCACTGTCTTTGCACATAACTTATCATTCTTCCGCAGTTCGACTATCCTTTCTACTAGCACAGGTCTGACTTCTATGCATGCTAATATCCTATTTGCATTGCTTGATCCTACACTATACCGATAATGCACACTACATGTAGACAATGTTTCTAATCCGGTCCATTCTTCTAACATTGCCAAAACAAAACTTTGTTGTCTTCGTCTGAAGGAATCGACCACTTTGTTGCTTTTTTCTAGGGTATACTCTATCCCGAAATCATATGATGCTAGGAACTTTAACCATCTCTGATGCCTCATATTCAGCTCCTACTAAGAGAAAAAATATCTGAAGGACTAATGGCTAGAATAGAACTCAAACCTCTACCCAGGAGATAATGTCTCTAAATCTTCAGCACGAAGACTACTGTAGCCATCTCCAAATCATGCATTGGATACATAACTTTGTGGGGTCGTAACTGCCTAGATTCATAAGCAATTTCTTTGCCCTTCTTCATCAATACTGAGCCTATCCTCAATCATGATACTTCCGTATATGTAGACATACCATCATTCCCTTCAGGTATTACTAACACAGACGTGTTTGTCAATCTATGCTTCAGTTCCTGGAATGCCTTGTCACACTCTTGCGTTCAAAACAATAGCTCTCCCTTCCCAGTCAACTTAGTCATAGTCGCAACTATATGAGAGAAATCCTTAATGAATCTCCTGCAATAACCAGCCAATCCCAGAAAACTTTGCGCCTCAGTCAAGGTCTCCAGGTCTCTTCCACCCAATTACTACCTCTACCTTTTTTGGATCTACCACTAATTCTATTTTCGAAATTACATACCCTAGGAGCTTCACCTCCCTTCTCCACAAATGATAGGTAGAAATTTTCACCTTCAACTTATGTTGTCTCAACGTCTCAAGCACAATAAGGTGAACTATGTTCTCCTCCTCATCCTTAAAGTACACTAAAATGTCATCTCTAAACAACAACACATATTTTTCTAGTTTATCTCGAAAGATCATGTTCATCAAGTCTACAAAGAATTTTGGTGCATTGGTTAGCCCAAATTGCATAACCAACCACTCAGAAGAACCATACTTAGTTCTAATGCAGTCCAAGTAATATTTTTCCTGCAACTCTCAGTTGATGGAACTCTGTAACCAAGTCTAACTCCAAAAAAGCTTTAGTTCCACTCAACTAATCAAAAATGTCATCTATTTTTGGAAAAGGATATCTATTCCTACCATCCTCCCATTCAGCTTCAGAAAGATTATACATAGTCTCAAAGACCCATCGGACTTCTTCACAAACACTACTACTGCTCCCCATGGTGAGATGCTTGCTCGGAAGTTCTTCCCTTCTAACTATACCAATTGCTTCTACAGCACATCCATCTCCCTTGGAGGAATTCTACTAGAAAGTTGAATATACGGTTCAGTTCCTAGTAGTAAGTCAATATGGAACTTTACCGCTCTTGGGAGTAGCAACCCTGATGCAAGTTCAAACATCTCCTTGAAATTCTTCACTACCCTTACTGCTTCTGGCTCCTCTTCCACCTGAACTAACGCATATAAAGCGCTCCTACACACTGCTCCATATTCTTCCAAAGCTACAACACTCTACTTCTTTGGTCATAATGACTCAAAGTGATTATTCTCTCGGTGCAGTGTACCCCAGCACTATACCTTTATAACCAGTCTATCCCTAAAATAACTCTGTATCCTATAAAGTCAAACATATAGGAATCACAAGGTAAGTTATACCCACCAAACTCTACATCTGGGTTGGTGTATCTCAATCAGAGTGGCATACCCTCCTATTAGATTTGCTACACATATGGATGTGACTAAATAGGTGACTTCTAACTTAAGTCTATCCACCAAATCTTTAGTTATAAAAGAATGTGTAGCTCTAGTATCAAATAGTACTCTAACTAAAATACTAGAAATCAAAGTCATACCTTCTAAGACTTTCTCTCTTCTGCAGATGGACCTTCCCTTGGTCCGTCCAAAGCATGTGCCTACTCTTTAAGCTCTGGGTAGTCCTTCTTTAGATGTCTCATCATATCACACATGAAGCACTTCACCCTTACAACATTCTTAGGCATGGGGGCACTTCGAAGCATAATGCCCCCTTTTATCCGTAGTTGTAGCAAACTACTTCTATAATGGAAACTTCAGTATTAACAACCGCGCCCTTCCCCTTCGATGCTCCTTTATTGGCTTTAGTGTATGAGGTGAACTTCTTCTGTTCTACCTTAGGTCTCACCTCCACCCTTCTCTATCCTTGATGCATGTTATCATATATTCCGACCATTTTTGCGACAAACTCATAAGGAATCTCTAGATGGGTATTCATCTTACGATCGTCCCTTACTTCAAGCCTCTAATAAACTTATCATTTTTCTTCATAAAAGTGTTAATGATATCCATGCCATACTGAGCCAATGCATTAAACTTCTAGAAGTACCGCTCCATTGTAAGATCGCCCTGCCTCAAGTTAGTGAACTCTCTCAATAACACACTATGCTGAGACTCTGATATGAATTGAGCCTCAAACTTCTCCTTAAACTGCTCCCAAGTAATTCCCTCTTCTGGGGTTTCTGCAATCATGGTCTCCTACCAATCTAGTGCATTTTCCTGTACTGCCTAGATGACAGTCATCTCTTCTGTGCTTCATTCAGTCCTAAGTCACCAAATATAAACTTATAGCTTCTCAACCAACTTGGTAATTCTATTGCAGGCTCTTTCCATTTAAACATCTTTTCTCCATATTTTTATAATTTTTACTCATCCTTAAGAAATCTTCCTCACCATCGCAGATCTCGGCTGTAATGCCTTCGGTGCTACTCCATACATCATTTGGGGCACGAACTATGTAAGACTACACATCCATACCCGTTTCATTAGCTGGCAGAGCAACTCCTCCTAAATTGCTCTTGGAATTCTTTCCTTCCTTCCTCTACCAGTCTGTATTTCTTCAGTCTCTCTTCTTGCACTTGCCTTCCTATTGTGATTCGTCCGCTTCTCAAATCCACCTTGCTTTTTTGCTAACCAAGTCTTCATCAAAACGAAAAGATAGGAAGTGAAATCATAGTCGAAGAATAAATATACTTCCCTGTATATATCTATATAGCAACATACAAGTGTGATATATATATATATATATATATATATATATATATATATTAGCGTATCCCCTCCCAAGAGTGTTTATTTCTATTTTAGTTATTGCTTTAATCTTTTATTAGCTCTACTTTATTCATGTTTCCCTAAACTTGGCTTTGATACCAAACTATGGCATCCCACACTTGAAGCCTAAAAATTAATGTCGATGATGTTGTAGTCATCACCAGAGTTATTTTCCGACAACTAAAGTGAGTAAGTTGATATGATTCCATAGAAAAAGTAAACAGAGTTAACTAATATGATTTCATTCCACAACCATCTATTTCTTTTAACATTCATTATAATTACTTCGGTCAATATTTTCCAAATAACATGCTTATGCAGAGGTCAAATATACTATGAAATAACACAGTAAAGAGTCGGGTCCATATATGAAGATGCAGCCCGCACTCCTACATATAACAGAAATAAAATCTTTATTAGCTAAAGACCCTCCTACTCCATCTCCTGTCCTCGCACAACGACCATTATTTTAAACCTGGCTAGGTCCATAATCTTAGCTTACTTAGATGAGTATCCTTGAGTTTATAGGGAAAAAAACAATAAAAACACGGGGTAGACACAAAGTTTGGTGTGAATAATATATCATAAAAAACAATTATATAGTGAGGCCAACCAAAACTGCACAGGTTAGGTTTCTCCCTCTATAATTAACCAATCATATATGAAACATTTTAAACCCCCGAAACAAATTATTTCTTATTTATGTCTCCAATTAAAAACTTTCTTAAGCATATTTTTCTTTACTGCTGCGCACCTTGCACTGATCCACTCAAGTCTGGTCTAGATTGTTTTAGAATCTAAGTATAAAATACTGCACATCTTACATAGACCTACCTGATATTCCTTATAAATTCTTCTTTGGTCAATAAAATATTCTTTTAAAGTATTTGACATAGTGCCCCGCCTAGTTCCCATGCAGCTTACTTTAGTATTTCGTGTTGCGCCCCCATGCAGAACTTAGTTAGCTTCCCATTAAGGTTTGTCTCTTACCTCATACTACTTGGAATCGCCCACTGTTGTATACTTTTAAACTCATTTTTTTAGAAGTTTCTCTCATCTAATTCCATTTAAAATCGCCCATCACGGTATCTTTTTAAATTCATTCTTTAGTTCGAACTGCAAAGACCTAACTCCTTAGTATTTAATTATTTAGTTAGTTAAGCGTTGAACAACAAAGAAACAACCACTCATAGTCCCTCTATATTTATTTACTTAATTCTTTTTAGACTGCTTGGAACCACCTCACTGTAGCAGACAATAATGAAACTTGCTTGCAGTCTTTAACCATTAGTTTAATTTAGAACTACTTTTCATACCCCGCCGCTGTGCTCGGAATTTGAATGCCTCTCTTCGCCTTTTCTAGATGTGCATTAGATTGAGCATCCCCACCAAGCGTCTACAGCCCATCTAATTCTGTGCCTTTATCTAATGCAAGAACCCTTCCTTTATTCTTACCTAGCCTTCCTCGAGTTCGATTAACTTCTCTTTGCAAGTCTTATATGTTTATCATTTTAGCATAGAATCCTCCCGACCCACGCATTACGATCTACACTTTACTTAGTAAGTGTTCCTTCCTAAATTTTAGTGTAGTATAGTCCCTTCATATTTATATAGAGTCACCCCCTTCCCCCTATGTAGCTCCCAACAACTCTGACATCCTTGATATTGCCTTTGGACGTGTTGTTGTCCCATCAGATCTTATTTCACTTTCTGTTATTTACAGTGTTCTTTTTGGCAAACAATTCAGATCACATCTCTCTTTTTCCTATTCCCCTATTAGTATATTTTTCCATGGTTCTTCTTCCCTTGTGTTCCCATGGTTTTCCTTTACCAGCGCAATATTCGTTTGGTTCTACATTTATTTGTTATAGAAAATTCTAATAAAATTGCTAAAATTCCCCGAATCCTTGCTCTTTCATATTTTAACTTTACTTCATTTTTAGGGTAATTTCCTTGTTTATTTTGAGTCAATCAACTTCAAAAATTCATACAGAATTATATAAGCTTAACAGATCTCTTAAACTATAAATTTGCTTCCTAAATTTCATCTTAAGCGTTATATAAAACTTTCAACGAGTTTTGAAATCACAAGATAAGGGAAAACACATGTTAGCATCCCATGTATGCACGTTCTTCCCCTAAAACATTCATTAACCATTTGTACTTTTGCATGTTGAACCCGTATGAAGCCCATCATATATAAGACATATAGATCTAAAACGATCCCATATATGTGTGTGTGTTTGTGTGTAAGAAATTGGATTAGAAAGGGTAAGTATTACTCACCTAAATCTTTAAGATGTATAACTTTAATCTTCTTAGTCTCTTCTAGCTTTCTTTTTTCTTATCTTTCTCTTATTTTCCTTCCTAAGCTTCCACCATTAAAGAGTTTCTCTAGCCTTTTATTTTAGTTTCGATAGAATAAACTGAATGAATAAAAATAAGCAACATATATCGTCCTACAATAATTTCGATCTACGCCCTCATACCTTCTTTTATTAATTCATTTCCTTTAACCCTTCTTGTATTAGTCAATTTAATTAATTACAAAATTTTAGGGTAGTTACATGTATCAAGAGATTTCCCTCGATCCCAAGAGCTTTCTCTTGAGTAAACTTAAAACTTTCACTTATCTAGCTCTCCTACCTTCAACCTGACACATTTCAAATCTTTTCTATAACGGCCGAGACATTCTTGATGATTTCCTTGATTTCACTTGTCTCATCCTGTTTAATTTTATTCCTATAGGTCCTTGGAGTTATTCATTTATTCTCTAAGAGAAACACTTCACCACTATTGCTAGAGTTTGTACTTCAATTATAAGGAGTTTGGGGGCTACGAGTGGAGGATGCTGAGAGGTCCACCTAGCCCGTTTTTCTTGAAACTTGTTGAATTCCTTCTTCTGATTTTTTTAAGCATGTGTCCAACTTCTTGAGTTGTTTCGTCCTCGCTTCAACTTTCTACTTTTAATGGAAATCTGCTTGGTCAAAAAATTGGTTAATACCCGCCTTTTCTTCAAATTTTCAAGTAGAACCATAGTAAGAGAAAAGTCACCATCCCAAGCTCCATGATCAATAGATTCGATGATGAAAGAATCAAGCCAATCGGAAGCACATGAAGTACGTAGATTTCAATTTTATCCTATTTTTGGATATTATGGCCTACGTAGTCTAAAGGGTGTATTAAATCCAACCTAACACACTTTTATATATTATTTTATTTATAAAGGAGTTTTAATTAAACTTAAACTAAATGTATATTATAATAAGCATATCAAATACACTCATATGTGTAATAGTCAATTACAACGTATAAAAATGTACATGGTCAATGTGTACGTCTATAGGCACAGGAATTTACAGTGCAACGGACACATATGTTATTTATACACACCTTTATTTTCCATGGTTTTATTTTGAAAATATATAAAATAATATATATGTGTGTATATGTGTGTTTTTACATATATATCTACACATAGTTTACTTATACATAGTATGTTATAAAATATATTTTAATTAAATAACAATAATTTACATACACACACATATACATACATACATACATACAAACATACATACATACATACATATATATAAGTGGTAGCCCATGCGCTGCACATGTGCATAGGTTCTTTTACTATTTATGTTTAGCTCTACTAAAATAAGGGAGATTATATATTTCAATTTGATTATACGTCACGATATTTGTAACTTCTAAAGAAATTTCAACAATGGAAATACCTCCCCTTCCTTTTTTAGTTATGAAACATAGATTAGTGAGAACTAAACATATTGATTATGTTATGACAATTAGGATGCACTACTCATTTCCAAATTTAATATACAAAATCATCTTTTTAAGAAAATTTCTAAGTGAAATTATTTTCATAGAACTTTTTCAATCCATCAAAGTCTTCTAAAATATTCAAGCTTTTCTTTTAAGGATGTTAATAAATGCTAAAATCTAAAATCTATCCGTATCCATATCCGAAAAATGAAAAATATCTTAATTCTACAAAATCGATATAGATACGGATATAATGGTATCTATACCCAAAAATTAAATATCCAACTTTATCAAGAGAATAGCTAAAATTAATGCAAATTTTAGCACATAGAATGATTGATACATATTGTTTTATCATGGTAATAATTTATATTGTGAATGAAGAACGGATATTTGCTATTAAAAATTACTAGTTCTTATATTCATGTTAGCATTATTATTGAAAAGGATTTATGTTGGATAAAAAAAAATTCATATACCATTTTACTTCATTAATTATGAATGGAGAAGATAAATGTAAGATATTTGTCCGTATTTTAGATATGCATATCCAAATATGGTTTCTGATGCGGATGCAAATAAAGCACTATCTGCATCTGAAAGTATCTGATAATAGGTATTATTTTTTGGCAAAAACCTACCCGAGGAAGTTTATGCTATGGTAAAGACCAACGTCGATATATTTTATATTAAATTACAACAACAAAATAAATGTTTGTATTTAATCTTTTATGAATAATGACATATGTAAAATCCAATTTCAAGGAGGAATTTCTACCTTCTATATATCTTTTATGAATTGAAAGCCCATCTTGTGCATCACTTTTCATCCATAGGACTTTTACATTCGATTTGTCCTGTACCATGCCTACCTAGGACCAAAATCGAAAACCTACATTTTTGGCAAGCTTCCCCTCTATGGTCCTGATGACTACTACTACTCCTTTACCTTGTTTGTGCCTGCCCTGCATTTTACCCACACTTTCATCTATATAAGCCAACATCGCGCAACATTCTATTGCTAACAATGGTGTTATTTTTTTTCACCGTGGTGTCGCCATCCATCACTCTCTTTATTGCATAGCCACTAACCCAATACAGTAGAATATACATGGGCTCTTAGATATAATGTAGCATGTTATTACGTGTCCACATTAAAGGTGAAATCTTCGATTGTTTCTTTTATTCAATTTTCAAAATTAGTAAAGAACAATTTATGTAACAACCCACGTTTATTTTTAACGATTTGATATTTAAATAATTGATTTAAATATTGAATTGTGAACTAATTGATGGTCCCAAAAATGTGATTTTTGCACATAGACAAATCTGGATTCAAGACCACTTTCGTTGAGTTCGTATCAACGTTGTGAATTAGAATGAGTATAAGGATCACTATATTTGATGATCGGACTATCTGATAGCTAAAACGGTCTCGAAAAGCACGAAGTTAACATCCTAAAGCGTAGTCTCGGATACCAATGAAATTTATACCATTAGAATTAAAAAAATAAGGTGATGCATGCAGACGAGTTTTGTTGCAATCAGGCACGCCATCGTGTGAGCTCGAAATGAACGATCATTTTATTTGAGAATTTAAATTGAAATGAATATTTTACTAATAAATAACGCTGTCTAAAACCTTTCCTCATCTCAATCATTTCCAGATTGCTATTTCATTGAAATGGCCACTTTTTCGTTTTAATATTCAAAAAATAATATCTGTTAAATCGCTCCATGAAAATTTCCCAAACCACCCCCATTCAACTCGTATCGAATAGATATTCATGTCCATGTTCACTTTGAAGCATGTGATGGTAGCTTTGGAAATGGCTGTACATACCCATCGACTTAGGGTTTGAGATTAGCAAGGATTTGAATGATGATACGTGAAACGGATGTCGCCGTTATCTTTCTCTTACCAATGCTCACGTTCTTACTGATTTTTGGAATCCCCGATGTCCGGTAGCAGATCGCTTCCATCACCTAGGCGAGGAGCAGCAGTTAGGTCGCTTTTACATTGTGGTCGAGCTTGGCTTCGTGGTGTATGTTGTGGAGAGGGCGTGTAGACAGATTCATTAGTGAAGATAGCAATGATAATTTTCGATAGATGGGTGATCAATCAAGGAATGAATGTAAGGCAATGGATTCATGGTGCATAGATGTTATCTAGCCTTTTGATCAGGCATTGTTCGGATATATTGGATGAGCCGAATTTGGAGTTATCAAGGCAAGAAATCCACAAAGATAGCCAAAGAATCTAGAAACCAAGAACGAACAAAGTCGAGGGGCCAATGCCAGAACAACTCAATACAAAAGGACCCAAAAATTCAAGTTTATGGTTCGGTACCGACCCTACCCTATGGTTCGGTACCAAGTCCTATTTCCACCTCAGGTGGACCCTAATTTCTAACTATTAGTCCTACATGATGCTAAGAGCCTACTTCCAACATCGTTTTGTTGATTCAATGCAATACTTCATCTGCCTCCACAAACACTAAAGATGCAACTCTATTCTTTCATAACTCCATCATTTGGACATGGAAACAAACTAATATTGATGCGAACAACTATGGAAGTATGAAGCTAACAACAAGACAAGTCAAGATGAAGACTTGAAGACAATCAATATGGCCATCTTAGGGATCGGTACCAACCCTTACCTGTGGATCGATACCAACCCATATTTCTTGATGATGTGGCACCAACTTTTATGAGAGAACACTACACCAAACAAGCCATTTTGTAACACTTTTCCGCTTTCAATTTACAACACTAATAGCCATTACAAATTTTAAACGGTTTTATCCGTTACAACCATTTACAATAGTTATAACCGTTAGTAAATATGGTGATTTCCTAAATAATTAAAAGCTGTATGGATAAGGTTGGAAATTTATATTCTATCAATCTTTATTTCATTTCTTACGGTATCTTTTCATTTCTCACTCTCTCACGTTTTACTTATCTTTTTCGTACAGGGTTTTGTCTGGCACCGCCTCCGCCGTCTACCACCACCTTCGTCTTCTACCACTGCCTCCTTTCTTTGTCCTATCAAATCGATAAGATGAAGGAAGATTTGGGTTGCAAACTACAAATCTAGGGTTTTGCTTTTCCACCTCCGTCTACTCAGGTATGAACTATAAAATCACGCTGTCAGGTTTATTGTATGCATACAAAGAAGCTTCCTTCTCTTGATTACAGAGATAAATTTAATCGTTTTCCCATGAGCTCTTTTTTCTTAAAGTGAGATAGCAAATAGTTTTTTACTTTGAGTTCTATCTGCATTTTATATTGTACATTTGAACATTTCCTGACATTTTAATTGTTGTGATGTATCTGGATTTGAGGAGCGTTGATGATCTGGTGCTATATAATGTGATTACTGATGTCAATCCATTCACTATCGACCATCGACTTTCTTTAGGTTTATATTTAAAAATTATAACTAAGTTAATTACTATGAATTTGATTATTAGCGATTAACCGGTGATTATTATTTAATTTGGGAACTTGTATCATTTTGATTTGGAGTGCAACACTAGTAACCAGTGATTATTATCTACTTTTCTACTATGAATTTGTTAACAATAATTAGGGATTCTGAGCCCATTAGTTTTGTGTTATCATCTTGTTTGCGAATAACTGATTATTTCGTGTAATACTATTAGAAACATAATCCAGTAACTAATTATTATTTTCGGTTTTCATATTTTCGTATCCACAGCAGAGCTTGATGCTAACCAAACTTGAGAACATTCTTGTTTAAAATTTTGGCTAAGAGTCCTCGTCGTTACATTTTATTCCTTCATTGATGAATGACAATGACGCATGCTTTGTTTTGGATATATAATCTTTTTCCTATACCTTTTAGTCAGTGTATTCTTTTCTAAAGACCTGTAATATAGAGTTCTATTAATAGAAAGATCTTTCATGCGATAGATACATGTTTTGCTAGGCAGGAGTGCAATTGGACGTCATTGACAAGCAATTTCATACTCAGCGTATCCTGATTGAATATTTCATCATGGTTTGTAACTATGAGAATTTTTCTTTGGAGTTATGGGAGGTTTGAAAATTAGCATGACATGAATATGAATAGTGATTGTTTTTGAAATGTTTCTTATCATTTACGTTTTGCTGCTCAATTTTATTTCTTCTCTCTTGAGTTCTTATATGCATATTTTATGGGTATGGGTATGGGTTTGTAGACCAGAACAATCACTTAATAGTTAAAATATACATTTGCTAGTCAATTTGTGATTGATTTATTTTTGAATATTCTTCACATGATTTGAAATCAATAATGTATTGTTTCTATAATTTGTGGACTTCAAATGTTTTTTCTACGATACAGGTGATAATTGGTATATGCACAAGTCAATCATTTGGACACTGTCGATGAGAGAAGTATGATCAAAGGGAATATTCAAGGCACTCTACCAACTTTAGTAGAACAAGAGAAAAAAATTCAAGGTACTCTACCTGCTTTTGTTGTGACTTGTTTAATGGTTCTTGACTTGATTGGCTTTACCTATTAATAGGAAATTAGATCGCCTAGAATCTCCTCACAGATGGATGAGGTGAAAAATGAAGAAGAAAGCGGCATTAGTGGTGAGAACATACAACCAAAGTTGCCATTTTAGTAAACCAGCAAGAAAGAAACTCTTCTTTGAAGCTAATAAATTACAGGTAATCATCTCAATTCCATTTACATCTTAATATAATCATATATCTCAGTTTTACAGTAGATTAAAATGGAGTTTTGTGTCTATTTTATTTGAGAATTATCTAGGGTTCGCTGGTTTGAAGTTTTGGGTTGAAGTGATAATATTAGCCGTTGAATTGAAAATTAAAGTTGAGTTAATACACACACTATCTAACTTTGAATATCTAAATGTGTATTTATATTATTGAATCCAACTGTAGTTTCTATGAATAAATTAGTGTTTGCTAAAATAAATAGCTACTGCCTACTTAAATCCATGACTCTATAAATATAAATGAAACCTGTTGCATGAAATCATGGTGTAATGCTCGTTTTGTCTTGTTGCTTCATATTGTACGTCCATGCTCTCTTATCTTGACAACTTGATCACACACCTATGCGTTGCTTTAATTTCTTACGTATTTCCCCTGTCATTAGAATTAGTTCACACCTTTTTCCATGCCGCTTCACATGCTAAAAGACACACGTACCATCTTGACTTGTTTGCCTAGCTTGCCTTGACTTTGTTTAATTAGTGCATGTAGCCTTATTTGTATTTCCCTTTTGTGCAATTGCACACATTAAATCAAATTTTATTGTAAATCTCTTTTTGGTGAATAGTAGTTCCTTTTCATTGGTTTGTTTTATATTACTTTGATGCTCTGTTGCCCTGAAACTAAGCATGCATCCCATGTATTTTGCCTTGATTCACATGTTCCTATGCCTTGCATTAATTGCATGCATCCTCGCCTTGCCTTGATTCGTCCTTTATATGTCCTTAATGTTTATTTAGTTAGTTGTTCCATAATTATATATTGCTGCATTTCTTATGTTGCTTTGTTTTTCATGTCCCCGCTATGCTTTTAAAGTTTTTGTTTCACTATTTTATCAAGCTCTGTATTAGTTATTAGACCAAATGATGATCTATTTATGAGTGTGTATAGATAAAAATAGACCAGCTGTCAGAATTACTATGAAAACAAGCTACATAATACATCAAAAGATTAAACATAAAATGGTTAACTAAAAAAGACAGAGCTATGCATTTTTTTTTTGAAAATAGGTAAATGGGCTGAGCTCAATAAGTAACAGAGAAAATTATAATCGGGTAATAGACTAAATTCCTGAAGCAACACCACAAATACTCTGCCGCTTCATAACTCAAACCCTATTCGAGTTAGGGCAAAACTTCGCCTCCTCAAGCGAAATAATGGCAGAACTCCGAGAGAACTAGCAGCAAATGTAACAACCCGCATATTTAACGATTTTATATTTAAATGTTTAATTTAAATATAGCGTCGTTAGTCAGATTTTGGTCCGAAATGTTACTTTCTGCAAATGGCCGAATTGGAACTCGAAACTACCTCCATTGGTTCCAAAATGGCGTTTGCGATCTTTTTGAGTATAATCTTTGACATGTTTGGAGTTTGTGAATTTTGGCTACTTTTTCTATTGGGTTTGGGTTTTGGTTCAGCCCACTAGCTTAACTAATCCTCTAGCTTAGCCACTCCTCTCATTCACTTATTCATTTCTTAAAACTTAAGCTTAGAACTGAAAATGGGGGAAAGGAAGAGGAATTAGAAATTAGCAAGCCCTAGTTCTCCTTTGCATCTTGATTTCTTGCTCCAAATTCATAGAGAATCCATTGGTAAGTTCATCTCCATCTTCTCCATCTCTTCTCCTCTTCAATTTCAGTAATTTTCCTAACCCTAACTTAGGAAATACTTGCTTTGATTCTAGATTGAAGCTTGTAGTGTTGAAGTGGAGTGTAGTTGGTTGATTCCTTGCTTTTGTGCTTCTTCATCATCTTTGTTTGTGAGGTTAAAAGGTGAGTTTTGAACTCACATCTACTTCTCTTGATTTCATGGGTGTTGGTATGAATTCCTAACAAGTATGCATGTGCCATTGTTTTGGAATTGGAAAGAAATTGCATTTTCATTGAAGTAGGGCAGGAAGTGCAAAATCACCAGGTTCGGCCGACCGAGTGCAGGCTTCGGTCGACTGACCTATTGCCCCGAGCCTTATTTTGCTCCCTGCATCTGGCCGACCGACCGAGCCCTGCAGTCCGGTCGACCGACCTGCTTTGTTTTGCCTGATTTGTTTATTTTGCATATTTGATTGATTTTTCCGGACTTTATCGATTCAAGTTGCTTTTTAGTGGTTGTTATTGCATATTTGGCTTTGATAACTTACTCTTGACTTCATCCACGGGTTTTTATAAAATAATTTCTCGAATCGCATTTAAAAGCTCGTTTCTCAAATTCATAAATTCTATTTAAAACACACACTTTCGCACTTCGAGCGAAGTGGAAGGGTGATTAAATGGTTGGGCAAAACACGGACCATGAATCTGTGCGTTTATCCTTCTGATTAATGCCCGACCTATTCAATTGATCGTTTTGGCCTTCGGGTTTGGTTTATCGATGATATGAGGTAAATTTGTACTGCTTTGAGTGTGAAATAAACTAACGGATAGTAAACCGTATAGTGCGAACGGGTGGTTATGGGACTCACGTTACCACTTTTCGGATTCCTCTCTGGGAGTTTGTGACACATGCTGCCTTTGGGATAGTGTCCTCGGACTGTCTCCTCTGGCTTATTTCCTTTAAATATCGCCTTTGGAGTTGGTCCTTTGCCCCGACTCGCAAAAATATTTGGGGTTGTCGGTTATCTTTAGTGTTTCTTTCGGAGTGGTTTCTTCACCACCGCTCAAGAAAAAATGGAGTGGTTTCTTCACCACCGCTCAAGAGATATTGGAGTGGTTTCTTCACCACCGCTCAAGAGATAACGGAGTGGTTTACTCACCACCGCTCATGATGTTTCATTTATATGTATATCCCCTAGGTATTGCTTTTCTGTATTGGTTCTTTGGAGCCACACGAAATATAGCGTCTACCTTGTGGAACTCGTATTTATCGGTATTTGTCGTTTGCCTTATGGCTTGCTTTGGGATATTCTTATCCTTTGTTTCTATATGTTGCCGATGATATGAGGCTTGATCTATATGATTCATCTTTCGTTAGATGATTGTGTGATCTCTTTTAGAGATATCTATTATGCTTTGTAACCTTGCAGTTTTATTGTTGGTCAGTTTATTTAACTGATTTGTTTAGCTAGACTGATCCGTGTAATTTATACTCGGGTTAGACCGAGTTGTTTCAGGTTAGGTGCTTTTGGACTTAGCCTATTTTGCTTCCGCATGGACTATTCGCTAGCTTCATTTTATTGTAGAGTCTTTTGTGGTCCTTATCTGTTGTAACTCTGTTATTTATACTCTTTTTGTCTCGTCTGTATATTGTGGTCTCCCATACCACTTGACATGTATTATTTTATATACTCTGTTGTGTATCCGTTTATGTGTATATTATGATCGACTGTTCTGTGATGTGAATTACATTTGAGTTGTTATATTTTTTTCTGATGGATCCTTTAGCCATTGTAGTTTTGCTTTAAATATTTATTGAATAGGTCGAATTTTAATGTGACTTCTTTTCGACGTATTTAGTGAATAGTTAAGGTAAGATTACACATGGTCGCTTCCATTATACTCCATTGTCCGCGTTAGCCGACAGTATTATCTATGTAATACTCTTTGTTAATGAGGCTCTAGGAGTGGGGCGTCATAGCGTGGTATCAGAGCTAAGTTCAGAACAAAATATGTTAAACACAGAATAGATGCACATATTATGGTACATCAAAGTGTATAAGTGATACAAATCTTTGAATCATCGTGTCTCTTTATTCCATCAAGGTTAGATAGAGTTTGGGAATACGTCTAGAAATGCATTTAATTCTGTAGTATTCCATATTGCAATATCTACCTTGTGAATAATCCTTTCCTTATCTTGACTTTCAGCTTATGTCTGGAAGAGGCAGAGGTCGACGTTCGGGTGTTGGGCAGTCCAGTGGCTCACATCCGGATGGCGTTTATATGTGTGCCGATCAGTTTATGGAGTTGTTTAGGAGCACTCAGCCTCCCGTTCCTCCTCGAGTGTCTCCACCTCGCAAGTCTGCTTTTGCACGTCAGTGCAGTGATTTTGCTCATCTTGGAGGAAAACCGTTTAAGGGCTCCGAGTCTGTTCTTGAAGTCCAAGCTTGGCTTCACACGTGCGAGCGTATATTCTCTCGCATGGATCTTTCTGACCATGATCGAGTTCTTGTGACTTCTAGCTTGTTACAAGAGCGTGCTCTTGATTGGTATGAGCTTCTTGTAGCCGAGATTGATGAGTCTACACTTTCTTGGACTCAGTTTCGGGGACGATTTGAACTCAAGTTCGTTCCTGAATCTGAAAAAGTTTTATTGACCCGTCGCTTCCTTGAGTTGAAGCAAGGGAAATCTTCTGTTTCTGAGTATGTCGCATCGTTCGAGGCTTTATATCAGTATGGTCTTGAATTCATCAGCACTTCTTACAAGAAGAATTTGAAGTTTGTTTCTGGTCTTAAGAAATATCTTAGGAAGTCTTTGTTGCTCCAGCTTAAGCTTTCTTTCGAGGAATTGGTTGATTCGGCACTTCACCTCGAGACCATCGAGAAGGTGGGTGATAGTGATGTAGATGTTGAGGTTTCTAAGAACACCAACAAGAGGCCGTTTCCAATTCAGAAGAAGCCTTTTCCTTCTAAGAAGAAGAAGACTGGTGGTCCTACTTCTCAGCCTCAGTCTTCCGGAACACCTTTCGTTCGAAAGTGTTTCAATTGTGGTTCTCCGGACCATATTATTCGAGCTTGTCCAAAGCCTCTCTTCTGCCGTTACTGCAAGAGGGAAGGTCGTCGTAGTTCCACTTGTCCCATTGCTCCGAATAATTCTTCATCTGGCAAGTAAAATGTAGCGAATGCTTCTGGAGGTCCTTCTCAATCTAAAGGTATATCTCCCTCTATTTTGGAAGGTTTTATTCTATTTCATGATCATAGTATTCGAGTTCTTTTCGATACAGGTGCTTCACATTCTTTCGTATCGAAGAAGCTCGTTGATGATTTATCTTTGGATGTTTCTTGTATGGTTACTTCTTTAAGGATTGCGAATCCTATTGGGGGATCCGCGACCCTTAGCTTGTTTTGTGATGATATTGAGATTGTTTTATGTGGCTTTTCTTTCCGTGCGAATCTGCACGTTGTTTCTCATTTGGGTTTTGATATGATTTTTGGTATGGACTGGCTAGTGAGGTACGATGCCAGGATTATTTGTTCCGAGAGAATTTTATATCTTTGTCATCCTGATTCGCCTTCTCAGTTATCTCTTGTTCTTCGGGATGTGGATAATTCCGAGATGGCTTTGTATTCTCTTGATTCGCGAGATGATGATGATATATCTCGTATTCCTATTGCTTGTGACTTTTCTGATGTTTTTGAGCCTGTATCGGGTTTGCCACCCAAACGGGCAATTGAGTTCCGCATTGATCTCATTCCAGGCGCGCAGCCAGTTAGTCGTCCTCCCACAAGGATGTCTACAAAGGAAAATGAGGAACTCAAGAAGCAGCTTTTAGAGCTTGAATCCAAGCAATTGATTCAATCTAGTTTTTCTCCGTGGGGATCCGCGGTCGTCTTTGTGAAGAAGTCTGATGGAACTCGTAGGCTTTGCATTGACTATCGCAAGCTTAACGAGTTGACCATTAGAAATAGGTATCCTTTGCCTAGGATCGATAATATGTTCGATCTATTGAGTGGTGCTAAGGTCTTTTCTCAGCTTGACCTTGCCACAGGTTTTCATCAGTTACGAGTCGCGGAGGATAGCATACCTCTTACCGCTTTCCGCACTCGTTATGGTTCTTTTGAGTGGCTCGTTATGCCGTTCGGTTTGACGAACGCTCCTGCTTTCTTTGTTGATCTCATGAATCGGGTATTCCGGGAATATCTCGATAAGTTCGTGCTTGTCTTCGTTGATGATATCCTTATTTATTCTAAGTCTGAAGCTGAGCATGCTAATCACTTGAGAATTGTCTTGAGTACTCTTCGCCGTCATCAGCTTAGCGCCAAATTCTCCAAGTGCCACTTTTGGGAGAATAAGGTTAAGTTTTTAGGCCATGTTGTATCTTCCGATGGCATTTCTGTCGATCCCTCAAAGATCGAAGCCATCCAGAATTGGAAGAGGCCTGAAAATGTTCATGAGATTCGTAGTTTCCTTGGATTGGCGGGTTATTACCGTCGGTTCATTAAGGATTTTTCCCGTGTTGTGCTTCCTCTCACTTGCCTTACTCGGAGAGGCATTCGTTTTGATTGGTCCAACAAGTGTGAAGCTTCCTTTCAGGCATTGAAAGAACTTCTCACTAATGCTCCTATTCTAGTGGTTCCCGAAGGGAATCATGATCTTGTTGTCTACACCGATGCTTGTGGTAGTGGTCTCGGTGTGTTCTTATGCAGAAGGATCGGGTAGTTGCTTATGCTTCTAGGCAACTGCGTCCGAATGAAGTTCGCTATGCCACTCATGATCTTGAGTTAGCCGCCATTGTCTTTGCTTTGAAGATTTGGCGACATTATTTATTGGGCGAGCGCTTCATTCTCTATACCGATCATAAATCTTTGAAGTATTTGTTCACTCAGAAGGAACTCAATATGAGACAACAACGTTGGCTCGAGTTTCTTGCTTCTTATGACTTTGATATCCAGTATACCCCTGGTAAGGGTAATCGTGTTGCTGATGCGCTTAGTCGCAGACATTCGGCTGTTATTTCTATGATGCTTGCCGAATGGAATATTCTTGAGACTTTATCTTTTTGTGAAATTCGTGATCGAGGTTCATCTTCTGATTCTCCTATTCTGTTATTTAGTTTGGGAGCTCGACCTGTTTTATTGGATCGTATTCCCGATGCCCAACAGCGTGATCCTGAATTGTTGCATCTTATTCAGCTTTGTGAGTCTGCATCTTGTGATGAGGTGTTGCAAGATCTTAGCATGGATTCTCATGGGTGTCTTCGTAAGAAGAACCGTCTTTTTGTGCCTTCTGATTTTGCACTTAGGCATGACATTCTTGATGATTGTCACCGTTCTAAGTATACCATTCATCCCGGTAGTAGCAAGATGTATGCCGATATGCGTCGTCTTTATTATTGGGAAGGCATGAAGCGCGATGTGGCGAGTTGTGTGAGCAATTGCATAACTTGTCAGCGTTTTGAAGCCGAGCATCAGCGTCCTTCGGGTCTTCTTCATCCTCTTGAGATTCCATTGTGGAAATGGGATCAAATTTCTATGGATTTCATTGACGGCCTACCTCGTTCGAGATCTGGCCATTCTAGCATTTGGGTTATTGTTGATCGCTTTTCCAAGTCTGCTCATTTTGTCCCTATTAAGTCTAATAGGACTGCTTCGCATTTGGCTAAGTTGTATGTCAAGGAAATCGTGAGACTTCACGGTGTTCCTAGTTCTATTGTGAGTGATCGTGATCCTTTATTCACGAGTCATTTTTGGAAGAGTCTTCAGCAAGCTTTGGGAACAAAGCTTAATTTTTCTACAGCTTATCATCCGCAGTCTGACGGACAGACTGAACGGGTGAATCGTATCTTGGAAGATCTTCTCCGTATTTGTATTTTTGATTTTGGTGGAAGTTGGGAGGATCAGCTACCTCTTGTAGAGTTCTCCTACAACAATAGTTTTTTAGTCTAGTATCGGTATGGCTCCTTTCGAAGCCTTATACGGAAGGCCATGTCGATCACCTTCTTGTTGGTTGGAATCTGGAGAGAAGCTTATTCTTGGTCCAGATTTTGTTCGTCATTCTTCTGAGAAGATTAATCTTATTCAATTGAGAATGAAAGAGGCGCAGAGTCGTAAGAAATCCTACGCGGACAACCGTAGGAAGCCTCTCGAGTTCTCGATCGACGATCTTGTTTTTATTCGTGTTTCTCCTTTGAAGGGGGTTATGCGTTTCAGTGCGACAGGGAAATTGGCTCCTCGCTTTATAGGACCATTTTCTATTACTGAACGTATTGGCCCTGTGGCTTATAGAGTTTCACTTCCAGCTCATTTATCTGGCATTCATGACGTGTTTCACGTCTCACAACTTCGGAAGTGTCTTCGGGAGTCGGATTCTGTTATTACTTCTCCTGATTTGCAAGAGCTTGAGGTCTCACCGGACTTATCTATAGTACAGCAACCTATTCGCGTGCTTGACACGGAGGTGCGACACCTTCGGAACAAGGACGTGCCGCTCGTTAAAGTTCAATGGTCCGCTAATCCCAATGACTGTACTTGGGAAACCAGAGAATTTATTGAGCGATCTTATCCGGGTTTTCTTTCCTTGCTTTGAAACGGTGAGTATGTCTTTTCATCTCAAGCTTATTTTCTTTTCTTTTGGTTGATTAATTGTATGTAGTTGTTACAAATATCGTCTCTAGGAATTGCGGGGACGCAATTTTGTAAGGAGGGGAGATCTGTAACAACCCGCATATTTAACGATTTTATATTTAAATGTTTAATTTAAATATAGCGTCGTTAGTCGGATTTTGGTCCGAAATGTTACTTTCTGCAAATAGCCGAATTGGAACTCGAAACTACCTCCATTGGTTCCAAAATGGCGTTTGCGATCTTTTTGAGTATAATCTTTGATATGTTTGGAGTTTGTGAATTTTGGCTACTTTTTCTATTGGGTTTGGGTTTGGGTTCAGCCCACTAGCTTAACTAATCCTCTAGCTTAGCCACTCCTCTCATTCACTTATTCATTTCTTAAAACTTAAGCTTAGAACTGAAAATGGGGGAAAGGAAGAGGAATTAGAAATTAGCAAGCCCTAGTTCTCCTTTGTATCTTGATTTCTTGCTCCAAATTCATAGAGAATCCATTGGTAAGTTCATCTCCATCTTCTCCATCTCTTCTCCTCTTCAATTTCAGTAATTTTCCTAACCCTAACTTAGGAAATACTTGCTTTGATTCTAGATTGAAGCTTGTAGTGTTGAAGTGGAGTGTAGTTGGTTGATTCCTTGCTTTTGTGCTTCTTCATCATCTTTGTTTGTGAGGTTAAAAGGTGAGTTTTGAACTCACATCTACTTCTCTTGATTTCATGGGTGTTGGTATGAATTCCTAACAAGTATGCATGTGCCATTGTTTTGGAATTGGAAAGAAATTGCATTTTCATTGAAGTAGGGCAGGAAGTGCAAAATCACCAGGTTCGGCCGACCGAGTGCAGGCTTCGGTCGACCGATCTGCTGCCCTGAGCCTTATTTTGCTCCCTGCATCTGACCGGCCGACCGAGCCCTGCAGTCCGGTCGACCGACCTGCTTTGTTTTGCCTGGTTTGTTTATTTTGCATATTTGATTGATTTTTCCGGACTTTATCGATTCAAGTTGCTTTTTAGTGGTTGTTATTGCATATTTGGCTTTGATAACTTACTCTTGACTTCATCCACGGGTTTTTATAAAATAATTTCTCGAATCGCATTTAAAAGCTCGTTTCTCAAATTCATAAATTCTATTTAAAACACACACTTTCGCACTTCGAGCGAAGTGGAAGGGTGATTAAATGGTTGGGCAAAACACGGACCATGAATCTATGCGTTTATCCTTCTGATTAATGCCCGACCTATTCGATTGATCGTTTTGGCCTTCGGGTTTGGTTTATCGATGATATGAGGTAAATTTGTACTGCTTTGAGTGTGAAATAAACTAACGGATAGTAAACCGTTTAGTGCGAACGGGTGGTTATGGGACTCACGTTACCACTTTTCGGATTCCTCTCTGGGAGTTTGTGACAAATGCTGCCTTTGGGATAGTGTCCTCGGACTGTCTCCTCTGGCTTGTTTCCTTTAAATATCGCCTTTGGAGTTGGTCCTTTGCCCTGACTCGCAAAAATATTTGGGGTTGTCGGTTATCTTTAGTGTTGCTTTCGGAGTGGTTTCTTCACCACCGCTCAAGAAAAAATAGAGTGGTTTCTTCACCACCGCTCAAGAGATATTGGAGTGGTTTCTTCACCACCGCTCAAGAGAAAATGGAGTGGTTTCTTCACCACCGCTCAAGAGATAACGGAGTGGTTTACTCACCACCGCTCATGATTTTTCATTTATATGTATATCCCCTAGGTATTGCTTTTCTGTATTGGTTCTTGGGAGCCACACGAAATATAGCGTCTACCTTGTGGAACTCGTATTTATCGGTATTTGTCGTTTGCCTTATGCCTTGCTTTGGGATATTCTTATCCTTTGTTTCTATATGTTGCCGATGATATGAGGCTTGATCTATATGATTCATCTTTCGTTAGATGATTGTGTTATCTCTTTTAGAGATATCTATTATGCTTTGTAACCTTGCAGGTTTATTGTAGTTCAGTTTATTTAACTGATTTGTTTAGCTAGACTGATCCGTGTAATTTATACTCTGGTCAGACCGAGTTGTTTCAGGTTAGGTGCTTTTGGACTTAGCCTATTTTGCTTCCGCATGGACTATTCGCTAGCTTCATTTTATTGTAGCGTCTTTTATGGTCCTTATCTGTTGTAACTCTGTTATTTATACTCTTTTTGTCTCGTCTGTATATTGTGGTCTCCTGTACCACTTGACATGTATTATTTTATATACTCTGTTGTATATCCGTTTATGTGTATATTATGATCGACTGTTCTGTGATGTGAATTACATTTGATTTGTTATATTTTCTTCTGATAGATCCTTTAGCCATTGTAGTTTTGCTTTAAATATTTATTGAATAGGTCGAATTTTAATGTGACTACTTTTCGACGTATTTAGTGAATAGTTAAGGTAAGATTACACATGGTCGCTTCCATTATACTCCATTGTCCGCGTTAGCCGATAGTATTATCTATGTAATACTCTTTGTTAACGAGGCTCTAGAAGTGGGGCGTCACAGAAAAATTCAAAGATAACTCGCTTAGTCCAATTTAAGTGTTTAAGGAGGCTTCCAGTACTTTATCTCACATTCATTCAACCCACGTAACTCTGAGATAGAGTAAAAATCATTCTTTTGGGTGGTTTTCTCTTCAACTTCAATTCGCGAGTGTACATTTTTAGCCTTAAATTCGGAATAAGCTTGGCACAACTTGATAGACTCTAGAAATATTTGGGTGCTTTAGCAATATAAGTTTCGAACTTGTTGATTGGTATGCTCCAAATTGGTTGAATAAGATGGCTCAGACATCCAGCTACTTGCACCTCTCTCCCAATTAGATAAGTGAAAATTTTGCTTGTTGGTATTACTCCTGTAGTGGTTGTAGCCTAATCTTTAATCATTTACAGCCTAATGAAGCTTATTATCATGCTCTCGAAGGCTACAATTCATGTAGTAACCTCTAGAACTATCAGGTAAAAATAAAGTAGGCTTAGAATTTGAAATATTTAAATTAATGTCCATACTATTTAAATGAGCCTTGATACTTCCCTTACAGTTATTAGTTGACATTTTATTGTTCTGGAGGAAACTGCTTGAGCAGTTGCTTGTTTGATCTCTGTAACCCTCTTCAGATGAGTGTCTGTTGATATACGTATTATTATCCCCTGAGTGTGGAGAACTAAAATAATATTTGATATTAAATGTCGGTTGTCAATCTTTATCCATGCTCAGATAATTGCCCATTTGATCATGAATACTATGTGCGCGGTAGCTTCCGCCACTATCAGGTATGAAAGAACAATTATTAGAGCTCAAATAATGCTTATTATTAGATAAAAATATATTATTTTTAAACATTCTTCCCTTATTATTACAGGAGCCATTCCTATTGTGATGGTAGAAGTGGCCGCCACCAGTATTGACTGATTTGGGAGTGGAATTAACATTATTCAAAGGCTTTTCCATCCAATGACTGCCATTCTGATGAAGATGCCTTACATCGGGAGAATCAGAAGTGATTTTCCCACTTTGTAAGAAAGATTCTAAACTCTCTTCATATTTATCCATGTGCCAGTTGTTATGATTTGAATTGTCCTAGTATTTGCTTTGATTCCTATATTTACAAAGAAGAATCTGGCTATCTAATTCATTTTTTTCAAAGTTAAATGCTTTCTATTTCTGATTGAGAGTGAAGTCTTTGATCCCTTTCTTTTCAAATATGATAGATTGTTGCAGTAAGCATAATACTAGCTTTTTTTCATTCCTTAAATTTTTCTTTGAAATTTTGCTAGATATAGTTGATGCTTTCTCTGATGTTCTGAACTGCCTGATTTTGGTTAGTTTTGAGCTTTGTTTTGGCAATAAACCAAATATGTTTTGAACAAGTATAGTAAAAAATAAGCGATTGATACACTCAGCTTCATTTCGGCAAAGCAAACATATTGTATCCCTTTTTCATTTCATTTTAGACATCTATCCCTAGTAGGAAGCCTATTAATAATTGCAAAATAGGCACAATGAGACATTTTTGGGCAGTTTGATTTATTCCATATAACATTGTGCCAATGCACTTCAGTTTCGTGACCTTTTATGAATTCCAAAGTTTTTTTGAAGGAGAAAGAACCTTTTGTAGATGGTTTCCATTCCCACTTATCTTTTGGAAGATTAGGATCAATTGTAATTTGATTAATGGCTGCACTGAAAATAGAAGTAGCTAGATGCCAAATATGTATTCCACCTGCGATATTGAAAAACACTATTTAGTCTTATGGGATGGAACAACTTATGAATTTTTTTATTGAATTTGAATTAGGTAATGCCAGTACCTCTGTTGTTGAGAATATTTTCCAGACAAAAGAGTGACGATTTTCAATACCAGTAGTCAAAAATTTCATATTTTTGAGATACTTTGCTTTCATTTGCTTTGCCCATAATGAATTACCATTTGCAAATTTCTAGAATAATTTGATTTTACACACTTCTCTCGGTTCATTGATGTCTCTCAGACCCAAACCACCGGCTTTTTTTGATAAATAGATTTTTTCCCAAGCAATTTTGTGATGTTTTCCTTTCCAAGTGAAATTTGCACAAAATTTTTCAATTTTATGAATTGCTTTTACTGGAATATTGTGGGCTTGGATCTAATACATGATGATTGCAATGATGACAGTTTTAGTTAATTCAATTCTACCAGCTAAAGATAGAAATTTGCTAGCATACCCTTCAAATCTATTTCGAATGATATCTAGTAACTTTGTGTAGTCTCTGTCATTGATTTGGTTAACACTGAGAGGAAGACCCAAGTTCTTAACAGGCAGATTACCCTCCTTGAATTTTAAGATATTTAAAATGTCTATTTTACTGGAGCAGCCTTTACTAAAATATATTTTTCTTTTGAATTCATTGACTTTTAACCCTGCATGCTCTTCTAACTTGTCAAAAATATTTGCAATGAATTTTGCGCTTTATGTGTCTACATTCAAAAAGATAAGCAAATCATCAGCATATAACAAAAGAGTAATATATGGTTTGATTCTATTAATTGGTTTGATATTTCCTTTTATAAGCTCAATTTCCATAAGAATTGAGAAATATTCCATAGTAATAGTAAATAAATAAGGAGAAAGTGGATCTCCTTGTCTAATTCCCCTATTGCTTTGTATAAACCCATTAGGAGAACTATGAGCCAAACTCGAATAAGAAACATTGTTAATACTTTCAAGGATACGAGCATAAAATTTATTGCAAAAGCCCATTTGTTTCATGATAAAAATAATGAAATGTCTATTTATTTTGTCAAATGCTTTATGTAGATCAATTTTAACACACATGATATTTTTGTTATTATTATTAAAGTTTCTTAATAATTCATGTGCAAGCAAAGTGTTTTCAACAATTAATCTGCCAGGAATGAAAGCACTTTGGTTTTCAGATATAAGGTATTTTAAAAATATTTTTATCCTATTACATAAAATATTAGAAATAATTTTGTAAATGAAATTACAGCAGGCAATAGGCCTATAGTCTTCTACACTGTTGGGAATTTGAACTTTTGGGACCAAAGTAATAAAAATATGATTTAAATTTTTTAATAATTTACCAGTCCTAAAAAATTCAGAAATAGAATCAAATAAAAATAATTTGATTTCTTCTCAATAAGTTTTATAAAACTTAGCACCAAAGCCATCTGGTCTTGGACTTTTATCATTATTGGAATCGAAAATGATAATTTTAATCTCCTTAAGTTTGATAGGGGATAAAAGAATATCATTATTGTTTTCATTAACTTTAAATTTAGGCTCAATATTAGGAAAGGAATTAGAATAAAGATTAGTATTATATATACTAGTAAGATAATTGATGGCTTCCTTCCTAATACAAGACAAGTCATTAATTACATTACCCTTAACATCAATAATTTTCCCAATATCATTCATGTGTTTCCTACTGGACATTTTAGCATAATTTTTTTACTAGCTTCATCACTATGTATTATCCAGTCTATTTTTGCTTTCTGCCTTAAATTGGAGACTACACATGAAGAGACTTGACTAGTTTATTTTGGGCTAGATAAAATTTGTTGACCTTATTGATGTCTGAGCAATCCTTGTCTAGTTCATTCTGTCTAAGCTCACATTCATCTCTGATGCTTTTAATTTCATTATTAATTCTGTTTTTATTCCAAATTTTCATATTTTCTTTAGTAATATGAAGAAGTTTATTGAATTTGAACTGGGCAGTGCCCAGTACTTTTGTGGTTAAGCAATTTTTGATTAAGTCTTTATAACCATCCTCATGCACCCAGCCATTAACAAATCAAAAAGGAATGTTATTCCTAATATTATTATTTTGAGTTAGATAAATTTGAATTGGAGTATGATCACTGGTAGCCTGGGGAAGGATAAAACATTTAAAATCTTTAAAATAATTTGTAAAAACAAGATTTATAAGAATTATGTCCAATTTACAATGGATATTTATAAATTTTCCAGATTCCCAAGTAAAAGTATTTCAAAAATAGTTGGTTCATATAAACCAGTTTTAAGAAGAAAGTTATGTTACATTTCAAGTTTTTTAAAAGGAATAGGATTCCTACCCATTTTCTCAAAACCATGCATGACAGTATTAAAATCACCAATAACAATCCAAGGAAGACTCATATTAGAGTTAATTTGTTCAAGACCATTCCAAAGAGATAGTCTTTCAGTTTCACTGTTAGAAGCATAAACAAAAGTAATTTCTAATTGTAAACCACCTTTGTTTACACACTTACAGTGAATAAACTGAAAATTCATAAAATATTCAAAGATAACCCAAATATTAGGATCCCAAATGACCAATATTCTACCATTTCCCCCATCTGATTATTATTAATAATTTTCCAATTATATAAAATTTTAATATGTAAATTAGCAAATTTTGAATTGTATAATTTATGTTTAAGCAGTCCAACAATACTGGGTTTTAAAGACATAAGGAGATTGGATGAATCTAATTTTCTTTCTGGAGAGTTTAACCCTCTAACATTCCATGAGATTATCAACATAATGATAATGATATTATTAGTAAGGATACATAAGGATATAAAGGAAGAGCAGCTATGCACTATGGCTACTCTTCTCCACCACAGTCTCCATCCCCTTTCCTTTTTTCTTATATGTTGTTTTGCTAATTGCTTTGAACTGCTCTTCCCACTTTGAAGAGATGTAATTTCTTTTGAAGTCACGGTCGTCAATATCTTATGTGCTTTCTTCAGAGACTATGTCTCTAATGCTTTTCATTTTGGCTCTTCTTTTTCCTTTTTATCATTCTTGTTTTTCCTTGATATTGAAGAGGAGTTTACCACTAAATTGATTGCCTTTTGCAAACTGATTTCTGAACTTTGATTTATGGTATGAGAGGAAGGTGAGTTGCAACATGACTAGTATTGGGATTTTCAGGTGGTTCTTTACTGAGAATAACATTAATATATGAACCATCATCTATGTTCATGTTTGTTGATTCTGAATTATTTTCCCTGATTTGGGTTACTGCACTATTCCTATTTGCACTTGTTTCAACAAGAATTTATAAAATACCCTTTGAAGTTTCAATATTTTTTCCACCCAAACTTTGTGACTTACTACCTTCTTGAATTTCCATTTCTAGAATGAATTCTTGAACAGTAATTGATTCATTGATACTGTTATTCTTTTCATTCAAAGATAGACCATAGATCCAATATTTTCTTCTAATGTTTTGTTTGGCAATATATCTTCTTTTTCCTTTGTGAAACTGCTATCAACATCAGATTTTTCTTGATTGTTTTGTTTCTCTTTCCAGACCATTTTGGTGACACAATTGTCGATGGTATGTCCAAAATAGCAACTTGATTTACGTCCAGGGGAATCCATTCATATTCTATGCTTTGCATTAAATTTTCCCCATCATGCATTGGAGTAAAAGCTTCATTTGGTAAATCAGTATTTGCTTTAATTTCCACTAATATTCTAGCAAAAGAAAGTTGTAACGACCGTAAATTTCATTAATTAAATTTGTCATTTTAATAAGATATTGGAATTAAATTTAGGAAGAAATGACAAAAAGTTTATAATTAATAATGAAGCGAATGTTGAAAATGGAATGAAACCATGGAAATTTAAGATAAGTATTAATAGATGAAATGAAATTACAAATAATTGAAGTAATGTAAATTGTTATACTAGGCTAAGATTTGAATATAAGAATACAAAGATAAATGGTGAATTAATTTAATGAATTAATATATGTTATTTATTTAGGGTATTGAATAAATTTGGTTATCCTATTGCAATTAATGGTAATAATGTTGATATAAGCTAATAAATAAAATTTCAATGCAATACCAGTTAGTGGATGAAATGAAATGGGATTTATGTAAATGTATACTAGGTTTTACATCAAATGGAAGTTATTTGTAATAAGTGGATGTAAATATTGAATCAATTTATGAAATAAATATAAAGGTTATGTTTGGTTGGAACATAGGCGAATGAAATTAGTAGTACGAAAATAAATGCCAACATTGATTATAAGTAATAAGGCTTAATTATGTGACTAAGAGTAACGGTAATGTTTATTTAGGTTACATATTTAATTAGTTTGTTAATTGGAATTTGAGATAAATTGTAATAAATGTAAATAAATGTTACATTTGTGTGGAATGTAATACAATGGTTAGGAGTGTTAGAATGGATATATTAAAGTAATGAATGGAAAAACAAGGTAACTAAGTTTATATAGTAGTATTGAACTTAATAAAAGATTTGAATTAAACGAATCAATTGATATATGTTTATTTCTTTAGTATGTGCACAAAATTTGGAAATTAAATTGCAATTAAAGGAAATTAGGTAGTACGTTATTTGGAAATAAAATTAATAAATACATTAAGGAAATATAATATAATTCACTATTATTTATACCCAAAAATGTCTATTTACGGAATAGCAAGATTTTTAAATCAATAAACGAATTTATTGAGGTTTCAATTTATAATTAATAACATTTAATGTGTAATCAATTACAATTAATTAACTTAAATTGTGCAGTTAGGGTAGATTTGTTTTGTAATTGAAGATGGTTAATTTTATAAGATGAAATTAATGCTAAGCCTATTTACTATAATGAAAATTAGTTGATTTAAAGAATAGAAAGAAAGATTTATTAATTTGATTTAAGTGCAAAATTTCAATAATTGAATTTATTGCAAATAAATGAAATTCAACATTTAATATTACGTTAATTGAAACTAGATGGAACGAGAACACTAATGTAATGAATGTAAGACAAATATTAACTATGATTTTAGAAAGGATTAATAGATAATGGAAGGATTGAAATCAGGTTTAAAGCAATAATTATAAATAACTGGATTTATTTAAATTGAATGTAAATACTATAATTTGTGAATTAATTTACTTTATATTGATACGGGGATTGGTTTTAAAGGATTTTTAAATTTATTAAGTAATACAAGATGATAAAATTTATGAATTATAGTATTTGAATTTAAATAGTGGTTTAATTTATAATAATTGGATTAATTGCAAATGAATGGAATTAAATATTCAAATATTACGTAAATTGAAAATTTAGTTTAAATTGGAGATTTTTAATGTTATAGGTATGAAGCCAATGTTAATTTCATCCAATTGACATCAATGAATCGAATAATAAAATGAAAGGTAAATTTAATAGAAATTTTGGAAATTTAATTTATAGTTTTCGAATTTAATGAAATTGAGGTTAATACCGAAATTTATAAATTTATCAACACTAATTTGACATAAAAATTGGTTTAAATCATTGTAAATGATTGGAAAATTTAAAATGATAAGAATTGGTAATTATTGAATTTAAATTGAAAAATTGATTAAATTGACTAAATTTTATTTATTTAATTAATATAAAAATAGCCATTTTGGCCACTGACTCGGATTTCAACGAAACTAGTTTCATCGGATCCATATCGGAGAATTATTATAGGGTTTCAAGTTTCGCAACGATCGGGCTTGTCGTTTGATCGTACGGACTCGAAACGCCTTGAAATAAACGAAATTGAAATCAACTGAAATCAATTTGAAAAATATTCATTTTAGCATAACTTCTTCGTACGACAGAATTTGGACCCGAAACCTTTTCCATCGCGTTTAAAATATTTAAAAACACCTATTTTGATATACGGGTTGACCCAATTTCGTTCCGGAGTCAGAACGGGCTTTTTGGGTCATTTTGTCGTTAGCGCGTACATCTATCTTATCCGATCCATTCTATTTCAAATTTGCCTATAAATATCCTGTTATAAACCCTAGCCACTCCTTATTTTCATTTGTTTGTACATACATCTCATTCTCAACTCCGCATTCCAATGGCAGAAAAAAAAACGTAGTTCCCAAATTCCAAAAATTAATTTCAATTAAAAAAATAATTGCAGATCTGCAGCCACTTCGATTCACGCTTTGAGTTTCAGAGGCAAAAATGCTGCATCTACTCGGGTCAGGAAGAAAATGACTCGGGTTGCTCCGGGTCGTTTTGGCAAAAACTCCAAGCAAGCACCAGGGATTTGAGGCTGCGCACCAAAGTCGAACACGAAGTCGACCCAGCACCAGAATTTTCCAATTTTCAAATTTTCATAACTTTTGCGTACGAGCTCGGATTCATGTGAGATTTATTTTGCTGGGATTGTATCGGAATTTCAGACATTATGGCGCTAGTTTGGATGGATTTGGAGACTGTGCAAATTTTGGGTTTAAATTGGATATAAATTCAATTTAAATTCAAAAGGTGAGTGTTTTAACCCACTCACAGCTTCTAAAATTTCTTATGTTTGTTAAATTGATTTATGATGTGTTTAGAAATTAATTTATAACTGTTTGGCATATTTTCAATCATCATCCCAGTTAAATTAAGTTAATTTAATTAAATTGTTGCTTATTTATTTATTGTATATAAACTGGTAGTTAAATTTGTTATTTATCTAATTATTGCATATAAACTGTCAGTTGAACAGTTAATTAAATTATTGTTGAATATAAACTGCTAGTTGATACCTGTTGTTTATTATTCGTTATATATTGATGTATTGTTTGAATTGGATGATGATTTTGATGAATGGATGTATGATTTTATAATGGATGAATGGATGTTTATTTATATCATAATAAACTGCAAGTTATTATGCATTTTCATCTCATTCAGGATTGCGGTTTGAAATGATATATTTTTTTATTTTTAAATTACGGATTGAAATGATAAATATCCGTATCACTTGACCATAGGATTGAAAATTTTATACAGGCGCCGCGGTCTATATATAAAAGTATTTTGAAATGATTTTTCTATGGTTTGTGAAGAAAAATACGGTTTGATGATATATTGATTTGGACATTGTATAAATGTTATTTTATATAAAATTGAATTCCAGGTTTTAAGCTATGTATGAATTTGGTTTAAAGGTGTAAAAGAAGTTTAATAATAAAAGTTTAACTTTGTTAAGATATAATATGGTTAAGTATTTATTTGAATTTATTTATAGAGTTATAATGACTTAAATTAAAATTTAAGGTTGGATGGTAAATGGGAATCCGATTTGAATTAAAGTATTTAAGACTTATCCTCGAAAAAGAATTTTGATTTGAAATGTAAATAAATTGAGATTTAAAAGTAATGATTTTATAACTTGATTTTATTTAGAGGACTTCAATGAATATCCAATTGATTAAATGAATATTATCAAGTTAATTAAATTGAAAGAATAACCCAGTTTATTTGAGTCTAAATGTGTTACTAAAATAACATTTGATTTATTAAACAAACATTTCGAATCTAAATAATAGCAGTTGAAAATTGATATATATGAAATTATCAAAGAATAGGTTTGAATGGTGGAAAAATTTAAGATTTGAAAAATATGAAAATTTAAATGGGTAATTTGGGAATTCAAATCCGTATTTTAAATTGATTTGTGAAGGTGAGGAAGCTATTTTTATTTTATAATAAAATAATTTAATATTTAAAACCATTTAAGTGGTGTAATATGTTTCAATGTAATGAAATTCAAAGTTTTATGTTTTGAAAGGGCTGTACTTCAAGTTTTGATTTCGAAATATTATAACTTTGAAAATGTTATGGTTTTAGAAAAGGATATATTTGAAAATGATATCATATTGATTTTGTTTTTTTTAAAAGAGAAAGTGATATCGAAATTATATGGTTTTGAAATGGATATCTTATTCTGGTTTTGAAATATAAATTATTTTGAAATGACTGCGGTGTTATAATAACGTTTGGTTGTTAAAGAGACCGGGATCAGAAATTGTCATACTCTATGCCAACTCCGGAAACCACTTTAACAACCGTGTACGCGGTGGAGATTTTAGAATCAAGTAGGATGGTTGCGGCGTTTCCTTTGAGGTAAATACGCGGACCCAACTCCCATGAGTTGGAATAAGGTGGCTAAAACAGGAGTAATCGACGGGTTATTTGAGGTAGCACCTTTGATCGGACACATCCCTTCGATATTCTACTCTGACTTTGTTTTATTCGATGGCCACTTTTGATTTCTTTGATTTAGGGGTGTGGCTCGAGATGGGCGGTAGCTGCGGCTACGCGTTACCACCGACCCGGAAGCGTAATTGATAGAAATTTGCTCTCTACTATGCCAATATGGATTAGACTTCCTGAATTGAATCTTAGATTATGGGAGAAAGAAATATTGAGTGATATAGCTAGCATTGTGGGTATTCCTATTAAATAAGATGAATATACAGCCAAGGAATCAAGACTTTTGTAACAACCCGATATTTTCAACCATTCGCATTCACACATGGCAGACTAAAATTGCTCAAAATACCGAATTGTAAATATAAATTTGGAAAAACTCATAATATACAGTAAATAGGCTCGAGGTGGGCGGTAGCTGCGGCTACGCGTTACCACCGACCCGGAAGCGTAATTGGTATATCTACCCTGGCATTGCCTAGTTGTGCCGTATCACCTACCCTATCGTGCCTTGTATGGGTTTGGTTTTCTCCCGTAGCCCGTGTGGTATCCTCTGGTGGCTTCCCGATCAGGAGGGACTATGACAATGGATGGACTACTGGGACTATTACGTGTTAAGGGCTATATGGGTAACCCCTTAATGCTAAGAAAAAAGTAAGTTTATTTTACAATTAGACACTATTATAATAGCGAAATATACTACACAGTAAATAGTTTAACGGATCCTTAGAGGATGGGCGGTCTCAAGCATCCTTTAAGTTACCTGTACCTTATATTACAGTTCACTTGAGTTGGTTTACATTGTATAAGTATGTATGTCCTGACTCGAGTGTTTTGTGTTTTGCTTTACGCTCCGGTCCGACTGAGTGATACAGCATTAGAGACTCACTTTCGGAGTTGGAGCTTTGCTTGAAGATCCAGCCATCCATTCCACTCTCAGTTATCCAGTTGATTCCAGTGGTGTATTCAGCTTTTACTTGATTATCATCTTGTTATTTATGTTGTATCTTGTCTAACTCTGATGTACATGTATAGTAGCTTCATGAACTACTATATCTTTACTTCCACTGCATTATATTACTCTGTGTCTGTGATCTGTGATTTATTTATTTACTGTATATTATGAGTTTTTCCAAATTTATATTTACAATTCGGTATTTTGAGCAATTCTAGTCTACCATGTGTGAATGCGAATGGTTGAAAATATCGGGTCGTTACAAAAGTCTTGATTCCTTGGCTGTATGTTCATCTTATTTAATAGGAATACCCACAATGCTAGCTATATCACTCAATATTTCTTTATCCCATAATCTTAGATTCAATTCAGGAAGTCTAATCCATATTGGCATAGTAGAGAGCAAATTCCTATCAAGATTGATTTTATTATTCCACTTTTTCATAATAATGAGTTTTCCACTTATAAAATAAGGACCTCCATTAATAGTTTTTTCACAATCTGTTGCATTTGTAATCCTGATAATGAAAAACCCATTATTACGAGTAAATATATCAAAATTACCATTGGGTGTACACGATTTTGCAGTAACAGCCTTGAAATGATGATAAGCGGGTATGCTGCCAAAAACATAGGCAATAACTGAATGACACCACTTGTATTCTGCCCTTTTCTGGCCTATGCATTCACAACTACAATTTTCTTATTATTGATTGAGAGAGGAGCAACATATTTGAGATAAGATTTAGAGTTTGATCCCATTTTCTTGATCAAATCAACCAATGAAGAAGCTTTATTCAGGTTAATATTGAATTGAGAATCAAATTTATCTGATAGCTGACTGTTTCTTGGATAATTTCTTGAATTGATAATTTGTGATTCTGTATACAAACCAGGCTAAGAGGGGTTTTCAACATATTTTGTTGATTTTCTTGAATTCATTGTGGTTCTTGAATTGAGAAATCCTCGATTAGTATTTCTACAAAATTGTTTTGAATGGTTTGGATTTCCCTTATTCAGGCTCAGTTGGTTTGAACCGATTCCAGATCGATGCTTTTGATTCTCACTTCTTCTTTTTTCTAGACCGGACAATCTGAAATCCCTCTTCATAAAATTCAGGAGTAATTTTTGAAGAAATTGATTGTGAATGCAGAATTGGATCCGGTGGAGGAGGAGAAAGGGATGAAGAAAAAGGAGAAGACCCTTCAATCTGATCAAGGCTAAAGATTGGGTTGTCTTTGAGATTTGTGAATTCAGCCATATTTGTAATTATAGCCTTCTCACAGAGTTATGCATTTGTTTGATGCTAAATACTTAAAATAATTATATGATTTGGTGTCAACAAACGCCCACCACCATACATAGAATACCAACGTCATCTACACAAGTTTTGCATCCTTTCACACTACATGTAAAAGTCGTACTACAACAATGGAATAGGTTGCTAATGCAGATATTACATATAAAAGTCACACATATGTTCCAAGACAGAGTTAAAACATTTCTTTTCTGAAAAAGAAAAGAAGGACAGTGCAATATTTTAACTTGTTCCATCTCCACTCTTGATAGAAACCATGCTTTCAATATAACTGTAAAAGGTACGTGCTAGAACATTCGGTTCCGTCACCTCTGCTGTAGAAAAGTAGTACATGTATAATTCACAAACGCCTTCACCCTCCTTAATGGACAAGATAAAATCTTCATCCTTGGAGAGATATAACCAACCAGTAACCCGACCTGGCAAGATTGATTCCTTAAGCTTATAATTTATTCCAAGACTCTTTTATATCAAATTCATCCATTCTCCAAATTTCATAATAACGACAATTTCTTGCTTCATAATTCAATTCCATGTAAATAATATGTTCTTAAAAAAATTAAGAGAATGATCTAAAGCAATTTTGTGATCATCTGGTAAAGGTATTGTTCCATACGCTTCTTCGGTCAAATCAAAGTAAAATATGACCCTAGTATTTCCAATAGAGGAAATTCCTATCCATAAGCACATTTTGTTCTTACATGCTGGATCAATTAGTTCATCGATCCATATGATAGGAAAATCACCACCTTCGTGTATAGTTCGCCATGAATCCGTTCTCATGTTATACACCTGAACTATACTATCATATAACGTATTTTCATGCTCATCCAAACTTATACTAACAATCTTATAATCATTTGTTTTGATGTAAGTAATCATTTTATTTAGGCCATTAATCGAATTGAAGGGCAACTGGAATTACCAAACAATGTGATGAACGAGGAAGCTGGACATGAAGATTTCATTGAATTGAAAGATTTATTTAGTCCAGAATATGGAAACTCGTCCTTTTCGTGTAATACTAGCTTGAAGTCAATGACTTCTGATGAGAACTTTGGATCGGAAATCATGGTATTTGATCTAGAAGCCATGATAAGGGATATAGTAATGATGTAAACAATGTGAATGCATCAGTTAGCTCTGATCCAGCGGTCATTCAACCATCATTTTCTCTTGGTATCTTACAAGAAACTTAATTTTATACCTGCATAAATTGTAGAGCTTTCCTTTTTCATTTTGTAATATCTAAAAACACTTCAGTTCCAGGTGTGGTGAGAAAAGGTAAAAGTGAAATGTCAACCTCCAGTTCATCTGAACGCAATGGAGATGGTACATCAACAAAGCATTCTGGAAATGGCACTTCTTATAATCATGAAAAATTAAGGTCTGTCAGGCGAATGGCAAAGCTTGGCAATTGTTGCTGACTTCATGCTTGTTTGGCTTCCTGCACTTACTATTTCAGTAAAAGCACCTATATCTCTTATTGCTGGACCATTCCAAAATTCTTTTATAGCTTCCCTAAGAATGCGTTCTAGGTAACGATTTACGTACTTCAACTGATTTTAGTTACTTGTTTTATATAAGAAGTGTACTGTTAAAATCTCCTCATTTTTTCTTATTAATATGTTACTGAAACTATTAAGAGTTTTTCTTTTTTAAAATAATATGTCTATTGCATATTATTATACCAAATGAATTAATTTCATTTAATAAACCTTTATCGATGAAATCATTCACATTTGTTTGGTAACATAATGTAAATAAATGAAAGTTTCTTGAGTGTTACGTATTTGTATGACTTTTTTATAACTTAAATCAAAACATAGCAATATTAAGACACTGTTCGCTAAAAAAATTTATACCATTGCAATTTGCATCATCTCAGGCGACTTCAACATGGGAACAAGGTAAAAGGACAAATATCTTCTTTTAGAGTCAACAAAAAATGAACTATTATGTCCCAAGCTTCGAACTTACAGTGCCAACGACTAATTTTTCAATTATAACTTAATTAAATGTTAATATACATTATATTACAAAAATACTTTGTAGATGGAGAATATACATTGTAGTACGATGCTGGCTTTCTCTGGTTTACATAGTTGAGTGCTTGTTGTAATGAGCTAAGTCTTTCCCATTTTCAATTTTTATGTTTTTAATCAGATTACAACATCATATTATTATTATTTAAATCATACGCGGAACCGTCATAAAAGATAGATGATTATGATGAATTAATCAATGGTTGAAATATAGCGGACACATAAGACAACTAATAAAATGGAAAGCAACAACATTAGATATATATATTGACTGCTAGTGTAACTTTCATGACTATAGACTTGTGTTACTCCATTGACCATTTGATCAGCTAGTAGTATTTGGATTATGCGTGTTTAGCTATTCTTTTCATTATATTGGCTATTATCTTATAATGTTTGAAATCTATATATATAGTTTATTTTTTGAATTTGTCGGTTTTCGTAGTGATATAAAGAGAGCTTCTTATACATGGGGTTACTGCTCCGTTGGATCGTGAAACTTACAATTTATGACCTATGGATAGTTAGCCGTCGTTCGAATTCACGCGCCTCCCTTCAAAGAAAATGCCCCGTTTCTATTTTAGACGCATCCGACACATCAGACTCTACAACCTAAAAAGTCTGTAAAAATTAAACCGAGTTTTATATAAATTATAAATTATAGTTTGATAAAAATTAGCTAAGTTAATAATAATAATAATAATTTGACAAAGTTTATGTAAGTTTTATAAAAATTAACAAAATGTATAAAAAGTAACTAAGTATTTTAAACTTTAATGTGTTTTAACTATTGAACTGCTTAATTTTTTCTATATATTATTATTATTATATACATATTTTGGGTATATTTATTAAAAGTGGATGTTTTCAGTCGATTGATCATTTGTAAATGATTTGAGTTGTTGGAGCTTGTTTTGATTATCAATAAATTATGATATTCTTATGTGTTGCTTTGTTTCCCGGTCTTAATTTTTATGTATGTTGGTTATATTGCAAAACTAAGCTATATCCCTAATATAGTATATTAGTACAATCTAATGAGTTAAAATGAAGACTAATTAATTTGTTATATTTTTCCAAAATGAGTTATAATGAAGACTAATTAATTTGTTATATTTTTTCCAATAACAGTGAACAAAAAATTCAAATAATTAAACCTTCAATAAAGTTTAAAGATTAGAAAGTTGAGCATGCATTTAAGCATTTTTTTTCTCGACCCAAATCCATCACTATAAAAGGTTTGAGTTTAAATGTCAGAGGCATCTAATTTTCTGGTAATGATTTTCCTTAGCGGATATATTGAATATTTCATGATGTCCACTATGGACACAAAAATGTCTAGATGTATTCCCACCATGTCCCAAAAAGTGGGACTCCAGACAAATAATAATAATACTAATGTTTTGTTATTAATGGTTATATGTTCCACAATCATTTACTTATTGCTTTCTTATATCCTAGATTTAGTTTATCATGCTAATTATTTTCACATTATCCAATATGCCATTTACCCTTGAGTTTCCACAATGGATTAAACAATTACCATAGTAGTTGTCCTTTATGTGTGTGTGTGTATATATATAAGCTTTATCGTTTCACACTAAAATTACATGAGTTAAGATAATGACCATTCCAACAAATAAGTTAACAAATTTGAATAGTTGAGCATTAATCATGCTTAGTTTTAAAACTAAGCAACGGTGCTGATGCTCAGTTTTAAAACTAAGCATGATTAATGCTCAACTATTCAAATTTGTTAATTTTATTGCTCATGCTCAATTTTAAAAATGAGCATGATGCTCGGTTTTAAAGTTGAGCAATGTATCCCAATTTTAAAACTTGAGCACTGCTCTGCATTTCTCTGTTTTAAAACCTGAGCATTGCTCATCATTACTCAGTTTTAGACCTGAGCATTGGATCTCAGTTTTAAAACCTACGCATTGCTCATGCTTAGTTTTAAAACTTAGCAATATCGTTGGCGCTCGGTTTTAAAACTGAACAATGGCACTCAGTTATACACTGAGCGTTGGTCAGTTTTCTAAACTGAGCGCACTCGCTCAGTTTCTAAATCGAGCTCCATTTGTAAACCGGGGGCTATTTATAGGCGTAGAAGGCTGATATCATGCTCAAAATTTGAGAGACTTCTTTGGCACGTGAGTGGGCCCATGCGACCGACCCCACCAAGTTTCGACTCGATCTGTGATCGATACGGAACAATTTTGTATCCATCACAAAATGATCCAATCGAGCTGAAACTTGGCAGGACTGTTCTTTACCTTGTATGCAAGCTACTGTAAAAAAAAATTTGCATTTGGATCAGCGGTTTAGGGGATATGATCGATACAATCTCGTGTTCTTTTTAGGCTGCAGATTTCGAATCCATCCGCTTCGTGTCGTGCACAAGCACGCGCTCACTCGATGACGTGGAATGATAAACTAGGGGAGATCCATATTGTTCGCCGTCTTGACCGACGCTTCATCCCTTTTTTCGCACCCAACGACAACCTTTTATTCGTACCCATTTGACTCAGCCCATGTTCGCCTTGGTGAGATGTCTTCGGTATCGATCGTTGCAATACGATCGATATGAAGTGACTTGTTCTGAGGTGGATACGGATGAGGGCCATATGCGTATGGATACGAATAGAATTCATCCCATGATCTTTTCCGAATGCAATCGATTCGAACAACCATGAACCACTTGGATACTAAGGAGGGTTGTAGAGTGGATGGATACGAACCAAACTTACCTGCGCTCGATACGAGAGCATGGATTTGAAATGTGCCGCCTGCCTCCAACCTGATCGACACGAATGTCATTGATTCGAACAAACCACCGCACGCTTGCTTACCAACCTGGGCCTACCGCTATCGAGTCGAAATCCTTCTGGCCTTCCCATCTGATCGATACGAACGCCATCGAGTCGAACCAAAACCTGATCGATTCGAACTTCATCGAATCAAACCACTACCGATCGATACGAATCCAATCGATACGACACACCCCCTGCTGACCGATGCGAAATGCGTCGATACGAACCAGTCCTTGTGCACCTTAATCCATCCACATCTCGAGCATACGAACTCCGGTTGACTTGAAATTTGAACTGTAGCTTTCCTTAACCTTGATCATCATCTCCAATCGATTCCGTCCTGATCGGAGCTCGGCTAAATTTTAACGACATCGATTGCAGCCTTGTTTCCAATCGATCTCTAATCCTGATATCCATTCTTCCTTGCCAATTTGTTCATATTCCAGCCTTGACCAAAAGGTGGGATAACATTTGCCCCCCAAAACATGCCTTGTGATAATAAGGCGTGTTTTGAGTAGTTCCGAATCCGATATCCAAAGTCCATAGCCATATCATCAGAGTACATCATCCTTGACTGCTCCGAGTCGATGCCCAATTCCAAATCCAGCAACCAAAGCCTTAGCCAATTCCATAACCATTCAAACCCAACAACCGAGTCCTAATCCATCCTTATCCAATAGCCAATAACCGAATCCAGGACCTCTCCGGGTCGATATCCAAATCCATAACCTCTCTGGGCTCTTGCCAAGCGCAATCCACACTTGACGACCGTGGTCCAGTGTCCTTGTACGTTGAGCTAACCTTTTCGGGTTCTTTCCAAGCGCAATCCACACTTGAAGACCATGGTCCAGTGTCCCTGGACGTTGTACAATTCCATGCCTTAAGTCCTAAGACGAATCCTGGTCTCTCCGGACCCTCGTCGAGCATAGTCCATACTCAGCGACCTGAAACAATAATCGATAATATGGGGCCTAAGTCCTAGGCCGAATGCTGGTCACTTTGGACCCTTATTGAGCATAGTCCATACTCAACGACCTGAATAAGCCAATTCGCCACATGCAGACGAAGAGACTTACCCCTTGCTAGATATAATCCATATCTGACGACCATTTACCAAAAAATCCAATCAAAATCCAATCCAAAATCCAGATCAAATCAGAAAATCAGAAATCCAAACCAACATCCAAAACAGAAAGCAAACAAAACCAAGAGTTCAAACCAAACTCCAAAACCAAACCAAAAAAGCGAGTGTCCGATCGAAAACAAAAGACAGATTTCACAAACCGTAGCATCGTGGTTTATCATCATTCAGAGCATGCCTAGGGGCTATCTTCATCCCCATACACGTGTAAATGACTTTGCCATTTGCCAGTAGCTTGTTACTTATTTCATATTATCCCAGGTCAATTGATAATCAATGGACCATCATTCCTGGGCCTTACACCATCGTTGCTCGAGGTAGGCGGTGGTTGCTATTGTTCCACCGCTGCATTCCTAGTTTCAACATATTGTCGCAACTGTCCATTCCTTACATGCTCCTCGATTATATCCTTCAAGTGCCTGCAGCTGTTGGTATCGTGTCTGTCCAAATCATAGAAGAGGCAGTGCCTTCCTGATGCCCTCTCTCATTCAGAAAGTTCTCTCCTAACTGGCCTTTTGCAGGGAAGGCGATTCCGGGTTTCCAGGTATATCCGCTCCAGCGTCTCGTTTAGTCCTGTGTATATGGAAAACTTTGGATCTTTCCATCGCTTCCTAACTTTTCCACAATCATCATCTAATTTCCTTTATCTTTATCCGAACCTCCGTTGGATGGTCCTCCACCCCCAGTCGCATGCACTTCCTTTAACTTTATGTCTGCACATGCATCCTCTTGTTGAAGGCATCTCTCAGCTTCATGAAAGAATTCCCTGAGTTCCAGTGGTGTGTCTCGTATTAAAAATACCTTGAAATCTGAATCCTCTCTGACTCCCGACACTGCAGCCATTAAAACCAATGATGGATCCGGCCGATCCACCGAAGCAACCGTCGCATTGAATCGAGTTAGAAAAGCTCTAAGTGATTCATCCGTCCTTTGCTTTATTGACGTTAGCGTCATCACGTTCTTGGGCCTCTTAATATGAACTCGAAATAGCCTCAGAAACCTATCTACCAACTCCGTCCATGTTCTGATAGATCCTTCCTCCAACTGCCTAAACCACATTGCGGCTATATCTGTCAAATAAAATGGGAAACATCGGGCCATAACTTCCTCCGATTCCCCCAAAACTTCCATGTGTCTAGTGTATCTCAACAGATGATCTATCGGATCAGCCTTTCCATTGTATACTTCCACACTAGGTAACTTGAAATCAGGAGGATTTCGAGCCATCCTGATTTCCCGTGTGAACGGACTCTTGTTCACCCCTTCCAAATCTCTATTGGTCAGACCTCCTTGCATAGTTCTCCTAATAATTTCAGCAATCCAGCATTATCTGTCAAAGGTTGCCCCATGCCCCCGAGGGAATCCCGGTACATACTCCTCATGCGGTTCACTAATGTTGGCGCTCGCTCTAGCCTGTTGAGCTCCATCCAAGGGCCTCCCAGTGTCAGATCCTGCGGGCCTGCCCCCAAGCCTTTGTTGATTGACTTTGGTTCTGTATTCTATCCTCCATTGGGTTCCGCGACCCTAGTTCCTTGTTCCACATCCGCAGTCACTGTAGCCGGCCTGATGTTTTGTGTTCCTACAGCTCTCATCTGTTTAAAGAAAGTCTGCATCATATCTTGTTGACTTTTCAAAAATCTCCCTGGTGATGTAGATCGAGGCTTGTCCTTCCCCAGCTCCGGAGGATGCTTCTTGACCTCCTTCCTGTTGGCTTCTCTCAGCCCTCTGTCTTCTGCTTGTCTATCGAGTCATTGTCTTTCAAATCTAAACTCTTCACTCTTTTCAAATCTGAACTTCAATTCGATGTAGCGCGTGATAGTCCTTCTCTGTGAAAGCACCAAAGTGTTTGCATCAAAATTGGTCACAAACCCCAAGTATCGTGAAAGCACCAAACTATGAATATAATCAGCAATATTCAAGCATAAGTCGCAGATCTCAGCAAATAACACACAATAATTCAGCAATTACAATCAGAAACACAGGATTTAAAGTGGTTCGGCTATCTCCGGCCTACGTCCACTTCAAAGTTTTATCTTTTATTGATTATCCTTGCTGGTTACAGGTGAATACATCGGTTACAGCGAAGTAATTTGAATACAACAGTGATAGTAAAGTGTAGAATTGAATTCGGCAGAGTCTGGACATCGAGTAGCCAAAAGATCCTTTTTTGTAGGCTTTAGGGGGCTAGTTATAGGCGTAGGAGGCAGATATCGCGCTCAAACTTCGGAAGACTTCTTCTGGCACGTAGGCGCATGCGACCGACCCCACCAAGTTTCGACTCGATCTGTGATCGATACAAAACAATTTCGTATCCATCAAAAAATGATCCAATCGATCTGAAACTTGGCAGGACTGTTCTTTACCTTGTATGCGGTTTAGGAGATATGATCGATACAATCTCGTGTTCTTCGTAGGCTGTAGATTTCGAATCCATCATTTCGAATCCATCTGCATTGTGCCATTCACAAGCACTCGCTTGCTCGATGACGTGGAATGATAAACCAGGGGAGATCCATATTGTTCGCTGTGTTGACCGAGGCTTCATCCCTTCTTTCGCACCCAACGGTAACCTTCTATTCATACCCATTTGACTCATCCCACGTTCGCCTTGATGAGATGTCTTCCGTATCGATCGCTGCAATGTGATCGATACGAAATGACTTATTTTGAGGTGGATACGAACAAGGGCCATATGCGTATGGATACAAATAGCATTCATCCCATGATCGTTTGCGAATGCAATCGATTTGAACAACCATGAACCGCTTGGATACTAAGGAGGGTTGTAGAGTGGATGGATACGAACCAAACTTACCTGCGCTCGATATGAAAGCATGGATTCGAAATATGCCGCCCGCCTCCAACCAAATCGACACGAATGTCATCGATTCGAATAAACCACCGCACGCTTTCTTACTGACCTGGGTCTAGTGCTATCGAGTCGAAATCCTTCTAACCTTCCCATCTGATCGATACGAACGCCATCGAGTCGAACCAAAACCTGATCGATTCGAACTTCATTGAGTCGAACCACTGCTGATCGATACGAATCCAATCGATACGACACACGCCCTGCTGACCGATGCCAAATGCATCGATACGAACCAGTCCTTGCGCACCTTAATCCATCTATATCTCGAGCATACGAACTCCGAACGACCTGAAATTTGAAATGTAGCTTTCCTTAACCTCGATCATCATCTCCAATCGATTCCATCCTGATCGGAGCTCGGCCAAATTTTAACGACACCGATTGCAGCCTTGTTTCCAATCGATCTCCAATCCTGATATCCATTCTTCCTTGCCAATTTGTTGATATTCCAGCCTTGACCAAAAGGTGGGATAACAACTATATTGTGATATTAACTAATTTTTCTTTTCTCTTGCAGATACTTGTAGTTTTGCTTGCCACTATTCCTGTAATTTTGTCAACAAAGAAATTTGAAAACACCTTTGGTAACACTCATCAGAAGATAGGATTGTCGCTCTATGCGTTGTAATGGATTCAACACTTACCTAGCTTCTACAGACCAAATAAGTATATAATTTAACATAACTTATTTACCATTACCCTTAAAATTTTGTTTTCTTCCTAACTATTCTTTTTTTTCAAATTAGAGGAGAAAATTAAGAAGGATATGGTATTTTATACATTAGCCGCTTGTTACTAGAATATCTATAGCCTGTATAGTTAATGTATGTCTTGGTCTACATGTCTACAATATGAAACATTGTCAATTTGTTTCCAGTACTTACTTTCTTCCGTTACATTAATATTATCATTTGTTGATGTTACAAGTTGAATTATAGCCATATGAGACTTTCAGTTGGTTCCATGGGTGGCTTCCACCGTTGAGGTGAGAACTTCATGCACACCAACTATACTATTAAAATAAAGAAGTTGAATTATTTTTCCATCATTCCATTATAGGAGGAGGATACTGATACATTACTCTATTTTTGTTCAGGTACCATTATGTAATCTTTTTCTCTAAATAATACATAGGGTGATCGAGTTTCTACAGCTAGCACAGTGGTGGGTGCAAGTCTACAGCTAGCACAGTGTTAGGAGCAGGTCTTGAAACACAAGATCTATTTTTCATATTTCTTTTTGTGGTTACATTTAGTTTTTACGTTTGGAAACATGAAACTATGTATAATTGGGTATTGTTCACTTCAAAACCGAAATATTATGAAATTACCTCATTATTTCATGTATAAAACTTGGTGTAAACATATCTTTTGTCTAATTATATAATGTGTTGACTATAGACATGTCTTAATCATTATTTTTGTTTAATTATATGCATATTTAGTGGATGATGTAATACAATGTCGATCCATAACATATATCACGGTATTTTAAAATAATATTTGTAATCTTTCAATTGCTAACATTTATAACCGTTGATAATGTTGAGATTGCTCGCAGTTATAACTATTGGGAACTGGCTCATTAATCTTGGGGAAGGAGTTTTTCCATCGGCTATAACCATTAGGAATTGGGATTAATCCCAACGGTTATGACAATTGGGAATGGATAAATTTCCTAACTGTTATAACCGTTGGGAAAATCCCAATTCCCATTGGTTATAACCGTTGGGGATGGATAACTTTCCCAATGGTTATAATCGTTGAGAAATTCCCAATTCCCAATGGTTATAACCGTTGGGAAAAATGTTATAAAATTTATCACGTACGTGCTTGTAACGGTTATAACCGTTACAAGTTTTATTTGTAACAGTTATAACCATTAGGAAAAGGAAATTCTGGTGTTGTGGAATCGGTATAAGTCATGGATAACGGTTGGAGATAATTTATGCGAGATATTAGGCACCTTACCTCTATAAATAGAAGGGTAGGGCTTATTTTGAGGATCTTTTAGCTCTAATTCCTTCCTACTCTATATTCTTGTAATTCTAGAAATCTAAGTATCGGAGTGGTACCAATCCCTCATAACTTCGGCCTCCAAGTCAGATATAAGAAATAAAATCTTAAAGCGGATATATGCCTTGCTTTGTCGAAGCACTATAAACGATTATGTCTTATTTATTTCTTATTTTTGTTCAAATTTCTTTATTTTATTCTCTACATAAACTTCTAGGTGTTTGTGCCATTTTTGGTTCAAATATTTTGTTGATTTCAGTGAGAAACCCAAATTCTCATGCTATTTGGATCCATCATCTACTATTGGATTTCCCATATCAAGGAGATAGATCCATTTTTCTATCTTTTAATTCTATAACTCATATTTTCAAAGATCTACTAGAAGCTTTCGTTATGGCCCCATCAAGAAGAGATCGCTTTCCCCACTCCAGAGCTACTATTGGAGTTAAGAATCAGAATCCTCAACAAGAAGATGGTATTGCTCATCCTACTTAAACAGAGATTCAGGCTCCACTTACATGTAAGCAGAATGGAAATGGATAGAATGATGGAGCAGATGGAAGGTAAATTTTCGGCTAGTTAGAATGAGATGAATCAAATGATGAGCAAAGCTTGAGATATTGAATGAGCTAACTCAAATAGTCGTAGAAGGAGTAGAAGGGACTCTATTTCTTCATCTAAAAGTTCCTCGTTCTCTGAGAGAAGATTGAGAGACATGAAGAAGAATAGGACTTAGAACACTGTTGAAACATTTTATCAAGGAAGAGGACAAGCTCCAGGCTCAATTTTAGGGATCAACACCGACCTAAGGTGTACCAACCCCTCAAATGGTAGGCCCGAGCCAATCCTCCAAAAATTGGCTTGGACTTGGCTTTAGGACGCGCTGCTGGTGGTCATAATCTGGAGAATCATGTTGTTATTGATGATATTTCTCATACTAATCAAACAGGAGGAATTTCTAGACAAATGGATCTCCCGAAGGCTGAAGAATCTAGTTATTAAGAGCCAAACTGAGAGCATTCGCGGAGTCGAACACTCGAAGCGAAGCCCATTAGTTACCCTTTCGTCGAACCTATTGACCCAAACTATAAGGAGGATATGTTAAAGAGAGTTGTTAGTGAAAATCATTTTAGGAGTAATGATGGATGGAGTATCTCTCCCAATCGGAATCCATTTATAAAGAGCATTCTACGTGGGAGATAACCTCGAAGATTCACAATGCCAATTATGTTGTTGTACGGAGGAACGACAGACCCTAGGCAGCACTTGATGTGGTATGAATGGCATGTTGATTGAGCTAGGGCTTTCAATGCCATGAAATGTCATAGTTTCTTGATTTTCTTAGAAGGAGTGGCTACGATGTAGTTCACTTGACTTCCATCGAGGTCCATATCGTCGTTTGCTGAGTTATCAAAGAAGTTTGTGGAACAATTCGTTTTGCATGTCTGAAGCATGTGATGTCTTTGTGAAACCTCTTCCAAGCTAAGGGAGAGTCATTGAAGGATTTCTTGAATTAATTTCATACAGTAATGATAGAAGTTACAGATCCTAAGGATGACATAGTGCTAATGGCATTTATTAGAGGGATTCATCCTGGTACGAAGTTCGAGGAATGGTTAGAAAGAAAAGCCCCCATCAACGATGGATGCTTTCTATAGAAAGCCTACTGAATACTTACGCTTTGAGGAAAGAACAAATGTCTACAAAGAAATGGTGACAGAAATTCGAGTAAAATGATACAAAGCAACATTGTTGTAAAGTAATCTAGAGGAAGCTTTGGGAGTGTGGATGCAAGTGTTGATAATCAAAAGAATAATAAAAAATGAAATGACGATGAGGCTAAGAAGAAGAGGCCAGATAAAAGGAATCGTATTAGGACTCCTAAATACGATAGCTATACTAAACTAAAAAAAATCTATAGAATATATCTACCTGGCGACCCAAAACATCGAGCAGTATAGAAAGCCGGCTGTAAAAGAGTTGACTGAGAAGGAAAGAAATTCAGGCAAGTTCTGCAGATTATATGTGTAACGACCCAACTTCCACACTCCAGGAAGTCACAACGCTAATAAGAAAGAAGAGGATAGAAAGGAGAAAGAAAGAGAAGAAGAAGAAACAACACATCAGAATCTAAACAGCGGAACGAATAAATTATATTAATAATATAAAATATTGCATAGTTTACAACCACTATCAGAGTACACAGATAATACATCACATACTAGACAGTTATAAACACCTGTCTAGTATTTACACATAATACAACTCAGAGACAACACAGAACACACAGCGGGATGCTAATATCTAACGCAGAAGCCTCCTTCTCCATTGCTCCTCCAATATTCGTCAAAGCTAACCTGAATCCCTTGGCTACTCAAAAAAATTTGTGTACCTAAGAGATTATGAAAAACAAAAATAAACTCCGTGTCAGACATGGGTCTGGTGTGAGTAACAGGTTAAATTTGCTTAACTTTCAAAAACCTTTTGAAAAGAAATGTATCACGTAAGACTTCCCATACAAAAACATGGAAAAGTTTTTACCTTACGCTAACAAAAACATTTGATAGGAAATCCGATAATATTATAATAGTGTTCAGGGTTTTCAAATAAATATGAAATAGCCGAAATTGTTACATTATTAAATTCCAGCTACTAGCCACAAAAGTGGGTAATACAATCAAAACCGTTGGCACTTATTGGATTTTGGATTCCATACAATGGCAGGGCTACTGGGGTACCGCCCGTCACAGTACGTGGCCTAGATCAACGTACCGAGGAGTACTCGCACTCCCCTGCAACACAAGGCCGGACCCATTCCTTACTGAATAGTTCCGAACAAGACAACCCCGCAGTTGGTGCGCACTAACAACTGCCCACTAAGCCGAATAAAAAGGGACCTCTAGACAGGGATCAATCTTGCTCTCCAGTGGGAGCTACCCACGAAGCCTTGCTGCACCTCCCCTGTTTTAGCCATTCTCGGTTGATGAGGCTTGAGGCTACGATTACCTTTAGAGGACACATCACTTAGAATGCTCATCGTCCACCTGACGATGTTCTGAAAGCATTCAATCCATACAAGTTCGTTCCGGGTTCGAACAAAACCGAAGGCATTATCTCGTTACACTCATTACGGAATCACCCACAGAGTTAACGACGATAACTCTTGCACTCTGAATCTCCATCTCGAATCTATAAGTACTATTCCGTCAAACTCATTGCGGAATCACCCATAGAGTTATACTGACGTATAGCCCTTACACCTCGAGTCTTCACTCTTCACATAAGATTCACGACCTATCGTTAATTTGGATCGATGTGGTTTTCGGATATCCAAATATGGAAACCCGATCCCGGTCTCATCGAAATCCAAAGCGTGTCTTTTAGGTCCAAGTTGTTTTAGAGTTTAAAACAATTTAATTATATTATCTATATACACAAGATAGATAATTCATAGATTCACAACAGATAATTATCATTATCAAACCACAGATAATCCACCTTATCACTATTAAAAGATAATCCATATCAATAACATAATGCAACCAATGCACCCATATCACTCAACATTATTAATCTCATCTCTGAGATTCAAACCATTCAAGACAACCAATAACAACCATTCATAAGCAATGATCTATAAACATACTATTTATAATTAACTTAAAATGAATTAAATTAATTACATCATCTTTAATTAATTTAAAATGAATTAAATTAATTACTTCACCAAATTATAACTTTCTTACCCAATCATTTAATTGATTACAATCAATTAATCATTCAAAATAAATCATCCTAATTAATCACTCTTTATTAATTACCCTTAATTACATTCATGTAATTATCCTTAATCAATTTCACAAAATTAATTATTCTCAACTAAACAGTAATTAACCCTTAATTACTCAATTAATTAATTAATCATAATTAATTACATTAATTCTTAATTAGTTACATTTTTAATTACCTATTATTGATTAATTAATCATAATTAATCAACTTTAATTACATCATTAATTAAAATAATTAATGATCCTTAATTATTCCTTAAATTAATTACTCTAAGTAATTAACTAACTTAATTACTATAATAAACCAAATTAATTTCTCAATTAATTCCTTGATTGATTACTAAATAATTAACCTAAATTTCTTCATACTTAAACATCTCCATTTAATTGCAATCATGTAATTATTAAACAATTACTTAACTGAGTAATTTCTAAATCATTAATTACATAAAGTAATTATTTATAAAACTCAAGTGTTTAAAATTAATTAAATTAAACAATCTCATTAAACCAAATTAATTACATTAAGTAATTAATTTCTTAATTACTTTACTGAGTAATTATACTCAAACCATTCACAATTGATTATTATTAAATTAATTAATCTAAATAATTATAAAAATTAACTACATTAATTAATTGTTAAATAATCATGGTTAATGACCTTCATTAACCATCCTCAAATTATTTTATAAGGTAATTAACTTAAATTAATTACCATTTAAATTATCTTTAATTATTGATTAATTAAAGTTAATTATTAAAATTAATTAACCTTAATTTAAAACTTAATTACATAATTAATAATATTCATCATCATTAATTACCAATTTAATTAATGATCTTAATTATAGATTGATTAATTATTAATCAATTATTAATTCCAAATTTAATTCATTAATTAAATCAATTAATTAAACTTAATTACCTTATTAATTAAATCTAAAACATAAATCTTAATTTAAATTTTCAAGATGAAATATAACTAATTATGTTTAAAACAATTTAATTCAAAATAAAATACTTGTGAAATCCTCTTAAATTTCATTTTAAATACAAGTTTAAATTAAAAGTAATTTAAACTTATCAAAGTTTGAAAATTTTAAAATTTGTTTAAATTCAAAATAAAACAAAAGTTTGTCTTAAAAATAAAATCATAAAAATTTGAAGTTGAATTCATTTCAAAATTTCCAGAAATTTCAATTCATTCTTTTAAACTTTTAAATTTAAATCTTCTTTTAAATTTAAACTGATCTTCATTTTTAAACAAAGAATTTTCAGATTTTAAATTTAATCTGTAAATCTTACTCACATTTAAAAAAAACTTCATTATTTAAAATTTTAAACTATCTACCCAAAATAATTTAGATAATTAAGTTAAATTTCTAAAACTTCCATTTTAATATTGAAACTGGAATTTAAATTCAAGTCAGAAATTTAAACTTGCATTTGAATTTGAACTTAATTTTACTCAAAACATAAACTGCAGATTTAAAAAAAGTTTTAAATCCAGATTTTTAAAAACAGAAAAACAGATTTCAAACCTGGAATTTGAATTCAAATAAAAAATACAACTTGAATTCAAATCAAAAATATAACTTGAATTTGATTTAAACTTAAACTTTTCTTTATCATAAACTTTAGATTTTAAACTTTCAAAAACCCAGATTTTAAAAATTCAAGTTTTCCCTGAAACCTGAACATTTAGTTCAACCCGAGAATCATCAATCTCTACTTTGAGTTATTTGCATCACCACTTCGAGTTTTCTTACAACTTGCTTCGAGCAACACAAGGGCCTCCCCTGAAACACCCCAAACCACACAGTTTCACCAGAGTTTTTCATCGCCGTGCACATGCACGGCGATCACCACTTTGCCGATCATCACTGATGATCCAACAACTACCAGAAACCCAACAACTCCCCAACATCATCACCAGGTCGATCAAAATCAAAGCATTCAAAATCCACCCCCAAATTCAAACCTAGAAAATTTATTTACATGTTTCTGCTCAATCTGTCAACGGCCGTAGTTCGCCACCCCGACCATCTTGATCTCCACCTCTCCGGCCTCGCACTCCTTCACCCATCAACTACACGCTCACCAAAAACCAAAACACTCGATCAACCCTATGTCCCGAAATAATTGATCCTTTACCCCAAATAAAAAAACTAGGGTTAAATTCTAAAAATCCAAAACTGCAATCAATCTACAATTTATATCCACTTGTTTGATTTTTCTGAGTATCTTCAATACCTACTCCATCACTCAAAAGAATTCCAGGATTTCTTAATTCAAAAATCAATAAAATTTGCACAAATTCCTAATTTTGTTCAAGAACAAACTACTACTGAATCATACACATAAAAAAAACCTGATACTTAATTTAAAACTCAAGATTCGGTTTATAGGTTTGATTTGTATTACAACATTACCATATTATTTTGATTGGGTTTAAAAAAAAATAAACAAAAATAAACATGCAAGATGTTTTCTACTTTTACAGAGGTAATTAAAAAGAAAAGAAAACAGCATGCATACCATACATATTCATAACACAGTTATCCATAACGTATGAATTTAGCTATTCCATTTTAAATAAACTAGTATGCAACCATTTAAAATTTTAAAGTTAAAAGGTTACTCACCTTTTTACAAATGCAGAGCCCAGTTGTTCCTTTGGAAATTTGCAGAAGGCACAAAATTTCAGACTTTATAAAAATGCAGGTGATTATGCTAGACCCTTTCTACTTTAACTCATTTTCATATGTTTTCCATGACTAAGATGCTTGCATGCAGGTGCTATCACTTCCTAGTTTTTTTTATAAAAAAAACAGGATGCAGAAAACAAAAGTGTGCAGGCTCATCTTTGAATTTTGCAGATTGACTTGAATTTGAGATATGCTGAGTTGATCTTTAGTGGAGTATGCAGGTTTTTGTACTTGAGGATGATCAGATTTATGAACAGAATGCAGGTTTTTTTCTCTGAATTTTTTTTAATATGAAAATGAATTTGATCTTTTAGGATGCAGATGTTGGATTTCTTTTTAAGGAAATGCAGATTGATTTTTAATACGAAGACGGATCTGATTTTAGAAGTTTTGAAGATTTCTTTTTATTAAGGAAAAAATGAACATGCAATATGAAATGAAAATGCAAACCTAACTAAATGTATTTTCAGATTTACTAAAATAAAAAGAAAAGAAAAATTGAAACTAAATTTTAACACTTGTCATAAATTAGACACTTGTCTATTTACTCTTTTAAAAATGCAACACATGTTATCTTTTAAAGGTAATTAGTATTTATTTATAAGTTAATGCATGTATTTTAGCTTAAATTAAGTTGTTAGTTTAAATTTGAATATGTGTATAAATTTATAAATGAAATAAAAACAAATTATGTTTATAAATGAACTTATACATAAAATAATTAAACAATTAAGATTTTATACTTTTTAAATTTAAATTCAAACTAAATTCAAAATCAAATAATTTCAAATCAAATTATACATAAAAATTCAATTTGAAATAAAAACTGCAAATCTTATTTAAAACTTATTTATAAAAGTCATTACAATATCAATATTATTTTTATAACTCTCTTATTATTAAATTAAAATCATTTTACAAGAGATTACATTTTTATTAAGCCATAAAACCAATTTGTTAAATTTATTCTAAATTTAAAACTCAAGCTAATTTAATTTAAAACATTTTATATTTTTTCTAATCAATTTTAAAATCATATATTTATTTATGAAATAATTATTAAAACTCAATACTAATTAAAACAAATTTTCCCAAATTAAAATGTATATATTAAAATTTTAAAACATGATTTAATTATTAAATTTAAACCAAAATCATTTATTAAAATTTGAAAATCTTAAATATTAAATAAAAAAAATTCTCCAAATTACTAAAACTAAAAATTATGCTTTACTTATTAAAATTAAAACAAAGCTAATCTATTTAAAATATAAACCAAATATTTATATTATAAATAGAAATCAATTTATTATTTTTAAAAGATAAAATAACCAATTTAAATATCTATTGAAGAAGATTATTAAATTTATCTGAATAATTATTAACAGAATATCAATATCAATTTAATTTTAACTACAGATTATTAAATTGATATTGTCAAAAATTCCGGGATGTTACAATCCTTCCCACTTAAAAGAATTTCGTCCTCGAAATTTAAAACAAAGGTAATTTAATAATCTTATTGAATTTTAATTATAAACACAAGCATATATTAAACATATGCTAACAACCAAAAACAACCAATCAAACAAATCTAATTATCTAGATAAAATTCTGGATAAAATTTCATCGAGTTTCCCCAGGTATATATATATATACCGGAATACTCGCCCTACAAAATACCAACAATCTAAACTACGAAGCTACAGAGCTTCTACTCATTTAGATCTATAGAACTAGACAAGATATAAGACTACAAACGAGTCTGATTCAACCACTAAACCTTCTTGAACAACTGGTTCCATTTCCAGAGATAACTCATACACGTACTCCCTCAGAGATACGTGAAACTCATAAATCCAATTATCCAAACTGGCAATTCAACTCTTGAAAACCAAACACCAATCCAACCAAAACACAGAAGAGATCCAAACAAAACTCCGACTCCGGAATCCAAATTCCTTCGTCTCTTATCTCCAAAACTCTTCTGACGATCTTAGGCTGCCTAAATCCAAACTGATCAGCTCAACTCTTGCTGATTCCTCTAGAAACAATCAAGACCAAAAACAATCCAACACAACGATCTTCTCAAGATCAATCCAAACCAAAACACAATTCTATTCCAGAACCAGCAGAGGACTACAAACTTCTCCCAATCCGGAAAAGAAAATTAGAAACACTATCAACTGCTTCCGCTGCACAACTCTGATTCGAAGTAGATTTGAAAAAGCTGACAAAGAACACAAGCACCAACTGGACATCACCTCCGGAAATATGGTTCAACAGATCCATAAAGAAAACTCAGAAATTCCTCCAAAACCGAGTTGCTACATCAAACTTCATCTCTAGGAATCATTTTCCCACTAAACAGAACCACCGGTTCCACTCCTGGAATACTAGTCGATCAGAAAACTCAATCTTCAGATACAGACAAAACTTTGACTTCCTGAAGACATCCAGAAAACTCAGATAGCCCAAGAGAACACTCAAACAATCGTAAGTCACTTTTGCGATCAACCCAAATAAATTTCCAAATAAAACCGTTCTCTCTTTACCAACAGAACAGCTTACACTGGTCTAATCAATCCATTGAAGAAACGGATTCACTCTGCAGCTTTCTGAACTCCATTTCCAAAAAAACTACTCAGTTAAGACCTCCCTGTCGGCACACAGAACACTCTGAGCTGCATTGCTGACATCGATGCCAAACTTTCTAATCCAAAGCTCTTCGAGAAACTCGGACTCCAAAGCAGACAGAAACACCACAACATCCTGCTGAATCCAGCCACAACTTCGGGACAGTCACACTTCCCAAACTTATTCTTCTTCGGAAATAATCCATAGTTACTGCATCTCATCACGCAGTTACAACTTCCTGAAGTATCAAAATACCATCACTTGCTCCAGCTCAACTGACAGAGCCAAACTCTACTCACCAAACTCTGTATTTCAAAGATGACTCCGAACCTTAACAGGTTTCCTTCAGAGATCGATGAAATACTTCAACATAACAAAACTTATTTGAGACGGTATTTGGTTTACAGTCTCGACAGATAAACTTCCAATCTAAACATACAAACTCCAACCAAGGGTAGTAATCGGGTTACAAACACTTCTACCTTATCTACCTTTATAACCTATATTGGAAAACCCGAACAGGTAACCCAACAGATAGGTAGAAATAGATAAATATATATATATATATATATATATAAAATTACAAATACGCTCTCTCAAGAAAGACACCACTCCAGTGCCTAGGTATTCACTCAACCTAATGCTCTGATACCACTGTAACGACCCAACTTCCACACTCTAGGAAGTCGCATCGCTAATAAGAAAGAAGAGGATAGAAAGGAGAAAGAAAGAGAAGAAGAAGAAACAACACATCAGAATCTAAACAGCGGAACGAATACATTATATTAATAATATAAAATATTACATAGTTTACAACCACTATCAGAGTACACAGATAATACATCACATACTAGACAGTTATAAACACCTGTCTAGTATTTACACATAATGCAACTCAGAGACAACATAGAACACATGGCGGGATGCTAATATCTAACGCAGAAGCCTCCTGCTCCATTTCTCCTCCAATATTCGTCAAAGCTAACCTGAATCCCTTGGCTACTCGTAAAAATTTGAGTACCCAAGAGTTTATGAAAAACAAAAATAAACTCCGTGTCAGACATGGGTCTGGTGTGAGTAACAGGTTAAAGTTGCTTAACTTTCAAAAACCTTTTGAAAAGTAAGGTATCACGTAAGACTTCCCACACATAAACATGGAAAAGTTTTTACGTTACGCTAACCAAAACATTTGATAGGAAATCCGATGATATTATAATAGTGTCTAGGGTTTTCAAATAAATATGAAATAGCCGAAATTGTTACATTATTAAATTCCAGCTACTAGCCACAAAAGTGGGTAATACAATCAAAACCGTTGGCACTTATTGGATTTTGGATTCCATACAATGGCAGGGCTACTGGGGTACCGCCCGTCACAGTACGTGGCCTAGATCAACGTACCGAGGAATACTCCCACTCCCCTGCAACACAAGGCCGGACCCATTCCTTACTGAATAGTTTCGAACAAGACAACCCCGCAGTTGGTGCGCATTAACAACTGCCCACTAAGCCGAATAAAAAGGGACCTCTAGACAGGGATCAATCTTGCTCTCCAGTGGGAGCTACCCACGAAGCCTTGCTGCACCTCCCCTGTTTTAGCCATTCTCGGTTGATGAGGCTTGAGGCTACGATTACCTTAAGAGGACACATCACTTAGAATGCTCATCGTCCACCTGACGATGTTCTGAAAGCATTCAATCCATACAAGTTCGTTCCGGGTTCGAACGAAACCGAAGGCATTATCTCGTTACACTCATTACAGAATCACCTACAGAGTTAACGACGATAACCCTTGCACTCTGAATCTCCATCTCGAATCTATAAGTACTATTCCGTCAAACTCATTACGGAATCACCCATAGAGTTATACTTACGTATAGCCCTTACACCTCGAGTCTTCACTCTTCACATAAGATTCACGACCTATCGTTAATTTGGATCGATGTGGTTTTCGGATATCCAAATATGGAAACCCGATCCCGGTCTCATCGAAATCCAAAGCATGTCTTTTAGGTCCAAGTTGTTTTAGAGTTTAAAACAATTGAATTATATTATCTATATACACAAGATAGATAATTCATAGATTCACAACAGATAATTATCATTATCAAACCACAGATAATCCACCTTATCACTATTAAAAGATAATCCATATCAATGACATAATCCAACCAATGCACCCATATCACTCAACATTATTAATCTCATCTCTGAGATTCAAACCATTCAAGACAACCAATAACAACCATTCATAAGCAATAATCTATAAACATACTATTTATAATTAACTTAAAATGAATTAAATTAATTACATCATCTTTAATTAATTTAAAATGAATTAAATTAATTACTTCACCAAATTATAACTTGCTTACCCAATCATTTAATTGATTACAATCAATTAATCATTCAAAATAAGTCATCTTAATTAATCACTCTTTATTAATTACCCTTAATTACATTCATGTAATTATCCTTAATCAATTTCACAAAATTAATTATTCTCAACTAAACAGTAATTAACCCTTAGTTACTCAATTAATTAATTAATCATAATTAATTACATTAATTCTTAATTAGTTACATTTTTAATTACCTATTAGTGATTAATTAATCATAATTAATCAACTTTAATTACATCATTAATAAAAAAATTAATGATCCTTAATTATTCCTTAAATTAATTACTCTAAGTAATTAACTAACTTAATTACTATAATAACCAAATTAATTATCCTTAAATTAATTTCTCAATTAATTCCTTGATTGATTACTAAATAATTAACCTAAATTTCTTCATACATAAACATCTCCATTTAATTACAATCATGTAATTATTAAACAATTACTTAACTGAGTAATTTCTAAATCATTAATTACACAAAGTAATTATTTATAAAACTCAAGTGTTTAAAATTAATTAAAGTTAATTAATTAAATTAAACAATCTCATTAAACCAAATTAATTACATTAAGTAATTAATTTCTTAATTACTTTACTAAGTAATTATACTTAAACCATTCACAATTGATTATTATTAAATTAATTAATCTAAATAATTATAAAAATTAACTACATTAATTAATTGTTAAATAATCATGGTTAATGACCTTCATTAACCATCCTCAAATTATTTTATAAGGTAATTAACTTAAATTAATTACCATTTAAATTATCTTTAATTATTTATTAATTAAAGTTAATTATTAAAATTAATTAACCTTAATTTAAAACTTAATTACATAATTAATAATATTCATCATCATTAATTACCAATTTAATTAATGATCTTAATTATAGATTGATTAATTATTAATCAATTATTAATTCCAAATTTAATTCATTAATTAAATCAATTAATTAAACTTAATTACCTTATTAATTAAATCTAAAACATAAATCTTAATTTAAATTTTCAAGATGAAATATAACTAATTATGTTTAAAATAATTTAATTCAAAATACTTATGAAATCCTTTTAAATTTCATTTTAAATACAAGTTTAAATTAAAAGTAATTTAAACTTATCAAAGTTTGAAAATTTTAAAATTTGTTTAAATTCAAAATAAAACAAAAGTTTGTCTTAAAAATAAAATCATAAAAATTTGAAGTCGAATTCATTTCAAAATTTCCAGAAATTTCAATTCATTCTTTTAAACTTTTAAATTTAAATCTTCTTTTAAATTTAAACTGATCTTCATTTTTAAACTTAGAATTTTTAGATTTTAAATTTAATCTGTAAATCTTACTCACATTTATAAAAAACTTCATTATTTAAAATTTTAAACTATCTACCCAAAACAATTTAGATAATTAAGTTAAATTTCTAAAAATTCCATTTTAATATTGAAACTGGAATTTAAATTCAAGTCAGAAATTTAAACTTGGATTTGAATTTGAACTTAATTTTACTCAAAACATAAAATGCAGATTTAAAAAAAGTTTTAAATCCAGATTTTTAAAAACAGAAAAACAGATTTCAAACCTGGAATTTGAATTCAAATAAAAAAAAATACAACTTGAATTCAAATCAAAAATATAACTTGAATTTGATTTAAACTTAAACTTTTCTTTATCATAAACTTCAGATTTTAAACTTTCAGAAACCCAGATTTTAAAAATTCAGGTTTTCCATGAAACCTGAACATTTAGTTGAACCCGAGAATCATCAATCTCTACTTTGAGTTATTTGCATCACCACTTCGAGTTTTCTTACAACTTGCTTCGAGCAACACAAGGGCCTCCCCTGAAACACCCCAAACCACACAGTTTCACCAGAGTTTTTCATTGCCGTGCACATGCACGGCGATCACCACTTTGCTGATCATCACTGATGATCCAACAACTACCAGAAACACAACAACTCCCCAGCATCATCACCAGGCCGATCAAAATCAAAGCATTCAAAATCCACCCCCAAATTCAAACCTGGAAAATTTATTTACAGGTTTCTGCTCAATCCTGTCAACGGCCGTAGTTCGCCACCCCGACCATCTTGATCTCCACCTCTCCGGCCTCGCACTCCTTCACCCATCAACTACACGCTCACCAAAAACCAAAACACTCGATCAACCCTATGTCCCGAAATAATTGATCCTTTACCCCAAATAAAAAAACTAGGGTTAAATTCTAAAAATCCAAAACTGCAATCAATCTACAATTTATATCCACTTGTTTGATTTTTCTGAGTATCTTCAATACCTACTCCATCACTCAGAAGAATTCCAGGATTTCTTAATTAAAAAATCAATAAAATTTTCACAAATTCCTAATTTTGTTCAAGAACAAACTACTACTGAATCATACACATAAAAAAAACCATGATACTTAATTTAAAATTCAAGATTCAGTTTATAGGTTTGATTTGTATTACTGCATTACCATATTATTTTGATTGGGTTTAAAAAAAAATAAAAAAAATTAAACATGCAAGATGTTTTCTGCTTTTACAGAGGCAATTAAAAAGAAAAGAAAACAGCATGCATACCATACATATTCATAACACAGTTATCCATAACATATGAATTTAGCTATTCCATTTTAAATAAACTAGTATGCAACCATTTAAAATTTTAAAGTTAAAAGGTTACTCACCTTTTTACCAATGCAGAGCTCAGTTGTTCCTTTGGAAATTTGCAAAAGGCACAAAATTGCAGACTTTATAAAAATGCAGGTGATTATGCTAGACCCTTTCTACTTTAACTCATTTTCATATGTTTTCCATGACTAAGATGCTTGCATGCAGGTGCTATCACTTCCCAGTTTTTTTTAAAAAAAAAAGGATGCAGAAAAACAAAAGTGTGCAGGCTCATCTTTGAATTTTGCAGATTGACTTGAATTTGAGATATGCTGAGTTGATCTTTGGTGGAGTATGCAGGTTTTTGTACTTGAGGATGATCAGATTTATGAACAGAATGCAGGTTTTTTTCTCTGAGTTTTTTTTAATATGAAAATGAATTTGATCTTTTAAGATGCAGATGTTGGATTTCTTTTTAAGGAAATGCAGATTGATTTTTAATACGAAGACGTATCTGATTTTAGAAGTTTTGAAGATTTCTTTTGATTAAGGAAAAAATGAACATGCAATATGAAATGAAAATGCAAACTTAACTAAATGTATTTTCAGATTTACTAAAATAAAAAGAAAAGAAAAATTGAAACTAAATATTAACACTTGTCATAAATTAGACACTTGTCTATTTACTCTTTTAAAAATGCAACACATGTTACCTTTTAAAGGTAATTAGTATTTATTTATAAGTTAATGCATGTATTTTAGCTTAAATTAAGTTGTTAGTTTAAATTTGAATATGTGTATAAATTTATAAATGAAATAAAAACAAATTATGTTTATAAATGAACTTATACATAAAATAATTAAACAATTAAGATTTTATACTTTTTAAATTTAAATTCAAACTAAATTCAAAATCAAATAATTTCAAATCAAGTTATACATAAAAATTCAATTTGAAATAAAAACTGCAAATCTTATTTAAAACTTATTTATAAAAGTCATTACAATATCAATATTATTTTTATAACTCTCTTATTATTAAATTAAAATCATTTTACAAGAGATTATATTTTTATTAAGCCATAAAACCAATTTGTTAAATTTATTCTAAATTTAAAACTCAAGCTGATTTAATTTAAAACATTTTATATTTTTTCTAATCAATTTTAAAATCATATATTTATTTATGAAATAATTATTAAAACTCAATACTAATTAAAACAAAATTTCCCAAATTAAAATGTATATATTAAAATTTTAAAACATGATTTAATTATTAAATTTAAACCAAAATCATTTATTAAATTTTGAAAAGCTTAAATATTAAATAAAACAAATTCTCCAAATTACTAAAACTAAAAATTATGCTTTACTTATTAAAATTAAAACAAAGCTAATCTATTTAAAATATAAACCAAATATTTATATTGTAAATAGAAATCAATTTATTATTTTTAAAAGATAAAATAACCAACTTAAATATCTATTGAAGAAGATTATTAAATTTATCTGAATAATTATTAACAGAATATCAATATCAATTTAATTTTAACTACAAATTATTAAATTGATATTGTCAAAAATTCTGGGATGTTACAATATGAAACTCGCGGTCACAATACCAATGAGTGCAGTCACTTGCGGGATATGATTGGGGGTTGATTCGCAAGAAAAGGTTACAACAGTATGTGAAAGCGTCGCAGAATGGCAGGTAAGGAAACTCTAACTGCCCTGGCTGTCTTCCCAATGGAGTAAAACTGAGCCTGGTGTTAATGCATTCAGGCGGCTAGAAAAAAATTTGGTGATTAATATTATCATCGGTGGGCCGCACCTTGCTAATAAAAGTCTAATGGAGATGGACATATATGTTGGTTCTATTGAACATGTAGAGAGTGAAAGTTACTGCACGATTGAAGAGAGGACTCTGGTAAAACAATGCAGAACGATGATTATTGATATTGTTATTGGGAATAGAGATGCTGATGGAGGTGAAGCTCAAACAATTGACCCACTCAAGATCACCGCCACTACTGGTCCTGCTGTTGTTCATAAGGTGCTAGTTGACTATAGGATTTCAGTCGATATCTTGTTCAAGAGAGCTTATGATCAAATGATGCTAGAAGAGAAGGATTTAAAACCTTGTAAGCCTCGAATACATGGGTTTAATGGGTTGGCTACTGAGGCCATAAGATTTATTAAATTATCGGTGGTACTTGGCGAGGGCAACCGCAAGTGAGTGCGGTCGTGCCTTTTTGGTGTTGCACATTTACTCGACCTACAATGCTTTTCTAAGTCGATCGACCTTGGCTGAGTTCAGAGCGAAAATCACTTCCTAGTCTTTAACTATGAAGTTCGCTACAGAGAACGAAGTAGGAATCATGCAAGGAGATCAGGTGGATGGCCGCAAATGCTACATTGCCGAACTAAAGAAGGCAAAATTAAGGGAGAAAGGAAAAAATATGAAGGGACCCTCTGTAGTAAGGCTTTAGTCGCATAGCAACTACAGCCTGAGCCCGGACTCAAGCAGCCCAGTTAGTTCCATGATGACATGGACCAACGTAAAGAGCCAGAAGGTGGAAGAGCAGCTCCCACCGAGTTAACAATAGCTGTTCCAGTCAACCAGGATGATCTGAATTGGGTACTAAAGGTCATATCACAGCTCAACGCAAGAGTGATGAAGGGTTGGTTGGTTTTAGACAAACCTGGATGTGTTTGCCTGGACATACTCGAATATGTATGGGATCTCCTCGGAGAGAGTGAGCCATGCATTAAATATAAATCCTAAATGCATTCTCGTGATACAAAAATGTCACAGCTTGGGTTTGGAGAAATCCACTGGACTTAAAGAAGAGGTGGATAAGATAAAGGATAATGGCTCCATCCGCAATGCTTTTACCCAGATTGGATATCTAATCCTATCTTGGTGAGGAAAGCGAATGGGACTGGAGGACATGTATTGACTATTATGACTAAAATAAGGTGTGCCCGAAGGATAACTTCCTACTCCCGAGGATCGATTAGTTGGATGATTCAACGGCTAGATATGAGCTACTTTCATTATTGGATGTGTACTCGAATTACAACCAAATCCCGATGCATGTCCCAGATCAAGAACACACTAGCTTCATAACTGATCTTGGACTGCATCGCTACTTGGTCATGCCTTTTGGATTGAAGAACGCAGAAGCAACCTTACTAGAGGCTTGTAAACCGGATGTTCAAAGACCAGATTGGACGCTTGATGGAAATCTATGTGGATGACGTGATTGTGAAGTGATGATGTTTAGGAAACCACATTGATGATCTGTCAAAGATGTTTTCCATCCTTTGAAAGTATGGAATGAAGCTCAATCCCTTGAAATTCTCTTTCGGCGTTGCGTTAGGGAAATTCTTAGGATTCACCGTAAACTCCCATGGGATTGAAGCCAACCCAGAGACGATCATGGCACTGAGAAAAGTCGAAGCCTTGAAGTCGATCAAGGAGGTCCAACGCTTAATGGGAAGGTCATCGCCCTGAATTGGTTCATTTCTAAAGCTATAGATAAATGATCACTTTCTTTAAGGTGATTAAGACGGGAAAAGGAACTTCAAATGGAATCGTGAGTATAAAGATGCATTCCAAGCTCTGATGGACCACTTAGAAAGACCCCCATCCTTCTGAAGCCGGTGGTTAACGAGGACTTGTTTATATACTTGGCTGTGTCGATGCATGCTCTAAGCGACGCATTTATACATAAGGAATTTCGCATCCAATATCCAATTTATTACGTCAGTAAGTGGTTGACGTGCGCAGAATGAAATTATCCAAATTAGGAAAAGCTCACATACTACTTTTGATCGCTTTAATAAAGCTCCGCCTTTATTTCTTGGCTCATCCGATCAATATTCTTATTGACCAGCCTTTGCAAAAAGTCTTGTAGTGAGTTGAAACTTCTAAATGGCAGTTGAAATGGAACATTGAATTGAATAAAACTGACATAGCTGATCACCTTCAGAGAGTAATCCAGGGTCAGGCCTTGGTAGATTTCATAACTGAATCCACTAAATAAGATGATCCTCCGAAGAGCAATAGCGAGAAGGAAACTGGATGGAAGATGTACATGGATAGTACATCTAATTGATAGTGTTTTGGTGTTGGAGTTGTACTTGTTACTCCTGATGGACACCTAATCTACTATACCTTGAAGCTCGACTTTTCGGCAACGAACAATCAAGCTGAATATGAGGCCCTGATTGCTGGATCCAAGATTCCCAAAGAGCTGTGATAAAGACCTACATATTTTATACGGGCCCCAATTGGTGGTTTGCTAAGTTTTGAAAGAGTTTGAAGCAAAAGGAGCAAGACTAGCTCCTTATATAAACCGAGTCCTTGATCAGCTCATTGACATTGAACAATGCACAGTCACTCATATTCCCAAAGAGGAGAATAAGAAAGCTGATTCCCTAGCTAAAATGGCCAGCTTTGGAGATGCGCAGCTCACAGGCTTGGTTTTAGTAAAAGTACTTTCAGCTTTGAGCATCGACCAGATGGATATCGATTGGATCTTGGAGACCGATGTTGAAAGGGAGTCATGGATAACTTCGATTAAAGATTATTTGCAGAGATGAATACTTCTGGAGAGAAGGACTGAATGAAGAAAGTTCCTTCAAAAAGCTTCGAGATATATCATGGACGAAGGAGTAGTGTACAGGAAGGGTTTCTCTCTCCCTATGCTTCGATGTATCACTCGTGACAAGGCCAAATGAGTCCTAAGAGGGGTTCATGAAGGGGCTTATGGTGATCACACCGGGGGACAAATCTTAGCAAAGAAGATCCTCCCTTACATATATTTCTGGCCAACTTCTAACCAAAACGCAACTGATTACACATGCAGATGTGACAAGCATCAAAGGTTTTTTAAGATACCAAGAGCCTGTCGATGAGGATTACTCAAATGGCCAGTCCTAAGCCATTTATAATTTTGGGAATCGATATCATCGATGTTTTGCCAATATATAAAGGTGGTGCGAAGTACGCCATCGTTGTAGTTGACTACTTGTGACGCCCCACCTCTATACCCACGCTAGCCAAGAACATTACTGTGAATGCTGTCAACTAGCACGGAGAATAAGGCTGTTGAGGAGCGACCATCTGTATAATTGCTTTGTGCGAGTACCGATATACCGGATAAAAATATAACTTTTCATCTCAAGAGGAAATCCGACATACCGACACAAACTCAAAGCTACTACACAGTGGCTATAATATCTTCGGAAACAAATATAGAAATAAACATAACATAAATCAGTCACAGACAATTCATATCACAAAGGCAGAAATAGATATGAATATTACACATAAAAGAGTATAGTGGTCAAAAAGAACCACAATAATACAAAAGAATAGCGACACGCGCTATACGAAAGAATACAACTATGAGTCTAAATCACAAGTGTATACAACAAAATAAACTACTAATCTAAGTAGTTTGCCAAAAGACGGGATGATAGTCCGATAAGGAGTCAAGCAGAAGCACCTGTAAAATCTCAGTCTGACCCGAGTATTATTTAAGAAGAAAATAATAAACGGATCAGTCTAGCTATAAATATCAGAAGAAGTGATATATAATAAGAGATATGACATAAACATATAATAATCACAATGCCAAGCTGTGATAAATAAGTAATTGAAAATCAACGAGAGATTAATCAATATCACAAAGATCTACCCAAGATAAAAAGGAATGTCATACTCCTAATTTCATTCACTAAGCCACAATATATGACATATATATCAATGCCCATTGTAAAAGTTGGTGAAACATAAATTCCAGAATTCAACACACGAAATCCAGAAATCACGAGGAAAGGATCAACGACGTCGTACAGCGGGACATCCGATGAACCAAATCACAATCAAAGGGAACAACGACGTCGTACAGCGGGACGTCCGATGAACCAAATCACAATCAAAGGGAACAACGACGTCGTACAGCGGGACGTCCGATGAACCAAATCACAATCAAAGGGAACAACGACGTCGTACAGCGGGACGTCCGATGAACCAAATCACAATCAAAGGGAACAACGACGTCGTACAGCGGGACGTCCGTTGAACCAAATCACAAAGACATAGCACGATGCTAGTCTAAAACCTAAAATGATCGTCATGATCAAAGAGAAGTGTCGATTACACTAAGCTAGTAAATATATGAGCTTAGCTTCATGTCCCATAACCACTAGCTTAACTTAAATATTTACGAACAAATTGTAGATCTCCACTAGAAAATTGTCACAAGAGATTCAATCGAACAAGTCCAAGAACTAACCGACGAAGTAAACGCAAGCGTTTCATACCACTCGTTTTACTAAGTCGTTTAATTAGATTTGTCATACGAGTGAGGTAAAGGTTTGTATATACTAATAGATTGGAAAACAGTTTTATAAACGAATTTGGTATTAAAATAGTATTGAAATCGTTTGAGGAAAGAGTTTTGATATTTACTACTAGTATAGAAAACCTTTATATTTTTAAAGTGACAAATCACGAAGAAGATTGTAAGAACAATCAATTACAAAAATTCACACACGAAGACGTGAATAAAATCCAAAGAAATCGATAAAGGATCCATCGAAATGGATATTCAAAATCCCAAAAAGAGTCATCAAAGTCATAATAGATGATAACAACAAATAGGATCATCACGAATCGATTTAAATTGAAAATTCAATCCAAAAAGGCAAATTGGACTAAAACAGCAGGTTCAGTCGACTGAACAGAGTTTTCAGTCGACTGACCCTGTGCCTGGAAATTTTCCAGGTTCAGGAAACTTTCTGTTTCCAGTTTCAGTCGACTGTGTAGAGTTTTTCAGTCGACTGAATCATGCCTGGAAACTCTCGGGTTTCAGGTTCAGTCGACTGAACAGAGTTTTCAGTCGACTGAATCATGCCTGGGCTGTTTTTCAGCCTATTCAAATGAAGAGCAAATTCTTCCAAAATGCAACCGGACGAACATTGGCTCTAAGGGTTTATGCCAATCGGCAACCCGGCCCTATATGCTCCTCGGTGCATCACCAAAAACATGATCAAACATCCATAAAAGGATTTCACACAAATTTGACTTAAAAACCCAAAAATTGGAGTATTCACAAAATCAATCCAAATCAAGAGCAAATGCACATGAAGAAGTGTTAGGAATTCATACCCAACAACCAAAGATAATTATAGTCATAGATGTGAGATAAAAATCTCACCTTTGCACTAAAATTTATGAAGATGAAGCTTGAAAGCAAAGGGGAATCAACCACTCTTCAAATCCAATTCTAGAAGCTTGAATCTAAGCTAAAAAGAAGAACATTTCCAAAGTTAGGTTTAGGAAGTTTCTGAAATTCAAAGAGAGAATGAGTTGGAGAAGAAGAAGAGGAAGCTTACCAATGGGTTCTCATGAACTTTGGAGCAAGGAGATGGATTTGCAAAGCAAGCTAGGGCTTAGGAATTTCTATTTCCCATTCACTTCCTCCATTTTTGCTTGAGCTTGAGTGTTAGGAAAATAGAAGAGAAGTGAATGAAGAGGAGAGTGTTGGAATTGAGTTAAGTGGCTAATTGGCTCAGCCCAACCAAAGCCCTAAGCGGGAAAAAGTAGCAAAAATCAACTTTCTTCAAACATATCGAAGCTTATACTCCAAAAGGTCGCAAACGGCATTTTGAACTCAATGGAGGTGGTCTCGAGTCCTAATTCGACCGTATGCAAAAAGTAGGTTTTCGGACCAAAATCCGACGAACGATAAATATTTAAATATAAAATCGATAAATATGCGGGTTGTTACAGACTCCCCTCCTTGAAGAAATTGCGTCCTCGCAATAAGTAAGAAGGAAATATATGAAGTAACAACCATAGAAGCAAATTAACACAAAAGAAAATTTGAAATAGGAAGTTCACCATAAAGTGCACAAAAGAGTTAGCAAGAAATCTGGTGAAACTTCAATTTCCACAATAACACCGGGCTCAAGAATGAAAACCGGAATCCCTAAGGCATTCCCGTAGATAAAAGACGTGGGGAACGTCAAGAATAGCAGAAAATTGAGCCGGTGCAACGGCGTAGTACAAAAATGGTACGCCCAATGAACCTAAGAAAAGACATCGATGTAGTACAAATGGTACATCCGATGAACCAAAAGCAAAGACATCGATGTAGTACAAACGGTACATCCGATGAATCAAAAGCAAAGACATCGATGTAGTACAACGGTATATCCGATGAATCAAAAGCAAAGACATCGATGTAGTACAACGGTACATCCGATGAATCAAAAGCAAAGACCTTGATGTAGTACAACGGTACATCCAATGTATCAAATAGCAAAATCATCGATGTAGTACAAATGGTACATCCAATGAATCAAAAGCAAAGACATCGATGTAGTACAAACGGTACATCCGATGAATCAAAAGCAAAGACATCGATGTAGTACAAACGGTACATCCGATGAATCAAAAGCAAAGACATCGATGTAGTACAAACGGTACATCCGATGAATCAAAAGCAAAGACATCGATGTAGTACAAACGGTACATCCGATGAATTCAAAAGCAAAGACATTGATGTAGTACAACGGTACATCCAATGAATCCAAAAGCAAAGACATTGATGTAGTACAACGGTACATCCAATGAATCAAAAGAAAAGACATTGATGTAGTACAACGGTACATCCAATGAATCAAATAGCAAAATCATCGATGTAGTACAAACGGTACATCCAATGAATCAAAAGCAAAGACATCGATCTAGTACAAACGGTACATCCGATGAATCAAAAGCAAAGACATTGATGTAGTACAACGGTACATCCAATGAATCAAATAGCAAAATCATCGATGTAGTACAAACGGTACATCCAATGAATCAAAAGCAAAGACATCGATGTAGTACAAACGGTACATCCGATGAATCAAAAGCAAAGACATTGATGTAGTACAACGGTACATCCAATGTATCAAAAATCAAAGACATCGATGCAGTACAAGCGGTACATTCGATGAATCAAAAGCAAAGACATCGATGTAGTACAAACGGTACATCCGATGAACCGAAGCCCGAATGATTTCGGAACACCGACGTAGTACAAAAACGGTACGTCCAATGAACCGAACACAATAAAAGAACATCGGACGCAAGTTCATAAAAGAAATGAGATGAAACTCAATAAAACGAAGTACATCAAAACGCCCGATGAACTTGATAAAAAGATAATTTCATTCGGTCATCAACAAAGAAACAACCCCTTGTTGCTTACGACTAAACGCATTGGCAACACGATTTCCCCTTCGGGAATAAAAAGAATATCAAGATCATAGGAAGCTAGGAACTCGAGTCAACAAGCAGTTCCTTAAGAGAACATAAATATTCCAAAGATTTATGATCGAGATAGAGAACAAATTTCTCATCCAAATATGATGATGCCAAATTCCAAAAGCAAAATCATTAACCGAGAGCACTAGATCATAAGTGGCTATCTAGTCTCGAGAAGCTATAATGATTTAGAATCACAAGGGATAGCACGTTCTCCTTTGCAAGAGAATGGCATTCCAAACCAATACGACTAGTATCGGTACAAATAGCAAAGTCTTGGTTCCCCTTCAGGAATCACAAGAATAAGAGTATTAAAAGGAAGGGTTCTTTTAAATAATTCTCTTCCCCGAAAAGTTAAAACTTTCAAAATTACATTTTTACTTTTATGTAATAATCTTTCTACAAAAATTTAAATTTTTACAAGTCAATATATCGTGTCTGATTGTCACATCAAAGCGTTTAGGAAATTCCTATCGATAACGTTGATCAAGCGCATCGACCAAAATTCTTAAAGCACTCATCGGGCAATACAATCACAAAGTCATCTTTTCTAGGATAAATAAATCTCTTAAAAAGTTTTAAGAATATTCTTTGCTCGTTTTAAGAGCAAAAAATCAAATTGCACTTATAATTAAATCTTATGAAAAAGATTTGCAAAATTTTAAATTTCTATTTCCATCCAAAATCCATAAATAAGAATGGTCTCATTGAAATTTTCATAGAATATTGGATTTATAAAACGGATGAAACAAGCTGGACAAATTGAATGACATAACAATTCATTCATAGGAATCATAACAAGTGCGGAATGCGATAAGTGAAATGCTAACTTCCCCAACTTGTAGCGAATGAAAATGGTGGTAAAGTCGAACTAAAAAGACCTTAGCACCACACAAAAGATTACTTAGGTCATAATCCTAAGACAAGTCAAATATACCGGAAAATTCTCAAACTATTCAGATGAGAGAAATAACACTTTCCTCACCATAAGGACTTTAAAAAATAAAATGATGCCATCAAGATGGAATCAAAATCACAAAGAAAAATAGAAATCTGCTTAACAGATTGAAAATGTCGAAGATGAATAATCCACTCGGAAAAATAGGATATGGGCTTCACAATGATTAAGCCAATCCTTACAGAAAGGTCAATTCCGAAGCCAAAGCAAAAATATCGGCTCGGAAAGAAAAGTCACATAAAACAATCTCGACATCTAAACAAAAGCAAATTGAGTGTTGCGGATCTACCATCCGGATTCGCAATTCTCAATGAAGTCAATAAGCCCAAAATATTCAAAGAAAAGAATCAACAAGTTCTTTTGATATAAAAATAATGAGATGAAACCCATATCAAAAAGAACTCAAATAGAAAGTTCACGAATTAAAACAACGCCATCGAGGATTGAACGAAAATACCTTGACCAAAAGTTGCAGCTTTCCTTCTCACTTGCTTGGAAGCTTAGGACATGAAGATAAAAGATGACCCGAACCTTTGCAATAACGGCAAAAGAGGGGTTTCGGGCACTCCCTTACATGGTGGTCTGTGGAACCACAATTGTAGCATCGTCCACGACTAGAGGTAGGAACATTTGCTACCTGAGTTTGTTGCTTTCCTTTCTTATTAGAATCGGGGCCTTTGAATTTGATAGGCCTCTTCAAGTTATTGTCGAAGTTCTGTTGGGCACGCACAACTTCAACATCACCTTCATTATCGGCCTCTTCAAGACGAAGAGCGATATCAATAAGCTGATCAAATGAAACCTCAAGTTTCAGGAGTAATGGCTTCTTAAGATTCTTATTCAAGCCATAGACAAATCTCTGATTTTTCTTCAATGGGGTATTAATGTACTCAACCCCGTATTTGGACAGAGATTCGAAGGATGCGACATAGTCTGTCACAGAAGATTCACCTTGAACAAGGTCTATGAAACGCCGGGCTAAGGTTACTTTTTCAGCCTCCGGCACAAATTTCAATTCGAATCTTCCCCGGAATTGCTTCCAAGTAAGATCCGCCTCAACGATTTCAGAAATTAAAAGCTCATACCAATCCAATGCTCTTTCTTGGAGCATGCTAGAAGCTACTTGGACTCGATGAAGGTCAATAAGATTCATGCGAGAAAAGATGCGATCGTATGATTTGAGCCAAGCTTGAATTTCTATAACACTCTCGGATCCCGTGAATGGCCCTCCACCCAAATCGGTGTAGTCTCTGCACAAGCGTGCAAAACCGGATCTAGGATGAGTAGGCTCTGGATCGGGTCCGGCTGCTTGAGCGTTCTTAACAAGATCTAGAAGCTGCTGAGCAGACATGAATACTCCATCCTGAGGAGTAGCGCTAGATTGACCGGCGCTGGAACAGCCTGGTCTAACCATTTATCTTCTTTAAGAAAGAAAGAAGAGGAAAAAGTTATTCCCAAAATAAATATCAAGCAATTCTTGATAGATAAAACAAGGAATCATAAAGAAAATAGGATGAATCGGTACGAAGACCTGAATAAAATCCTAAAGCACAACTCCAAAGAAAGACTTAGGACATGATCCTTGCTAAATTATTCTACATTGTTCCGAAGTTTGGCTCTGATACCAAGCTGCGACGCCCCACCTCTATACCCACGCTAGCCAAGAACATTACTGTGAATGCTGTCAACTAGCACGGAGAATAAGGCTGTTGAGGAGCGACCATCTGTATAATTGCTTTGTGCGAGTACCGATATACCGGATAAAAATATAACTTTTCATCTCAAGAGGAAATCCGACATACCGACACAAACTCAAAGCTCCTACACAGTGGCTATAATATCTTCGGAAACAAATATAGAAATAAACATAACATAAATCAGTCACAGACAATTCATATCACAAAGGCGGAAATAGATATGAATATTACACATAAAAGAGTACATCAGAGTAGTGGTCAAAAAGAACCACAATAATACAAAAGAATAGCAACACGCGCTATACGAAAGAATACAACTATGAGCCTAAATCTCAAGTGTGTACAACAAAATAAACTACTAATCTAAGTAGTTTGCCAAAAGACGGGATGATAGTCCAATAAGGAGTCAAGCAGAAGCACCTGTAAAATCTCAGTCTGACCCGAGTATTATTTAAGAAGAAAATAATAAACGGATCAGTCTAGCTATAAATATCAGAAGAAGTGATATATAATAAGAGATATGACATAAACATATAATAATCACAATGCCAAGCTGTGATAAATAAGTAATTGAAAATCAACGAGAGATTAATCAATATCATAAAGATCTACCCAAGATAAAAAGGAATGTCATACTCCTAATTTCATTCACTAAGCCACAATATAAGACATATATATCAATGCCCGTTGTAAAAGTTGGTGAAACATAAATTCCAGAATTCAACACACGAAATCCAGAAATCACAAGGAAAGGATCAACGACGTCGTACAGCGGGACATCCGATGAACCAAATCACAATCAAAGGGAACAACGACGTCGTACAGCGGGACGTCCGATGAACCAAATCACAATCAAAGGGAACAACGACGTCGTACAGCGGGACGTCCGATGAACCAAATCACAATCAAAGGGAACAACGACGTCGTACAGCGGGACGTCCGATGAACCAAATCACAATCAAAGGGAACAACGACGTCGTACAGCAGGATGTCCGATGAACCAAATCACAAAGACATAGCACGATGCTAGTCTAAAACCTAAAATGATTGTCATGATCAAAGAGAAGTGTCGATTACACTAAGCTAGTAAATATATGAGCTTAGCTTCATGTCCCATAACCACTAGCTTAACTTAAATATTTACGAACAAATTGTAGATCTCCACTAGAAAATTGTCACAAGAGATTCAATCGAACAAGTCCAAGAATTAACTGACGAAGTAAACGCAAGCGTTTCATACCACTCGTTTTACTAAGTCGTTTAATTAGATTTCTCATACGAGTGAGGTAAAGGTTTGTATATATTAATAGATTGGAAAACGGTTTTATAAACGAATTTGGTAGTAAAATAGTATTGAAATCGTTTGAGGAAAGAGTTTTGATATTTACTACTAGTATAGAAAACCTTTATATTTTTAAAGTGACAAATCACGAAGAAGATTGTAAGAACAATCAATCACAAAAATTCACACACGAAGACGTGAATAAAATCCAAAGAAATCGATAAAGGATCCATCGAAACGGATATTCAAAATCCTAAAAAGAGTCATCAAAGTCATAATAGATGATAACAACAAATAGGATCATCACGAATCGATTTAAATTGGAAATTCAATCCAAAAAGGCAAATTGGACTAAAACAGCAGGTTCAGTCGACTGAACAGAGTTTTCAGTTGACTGACCCTGTGCCTGGAAATTTTCCAGGTTCAGGAAACTTTCTGTTTCCAGTTTCAGTCGACTGTGCAGAGTTTTTCAGTCGACTGAATCATGCCTGGAAACTCTCGGGTTTCAGGTTCAGTCGACTGAACAGAGTTTTCATTCGACTGAATCATGCCTGGGCTGTTTTTCAGCCTATTCAAATGAAGAGCAAATTCTTCCAAAATGCAACCGGATGAACATTGGCTCTAAGGGTTTATGCCAATCGGCAACCCGGCCCTATATGCTCCTCGGTGCATCACCAAAAACATGATCAAACATCCATAAAAGGGTTTCACACAAATTTGACTTAAAAACCCAAAAATTGGAGTATTCACAAAATCAATCCAAATCAAGAGCAAATGCACATGAAGAAGTGTTAGGAATTCATACCCAACAACCAAAGATAATTATAGTCATAGATGTGAGATAAAAATCTCACCTTTGCACTAAAATTTATGAAGATGAAGCTTGAAAGCAAAGGGGAATCAACCACTCTTCAAATCCAACTCTAGAAGCTTGAATCTAAGCTAAAAAGAAGAACATTTCCAAAGTTAGGTTTAGGAAATTTCTGAAATTCAAAGAGAGAATGAGTTGGAGAAGAAGAAGAGGAAGCTTACCAATGGGTTCTCATTAACTTTGGAGCAAGGAGATGGATTTGCAAAGCAAGCTAGGGCTTAGGAATTTCTATTTCCCATTCTCTTCCTCCATTTTTGCTTGAGCTTGTGTGTTAGGAAAATAGAAGAGAAGTGAATGAAGAGGAGAGTGTTGGAACCGAGTTAAGTGGCTAATTGGCTCAGCCCAACCAAAGCCCTAAGCGGGAAAAGTAGCAAAAATCAACTTTCTCCAAACATATCGAAGCTTATACTCCAAAAGGTCGCAAACGACATTTTGAACTCAATGGAGGTGGTCTCGAGTCCTAATTCGACCGTATGCAAAAAGTAGGTTTTCGGACCAAAATCCGACGAACGATAAAATATTTAAATATAAAATCGATAAATATGCGGGTTGTTACACTACTTCACCAAGTGGGTTGAGGCAGAGCATTGGCCATGATCACCACAATGAAAGTAATCAATTTTGTTATGTGAAATATCATCTGTAGTTTTGGGTTTCCATAGGCAATCATTACTAAAAATAGAACCCAATTCGATAGTACCGAGTTCGAAGATTTCTACCATTAGCATCGCATAAAGAAGAGATTTGCTATGGTGGTACAACCTCGGACGAATGAACAGGTTAAAACTGCGAATAAGATTATCAATTCCATTATTAAGAAGCGGTTGGAAAAGGCCAAGGGAAAGTGGGTAAATGAACTTCCATAAGTACAATGGGCTTGTCAAATAACTCACAAGTCAGCGACTGGCCACTCTGCTTTCGCCTTAGCTTACGGATCAGAGGCTATGATTTTGGTTAAGCTAGAAGTACCTTCTCATCGAGTAATTCACTATAATCCATGGACTAATAGCAGCGCTAGGGTCTCTTCATATGATCAATGAGAAGAACGATGTAGTTGAGTTGAGTGCAACAACATACTGACACCAAGTTGCACGATATTACAACACTAAGGTCAGGAATCAAACCTTCAAATTTGGCAGCTTGGTTGTCAAACAAATTTTCCATAGCCCTAGAAGCTTGTGCCTGACTGGGGAAGGTCCATATGCTATAAAGAAGATGCTTAGAGAAGGAATTTTTAGGCTTGCGACGACAGAGAGGATTTCTCTTCTGAGGGCATGGAATAATGAGCACTTATGATGCTATTTCACTTAGAAACTAGTTCATAAATAATTGGTTAGATCCATTTAATAAGACAACTTTTGTTATTTCCAATCTTTTATGAAATAAAACTGCTTTTCAGGTCCAAGGCTTTGTCTTTCCATTACTTGGACCGACTCGAATGGTTCTGCATGTGAATAATCAAGGTGTAGGTACCTAGAGTTAGGTGCCAACCAAAGCTTCTATGTTTCACGATCGAACCCTTGAAGCTCTTCTCGGTATCCGAAGATAGATACCAGCAAACTCTTGTTCTCGGTGTGAGGGTAAGAGTATAAAATAAAATGGATATGACTCGACCGTCCATCAACAAATTCTTGTCCTTGGAATAAGGCTTGGAGTATAAACTAAATGGATGCAAGCCGAACGTCCATAGGCCAACTCTTGTCCTCGGACTGGGGGAAGGAGTACAAACTAAAGTGGATGTGACAAGACCGTCCAACTCTTAATGCGCTGCCTAGAGTTGGCAAACCAAAGGTCCATGCTTGGCATAATGTGGGATCTTGCCTATTGAATTTGAATCGACGCTAAGAAATAGGGGCAATTGGAAGTGTATATCAAGTACGAGGATGTGCAAACTATGATAATTTAATTCACATTAGTGCCCGGTGTTCGCTGCAATCGGTTATCATGATCCTAGAAAAGGAAACCCCGAACCGCTGTTTCAAGTGGTTAACTTGAACTACTTCCCAAAGTTTAGCACTTCAATAATTACTTTGCATTTGTAGAAAGGGTGAAAGGCTGGTAAATTATAGAATGGGCTAAAAGATTTGATCCAATAATAATTACTGAAAGGAATAGATCACAAGTACATTGGATGGAAAGTGTATTTCTTAAGGGTAGTAGACAAATCCATACAAGAAGTTAACGAAACATAAACCTTTATTATTCACATGAAATCTGGAAAGCTAAGTATAAATGTTATTGACACTAGAAACAAAAAGCAAAAGCGGGGGCTGAACCTACACATAACCGACCAAAAACCAAAATAGACAACAACATTATTCATAAGTAGCATATCTACACCAAACAACTCAGCACTCACTTCTTCGATTTCGTTCTCCTTTATTTCTTTGTAGAGCTGGGAGAAACATCGCTCGAGCTTTTGCCTTATCTTTTCCCTCCTCTTCCTCTATTTCCTTTTCTCTTGGATTGAGTGCTCTACGATGATCCAACAGGCACATTTTGAGCACTCCTGGATGGAGGAACAGAGTTGGAATGCTTTATGACGATCCTGTGGGCATGTTTTAAGCACTTCCAGGTGGAAGAATAAGGACTGGAGCAGAAGTAGTCTGCTCGGGCAAAACGATGGATAGAAGGAGGGGTGACTTCCATCTTCTCTTTATTGATCTCCATAGCGAGGAGGACATCTTTCCCAAGTTCCTACTAAAGCTCATGCACGATGGGACTCGAAAGGGGGTTGAAGACCCTAGTATTAAGAACATCTTCGTTTATTTGAGTTTCTTGAGTCCCATGAGCACCTTCATTTAACAAAGCATCGATCATATACTCGTCAAGGCAGGGAGTATCTTCAACCGGGATGGTTGGAATCATTGTTGAAGTGGTAATAGTAACTAACTCTGTTATAGGCACTTGTAGTCTCGGCTGAGAGCCCTTGTCAAGACGTAGAGCAATGTGGGGCTGACCTAAAGCTTGGGAAACCAAGAAAGAGAGAGAGATTAGCAATGTTAATCAACATCATGTCAACTTTCTGGAATACAGGAGAACTCAATGAGATACCTTCTTTGCTTTGGTGTTCTGTGCGGATTGTAATGCTACCAGAGTTCCCCTTAAGAATCGAAGAGAGAATGTAGGCCTATGGATCTCAACCTCTGGGGATCATACCCATGTGTCGAAGTAACTTGGGACCCAAGTGTTTGGAAAGAAGTAGCATCATATGGCGTCGATCTAGAGCCTTCGCCCAAGTTTTTATGCACCGTCGAGGCAAGCTTCGGATGAAGAATAAGTTGAACATCTTTCAAAATCTTAGGTCATCTCCTACTAAGACTTCTTTCTCCAACTGCTCCAAGTCCACCTTGCCACCTTCAAAGAAAGCCTTTTCTTCTTCAATAATCTGTTCCCAGGAAAGCGTGATGATTCCAGGATAATCAACTTTGAATCACTCTAGATTTCGGAATTTGAGCACGTTGACATTCAATAGTGGTTTAAACTTCTTCATCACATGCTCGTTTGCCGCTACTCTACTACCTCATCTGCTCTTTTAATGAGTGCGTCAACGTATTTAACATAATCGAGTACTTGTTTCTTTCCTCCCTAGAATGGAACAAGTCATCACAATAACTCTGAGCTTGTTGGGGCGCTTTATCCTTTTCTTTTTTTCCACGCTCTAGTTTGGTTTTCAGCTCAGCCTCATTTCTTTTTTCAATATCCCTCTCCATTATCAGAGCATGGTTTCGATTCTCCATTTTATCTTAATGTTTAATGTGCTCATCTTCGAGTACCTTGATGGCCTCCTCGTCTTTCTTCTTGGCTTCAGCTTCGGATGTTCTCAGTTTCTAAACCTCAGCAACGAGATTAGCGATGATACTCTTATTGTCATCTTTGATGGGTTTCTGATTGTCAATCTCTAGCTACTATCACTGGAGACTTTGGAAATTTTCTCGGCTAACTTCGACCATTCGTTGTACTGATGAATGTCGATTACAAAATTGGTGGTCATCCTTTGTACTTTAGTCGGGATTCATTTTAGAGTAGGCACAGACATAAGAGCATCAAAGCAAATGTATTAAAAAACTTCTCTTAGTTTGTCCATTCGGGTATTGGCTGTGAGTTATTCCTCCACAGAGATAGGTGGAACTATAGCAGTTTCATTGCAAAGCCTATGCTGGGAAGTCTCATAGCCACTCCTGTGATGCCCATGGTTGGAGGACCGACTGAAGTGAGATGGCAATGGATGTTGCGTAGGGATGGAAGCCAAAAGTCGAGCATATGAAGCGTCGCTAGGTGGGATGTCATCATGATGATCGGTTTGCTTTTTTGGTCCTATAGGAGGAGGTGATCTAGACCTAGAGTGACATTTGGTAACAGAATCATGGGATGATCGATCTCCCGTAACTGCTTCTATCTTGGTCGTCTTTGTCTTAGCTAGAATGATAGCCTAACTCATAGTCGCGACCACTTCCCTGATGGTACGAACTCGACCAAGGCCTTTATGCTTGAGATGCTTTCTCCTCTTTCCTCCATGGATCATGCAAAGAAACCAACACGTTAGATCCAACAAGTAAGGACACAAGTCAAGTGCAAGTGTTGCTAAATATAAGTGCACACGAGTGCCCTAGTGCCCCCCATTGGACCATGAGCTAGAGCTTTACCCGTGGGAGAAATCTCTCCCATACTGGTAGGGATGAAGTCCTTATCAATGCAGATAGAGGAGCCGAACTTGGTAGGAACTGACCCTAAGCCAGCAAAAGTGCTTATTGAAGGAGGAGATGAAGTTTTCTCCGCATCCATGACTAATGTAGGCTGGGTAAAAGTCTGGGCCCTAGAGATTTTCACGATCAATCTCTTCTTTAGAGTAGGCAGTTGATCATTCTAGACTGTTGACGCTGAGACTCATAACGCGCATCGATGTTACTTTAGTCTACCTCACCACTTTCACTAATCTCTTCAACTCTAGCCCCAGGACTAATTCACTAATTCCTTCAGTACTTGTTCAATATTTTCTTCAACTCTAGCCCTAGGACTTGGACGTGGGGGAAAACTGAACAGCCTCGCCTCCTCCAAGCAGATTCTTATCATCATCATGATCGTTGTCATTATTGTAAGCTACTTGGATGATGCCAATGCCGCGACCCTCTTTAACAAGCATTAGGCAGGAAGATTTTAATCTTATGAGAGTACTAATATCTCTATCTCCCGTCGGAACTACTAAAAGAGTGCTAATACCATCTGAAAGCGCTAAGCTACTGGGTCTCATCGGAGGTAGTTAAACAAGGATATGAGTTAAGTATGCACACTATAAGACAAAATTCATGTAAAGCATTTGAAATGGAACTTACATCCGGATATCCATCTCCATGCGAATCCAGGGGAAGTGGACAAAGAACCACTCGCTCTTAAAGTAGCTCAACTTGTTCCATACCCTAGTAACCACTCCAGAGCCCTTGATTCAAGTAAATCAAAGATGGACTCACTTTTCCAAACTTTAAGATATAAATGTACTGGATTTCCTGATCACTGGGTTCTCAGTTCAAGTGCTCAGAGAAGACCATATATGTACTAAAGAGGAAAGCATAACTATTCGGGTGTAATTGTGTCAGAGCCAAGTGCATGAAATTTAGAACTTGATGGACAAACCGGTTGAATGGTAGGATGCAACCCGCCAAACACACACAAACATATATATATATATATATATATATATATATATATATATATATTGCAGGCAGTGTATCCTTTCGATGGGTTGTGTGGCCTTAGAGGACGTGTGGAGCAAAAATGTCTTTAAATGAAATCATGTGCTTATCACATATCGTCCAAAGACATCCTTCATCGATTTTAGAGGCAAGAGAATCATCGAGATCTTCTAATAAGAGTATCGGGTACTAGTTCTATTTCTGGCCCGTCGGATTTTTAGGAAATTTTCGCTCAACTTCAGGATTTTCTAGATCTTGATATTTGGCTCGTGGGATCTCTTGTTGTTTTCCCTGCTGAGCTAGACTTCGTTAGGCATGTGGAGTTGTAGTCAAACTCGATTTGGTATCGGATTCAATATATTTGGAAGTTGGTGTACCTATGGCTTGAGTAAGGACATTTGGAATGTCTTTGATCCATTTCTATAATAAAAACTCGATAGATAGTCAACATAAGAAGATTAATGGTAAGCTATACCCACGGTGCAAAAGTGGACTCTAGTATGGTGTCATGTAGTATCGTGTAGTTCAAGTTTTTGATATAATTTAGCAGTTAATTTTTAAATTTTGGATATCATTTGACGTGACCGTCGTCCTTGACCATCCTGATAAGTTTCACATTATTAATCATGCTTTGGAAAAGGTGTGAAATCAAGAAGAATATATTGGTTCATGAAGCAGGATTCACATATTGGCCAATTGCTCAGAAAATTAGTCTAAGTGTTGGAGTTGTACAACTCCGTCAGTTAAAGAAATTTCCATCCCTCCTACTTCCATCTTCACCGATACCAATTCGCGGCCATTACCACCTCCTCATCCATGTCCGTGTCCAATCCCATCCATTTCTAAGAATGATTCCTACCTAATCATGGGAAGAGATTCCAATAAAGGCTCTAGATCTAGGGCTTGGTGCAATCGGGTAGAAGCGTAATGGAGGTGTGCTTAGACAAGGAGTCGGATCCGGTGCTGGAGGCGTAGGGTCGAAAGTACTCAATGTTGGTAGGGGGAGACGGCGGCGGCCTAGGTTCAAGTGGAGGGGAGAGTTTAATTTGAAGTCCAGGATTTTTAATGGCAGCTTGAAGCTTGGGTCGGTGAATAATAAGCAAGTAGAAAGATAAGTGAATGGAGAATGAGTTTTATAACTCTCAAACACGAAGTTGTAGGAAGAATAATTAAGAAATATCCCAAGTCTCGAGTTAGTGCTGACCCCTATCTATGGGTCGGTAACGAGTCTAAAAAAAAGGGAAAAAACGACATATACATATACTTATATGTATATATGCATGGATATATGTCTGTGTACACAAATATAATGGGTCATATATGGATACTCCTTCCAACTCAAGAACGTGCACGTATATATATCCAACACCCGACGACCAGAGCTAAAGGGAAATCAAATTCAAACCGGAGAAATCCATGGATGGAATAGGTTTATGGTCATCAAACTTGGAATAAAAAATTAGAATAATATGTTCCAGTTCAATAATCCTGGATGCTGGCAAAGCGTCTTGATTGTTGAGGACATAACTTTTCATGGAAAGGATAACAACCATTCGAAGCACAAAGTGGAGTCCTACACAGCAATTCTAACATGTCTTGATTCAAAGCACATCACAATCGAAACGAGACGTACTTTGAGGGAAAATGTTTGTAACGACCCTAATTTTGAGTAACATTATTTAGGATATTAAATTAGTTAAATTAAATTAAATAATGTAACGATTAGGGGATTGTGATTTGTGATTAATAGAAAGGTAGTCGTTCCATATAACAAATGAACTAAAAGGGAATTAAAATAAAATAGGTAAGGCAAATAGATAAGGGGTAAAATAAGAATAAGTATATTCTTATACCCTAAAATCTTACACATTCATTTCATATGTTCATAAGTAAAATCATATTAGAAAAGAGGACGACCACAATTAAACAAAGCTAGAATAAGATAAAGCAAGATTAAGAGCAAGATTAATCAAATCCATTCACAAATCTCAACTCCTTAATCACAAAGCTAAGGTGAATAATAATTACATCTCATGTTTATTCTTATTTTTGGTTTTAGATTGAATCTGAAAATTTTTGCAAAGATTTTGCTATGTTTTAGATTGTTAAAATGGATATATATATATATATATATATATATATATATATATATATATATATGCTTGTTGATGATTTATGTTATCTCATATGGATTTTATGATATGTTTTAATGTGAAGACCCTACTAAATGACATCCAACTACCTTGCTATTTTATTATGTGATCGGGAATGATATTTTAGAGATGGGTTTCAATTTTCATAATTTTTTGAATTAATGTGAATTTAATACTAATTTTCTTATGAAGGAAATGGTTATTTGGGTTTAAAATAATTTATGGCTAATATCTATATCTTTTGGGTTAGAAATTAATAAATATTAGAAAACACATTAAAAGAGATTTATAGGAATTTTTATAGAATTTTCCTAAGTGTTTTAATAAGTATATAAAATTATTTAAGGTATGGGACTTAAATGTTCTATATATTTATAAAAAGAGAAGGGCATTTTGAAAATATTTCAAATTGTTTATGTTAGAAAATTCGGCAGTACATTTAGAAAGATTTTAGAAAAGCAATTAGAAATTAATCATATTTTGACTTATAGGGCAGGTTAGTTGAAAGAATTACTTTATAAATTAAATTTCAATTATTGTTATATATTTGATGTTTCGCCGCTTTTGGAACCGTGCTTTCGACGTGGTACTTCTGCCTCCATCTCCATCCAAACCAATGCACATGATATCAAAGACTTGGTACGTAGTGAATTGGACATAGGCAAAAGATACTGAGTCAAAACAAAATGTTCCGATGGGGCCGAAGTCTTACTTTGTTATAAAAAAAATGCGCTTGCTTTGCTTTCGAAAAGAATGATTTCAAATTGGTTAGCTTTCGACTTGGTTATCCTTCGACTGGGTCAAATTGTTTTAAAAGAATGGTTTCGAAAGTGGTTGCACCTTTTGTTTCATAAAGAAGATTTCGAAGGGGTTGAAACCCCTTTCTACCGCTTCCTACCTTTCGAAACAATGCTTTTAAAAGGGTGACTTTGTTTTTTAAACCTAACTGCTTCTCCAACGCTCCTGAAGGGTTTGGTTTCGGCACCACCACTTCTTTACTTAGGAAATTGCTTTCAAAAGAGTGCTTACGACTTAGTATTTTATGGCCCTTTTTTTATTGAAAGTCAAACCAAAGGTTTTGAAGGGAAAGGTTTTAAATGGTTTCCAAAGGTTATTCCACATGTTTTATTTGAACCCAAATGCTTTCGAAAGATTTGATTTTAAGGAATTAGTGCTTTCGAAAGGTTTAAGATAAAGGTTTCAAAGGCATGGTTCCCTAATGTTTCTGAAGGGCTTAAATGGAAGGTTTCCAATGGTTTTGAAAGGCAGGTTTAAAGAGTTTTGAAAAAGAGATGTCTAAGGTTTTATAAGCTTGCAAAAGGGATGTTTTCTATGTTTTCGAAAGGTTGATTATGAATGGTTTTGAAAGGCATGTTTTGGCCTTCCGCCTATTATAAAGCAAAGTAGTTTACTTAGTTTTGAAAGGGGTACTTTCGATGCTTTTGAAAGGGATACTTTCAAAGGTTCCGAATGTTTTCATCAACAATGTTTTGTGTAAAGTATGAATAACATGGCAAGATGATTTAAGTAAAGCATAAAATATATTTTCCTTGCTTAAGTATGATTTAAAGGTTTAAATCAATTTGAGAGAAAATATTTTCAAGGAAATTTTTAAGGGTGGGTTACCTTAAGTAAAATGACTCAGATATTAGAATATAGATGGAACTAGTACGGGGTCGCACCCTATACTTTAGCTAGTCTCCCCCAGCTAATGTAAATCCAAAATTCCAGTGCGTAGGGCTTTGTCATGGGTAAGACTAAAATGATGTTACACACAGAAAGAAATCTATAGATGAGAGATAGGTTATTGATGAGCCCATAAGACCACTAAGAGTAGTTGACCTTGGGAAAAGTAAGTTAGGGACAAACCGCCTAGAAGAGCAATATCCAACAGAATTTAGATTATTTGTTTGTTTTGTCTGGCATGCCCGATTCAGTCAAAGGTTAGTGGTTTGCCAAACAAAACTATAGTGTTCAGACGGATAGTCCATTTATTACCTGACTAGCATGCATATATGATATTGCTTTATTATTTTAACCAGTTTTGGTTGTAGGATTAAGATTTGCAAAAGATATGTTTTAAAAGCATATTAATGAGGGGAAAATCGTTCCGATAAGCAGTGTGGTCACTTAATATCGAATAATAGAGATGTATAGTATTATTCACGCCAGGCTTTATGTCTGACTCAAAGTTTACATTTTTTTCTCTAAACTCTTGGATGGTCAAAATTGATTTGAGTAGGTTGAGGTTTGAAGAATTTTAGATTTTAGTAGGTTAGCGAATAAAGCTTCCGAAGACGAGTAGGAGGCCGATGGATAGCAATTGAGGAGTTCTTTTGTTTTTCTTTATTCTGTTGTGTTTTATTGAGTCTATTATTATTATTATTTAGTACTCTCATCAACCAATGGGGCATCTCCACATGTCGCTCTTAGTATATTTATAATAATTATATTTGATCTGAACATGGAAAACGATATAGGACTATATAATATGGGTGTGAAACATGTTTTGTAAAACGTAATCAAAAAAGTAATTTTTGAAATATGTGATTTTGTTTCATATTCATATGCTTCTGATATTATGGATGCCATTAGCATTATCGTATTTTTCATCAGAAGTTAATATTATAGATAACTGCAGCATCTGTAGCGCTTAGCTTTGGGCCTCAAAAAAGGGGGTGCTAAAGTCTTATCTAGCCTTTTGACAAAGCAATGTTTGGACAGATCGTAAGATTCGAACTTAGAGTTATCAAGGTAGGAGGCCAAGAAAGATTGCCTAAGATTCTATAAACCAAGTACGAACAAAGTCACGAGGCCAATACCAGAACAACTCAACAAAAGATGACCTAAGAGTCCATACAAATTAGGGGACGGTATCGACCCTATCCTATGGGTCGATACCGAGTCCTACTCCACTTCAGGTGGGCCACATCTTCTGCCTACTAGTCATACATGATGTCAAGGGCCTACGTCTAATGTTATTTTGTTGAATCAATGCAATTCTCCATCGATCTCCACCAACACTTAAGCTGCAACTCTATTCTTCCACAACTTCCATATTTTGACTTAGAAACAAGCTAACATCGATACGAACAACTACAAAACTATGAAGCTAACAACAAGAAAAGTCAAGATGAAGACTCGTAGACAATCAATATGGCCATATTATGGATCAATATCGATCCCTACTTCTTGATGATGTGGCACCTACTTTTGTGGGCGAGTTGGTATAAGTCATGGATAACAGTGTGGAGATATTTCGTGTGAGATATTAGGCTCCCTACCTCTACAAATAGTAGGGTAGGGCTCATTTTTTAGGATATTTTAGCTATAGTTCTTTATACTTTATAATCTTGTAATTCTAAGTATTTGTCGGATTTATGCCGGCCCCTAAAACTTCTACCCCCAAGTTAGACATAAGAAACAAAATTTTAAGGTGAATGTAGGCCTTGCATTGCCGAACCATTATAAATAGTTGCATCTTGTTTATTTCTCATTTTCAGTTACATTTCGTCATATTTTATTTTTGGCACAAACTTCTGGGTGCTTGTGCCATTTTTGGCTCAAACAATGGGCATCTATCAAGTGTATGGTAATTAGAAATTGAGGGAAAGAGATTTGTAAAGGTAATTAGTTAACAAATTATCTAATTAAGTTATCTGATTGTTTATTTAATCTGATATCTTATATATGCATATTTTTTTACATACGAGGTCCGTTTTGGATGTCATTTCTTGCATTTGTAATGGAGAGCTCTAGGACTTGGCATTGGTATGGATAGATTTGGTTGGGGTGGGTGATACTTATCTCTTACCATACTATGATTGTTAGTATAGCATTAAAATGACATTTTGAAATATTTTCTAACTTTAAAATGTGATATCTAAAATAGTTATACCTATACCTTATTTTATAAGAATAATTAATAGTATTTTTAAAAAAAAAATTAATAGTCATTTGATGCACTATTTTGATGATATTGATAGATTCAGGTTATTGTTGATATTTATCCTATATTGGTCGCTTTAGATGGATTATATGTGTTATTATAGACGTGTGTAGGCTATTATGGCATTTATGTGCTTGTGGGATGTACGTATGTTAGTTTTGTTATTTTAGTTAAAAACGTCGTTCGAAGGCAATATAGTATTAGAATATATCCTATAGGATAGGATTTCGTACATAGAGTATTGTGCACATTGATTGATATAAAGACGAATGATGGATGTGGAGATATACTTTTAATTTCTAGGCAGATGCCGGATGTTTTCGTATGATTTGTATTTAACCCGTTTTGGTTAAGTACCCTACCAAAGTGGTCATTAAATCGACTACTCTAGAGTTTGTCGATATCTACCACTATTGATGATGACCGATTTGGCCAATTTTGACATGGACGATGGAGAGGCTTCGAGAAGCATGATGCGATGGTTTGTTCATCCATTTAACGTTTGATTTTGGTTGTTTGCTCTTCAACAAGTGGTTTTGGGGGTAAAGAAAAGATGTGATGCCTTCAACATGATGATTTCAGAATTGGACGATGATGATTCCATGATGGAAAGTGACGGCTTCGATGATGGACAGCTATACTTCGAGACACAAAGTCGTAAACTATGAGTCAAATGAAAGAAACTATAGAGGAAGGGTATGCGACGCACGACGGTAGATGATGATGGTCTATAATAGTTCTCAACCATGATGACTTTAGACGAGAGTCGTAAGGATATTCTAGGATGAACTTTGCTATGAATAACGTGTGTAAAGGAGTCATTGATATTCATAGGTTTGGTATACTCATAATGCTAGGGTTTGTGTGATTAGATCCATTTACCCTAGATTGTTATGGAGTATGGAGTCTTGTTCCTTGCTTACTAAGTGGCATGGATTCGAGTACTGAGAAACCGAGACGTTGAGTGTTCTTAACCTAAAAATGGGGTCATACGAATTTCATACATCTAACAAACTGAGTGAGTCAATATGTGGATGGATAATGGATGCCATGTTTGTTTGACTGTTTTTACCATCTTAGGGATGTCATACGGTAGACATTAGCGATATCGATATTTAAACGCCTTTAGTACTTTGATGTGTAATACATCTATATTGAATATGATATAGAGTAGCATATGTCATATGTTATGTGCTAACTCTATGGATGTAGGGACATGTCAAGTATGATTCTCCATATCCTCTGTTCCATAAACTATATAGATTTTTATAGTGTATTGAGATTAATTATCACTCACACAAGATTGTTGTTTGACTCGAAGTTTCATGCTTTGCTTCTTATTATCTCGGGTGCTCTTAAATGAGTAGAGATAGTAGGTGTAAACAGAACTTGGAGCTGTGCAGATGGACTAGCAGAAGGTGATGCTTTCTCATATTTATATGTTGAATTTATTATTGGTTATCTGCTAGTGACACTATGGAGTCTTGATAGTGTTGGCTTACTATTATTAGAGATAGTTTATCATTTGAGTTTATTTATTAGTTATATAAACTCCATTATTATTTTATATAATTGTATGAGCCTGTGTACTTTGATTTGTGGTTCATGTAGTTATTATTGTCTCACCTATTTTATATCTATAATGACTATTATATATTACCTAATGCGCTGTGAGATATATGACAGGTTATGTGATTGTGTGATGTTTTATTTCTTTCTCTTCTCTTTTATTCCCTTCTCTTCTTTTCTATTCCTCTACTCTATTTCTGTTTCTTTCCCTTGACAATCATCCTATATCGGTCGGGTTCTCCAGTAGTGCACTATTCAATTATATGTGTGTCGATGGTGTAAGGCGTCATCATATTTGGTATCGTAGTAGAGATAGGGTAAGATTTCTCACCCCGGACTAAGTCGAGAGTATACTTGTATATGAAAGAGTGCATATTTGTTATATATTATGATTTTCAAACTATATAGCAGTATATAGTTCAAAGTTGTATTGCACACATGAGCACTATTAATACCATTTTCTCCATGAGTGACAGATAATCCTCATTGTAGACTAGGAATGATCTTGCGATAAATGTTTTTATTGACTCCATCTTCGAAGTAAAGGATTGGGTAGGGTCAGGGGGTCACTAAGCACGATTTACAGAATTCATTCATAGAGATGAGAAAATCATTTTCTGGAATGCCCAACTTGCTCTAAATAATTTTGGCGCTAAAATGTAAATGCCTCAACTTTACCGAGCTATATACAGAATATGTAAGTCCAGGACGTAGACCGTTCCTTAAAACGGAGTCGACTATTGAGGTGCAAGATGGATGGATATTGACGAAAGGATCTTCGATCACTTGGAGTTAGATGATGTAATGAGGTAGACATTGACTTCTAAATGACTCTGGGGATGAAAAATGAATTGGCGGAGTGTCCTTATAGCTTCGATTCTTGAGGACAATTTTACTTGGGGTTAGTTCATAGTTCGCTTTGAAAAAAATTTGTCATAACTTTTCAAAAATTGATGCTATTTAGAAGGTTCATCGGTTTGAAGTAAGGTGATATGTATGTGTTGGAGTATGTGACTAAATTCGATGTTCTGTCGAAGTATGATCTACCTTCCATTGATACTCCACTCGAAAAAAATGGAAATTTATTATTGGGTTGAGTGGTTATCTTAGGAAGCGATTGTGACAAGAGCTTCATCAAGTTGACCAAGAAAGCTTTATGATGTAAGAGCATATATTCAGTGTTGAAGGATTGTCCCGAGCAAACTGAGTAGGGGCAAATAGTGGAAGCATACGTATTGAGTGTCATTCTGATTTCGTTGATTGCTCCATTGATGAAAGAGAGGGGAAATAACATTGCCATCTAGGGTATGCTTTCCATTTATGATATTTGATATGTGTTTTATTCAACATCGAGGCTTCATATTACTTTATGGCTAGTGATTTGTAGATAGATTGGGATTGAGACCATAAATTGTTGATTGACCTTTTAATTGTGATGAACCTTGTTAGGGGAATAGCCGGCCTATACATGGTTTGTCAAGACCTTTCTTATCGAGTCATGGATGTTTACCTGTTTGTTATTGATTTGTTTTAGGTTTAATGGGTTCGATATTATAGTGTAGGAATTGAATGGCTGAAGGGGTACATAATAGTGGTGGATTGTGAGAGCCGTTGTTGATGATAAGGATAGACAATGAGCAGAAGGTAGTGTTTGGATGCCCACCTGATGATCAAGTGATTGTTAGCTTTCTATTTTCGCTCGATATTCCACATGATGAGTTGTTATCTATGCGTATAATTAGAGTGTCTGGACACATTCGATGAGGTGGTCGAATTACCACCATATAGGTTAGAGTTCCATGTCGATTTATTTAGAGGTACTAGACCAATAGTTATGTCTTTGAGACATATGTTGCCTAAAGAGCATAGGAAACTAAATATTAAGCGATGTAGGGGAGCATGAGATGCTTTGGATCGAGTCAAAAACTAAAGGGATTATTGAAAACTTTAGATATGATGGTTGTTCCTAGGGACTGGGGTATATGAGGATGCTCACCTATGTGCCTTAGACCGTAGGACGGTCTGGCTTGTCCTGAGAGGACAATGCTTATGAAATAGGTTCCGAAAGAACACCAGACCCGATTACAGCATGAGATGCTACTGACCAAAGTGGTTGTTGAGTGAGTTATCATGTATCTAAGAGGGATTATGGAATAGTTATAGTAGAGTGAGACTCTAGGAATGATTATGATGGGGAGAGAATTCGAAAATGGAAATGCCGAAGTAAGACTTTAGAGGGTGCCTTGAGAAGGCCAAATGAAGAAGTACAATGAGATAGTCATAGTGGGGTGAGACTTTGAGAATGATCATGATGGGGTGAGACTCCAAAAATGATCATACCGAAGTGAAACTTCAAGGTTGCCTTTATAAGGCCAAGATGGAGAGAGACATGGGGAAGGTCATAGTGGAGCGAGGCCTTAAGGATGATCGAGTCGAGTGAGACCTAGGTGGTGGTTGGGATAAAGAAGAATTTTGGTGATAATGTGATACCTTTATGATGGAAAGGGCGAAGTGAGACTTCTATATGTTGCATTTATTTTCGGTATCATTTAGGGTAATTTAGCATTCTGCATGCTAGGATAGGCGTGGGTGTTACATTTTGATGGTTGATCGTATACATGACTATTGATGTTTGACTTTTGGCATTTGACACGATTACTTATGCTTATATGGTTGTTAGGCATACGAGGTAGTTATGGTTTGCTATACCACATTTACTTAGGACGATTGCTACATATACAATTTATTATGCATATTTACATGATGATATTACTAATGTGTTTAATCCTCTTTATTGACTACTTGATCAGGTACATGGAAGCAAGTGTCGGCTATTTAGATGCTTATCCGATTATATTGCATTGAAATGGTATGCTCTTGTAACACACCATATTTTAATTAACATTATTTAAGATATTTAATTGGCTAATTTAAATAAAATAATGCATTGATTAGGCGATTGAGATTTGATTTTAATTAAGGGGTAGTCATGCCATGTAACCAATAAACTAAAGAAGGGTTAAAACAAAATAAGGAGGGGTAAAAAAGGAAAGAGGTCATTCTTATACCCTGAACCCTTAACCCCTTAGCATGTTCACTTCATTATACACAAATCAATAATACAAGCTAAGGCCAACCACCATTAGCAAGCTCAAGAGAAGATAAAAGCTAGGACTTCGAGAGGAAGAATCAAATCACTTAATCAAGATCAAATCTCATATCTTTAATCACAAAGTTAAGGTGAATAATGACTACATCTCATACTTCTTTTTGTTTTCGGTTTTAAGAGGAACCCGAATTTATTTGCAATATTTTGCCATGTTTTTGAATAATGGAATGATTATATGTACTTGTTGATGATTTATAGTTATTCATATAGATTTTACGATATTTTTTGATGTGAAAACCTTATTAAATGACATCCAAAAGCCTTGTGAATTTATGTTTAGATCAGAAATGATATTTTAGAGATGGATTTCATTTTCAGATTTTTCTGAATTTATATGGATTTTATATGAATTCTAGTGAAGAAAATGATTATTTAGGTATAAAATTATTTACGACTAACCAATTAATAGTTTGGGTCTGAAATTAATATATGTTAGAAAACATACTAAAAGTGATTTTATGGAATATTTATAGAATTTTCCTAAATATTTTAATATATATATGTGTGTGTGTGTGTGTGTGTTAAATTATTTAAGGTATGGGACTTAAATGTTTTACATATTTTTAAAAAAGAGAAGGGCATTTCATAAATAATTCAAATTGTTATTTATCAAAATCGCCGATACTTTTAGAAAAGAAAATTTTGCAACCAAACATAATTTGACAAACAAGGCGGGTTAGGTACAAAGAAATTGTTTAGAAAGTCAAGTCTCCATGCTTTTTCATGTTTCAATGCTTTCGACACTAGGTTTCCGGCTCCTTACCTCCGCCTCCAACTCCATATAAACCAATGCACATGGTATCAGATACTTGGAACGTAATGAATTGGACAAAAGGCGGAAGGTATTCGGTCGAAACCAGGGGTTCCAAAGGGGTTGAAGCTACTTTGCTTTTAAATGAAAAAGCGCATGCTTTTCTTTCGACTGAATAGCTTGCGACTTGGTCTGCTCTCGATTAGGTCAGTGACTTTAAAAGAAATGGTTTAAGAGGTTGCGCCTTTGTTTTTAAGTAACTGCTTTCGACTAGGTCGAAATCCCAGACTATTGCTTTTTACTTTTCGACCCAGATTGGTTTCGAAAGGGTTACCTTTCTTTTAAAACCAAGCTGCTTCTCCAATGCTTTCGAAGGGATGGTTTTGACACCATCACTTCTTTACTTAGGAAAATCTTTCGAAAGAGATGCTTTCGATTTAAATGTTTTAATGACCATTTTTCTCTATAAAAGGCAGAATCCAAATAGTTTGGAAGAAGGTAGTTTTAATGGTTTTGAAAGGTGTTTCTGCATGTTATAAATTGAACCCAAATGCTTTCAAAAGACTTGATGTTTTGATGCTTTCGAAAAGTTTTAAAGAATGGTTTCGAGGGGGTGGTTCCCCAATGGTTTCGAAAGGTTAGAAAGAGAAAGTTTTCTAACTGTTTCGAAAGGTTTGAAAGGAAAGGTTTTCCAAAAGGTTTCGAAAGGCAACGTTTAAAAGTTTTAAAAGAATGATGTCTAAGGCTTAAAGCTTTCGAACGGAAGGTTTTCCATTAGTTTCAAAAGGAGGATTTTGAATAGGTTTCTAAAGGAAGGTTTTTGTCTTTCGGCCTAGTTTGAATAAAGGGTTTTACTTGGTTTCAAAAGGGGTACTTTCAATAGTTTGGAAAGGGATACTTTTAATAGATTCGAAAGGGGTGCTTTCAAAAGTTAAATGTTTTCATCAACAAAGATTTGAGTAAATTATATATAACATGGAAAGGTGATTTTGATTAAAGTATAGAGTATAGTATTTTCCTTGTTTAAGTTTGATTTAAAGGTATTAAATCAATTTAAGAAGAAAAGGTTTTCAAGGAAAATTTAAAGGGTAGTTAACCCTAAGTAAAATGACTCAGATATTAGAATACCAGATGAGACTCTAACTTTTGATTAGTGAGTTGTAAATTTTGTTTTCCATTATTCGTTTCTTCGAAAATAAGTATGTAACTTAGGCATTTGGTTTAGCCACATTGATTTCAGATTTGATAGTGATTGTACTTACGGATGAGGATGACGGTCCCATACTATTTCCAAGGCTATTCCCTTTATTGTAATCGGTTTCAGTGATTGTTGTCGTGAGTTGATAAGCAATGATTTCTCTTGTATCATTGCTTATTATGAGGGTGTTGGGTTTTTTGCTTCGTCCTTAGGATTTGAGAACAAAATCTATTTTAAGAAGTGGAGAATGTAATGACCCATGTTTATTTTTAACGATTGGATATTTAAAAATATATTTATATATTGAATTATTAATTAATTTGATGTCCCAAAAATATTGTTTTTCACATACAATCGAAATAGGGCTCAAGACCACTTTCGTTGAGTTTGCTTTGATGTTGCAAATTAAAATAAATATAAGGATCACTATGTTTGAAGATCGGACGATCCGTAGCCGAGACGATCTCGAAAATCATGAAATGATAATCCCAGAGCGCAGTCTTAGATATCGATGAAATTTATAACATTGTGATAAAAAAATAAGGTGATGTACGCAGACGAGATTTGGGGTGATTAGACACACCATTTGATCATGCAAGATCGAAATGCACGACCGTTTTATTTGAGAATTTAAATAGAAATGAATATTTTACTAATAAATAACCCAGTCCACACTCTTCCCTCATCTCACTCATCTCCATATTACTGTTCCATTAAAGAAAATTGTTGCCTCCCCTTTCCAATATTCAAAAAGTAATATCCATTAACTGCTCCATGAAAAATTTCCAACTAACCTCCATTCACCTCGTACCGAAAAGATCTTCATACCCATGTCCACGTTGAAGGTGCGATGGCAATTTTGGAAATAGCCATGCATACCTGTCGACCTAGGATTTGAGAATAGTGAGAATTGGAGTGATGATACATGAAATAGATGCCATCGACATCTCTCTCTCGCCAACGCTCACGTTCTCACCGTGTTTCGAAATCCCCGACGTCTGTAACAAATGGCACCGATCACTTAGGTAAGGAGCAGTGGTTAGTACCCTTTTACATTGGGGGGCCGAGCTTGGCTTCGTGGTGTGCATTGTGGAAAGGGGGAGTTGATGGATTTGTTAGTGAAGAGAGCGTCAAGAATCATCGAGAGATGGGTGAGAAATCAAGAAATGAATGCAACGACATGGGTTCATAGTGCAAAAGCATATATCTGGTACATGGATTATAGCAATTGGGGGAGATATTTGTTAAGATAATTAGTTAAGTAATTATCTAATTAAGTTATCCGATTGTTTATTTAATCTGATATCTTATATTATGCGTACCTTTTGCATAGGAGGTCTGTTTTGAATGTCGTTTCTTGTATTGCGCTCGTGATGAAGAGCTCTAGGACTTGGCGTTTGTTCGGACAAATTTGCATGAGGTGAGTGATATTATCTCTCACTACACTATGATTGTTAGTATAGTATAAAAAGATATTATCTCTAACTTTAAAATTTGATTTCTAAAATAGTTAAACAAGTATCTTATTTTATAAAAAGAATTAATTTTTTTAAATGGTTCTGAGTTAAATATCACGTTCTTTCCATTTGTCGTACTATTCGGATGATATCGATAAATTTAGGCTATTACAGGTATTTATCGCATATTGGTTGCTTTAGATGGATTATATTGCGTTATTATAGACGCGTATAGGTTATCATCGGCATTTATATGATTATTGGATGTATGTATGTTAGTTTGATTGTTGGATTGAAATGATGTTAAAAGCTGATAAAGTATTATAATATATCCTATAGGATAGGATTTTGCATAGTGTATCATGCACACCGATTGATATGAATACCGATGATGGATTTGGAGACCCACTTTGGATTTCAGGATGGATGTCAGACATTTTTGTTTGGTTTGTATTTAACCATTTTTGGTTAGGTACATGACCAAAGTTGTCGTTATCGACAACTCTGGAATGGTCGATATCTACCATTTTTTATGATGGCCGATTTGGCCAATTTTGATATGGACGATGGAGAGGCTTCGAGGAGCACGATGTGATGGTTCATTCATCCATTCGACATTCGATTTTGGTGTTGCTACTCTTTGACGTGGTATAGCGAAGATGCGATGGTTCGACGCGAAGATTTCTGGATTCGATGATGGTGATTTCATGATGGGAAGTGATGGCTTTGATGATGGATAACTGTACTTTAAGACGTAGAGTAGTATTCTATAAGTAGAATGAAAGGAACTATAGAGGAAGGCTGTGCAGTTAATTCTCCAATATTCCCCCAATATATCCCCGATATATTTCGTAGAGGACTTTTGGGGCAACGATATTCCTATAAAGCAGCCCAATATAGCGGATCCACTATTATCCATGATATTGTGGCAATAATCTACTATATCCCTGATTTTGTTGCCCCGCTATATCCCCCTTTCCTATAAATAAGCATTTTGCTTAATGTCATGCTTTTAAGTTTTTCGGTAACTTCAAAGTTGATGTAACAATGATATATGCAGTTGGTTATTATAAATAGTTCTAACTTTTTAGGTTTTAACTTTATTTGTCTCTACTTTATTATAACTTGTTTTTCTTGGTGAGAAATAATAAGTTATACTTGTTCCTCTTTTTAATTTGGAATGTTCATCATTCCTCCTTTTAAAGTCGTCCGCTATATTCTGATATATCCTCGATATATCTCCGCTCCAACTTTTCGCTCCTCAAATGCTATGGAGCGGTTGGGTGCTTTAACTGCACAGGAGGAAGGGTATGGGATACACAACAATATTTACGATGGACGATGATGGTCTAGGATAGTTCCCAACCGTGACGACTTCAGATGGAAGTCGTAAGGACCATTCTAGGATGAACTCTGGTATAAATAACTTGTGCAAAGGAGTCATTGATATTCATAGATTTTGATATATACTCATGAAGCAAGGTTATGTGTGATGAGATCCATTTACCCTGGACTTTTACGGAGTATATAGTCTTGTTCCTATCGTATTAAGTGACATAGACTCGAGTATTAAGAAATCGGGACGTTGAGTAGTCCTTCATCTGACGATGGGGTCGTACGAATGTCTATATCCAACGCATCGAGTAAGTGAATGTGAGAATGGATAATGGATGCCATGTTTTTTTAACTATTTTTTTTACCTTAGTGATGTGACACGATATTGATAATACCGAAGCCGATATCTAGACACCCTTAGTACTTTGATGTATAGTACATTCATGATGACTATGGCATAGAGTAGCATGTATCATATGTTATGTGCTAACTCTATGGATGCAGAAACAGATCTGGTATGATTCTCCTTACGCTTTGTTCAATATACTATAACGACTTTTATAGTGTTTTTAGATTATTTATTGCTCACACTAGACTGTTGTCTGACTCGAGGTTTTATGATTTTCTTTTTTATTATTTTAGGCATTCTTAATTGATTAGCTAGATAGCAGGTGTAAACGACACTTCGTGATTGTGCTGATGGACTAGCAGAAGGTGATGCTTTCCTATATTTATATGTTGAGTTTGTTATTGGTTATTCCGTTGTATGACACTATGGATCCTTGACAGTGTTGACTTATTATTATTAGAGACAATTTATTAGTTGCCTTAATTTATCAGTTGTATAAACTATACTGCTATATTATATAACTGATGAGCTTTGATTATGTGGTTCACGTATTTATTACTGTCTCGCCTGTTTTATATATGTGATGGCTATTATATTTTATTGGATGCACTGTGAGGTATACGACATGTTATGTGATTGTGTGATATTTTATTTCTTTCTCTTCCTATATTCTCTTCTCTTCTTTTCTATTCCTCTTCTCTATCTCTATTTATTTCCCTTGACAACTGTCCTACATCGGCCAGGTGTTTTAGCAGTGCACTATTCGATTATATGAGAATTGGTGGTGTAGTGCATTCGTCATAGTTGAATTATTTTATTTTCTTCATTAACCCACCTAACTATTATCTTACATATATTCGAGGTTATTATTTGTCATTATGGTCACTAAGCATTCTAAGGTTTTAAATTTCAGCTTTTAATTTTATTTTGACAATCTCAAGAAACTTTTGTTCTATTTCATAAATTAATGAAATTTTATTTCATTTCCAGTTTCATTTTTCATTACTTTTTAAAAATAATTTATGTTTATATACTTCAATAAGTGTTAAAAAAACTTATATTTAGGAGTGTTAAAATGGTACAACTCCTCTTCAAAAAATAATAAAATGCAACCATATAACTAAAAGTCCAGTTCTAATTTTTCAAAAGCAATGCAATTATTAGGAGGTTAAAATCCAATTATTTCATTGAAAAATCAAGTAGAACTCTTCCAAGACACCCTAATTCTTCTCAAAATGCCCAATTTATCCACAGTCGTTAACCTAAAAACTCATCATTTTTGCCGCTTTGCAAAATCGATGAAAAAGAAAAAAGAAAAACAATGTTACCCATTTTATCTTGATTGCTCTTTTATTTGCTTGGACATATCTTTCTCGAATCATTGTTATAATGTATTCTTATGCGGTGTTTTTTACCAAAAGGCTCGGGAATTGGATTTTTAGCAAATGCCTGTTTATTCAACGTCCATGTCAGATCGAAATGGTTGGACTTTTAATGTGTCAGTCAAAATCAAAAACCTATGGCTCATTACGCACCAAATTCATATGTCGTCGAATAGTTTACTGCTCTTTTATCTATTATTCTTTACATCTCATAGTTTGAGTTCACATTCATAAAGTCTGATTTTGAGAGAAAACATTTCTATATTGATATACCAACGAAAGCTTGATAATATTGTTCTTATATTGCACATACATGCATGGTTATATCACATATAATTGGATGATAATCGATATACATGATTATATATAAATATTTCCTTAGTTTTGTACTATTAAATCATAATAAAGACGGACTTAATTTATTTTCTAAAGAACATTTCAAGCAAGTTTTCAACACTTTTTACTGACCTATTGCAAACTTAAAATGATATTCAGTTAATAAAATTGATTCCTTTAAAAATGTAATTTGGTAACTTTTATCACTATAAATTTTATTAAAGTAGGTCGAAGAGCCATGGCTTCGTAGTTATCAAAGCAACCCATGTCGAAGACATATGCATGGCGGCTTGCTCATGACTTCGATAGCCACCGTCGAAGTCAGGAAGAAAAGAAAAGATAATGTTTCACTTCTACAATCAGCATCAAAGATGTAGAGTCAATGAGGCACTTACGAACTAATGACGAAGAGATAGAATACCGCCCTTTGATGATGAAAGATGATGAATAAAGTCATATGTGGCCAAAGAGGCGAGGAATCAAGAACATGCTTCTCCGTAAATCAGTAAGACACTTTGAAGAATTTATCATACAATGACGAGGAGGGTGTTCCAATGGCAATATCATGAGATCGCTAAGCTACTTCGCTCTTTATTAGGAGACCACCTCGTAAACTAGTTCTACATGGCACTTCGAGGACACCATATACGTATGCAAAGCGATGTTGACAAGGGACATTGTCGATATCCATGTAGTCATCATTGCCGCACTTAGTCGACTTCGCACACACCTTACCATTGACTTTGAAGGTTAAAATTGAAAGAATAGAATAGATAACTTCGAATACGGTATCATACAAATATTCCTTAAACCATGTTAGACATTGCTCTAAGAAGAGAATGGGGTTAAATCACTTTGAAGTCAATACCACTAAAGACACACAAGCAAAGAGGTTAATGCCAAAGAAGGTCAGAGACACTCCTGCATATTGAAGACATTTCTACATATTGAAGACGTTCCTACATACCAGTAGTAGTGACGACTCCGCCCTGACTCAAGTTAATGTCGTTGAAGTCAACACATTCGAAGACATAAGGAATGGAGTGAGGGATACAAACCCCTATAAATATGATCCTAGGGGCGTTGTTTTAGAGGGTCAAAAATTCTTCTCTCATTTCTTACATTATAAAGCATAAATCAATATGGCGATTTTAGAGTATATTGTAATTCTAGAACATTGTACACATTGGATCTTGAGTATTATACAAGGACATAGCACATCGTATGTGCAATTGATTTAAACTTGTGAATTAAACATACTTATGACTTCGTATATTTGAATTATTGTAACCGCGGATAACCAACTTCAACTCATAGACTTCGAACTTGAATTTGCTTTGCATATATGGCTTCGAACTCTATCTTGTCCTGAAAATGAAACTCGAACTCATACTCATTTGGCATATATGACTTTGAATATGATAATAAGAAGAATGGATACCAAAGCCCTCAGTGCTTCGATGAGCCTCTTCAAGGCTTCTTTGTGAATAAAAAAGTTCTTCAAAGCACTTTTGAGGTTGACAAATTTAGTTGCTAACATTTTGGCGCAAGAAGGAGGTCTTGAACCTCCGACTTTGTTAAAACCTTAAGTGGGACTACCTTGACCTGCATATCTAAGGCATAAAGAACTTCCCTTTCCAAGCATATCCGAGTTCTAGTTGATTAACCATAATCCCTAACACCATGTTGCCTAACCGTGTTAGGCAGCCTAAACAAGGATCTTCTAAACCTTGGATAATTAAATCCACCTATCAAATCACCAATGATCTACAAGTCCATGGAGAAGAAGTTTGGAGAATGAGGACTCTACAAATTATAAATGAAAAGAAACAAGCGGGTGATCCGGATAATTAGAGCATCAGCCCATTCCATATTGGTCCTACTTCAATTTTTGCTTTCGGGAGAGAGAGCCTAAGAAAAATAATTTGTTCTTAAAGATAAGAAGGGCATTCAATTTCATGCTAAGGGAACATATTGGAGAAAGGGATCACAGGTGATTATTACGCACTTTCTCCGAAGTGGCACGTGGTCGTAGGTCAATCTTTGGCTCTAAGCGAGATTCAAAGGACCTTGAAGAGAAAGTTGATCATTGAAAATGAAATGCCCGCACCAAGCAGCAAAAAGCTAGATATCAGCTAAGAAGGCTAGCCTCTAAATCGAGGCTCCCAAAGCGTTGTAACTTCACTACATCTCTTGAGTATATTACTTTTTGACCAAAGATAGGCTTGATTATTGGCCTTCACAAAAGAAAAAAATCCAAGTTTAAAAGGAATCTTGGGTGATCATATTGCCACTACCATCTTATAAATGGACATGATACTAATTAATGCATAAGCCTAGAAGGAATGATTATCAATTTTCTAAGGCAAGCCAAGCTTGATGACTTTGTAAGAAAATATGACAAGTGTACTAATAAGAGAAATTCTTAGAATAATTGACTCTACATGGTTGAGGAGTAAGATTCTCCTAGTATAATGTAAAGCCTAAGTCACTGCCTAAGATGGTATTAAGGGGCTAAGCCTTTGTCTCTAGCTAACACAATCCTAAACAAAGCATCTCCTATATGGAGGACAAAGTAAGCCTTTGGCCCTGTCCGAAAGAGCCTAGACGAAGCACCGCCTAAGCCTTCGGTCCCACCTACGTGGATTTGCCAGAGCATAACCCTTAACCCCATCATCAAAGGCCTGGTTAAGGTGCCTTCTAGAGGGAGGCCATAGCAATCCTTTGGTCATCCAAAAGGGCATATGCAAAGTTTCTACGAGCCTTCAACCCCTGCCTACGCAGCCTGGTAGGAGTGCCTCCTGGAGGAAGGATGGAGTAAGCATTTAATGTCCTCATCAAAGGCCTCGCTAAAGCATCGAACCCGTCTTTAGTGCTTGCCATTAAAAGCCTCATCAAAGCCCCTCCTAGAGGGAGGTCGGTTAAATCTTTGGTCCCGCTTAAGATGGCTAACCAAACGCACCAGATAGATGACCTAAATAATCACATAAAATAATGATAAAGGGTTTGAGCCAAAATAGTGCTCAAAATCAATTAAAATCATAGCCAAGTAGTGCTCCCAATTCTATCAAAATCATAGCCAAGTAGTGCTCCAATTGTACCAAAATCATAGCCAAAGTAGGGCTCCCAATTCTATCAAAACTGGAGGCAAAGTTGCTCTCTCAATTATTTTAAATTCTGAGTGAATTAATGCTTCAAGTCTATTGAACCTCTAAGAAGAAAAAGATCATCAGAGACTTGATTTCAGGACATGGGTTTCTGGTCTTCTATTATTGATTGATATGGGTTTTTGATCTTCTATTACCACCACAATATGCGTTCTTGAACCCATATTGTCGTCAATTATAGATTTCTAGTTCTCTTCATTATGTCCAGAGCAGGGTTTTTGGTCTACCAAATATGAATTCTTGGTTCTTCTTAAGATCTAATATCAGTTAAGCGGGAATCTTTGTTATTTACCATTTATGTTGAAATTATAAAAGCATCAATCAGCAACAAACTCAGTAGACAAGCAAAAAGCGAATTCAAAAAGCTTATAGTAACATGGAGTGCAAAGCATCATGCAATCTCAAGTCAAAACCAAAATTCAGTTCATAGTTACATATCCAAGGAAACATTTGTTTAATTACGTATTATTACAATTTGACACACTATTTATGCAGTTGCAGGCATAAAGGCTGATGAAAGAAAGAAAAACTAATCAAAAATAGATTCCTATCATAGCTTGAGATTTTGTGCTAGTTTTTTCAAATCCTTAGCGATTAAAGGATCAATAATATGATGAATAGATACGTCCACAAGTTCCTTAGGAATCTTTTCCATTTGTAAAAAGAATATGCATCATCAATCGAGTTAATCGGCTTTCTCAACGTATGGAGAAGAGTCTTATTAGCTCCTCGAAAAGTCTGAATCATACTTGTTAGCCTTTTGATTTCTTGATTGAGATCATACTTCTCATGTTTGACTTTTTGAACCTTAACTTCATATTCATTAATGTGTAGGGATTTTTTTTTCCTCTCACTTCTTGTTGAAATACTACTTCATTTCAAATTTGACTTGATTACTATATATAGAGACCACTGCGTTTTTCAAACCTGGAGGAGGGTTTAGTAAAATAGAAAACTCATGACTAGTTGAGGATGTGAATCTTTTTCTTCATCTCGGAGTAGGAGTAGGAAGGCTAGAGTCACCACCACTTATAATAAGCTCTAAATATTGGCATGATATTTGGCTTTTTATTAGCTCTAATTCGAGATCACTTATTTTCTAATGAAACTTAGCTATCTCAATCTCAGCTTCGAATGAGAATTTAGCTCCATGAGCCATATCCTTTCTCTTTTTTCAGCAACTAAAGCTCGTTCTTTGTTTCTTTAAGTTCTGCCTCAATGAGAGTGATCATTTCTTAGTTGATTTTAATAGGAAATAGTTCATATGCCACTCTCATACCTCGAGGTTATTTGGGAATCATAAAGCCGGGTCATCTCGACATGATCGCTTCTTTTCTATGTATGCAAACAGCTTATCTTTAGCTTCAATAGTTCGTGAGGTATCTAAGGAATCGGATTTGCATACTAACTGGGTGTCCTAATAAAAATAAAGAAAAAAAATTAACACATGAAGGACAAACTCTTCCATTAATAATAATAAAAGTTTATAAATAATAACAGGAGTCAAGATTACATTGCAATTTCTATTCACAAAATTTAATTAATGTTTAAAGTTTTGAAACTACGGCCATAGCCTTTTCAGATGACCAAGCCGACAAAAGTAAGTGTAGAATCAAAAGAACCCATGATCTCATACGGAGTATAAATTGAGGTAAGATAATGATAATCCCATTCCTCGGTAGGAGGGCTATCACGACCGCATATTAGTTTTGTGTGGAAGGATCGAATTTCGGTAAGTAATTTCTCCTTCTCTGCGCCTAGAAAGTCAAAACAGAAATAAGGGTAACACATGTAAATTTCTTGCAAATCTCTAAAGAAAATATGTCTCGCTAATTGTGATGTTTTAAGAATTAAGGATTTCCCTGAAAAGTGTTTCTTCATTTGATGAATTTGCTTAAAAGATCCCAGGGAACCAGGCTACTTGAAAGGCCATTGTTCTGTGTAATATGTCGACACTAAGCTAAGAATAGAGAAACTGATATGATAAAGCACATAAGAAAATTCAATAGCATACAACAATTACACAAGTAATTCTAGTTCATACAAAATAGATTTCTTATGCACTTTGAAAAAAAATCACTTCCTATTATATTCAAGTTTCTCGAGGGAAAGAGAGCGTAAGGAAAGAGGAATGGGAGCAACTTAGGGAAGATTCCAATAGGCCTCGAAGTGAGGATCAGTTTTAGTTCATCCAAATATTTACGATGAAGGTGTATGAGCAAACCACCACTGTTAATGCTTGAATATGATAAATCTACAATCAATATCCAATAATAAATTTTGTACAAGAAATCTACCGGGGCGTCCCAGTCGTCGATTAGTATCCAGAAAAGGACCGTCAATTCGTTATTCTCTTTTATAAGTCTGGTTCGATGATGATGAGCTTTCTTCATTCGAGGAGTGATATCTTTTTCTTTGAAATGACTATGTATGGACAAACACTTCGCAAGCTTCTTGTATTTCTTCGATAGCTTGTTATGATCTTCCATTTGTCTGTAAAGCTCTATATTTTGTTGATCGACTTTCGCTTGATTCTTTTCACGTATAGTGTCATAACAATATTTTGATTTTCTCCTTAGCTAAAACAATTAAAATATTAACCAAAAATCACTAATAGCCTAAGATATTTATATAAAGATACCCATATATGGGAATTGAGGACAGAAGGCGATGAGGTTTTTCCTTTATCGATAGGCTCCTGACTTCGAGAAGTTTTGCCTTTCTTGGAAGGAACCTTCTTTATGGAGTCGGTAGCATCAACAACTGGTGCATTTTGGGTAGACATATGTTGGTTAGCACTACCAAATTCATCTTGATTATTCGATTAATCTGGTGGACCCATTTCATCACCTTCACCACCTCCCCCATTGTCATCATTATGACAATAATTATCATCGTCTTCATCAATATCATCATCATCCTCTTCATCATCATCATCACGATCTTCGAAATCATCATCTCCTTTTCAGTAGGCCTTTGGACTTCGTCGACAGGAGCGTCACCAAACAATAACAATTCTGCAGCATCAATATCTTCCTGGATGGGGAATTCTTCCTTGAGAGCCTTTTTATCATTTTCATTTTCAAACTAAACTTTCTTTTACACCTTTAATTCGAGGCTGGGAGAGATATGAAATTTAAGTCTGGACATTTGTGAATAATATTGACATAGGCTACATACAGTGCCTCTTCATAGCCCTTCTTGTTGATATTTGGAAGTGAAACATTAAGGAAGGAGGCAACCTTCTACTTAGCATCCTTTACGATGTTATTCGAACAATCTAGAAGCTCATATTTTCTTTCCAATTGACCTTTGAGCAATTTATCTCTTTCAACCAGTTTAGAGATTGTCATTGATAGCCTGGGGTTTTTAGCTTCTACGTCTTTTACTTTCCACTCTAAAAATAATTTGGATTTTTTCCTGCTATAGAGAAGAAGCCAATGTATCCTTTTCAGCAATCGCTTCATCTCTTTTTTCTGCAATATCGATCATACCCTTTTGAAGGGTAGAAACCTTTTCTTTAAGCATAACCACTTTGGTAGAAGGCTCCTAAGAAGCATTCCTAAGAAGGAACATATGTTTTCCAACTTGAAATTTTATAACTCGATTAATTTGAAATGAAATTCAAGAAGTTGAAATTGGGCAAGTAAATTAAGAAACATACTGATATGCGTTGTTCAATAATAACGAAAAGGTGGTTAAGCCTGAGGTTATGGTGATCCAAGGGAAGCAATAGAAGGGGACTGGATGGATAGTCAAACCAGTTTCTCAAAACTCATCATTGAAAACTAAAGTTGAGCCCTTGAGGGAAGAGGATCATCATGAGAAGGATCAATAGATGCTGGAGAGAGAAAAAGAAACATTAAGAAGAGAATCAAAAGTCGAAACTTCTTGGGATGTCTCAACGTGAATTTCTTTAAGCTTATCTAGAGCCTTATCTAAAGCAATCGCTTTGGGAATTGATTCAATATTCACTTGCTCTATCTCTTCCATGATGAGAGAGGTAAATTCTCCCTTATATTTAGGCCTTTTTTCCGAGGAAGAAGAGGAGCATCGTTAAGAACATCAGCGTTTATCCCTTTGTTTTCAAATGCTTCGATAGCTTTGGCGATATTATTCTCAAAGGAAACAAAATATGTTGTCTAAGGCATGGCTAGAGATGCCTCTTTTCCTTTCCTTTTTCTAGATACAACAGTTTTGGTTCTTGACTCTTTGGGATCATTAACAAGAGTAGTTGAGCCTAAAACAAAGAATGGAAGTTGGGAAACCGATAACATTGATAATTTCCTTTTTTAACTATATTAGAAATTACGATCAGTATCAGGCTGCACTAGGGAATTAATCATGAAAATTTTGGAATCACTTAACACTAAGCAGCCAACTCCCTAAGAGTTGCACTTAACCATGGACGGCTCTCCTAAGATCTTATGGTGGTTCATGATAAGAGAATATTGGAGGAGCTACAGCAGAGTCAGGAGCATAATCCTATTTCTCTTATTTTCATTTAAAAGAAGTAGAGAGTTTATGGTATTTTGATAGGATCCGGGAAAAGAAAACTATCAATAAATAAAGTAACATATAAAATAGTCCAGGATAATAAGCTACAAATAGTAGAAAATTTTCCTCTAATCTTAGAAAAGCGTTTGATGAAGAAAAATTGACTTTCTCACACTTGCTTTATTAATAAGTTTAGAGAATAAACTTTTCAAGTAAGGATGAACTCGATACAGTTGGTGGCATGGCTGCACCCACTTTTGCAGGACGGCTAAGTAATAAAGAATACCAAAACTGAGAAATGGAAGCCTAGATTCCTAAGCAAAGACCTCTAGGCAAGCTAAATATGTGTAAGCATTAGGTCGAAGCTGGATCGGTGCAATGTCTAAGTGCTCCAGATATCCTGTAAGGAAGTTCGGGAAGGGGGGATAGCTTATGTGCTAAATACGAGTAGGAGTGAAGTGAAATATCCATCTAGAGGATTATAGATATTGTCTGAAAAGCTAGCAGGGATGGCCTCAGTCCTAGTAATCCCAAATTGATCGAGAATGGAGTCAACTTCGGCTTAAGAAGTACTATATGATGAGTTAGTAACATAGCTTTCCTTTTTAACAGTTGAAGGTAAAGGCTTGGGCTTCGTTGCAGCTTTCTTGACAGGCTTCTTAGTAGGTTTCTTGCTCTCCATTGTCCTGCCAAGGTGATATTATTCTTTACTTAAAAGTTAATCATGATAATATATTTGAAATGTGTAAAGTTAAGAGTTTGGTTATAAAAAATCTTTTCACCCTTAAAAGAAGGAAATAAAATTTTTTAAATGAAAACTTAAAGAATCTCTTAACCATAACCAAAGTTAGAGAGGTAGGAACTCCGACTTAATAGGCAACAATGACATAAGTTGAAAATATGGTAGCTAATTTAGAAACTTTATAACATGATAAAAATTGAGATATCAAAAATGTCAAAGTTAAATAAATCCCTAATTGAAGCTAATTGTAAAAATACAGCGGGGGGAATCGTTATTAAAACATATATAAAAGAAAGCGTCGAAGGAAAATAACTCCGATCCTAATTAACATCGAGTACGTTGCCAGCATGTTTAACTAAAATAGGCACCATCTATGACTAATAGACTCACAGCTAAGAATAACCTCTCTTCGACTTGGTCGAAGAGGTATGAAATGACTTTAACTTCGTTAGTTAAACTATGAATCTTTTGGTAGCGATGACTACCACGATAAGGCTCTTCGCACCATACTAAAACTAAAGTTCAGTGTTTGGCAAAGACATGGTAATTTTTTTAACTTCAGTTTTGTTACTGTTACATTCAAATTATTCGTACAATATTAGAAAATTTAGCAAGCATAACAATAATTTAGAGAGGTGTCATATCAGCTTTGAGGGTTATAACTACATCGATGAGGGTCAAAGTTGATAAGATAAAGGTTAGAATTGAAATCATGTAAACTTATTAACTAACAAGCCCGTAATATCCTAAATCAAAACTAAATTAAATTAAAATCCAATTGAGCAATGCAATGACATTACACTAACGGGTTAACAATTATTGGATTACACAACCTACTTTAAATTTTCCAATGATATGGAAAACTACAACACTAAAACCGATTAAAGTAGAAGCGGGTATGTATCCAGTACGCAGCCAAAAATCCTAGACCCCTAAAATTAGAATCATAGATTCATAGATTCAAAGAATCAACGGTCGAAATTAGCAATAAAATTATAACCGGTAAAGCCAAATAGATGAATTTGGTGACCAATTAAAAATCATAAAACCCCATTCATGATTTTAACATAAAATGCTGTGCTTGTAAATAAGAAGAACGAAGATCATACCTTATCTTTGATTCGGTGTCAGAGAATAAAATTTTCGTAGCTAAATCAAAGAATTCGATGCTTGCTTAAACTTTTTGATCATAAGTGAAATAGGAGTGTGGAAGAATTCAGTTATTTATAGAAGAAGAGGAGATGGTTAAGCACCGTCGATTTGTTCTAAATGGATAGCTGGATTATAAAAGTGGAAGACTAATAGGTGGAAAGTTGACTCCGACGCTCTTGGCTTGAAAAGTCAAGGATTTATTTATACTAAAAGGGTCAAATGTTATCACTATAAATTTCATTGAAGTAGGCTATAGAGCCATAGCTTCGTAGTTATCAAAGCAGCCCTCACCAAAGAGATGTGCATCGGTGACTTGTCATGAATTTGGTATCCAATGTCGAAGTTAGGAAGAAAAGAAAAGATAAAGTGTCGCTCCCACAATCAACATCGAAGGCGTAGAGTCAATGAGGCACTTATAAGCTAATGACGAAGAGATATGATACCCCTCTTCAGTGATGAAAGATGATGAACAAGGTCACACGTGGTCGAAAAGCCAAGGAAATCAAGAATACACCTCTTTGAAAATTAGCAAGGCACTTCGAAGAAGTTATCCTACAATGACGGGTAGGGTGTTCCGATGGCAATATCGTGAGATCGCTATGCTACATTGCTCTTTGTTATCAGACCACCTTGCAAGCTAGTTTAGCACAACACTTTAGGGAAGCCAAATATGTATGCAAAGTGGTGTTGACGAGGGACATTGTCAATACCACGAAGTCATCAATGCTGCACTTAATCGACTTTGAACATGCCTTATCATTGTCTTCAAATTTTAAAATTGAAAGAATAGAATGGATAACTTTGACTACAGAATCATACAAATATTCCTTAAACCATATTGGACGCTACTTTATGAAGAGAACGTGGTTAAATCACTTCGAAGTCAATACCATTGAAGACATTCAAGTGAAGAGGTTAATGCTAAAGAAGGTCTGAGACACTCCTGCATATCGAAGACATTCACGCACATCGAAGACGTTCCTACATACTGCTACCTAGTGATGACTCGGCCCCAGACTCAACTCATTGTCGTTGAAGTTAACACATTCGAAGACATAAGGCACGAAGTGAGGGCTGCAACCGCCATAAATATGATCCTTGAGGCATCATTTTGGGGGTTCGAAAATTATCGTCTTTCATTTCTTACATTGTAAACCCTAATTCAATTTGGGGATTTTAGAGCATATTGTAATTCGAGAATATTGTACACATAGGATCTTGAATATTATACAAGGACATGGCATAGCATATATGTAATCGATTTGAACTTGTGAATTAAACACACTCATGACTTCGCATATTTGAATTACTGTGACTACGTATAACCCACTTCGACTCTGGGACTTTGAGCTTGAATTTTCTTTCCACATATAACTTCAAACTCAAACTTGTCCTTAAAGTACAACTTTGAACTCATACTCATCTATTATACGTGACTTCGAATATGACAACAAAAATAATGTATACCAAAGCCCTTAGTGCTTCGACGAGCCTCTTCAAGGCTTCTTCATAATAATCAAGTTTCTTAAAGCATTTTTGAGGTTGGCAAATTTATTTGTTAAGAGTAACAAATATGGATTTGAAAAATACAAAATTCATGAGTGGCATAAAAGGAAAAGATATTTGCATATTAAATGTGATTGTATGCAAACGTAATTAAAAGTGCAACTATCCAAAGTAAGTATACATATAAAAATTCAAGTCAAAAACATATATTGTGAGCGAGACCATCCAAGTGAACAAAAAATGAAACAATAAAATCAATTTAAAGCAAAGAACAAAATCATACTATCTTTTTTTGCAGATTCCTGATAATAATTATTACTTTATGAATACGAATGAAATAGGACATGTGAAGTTTTGGCATAGAACCTTTGAAATTGGTAAAATTAAGATCAAGTGATCTAAGAGTGAGTGATAATTGTTCATTACTACTACAGAAAACAACAAATTAATACTCTACCATAATACATGTCCATAAAACAATTGATAAAATGATACTAGGTTTCCATGTAGGGTACAATTACATGAGCTATTTAATCCAATGATATAGTGCAAATTACTGCTGCTTTAAGAAAATTTAAGTCTAAAATATGTGAAAACCTCTTCCACTTTTTAATCCTGTGTACCTCCATGTCATTTTATGTTATACAAAAAAATATATGAGTGCCTTACCTTGCTTAGATTATTCAAACATATTCTTCTAAATCTTAAAAAAATCATATCAAAATTTTCATGGTTAAATGTGTAAACCATATAGGCATATTATTCAATTATTCAAGCATTGAAAAACCATATACGCATATTATTCAATTATTCAAGCATTGAAAAATTCAATAAGGTTCTAAGTTAGTACTACACATAGTATTATTACTCCAAACTTTACTTCAAGCAAAGATGACAACTATTAATATTTTTTGCTTTGCATAGTAACAAGAATAATAAATCTTACATGTCGATAATGAACGATCATTACTTCACAAGTAGATAGCGTATTTGTAACTTGGATTCCAAATTCCTTTGCTTACATATCTATCTCATACTTGTAATTCAAATAGCTAACACTAATCTTACATCTATAATATTATAATTTCACTTTGTATGATATAATAACTTGCAACCTATATCAAACAGAGCAGCATGATTGTCAAAGGTAATGTTAAACAGTAACATTACAAAGATGTTACGAAACTATTATGATTACGTCGATAAACTGCTACACTTCAGACTTGTTAAAAATATAGAACTGTTACAAATATGTTGCAAAAGCGTTACAGATATGTTATAAAACTATTACTATTATGGAACTATTACAAATATGTTGCACAAACTGTTACGAATAGTAAACAGATTATGTAATAGATATAATATCGAATATGATGTCCGCTTCTAGCAAAAAACTGTTCCTTGAAATAATATTGCTTCCTCTATGGTGCTTAAGGATATCGAGCAACTGTTTTCCAAGATAAAACAGACTTATCTTTGTGATGCTACGCGGTAATCACAGAGTAACGTTGAACTCAAGAGAATTTAAGCAAGAACATATTTTTGTTGGAGCGGAAGAAGTGCAGCAAAACTTGGTTATGTTTACTGTTTTTCTTCTACCTATATATAGGCACGGAGGGGTGCACTATTCAAATGGTTGCGACGGTTGAAAAGGTTGGGACCCTTTACCAAGCGATGCGACCATTTGAGTTTGAATGGACAAAAAAATTGTTCGGTCTGAATATCCATGCCAAGCCAACTTCCAACCACAAAGTGCTAAGTGCCTCTAATACTCCTCAAACACCCATTCATCTGCGCCGCGGATGCGGGTGCGGGTCTCGATTTGGGTTCGAGCACAGGATCGAGCGTGCGCGTGCGGGGTGGTGCGCTGCACAACCCACCAAGATGGCTATGCTTTCATGTCTCTTTTTGTCTCATAGTAACTATAATAGTGTCTACATCTTAGTATATGAACACAAAATGTATATTTTATTCCAAAATGAGGGACTATTCATTTCCTAAGGCATTCAATGCCTCATATTTCCTAATAAAATGCTCATTCATTTCTAATAAACCCCCACACGAATGAGTAAGTTCTCAATTTGTTCTTAATTTTTGCAAAACATTTATCGTATCGGTTAAAGTAACACATTGGCCTTGAACTTTGCTAGTGTTTATCCTTTTGATTTACTGGAGAATCAGTGGACTTAGGTTGTCTTTGAACTATAAGCCTTTTGTGTAAATCTAAAATAGACAACACACTAGTGTTTCTTATCTTCCTTAGTTCTCTATTTATGTTCGTATTTTCCACGAACACCAGCTTGGTCTCATGAGTGCTTTGAGAATTTGGCCTTAGATTCTCCTTGAAGCAGCGCCTTTACACTCACTTAGGTTAATCTATGAAGAGTATTTCACAATAACCCACTTGGTTCTTAATATTACCAAGTATAGACATCATTAAAAGTGTAAATTTATCCAATTCTCCGGAGAGTAGTGCACTGACTTATAATAGGAATGGTTTGAATATTTACAATGCTATCAAGTTTATCCAAAACTAGATGTCCCTTTGAACCCAGATCTTGGGATCTCCAGTCAACTAGGTGGGGTTTCCATTTAAATAAAGTTTTTAGTTTATGGGCCTTAACCCCGTTCTGATCGATAAGATATTAACATTCTCTCTTGGTAAAACTTTTGTTAGAGAATCCGCAATGTTATCATTTGATCTAACATACTCAATTGTGATAACCCATTGGAGAAAAGTTGTCTAACAGTTTAACGTCTAGGATGAATATGTCTAGACTTTCCATTGTAAAGCTTACAATTGTCTCTTCCAATATCTGATTGGCTGTCGCAATGTATGCTTATTGGAGGTACAGATTTTTCCCAATTCGAAATACATTCTAACAAACCTTGAAGACAATCCACTTCTTCTACAGCTTAGTCTAAGGCAATAAATTATGATTCCATGGTTGATCTTTCCATAAGTTTGTTTAGAGGATCTCTAAGATATTACCCCACTTGTTAAGATAATCACATATCCACTAATGGATTTTGTATCTGATGAACCATTTATCCAATTTGCATCACAATACCCTTCTATTGTATATGGGTACCTTTCATAATGTAGTCCAGGGCTTTTTATCTTCCTTATGTATTCTAATCCTCGAACTATAGCTTTCCAGAGATTCTTTCCTGGATTGCTACTATATCTACTGAGTTCACTTACAGCGTATGCAATGTCAGGTCTAGTGCAGTTCATTACATACATAATGCTGCCTAGTATACGAGAATATTCAAGTTGGTAAATACAACCACTGCTATTTTTAATCCAGTTATGGTTCAAATCTACGAATGATTTTTCTTATATTGTATTGTGTTATTTAAAATTTTCAGTATTTTCCCAATGTAGTGTGATTAGGACAACACATATCCTTGATTGATTTTATGTATTTTTACACCCAGTATCACATTAGCAATTCCCAGATCTTTCGTGTCAAATTTGGTGGAGAGCATATCTTTTGTAGATTTCATTATCTCCTTGTGGCTTCCAAATATTAGTAAATCATTTACATATAGACGTACAATGACATATCCACATTTGTGTGTTTAGAGTACACACATTTGTCACATTCATTTATATAAAATACATTCAGTATCATATTTTCATCAAATTTTTCATGCCATTGTTTAGGCGCTTGTTTCAGCCCATACAGTGATTTTCTTAATAAAAAAACTTACTTTCATTTCCATTTTTTAGGAAACATCAGGTTGTTTCATGTATGTTTTTCTTCTTGTTCACCATTTAATAATATTGTCTTTACATCCATTTGATGTATTTTTAAATCAAGTGAGGATGCAATTGCTATCAGCATTCTTATTGATGTTATTTTATTTTTTGGAGAGTATGTGTCAAAATAGTCTAGGTCTTAGTTTTGTTTGAATCCTTGAACCACAAATGGAGCTTTACACTTGTCTATTGAACCATTACGTTTCAATTTCTTCTTAAATATCCATCTATTACCTAAGGTCTTGTATCATTGAGATAAATAAATTAACTCCCATGTATGGTTTGCCATAATGGAATTGATCTCATTGTTAAAGGCCTCCTTCCAATAAGGGCATCAGTGGAGGACAAAGCTTATTTACATTATAATGGATCGTCTTCTAACATAAATGCGCAAAAGTTTGGTCTAAAGGTTTTTGAGGTCCTTGATCTTTTTCTTCTTCTTGGTTCCTCCATTTGTTGATTAGTACTGTTTTGCTAATCGTTATCAATAATTTTTTCAGTATCTTTAAGAGAATTGCAGATTTCAATTTCCCTTGGTCGATTTTGAGTATAATTTCAGTACCCAATTTTAAAGGGTATACATGTTCAAAAAATCTAATATTTTTCGACTCAATGATAGTATTAACGTGAATATCATCAATTTCAGATCTATGTACCAAAACCCAATAAGCGGCACTGTTTTGTGCATATCAATGAATACACAGTCAATTGTTTTTGTCCAATTTTGGCTTTCTTCGGTTTAGGTACCTCCACTTTCGCAAGACACCCGGAAATATTTATGTATTTGTAGTATGGTGGTCTATATTTTCAAAGTTCGCAAGGAGATTTAGATGTGTTCTTTCATGGTGCATGTGCAGTTAAAGCGCCTAACCGCTCCATAGCGTTTGAGAAGCGAAAAGTTGTAGCGGAGATGTATCAAGGATATATTAGGATATAGTGGACGACTTTAAAAAGAGTAATGATGAACATTCTACATTAAAAAAAGGAACAAGTATAACTTATTATTTTCCACCAAGCAAAACAAGTTATAATAAAGAAAAGACAAATAAAGTTGACACTTAAATAGTTAGAACTAGTTATAATAACCAACAACGTATATCATTATTACTTCAACTTTGAAGTTACCATAAAACTTAAAAGCAAGACATCAATCAAAATGCTTATTTATAGGAAAGGGGAATATAGCGGGGCAACAAAACCAGGGATATAGCGGATTATTTCCACAATATCGGGGATAATAGCAGACCCGCTATATTGGGCCGATTTATAGGAATATTATTGCCCTAAAAGTCTGCTACGGGATATATCGGGGCAATATCGAGGAATTGACTGCACAACATGGTACCTTATTTAAGATATGATTTGCAGAAAGAATAGCTTCTCCCCATAAGTTATCTGGCAAGCCGAAACTAATTAGTAAGGCATTCATTGTTTCTTTAAGCGTTCTATTTTTCTGTGCGGCTATACCATTGGATTGAGGTGAATACAGGGCTGTAGTTTGGTATAAAATACCATTGCTCAGTGTAAAATTCCTCAAAGTGAAATTCATATTCTCCTCCTTTATCACTTCTTAAATCTTTTATTTTCCTGTGGATTTGATTTTCAACTTCTGCTTTATGCTGTTTAAACATGTCGAATGCCTCATCCTTGCTTATAAGGAGATACACATAATAATACCTTGTACAATCATCAATGAAGGTAATGAAATACCTTTTTCCACCTCTAGTTTGACAAATTTTTAAGTCAAATACATCTGTATGTTTTAGGTCTAGAGGTTTAGCTTCTTGTTTAACATGGTCAAACGAGGTTTTTGTCAATTTTGCTTCTGTACAAACTTGACATTTATAGCTGGAATCTATTTTGCATTTTGGTATAAAGTCCAAATTAATCATTTTTCGCAAGATACAAAAATTTACATGGCCTAATATATAATGTCATATGTTACAAGGGTCAACAATATATGCAGCAGATTCAATTTTACTCATATCATTGTTTGGTACAATAGTGGTTACATTTTCTTTAAATAGACCATCATAAACATATCCCCTTTCTACATACACCCCATTCTTTGAAAACACAAACTTATCTGACAAAAAGGTGAGATTGAAGCCATGCTTGCTAAGCAGCGATCAGGGAATCAGGTTCTTGCGGATCTTTGGAATGTGAAGAACATCTACCAAAGTTAGTTCATTTCCAAAATTCATTTTCAGTACAATCTTTCCCCTGCCATCGACATTTGGTGCGGATGAATTACCTATGGAATTTTGTTCATCCACGCTAGAAGTTTTGTAGGTTGTAAATCCACTTATTTGCATACGTGTCATGTGGCTCTTTTTTCTACAAATCATTCCTTCGAGTAACGAACACGGTTGCATTCGGACACTGCTGCACATAAGTACATATCAGACGCACCTTCTGATATGTCAGCCATGTATGCTTCTGATTTCGTTTTCTTCTGTGCATGACATTCGGTGGCTTTGTACCCTTTCTTTCCACAATCATGGCATGAACGCTAAAATTTCTTTGATTTCTTAGGAGCATGCTCATGTTTGCTTTTGTTTTATTTCTCTGACTCGACTGCATTTACCTTGGCAATCATGTATGCGAAGTCTTCTTCTCGAATTTCCTGTTATCTTCCTCAATCCTCAACCAAACTACAAGTTCCTCCATTGTCATCTCCTTGCGCTTATGCTTATGGAAGTTTTTGAAATCTTTCCATGAGGGAGGAAGCTTTCCAATTGCAGTGGCAACACGAAAGGATTCACTTAGAGTCGTTCCTTCATCGTGTAGTTGGTGGATAATGACTTGTAAGTCTTGAATCTGGTTGATAACGGTCATCGCATCAATCATTTTAAAGTCAAGAAATTTTTCTGCTATGAATTTCTTCATGCTCGTATCTTCGATTTTGTACTTTTTCTCCAATGTCGTCCAGAGTTCTTTGGAAGTTCAAGCAATATAATATACATTGTATAGGCTGTTATCGAGTCTATTTAATATGTAGTTCTTGTGTATGAAATCAGAAATCTTCTGAACATTCAAATCTTCAACTTTTGTTGCATAAGATTCCAATTTTTCAACTATGGAAGCATCTTCTATAAGAAACTTTGCAAGGCTCAAAGCCATCAAATAGAACAACATCTTTTCTGCCAGCATTTAAAGTCCATCCTATGAATTTTTAAGGCCTTTCGTCATGAGACAGCGCCATCATCGAAACCATAGTTGCAGACTGTGTGATAATCAAGTCTGTGTTGGTGCCGAAATGTTGCTTCCATGAGACATTGTCGTCTACATAAACAACCAACAATAAATCAATAGTGATTCAAGATTGTTAGATAGTAACATTACAAAGGTGTTACGAAACTGTTACGATTGTGTTGCAAAACTGTTACAACTTCAGAACTGTTACAAGTACAGAGTTGTCACAAATGTGTTCCAAAAGCATTATGAATACATTGCAAAACTGTTACAACTATAGAACTGTTACAAATATGTTGCAAAACCAGTTACGAATAGTAAACAAATTATGAAATAGATATAATACCGAATAGGTTGTCCGAGTCCAGCGAAAAACTATTTCCTTGAAACAATATTACTCCCATTAGGGCATTTAAGGATTCGAGCAATTGTTTCCCAAGATGAAATGGACATGTCTCTTTGATGCTGCATAACAATCACAGAGCAAAGACGAACTCAAGAGAATTTAAGCAAGAATAAATGATCATGGGAGAGGAAGAAGTGTAGAAAAACTCAGTTCTATTTCCTGTTTTCTTTCTGCTTATATATTGGCGCAGGGACGTGCACCTATTCGAAGAGTTGCGATAATTAGAAAGGTTGTGACCCTTTACCAGATTGTGTGACTGTTTGAGTTTAAATGAAAAAAAACCAAACTATTCAGTCTGAATAGCCAAGCCAAGTCAACTACCAACTACAAAGTGCTAAGTGCCTGTAATATGCCTCAAACGCCCATTCGCCCGTGTGCGGATGCGGATCCCGGTATGGATGCGGGCGCGGGCTCGGGCATGAGTGCGGTTGCGGGTGCACATGTGTGGGGTGGTGCATTGCACCATCTGCCAATATAGTTGTGCTTTCATGTCTCTCTTTGTCTAACAGTATCTATAATAGTGTCCACATCTTAATATATAAACATAAAATGTATGTTTTATTTCAACATGTGGGACTATTCATGTGACGATCCGGAATTTTCAAGCATTCAAAATCAGAATATTTAATTGATTTTAAATATTAAATAGAGTAATTTTTGAATTACGAATATCACAGTTTATTTGGTAATTAATGAATCTTCAGTTTTGAGCCTGTTAAAAATAATTTGAAGGCTTATAAAATTTATATCGATAACTTTGAAGATAATAGAAGTTTTAAAATTGAATTTAACAGTGATTTGTTCGGTTTTGAAATTTTATCGTTTAAATTGGATTTAAAAATAGACTTCCGAAACACAGTCTCGGAATTTGATGAAACCAAATCCATTGGATCCGTAATATTATATTATTATCGGATTTCAAATTTCATATTAATCAGAGTTAGTATGTGAGTACACGATATATAATCACGCTGAAAATTTAATTGATAATAATCTAATGAAATTTAATTTAATTAATCAAGCTTCTTGTGTACGCCATCCTCCTGTCATTTTATCACATACTTTCCTAATTCTAAGCCATTCAATCAACAATCAAAATGCTCGAACTAAATAATAATAATAATAATAATAATAATAATAATAAAAGAAGAAGCTTTTAAGGGAAGCCTTCAGTCACGTTTATATAAAAAAAAGAACACAAAAACACAAACAAAACACGATAAGGGCCGAACCCTTTTCTTTTCTCTTTTACAAAACCCCAAAACCACTCGGTGGAAAAAAAAGAAAAAAAAAAGAGAGGGCGATCGCTTCCTACTATGAATCGCGCTTCCCGTATCTCGACATCGAAGACGGGAAGAAGAAGCTCTCGTATCGGGGATTCCTGTTGTGGTTTGTGGCGACGGTCGTGAAGATTTAGTGGGCTAGGGTTTGTGTTCGCTTCGGCTGTCGTTCGAATCAAGGAATGGAGTAGATTTTGGGTTCGTGGCGCGAAAAATCGCCTTGATGAGGAGGATTAGGCGGTGCGGTTACATTGTGAGGTGGGTGACTGTGTACGGCCTGGGAGGAGATGGGTTTTGGACGAGTTGGCAGGTGTTAACCGAGCATGTTGTTATGGTGGCGGTAGCGGAGGGCTCGTGTAGTGGAGTTCGAGTGGTGATGGGCTCGATTTCGGAAGGGAATCGAGGAGTTTGGTCACGATGCTTTTGGGGAGGATCACGATTAGGTCTGTCGAGAGGGTGCTCGATGGTAGCTGTGAGGCATTTTATTTTCTATTATTTTTATAATTTATTTACTTTTATGTATAAATATATCCGTAGGAATATATATATATATATATATATATATATATATATATATATATATACATACAATGTATAAATATATAGTGTCACATGCCTATTTTAATTTTAGGAAACAAGAAAAATTAGAATTTTGAAATCTATTTTTAAGTGTATAGATATTTTAAAAGGAAAATTTATCAATTAAAATTAATTACTATTTTAAATTTTGAAACAGTAGTTGGATGTAAATTTTTAAAACGGAAATTTTGTTAGAATATAAATTTAAATTTAATCTATCAAGTGGAGATCAATTATTCAAATTGTTCAAGTATTAATAATTTATTTATTAAAAGAAACAAATTAGTTTCAATAAAATTTTGGTTAATTAAATTTACTTAAGAATTTTTATATTTTAAATTAAATCATTGTTAATTAAAATATTTACCTACGAAATTGATTATTGAATTAATTTAAATATTAATGAAACACTTAATGTTTATACAAGGTTATAAACCGGGAAAACCAAGACATAATTGATGTGGACTGCAAACAAATGCAAGGTGAGTTAATCTCACTCAGTTAAATTTTAAATTAAAATTTAAGTTCAAATGATTAAATTTAAATAATTGTTTGAATGTTTGGATTGATTGATGTGATATAGTATGGTATGATCTGAAAGTGGTATATTTTGTTGTGCTAACGTCTGTGGATGCAGGGAAACAAGTTGGAGGGATCCAACTAGACCCCTCAACTTTATTTAATTATTTAATATTCTCTGTTTTGAATATTTGATATTCTATAATGCATTATATGGAAATATTGAATGCTATGGCTTAATTGTTATAATCGGGCAATAATGAATTACCCAATATATAATTTGAGTTTGGGAATGAAAATAAAAGAAGTGAAATTTAAGTAAAATAATTATAGAAAAGTTGAATAAATTTATGAATGAACTGGAAAGGAAATAAAGTGACTTTAAAATTTTAATAAATAAATCTTGAGTATGGGAAGGGAAATTTAAATAAACAGAAAGTTAATGAAACTTAAACTTTAATGTTATTGTTTAAAGGAACAAAACATTTATTTTAAATTTAGGATTTAAATTATTTAAGAAGGATTAAGAAGAAATTGGGGATAACCTGAAATTTGTATATTTCAGCTAAAGGATTTAAAATCAAACTGAAATAATTATAAAGTCCATAAATAATGAATTTTGAAATAAACTGATAAGTAAAGGAATTTATTTCAAATGGAATAAATTGGGAATCAATTTGGAAAATTGATTTGAGTGATTGGGATTGGAAATTTCTCTCTGAATAACCAAGTACGTTTTCAAAGTAATTTTTTTTAAAATATAAATTAAGAGTTTAAAGTTGATTTAAGAAGTATGTTTTGAAAAATTTACTATTTCTAAATATTTAAATTCTTTTCCTTTTAATCTATTATAGCAATAATAATTTAAAGAGTGACCTAGTATTTTATTTTTAAAAGTGAAGTCTAGTTTTATATTTATCAAGTAACTTTATTTTCAAATATTCATATGGTATGTATTTTAATAAATTATTGAATTAGCTTTTAATTAAATGTTTACAAGTATATTCCAAAGCAAAGTGTTTTAAATTATTTTAAAATCTAGTTTTGTGCTTGGTGATTTCAGAGGAGATAGGAACATTAGGGAAAGTTGATTCTGAAAATAAAGATGGTTTTGAAACTATTTTCAAAGGATTGGAAATAGAAATATATCTTGTAAAGATATTTTGAGGTTAATATATAATTTGGGAAATTATTTATTGTTGGGTGGTTTTTTGTGAATATTAATTGATAGTTAAATAACCGACTATCAATATTGACCAACTGCGTTGACCGTTTCGAAGAGACCGGGATCGAGATTTATTTCTCGAAAACCACTTCGATCCGGTTTGTACGTTTCATGTAAACGATGTTGGATTCGAAGATGGAGCAGTGAAGTGCAAGGGCTATTCGCTACTAATCCCGAGGATATTTCCAGGAATAGTGCCTTCGGTTCCGTTCGGACCCGGGACGGACTTGTATGGATGAATGCTTGCGAAAACATCGTCAGGTGGACGATGGGCATTCTAAGGGACATATTCCAAAAAGGTAACTCTTAGCCTCAAGCCTCATCAAATGGGAATGACTGAAAATCAGGGGTTATGCAGCAAGGCTTGGCGGGTAGCACCGAAGCAGGGTGAGGTCATTCCAGTCTAGATGTTCCTTTTTATTTCGGCTTAGTGGGCGGTTGCTGATCCCAACCGCGGGGTGATCTCACTCGGGATTATCCAGTAAGGGGTAGTCCCGGCCTTGTGTTGCAGGGGAGAGGGCGTACTCCTCGGCACGGTGATCTAGTCCCCGTACTGTGACAGGTGGTACCCCAGTGCCTACTCATTGGTTGGAAATCCATTCTCCCTACGAGCCTTGTACGAGTTTTGTTTGTATTACCCACTCTGTGGCTAGTAGCTGGAATTTAATCATGTAACAATTTCGGCTATTTTATAAGTATTTGTATATAGACACTATTATAATATCATAGGATTTCTATAAAAATTGTTTTAGCTATCGTAAGGTAAAAACCCGACATGTTTATTTGTGGCGTGGTCTTACGAGATGCTTTTGTTTTTCAAAGGATTTTGAAACTTTAATAATCAATTGGGTGTGATTTTCTCACGTTGATATTCCAGACTGACTCGGGTGTTATTTAACTGTAATGCTCGGGTCAGACCGAGTGTTATAGAATGCAGGACATGTTGCTGTGGAGCTCAGGAGACGAGCAGGATGACGACACGTACTCTCGTACTTGCTTATATATATATATATATTCCGCTGTGTTGAGTTGTTGTGTATCCATTTGTATGGTATTGATGTTGAAATGTGATTGATGTACTCTGATGATGTAATATATAAACAGATATATTTGATTTTGAGTAAAGATCATTTATTATCTATTATATTTTATTCCGCTGCGATGGTTAGATTCTGTTGTTGTTTTCAATTTTCTTCTTCTACCTCTTCTTCTTTAACCCAAATGGTTCGTATTTCTGTACAACTTGAGTTGATTGTTGTAGAATAGTGTTGACTCAAGGGGTACGGATTTGCGGGCTGTTACAGTTGGTATCAGAGCATAGGTTGGTGATAACCTTGGCTCTGGTGGGAATTACTCATAAAATAGAGTCAATAGTACTCTAAAATGAGTTTGAGCGTATTAATAGATATGAGCGCATATTCGTTAGTGAATATAAATTGTTTTAATATTGCGTCAATTGATCTATTGAGTGGCATATGAACCTTCGTCGACACAATCTGCGCAACTGTATTGAAGGGGTTTCTAAACACTTGAATAGAACAATCGACACAGTATTGTTTTAAATGTGGGTAAATGAAATAATTTTACCCAAAAATTTATTTTCGATATAAAGAAAGTTTTGTAAACTATTTAGCTAATATACGGTTGCTTGGATGTTAGAAATGATAATATTAAAGTATTATCGTTGTTAAGTGAAAATTTAACTAGAAATTGAAAATATAACTAAAGTTTGAAGAAATAAATTCATTATAAAATGAAATTTATAAATATGAATTATAAATGTAATTTATGAATTAAAATACAATCAAATGGAAATTTATATAAGCATAAACTATATAAATGCATTATAGTTAAAATTTGAATTATAACAGAATTTGAAAATTTAAACCCCGGAGATTTTGGAGGTATTTTGAAGATAAATAGGAGCATTGTTGTTTTTGGGGTATTTCTGAAAGGGAAATTATTTTAAATAAATATTGGGAAGAGATTTAGCATTGAATTCACTTCAGTCACTGGAAAATAACTTCGGTGATGACTGCAGCATCATCGATGTTCATTTTCGAGTTTCTTAGTGATGAATTGCTACCAAATTGATTTGTACAGGAAAACCTGTTTGTTTTTGAAATTTCAATGGAAATTTGTTGGGTATAAAACCAGGATTGGTTTGGCCTTTGAGAAATGTGATTTTGAGATGTTGGAGATTTCAAAATGATATGAAACCAAAGCCGGGAGTTTAAAAATCCTGATAGGATGGGTTGTAAGCTTATAAATTGAGATGATTTTTAAATCAGGAATGGAATATAAGCTTTGAGGGTTGGAGTTTAAATTTAAAGAGAAAAGTTGAAAATGAAGGGAAAATCCAAACTAAAATTATAAAATAATTTTGAACTTAAGAAAATTTAAATGAATAGATTTTGAGATTAAAATCAAGTTCTGGATTATAAATTTGGGAAAGACTATTTAGATAATAAATTAGATATAATTGGAAAGGTATCGAAAAAAAATGAAATTGGATTAAAATAATAATGGTTTGTATTGTGAATAAAATCCAAATACGTAGAAATAAATTGAAATGACCTTGTAATTTATTTAAGTGAACTGAGAATGAATCGAACTTGGAAATTTGAAATTTATAATAACTAATCAAGTAAATTTGTAGTTTGAAAGGAGATTGGATTGAAATAGAATCAATTTAAATTGAAAAGAGAACTTTGTTTGCAAAATGAGAATGAGCTTAAGTATAAATTGGAGTGAATAAACTTAAGCTAAAAGATGGAAAGGAGTTGAAATTGAAGTTAACTTAGAATTAAGTTTAATGATATTGGATTGAATTTAAATCAAGTAGAAATAAATTGGAATCGAAATAAAATTGGGTGGGCCATAAATAATATTTAAAGAAATGAAATTCCTAATGGATTGTGTGGATAAACTAATTATGTTGAATAAATACATGGATAGAATAAATTAGAATCAAAATGAAGTGTGGTTTAAATAAGTTGAGAAATGGTTATGGAATGCAATGGCTTGGATTGTCTTCGAGCTAAATACAATAGTTTGGAATAAACAAGTATGGAATGAAATGTAAATAAATGGATTGTAAATGAAATTTAAATGGAGTGTGTCGAGCTAAATAAATGGTCGTGAATGGATTGAAATAAAAGGGAAATTTAATTGGCAATGAAGACGAACCTAAATTGTTAATGGTTTTAAATGAACTGGTTTGGTTAATAAAATGAAATGCAGGTGAATGTATTCAAATTTGATATGCAATGAAATGAGAATATATAGATTGTGAATAAATTTGAAAATGAAATAGAATTAAGTATAAATCGAGTTGAAATCCATTTAGATTGGTTATAAAACATAAATATTTGTTTGTTCACATAGATCTTGTCAAATTTGCATAGAATAAATATCATTGGAGGTAAATGGAAGTAATTAAAATTCTATGAATTGATAGGAGTGAAATAAATTGATTTTGAAAGCAATGGAATTAAATATGAATTGAGATTTCTTAAGAAAAAAAATTAAATGTAAGCGATTGAGTTTTAAACCATTCAAATTTGAATGAAAATGGTTTGTAAATTAATTGAAATAGTGAATTACTATGAAAGTTGTAAAAATTGCTTACGGAAAATGTTGGATGTGCATTTCTTTAGAATTCAAATGTTTTAACCATTGCAACTAAGTGAAATATAGTTAAACTGCATATATTCGGCATTTACATGTTTAAATTGAGTAAGTACAGGTACCTGGAAGCCGTGTGGCTGGATTTGGTTGCATTAGCTACTAAATAAATAAGCTGCATGCTTAAAAAGCGCTAAATAAGGTACGCCTATGCAATAGAAATAGGAAATATGAACTGTTTTTTTACTTGTTTTTCCGACCGTGTAGGTCGATGTATATATATTTATCTCCTTTGTCAAATTGCAAAAGCTCCTCCGTACGAAGCAGACTCTGCCCAAAAAATTCCGAAATTTTGGGAGTTAGAAAATTTTAGAAAATTTTGGAAAATTGTGTTAACGACTAACGAATTCAAATTGGAAACTAAACTGAATTAGTAAAGAAACCAACTTAAAGTAATGATATAAATTAGTTATTAATGGAAAATAAAGTTTAAAAATTTAGAGTCTAAGATAAATTGAATTCATATGAAAATGAAAGAATCAATATGAATAGAAATAAACATAAATTAAAGTGGGAGATGAAAATAAATATAAGAAGCATATAAAATGCTTATACTGATTTAAGTAAGGAATGGTCAATTCTTAATTGGAAGTTGATATTACAAATATATTCCAAAGTTGATATTTGAATGAGTAAATAATTGACACTTGTATGGAAGTCGATAAAATGTTTTTGGAATTTTGTGATTGGATATTGTTGTCCTGTAGAATATGCAGATAATGCAAAGGGAAACGAGAATTGGTTTTTGATTTCAAAAAGATGAATTTGAAATGCTCGACAAAAAGGTATGTATTTAAATTTGGTGTGAATTTGATTGGGAATTTGGATTGAGCCGCTTGGCCTTTAGTTTTCTTTTTGGATTTGGGAGGCCGTAGAGCCATTTTGTAGTTATACCCAGCTAGCCGCGTAAAGGAGACGCTGGAGAAATTTTTCGGAAATTTAGAGAGTTAGAAAATTTATGAGAAGATTCTGATAATTTTAAATTTGATTTGAAATTTAAATTTGAATGATTGAGTATGTAATATTGTTTGAAACTATGGGAAAGTTGGGGAGTTAGTAAGAATGGTAATGGGCCTTTATAAAAGATAATTGGTAGGATGTTGAATTGTGTTTTTGGGATAAGTAACGGGTATTGGACCTTTCTTCCTAATTAGTAATTTCGGGGACGAAATTCTTTTAAGGGGGGAGGAATGTGACGATCCGGAATTTTCAAGCATTCAAAATCAGAATATTTAATTGATTTTAAATATTAAATAGAGTAATTTTAACTTGAATTACGAATATCACAGTTTATTTGATAATTAAATTAGTAAATTAAATTAGTTGAAGTTGGTAAAATATTAAATCTTCAGTTTTGAGCCTGTTAAAAATAATTTGAAGGCTTATAAAATTTATATTGATAACATTGAAGATAATAGAAGTTTTAAAATTGAATTTAACAGTGATTTATTCGGTTTTGAAATTTTATCGTTTAAATTGGATTTAAAAATAGCCTTCCGAAACACAGTGTCGGAATTTGACGAAACCAGATCCATTGGATCCGTAATATTATATTATTATCGAATTCCAAATTTCGTATTAATCAGAGTTAGTATGTGAGTACACGATATTTAAACACGCTGAAAATTTAATTGATAATAATCTAATGAAATTTAATTTAATTAATCAAGATTCTTGTATACGCCATCCTCGTCATTTTATCACATACTTTCCTAATTCTAAGACGTTCAATCAACAATCAAAATGCTCGAACTAAATAATAATAATAATAATAAAATAAAAGAAGAAGCTTTTAAGGGAAGCCTTCAGCCACGCTTATATAAAAAAAAAGAACACAAAAACACAACAAAACACGATAAGGGCCGAACCCTTTTCTTTTCTCTTTTACAAAACCCCAAAACCACTCGGTGGAAAAAAAAAGAAAAAAAAGAGGGCGATCGCTTCCTACTATGAATCACGCTTCCCGTATCTCGACATCGAAGACGTGAAGAAGAAGCTCTCGTATCGGGGATTCCTGTTGTGGTTTATGGCGACGGTCGTGAAGATTTAGTGGGCTAGGGTTTGTGTTCGCTTCGGCTGTCGTTCGAATCAAGGAATGGAGTAGATTTTGGGTTCATGGCATGAAAAATCGCTCTGATGAGGAGGATTAGGCGGTGCGGTTACATTGTGAGGTGGGTGACTGTGTACGGCCTGGGAGGTGATGGGTTTTGGACGAGTTTGCAGGTGTTAACCGAGCAATTTATTTTGGTGGTGGTAGCGGAGGCCTCATGTAGTGGAGTTCAAGTGGTGATGGGCTCGATTTCGGAAGGGAATCGAGGAGTTTGGTCACGATGCTTTTAGGCAGGATCACGATTAGGTCTGTCGAGAGGGTGCTCGATGGTAGCTATGAGGTATTTTATTTTCTATTATTTTTATAATTTATTTACTTTTATGTATAAATATATCCGTAGGATATATATATATATATATATATATATATATATATATATAGTGTCACATGCCTATTTTAATTTTAGGTAAACAAGAAAAATTAGAATTTTGAAATTTATTTTTAAGTGTATAGATATTTTAAAAGGAAAATTTATCAACTAAAATTAATTACTAGTTTAAATTTTAAAATAGTAATTGGATGTAAATCTTTAAAATGGAAATTTTGTCAGAATATAAATTTAAATTTAATTTATCAAGTGGAGATCAATTATTCAAATTGTTCAAGTATTAATAATTTATTTATTAAAAGAAACAAATTAGTTTCAACAAAATTTCGGTTAATTAAATTTACTTAAGAATTTTTATATTTTAAATTAAATCATTGTTAATTAAAATATTTACCTAGGAAATTGATTATTGAATTAATTCAAATATTAATGAAACACTTAATGTTTATACAAGGTTATAAACCGGGAAAACCACGACATAATTGATGTGGACTGCAAACAAATGCAAGGTGAGTTAATCTCACTCGGTTAAATTTAAATTTAAAATTTAAGTTCAAATGAATAAATTTAAATAATTGTTTGAATGTTTGGATTGATTGATGTGATATAGTATGGTATGATCTAAAAGTGGTATATTTTGTTATGCTAACGTCTGTGGATGCAGGGAAACAGGTTGGAGGGATCCAACTGGACCCCTCAACTTTATTTAATTATTTAATATTCTTTGTTTTGAATATTTGATATTCTATAATGGATTATGTGGAAATATTGAATGCTATGGCTTAATTGTTATAATCGGGCAATAATGAATTACCCAATATATAATTTGAGTTTGGGAATGAAAATAAAAGAAGTAAAATTGTAAGTAAAATAATTATAGAAAAGTTGAATAAATTTATGAATGAACTGGAAAGGAAATAAAGTGACTTTAAAATTTTAATAAATAAATCTTGAATATGGGAAGGGAAATTTAAATAAGCAGAAAGTTAATGAAACTTAAACTTCAATGTTATTGTTTAAAGGAACAAAACATTTATTTTAAATTTAGGATTTAAATTGTTTAAGAAGGATTAAGAAGAAATCGGGGATAACCTGAAATTTGTATATTTCAGCTAAAGGATTTAAAATCAAACTGAAATAATAATAAAGTCCATAAATAATGAATTTTGAAATAAACTGATAAGTAAAGAAATTTATTTCAAATGGAATAAATTGGGAATCAATTTGGAAAATTGATTTTAGTGATTGGGATTGGAAATTTCTCTCTGAATAACCAAGTACGTTTTCAAAGTAATTTTTTTAAAATATAAATTAGGAGTTTAAAGTTGATTTAAGAAGTATGTTTTGAAAAATTTACTATTTCTAAATATTTAAATTATTTTCCTTTTAATCTATTATAGCAATAATTATTTAAAGAGTGACCTAGTATTTTATTTTTAAAAGTGAAGTCTAGTTTTATATTTATGAAGTAACTTTATTTTCAAATATTCATATGGTATGTATTTTAATAAATTATTGAAGTAGCTTTTAATTAAATGTTTACAAGTATATTCCAAAGAAAAGTGTTTTAAATTATTTTAAAATCTAGTTTTGTGCTTGGTGATTTCAGAGGAGATAGGAATATTTGGGAAAGTTGATTCTGAAAAGAAAGATGGTTTTGAAACTATTTTCAAAGGATTCGAAATAGAAATAGAAATATATCTTGTAAAGATATTTTGAGGTTAATAAATAATTTGGGAAATTATTTATTGTTGGATGGTTGTTTGTGAATATTAATTGATAGTTAAATAACCGACTATCAATATTGACCAACTGCGTTGATCGTTTCGAAGAGACCGGGATCGAGATTTATTTATCGAAAACCACTTCGATCCGGTTTGTACGTTTCCTGTAAACGATGTTGGATTCGAAGATGAAGCAGTGAAGTGCAAGGGCTATTCGCTACTAATCCCGAGGATATTTCCAAAATGGATGTAGTAGGAATAGTGCCTTCGGTTCCGTTCGGACCCGGGAGGGACTTGTATGGATGAATGCTTGCGAAAACATCGTCAGGTGGATGATGGGCATTCTAAGGGATATATTCCAAAAGGGTAACGCTTAGCCTCAAGCCTCATCAAATGGGAATGAGTGAAAATCAGGGGTTATGCACCAAGGCTAGGTGGGTAGCACCCAAGCAGAGTGAGGTCATTCCAGTCTAGATGTTCCTTTTTATTTCGGTTTAGTGGGCGGTTGCTGATCCCAACCGTGGGGTGATCTCACTCGGTATTATCCAGTAAGGGGTAGTCCCGGCCTTGTGTTGCAGGGGAGCGGGCGTACTCCTCGGTACGGTGATCTAGGCCCCGTACTGTGACAGGTGGTACCCCAGTGCCTAGTCATTGGTTCGAAATCCATTCTCCCTATGAGCCTTGTACGAGTTTTGTTTGCATTACCCACTCTGTGGCTAGTAGCTGGAATTTAATCATGTAACAATTTCTGCTATTTTATAAGTATTTGTATATAGACACTATTATAATATCAGAGGATTTCTATAAAAATTGTTTTAGCTATCGTAAGGTAAAAACCCGACATGTTTATTTGTGGCGTGGTCTTAAGAGATGCTTTTGTTTTTCAAAGGATTTTGAAACTTTAATAATCAATTGGGTGTGATTTTCTCACGCGGGTATTCCAGACTGACACGGGTGTTATTTAACTGTAATGCTCGGGTCAGACCGAGTATTATAGAATACAGGACATGTTGCTGTGGAGCTCAGGAGACGAGCAGGATGACGACACGTACTCTCGTACTTGTTTATATATATATATATATATATATATATATATATATATATATTACGCTGTGTTGAGTTGTTGTGTATCCATTTGTATGGTATTGATGTTGAAATGCGATTGATGTACTCTGATGATGTAATATATAATCAGATATATTTGATCTTGAGTAAAGATCATTTATTATCTATTATATTTTATTCCGCTGCGATGGTTAGATTCTGTTGTTGTTTTCAATTTTCTTCTTCTACCTCTTCTTCTTTAACCCAAATGGTTCGTATTTCTGTACAACTTGAGTTAATTGTTGTAGAATAGTGCTGACTCAAGGGGTACGGATTTGCGGGCTGTTACAATTCATTTCTCAAGGCATTCAATGCCTCACATTTCCTAATTAAACACTCATCCATTTCTAACAATCCCTCGTATTAATGAGTAATTACTCAATTTGTTCTTAAATTTTGTGAAACATTTATCTTATCGGTTGAATTAGCACATTGGCCTTATGCTTTCCTACTGTTTATCCTTTTGACGTACTGATGAATAAATGGACTTAGATTGTCTTTGAACTTTAAGCCTTTTGTGTAAATTCAAAAAAGACAACACACAATAAGCGTTTCTTATCTTCCTTGGTTCTCTATTTGTGTTCGTTTTTGCCATGAACACCAGCTTAGTCTCACGAGTGCTTGGAGAATTTGGCCTTACAATTCTCCTTGAAGCAGTGTCTTCGCACTCACGTAGGTGATTCTATAAAGGGTATTTCACAATAAACCACTTGTTTTTAATATTAACAAGTATGGACATGATTAAAGATATCAAAACTTATCCTATTCCCGGGTATTACTGCACTGACTTATCAAAGAAATGGTTTGAATATTTATAGTGATAACAAGTTTATCCAAACTTAGTTGTTCCTTTGAACCTAGAACCTGGGATCTCCAGTCAGCTAGGTAGAGTTCCCGTTTAAATAAAAAATTTAGTTTATAGGCCTCGACCCCATTCTGATCGATAAGCTGTTAACCTTCTCTCTAGATAACCTTTTGGTAGAGGATCTGCAATGTTATCATTTGATCTTAAATAGTCAATTGTGATAACCCCATTGGAGAGAAGTTGTCTAACAATTTTATGTCTACGATGAACATGTCTAGACTTGCCATTGTAAAGCTTACTATTAGCCCTTAGTCAATTGGCTGTTACAATGTATGCTTTTGGAGATACAGGGTTTTTCCTATTCGGAATACCTTCTAAAAAACCTCAGAACCAATTCGCTTCTTCTACAACTTTGTCTAAGGCAATAAGTTTTGATTCCATGGTTGATCTTGCTATACAACTTTATTTAGAGGATCTCCAAGATATTGCCCCACTAGCTAAGGTAAGCATATATCCATCCACCAGTGGATTTTGTATCCGATGAACCGACTATCCAATTTGCATCACAATATTCTTCTATTACAGATGGGTACCTCTTATAATGTAGTCCATGACTTTGTGTATACCTTAGGTATCCTAATACTCGAATTATAGATTTCCAGTGTTTCTTTCCTGGATTACTAGTATATCTACTGAGTTTACTTACAGCATATGCTATATCAGGTCTAGTGTAGTTCATTGCGTACATAATGTTGCCTAGTATGCGAGAGTGCTCAAATTGATAAATATTATCACCACTATTTTTAACCCAGTTTTGGTTTAAATCTATGGGTTATTTTGCTAATATTACATTGCGTTATTTAATTTTTTTTTCAAGTATTTCCCTAACATAGTGTGATTGGAACAACACATATCCTTGGTTAGTTTAATGTATTTTTACACCAAGTATCACATCAGCGCTTCCCAGATCTTTCGTGTCAAATCGAATGGAGAGCATGTCTTTTGTAGATTTTATTATCTCCTTGTTGCTTCCAAATATTAGTAAATCATCTCCATATGGACATACAATAACATATCCCACATTTTTATGTTCAGAATAGACACATTTGTCACATTCAGTTTAGCACCATATTTTCATCAATTTTCATGCCATTGTTTAGGCACTTATTTGAGCCCGTATAGTGATTTTCTTAATCTACAAACCTTACTCTCATTTACAATTTTTTTAGAAACCTTCAGGTTGTTTTTAATTTTGATTTTTATTAAAATTAATTAAAAAACAATGTAAAAATTAGAAAGGACAACACATGCATATATAAATTTGTTGTATAAGATATGCGAGATAAATTATACAAACTTGAAGTCATGCATAATCAAAAGAGATGTATAATATACGTGATCTAAATTATACTAACAATATGTAGCATATAATCAAAATGATATTATAGTATTAAATAATGATGTAGCCTAAAATTCATACCTTGTTTGAAGATTTATCCTTAGATCTTCAAGATCCACACCAGCTTTGCAGGAGAACGATGAACCACTTATTTAATTGTATTTTAATATTTGCATTTGATTTGGAGTATATAAAATTTTGGAAATATTAATTTTATTTTTTGCTATAGAATTTTAGGATAAGAGTAAAGTAAAGCGAATAAAATAAATACTATAGAAAATGAAATAGTGGATTTTTTCGAAAAATAAGAAATCTTTTCATTCTTTTAATTAAAACTTCTCTAATTAGTCCCCTTAGTTCTCCCCACGCCCACTCCTTTCTCTTTACATGTTTGGCCAAAAATACTTTCCATTAAATGGCATAAAATTTTAATAAATCTCTTAGTGAAATTATCTTCCAATTATACTTATTTAAAGTTACATCGATATCGTTTATCGATGCATGCAAATATAATTTTTACAAATGCATTCAAACAATTGCAAACAATCCAAAATATCAAATAAATTAAATATTAATTAATATTTCTCAAATATTAATTTATGTCATTAATTCACAATATTTTATAAATTAATTAAATCGTGTTGTTTTCCGAAGAGGTGCAAATTCAATCAAGGAATAATACCGAACGTATCAAATACTAAGGTTCACACATTACCTTAGCTGGTATGACAGTTTGATTAAATTTATCGCTTACACAACTTTTCGGTAAAATCCAGTTTATTATTTTAACCGGTACCTCATAGTAATGATTATGTACACTGGTTCTCTTCATTAAAACCATACCACTTTAAGACTTGTGTAATTTTGTTTTGGTCAAAACTCCAATATCCTCCCTATTCAAATCGAGTGGTCCAATCAAAAAATCATTTTTTTCAATAATAAAATTTATTATTAATTGCGTTGCTCTGGCCTGGGACTTTAACTTTGAGTTGACTATAGCTGACCATAATACTAACCTCTTATAACCAAGGAGGCGAATTCTGTATTGAATAATATTTCACTTCCAACGCTTTTACTCAACCCAACTACAGTCCCTCAATGAATCACCATGCCATGATTCAACTATAATCAAAGCGGACTATCCATGTTTAAGTTCCACGCTTTTTCAATTCGACGGAACTATGTAAAATCGTCACTCGAGATCTCCTGTTACGCCTTATTTGTAGTTAACCAATAGGAAACTCTCAAGCAAGTCATTTCATAGTTATTCAATAACTATCAACATGTAACCTCTTGGCGTCCTCCACAGCTATGAATAATACACTGCCCCAACATTTGGAGTGTGTTACATACTCTAGCCTTAACGAATGGATCCATATCTATCTGGAAACATACTGACTATGAATATTTAAAATAATATGCTATTTTAACGTGCTAAATTACTCATGATTATAATACATTGTAATTATTATCACTTAACATATCATTTAAGGATTTTCTATTTAATCTATTTTAAACTAATTAGTTAAGTAATTAGACCATAATATAACAAAGTAAATTATATAAATCAAACACCCTTATTATGTACAAGATTGTTATCGAGTTCGGTATATGTAACAAAGTATATATGTAACGCCCCGAAAATTTTCGTTCTTCGATAATCCGACATCGACACTCACTTTATCGACTGCCGAGAAATCGAAGGCCGAAAACTCGGAATGTTATGGGTTTTAAAAAAGAATTTAAGAAAAGAAAAAGAAAGAAGAGAGAAAAGTAGATAAGAAGATAGAAAATAGAGGGAGAACAGAAATTTAAAAATTAAAAGATAGAAGGATTTTAAAAATAGAAAAAGAGAATTTGAAAATAGAAGATAGAAGCATTTTAAAAATAGAACGGACAGAAAGGAAACAAAAAAGAACAACATCAGAATCTCACAATTCGCAGCGGAACAACATATAATAATAAATGAATAATCTTTAATCAAAGAACTATGTCAGTTATTACATTTCATTTCATTACATCACATCATATCATCAGAGTGTACAACAACATACAACAAACAGTGCAGCGGAAAAAGAAATACTATATAAACTAGTAGTACGCCATGCCATCCAGCTTGCCTCCAGCAACTCCTGAATATCCAGAATATCCTGATAAACCTAACTCTTAACTGCCCGTGTGGAAATTGGTGGGCACCCAGAGTTTAGGAAGGAAAACAATAAACTCCAAGTCAGTCATGTGACTGGTGTGAGAACTCAAAACAGTTTATTTACTTTAAAATCAAAATAGAGGAATATTTTAAATCAATTCGCAATGCTTTTAAAAATGAGACTACCATAAGGCCTCCCGCACACACACACATGCAAACGCAGAATCGGAGGAGATTTCTCCTTATGATAGTCAAAGATGCTTGATACGCATTTAAAATAACATTTGATATTATTATTAGTGCATAGTGTATAACAAATTCATTTCGAAAGTAGAATATAAATCTTAGCCAACATACGACCATTATCGTATGCCTACTATAGCTACTATCCAAACAGTGGTGACCACCATAAGTGAATAGCAGGTTCTACAACTAATACCGTACAAGTCACGTATTGTTTCTTTGGATTTCCAACGAATGATCAGGCCAAGGAACTTCCCATTGCCACATGAGAATGCCTCTGGATGGACATCCCCGAGAACCAAACCGGATCTCTACCAACACAAGGCCGGGTTACTCCTAACTGAGTAACAACTGACCGAATATGCCATCCCCCGGTCCTTTGGGACCTTTATCACCGAGCGCTCGTAATCAATTCACACAATCATAAAGTGTTTTCAACATGAGTAAGTATCTGGGCTCCATACCATGATACCACCCTTTTCCAGAAGGAAATGGACACATCCTAAAGGGTGCTACCCCTCATAACCTTGCTGCTTCTTTCCTGTTTTGACCATTCACGGGGTGTGAGGCTCGACGAAGTCACGTCCACAAAAACATACTTTATACAAAAGCCATGCTTTGGGTCAACAAATGATCAACACAATGATCACTAGGATAGACGATCAAATAAATGATCCTATCACAAATAATCAACACAATGATCATTTCAGCATCACTCAGCATGTCACATTACCAAACTGGGAATATATCGCTGATAACTTCAACTATATAACCTTTGAGCACATACGTCTCAAAGAAGGGTGTTAAGCAAAGAATAAATTCTCCGCCACCAACAGAAATATATTTGAAAGAAATCGGCTTTATATCTCAACTTGTAATGTCAGACATACAATCCATACAAGTCTGTTCCGGGCTCGAACAAAACCGAAGGCACTTACAAAGAAGTCCTTGCAATCCGGATATTCACAATCCTGATCGGATTTCCCATCACTTAGGGAGTTTCTATACCGGCGCGACTCGGTGCAGAAACAATCGATAGGTCATCCTATCGCTCTTGCAAATATCCGGTCTTCAACACCGATCTTCAAATGCAATTCACAACGACGTATCACATATTCGGAATGGGTTATACGACCCCATGGTCCTTTCCCGGTTAACCCGAATAGTGAGCGCTTATTCAAAAATAAGTGTGCATTCAAATTCAAACAAATCACATCAAATACCCATTCAAAGGGAAATACTGATAGTCGGTTATTGAACTATCAATTGATATGCATACATCACCAGATTCCAAATAATTTTCCAAATTATTTATTTTCCAAAATATCTTTACTAGATATATAATTTCAATACGTCAAAAATAAATCAATATTTATTTTTAACCAATTTCACTTTTCACATATAAATTCCATAATGAATTTATATCTCAAAATATTCGTGCATATACGATTTCAATAATTCATTTTCAATTTATCCTCCAAAAAGATAAATTCAATATATTCACTTTATATTGGAAAACAATTCCATACTTATTAAAAATAAGTAATTCACAATCTTTTATTTTCAACACTTAGAAAATATTCCATATACTTAAACCGAATTAAGTATATATTTCATTCTATTAAGAAAATCCTTTCTTAAACATATTTACTTGGGCCAAAACGAATGTTACGTAAAACATCGTTACGAAACCCAAAATCACTAGTATAGGGATTCGAATTTAAAATAGATATATAAATCCCAATACTATTCAAAACATTTCCTTTCGGAAATCATTTACTATAACAACAGTGTTATAGTCCACCATTTCCTTTTATTTCTCGAAAACGTCTATTTCAACAATAAATGTTGAAATCTATGGTTTCGAATCTCAATACATTAAAAACATCGTTAGATCGTTTTAATTCAATTTAAACATCTCATTCAAAACAATTTCTTTAATATATCATTCACTATTCAAAAACGTGAATATACTTCTTTAACAAATTTCATCCTTTTATTCATTTTACTCTAAGGATTTTTCACTGTCTAAAAACGTGAATATAACTCCATTAATAGGTTTCAACAATTAACTTATCAAAATAAGTCGTTTTCGAATTTATAAAACAACGTTTATAAACTCCATTTCTATTTGTTTTATAACTTCTTTCTTTATAAATTTTCTTTATTAACCTATTTACTTTATATCTCAATTATGAACTAAAGTCCATATTATAAGTCAAATGCTTACAATACGATTATTTTACAAAATCGTTCTTTTAAAGACTTTCCAATTTATAAATTTTATAACTTATAAAATTCATTTATTTAACCAATCTATTCTTCAAATAATTTCACTAAATTTATAAATCTTGCTATTTATAATTTTCATTTATAACTTCACAGTTTATAATTCTATAGATTTCATTCATTTATGAAATTCATTTCCACTACATTCAAACACTTATAAAAACTCGTTTTATAATGTCCATATTTCAATTTATAAATATCCATTTATAAATCTCTTAATATAAATTAATTTATATTATTCTTTAAAACGTCTTTAAATTCTTTTAAAAACTTCACCACACTGATTTATAAAATAATTAAATTTTATAAATCCTATATTTAAACTTTTTATAACAAGCTCAGAATCCCAATTTAAACTCTTTTATAAAGTCATTAATTCCTTATTTTCAAAAATCAGCTTTTAACTATATTTCTTAAAAATCATAATTTTTATAACATTAAAAATTATAACGTTTATTTATTTGAAATGGATCAATTCCAAAAATATAGTATATTTTCAAAAATCACTTTAAAATCATTTTAAAATCCCAAATCTGGGTCCAATGATGCTACACACCAAATAGTCAATCACGACTACAACGATCCATCATATATCGATATGATAATCAATCAAATATCAAAATATCTGAAATAAAATAAAAACTGTTGAGGAATCCAGCTGGATCCCTCCAACCTGTTTCCTGCATCCAAAAACATTAGCACAATACCAATTTCGCTCCAGTACGAAATTATCGCGGTATATGTTCTTAATAAATATTATCCGCTTAATAACGGCGTAATAGGGTCTCATCCGCTAAACAAAAATGCGGGAAATCAACAACTGCAATATATACATATGCCAATATATATATATTGATATTATATTTAATACCAATTTCACTGTTTATGAAATATTTGCGGTATATGTTTATATTAAATAACATCCGCTTACTAACGGCGCATAATGTCTATTTTAACAATCAATAATTTACAGTCATCATTCAAACATGCATTCAAATATTTTAAATCTAACTATTTAAAATAAAATCGAAACTGATTCGATTGAGTGAGAAGTTCTCACCTTGGTTTTAATTTCCGTTTTAGCTTTTATTTCGAATAAAATTAAACGCGCGTTTAATTTTACCCGAAATTCTCACTAACTCCAAACGACTCCAAACCAACTCCATCGCGTAGTGCTCGTCCATACGATCCCAACGCAACTGAGTTTGCATTTTTTCGACCTCGTATGAAAAAGTTACGATTTTCTAAAGTTTAAACACGATTTTATAACTTAATTACAACATTATATATATAATTTTTTTATACCAAAGCTATTCCCAGCCGTATGATTCCAAGCTAAGCCATCTCCACCGTTCGTTCCACTCCATCCTCCTTCGCTCCAGGCCGACACCCCCTCCCCTAAAGCCGAACCCAAATAGCAATTTTTAGGGTTACAAATTTCTGCACCATCACTCGACTATATGCGATCATCTCTTCACCAACGAAGCTCCTCCATCCCCTCAACCTTCGGCCAGAACCATGAAGAACTCGGCCCCACGTAACTCGAGAAAAACGAGCACGAACTCGCCACCTTCTCACACGAATTGCCGCCAATCCGTGCAACCAAATTCGATCACAACCGTTGAAGTTGTAGATCTCAAAGCCCTCTACGAGTTTCTAGTTGGAAGTTTGCGAAATTATTGAGTAGATTGGAAGATAAATGGGGAAGAATGCTGGAGATTTTCGGCCGTTCACACCATAGGAGGCGGCGGCTACGTATAGAATTTAGGGTTTAGTTATTTTTAGAGAGAAGGGTGCCTATTTATAGAGAAACCGATCGACACTATTCACCCGGAAATTCCGAACTCCGATTTAGACGTCGTAACCAGCGTACCTAGGGTTTATCCCGCGTTCCGGACACAATGGAACAGGTTTCGGAAGCTAATTCGGAAGTATGTGCGAGTTATGGCTGAAAACGCTCAATTTGAATTAAACCGACTTAACTCGATTTCTAGGCGTTTTAATTTGTACCGGACAAACGGTAAATCCAATTGACTTGAAATTTGAAACCTTACAATAATATCACATTACGGATCCGATGAAACTGGTTTCGTCGAAATCCGAGACTTTTTGAAAAATGGCTATTTTGACTCGCCAATTTTAAATTAAAAATAATTCGATGCGTTTCGAGCTGCCACGATCAAACGATAGCTCCGATTGACACGAGATTTGAAATCCGGTAATAACTAACTATTACGGATCCAATGAAACTAGTTTCGTTCAATTCTGAGACTGTTCAAAAATTGGCTATTTTTAGTCGATAATTAAATATTAAAATATTCAATTTTCACAAATAAACTTTTAATTCGATTTTAAAAGTTCTAAAATATTGTTCTAACTTCAATATGATAAAATAAAATTTTACAAATCATTTTCAATCATATTTAACTCAATTTTCAATTATTTTCATAATTTAACATATTAAATTATTAATTTAATTATCCAATTAAATTCAAAAATTCAAATAAAAATTTATTTGACTTATAAATTCATTTATAAATATTTAAAATTAATAAAATATTAAAATTTTAATTTCTAAAAATTCTGGGTCGTTACAATCTTCCCCACTTAAAAGAATTTCGTCCTCGAAATTACAAGTAAGAAAAGTTACAGTATTTATTAACTTTCCCAAAATTTATAATTAAACTTCTTACAATACTTTACTAAGTTTTCAAATCATACTTAGTTATCTTTTCAAAAACAACTACTATTGTTTAACTTTCAATTCCAAAATAAAGTTTAAAGTTTTCAAAATTTTCCAATTTTTTCTCAAATTTTTCTAACGCCTTAAATTTCCGGAAAAATTCGCCATAGTCTCCTTTGCGCGGCTCGATCCGAAAAAAAAATGACAGTATATATATCACAAATATACATCTCATCAAGTAATGAGGCATCCCGAAGGGAAAAAAGTATAAAAGTGCGATATTTAATCCGAGATATGTACCTTATATTTTATTAGCGAGCATATACGGCTAATATAGCGCTAAAGCGAACTCCAAATGCGAAGCAAACGCGATCCGCACCTACTAATCACTCAACAAACAACATGAGAACATGTACATAGACAATAATCTCAATATACAACATATAGTAACATAATAACTATATATATCACATAGCAAATGCAACAATAGCAATATATATTCAACCATCAACCAATTACATCCATAACCAATCAATATTCATTTATATTCTTATTAATATTCAATGAATTGGTTTTCAATTTATCACATTTGATTTATTCACATTGGATTTTATCAACATACGTTCTCAATTTTAATTAGTTTGCATTCACTAATTAAATCCAATTCACTTTCAATTCTATTCAAATTTATTTACTTCAAATTTGAATTCAATTTCTTAGCTTTCAATTTCATTAACACTTAATGAATTACATACAATCAATCAACAATCATATAACAATCAATGTATATTAATTTCAACCAAATTCCTTTGCTTATATTTGATTTAACACCATCACTTTGAATTGGTTTAATTAAACTGATTTTCATTCACTCTATTCAACTTCTAATAACATTAGATTTTAATGAATTAGCATTTATATTCATTATTTCATATCAATTATTCACATTCAATTGATTAACATTCAATCCTTTCATTCAATCCAATTTATTTAATTCAATCACAAAAGTTGAATTTCTATTCACATAACTTAAGTTCATTTTTATTTACAATTCATATTCATAAATATATTCATATAGTTTCACTTCTTATATATATAAGTTTATTTCACAATTGTAAATCACATTAATTATAATTCAATTCTTACAATTCTTTTGCTTATACAATTATTCTTTAATTTAGATTATTCAAACAACCTAACAATCAACTTATATACACTTTAATAATTTTGAAAAATTATTTCTTTATATATAAAATATAATCAAGGCAAAATTTATTCATTTACCCAATTTAAAATCAATATTGTGTCGAATTGTTCTATTCAAGTGTTTAGAAACCCCTTCGGCTCAGTTTCGAGGCTGTGCTGACGAAAGTTCATATGCCACTCAATAAACCAATCATCACAATATAAAACAATTTTATATTCACTAACAAATACGCACTCATAGCTATTATTACACTCAAACTCATTCTAGAGTACTGCTGACTCTATCTCTAATGAATTAATACCCAACAGAACCATGGTTGTCGCTTAACCATCAGCTCTGATACCAAATGTAACGCCCCGAAAATTTTCGACGGGAGTGGTCACAACCGGTAGGCTTTTCAACCATCCCAGCCCCACCGTGGCTTACACTGATATCCCAAACTTGCTTTTACGGCCAGCCTCTCGACTGTCACAGCTTACGCCTAACCAACCCCCTAAAAGAGGATGTGTGGGAGTAAGAGTCTCCCGTTCGCCACCAAACCGCGAAGCGAGAACCCCCCATCACATAGCCCAATAGCTTAACAAGACTGGTGTGAGAACTCAAAACAGTTTATTTACTTTAAAATCAAAATAGAGGAATATTTTAAATCAATTCGCAATGCTTTTAAAAATGAGACTACCATAAGGCCTCCCGCACACACACACATGCAAACGCAGAATCGGAGGAGATTTCTCCTTATGATAGTCAAAGATGCTTGATACGCATTTAAAATAACATTTGATATTATTATTAGTGCATAGTGTATAACAAATTCATTTCGAAAGTAGAATATAAATCTTAGCCAACATACGACCATTATCGTATGCCTACTATAGCTACTATCCAAACAGTGGTGACCACCATAAGTGAATAGCAGGTTCTACAACTAATACCGTACAAGTCACGTATTGTTTCTTTGGATTTCCAACGAATGATCAGGCCAAGGAACTTCCCATTGCCACATGAGAATGCCTCTGGATGGACATCCCCGAGAACCAAACCGGATCTCTACCAACACAAGGCCGGGTTACTCCTAACTGAGTAACAACTGACCGAATATGCCATCCCCCGGTCCTTTGGGACCTTTATCACCGAGCGCTCGTAATCAATTCACACAATCATAAAGTGTTTTCAACATGAGTAAGTATCTGGGCTCCATACCATGATACCACCCTTTTCCAGAAGGAAATGGACACATCCTAAAGGGTGCTACCCCTCATAACCTTGCTGCTTCTTTCCTGTTTTGACCATTCACGGGGTGTGAGGCTCGACGAAGTCACGTCCACAAAAACATACTTTATACAAAAGCCATGCTTTGGGTCAACAAATGATCAACACAATGATCACTAGGATAGACGATCAAATAAATGATCCTATCACAAATAATCAACACAATGATCATTTCAGCATCACTCAGCATGTCACATTACCAAACTGGGAATATATCGCTGATAACTTCAACTATATAACCTTTGAGCACATACGTCTCAAAGAAGGGTGTTAAGCAAAGAATAAATTCTCCGCCACCAACAGAAATATATTTGAAAGAAATCGGCTTTATATCTCAACTTGTAATGTCAGACATACAATCCATACAAGTCTGTTCCGGGCTCGAACAAAACCGAAGGCACTTACAAAGAAGTCCTTGCAATCCGGATATTCACAATCCTGATCGGATTTCCCATCACTTAGGGAGTTTCTATACCGGCGCGACTCGGTGCAGAAACAATCGATAGGTCATCCTATCGCTCTTGCAAATATCCGGTCTTCAACACCGATCTTCAAATGCAATTCACAACGACGTATCACATATTCGGAATGGGTTATACGACCCCATGGTCCTTTCCCGGTTAACCCGAATAGTGAGCGCTTATTCAAAAATAAGTGTGCATTCAAATTCAAACAAATCACATCAAATACCCATTCAAAGGGAAATACTGATAGTCGGTTATTGAACTATCAATTGATATGCATACATCACCAGATTCCAAATAATTTTCCAAATTATTTATTTTCCAAAATATCTTTACTAGATATATAATTTCAATACGTCAAAAATAAATCAATATTTATTTTTAACCAATTTCACTTTTCACATATAAATTCCATAATGAATTTATATCTCAAAATATTCGTGCATATACGATTTCAATAATTCATTTTCAATTTATCCTCCAAAAAGATAAATTCAATATATTCACTTTATATTGGAAAACAATTCCATACTTATTAAAAATAAGTAATTCACAATCTTTTATTTTCAACACTTAGAAAATATTCCATATACTTAAACCGAATTAAGTATATATTTCATTCTATTAAGAAAATCCTTTCTTAAACATATTTACTTGGGCCAAAACGAATGTTACGTAAAACATCGTTACGACAACCCAAAATCACTAGTATAGGGATTCGAATTTAAAATAGATATATAAATCCCAATACTATTCAAAACATTTCCTTTCGGAAATCATTTACTATAACAACAGTGTTATAGTCCACCATTTCCTTTTATTTCTCGAAAACGTCTATTTCAACAATAAATGTTGAAATCTATGGTTTCGAATCTCAATACATTAAAAACATCGTTAGATCGTTTTAATTCAATTTAAACATCTCATTCAAAACAATTTCTTTAATATATCATTCACTATTCAAAAACGTGAATATACTTCTTTAACAAATTTCATCCTTTTATTCATTTTACTCTAAGGATTTTTCACTGTCTAAAAACGTGAATATAACTCCATTAATAGGTTTCAACAATTAACTTATCAAAATAAGTCGTTTTCGAATTTATAAAACAACGTTTATAAACTCCATTTCTATTTGTTTTATAACTTCTTTCTTTATAAATTTTCTTTATTAACCTATTTACTTTATATCTCAATTATGAACTAAAGTCCATATTATAAGTCAAATGCTTACAATACGATTATTTTACAAAATCGTTCTTTTAAAGACTTTCCAATTTATAAATTTTATAACTTATAAAATTCATTTATTTAACCAATCTATTCTTCAAATAATTTCACTAAATTTATAAATCTTGCTATTTATAATTTTCATTTATAACTTCACAGTTTATAATTCTATAGATTTCATTCATTTATGAAATTCATTTCCACTACATTCAAACACTTATAAAAACTCGTTTTATAATGTCCATATTTCAATTTATAAATATCCATTTATAAATCTCTTAATATAAATTAATTTATATTATTCTTTAAAACGTCTTTAAATTCTTTTAAAAACTTCACCACACTGATTTATAAAATAATTAAATTTTATAAATCCTATATTTAAACTTTTTATAACAAGTTCAGAATCCCAATTTAAACTCTTTTATAAAGTCATTAATTCCTTATTTTCAAAAATCAGCTTTTAACTATATTTCTTAAAAATCATAATTTTTATAACATTAAAAATTATAACGTTTATTTATTTGAAATGGATCAATTCCAAAAATATAGTATATTTTCAAAAATCACTTTAAAATCATTTTAAAATCCCAAATCTGGGTCCAATGATGCTACACACCAAATAGTCAATCACGACTACAACGATCCATCATATATCGATATGATAATCAATCAAATATCAAAATATCTGAAATAAAATAAAAACTGTTGAGGAATCCAGTTGGATCCCTCCAACCTGTTTCCTGCATCCAAAAACATTAGCACAATACCAATTTCGCTCCAGTACGAAATTATCGCGGTATATGTTCTTAATAAATATTATCCGCTTAATAACGGCGTAATAGGGTCTCATCCGCTAAACAAAAATGCGGGAAATCAACAACTGCAATATATACATATGCCGATATATATATATATTGATATTATATATAATACCAATTTCACTGTTTATGAAATATTCGCGGTATATGTTTATATTAAATAACATCCGCTTACTAACGGCGCATAATGTCTATTTTAACAATCAATAATTTACAGTCATCATTCAAACATGCATTCAAATATTTTAAATCTAACTATTTAAAATAAAATCGAAACTGATTCGATTGAGTGAGAAGTTCTCACCTTGGTTTTAATTTCCGTTTTAGCTTTTATTTCGAATAAAATTAAACGCGCGTTTAATTTTACCCGAAATTCTCACTAACTCCAAATGACTCCAAACCAACTCCATCGCGTAGTGCTCGTCCATACGATCCCAATGCAACTGAGTTTGCATTTTTTCGACCTCGTATGAAAAAGTTACGATTTTCTAAAGTTTAAACACGATTTTATAACTTAATTACAACATTATATATATAATTTTTTTATACCAAAGCTATTCCCAGCCGTATGATTCCAAGCTAAGCCATCTCCACCGTTCGTTCCACTCCATCCTCCTTCGTTCCAGGCCGACACGCCCTCCCCTAAAGCCGAACCCAAATAGCAATTTTTAGGGTTACAAATTTCTGCACCATCACTCGACTATATGCGATCATCTCTTCACCAACGAAGCTCCTCCATCCCCTCAACCTTCGGCCAGAACCATGAAGAACTCAGCCCCACGTAACTCGAGAAAAACGAGCACGAACTCGCCACCTTCTCACACGAATTGCCGCCAATCCGTGCAACCAAATTCGATCACAACCGTTGAAGTTGTAGATCTCAAAGCCCTCTACGAGTTTCTAGTTGGAAGTTTGCGAAATTATTGAGTAGATTGGAAGATAAATGGGGAAGAATGCTGGAGATTTTCGGCCGTTCACACCATAGGAGGCGGCGGCTACGTATAGAATTTAGGGTTTAGTTATTTTTAGAGAGAAGGGTGCCTATTTATAGAGAAACCGATCGACACTATTCACCCGGAAATTCCGAACTCCGATTTAGACGTCGTAACCAGCGTACCTAGGGTTTATCCCGCGTTCCGGACACAATGGAACAGGTTTCGGAAGCTAATTCGGAAGTATGTGCGAGTTATGGCTGAAAACGCTCAATTTGAATTAAACCGACTTAACTCGATTTCTAGGCGTTTTAATTTGTACCGGACAAACGGTAAATCCAATTGACTTGAAATTTGAAACCTTACAATAATATCACATTACGGATCCGATGAAACTGGTTTCGTCGAAATCCGAGACTTTTTGAAAAATGGCTATTTTGACTCGCCAATTTTAAATTAAAAATAATTCGATGCGTTTCGAGCTGCCACGATCAAACGATAGCTCCGATTGACACGAGATTTGAAATCCGGTAATAACTAACTATTACGGATCCAATGAAACTAGTTTCGTTCAATTCTGAGACTGTTCAAAAATTGGCTATTTTTAGTCGATAATTAAATATTAAAATATTCAATTTTCACAAATAAACTTTTAATTCGATTTTAAAAGTTCTAAAATATTGTTCTAACTTCAATATGATAAAATAAAATTTTACAAATCATTTTCAATCATATTTAACTCAATTTTCAATTATTTTCATAATTTAACATATTAAATTATTAATTTAATTATCCAATTAAATTCAAAAATTCAAATAAAAATTTATTTGACTTATAAATTCATTTATAAATATTTAAAATTAATAAAATATTAAAATTTTAATTTCTAAAAATTCTGGGTCGTTACAATCTTCCCCACTTAAAAGAATTTCGTCCTCGAAATTACAAGTAAGAAAAGTTACAGTATTTATTAACTTTCCCAAAATTTATAATTAAACTTCTTACAATACTTTACTAAGTTTTCAAATCATACTTAGTTATCTTTTCAAAAACAACTACTATTGTTTAACTTTCAATTCCAAAATAAAGTTTAAAGTTTTCAAAATTTTCCAATTTTTTCTCAAATTTTTCTAACGCCTTAAATTTCCGGAAAAATTCGCCATAGTCTCCTTTGCGCGGCTCGATCCGAAAAAAAAATGACAGTATATATATCACAAATATACATCTCATCAAGTAATGAGGCATCCCGAAGGGAAAAAAGTATAAAAGTGCGATATTTAATCCGAGATATGTACCTTATATTTTATTAGCGAGCATATACGGCTAATATAGCGCTAAAGCGAACTCCAAATGCGAAGCAAACGCGATCCGCACCTACTAATCACTCAACAAACAACATGAGAACATGTACATAGACAATAATCTCAATATACAACATATAGTAACATAATAACTATATATATCACATAGCAAATGCAACAATAGCAATATATATTCAACCATCAACCAATTACATCCATAACCAATCAATATTCATTTATATTCTTATTAATATTCAATGAATTGGTTTTCAATTTATCACATTTGATTTATTCACATTGGATTTTATCAACATACGTTCTCAATTTTAATTAGTTTGCATTCACTAATTAAATCCAATTCACTTTCAATTCTATTCAAATTTATTTACTTCAAATTTGAATTCAATTTCTTAGCTTTCAATTTCATTAACACTTAATGAATTACATACAATCAATCAACAATCATATAACAATCAATGTATATTAATTTCAACCAAATTCCTTTGCTTATATTTGATTTAACACCATCACTTTGAATTGGTTTAATTAAACTGATTTTCATTCACTCTATTCAACTTCTAATAACATTAGATTTTAATGAATTAGCATTTATATTCATTATTTCATATCAATTATTCACATTCAATTGATTAACATTCAATCCTTTCATTCAATCCAATTTATTTAATTCAATCACAAAAGTTGAATTTCTATTCACATAACTTAAGTTCATTTTTATTTACAATTCATATTCATAAATATATTCATATAGTTTCACTTCTTATATATATAAGTTTATTTCACAATTGTAAATCACATTAATTATAATTCAATTCTTACAATTCTTTTGCTTATACAATTATTCTTTAATTTAGATTATTCAAACAACCTAACAATCAACTTATATACACTTTAATAATTTTGAAAAATTATTTCTTTATATATAAAATATAATCAAGGCAAAATTTATTCATTTACCCAATTTAAAATCAATATTGTGTCGAATTGTTCTATTCAAGTGTTTAGAAACCCCTTCGGCTCAGTTTCGAGGCTGTGCTGACGAAAGTTCATATGCCACTCAATAAACCAATCATCACAATATAAAACAATTTTATATTCACTAACAAATACGCACTCATAGCTATTATTACACTCAAACTCATTCTAGAGTACTGCTGACTCTATCTCTAATGAATTAATACCCAACAGAACCATGGTTGTCGCTTAACCATCAGCTCTGATACCAAATGTAACGCCCCGAAAATTTTCGACGGGAGTGGTCACAACCGGTAGGCTTTTCAACCATCCCAGCCCCACCGTGGCTTACACTGATATCCCAAACTTGCTTTTACGGCCAGCCTCTCGACTGTCACAGCTTACGCCTAACCAACCCCCTAAAAGAGGATGTGTGGGAGTAAGAGTCTCCCGTTCGCCACCAAACCGCGAAGCGAGAACCCCCCATCACATAGCCCAATAGCTTAACAAGACTGGTGTGAGAACTCAAAACAGTTTATTTACTTTAAAATCAAAATAGAGGAATATTTTAAATCAATTCGCAATGCTTTTAAAAATGAGACTACCATAAGGCCTCCCGCACACACACACATGCAAACGCAGAATCGGAGGAGATTTCTCCTTATGATAGTCAAAGATGCTTGATACGCATTTAAAATAACATTTGATATTATTATTAGTGCATAGTGTATAACAAATTCATTTCGAAAGTAGAATATAAATCTTAGCCAACATACGACCATTATCGTATGCCTACTATAGCTACTATCCAAACAGTGGTGACCACCATAAGTGAATAGCAGGTTCTACAACTAATACCGTACAAGTCACGTATTGTTTCTTTGGATTTCCAACGAATGATCAGGCCAAGGAACTTCCCATTGCCACATGAGAATGCCTCTGGATGGACATCCCCGAGAACCAAACCGGATCTCTACCAACACAAGGCCGGGTTACTCCTAACTGAGTAACAACTGACCGAATATGCCATCCCCCGGTCCTTTGGGACCTTTATCACCGAGCGCTCGTAATCAATTCACACAATCATAAAGTGTTTTCAACATGAGTAAGTATCTGGGCTCCATACCATGATACCACCCTTTTCCAGAAGGAAATGGACACATCCTAAAGGGTGCTACCCCTCATAACCTTGCTGCTTCTTTCCTGTTTTGACCATTCACGGGGTGTGAGGCTCGACGAAGTCACGTCCACAAAAACATACTTTATACAAAAGCCATGCTTTGGGTCAACAAATGATCAACACAATGATCACTAGGATAGACGATCAAATAAATGATCCTATCACAAATAATCAACACAATGATCATTTCAGCATCACTCAGCATGTCACATTACCAAACTGGGAATATATCGCTGATAACTTCAACTATATAACCTTTGAGCACATACGTCTCAAAGAAGGGTGTTAAGCAAAGAATAAATTCTCCGCCACCAACAGAAATATATTTGAAAGAAATCGGCTTTATATCTCAACTTGTAATGTCAGACATACAATCCATACAAGTCTGTTCCGGGCTCGAACAAAACCGAAGGCACTTACAAAGAAGTCCTTGCAATCCGGATATTCACAATCCTGATCGGATTTCCCATCACTTAGGGAGTTTCTATACCGGCGCGACTCGGTGCAGAAACAATCGATAGGTCATCCTATCGCTCTTGCAAATATCCGGTCTTCAACACCGATCTTCAAATGCAATTCACAACGACGTATCACATATTCGGAATGGGTTATACGACCCCATGGTCCTTTCCCGGTTAACCCGAATAGTGAGCGCTTATTCAAAAATAAGTGTGCATTCAAATTCAAACAAATCACATCAAATACCCATTCAAAGGGAAATACTGATAGTCGGTTATTGAACTATCAATTGATATGCATACATCACCAGATTCCAAATAATTTTCCAAATTATTTATTTTCCAAAATATCTTTACTAGATATATAATTTCAATACGTCAAAAATAAATCAATATTTATTTTTAACCAATTTCACTTTTCACATATAAATTCCATAATGAATTTATATCTCAAAATATTCGTGCATATACGATTTCAATAATTCATTTTCAATTTATCCTCCAAAAAGATAAATTCAATATATTCACTTTATATTGGAAAACAATTCCATACTTATTAAAAATAAGTAATTCACAATCTTTTATTTTCAACACTTAGAAAATATTCCATATACTTAAACCGAATTAAGTATATATTTCATTCTATTAAGAAAATCCTTTCTTAAACATATTTACTTGGGCCAAAACGAATGTTACGTAAAACATCGTTACGACAACCCAAAATCACTAGTACAGGGATTCGAATTTAAAATAGATATATAAATCCCAATACTATTCAAAACATTTCCTTTCGGAAATCATTTACTATAACAACAGTGTTATAGTCCACCATTTCCTTTTATTTCTCGAAAACGTCTATTTCAACAATAAATGTTGAAATCTATGGTTTCGAATCTCAATACATTAAAAACATCGTTAGATCGTTTTAATTCAATTTAAACATCTCATTCAAAACAATTTCTTTAATATAACATTCACTATTCAAAAACGTGAATATACTTCTTTAACAAATTTCATCCTTTTATTCATTTTACTCTAAGGATTTTTCACTGTCTAAAAACGTGAATATAACTCCATTAATAGGTTTCAACAATTAACTTATCAAAATAAGTCGTTTTCGAATTTATAAAACAACGTTTATAAACTCCATTTCTATTTGTTTTATAACTTCTTTCTTTATAAATTTTCTTTATTAACCTATTTACTTTATATCTCAATTATGAACTAAAGTCCATATTATAAGTCAAATGCTTACAATACGATTATTTTACAAAATCGTTCTTTTAAAGACTTTCCAATTTATAAATTTTATAACTTATAAAATTCATTTATTTAACCAATCTATTCTTCAAATAATTTCACTAAATTTATAAATCTTGCTATTTATAATTTTCATTTATAACTTCACAGTTTATAATTCTATAGATTTCATTCATTTATGAAATTCATTTCCACTACATTCAAACACTTATAAAAACTCGTTTTATAATGTCCATATTTCAATTTATAAATATCCATTTATAAATCTCTTAATATAAATTAATTTATATTATTCTTTAAAACGTCTTTAAATTCTTTTAAAAACTTCACCACACTGATTTATAAAATAATTAAATTTTATAAATCCTATATTTAAACTTTTTATAACAAGTTCAGAATCCCAATTTAAACTCTTTTATAAAGTCATTAATTCCTTATTTTCAAAAATCAGCTTTTAACTATATTTCTTAAAAATCATAATTTTTATAACATTAAAAATTATAACGTTTATTTATTTGAAATGGATCAATTCCAAAAATATAGTATATTTTCAAAAATCACTTTAAAATCATTTTAAAATCCCAAATCTGGGTCCAATGATGCTACACACCAAATAGTCAATCACGACTACAACGATCCATCATATATCGATATGATAATCAATCAAATATCAAAATATCTGAAATAAAATAAAAACTGTTGAGGAATCCAGTTGGATCCCTCCAACCTGTTTCCTGCATCCAAAAACATTAGCACAATACCAATTTCGCTCCAGTACGAAATTATCGCGGTATATGTTCTTAATAAATATTATCCGCTTAATAACGGCGTAATAGGGTCTCATCCGCTAAACAAAAATGCGGGAAATCAACAACTGCAATATATACATATGCCAATATATATATATATATTGATATTATATATAATACCAATTTCACTGTTTATGAAATATTCGCGGTATATGTTTATATTAAATAACATCCGCTTACTAACGGCGCATAATGTCTATTTTAACAATCAATAATTTACAGTCATCATTCAAACATGCATTCAAATATTTTAAATCTAACTATTTAAAATAAAATCGAAACTGATTCGATTGAGTGAGAAGTTCTCACCTTGGTTTTAATTTCCGTTTTAGCTTTTATTTCGAATAAAATTAAACGCGCGTTTAATTTTACCCGAAATTCTCACTAACTCCAAACGACTCCAAACCAACTCCATCGCGTAGTGCTCGTCCATACGATCCCAACGCAACTGAGTTTGCATTTTTTCGACCTCGTATGAAAAAGTTACGATTTTCTAAAGTTTAAACACGATTTTATAACTTAATTACAACATTATATATATAATTTTTTTATACCAAAGCTATTCCCAGCCGTATGATTCCAAGCTAAGCCATCTCCACCGTTCGTTCCACTCCATCCTCCTTCGTTCCAGGCCGACACCCCCTCCCCTAAAGCCGAACCCAAATAGCAATTTTTAGGGTTACAAATTTCTGCACCATCACTCGACTATATGCGATCATCTCTTCACCAACGAAGCTCCTCCATCCCCTCAACCTTCGGCCAGAACCATGAAGAACTCGGCCCCACGTAACTCGAGAAAAACGAGCACGAACTCGCCACCTTCTCACACGAATTGCCGCCAATCCGTGCAACCAAATTCGATCACAACCGTTGAAGTTGTAGATCTCAAAGCCCTCTACGAGTTTCTAGTTGGAAGTTTGCGAAATTATTGAGTAGATTGAAAGATAAATGGGGAAGAATGCTGGAGATTTTCGGCCGTTCACACCATAGGAGGCGGCGGCTACGTATAGAATTTAGGGTTTAGTTATTTTTAGAGAGAAGGGTGCCTATTTATAGAGAAACCGATCGACACTATTCACCCGGAAATTCCGAACTCCGATTTAGACGCCGTAACCAGCGTACCTAGGGTTTATCCCGCGTTCCGGACACAATGGAACAGGTTTCGGAAGCTAATTCGGAAGTATGTGCGAGTTATGGCTGAAAACGCTCAATTTGAATTAAACCGACTTAACTCGATTTCTAGGCGTTTTAATTTGTACCGGACAAACGGTAAATCCAATTGACTTGAAATTTGAAACCTTACAATAATATCACATTACGGATCCGATGAAACTGGTTTCGTCGAAATCCGAGACTTTTTGAAAAATGGCTATTTTGACTCGCCAATTTTAAATTAAAAATAATTCGATGCGTTTCGAGCTGCCACGATCAAACGATAGCTCCGATTGACACGAGATTTGAAATCCGGTAATAACTAACTATTACGGATCCAATGAAACTAGTTTCGTTCAATTCTGAGACTGTTCAAAAATTGGCTATTTTTAGTCGATAATTAAATATTAAAATATTCAATTTTCACAAATAAACTTTTAATTCGATTTTAAAAGTTCTAAAATATTGTTCTAACTTCAATATGATAAAATAAAATTTTACAAATCATTTTCAATCATATTTAACTCAATTTTCAATTATTTTCATAATTTAACATATTAAATTATTAATTTAATTATCCAATTAAATTCAAAAATTCAAATAAAAATTTATTTGACTTATAAATTCATTTATAAATATTTAAAATTAATAAAATATTAAAATTTTAATTTCTAAAAATTCTGGGTCGTTACAATATAATTGCCCATATGGCATACCTCTAAATCTATCGGATGGATAGATCAATTTTGTTGATTCCATAATTAACTCTTTTTTTGCTTCTCCATTCTTTATTTCTTCATGCTCTTTGATCAGCATTCTGAAGTCCAATCCTATCAAAGTACTACTTGGTTCAAATACCAAATAAAATAACTGATACAGTGATGCTGAAAAGAATATGTGTACAAAATATTATTACTATGTGAGCTTATAATATATTATAAATTGGATTTACCCTAAATGATCTATAAATGTCAAACATACATATGATACATACTTAAGTAAATTTCATACATGCTTCAGTTAAACCATTTAAATATTGATTGTGAACTGAGTTTAAACCAGAGAGTAAACATAATCGAGCTGTTAGTTATTTCCAAATATAACTAACGTAAAAATAATATATAAATATTATAAATTAGCAATAAATTAGTATAAATATGCATCAAATTTTAATGGCTTCTAATTATTTATTAGAAAAATAAACAAGAAATGGTGTATAAAAGTTGTGAGTCGATATAATTGAAGAACAAGCTTAAACAAAATATTTAATGGTAGCTTTGACTCAATTTAATGGGCATGTTGAATAGTGAAGGATAATCATTAGAGGTTGGCCATTGAAGAGCATATAGGAAAAGATGCGGACTTCGTCATCAAAAGGGCTTGGTCTCCTAGGTTTTGAGCAAAACGAGGGAGATATTTGATATCTTGAGGTCTATAAAATGGTGTCCTCCATTCTCAGTTTCAATACACTCCACCAACCTAATTTCGGCCTCTATTAGACATCGATGAACTAAGGAGACGGTGTTGCAAAAGCAGTTACTGAGATAGAGGGGATAGCTAACAACTAAGGTGTTAAATAATCCGCTCGATCACAGGGAGGAGGAACTTCTTCATTTAAATATACACAATGTTATAATTTCTAAAAAATAATTTTTAACAATTAATTCATAAACCAAAAAATATCAAATATTATACATATATAATTAGTTTCGTTTTTAAAATTAAAATAAGTTGTTTTATTTATCTCAAAATTACATATACAAACAAATGCATGTGCGCGCGCATACACAGCTTTATATATATATATATATATATATATATATATATATATATATATATATATATACATATTAATACATATATTATATATGTATATATTTAACTATTCGGTTAATTTTTCTTTTACTACTCAATTTTCTCGCAAGTAGTTAGCATGTCCATTAAAGGCAGCCTGGCCCAACCATATCCACCCCAATCGATATCCATCGGCCCACAAAGCTGGCCTAATAGTCTCAGCCAACCTTTCTACTCACCAAGGTGTCAAGATGAGGCTCAACCATCTCATCCCAAAGCAACCTTCACACGAAGACAAGAACTGGAGTAGTCCAGCTCGGTCCCAACCAACTCTTCGTATCGAACTTCTTCTAATAGCACCTAAAAGTCAACACAAATTGCCCGACATTACATTAGTTGACGTAGGATCCTATCCATGCCCACCCCCAACAAGTAGCACATTAGGTAAGAGTGGCCTAAGCATGGTATGTCTTTTACATAGCTTCGGTGCTGCCAACTCTAATCGGCATCAAGGTTCCCTCCCGACTGCCTTGCGCTAGGTCATTGCCATCTTCCCTACATGTTCCTTAAGATTCCAAGTCTCATTCGTATTGCCGATAGCCAGTCAACCATGTAGCATTCAAGTGAATGACAAAGTTGTATATCCATCCATCCGAACCACCGTTGTTAAATGGTTGAACTGATGTGTAGCATTATATGTGCATTTAAAGCAAGCGCACATTTAGTATAGAGAGATAATGAGTTGCATTCACATCCACCACACATCTTATGACACACTTTACAACTGTCCACCATCTACCTCTATAGTCGGATCAACAGTCAAGCACTTTCCCGCTAGCTCTAAAGTGCGATCTCAATAGTCCAGGATCCACTTCAGCTACTATAAATACTTCTGCTTTGCGACATCAAAGGGATTGAACTCTTGAAACATTCACGAATTATGAATATGATGCATAATTCAGCACTCTTATTACCACATACGTCCTTAAGATTACATAGCTTTACTAAACTTGAGTGCCTCCTTTTTTTCTATTATTCTCTTGTAATTCCCAATAGTTATAAATAAAGTATATAGTATGAGAACTTCACAATGGATAGGCAACTTTGCTAAACCACTCTATATCTTGTGTTATTTAACTTACAACCGCGTTTCTCAATTTTTAAACCTAGGGATTAAAAAGTAATCTTTGATTTTCACAATGCACTCATATCATTCCGAGGTTGGCTAGGAAACTCATCGATATTTTGGTGCTAGAAGAAGGGACTCTCACTAAAAGCTCTCCCCTTTCTAAACCTTTCAATTCCATAAGACCTTATCTACCTTATTACCATGGACAATCTTCCACTATTTGAAGGTAGCAATTCTAATAAGCACTGAAACAATGACAACTCTTATCGGTGCTATCCAACCTAATACTTGCTCCAATAAAGACATATCGTGCTACACTAATAGCAGGCAAAAGTGGATCAGTTGATCCACAAATTAAATATCTTAAGGACGTAGATGGATTTTCAAGCCACCGTGAATTTCATCCCACTAATTCCTCCGACCATGATCTAGTCAACCTACCTGCACGTAGCTTGAACACTACTAAGGCCCAGGAGAGGATGGAGCTAGAAACTTCACTAATAGACGTCCCAATCAATCCTAGAAGGTACACCATGCATGCGCCTATCCAAATTAATCTCACCATAAACATGGCTTTGCCTTTGAGGCCGACCCGCCTTTATTCCCCTTCAATGGAATGGTTACTAGCACTCAATCGTCCATGAACTTCTGCATTTAACCATCTTATCGATGGCCCCCACCATCAACAGGGCACACATGGCTCCCTCGACACACTCTCGATCCCATAAGGATACGTCCGGAGACATGCAAATAGGAGAGCGAGCCTTGCATTCTAGATCCCCTTTAGTGCATAAGAGAGATCTCCAACTCGTCCTCATCGTTCTCCATCTCATCATCGATCTCCTACTCTATACCCAACCTCGAGTCCTCAGCCTGTAATTGGCCAGAAAATCCCGCAACAGGCGATGTCAGCAACAAGAAAGAAATGCACATTCTCTTCCAACAGCTCAACAAAATGTAAGCCCACTATGTTGGGGGTTGGGCATTATGAGGCGATGAGGACGAGGAACTGTTCTTTAATGGAATCCAAGATACTTGCATCAGTCGGTGGTATGCCTTATCACCAATTGACAAATATAATGAGAATGAAAAATCATCCAATCACATCATGACATTCAACTCCATCATCCATGTCGGGCAGCTCTTTGGCTCAGCAAAATGCTCACTCTTTCCTTCCACCCTTGGAGGATCAGTCCCCCGCTTGTTCTTGCACCTGCAATTGGGAAGTATGTACTCCTAGGACCTACTATGCATGGACTTTAAGACTCATTTTTTCATGTCCCATACTTATGTTATAAAGGCCAACGAGCAACCAAGGTCCTATGATTTTGGGATTGCATTTTGGCCACTTTGACAAAGAGTCCATCTAGGCCAAGGGTGCAGACGTGAGTAATATGGTCATGGCTTTATGCTTAGAGGTCAGGTATAGATCCATGATATGGAGAGAGCTCCAAAATAGCTGACTTTGTCCCTAACAGGCTTTTACCAATATGCGAAGGGCATGATGAGGATGGAAGATGCAGATCTTTCAAACAACGACGACGAGGCAAATGCCCTGCCTAAACCGTCCCTTATAACAACAACAATTGATGAAACCATATTCATTAAGCTGATATTCAGAAGCTGTATAGAGGTCGACCCTCCTTAAAAGCTTAGGTATCTGTAACGATGCGACTTTTCGATGCTCGAAAACCCACATCAATACGTCCACTGTATCAACTGTTGAGCAATCGAATGCTGGAAAACCATACCGTTATGGTTAAAGAAGAAGAAAACGATAGAAGAATAGAGAAAAAGATAGAACAGAACAGAAGGAAACAATAGAACAATATCAGAATCTCACATATCGCAGCAAAACAACATATAATAGATAAATGAATAATCTTTAAACAAAGAACTATATCAGTTATTACATTACATCATATTACATTACATTACATCATCAGAGTGTACAACAACAAACAAAAAACAGCGGAAAAGAAATAGTATATACTAGTGAATACGCCATGCCATCCAGCTTACCTTTAGCAACTCTTGAATTCCAGAATATCCTGATAACCTAACTCTAGACTGCCCGTAAGGAAATTGGTGGGCACAAAGAGTTTAGGAAGGAAAACAATAAACTCCGAGTCAGTCACGGGACTGGTGTGAGAACTAAAACAGTTTATTTTTTAAAACATAGAATAGGATAATTTTAAAATAGATTCGCAATGCTTTTTAGAAAATGAGACTACCATAAGGCCTCCCGTACACACACACAATGCAAACGCAGAATCGGAGGAGATTTCTCCTTATGATAGTCAAAGATTCTTGATACGCATTAAAAAGAAACATTTGATATTATTACTAGTGCATAGTGTAGGAAAAATCATTTCGAAAGCAAATATATAAATCTTAGCCAGCATAGGCATTCCACACTTATGCCTACTATAGCTACCATCCAAACAGTGGGGCGCCACCATAAGTGAATGATAGGTTCTACAACTAAAACCGTACAAGATCGTATTGTTTCTTTGGATTTCCAACAAATGGTCAGGCCAAGGAACTTCCCATTTCCACATGGGTACGCCTCTGGAAAGACGACCCGAGAACCTAACCGGATCTCTGCCAACACAAGGCCGGGTTACCCCTAACTGGGTAACTACTGACACGAATATGTCATTCACCGATCGTAACCGATCTATATCCGAGGATCCTCGATTTCCAACAACCACAAAGCAATAAATTTGCAGCAACAACATAGGTAAAGTATATGGGCTCCATACCATGATACCACCTCTATCCAGAAGGAATGACATACACTAAAGAGGCGCTACCCCCTAATAACCTTGCCGCATCCTTCATGTTTTGACCATTTTCGGGGTGTGAGATCCGACGAAGTCTCGTCCACAAAGCCACGCTTTATACAAAAGCTGTGCTTTGATCATCAAATGCTCAACAGAACTTCGTATGCCACATTACCAATTTGGGAATGTATCACTAGTAACCATCAACTACATAACCTCTAAGGGTGTTAAGCTAAGAGAATAAATTCTCCGCCACCAACGGAAATATATTTGATAGAAACCAGCTTTACATCTCAAATTGTAACGTCAGACACACATCCATACAAGTCCGTTCCGGGATCGAACGGAACCGAAGGCACTTACAAAGAAGTCCTTCGGATATTCACTAATCACGACCGGACTTCCCATCACAAAGGGTAATAAATTTCTATATCGGAGATCAACCGATGCAGAAACATTCGACGGTAATCCTTCCATTTTCACAAATATCCAGTCTTCAACACTGGTCATCAAATGCAATTCATAACGACGTATCACATATTCGGAATGGGTTATACGACCCCAAGGTCCTTTCCCGGCTAATCCAAATAGTGAGCGCTTATTTTTGAAAATAAGTGTGGTATTCAAATTCAAGCAAATCACAACAAATACCTATTCAAAGGTAAATATTGATAGTCGGTTATTTAACTATCAATAGGTATGCTCAACATCACCAGGTTCCAAATAATTTTCCAAATTATTTACTTTCCAAAATATCTTTACATCATATATATATATTTCACACTTCAACACTTGAAAATAAATTTTCAATCATTTTCCTTACGCGGAAATACTTTAATTTCAAAATGGTTCATTTAAACCAATTAAATAAATCTTTACCGATTTACTTATATTTACGTTCCAAATCCTTAAATTTATCCCCACACTTCAAAAACAAATCGACGTTTATTTTTAAACAAATTTCCCTTACTTTTATAAATTCCATATTGAATTTACAATTCCAAAATATCTATGAATATACGATTTTCAAATCGATTTTATATATATGTATATATATATTCATTTTCAATTTATCTTTAAAAGATAAAATCTCCAAATATTCACTTCATGTTGGAAAACATTTCCATACTTATTTAATAATAAGTAATTTACAAATCCACGTATTTTCAACACTTGGAAAATATTCAGTATACTTAAATCGAAATTAAGTATATATTTCATTCTTTAAAGGAAACATCCTTTCAAACATATTTATTTGGGTCAAAACGAATGTTGCGTAAAACATCGTTACGATGACCCAAAATCACTAGTATAGGGATTCGAAATTAAGATAGATATATAAATCCCAATACTATATAAAACATTTCCTTTCGGAAATCATTTACTATAACAACAGTGTTATAGTCCACCATTTCCTTCTATTTCTCGGAAACGTCTATTTCAACAATAAATGTTGAAATCTATGGTTTCGATAGTTAATCCATTTTAAAATATCTTTAAAACAATTAACTTCATTTTATAATATCACTTCCCCAAAAACATATCCATTTTATTTAATAATATATTCACTGTCCAAAATCGTGAATATACTTCACTAACCAAATTCAATATTTTCTACACATTTTATTTCAAGGGTAATTCGCTATCCAAAATCGCGAATATATCTCCTTTAATAACCTTCTATATTTAATTTATCAAATTCAACTAATTTCGGATTTATAAACAATGTTTATAAATTCCATTTCTATTTATAACTACTTCGATTTATAAATCTGCTTTAATAACCAATTCTATTGATATTTCGTTTACATGTCGAATCCAACTTATAAGTAAATTACTTATAATCCATTTATTCACAAATCCGTTCTTTTATATCATCATTAATTTATAAATCTAAAATTCTTATTTACTTATAAAACTAGGTACAACTTTATTTTAACACTTATAAAAGCTCGTTTTATAATTCCAATGTCTTTAACTTATAAAATATCAATTTTATATATCTTTTATATAAACCGTTTATAATAATTCAAAATCCCAGTTTAAACCATTTTATAAATTTATCAGCTATTTATTTCAAAAATCATGCTTTGGTTATATTTCACAAAAATATAATTTCTATACCATAAAAATTTATAACGTTTTAATTATTTAAAATGAATCAATTCGAAAATTTAATAAACGTATAATTTCAAAAATCACTTTAAAAATCCCTTAAACATCAAAATCATTATTTTCAAACTTTAAAAATGTATCCGATGATGCAACACACCAAATATTCAATCACGACTTCCAAACATCATATATCGATATGATAATCAACAAACATCACAATATCTGTAATCAAATAAATACTGGTGAGGAATCCAGTTGGATCCCTCCAACCTGTTTCCCTGCATCCAAAGATGTTAGCACAATACCAATTCCATTCCAATACGGAATATCGCGGTATATAGGATTTATAAAATATTATCCGCTATTATGCGGCGCAATAGGGTCTCATCCGCTATATAATGCGGGAAATCAACTCCAATTACATAAATAATACCAATTTCACTTTGTAGTGAAATATTCGCGGTATATATTTTTAATAAATAACCTCCGCTTACTAACGGCATATAATGTTTATTTTAACAATCAATAGATAACAATCATCATTTAAACAAACAATCAAGAAATTTTAAATCTAACTATTTAAAATTTGAATCGAAACTGATTCGATTGAGTGAGAAGTTCTCACCTTGCTTTCAATTCAGTTTTCGCGTTTTATTTCGAATAAAGTTAAACGCGCGTTTAATTTTACCCGAAATTCGAACTAGCTCCAAATGACTCCAAACTAGTTCCATTGCATAGTGCTCTACAAAACGAAGCCAATGCAATTCGTTTCTTCCAAAACGGACCTCGTATGAAAAGGTTATGAAATTTTAAAGTTTGAACAATTTATATGCAAATTATTTACAATTTATATTCATTTTCTAACCCAAAACATATCTGGCCGTCCATTTTTCCTTGATGAAATCCAGGCCGCCCTTTTGTTCTTCTCCCTCACGCAAATGTTCCAGTAAACATCGTTCATGAACCCATAGCCGACCCTATTAGGGTTACATGCCGCACTAGCTACGATCAACTTGATGACGATCAGAGACCGGGGTTTCGAAGCCCCTCACGTGCTTGACCTTCGGCCTGAAGGGTTTGAGGCTCGGTCTCCCCCCTATGCATAGAAACACGTGCGAACGGCAGCGCTTTGAACCCAATTTCCCATCGATCCGTTGACCCAATCGCGATCATAGTCGTTGAAGTTATAGATCTTGTAGTGCTCTACAACTTTCGTGTTGGAAGTTTGTTGAATTGGTGAGTGGATTTAAAGATAATTGGAGATGAAAGTTATGAATTTTCGGCCATTGGTTTATATAGAGGCGGCGGCTGTAGTTTTGACCTAGGGTTTTGTTTTTCTTTTGCAAATGAAAACATGTAGGTCCTTTTATAGAAAAATACGCGACACTATTCATCCTGGATTTTTTCGAACTCCAAACGAAGCGTGCCGGTAGGCGTTTCTAAGGTTTACCCCGAACACAATGGAACGTGTTTCGGGGGCCAATTCGATCATCTGTGTGAGTTACGGCAATAAACGATTGATTTTAAATTAAACTGATTAAACAAATTTTCTATGCGTTTTGGCTTGCCCCGGACGAACCGTAAATCCAATTGACACGAAATTTGAAACCATACAATAATATAACATTACGGATCCGATGAAACTAGTTTCGTCGAAATCCGAGACTGTTTGAAAAAATGGCTATTTTAACTCGTCAATTAAATATTAGAATATTCAATTTTCAAAATTTAACTTTTAATTTTCAAAAAACAATGAGAAACATGTATATATGAAAATAACATCAATATACAACATATAGTAACATAACAACTACGTGTGCCAACATAGCAATGCATTCAATCAACAAATGCAACCACCAAACAACTATCATCCAACAAATCCATATCAAATCAATATATATTCACTTCTCATTAATATTCAATGAATTGGTTTTCAATTTAATCACATTTGATTTGTTAACATTGGAATTTTACTAACATTCATTTGTTCATTTTCCAATTAGTATACATTCACTAATTTATTCACATTAATTCGCTTTCAATCCAAATCAAATCCAATTCTATTCAAATTTATTTACTTCCAATTTGGATTCAATCACATAGCTTTTAATTTCGCTAATTCAATTTCATTAATCACTTAATGAATCATACATATAATCAATTTATAATCATATAACAACCAATGTACATTCAACATAACCAAATTATTAAATTTACATTTAATTCGGTTCAACACTTTTTTTTACTTTCAATTGGTTTATATTAAATTGATTTTCATTCAATTATTCAACTTCCAATAACATTAGCTTTTAATGAATTAACACTTACATTCATTATTCCATATCAATTTATTTGCATTCAATTGATTTACATTCAATTTATCCATTACTTCAATTGCTAATTCATTTAACATTTCAAGTTGAACTTCATTTCATTAATTCACTTATTCATTTACTTCGACACCAAATTCAACTTTATTCAACATCACTTAAGTTATATTCCACATATAAATCCAATTCAGATTCCAATTCCAGTTCTATTTAACTTTTTACCAAAGCTAAATTTATTAACTCGTATTATAAGTTCAAAACTTATTTCACTTATATTCATCATTTTATAAGTTATACAACTTATATTCAACAATTACCACTTGGATTTTTTTTATTGATTCACTTATACTTCCTTTAATTTAACTCCATCCCTTAAGTTAAATTTATTCTATTAAAACTCAAATTGTATAAGTTATCAACTCATTTATCATTCCCATAATATTTTAAATAGGATTCCATAGTCTTTTCAACCTTTCAAAATCAATTTTGAAATCAATTCAAATTACCTTTTGAATTTCCAAAACCAAATCCAAATTTTTCAAACAACTTCCATTCAAAACTATTTGGCAACAATTCCTCTTTTGGAAACCCGAAAATGAACACCAATGATGTCGTGATCATCATCGGAATTATTTTCCAACGACCGAAAAGAGTTTAGAGCTTTAACTTCTCTAAAACAATTTTCCAAAATATCAAATCCTTTCAAAACACTTCTCTAGAATTTTATTTCAGATTATAAATCACCTTTACAAATCCTTTGCTTATATAATTTTCACCTCTTATATATATGATTATTTTACAATTGTAAATCATTTTAATTATAATTCCATACTTATAATTCATTTGCTTATACAATTCATTCTTTTACAATTGTTGTTTTTATTTAACTTATTCAAACAACTTTTATCCACTTATATATTCTTACATTTTCAACGACCAAACAATCAACTGTATACACTTTAATAATTCCTGAAAAATTATTCTTTTATATATAAAATAAAATCAAGGTAAAATTATTTCATTTACCGAATTTTAAACAATATCGTGTCGAATTTGTTCTGTATAAGTGTTTAGAGACCCCTATCGATAGAGTTGTACGGACTATACCGACCAGAATCCATATACCACTCAACAAACCAATCATCACAATATAAAATAATTTTATATTCACTAACAAATATGTGCTTATATCTATTATTACACTCACACTCATTCTAGAGTACTACTGACTCTATCTCTAATGAGTAATACCCTACAGAGCCATGGTTGTCACTTAACCATATGCTCTGATACCAAATGTAATGACGCGACTTTTCGACGCTCGAAACCGACATCAATACGTCCACTGTATCAACTGCCGAGCAATCGAATGCCGGAAAACCTTACCGTTATGGTTAAAGAAGAAGAAGAAAAAGATAGAAGAAGAGAGAAAAAGATAGAATAGAACAGATGGAAACAATAGAACAATATCAGAATCTCACATATCGCAGCGGAACAATGTATAATAGATAAATGAATAATCTTTAAACAAAGAACTATATCAGTTATTACATTACATCATATTACATTACATTACATCATCAGAGTGTACAACAACAAACAATAAACAACGGAAAAGAAATAGTATATACTAGTGAATACGCCATGCCATCCAGCTTGCCTCCAGCAACTCCTGAATTCCAGAATATCCTGATAACCTAACTCTAGACTGCCCGTGTGGAAATTGGTGGGCACTCAGAGTTTAGGAAGGAAAACAATAAACTCGGAGTCAGTCATGGGACTGGTGTGAGAACTAAAACAGTTTATTTTTTAAAACATAGAATAGGATAATTTTAAAATAGATTCGCAATGCTTTTTAGAAAATGAGACTACCATAAGGCCTCCCGCACATACACACAATGCAAACACAGAATCAGAGGAGATTTCTCCTTATGATAGTCAAAGATGCTTGATACGCATTAAAAAGAAACATTTGATATTATTACTAGTGCATAGTGTAGGAAAAATCATTTCGAAAGTAAAGATATAAATCTTAGCTAGCATAGGCATTCCGCACTTATGCCTACTATAGCTACCATCCAAACAGTGGGTCGCCACCATAAGTGAATGATACGTTCTACAACTAAAACCGTATAAGATCGTATTGTTTCTTTGGATTTCCAACAAATGGTCAGGCCAAGGAACTTCCCATTGCAACATGGGTACGCCTCTGGAAAGACGACCCGAGAACCTAACCGGATCTCTGCCAACACAAGGTCGGGTTAACCCTAACTGGGTAACTACTGACACGAATATGTCATTCCCCGATTGTAACCGATCTATATCCGATGATCCTCGATTTCCAACAACCACAAAGCAATAAATTTGCAGCAAGAACATAGGTTAAGTATCTCGGCTACATACCATGATACCACCGCTATCCAAAAGGAATGACATACACTAAAGGGGCGCTACACCCTAATAACCTTGCCGCATCCTTCCTGTTTCGACCATTTTCGGGGTGTGAGGTCCGACGAAGTCTCGTCCACAAAGCCACGCTTCATACAAAAGCTGTGCTTTGATCATCAAATGCTCAACAGCACTTTGTGTGCCACATTACCAATTTGGGAATGTATCACTAGTAACCATCAACTATATAACCTCTAAGGTTGTTAAGCTAAGAGAATAATTTCTCCACCACCAACGGAAATATATTTGATAGAAACCAGCTTTACATCTCAAATTGTAACGTCAGACACACATCCATACAAGTCCGTTCCGGGATCGAACGGAACCGAAGGCACTTACAAAGAAGTCCCTGCAATCCGAATATTCACTAATCACGACCGGACTTCCCATCACAAAGGGTAATAAATTTCTATATCGGAGATCAGCCGATGTAGAAATATTCGACGGTAATCCTTCCGTTTTCACAAATATCCGGTCTTCAACACCGGCCATCAAATGCAATTCATAACGATGTATCACATATTCGGAATGGGTTATACGACCCCAAGGTCCATTCCCGGCTAACCCGAATAGTGAGCGCTTATTTTTGAAAATAGGTTTGGTATTCAAATTCAAGCAAACCACAACAAATATCTATTCAAAGGTAAATATTGATAGTCGGTTATTTAACTATCAATATGTATGCTCAACATCACCAGATTCCAAATAATTTTCCAAATTATTTACTTTCCAAAATAACTTTACAAGATATATATATATATATATATATATATATATATATATATATATATATATTTCACACTTCAACACTTGAAAACAAATTATCAATCATTTTCCTTACGCGGAAATACTTTCATTTCAAAATGGTTCATTTAAACCAATTAAATAAATCCTTACCGATTTACTTATATTTACGTTCCAAATCCTTAAATTTATCCCCACACTTCAAAAATAAATCAACATTTATTTTTAAACAAATTTCCCTTCCTTTTATAAATTCCATATTGAATTTACAATTCCAAAATATCTATGAATATACGATTTTCAAATTGATTTTTTTTATATATTCATTTTCAATTTATCTTTAAAAGATAAAATCTCAAAATATTCACTTCATATTGGAAAACATTTCCATACTTATTTAATAATAAGTAATTTACAAATCCATTTATTTTCAACACTTGGAAAATATTCAATATACTTAAATAAAAATTAAGTATATATTTCATTCTTTAAAGGAAACATCATTTCAAACATATTTATTTGGGTCAAAACGAATGTTGCCTAAAACATCGTTACGACGATGCAAAGTCACTAGTATAGGGATTCGAAATTAAGATAGATATATAAATCCCAATACTATATAAAACATTTCCTTTCGGAAATCATTTACTATAACAACAGTGTTATAGTCCACCATTTCCTTCTATTTCTCGAAAACGTCTATTTCAACAATAAATGTTGAAATCTATGGTTTCGATAGTTAATCCATTTTAAAACATCTTTAAAACAATTAACTTCATTTTATAATATCACTTCCCCAAAATCATATCCATTTTATTTAATAATATATTCATTGTCCAAAATCGTGAATATACTTCACTAACCAAATTCAATATTTTCTACACATTTTATTTCAAGGGTAATTCGCTATCCGAAATTGCGAATATATCTCCTTCAATAACCTTCTATATTAAATTTATCAAATTCAATTGATTTCGGATTTATAAGCAATGTTTATAAATTCCATTTTTATTTATAACTACTTCGATTTATAAATCTCCTTTATTAACCAATTCTATTTATATTTCGTTTACATGTCGAATCCAACTTATAAGTAAATTACTTATAATCCATTTATTCACAAATCCATTCTTTTATATCATCATTAGTTTATAAATCTAAAATTCTTATTTCCTTATAAAACTAGGTACAACTTTATTTTAACACTTATAAAAGCTCGTTTTATAATTCCAATGTCTTTAACTTATAAAATATCAATTTTATAAATCTTTTATATAAACTGTTTATAATAATTCAAAATCCCAGTTTAAACCATTTTATAAATTTATCAGCTATTTATTTCAAAAATCATGCTTTGGTTATATTTCACAAAAATATAATTTTTATACCATAAAAAATTATAACGTTTTAATTATTTAAAATAAATCAATTTGAAAATTTAATAAACGTATAATTTCAAAAATCACTTTAAAAATCCCTTAAACATCAAAATCATTATTTTCAAACTTTAAAAATGTATCCGATGATGCAACACACCAAATAGTCAATCACGACTTCCAAACATCATATATCGATATGATAATCAACAAATATCACAATATCTGTAATCAAATAAATACTGGTGAGGAATCCAATTGTATCCCTCCAACATGTTTCCCTGCATCCAAAGATGTTAGCACAATACCAATTCCGTCCCAATATGGAATATCGCGGTATATAGGATTTATAAAATATTATCCGCTATTATGCGGCGCAATAGGGTCTCATCCGCTATATAATGCGGGAAATCAATTCCAAGCACATAAATAATATCAATTTCACTTTGTAGTGAAATATTCGCGGTATATGTTTTTAATAAATAACCTCCGCTTACTAATGGCGTTTAATGTCTATTTTAACAATCAATAGATAACAATCATCATTCAAACATACAATCAAGAAATTTTAAATCTAACTATTTAAAATTTGAATCGAAACCGATTCGATTGAGTGAGAAGTTCTCACCTTGCTTTCAATTCAGTTTTCGCGTTTTATTTCGAATAAAATTAAACGCACGTTTAATTTTATCCAAAATTCAAACTAGCTCCAAACGACTCCAAACTAGTTCCATTACGTAGTGGTCGACAAAACGAAGCCAACGCAATTCGTTTCGTCCAAAACGGACCTCGTATGAAAAAGTTATGAATTTTTAAAGTTTGAACAATTTATATACAAATTATTTACAATTTATATTTATTTTCTAACCCAAAACATATCTGGTCGTCCATATTTCCTTGATGAAATCCAGGCCTCCTTTTTGTTCTTCTCCCTCATGCTAATGTTCCAGTAAACATCATTCATGAACCCATAGCCTACCCTATTAGGGTTACATGCCGCACTAGCTACGATCAACTTGATGACGATCGAAGACCGGGTTTCGAACCCCCTCACGTGCTTGACCTTCGGCCTGAAGGGTTTAAGGCTCGGCCTCCCCCCTATGCATAGAAACACGTGCGAACGGCAGCGCTTTGAACCCATTTTCCCATCGATCCGTTGACCCAATCGCGATCATAGCCGTTGAAGTTATAGATCTTGTAGTGCTCTACAACTTTCGTGCTGGAAGTTTGTTGAATTGGTGAGTGGATTTGAAGATAATTGGAGATGAAAGTTATGAATTTTCGGCCATTGGTTTATATGGAGGTGGCGGCTATAGTTTTGACCTAGGGTTTTGTTTTTCTTTTGCAAATGAAAACATGTAGGCCATTTTATAGAAAAATACGCGACACTATTCATCCCGGATTTTTTCGAACTCCAAACGAAGCGTGCCGGTTGGCGTTTCTAAGGTTTACCCCGCATTCCAAACACAATGGAACGTGTTTCAGAGGCCAATTCGATCATCTGTGTGAGTTACGACAATAAACGATTGATTTTAAATTAAACCGATCAGACGAATTTTCTATGCGTTTTGGCTTGCCCCGGACGAACCGTAAATCCGATTGACACGAAATTTGAAACCATATAATAATTTAACATTACGGATCTGATGAAACTGGTTTCGTCGAAATCTGACACTGTTTGAAAAATGGCTATTTTAACTCGTCAATTAAATATTAAAATATTCAATTTTCACAATTTAACTTTTAATTCAATTTTAAAAGTTCTAAAATATCTTCTAACTCCAATATGATATAATAAAATTTTACAAATCATTTTCAATCATATTTAACTCGATTTCCAATTATTTATGTATTTTCAAATATTTAATTATCGATTTAATTATCCAATTAAATCTAATTATTCGAAATAAAATTTATTCGACTTATAAATTTTACTTATTAATATTTAAATTCAATTAAATATACAAATTTTAATTAACAGAAATTCTGTGTCGTTACAGTATCATAATTACCGACACTTGGATGGGGACATTGCCACCATCTACCTTAATACCAAGAATCATGTGCGGTATCAAAGGCCCGCTTTAGTCAGAGACAAAAAATAGAAGGAACTCTACCACAATGCCAAGTATGGTGAGTTCCATTGAATCCAAGGCCATTTAACTGTAGGCTGTCGTGTTCTCAAGGATGAGATTGAAAGACTCATCTAAGAAGGATTACTCCTTGAATTTGTTCAACATCTAGTCAAGCAAAGGGAAAACCATGAAAAATGATAGAATCGACCACCTCAACCAAATAGTGTCAGGGTTTGAGTCATCACCGAGGTCACGACCATACGCAGAGGAACACATATGGCCGACAACAACCAGGATATTAGTCCTGGTATAAAAAAGAATTAGGCTTTACCTAGCAGTTTACTCATCGAAGTCCTGAGCATCTAAGGCCCCCAACTAGAATTAAAGTGGCCAATAGCTTCACGGCCCAGGATAGAGAAGTGATGTCCTATCCCCATCATGATCCCATAGTCATTGGTCTTTCCTTGGCCAGCTCCAATGTGCATCAGGCCTTCATGGATGGTGGCATTTCGGTCAACGTCACATTTAAGAACATCTTTGAAGCTCTTAGGCTTCCCACTCATAGTCTCACTACATGTGCCTTTCCAAACTATGGCTTTAGGAGTGTAGACATTATTCTGACGGGGACAACCTCACTCGTAACAATTTTTGATCAGGAGCCACTCTTTATAAAGATTCAAATTAAATTTATAATAGGTGACTGATCATCTGCTTATAACCTGTTAGTAGGATGACCTATGCTTTCCAAGCTAGATGGCATTAGCTCCTACAACCGCCTCATCATGAAGTTCCCCATTCAAGATGGGATCGGTGAAATTAGGGGCAATAAAAAGCAAGGGAAAGTTATAGAATTTCCCTTAAACAAGAAAAGAAGGGTATTGACATAATGCACTAAGAACATTCTACCATTAACAATGGGTTTCTCAATAGATCCAACAAGCCGGCCCATGCCCTGGTTCGTTCAAAGACAACCCCCAACCCTAAGGTATTGGCAGAAGCCTTTGTGCTCTCGTAACTCACTACGTCATCTAAAAGCAAGGGCATCACAACCTCGGTCAGCCTCATTGTTATGAATAAATTATCTTTCACAAATAAAAACATAAATACTTTTTCATCTATCCATTCCTTGTAAATGGAGTGCGTATAGCTTGCCTCACCATCAGGACCATATTAGCAGGCTGCATATATCCTGCCTCACCATAACGCCACTCAGTTTTACTAGAGCATCTGAGCTAACAAATGCGCTCTAGTTCAATTTGAGATCAATGGTTGCTTCACGATAGGCGATGTGTCACCCATCTTAATCTCATAGCCCCATCCTCTTTCGCTCATCTACAACTTTATGCTTGACTGCCTGCCGCCCAAAAGAAGACACGATGTTATTCGTGTTTCATCTCATGCGGGACAAATTACCACTCTACATTCGGCCGTCACTTGGCTGCATTAACGGTTTTATCCAACCCACTTTATTACCACTTTAGTAGTTCTCATAATCATAAAAAGAAAGAAATTTCTACATAACAAATAAGGACCGTTAGATACTCAAGATATTCCCCTCTACAAATGCATAAGAGACCAAGAAACAAAAAATAAATCAGAGCTTGCAACAAAAAATCTATCCCATTTAGTTCAAAAGAGTGCAAGGGCACAATGCCCACCCAAGTAGGCTTATAATTACATTCTTATTACTAGCTAGTTGAAAAGAAGAGAAGGATAATAGAAGAAGAAGCATGTCGATGACTCTTGTAAGGCAGGCCAGCCCGTACTCTTTGTAACATCCCCCTACTTGGAGGCCCGAAACTAATGGCTACGGATGTTGCAGTCGTCCATAGTTATTAATCTTCGGTGACCAAATACGTTGGTACTACATACATTAATACACATATTATAGAAATATGGAAAATTTGAACAATTTAAAAACATAAGTCTGTATTCAAATCACAACATTTTAAGTTAATTACATAGTCCCAAATCACGTTAACCACGATCAGCAAAATATAATTATTACAAATATGCCAAGAGCGACATACGAAGATGCCTCCTTGGTTGATCAGAGTATATAGTAAGGCTAATAATTGCCTTTGCAAACAAAATACACAGCGGAAAGAAAACCTCTAAACATCAACCTGCCTCATGCACACCTCCGGAAGCTTTACTCGTCGGACAAAAAACCCGAGAACCTTAAATCTTAAACTACTCAAAATCAATTGAGTACCCGAGAGTTTAAGGGGAAAAACTTCAAGTCAGACATAAAGCCTACTATGAATAATAATCTAACCTCTCAATCTTTTTAGGCATCTAGTGAGACCACACAGCTTAGCGGAATGGGTTTTCCCCTACCAGTATCCTAAAACCTTTTTAAAGCCATATACTGTGCTCCTGCACCCACATTGGTTAAAACATACATTTTCAAAATATTATGATGACATGCATACTTAAAAATAATTAATATTTCCCTTCTCCAGTTTAAACTGACACCCTATCTTAGTTATAGTTCCTGGGTCACTATCAACCGTTTTTGTTTTCATGGGTTTACTAATAACCTTTTACATAATTAAAGAACACTCTGTCCTATTCATAGTTTCCACGGGATCACTAAGAACCTAAAAGCTCCTGGCAGTTAACTTGATTAATTCATGGGTCCTCCTAAACCTACAGGTTTTCCTAATAACTAATCACCTAATCCTAGTTTTCATGGGTTGACTAGGAACCTATGGACTTATCCAGTAACTCACTGCACATCCTAGTTTTCATGGGTTGAACAAAAACCTACTCATACTTCCATTAACCACTTTCTTATCCTAGATTTCATGGCTTTACTAGGAACCTATTGATTGATGTCAATACTTAATCCGAATATAGTTTTCAAGGGTTCATTACAAACCAATTAGCCCATGCCAACTACCTTTAATGCATAGTTTTCATGGGATAACTATAAACCTTTTAGTATGCACCAATAACTACATTATCATATTTTTCATGGGTTTACTATGAACCTCTTGGTATGCACCAATAAGTACCAAGTTTGGTCATCCTATGATTTTGGTCACCTTGACTCTATGGATGCAATTCTACTCATTCATGGGTTTAAGAAATTTACCCTGCCTCCAACTGCCACCATCTCATCTTCCTCCTAATCTGCTGCACTGAACCTTTCTTCCCCACCGGTGCTTCCCGTACCACATCCTCAGCTAGCTTGGAATTCTCTTTTCAAAGCTAAACCCACTAACGCCGGGAAATATGAACCACGAGACATTCACCTTAATTTTAATGGTGATGCTCTAGTTCCACCGGATGAAGTTGTTAAGGCAGGTAACTCGATGTGGAAGGAATACCTGGTTGGTTTTTTTCTTGATACCCCGCTACCGTACTCGACTGTGTTGTACTACCTTAAGAAGGCTTGGAAACTGCGTGGTTCCATTACTGTTTAGTCAGATGGATTCCTGTTCCTGTTCAAATTCACCAATGAAGAAGATAGGATTAGAATAGCTGAAGCTGATCCTGTTGTTATGAGGAATAAACTATTTATTGTAAAACCATGGGATGAGAATGTTGGCAACAGTTGTAGTAGTATCAAAGCTGTCCCTGTTTGGATTAAGTTATCAAACATTCCTTTGTTTGCCTGGTCTCCTTTGGGAATAAACTGGTTAGCTGCAAGAATTGGCAAACTTCTTTGCATGGATGCATCGACCGAAAAATTTGAAAGAATAACTTTTGCCAAATGCTTAGTTGAAGTGACGCCCAAGAATGAACTGCCTGAACAATTTTCTGTTCAACTGCTTGATGGGTCTGAACAGGAAGTTAAAGTTGATTACTTGTGGAAGCCTGAAATATGTAACTTTTGTAAGGAGTTTGGGCATTTGGCTAGCACTTGCAAGAAGTCAGTAATTGAAGAGAAGGATAAGCAATATGAAGCTTCTGAACATCAGGAGTGTGGTGAAGTGAAGCAACACATTGAGCATAAGGGAAAAAACTCAGGCAAACAAGGTACAGTGAGGCAAGTGTGGCTAAAGGTCAATAGAAACTGGGGAAAAAAAGTGAAGTAAGTAAGCAGATGGAAAATAAAACAAATATAAACACAGTAGCAGAGGAAACATTTGAACCTGTTGGAAGTGAAGGAAACAGTTCTGGTATGAATGTTATAAATGAACCCCACAAAGTGGACCAAACATGCACTGTCCAAACGCAAAACAAATTTAATATGCTGCAGAATGAAGAGTTCGAGCAACATATAGTTGATATTAATGAGGTAGAGGAAGGTGAAAACAACCTTGATGACAATTGTGTTGAATTAAGTAAAGAAAATTCACTGATCAATGCAAAACCTTCTGACAGTACTGTGATGGATAACAATATCCCATATTTGCCTACTGAAGAGCAGCATTTACAAATTAATGCAACTGCTAACTGTAGCAATAGCAAGGAGAATGGTAACTGTGTTACAGTAGTGCATGCACAAGCTGATACTCATGACACAGAACAAGATAGTGCTTGGTGCACTGAAATTGAGACATTCATAAAACAACTTATTTTCTCAAGCCATAAGCCTGATCCTGTAGTTCATCCACAAGATCCTCAAACTTACAATTTCTCCATTGACCTGCCTGGTTAGCCTACAAACCATACCCTTCCTCAACCAAAACATATTCCAACCAAAGATCCATCCACCACACAACTTTCCTCTCCCTACAGGAAAATTGAAACAAGGTCTCTATCTGCACAGAGAAGAAACAACTCCAGCATCCATCAATAATTTTTTAATGTTTAAAAAATTCGTTGCATGGAACCTCAGGGGTGCGCACTGTAACTTAAAACTTGATCAAGTCAAAAGTTACATTTCAACTTATGACATTTGTCCTTTTGGTTTGCTTGAAACAAAACTTAACCACTTGTTATCCATCAAAGCAGCAACTTACATTGATCCTACTTGGGATTTCCATCATAACCTTGATTCTGCATCTTATGGACGAATTCTAATTATGTTTGATCCCAAAGTTATTTCCCTTTCCCCGATCCTTACAACTAGACAGTTCATCCATCTTCATGTCATTGAAACTCTTTCACAAACCTCCTTTTATGTCACCTTTGTATACGCTGATAACTCTACCCTTTCTCGTAACACATTCTTCAACTCCTTGCCACCATTACGTCAGACTTCACATCCCTGGGTTGTGCTAGGCGATTTCAATTCCTGTTTTGAACTCTCTGACAAATGCGGGGGTATTCCTCTTACTCCTGCAGACATTGCTACTTTCAACTTATCTATTGAACAATCTGACTTAATCATGGTTAATAGGTCTGGAGCTAAATATTCATGGAATAATAGAAGTCGTAGTGGAGTTCGTACGTTCACGACTATTGATCATGCTTTCTACAACATCCAAGCACTCAACCAATGGCCCACCTTATCTGTTTTCCTCCCACAACCTATATTATCTGACCATTCTCCCTTAATATTAACTCTGGGTCCCCATTTGCGAAAGGAAAAGAGAAGTTTCAAATTTTTTGATGCTTGGCTCAAGCATGACCATTTTCTTGATTTAGTTTCTCAAATTAGCACTGAATTTAACTGCTATGGTAACCCTATGTATAAGTTTTGCAGGAAGTTGAAAAAAATCAAGCAGGAAATTAAATTGTGGGCCAATACAAACTTTGGAGCTGGCATCCTTCTTTCCACAACTCTTAAGGAACAACTGAAGAAGCAACAAGAATACATGATGGAGCACCCCCTTGATGAGCAAGCTGCGGCTGATGAAAGCAAACTCTTTAGTGACATGAACAATGCCTTATGCTTGGAAGCTAACATGAAGAAGCAACAACTACATGCCAAGTGGACTGTTAAAGGAGACAAGAACACCAAGTTCTTCCATGATGCAATAAAGGTCAAACATACCAGAGATAACATATTTAGTATCCTTGACGATCAGGGAAACCATTGTCACACAGTTGATAGTGTTGACCGGGCTTTTGTTTAATACTTCTCCTCATTGCTTGGCAATGATTCTGGGTTCTCGCCTGACCTTGATCGTATTTCAACTCTTACCTTGCCAAGTATTTCATCACAGGAAGCACTTGAATTAATAAGGCCTATAACTAACGAGGAAATAAAAGATACGCTATTTGCAATGAATAAACAATCTGCTGGCGGGCCTGATGGTCTAAACATTACATTCTTCATAGCTACTTGGGGTGTGCTTGGACAAGAATTCTGCCAAGCAATCCACAATTTCTTTACAAAATGCAAACTGCTTGGGGAAGTGAATTGTACTAACATTGCTCTAATACCTAAAGCTTATCCACCTACTTATGTCTCCTCGTTCAGGCCCATATCCTGTTGTAATGTCATATACAAATGTATCTCGAAAATTATTGCCACACGTATGATTAGTATTATGCCATCAGTTGTCTCCATGAATCAAGCAGCCTTCCTACCTTCTAGAAACATTCTTGATAATGTTCCGCTTGCTCAAGAATTGCTAAAAGGTTATTCTAGAGGTAATATGTCTCCTGCTGCTACTCTAAAAATTGACATATCTAAAGCTTACGATTCAATTCACTAGGCTTCAATTGTGAGGATCATGGCGGTCATAGGGTTTCCCAAAATTTTTGTGTCATGGATATATGTGTGTATCACCACTCCAAACTTCTCTGTTGTTTTGAATGGTAGACCTGTTGGGTATTTCAAAAGTAGTAAAGGAATTCGCCAGGGTGATCCCATATCTTCTTACCTTTTCTTGTTGGTCATGGAAGTTTTCAAAGTTTTGCTTAATACTAGTTACTCTCAGAAAAAAATCAAGTACCATCCTAAGTGCTCTGCACTCCAAATACAATCATTAATGTTTGCTGATGATGTATTGCTGTTTACTAAACCTGATATTCCCTCCATGACTGGTATTATGGAGGCTCTCCATTCTTTTTATTGCATGACTGGTCTATCTATCAACAAAGCAAAATCTTCCATGTTACTTGCTGGAGTTAGTGCTACCCAAGCTGCTGCCCTTTATCTGCACACTGGCTACACTAGCATGGACAATGATATGAGGTATCTTGGTCTTCCCCTGGTCACCAAAAGAATTACTAATGTTGATTGTGTTCCCTTATACAATAAGATTACATTTGTTATGGGTGCATGGTCTAATAGGCATCTGACACAAAGTGGAAGGCTTGTCCTTATTAAATCTGTAGTATTTTCCTCTTTAGTTTACTGGGCTCGGTGCATTATCCTCCCTTCCAAGCTGTTGCAAATGGTGAGGTCAGCTATGCATAGGTATTTCTGGACTGGAAGCATACACAACAGGAAGTTGATCCCGTGCACATTTGCTAAATTTGAAACTCCAATTCTTCTTGGTGGGTTAGGTGTTATTAATGTAAGCAAGTGGAACCGTGCTGCCACATGTTCCCATTTTGATGACCTGATCAATAGAAGAAGCAGCATATGGGCTAATTGGGTTTGGCAATATTATATTAAGACCAAGTACTTTTGGTGCATTGAGATCCCTCAAAATTGCAGTTGGATCTGGAGAAACATTTTGAAATTAAGAGATGTTTACCTCCCTTTCATACAATACCATGTTAATGCAAAATCTGGAGTGAGCTTCTGGCATGACCCTTGGCCGGGCAGAGGTCTTATCCTTTCAAAAGTTTGTGTCTACCTTCAAGTTCAACAGTCTAGTATTCATTATGATGCTAAAGCCAATGACTATGTACATGATGGGATTTTGCTATTGCCAGGTACTAGTAACCAAATGATCAGGCAATTATGGACTGAGATCCAAACAAGTACAGCGCTTCCAATGATATGCAGGCTGTTACGTGGGACCAGAGGCCACACACTATTAGGGGTGTTTACAAAACTATTTCTGTGTATGATACTCTCCCTGCTTCCAAATGGTATTCAGTGATATGGACTGATGATTCTCCTCCATGTGATAACTTGATGTTGTGGAAAGTCATAAACCAAGCTCTCCTGACTAGAAGTAAGTTGAATCATATTGGTATGGCTTGCTCCTCCTTTTGTCTCTTTTGTGAGCTACATGAGGAAACAGTTGACCACATTTTTTTTGATTGTCCGGCTCTTAAAATATTGATGGCCAGAATCAGTTCCATTACTGAAGTCAATCTTACTGCTGGGGGTTCTGCAATGATATGGAGTATCATCTACAAAGCAACAAAGTGGAGAAAGTTTGAGTCCAGAATCTTGGCTGTGTGTTTGAAAAAATATCTTACTGCTGTATGGAAGGAAAGGAACACTGTTGTCTTTGATAACCACAGGGGGAAGACTGAATTTTTATGGCAAGATGCTAGGAGAAGCACCCACTGGCATTCGAAGAGCTGCAACACCGAATTCCCAGACGCTTTGATTCATGGTTGGGGTTGATGTTTGCTGTTGTTTCCTCAATTGTATTTATTTTCTTTTTATTTTTCTTCCTTTTCTTCTCTCTTGTACTGTCCGCTTTTATTGTGTTGCAATAAAACTGGTAGGGGTCCAGTCAACCTCGCTGGCTTTGCCAAAAAAAAGAAATTTGTATTCACTATTGAGTTAACCTACTGGTTCTTTTACCCCTTTTACCAAAATGTAGCTGTGGGTAACATGTGAATATATTCATATTTGAAGAAGTAAACAACAACTTAACAATACAACTCCTATGGGTTTAAGTCCTTGAATAACATAGTTAACACTTTTAACTTACATTTTATCAAGGCAATACTTCCTTAAAATTTCATACCTAGAACTATTACAAACTCCTTTATATAAGTCATGGGGAGTATGGATTTTCAAACCTTTCAAAACCAGATCTTTCGACCTTGTCGAAAGGTCTACAAAACAACCTTTCAAAAACATTAGGACCATTCTTCCATTTAAACTTCTCGAAAGCATTGAACTCATAAAATACAAGACTTTCAGAAAAATTGGATTTTACCTTGGGTTCAAGTTAAAACATGCGGAAGGTCCTCATTTTAAAACCTTGAGACTACAACAGAAGCAACCTTTCGACTACAGTAGAAGCAACCTTTCGACCTTGTTAGAAGGACTGCTTCGAAAGCCTTAAAACATTTCATTTAAAACAATAGACCTCCACCTTTAAATCACCTTCTTCGAAAGCTTTGGATTTTACTTCAATTATAAAACAAGTATAAATCATCTAAGTCAAAAGCTTTGAAACATTTCGAAAGCAATGGGAGAAGTGGATGGTTTTTAAAATAAGTAAACCTTTAGTCTTTATCGAAACAACGACTTTGAAAGGTTAGAAAAGTGGCAACCTTTCGACTGCGTCGAAAAGGTTTAAACACCTTTCGACTATGTCGAATGGTTTAAAAACCTTTATTTAAACATTTGACTTGGTCAAAAGCAACCAAATTGAAAGCTTTATCCAAAAGCAAAGCAGGTGAAAGCTTTTGGTTCATGAAACAAACATAACCCAACCTCTTTGGCCCTCAACCTTTCGACTATGAATTCTTCGACCTTTTCCAATTCATTATGTACCACGATACTTGATAACATATGCATTGGTTTAACCTTGTCTAAGCTTTAACCTTTCGACTTAGTTGAAAGGTCTGGGACCGAAGGTTTCTGCCATAAAAGGATGAAACTTGTAAAAGGTATGATTTCTTTGTTTTTAACTTTAAAAAGATATCTTTTCAATAACATGCCTTTGTTTGTCAAATTCTCATCGGTTAATAACTTCTTTTAAGACAAATATTGCCGCTATTTTCCGATTTAAATAATAATTTTATTTTATAAAATGCCCTTTCTTCTTAATTAAATATATAAAACATTTAAGTCTCATACCTTAAATAATTTTATATATTTAACAAGTCACGTAGGAAAAATCCTAAAAAATCCCTGAAAATCTATTTCAATACATTTTCAACATATAAAAATTTCAAACCCAAATAATCGTTATTTTTCCCATAAATTATTTATAACCCAATAAGTCATTTTCTTCACTAGAAAATTTATATAAAATCCATATAAACTCGACAATTTTTGAAAATAGAAACTCATCTCTAGAATCATGTTTTCTATAACACAAAATTTTCCTATAGTATTTAAAATCATTTTCATCTCAGTTTTACCCTAAACCGTGTAAATCCTTTATTAAACAACCTTGTTTAAACACTTATAAATCATAAACAAGCATATCATCATTCAACATATCATAAAACAGATTTATCCTTATATCTGAAACCATTTGATGTATAAATCAAAATAGAGATGTCGAAATTAGTATTCACCTTAGATTGGATAAGGAAATTGAACTATAATTGAGACTGATTCCTTCAAACTTGAATTGTAACGACCCGTAATTTTCGATAATTAAAATATAGTTAATTTAATAGGGTTTTGTGATTTAATATTGGAAGAAATAAAATTTATGGTTCATAAATGAAAAAATAACTAGAATAAAATGTAATAGTATTAATCTAAGGTAATGGATAACTGCTTTAAATGTAATTCAAATTAATTTAAATGATTAAAGATTTATAATTAGTTATAGATTGTAAATTAATTGTAATAATGTGTGTATTAATTGATAATTGGATTAAACGAGTAATTGATAAAATTAATATTGTATTAATTAATGAAATAGTAAGTAATGAATTGTAATTGAAAGGATTAATGTTGTGTAAATAACTATAACATTTGTTTGTAAATAATAAACTTACAAATGTTACTAAATGTAGAAATGGTGACAATTTTTATTTGTTACCAATTTATCAAATCAATTACATATAAATGTTACATTAACGTGAGTTAAGACAATAACTACAAATTATAAATATACTAAAAGGTATAGAAATGTTAAGTATATTTACAAGGCAAGGCAATAATTAATGTAATAAAAGGTATAGAAATGTTAAGTATATTTACAAGACAAATTAATTTATTGAGATTTTAAATCATAATAAAATTTACAAAATTCAATGTAATTGTAATATTGCAACCAACTTGGTAAAAGGTGAAATTTGAGAATATAAATGTAATAAATATAAACCAACGTCGAATATATACATAGGGTAATGATAGGTTGAATAACAAGACTGAAATCAAATTTTATTCAATTTATGGCAAATTAAATTATAATTAATTAGATTTAATTACAGTTGAAATTGAACACAGTAATTAGTGAAATACTTAACATGGAATTGACATGTAAATTTGTTTTAAATTATTATAAATGTACAAGTAATCAAAAATGAAAAAATTGTTAGTTATTAAAAGTGGGATTAAAAGTGATTTATCCAATTTAATAATAATTTATTTAATTAACGTGAAAATAGCCATTTTGATCACTGTCTTGAATTTCGAAGAAACCCGTTTTATTAGATCCATAACAGTGAATTGTTGTAAGGTTACAAGTATCGTACCGATTGGACTTGTCATTTGATCGTATGGACTCGAAACGCATAGAAATCAATTTAATTAAATCAATTGAAATCAATTTGAAATCAACTGAATTTAAGTTAACTTCTTCATATGATGGAATTAGGACCTGAAACCAATTCAATTGAGTTTAAAAACATCGAAAACATCTATTTTGATATATGGGATGACCGATTTTCGCTTCGAAGGCAAAACGAGCTTTTTGGGTTGCTATTCGTTGTTCGTACAGTTTCAATATGTGTTTATTCTCTTATCGGGCTTTATTAATATAAATAGTCATGTTTTCTTAAACCCTAGCAGTCACTTTTTCTTATTCTGTACATACATCAACTTCTGTCTATTCCTCTTTCTCAAATGGCGGAAATCAAAATCCTTAAATTTAATTGCAATTCAAAATCAAATTGAAAACTAAAACACGTCAAAATATATCGAATTATATATCAATTCGAAGTCCTCGACGAGCGTAAGTCAAATCAGCAGTTTGTTTTTCGATTTGGATCTCTATATGACCAAAGATGGGTGATTAATTCTAGACCGTTCATCGTGTTGTGATCAACTTCGTCTAATCGTCGAATTGAAGGTACTGGGTTGTGGAGATTGGTGAGCAAACTTCATCGGTGTTGTTTGTTTGGCATTTCGACGGTTGGATCGAAGGCAAAAATTCAATGAGGGCTCATTATTGGTAGCGACTGCTGGCTTCGCCGTGGCCATAGGGTCGCATTCGTTGGTGCGCCGGTCGAGAGGACTGGAAGGTATAGACATGGTGTTCTGGTGATGGTTTGGGGCCATGATGGCCAGCGGCGATGGTGGCGGTCGACTGTTATCGCATGCTCGTGGTCGTTGCAAGTTAGGGTTGTGTTTCCACGCGTTTCTGTGCTGATGTGGCCAGGTAAAGAGTGAACGCCTTGTTTTTTGTTTAAATTTTAATTTCGAATGTTCTAATCTCAATAACTTGTGCATACGAGGTAGGATTTTCAATAGTTTGTTCCACTACGAGCGTATCGAAATTTCGGACATTATGATGACCCGCAAATCTGTACCCTTTGAATCGACAATAATCTACACATGTCCAACCCAAAAACCACAGGCCGACGGAAAGTTAAGAGAAAGAAAAGAAGAGAGAAGAAGAGAAAAGAAGAAAGAGAGAAGATAGAACCAAATAGAACAATACAACATCTCACATCGCAGCAGAAAACATATAATATCATATCAATGATCTTTACAGAATAGAAACTGTATATACATACATTAATCAGAGTTCAATAGTCAATTAACAGTTATCAGCCTGAACAGTTATAATAATCTGTCCTCACAATTGTCAATAATAAAAAACAAAGCAATGGAGCGTATAATCAATAAACAAAACCGATATGCGTATACGAAATGAAGATCTCCAGCTCTCCTACTGAAGCTCCAAAGGCACCAAATCTGAACCTATAAATATACTCGTCTGACCCAAGCATTGAAAGGGAAGAACGCCCGGAACAGTCTGGTAAACCAGTGTGAGAAACACACTCAACTGAATTTATTAAATTACTAAACTTTTCCTTTATCAAAACAAAAGTATCTCGTAAGACAGGTCCACACATAAACACAGACATGTTTTTACCTTACGATAACTAAAACATTTCTTTCATATCAAATCCTCTTATATTATACTAGTGTATAGTATACAAATAATATTAATCATAGTCAAAATGGTTAACCGTATAGCATTTCGAGGCTATTCATTACGCCTTTAGAAACAAAATCGCAGCTCGTAGTGGGCTTTGGATTTCCATACAAATGACCAGGTGAAGGGACTACCTTCCGAAGGGATACACCTCTAGATGGATGTCCCTAGGCACAGAACATCTGCCCTCTACCAACACAAGACCGGCCACCTCTATAACTAGATGGTTCTAAATATGTCATCCTCTGGTCATTACGACCTTTACTGAGGGCCCTCTAAGCATACAAACCACATAATCAGATATATGACGTCATAGCGTGTAAAGATATATTTAGAAGAGGATGATCATATCCTACTTAGGAATAACCCACTTAGCACTGCTGCATCTAACCATGTTCTAGTCATTTCCGGTTGATGAGGCCTGACGAGGTAACGATTACCTTTCACAATCACATATCACATCACTTTGAATGACACACGGCCATTTCCATTTGACTACTAATTGCCTTCCACAAAAATACAACCCTTAAGCTCATACGTCTCAAGGAGGGCGTTAAGCTAAGAGAAGTTGCCTTCTCCGCCACCATTGATGTACGATTGTAAAAACCAATGTACGTAATCTTTAGAAATGCAATGTCAGACAAACATCCATACAAGTTGTACAGGAATAGGAAAAACCGAAGGTACTTTCCTACCACAACGTGTCGGGAAATCCCTAAGATTAGTAGCGAATAGTCCTTGCATTGGATATTTAATAATGTAGAGACCATTGCTACTGGATGTATATTGGGATATTAACCCTGAATGATCAACAAGCTGTCCCCCACTATGAAAATCTAGAATATCAATATCATCACAAGCAACCTGCACAATCGTCGCATATATGTTGGTCCGAAGTGGTTTTCAGATAAATCTGATCACGGTCTCTTCGCACTAACAACGCAAAAGTGTTTCTCAACCTCACACAGAAATTAAGTCTTATAGACTTAACACGTCTCCAGCTTTCAACTTGCTATCCTTCGGGCCAAGAAGGAAGCTCGATAGATTGGAGTAATACTCGTCACTATAGAATCAACATCCTCAACAAAAATGAAAATCAAGCCTACATAGAAGGCTACGTACTAAGTGTACGACTAAATAGTTCCCACATCAAGTCGAGGAACTAAAATTTGGATAATGTTTGATAGTCGTTTATTTAACTATCAAAACAAACAAACAAATATTCAACACTATGACAATCACAAGACCCTTTTAAATCAATCTTTTATTAATTACATCACTTGCCAAATATTCACTTCAAATTATCTTTAAAAAGATATATTCTCAATACATTTCAACTTCTATATTGGAAAAAATTTCCAAATACTTATTTAATAATAAGTAATTCACAAATCAATTTATTTTTAACACTTAGAAAATATTCCATATACATAAATCAAGATTAAGTAAATATTTCATTCTTTAAGGAAAACGTTCTTATTAAACACATTTATTTGAGTCAAAACGAATGTTGCGTAAAACATCAATACGACAACCCAAAATCACTAGTATAGGGATTCGAAAATTAGATAGATATATATATCCCAAATACTATATAAAACATCTCCTTCAAAAATCATTTACTATAACAATAGTGTTATAGTCCATCATTTCCTTATTTCTCGAAAATGTCTATTTCAACAATGAATGTTGAAATCTACGGTTTCGATATTTAACACATTTTAAAACAACTTCAAATCGTTTAACTCAATTTAAAATATCACTTTCCAAAAATATTTATTTTATTCAATATATTATTCACTGTCCAAAATCATGAATATACTTCATTTATCAAACTTAATATTTCTACACATTTATGTTAAAGATTTATCCACTGTCCGAAATCATGGATATACTTCTCAACCCAAATTCATTATTACTACAACATTTAATTCAAAGGATTATCCACTGTCCAAAATCGTGGATATAATTCCTTTAATAATCTAAAATAATTAACTCATCAAATTCAATTGATTTCGGATTTATAAAACAATGTTTATAAATTCACATTTATATATTATTAAAACTTCTATATACAAGATTCCTTTATAAATCAATTCTATTTATAACTCAATTACATGCCAAAAATCCAAATTATAAGTTTATTACTTATAATTCAGTATTTACAAAATCATTCCTTTTATAACTTCATCAATTTATAAATCTTATTCACTTATAAAAATCCATTTATAACTTTATTTCAGCATGCATTTACCAAACTCCTTTATAATCTCATTATTTTGATTTATAAAAATATCACTTTTATCAATCTTATATATAAACCCTTTAAAATAATTCAAAACCCTCGATTTAAACAAACCTATTCTTTTATTAATTTACAAATTGTTGTTAAAACTTATATAACTCCAAAAATCGTACTTAAGTATATTTCACAAAAATCATAATTTTTATAACATAAAAATTATAACGTTTACTTTTTTAAATAAATTCATTTCTTTAACACTTAAAAATTCAACAAAACGTATATTTTCAAAATCACTTTGAAAATCCTTTTTCAATTTAAAAATCATCACTTAATATATTTTTAAACTGCACAATTGGCCCGATGCTGCAACAACACTAAATACATCAAACACGGCATCCAAAACATCATATATCAATATGATAACATCATATATATCAATATCTGTAAATAAACCAATACAGGTGACGAATCCAGTTGGATCCCTCCAACCTGTCACCTGTAACAAATATACATATTAGAATACGTGTACAATGTCCGTTTCGAGGCAGACGTGCGTACAAAGGGTCATCCACTTATACACGGGATAATATAGGGTCATCTGCTCCACTAGGCAGGTATATATCCAAATACCAATCAATATATAGATAATATATCATATATCATCCAAACAGTCATCAATCATCATAAATAATATTTATTCTCACTTATATAAAAATATCAGTGAGTCAGAAACAGTGAGTTGTACTCACATTGCTTTTAGTCGTCACGATAGCGATTTATTCCGATTAAAATTAAACAAGCATTTAATTTCAACCAAAAATTTCACTATCTCAAATAAATTCTAATCTAGATCCATAGTGTAGTACTCGTCCATACAAACCAAGTGCAATTCGTTTCGTCAATTTTCAACCTCGTATGAAGAAGTTATAGCATTTTAAAGTTTAAACGAATTTAAATAAATCAATTTACAATTTATATTTTATATTTTTTTAACCTAACTCGATCTGGGCTGTTGATTTCACTCCTTCACATTAAGGCCATTCCCTTCTTCTTCCTCCCCACCTAGGTTACATGCACGAAACAAGAAACCCAAAGCCGCCGTATAACCTAAATTAACGCGACCACATCGATGATCGAGACAATGATGAGGGAGTGCCATACGAACGCCCTAGCCAACATGCACCTCCACCTTGAAATAAAGCAAGCTCGTCCCCACATATCTTGACAAAAACCGCGTGTGAACACGTGACGTTCAACCACGATTTTTCGTCGATCCATGCACTCAAATTCGATCACAGCCGTTGGATCGCAAGATCTCGTTGTGCTCTCCATTTTTGTAGTTGAATATTTTCGATGATTGTTGGTGGATTGGAAGATATCAAGGAGGGAAAGAGGATTATTTTCTGCCATTGAAATTAAGGCCGGCGACTAGGGTTAGAAACCCTAGATTTGTGAAAAAAGAAAATAATGTTGTTCTTTTATAGAAAATTCGCACGCACTATTCATCCGGTTTTTTCCCGAACTAGAAACGAAACGTGCCTCCTGGCATTTATAATGTTTTACCCCTATTCCGAACGTAATGAAATATACATCGGAAGCCAATTCGATCGTATTTGAAAGATAGGTTTTCGAATTGACTTATTTAAATTTAAAATTCACTTAAACAGATTTCTACGCATTGTAGCTTGCCTCAGACAAACCGTAAATCCGATTGATATGAAATTTGAAATCGTACAATAATATAACATTATGGATCCAATGAAACTGGTTTCGTTGAAATCGGAGACTGTTTGAAAAATGATCATTTCCACTCGTGAATTAAATATTAAAATATTCAATTTCTACAAATTAACTTTTAATTCAATTTTAAAAGTTCTGTAACATCATTCTAATTCAAATGGAATTAAATTCAACTTTATAAACTATTTATTTAGATAAAATTCAAGTTTCAATTATTTCTACAATTTCAAATATTAAATTAGCAATTTTATTATCCAGTTAGATTACTATATTCGAAATATAAGTTATTCAGCTTATAAAATAAACTTGTGAATATTTAAAATCAATTAAATATACGAATTTCAAATGATCGAAATTCTAGGTCGTTACATTTTCCCCTACTTAAAAGAATTCCGTCCTCGAAATTACCAAGTAAGAAAAAGTCACAAAATCCATTATCTTTTCAAAAACAATTCGTTCAAATTAGATTTGGAAAATGTCGACATGAGTTAAAATGATAGACTCGAGCAATTTTATAGATTATATTTAATTCGGTATTGCGGTTTGAAATGATATATAACCATAAAATGTTAAATTGCTGATTGGAATGATAAATATCCGTATCACTTGACCATAGGGTAGAAAATTATATACGGACACCGGATCGGTTAAATTAAATGATTTTTTTATTTCTTTAAAAATTTGAATTCAGTTAACAGGCATTTTGAAATAGAAATGGATTTATATAGATTGAATTATTCTCGATAATCCTAGTGTTAATGCTCAAATTGGAATTGATTTAATGAATTATTCAAAGGATTTAAATTGGAATTCAAAGTTGAAGTGTTAAATTTAAATGAATTTATCAGAGTTGAGTCATTGAAATGTTTGGATATAACTCTGAAATCTATTTTAACTAACTTAAACTATTTATTAAATTAACTATTTTAATCAATTTAAAACTATATTAATTTATTTTAACCAATTATAACCTATTTAATCCAATTTAATCTATTTTAAATTTACTTAACCTATTTTAAATCTATTTAATATAATTTAAATTTATTTAATCTAATTTAAATTTATTTAATCTAATTTAAATTTATTTAAACTATTAAAAATCTATTTCGTACAATTTAAAATCTATTTAATATAATTTAAATCTATTTTAAATCTATTTAAATCATTTAAATCTAATTAAGTCAAATTTTAATTTATTTCAACTATTTTTTTTTCTATTTAGACTATTTTAATCTACTTAAACTATTCTTAAATTATAAAACTATTTATGACTATCTAAACTATGTTCTAAAATTTCAGACCAGGTAAAGTTGAAGTATTTATATTTAAATCCTTGATGATGATGTACAACCTAAGCTGGAATTTTGAATTAATACTTTTTTGTTAAATAACATATCTTGAGTAAATATGATGATGTGAAATGAGAGTTTAACCTATTTTGAGAATATGATTCCGAAAGTGATATGGTTTGAAATCGAACATGATACTTTGATATTAATTATGAAATGGTTTTGGAAATGTAAAAGAACCATCCAATGTGAAATAAGCATTTGGTTGTTAAAGAGACCAGGATCATATATTGTCATACTCTTTGCCAATACCGAAAACCACTTTAACAACTGTGTACGTGGTGGAGATTCTAGAAATGAAGTAGGATGGTTCGGTTTACGATTCTGTATGAGGTATTTACGTGACCCTGACTCCCATGAGACAGCTTAGATGTAACTAAAACTGGAGCCATGCCGGGCCAAGTGAGGTCATTCCTTCTATCGGGTACATTTCTTCGATACCATTCTATTACTTTGTGATTGATTTGGCAGCCATCTTTTGATTTTGATTATGGGAGTGTGTTTCGAGGTGGGCGGTAGTAGCTGCTATGCGTTACCACCAATCCGGATCAGCAATTGGTACATCTACCTTGGAATTTCCTCGAGTGCCGTGTTCACATGCCTTATTGGGCCTTCTATGAGTTTGTTTTGTACCATACCTATGGAGTGCCCTATGGGTAAACCTCACGGAGGAGCATACGGTACTATATAGATTATTGGAATATATAAAATGTGTTAAGGGGAATATGGGTAACGCCTTAATGCTATTTTAATACTTTACTTTACTGCAGACATATTATAATACCGTATTGTACTACATAGTAGATAGTTTAACGGATCCTTAGGAGATGTAAATCCCGAACGTCTCTTAAGTTATTGCACTCACGTTAGACACTGGATAGGAGATGTCAAACCCAATATACATCTCTGACGCCATTACACTCATATTTATTTGCTGTTGATTTAACTTGCATAAGATCCTTTAGTTCTGACTCGAGTGTTTTGTCTTTTCAATTCGCTCAGGTCGGTTTGAGTTTTTCAGTTTATCGAAGACTGTTTTCTAGAGGACGAAGACAAAGATTTTGTACTATTAGTATTTACTATATTTATTTGGCTGCATCATGTTATTCTACTGCATTTATTTATTATTTATTCTTGTTGTATGTAACTCTGATCTGTATTATAAAAGTATAATCAATGTATTGAAACAGCTTTATGAACTGTTTATTTGATTATTATCATTCCACTGCGAGATTCTGTGTTTGTTTTCTTTCTTTCTCTATTTTTCTTATTTACCCCGTAACAATCTACACTTTTGAATGGTTTGAGTCTGACATGTGTGGTTCATCGTCGATTTTAATCGTCGAAAAAGGCTGGTCATTATAGTTGGTATCAAAGCTTTGGTTTAGCGATAACCTTAGTTTATGGGGTCTGACTCTGTAACGACCCATGAATTCCGTGATTAAATTTTGTCATATTAATAAGATTTTGGAATTAAATTTATAAAGAAATATAATTGTTATAATTTGTAATGAAGTAAATGTTAAGAATTAACCTATGAAATATTATATTGATTAAAATAGACTTAATTAAAAAGATTGAATTGAATAAATCCTATTTATTGGAACCTAATTTATTGGTATGCAAATTTATAATCAATGAGTTATTGCAAGAAATTGAAATTTGAATAGAATTCTAATGAATGAAAGTAGTGAAAAGATTATACCCGGATATAATTGTTTATGAGAAATAAAGGAAAGTATTAAATTAATTAATGTATATATTAGGCAATTGACAATTTATGGATTTGTTAAGATTGCAAAGTTATAATTGAGTGTAAATAGGAAGATTTGGTAATAAATTAAAATAAGAAAAATGTAAATGTTATAACTTGGTTACAAAAATTTTATATACGCAAGTGGATGTAAATATGAATTAAATAAAGTGCGCATTTATTTATAATGGGATAAAACGTAAATTTATGTAATAGGGATGATGCAGGTTGATAAGTATTCATAATGTTTGTGTTGTTGATAAACGTTACTTTAATGATTTTAATATAAAATAACGGAGGTATGAATGGAAATTAATAGAAACGTAAACTTATTTAATGGTAGTAATTGGATGTAGATTTATGGAATGGAGTTAATGCAAATCAATGGAATTAATGAAGACGTTTATGTAGCTACACATTGAAAATATAAAAAAATGTAAGCATTGGATTAAATTAAGGAAATTAAATATTAATAAATGGACATTTAATAAAACCAATGTTCTGAGAGTAATTATAATAATAAGGTGTTTGAAATACGTATAAACTTTGATTTCGAAATCAATTGGATTTAAAATGAAGTTTGGTATTACATTGATGAGTCTAAATGTTATTTTAGTATGTAAAGTAATAAATAGTGTAAAAAAAGAATGAAATCAAGATAAATAAATTTAATTGAGACTTTAATTTTAAATAATAGGTTGGATGGTAATTGTTGTGTAGAATAACCATACAAGTAGTATAAAGAGTATATTGGTAATAAACGGTTATTTCGAATAAAGGTAATTAAATATTACTTTAATGGATATAAATGTAGTAACAGATAGAGTAAATGAAATTAGCATTATGAAAATAAATGTAACATTGTTTTGTAAGCAATAAAAGCCTATTAATGTGACTGAAGGTTAACGGTAACGATTTTTGTATGTTACCTATGTAGGTTGCTTGTAAATTTAAACTTTGAAATTTGTTACAACAATTCTAATTGAATATTACGTTGATGTTAATTAAGGTAATATTTGTAAGTAGTGTTAAGGTTATTCATATTGGACAAATTGTTGAGTTATAAGGATCGGGAATAAAGCTTTAATAATTTTATTGGAATTTAAAATTTAATAAAAGGATTAATTGCAATTAAATGAATTTAATCTTTTAAAAATGGAATTTAGATTAAATATGAGGAAATTTATGTAATAGTTTTCCATCTAATATTTAATCCATCCATAATATGACTATTGGTTGATTTAAGTATAGGAAGTAAGATTTATTAATTTAATTTAAGTATAGAATTCAATAATGTTATTTATTGCAAAATAAAATGGAATTAAAACGTTTAAATACTACGTTATTGAAATTAAACTGGAATTTGTGGATAATAATGTAATAAATTATGAACCAATGTAGTGGCAATCTTATTTTGGTAAAAGATGTGAATAAGAAGGCATAAAAATTTAATAAATGGGTTTTTGAGAATTTAATTTATAAATTATAAATATAATGAAGCAGAGATATTAACAATGCAATTGATAGATTTATCAACTTTTAATTTACGTCTAAACTTGATTAAATTTTTGTAAATGCTTAAGAAATATAAAGGTGATAAAATTGTCAATTATGAAATTGTAATTTAAAAATTGGATTTAATTAATTAATTATTAATTTATTTAATTAATGGAAAAATAGCCATTTTGGCCACTGACTCGGATTTCGACGAAAGCAATTTCATCGGATCCGTATCGGTGAATTATTGTAGGATATCAAGTTTCATAACGATCGGGCTTGTCGTTTGATCGTACGGGCTTGAAACGCCTAGAAATAAATGAAATTGAAATTAAGTGAAATCAATTTGAAATAAACTGAATTTTGCATAACTTCTTCATACGATGGAATTTGGACTTGAAACCTGTTCCATCGATTTAAAATTATTTAAAACATATATTTTGATATATGGGTTGACCTTTTTTCGTTCGGAATCGAAACAGGCTTTTCGGGTCAATTATCGTTCAAAACCCAAATCCAACCTAGCCCATTATTTCTATTCTGTTTTGTCGATATATAGGTGTTATAAACCCTAGGTCATTGCTTATTCCTCATTCTATACGTATGCTCTTCTTCATTCTAATGGATGTAAACCCCAATCTTCCCAATCCAATTTCAATTTCGAAAAAAAAAATTGCAGATCTGCAGCAACTTCTGGTCGCGCTTCGAGTTTCAGAGGCAAAAACGCCGCATCTACTTCGGGTTAGGAAGAAAATTACTTGGGTCGCTCCGGGTCGTTTTGGCAAAAACTCCAAGCAAGCACCGGGGAATTGAGGCGGTGGACCGAAGTTGAACACGAAGTCGACTCAGGACTAGAATTTTCCAATCTTCTAATTTTCCTAACTTTTTCATACGAGCTCGGATTCATGCGCGGTTTGTTCTGCTGGGATCGTATTGGAATTAAGGATGTTTTGATGCTAGTTTGGATGGATTCTGGGACTGGTCAAATTTTAGGTTTAAATTGGATATAAATTCAATTTAAATGCAAAAGGTGAGTGTTTTAACCCACTCACAACTTTTAAAATTTCTTATGTTTGTTAGATTGATTTATGATATGAGTACAAATCTATTTATGGTTGTTTGGCATAATTTTATTCATCATCTCGGTTAAATTGCGTTTATTTAATTAAATTTTATTTAATTATTCATTGCATATAAACTGCGAGTAAAATTTGTTATTTATTCATTTATTGCGTATAAACTCCCAGTTAAACAGTTATTAAATTTATTTTTGAATATAAATTGTTAGTTAAGACCTGTTATTTATTACCTATATATATTAATGTATTGTTTGAATTTGGATGATGATTTTGTTAAATGGTTGATGGTTGATATTGGATGAATGGATGCTGGATTTTATATTGTTAAAAATTGCAAGTTATTATGCATTTTCATTTCATTCGGGATTGCGGTTTGAAATGATATATAACCGTAAAAATTTTATTTTAATTACGGATTGAAATGATAAATATCTGTATCACTTGACCATAGGATAGAAAATTATATACAGGCACCGCGGTCTTTGTATATATAAATATTTTGAAAGGATTTCTATGGTTTTGCAAAGAAAAATATGGTTTATGAGATATTGATTCGGATATTTATAAATGTTATTCTATATATATAATGAATTTCTTGGTTTTAAGCTATGTATAAAATTGGTTTAAAGTATAAAAGAAGTTTAATAATAAAAGTTGATTTTATTAAGATATGATATAGTGAAGTATTTATTTATATTTTATTTGTAGAGTAGAATGACTTAAATAATGAAGGCTGGAAGAGAAATATAAATTGATTTGAATTAAAGTGGTTTAAGAATTATCCTCGAATAAGAACTGATTTAAAAATTTTAAATAAATCTGAGATTTTAAAAGGTATGATTTGTATAACTTGATTTTGGTTTAGAGGATTTAAATGAGCATCAATCACTTTAAATGAATATTATCAAGTTAATTTAAATTGAAAAAAATATTCAGTTGTTTGAAGTTAAAGTTTTACTTAAACTATATTGGATTTATTAAGTATGCGTTTCAAATCTAAATAATAGCAATTAAATTTGATATATGTGATTCAAAGAATTTATTTTGAAACGGTGTAATATCTAAAGCTTTGAAATATAAGAAAATTGAAACGGTTCAATTGGGGATTTAAATCTATATTTTGGGATTTACTTGTGAAATTAAAGAGGCTATTTTATTTTATAAATTAATTTATATTTAAACCATTTAAGTGGTGCGGTTATATTTCAAAGTTATGTAATTCAAAGTTTTATGTTTTAAAAGGATATATTTCAAGCGTTTGGATTGAAAATATTTTAACTATGAAAGTTATGGTTTTAGAAAAGGATATATTTGAAAGATATCATATTGATTTGGTTTAAAAAGGGAAATGATATCGTAATTATATGGTTTTGAAATGAATATTATATCCTGGGTTACAAAGTATAAATTATTTTGAAATAACCGCGGTGTTATAATAACGTTTGGTTGTTGAAGAGACCGGGATCGGAAGTTGTCATACTCTCTGCCAACTCCGAAAACCACTTTAACAACCGTGTACGCGGTGGAGATTCCAGAATGAAGTAGGATGGTGGCGGTGTTTCCTTTAAGGTAAATACGTGGACCCGACTCCCATGAGTTGGCATAAGGTGGCTGATACAGGAGCGATTCTCGGGCCAATTGAGGTAGCACCTTTGATCGGACATATCCCTTTGATTTTATACTTTGACTTTTGGATTGACTCGGTGGCCACTTTTGATTTTCTTTTTGGGGGCGTGGCTCGAGGTGGGCGGTAGCTGCGGCTACGGGTTACCACCGGCACAGATGCATAATTGGTATATCTACCCTGGAGTTGTGTCGTGTCACCTACCCTATCGCGCCTTGTACGAGTTCGGTTTTCTCCCTAGCCCGTGTGGTATCCTCTGGTTGCTTCTCGGTCAGGAGGGACTATGATATTGGATGGACTACTGGGACTATTACGTGTTGAGGTGGAAAATGTAAAGCCTTAACCCTATTTAAAAGTAAGTTTATTTTACAATTAGACACTATTATAATAGCGAAATATACTACATAGTAAATAGTTTAATGGATTCTTAGGAGATGTGAATCCCGAGCACCTCCTAAGTTACTGCACTCATATTTATTTCTATAATTTAACTTACATAAGATCTTTTAGTTCTGACTCGAGTGTTTTGTTCTTTCAATTCACTCGGGTTAGTCCGAGCGTTTTAGGATTTGAAGGTTTTGTTCTGGAGGACGAAGACGAAGATTTGTAGTACTATTATCTACTATATTATCCCACTACACTATTGTATTCCGCTGCATTATTGATATTTTATGGTATGTATAACTCTGATATATATTGTAAGTATAATTAAATATTTTGAAAACAGCTTCATGAACTGTATATTTGATTATTATATTTATCCTTCCGTTGTGAGATTTTGTTTTATTTATTTCTTCCTTCTTTTTCTTATTTACCCCATAACAATCCACCCTACTGTATGGTTTGAATTGGCACGTGTGTCGATCTAAAGCGTGCGAAAAGGCGGGACGTTACATCTGGTATCAGAGCTTTGGTTTAGCAATAAACCTTAGCTTTGTGGGGTCTGACTCTTTATTAATAGGGTAGAAATACCCTATGGGAGTCGCTGAGTCTATATATGAGAGAGCGTACTTGTTTGTGTTATAAAAAGGTTTTATTATTGTGTTAATTTGTTTCGCTTTGTATTTATAAATTCTGGTTGGTGTATGGGACGCTATGACATCAATAGGGATTTCTAAATACTTAATAGAACAGACCGGCATAATATTTGTTTTGAATATAGGTGAATGAAATAATTTTTCCTATTATATTTTCTATATATAAAATAAATTTTATAAAGATTATATTTGGTTGTAATATATTGGTTGTTAGGTAATGAAATTTTTGAATAGTAGTTGAAATAAAACTGAAAATAAAATAAAAAGTAAATTGGGAATTTAGAACGTAAATTCTGGGGTTTTAAATATTTCATTTGAGTGATTTTGAAAGTATAATAATATTATTGTTAGAAGTATTTTCTAATATAAATATTTTAATATAATTTTGAAGAATTTTTTTAAAGAAGATATTGGAAAAGGAATAAGTTGTACTCCCCTCTCTGTCACTGGGAAATAATTTCGGTGATGAGTGCACGCATCATCGATATTCATTTTTGAGTTTCGAAGTGGGAAGGCCACTGTAGTAGTTCACTGCAGATAAACCAAATATAAATTTTTAAATTGTTTTAAATATAATTGGATATATAAAGTGTAAGTATATACATTTATCTATTATTTTAAAATGATTTGAAATTAACCCGGTATTTAAATTCTTGTGTTTCCATTAATTAATAGTTTCAGTTACTGTAGTGAATTTGAAAGTAAGTAATTAATAATTGAAATCTCTAAAGGAAATAAGAGATTTAATGCTAAGTTACAAATAAAAAGAAATTAAAGGATAGGCTATAAGTAAAATAACAAGAAAGTTGAAATTGTAACCGATAAAACAAAAGATGTAATTATTGAACATTAGATTAAATTTAAAGAAATGAGGTAAAAATTGTATAAGTTTCAATTACATTCCTAAAAAGCATATATAACTTACCAAATATTAAAAGTTGAAGTGTTTAATAAGAAAATGTAATGGGAAATTGTACCAGAAAATTTATATAATGGAAGGGTTCAATGAATCACCTTAATAAATAAGAATTTGGTGTGTAGTGTTATAAACTTGAGTGTAATTGAAAAGACTACTAATTGAAATAGAAAGTAAGTATTATAAATGGAATTTAGCAATAAATGAAAGTGAATAAATAAAATGAAGCAGTACAAATGAATGATAATGAACTCAAGTAAACAGTTGAAGCTATTTATAAATAAAATAAGTAGGAAAATGAATAATGTAATAAGTGAAATTAGGTAATAAATAAATGAATGTAATGGAAATAAAAGAAATTTGCAATATATATGGATAAATGAAAACTGTAAGAAATAAAATGTAAAATAAAAAGATAAACCATTATATGAATGAAAAAGAAATCAAACAATAAAAATATGAATGGAATTAATAAGAATAAACTTAATCTATTGTTTGAGATTGTTGTTTGTTTGGTTTACGGTAGTTTGGGCAAGGATACTTTAAATCAGTTTGGAAGGTACGAATAATCTATTTAGTGTCACCTGAGACTTCTGAGTGAAGGGTACGCTTAGTAGTTTAGTTTTCTTTCCGTACAATTTAAAGTTCTGAGCCTGAACAACTATTTGTTTTGTTTAATATGAAAGAATGATTGATTTGTGTTGATTTTTATGTGATGGTTGTATGACTTATTGCAAGTGGTTGTTAGTTGTATTGACTTGTTTGTTTAGGGTTGAAACAACCTTAAATATTTCATTTTATATAATTGTTAACCTTTTTGGATTATATAAGTGAAATACAGGTTATGGAAGCAATTGCTACTGCTTTTGGTTTCATAATTAATCGTTAATTGCTCGACAAATAGGTACGTTTCTTGGATTACGGTTTATAGCGTTATTATATTATTTTTTCCGGGTTGGGATATATATTATTTTGGAAAATACTCGTTGTATATTGTTATGTTGACATTATATTTTCTCCCGAGCCTCTCCGTACAAAGGAGACTCTGCCAAAATTTTCCGTAAATTTTGGACTTAGAAATATTTTGAAAATGTTTTCCAAACTTTATTAAATTAAATATAAAAAGATTTAATGGTTATAAATCGGTATAATTTATTTAAGTTAATTAATTTTATAAATTTATTTGTTTATAAATTTAATATTATAAATAAGATACATTGATTTCTCAATTCTTCTTTTCCATTCTTTTTCCTTTTCGGGGACGAAAAGTTTTGAGTGGGGGAGAGTGTAACGACCCGTGAATTTCATAATTAAATTTTGTCATATTAATAAGATTTTGGAATTAAATTTATAAAGAAATATAATTGTTATAATTTGTAATGAAGTAAATGTTAAGAATTAACCTATTAAATATTATATTGATTAAAATAGACTTAATTAAAAAGGTTGAATTGAATAAATCGTATTTATTGGAACCTAATTTATTGGTATGTAAATTTATAATAAATGAGTTATTGCAAGAAATTGAAATTTTAATAGTATTCTAATGAATGAAAGTAGTGAAAAGATTATACCCGGATATAATTGTATATGAGAAATAAAGGAAAGTATTAAATTGATTAATGTATATATTAGGCAATTGACAATTTATGGATTTGTTAAGATTGCAAAGTTATAATTGAGTGTAAATAGGAAGATTTGGTAATAACTTAAAATAAGAAAAATGTAAATTTATAACTTGGTTACAAAAATTTTATATACGTAAGTGGATGTAAATATGAATTAAATAAAGTGCGCATTTATTTATAATGGGATAAAACGTAATTTTATGTAATAGGGATGATGCAGGTTGATAAGTATTCATAATGTTTGTGTTGTTGATAAACGTTACTTTAATGATTTTAATATAAAATAACGGAGGTATGAATGGAAATTAATAGAAACGTAAACTTATTTAATGGTAGTAATTGGATGTAGATTTATGGAATGGAGTTAATGCAAATCAATGGAATTAATGAAGACATTTACGTAGCTACACATTGAAAATATAAAAAATGTAAGCATTGGATTAAATTAAGGAAATTAAATATTAATAAATGGTCATTTAATAAAACCAATGTTCTGAGAGTAATTATAATAATAAGTTGTTTGAAATACGTATAAACTTTGATTTGGAAATCAATTGGATTTAAAATGAAGTTTGGTATTACATTGATGAGTTTAAATGTTATTTTATAATGTAAAGTAATAAATAGTGTAAAAAAAGAATGAAATCAAGATAAATAAATTTAATTGAGACTTTAATTTTAAATAATAGGTTGGATGGTAATTGTTGTGGAGAATAACTGTGACGCCCCACCTCTATACCCACGCTAGCCAAGAACACTACGGAGTAATGCTGTCAACTAGCACGGAGAATAAGGCTGTTGAGGAGCGACCATCCGTGTAATTGCTTTGCGCGAGCACCGATATGTCAGATAGTATAACATGCATTTTATTTCAAGAGGAAATCCGACATACCGATACAAACACAAAGCTACTACACAGTGGCTATAATAATCTTCGGACCAAGTATAGAAATAAACATAACACAAATCAGTCACAGATAATTCATATCACAAAGGCAGAAATAGATATGAATATAACACATGAAAGTGTACATCAGAGTAGTGGTCAAACAAGATCCACAATATCAAAAAGAATAGATACAAGTGCAAGACAAAGGAATAAGTATACATCATAGAGTCTGTATCTCAAATGTATACAACAAAAACTACTAATCTAAGTAGTTAGCCAAAAGTCAGATGATGGTCCGATAAGGAGTCAAGCAGAAGCACCTGTGAAATCTCAGTCTGACCCGAGTATTATTTAATAAGAAAATAATAAACGGATCAGTCTAGCTATAAATATCAGATGAAATGATATAGAATAAGAGATATGACTAAACGTATAATAATCACAATGCCAAGCTGTGATAAATAAGTATTTGAAAAATCAGCAAGAGATTAATCAATATCGCAAAGATCTTCTCAAAGATAAAAAGGAATGTCATACTCCTAATTTCATTCACCAAGCCACAATAAATGACATATATATCCATGCCAATCGTAAAAGTTGGTGAAACATAAATTTTAGAAATCAACACACGAAATCCAGAAATCACAATAAAAGGATGGCCAATCCCCTAAACTGGACATCGACGCACCTAGAAAGACACGCCCCATGCACAGTCGAACATCGACGCACCTAAAAAGATACGTCCCATGCTCTAGCATTGACGCACCTAGATAGATACGCCCCATGCATAAACAAACATCGATGCACCTAGAAAGATACATCCCATGCATAAATAAACATCGACGCACCTAGAAAGATACACCCCATGTAATGTCTAACATCGATGCACCTAGAAAGATACACCCCATGCAAAGTCGAACATCGACGCACCTAGAAAGATACGCCCCATGCATAGACGAACATCGACGCACCTAGAAAGATACGCCCCATGCCCCGACTTATTGAGCCGATTGCTCCACGAAGTAAACAAACATCGATGTACCTAAAAAGGTACACCCCATGCATATATAAACATCGACGCACCTAAAAAGGTACGACCCATGTGTAAACAAACATCGACGCACCTAGATAGGTACGACCCATGAAAGAAATGAGACGAAGCTCAATAAAATGAGGAACATTCCTCCACATAGACAAAGAGACATCGCACATTGCTAGTCTAAACCATAAAATGACCGTCATGATCAAAGAGAAGTGTCAATTACACTAAGCTAGTAAATATATGAGTTTAGCTTCATGTGCCATAACCACTTGCTTAACATAAATATTTACGAACAAATTGTAGATCTCCACTAGAAAATTGTCACAACAAATTCAATCGAACAAGTCCAAGAATTAACCGACGAAGTAAACGCAAGCGTTTCATACCACTCGTTTTACTAAGTCGTTTAATTAGATTTCTCATACGAGTGAGGTAAAGGCTTGTATATACTAATAGATTGGAAAACGGTTTAAGAAAACGAGCTTTGTAATAAAATAGTGTTGAAATCATTTGAAGAAAGAGTTTTGATATTTACTACTAGTATAGAAAACCTTTATATTTTTAAAGTGAAAAATCACAAAGAAGATTGTAGGAACAATCAACCACTAAGATTCACATTCGAAAACGTGAATAAAATCCAAAGAAATCGATACCGAATCCATCGAAATGGATATTCCAAGAATTCTCGAAGAAAATAAGTCATCAAAGTCAATAACAAATGATAACAACAAATAGGGAAATAACACGAATCGATTAAATTTGGAAAACCAAGCAACTAGGCAAAATAGGCATAGTTGGCAAATAGCAGCTGGTCGGTCGACCAGACTCCCTGAGTCGGTTGACCGAACCAAAAACAGAAGTGCACGGGGTAGCAGGTCGGTCGACCGGACCCTGAGCTCGGTCGACCGAGCCCTGTAGCCTGCACTTCCTAACAGAGGCAGGAAGTGCCCGCTCTACAGGTCGGTCGGCCGGCCCAGGGGCTCGGTCGGCCGAACCTGTTGCCGGCACTCCCATGCCCTATTTCAAATGAGGTGCAAATCTCGATCAATTTGCATTCGCACAAGCAACGGCGCTAAGGGTTTATGCTAATCGACTACCCGGCCCTATATGCTCCTCGATGCATCACCAAAAACATGTTCAAACATCAAAGTTAGGATTTTTAACGAATTGAACTCAAAATACCAAAAATTGGAATATTCACCAAATCAATCCAAACCAAAAGCAAATGCACACGAATAAGTGTTAGGAATTCATATCTAACAATCGAAGATAAATATAAGCATAGATGTGAGATAAAAATCTCACCTTTGAACCCAAACGATTAAAGAAGAAGCTATAGAGCAATGGTAAGAACAATCACTCTTCAATTCCAACCCAACAAGCTTGAATCTAAGCTTAAAGGAGAAACATTTCCTAAATTAGGTTTAGGAAATTTCTGAAATTGAATGGAGAAAGAGTTGGAGAAGATGAATGAGATGCTTACCAATGGGTTCTCTTGAATTTGGAGCTAGAAGTTGGATTTGCAAAGCAAGCTAGGGCTTAGGAATTTCTATTTCCCATTCTCTTCCACCATTGTTGCTAAAGCTTGAGTGTTTAAGCAAAGAAGAAAAGTTATGAAGAGAAGGGGGTTGGGCTGAGCTAATAAGGGTGCAGTCCAAACCAAAGTCATAAGGGGGAAAAAGTAGCAAAAATCAACTTTCTCCAAACATATCGAAGCTTATACTCAAAAAGGTCGCAAACGGCATTTTGAACTCAATGGAAGTGGTTTCGAGTCCTAATTCGGCTGTTTGCAAAAAGTAGCTTTTCGGACTAAAATCCGAATAACAATAAAATATTTAAATATAAAATCGATAAATATGCGGGTTGTTACAGACTCCCCTCCTTAAAGAAATTGCATCCTCGCAATATTTAAGAAGAAGATAAGAAGTAACAACCATAAAAGCATATTAACACAAAAGAAAATTGAAATAAGAAGTTCACCATAAAGAGCACGAAAGAGTTAGCAAGAACGGGATCGCTCAATGAATTCTCTAGATTCCCAAGAGTAATCCCTAGGATTTGAGAACCATTGATCTCTCACAAGAAGAACATCTTTATTTCGAAGTCGTTTGAGCTCCGAAGCAATAATTCGAATAGGATGTTGCTCAAAAATCAAATCTGGTGAAACTTCAATTTCAACAATATCACCGGGCTCAAGAATGAAAACCGGAATCCCTAAGGCATTTCCGTAGATAAAAGACGTGAGAGAACGTCATGAATATCAGAAAATTGAGTTGGTGCAACGACGTAGTATAAAAACAGTACGCCCGAGAAACTAAAAACTCAAATAATTTGGAACATCAGCGTAGTACAAAAACGGTACGCCCAATGAATCCAAAAGCAAAGACATTGATGTAGTACAAACGGTACATCCAATGAATCAAATAGCAAAGATATTGATGTAGTATAACGGTTCATCCAATGAATCAAATAGCAAAGACATTGATGTATTATAATAACAATACCTCTGATGAACCGAACACCATAAAAGAACATCAGACACTAGTCCGTAAAAGGAATGAGATAAAGCTCAATAAAACGAAGTATATCAAAACGTCCGACGAACTTGATAAAAAGATAATTCCATTCAGACATCATCAAAGAATCAACACTTGTTGCCTACGACAAAACGTAACGGCAACATGGTTTCCCCTTCGGGAATAGAAAGAATATCAAGATCATAAGATGTCAGGAACTCGAGTCAACATGAAGTTCCTTATGAGAAAATAAATATTCCAAAGATTTATGATCAAGGTGGAGAACAAATTTCTTATCCAAATATGATGATGCCAAATTCCAAAAGTAAAACAATAGCCGCGAGCACTAGATCATGAGTGGCATATCTAGTCTCGATAAGCTATAATGATTTAGAAGCACAAGTGATAACACGTTCTCCTTTGCAAGAGAATGGCATCCAAACCAATACGACTAGTATCGGTACAAATAGTAAAGTCTTGGTTCCCCTTCAGGAATCACAAGAATAAGAGTATCGAAAAGAAGGAATCTCTTTTAAATAATCTCCTTTCCTGAAAAGTTAAAACTTTCAAAATTACATTTATCTTTATGTAATAATCTTTCTACAAAAATTTACATTTTTATAAGTCAATACATCGTGTCTGACTGTCTCATCAAAGCGTTTAAGAGATTCCTATCGATAACGTTGATCAAGCGCATCGACCAGAATTCTTAAAACATTCAACGGGCAATACAATCACAAAATCATCTTCTATATGATAAACATGTTTCTAAAAACTTTTAAGAATATTCTTTGTTCATTTTAAGAACAAAAATCAAATTGTACTTATAAATAAATCTTATGAAAAAGATTTTCAAAATTTTAAATTACTATTTTCACCCAAAATCAATATATACAAGAATGGTCTCATCGAAATATTCATAGAATATTCGATTTATAAAATGGATGAAATAAGCTGGACAAACTGAATGACATAATACTTCATTCATAGGAATCATAACAAGTGCGGAATGCGGTAAATGGAATGCTAACTTCCGCAACTCGTAGCAAATGAAAATCGGTGGCAAGGCCGAACTAGAAAGACCTTAACACCATACAAAAGATTACTTAGGTGATAAATCCTAAGGCAAACTCAAAAATACCGAAAAAGTTTCACAAATTATTTAGATAAGAGAAGTAACACTTTTCTCATCTTGAGGGCTTAAAGAATAAAGTGATGCCTTCAAGAATTTGAAATCGGAATCTCAAGAAAAAAAATAGAAATCTGCTTAACAGATAGAAAATGTCGAAGATGAATTGTCCACATAGAAAATAGGATATGGGCTTCACAATTAAGCCAATCGTTACAAAAATCAATTCCGAAGCCTAAGTAAAAATCGGCTCGGAAAGAAAAATCACATAAAATAATTTCGACATCAATAGAAAGCAAATTGAGTGTTGCGGATCTACCATCCGGATTCGCAACTCTCAAAGAAGTCATCAAGTCCAAAATATTTTCAAAGAAAAGGAATCAACAAGTTCTTTTGATATAGAATAGTGAGATGGAACCCATATCAAAAAGAACTCGAATAAGAAGATCACGAAATAAAACAATGCCATCAAGGATTGAATGTAAAATACCTTGACCAAGAGAAGTGTCAATAGGAGTTTGCACAATATTCAGCTCTCCCTCTCTCCTACTTTGAAGAATGGGACATGTAGATATAAGATGACCCGAACTTTTGCAATAACGGCATAAGAGAGGTTTCGGGCACTCCCTTGCATAGTGCTCCGTGGAACCACAATTGTAGCATTGCCCACGACTAGAGGTAGGAACTTTTGCTACCGGGGTTTCTTGCCTCCCTTTCTTGTTGGGAATGGGGCCTCTGAATTTAATAGGCCTCTTCATATTGTTGTTGAAGTTTTGTTTGGCACGCACAACTTCAATATCGCTTTCCCTATCGGCCTCTTCAAGACGAAGAGCGATATCAATAAGCTGATCAAATGAAACTTCAAGTTTCAGAAGTAATGGCTTCTTAAGACTCTTATTCAAGCCATAGACGAATCTATAATTTTTCTTCAATGGGGTATTGATATATTCAACCCCATATTTGGAAAGAGATTCGAAAGATGCGACATAGTCCGTCACAGAAGATTCACCTTGAACAAGGTCAATAAAACGCCGGGCCAAAGTTACTTTTTTAGCCTCCGGCACGAATTTCAATTCGAATCTTTCTCGGAATTGCTCCCAAGTGAGATCCGCTTCAACGATTTCAGAAATTAAAAGCTCATGCCAATCTAATGCTCTTTCTTGGAGCATGCTAGAAGCCACTTGGACTCGATGAAGGTCAATAAGGTTCATGCGAGAAAAGATGCGATCGCATGATTTGAGCCAAGCTTGAATTTCTATAACACTCTCGGATCCCTTAAATGGCCTTCCACCCAAATCGGTGTAGTCTCTGCACAAGCGTGCAAAACCGGATCTAGGATGAGTAGGCTCTGGATTGGGTCCGGCAGCTTGAGCGTTCTTAACAAGATCTAGAGGCTGCTGGGCAGACATAAATACTCCATCCTGGGGAGTTGCACTAGATTGACCGGCGCTGGGACGGCCAGGTCTAACCATTTCTCTTCTTTAAGAAAGAAAGAAAGAAGAGGAAAAAGTTATTCTCAAAATAAATATCTAGCAAACTTGATAGATAAAACAAGAAATCATAAAAGAAAGTAGGATAGAACGGTATGAAGACCCGAATAAAATCCTAAAGTACGACTCCTAAGATGGACTTAAGACTATGATCCTTGTTAAATTATTCTACTTTGTTCCAAAGTTTGGTTCTGATACCAAGCTATGACGCCCCACCTCTATGCCCACGCTAGCCAAGAACACTACGGAGTAATGTTGTCAACTAGCACGGAGAATAAGGCTGTTGAGGAGCGACCATCCGTGTAATTGCTTTGCGCGAGCACCGATATGTCAGATAGTATAACATGCATTTTATTTCAAGAGGAAATCCGACATACCGATACAAACACAAAGCTACTACACAGTGGCTATAATAATCTTCGGAAACAAATATTGAAATAAACATAACACAAATCAGTCACAGATAATTCATATCACAAAGGCGGAAATAGATATGAATATAACACATGAAAGTGTACATCAGAGTAGTGGTCAAACAAGATCCACAATATCAAAAATAATAGATACAAGTGCAAGACAAAAGAATAAGTATACATCATAGAGTCTGTATCTCAAATGTATACAACAAAAACTACTAATCTAAGTAGTTAGCCAAAAGTCAGATGATGGTCCGATAAGGAGTCAAGCAGAAGCACATGTGAAATCTCAGTCTGACCCGAGTATTATTTAATAAGAAAATAATAAACGGATCAGTCTAGCTATAAATATCAGATGAAATGATATAGAATAAGAGATATGACTAAACGTATAATAATAAAATGCCAAGCTGTGATAAATAAGTATTTGAAAAATCAGCAAGAGATTAATCAATATCGCAAAGATCTTCTCAAAGATAAAAAGGAATGTCATACTCCTAATTTCATTCACCAAGCCACAATAAATGACATATACATCCATGCTAATCGTAAAAGTTGGTGAAACATAAATTCTAGAAATCAACACACGAAATCCAAAAATCACAATAAAAGGATGGCCAATCCCCTAAACTGGACATCGACGCACCTAGAAAGACACGCCCCATGCACAGTCGAACATCGACGCACCTAAAAAGATACGCCCCATGCTCTAGCATCGACGCACCTAGATAGATACGCCCCATGCATAAACAAACATCGATGCACTTAGAAAGATACATCCCATGCATAAATAAACATCGATGCACCTAGAAAGATGCACCCTATGTAATGTCTAACATCGATGCACCTAGAAAGATACACCCCATGCAAAATCGAACATCGACGCACCTAGAAAGATACGCCCCATGCATAGACGAACATCGACGCACCTAGAAAGATACGCCCCATGCCCCAACTTATTGAGCCGATTGCTCCACGAAGTAAACAAACATCGATGTACCTAAAAAGGTACACCCCATGCATATATAAACATCGACGCACCTAAAAAGGTACGACCCATGTGTAAACAAACATCGACGCACCTAGATAGGTACGACCCATGAAAGAAATGAGACAAAGCTCAATAAAATGAGGAACATTCCTCCACATAGACAAAGAGACATCGCACATTGTTAGTTTAAACCATAAAATGACCGTCATGATCAAAGAGAAGTGTCAATTACACTAAGCTAGCAAATATATGAGTTTAGCTTCATGTCCCATAACCACTTGCTTAACTTAAATATTTACGAACAAATTGTAGATCTCCACTAGAAAATTGTCACAAGAAATTCAATCGAACAAGTCCAAGAATTAACCGACGAAGTAAACGCAAGCATTTCATACCACTCGTTTTACTAAGTCGTTTAATTAGATTTCTCATACGAGTGAGGTAAAGGCTTGTATATACTAATAGATTGGAAAACGGTTTAAGAAAACGAGCTTTGTAATAAAATAGTGTTGAAATCATTTGAAGAAAGAGTTTTGATATTTACTACTAGTATAGAAAACCTTTATATTTTTAAAGTGAAAAATCACAAAGAAGATTGTAGGAACAATCAACCACTAAGATTCACATTCGAAAACGTGAATAAAATCCAAAGAAATCGATACCGAATCCATCGAAATTGATATTCCAAGAATTCTCGAAGAAAATAAGTCATCAAAGTCAATAACAAATGATAACAACAAATAGGGAAATAACACGAATCGATTAAATTTGAAAAACCAAGCAACTAGGCAAAATAGGCATAGTTGGCAAATAGCAGCTGGTCGGTCGACCGGACTCCCTGAGTCGGTTGACCGAACCAAAAACAGAAGTGCACGGGGTAGCAGGTCGGTCGGCCGGACCCTGAGCTCGGTCGACCGAGCCCTGTAGCCTGCACTTCCTAACAGAGGCAGGAAGTGCCCGCTGTACAGGTCGGTCGGCTGGCCCAGGGGCTCGGTCGGCCGAACCTGTTGCTGGCACTCCCATGCCCTATTTCAAATGAGGTGCAAATCTCGATCAATTTGCATTCGCATGAGCAACGACGCTAAGGGTTTATGCCAATCGACTACCCGGCCCTATATGCTCCTCGATGCATCACCAAAAACATGTTCAAACATCAAAGTTAGGATTTTTAACGAATTGAACTCAAAACACCAAAATTGGAATATTCACCAAATCAATCCAAACCAAAAGCAAATGCACACGAATAAGTGTTAGTAATTCATACCTAACAATCGAAGATAAATATAAGCATAGATGTGAGATAAAAATCTCACCTTTGAACCCAAACGATTGAAGAAGAAGCTATAGAGCAATGGTAAGAACAATCACTCTTCAATTCCAACCCAACAAGCTTGAATCTAAGCTTAATGAAGAAAAATTTCCTAAATTAGGTTTAGGTAATTTCTGAAATTGAATGGAGAAAGAGTTGGAGAAGATGAAGGAGATGCTTACCAATGGGTTCTCTTGAATTTGGAGCTAGAAGTTGGATTTGCAAAGCAAGCTAGGGCTTAGGAATTTCTATTTCCCATTCTCTTCCACCATTGTTGCTAAAGCTTGAGTGTTTAAGCAAAGAGGAGAAGTTATAAAGAGAAGGGGGGTGGGCTGAGCTAATAAGGGTGCAGTCCAAACCAAAGTCATAAGGGGGAAAAAGTAGCAAAAATCAACTTTCTCCAAACATATCGAAGCTTATACTCAAAAAGGTCGCAAACGGCATTTTGAACTCAATGGAAGTGGTCTCGAGTCCTAATTCGGTTGTTTGCAAAAAGTAGCTTTTCGGACTAAAATCCGACTAACAATAAAATATTTAAATAAGATATTTAAATATAAAATCGATAAATATGCGGGTTGTTACAATAACCATACAAGTAGTATAAAGAGTATATTGGTAATAAACGGTTATTTCGAATAAAGGTGATTAAATATTACTTTAATGGATATAAATGTAGTAACTGATAGAGTAAATGAAACTAGCATTATGGAAATAAATGTAACATTGTTTTGTAAGCAATAAAAGCCTATTAATGTGACTGAAGGTTAACGGTCACGATTTTTGTACGTTACCTATGTAGGTTGCTTGTAAATTTAAACTTTGAAATTTGTTACAACAATTCTAATTTAATATTACGTTGATGTTAATTAAGGTAATATTTGTAAGTAGTGTTAATGTTATTCATATTGGACAAATTGTTGAGTTATAAGGATCGGGAATAAAGCTTTAGTAATTTTATTGGAATTTAAAATTTAATAAAAGGATTAATTGCAATTAAATGAATTTAATCTTTTAAAAATGGAATTTAGATGAAATATGAGGAAATTTATGTAATAGTTTTGCATCTAATGTTTAATCCATCCATAATATGACTATTGGTTGATTTAAGTATAGGAAGCAAGATTTATTAATTTAATTTAAGTATAGAATTCAATAATGTTATTTGTTGCAAAATAAAATGGAATTAAAACGTTTAAATACTACGTTATTGAAATTAAAATGGAATTTGAGGATATAATGTAATAAATCATGAACCAATGTAGTGGCAATCTTATTTTGGTAAAAGATGTGAATAAGAAGGCTTAAAATTTAATAAATGGGTTTTTGAGAATTTAATTTATAAATTCTAAATATAATGAAGCGGAGAAATTAACACTCCAATTGATAGATTTATCAACTTTTAATTTACATCTAAACTTGTTTAAATTTTTGTAAATGCTTAAGAAATATAAAGGTGGTAAAATTGTAAATTATAAGATTGTAATTTAAAAATTGGATTTAATTAAATAATTATTAATTTATTTAATTAATGGAAATATAGCCATTTTGGCCACTGACTCGGATTTCGACGAAACCAGTTTCATTAGATCCGTAACGGTGAATTATTGTAGGATTTCAAGTTTCATAACGATCGGGCTTGTCGTTTGATCGTATGGGCTTGAAACGCCTAGAAATTAATGAAATTGAAATTAAGTGAAATCAATTTGAAATAAACTGAATTGTGCATAACTTCTTCATACGATGGAATTTGGACTTGAAACCTATTCCATCGATTTTAAAATCATTTAAAACATATATTTTGATGGGTTGACCCTTTTCCGTTTCGGAAGCGAAACGGGCTTTTCGGGTCAATTATCGTTCAAAACCCAAATCCAACCTTGCCTATTCTTTCTATTCTGTTTTGCCTATATATAGGTTGTTATATACCCTAGCCCATTGCTTATTCCTCATTCTATACATATGCTCTTCCTCATTCTAATGGCTGCAAACCCTAATCTTCCCAATCCATTTTCAATTTCAAAAAAAAAAGAAAAAATAAATTGTGGATCTGCAGCAACTTCTGGTCGCGCTTTGAGTTTCAGAGGCAAAAACGCTGCATCTACTTCGGGATAGGAAGAAAATTACTCGGGTCGCTCTGGCTCGTTTTGGTAAAAACTCCAAGCAAGCACCGGGGAATTGAGGCGGTAGACCGAAGTCGACTCAGGACCAGAATTTTCCAATCTTCTAATTTTCCTAACTTTTTCATACGAGCTCAGATTCATACGCGGTTTATTTTGCTGGGATCGTATTAGAATTATGGACGTTTTGGCGCTAGATTAGATGGATTCTGAGACTGGTCAAATTTTAGGTTTAAATTGGATTTAAATTCAATTTAAATTCAAAAGGTAAGTGTTTTAACCCACTCACAACTTCTAAAATTTCTTTTGTTTGTTAATTTGATTTATGATATGAGTAGAAATTTATTTATGGTTGTTTGGCATATTTTTATTCATCATCTTGGTTAAATCGCATTTATTTAATTAAATTTTATTTAATTATTCATTGCATATAAACTGCCAGTAAAATTTGTTATTTATTCATTATTGCATATAAACTCCCAGTTAAACAGTTATTAAATTTATTATTGAATATAAACTGTTAGTTAATTCCTGTTATTTATTACCCGTATATATTAGTGTATTGTTTGAATTTGGATGATGATCTTGATAAATGGTTGATGGTTGATATTGGATGAATGGATGCTGGATTTTATATTTTTAAAAACTACAAGTTATTATGCATTTTCATTTCATTCAGGATTGCGGTTTGAAATGATATATAACCGCAAAATTTTTATTTTTAATTACGGGTTGAAATGATAAATATCCGTATCACTTAACCATATGATAGAAAATTATAAACATGCACCGTGGTCTATATATATAAATATTTTGAAAAGATTTCTATGGTTTTGCAAAGAAAAATATGGTTTATGTTCTATTGATTCGGATATTTATAAATGTTATTCTATATATATAATGAATTTCTTGGTTTTAAGCTATGTATAAAATTGGTTTAAAGTACAAAAGAAGTTTAATAATAAAAGTTGATTTTATTAAGATATGATACAGTGAAGTATTTATTTATATTTTATTTGTAGAGTAGAATGACTTAAATAATGAAGGCTGGAAGAGAAATATAAATTGAATTGAATTAAATTGGAATAAGAATTGATTTAAAAATTTTAAATAAATCTGAGATTTTAAAGGGTATGATTTGTATAACTTGATTTTGGTTTAGAGGATTCAAATGAGCATCAATCACTTTAAATGAATATTATCAAGTTAATTTAAATTGAAAAAAATATTCAGTTGTTTGATGTTAAAGTTTTACTTAAACTATATTGGATTTATTAAGTATACGTTTCAAATCTAAATAATAGAAATTGAATTTGATATACGTGAAATTATCAAAGAATTTATTTTGAGACGGTGTAATATCTAAAGCTTTGAAATATATGAAAATTGAAACGGTTTGATTGGGGATTTAAATCTATATTTTGGGATTTATTTATGAAATTTAATAGGATATTTTATTTTATAAAGTAATTTATATTTAAACCATTTAAGTGGTGCGGTTATATTTCAAAGTTATGTAATTCAAAGTTTTATGTCTTGAAAGGATATATTTCAAGAGTTTGGTTTGAAAATATTTTAACTATGAAAAGTTACGGTTTTAGAAAAAGATATATTTGGAAGATATCATATTGATTTGGTTGAAAAAGGGAAATGATATCGTAATTATATGGTTTTGAAATGAATATTATATCCTGGGTTTTAAAGTATAAATTATTTTGAAATAACCGCGGTGTTATAATAACGTTTGGTTGTTGAAGAGACCGGGATCGAAGTTATCATACTCTCTGCCAACTCCGAAAACCACTTTAACAACCGTGTACGCGGTGGAGATTCCAGAATGAGGTAGGATGGTGGCGGCGTTTCCTTTGAGGTAAATACATGGACCCGACTCCCGTGATTTCGCATAAGGTGGCTGAAACAGGAGCGATTCTCAAGCCAATTAAGGTAACACCTTTGATCGGACACATCCCTTCGATTTTATACTTTGACTTTTGGATTGACTCGTGGCCACTTTTGATTTTCTTTTTGGGGGTGTGGCTTGAGGTGGGCGGTATCTGCGGCTACGCGTTACCACCAGCCCGGATGCGTAATTGGTATATCTACCCTGGCATTGATTAGTTTTGCCGTGTCACCTACCCTATCGCGCCTTGTACAAGTTTGGTTTTCTCCCATAGCCCGTGTAGTATCCTCTGGTGGCTTCCCGATCAGGAGGGACTATGATATTGGATGGACTACTGGGACCATCATGTGTTTAGGTGGAAAATGTAAAGCCTTAACGCTATTTAAAAGTAAGTTTATTTTACAATTAGACACTATTATAATAGCGAAATATACTACATAGTAAATAGTTTAACGGATCCTTAGGAGATGTGAATCCCGAGCACCTCCTAAGTTACTGCACTCATATTTATTTCTATAATTTAACTTACATAAGATCTTTTAGTTCTGACTTGAATGTTTTGTTCTTTCAATTCGCTCGGGTCAGTCCGAGCGTTTTAGGATTTGAAGATTTTTTTCTGGAGGACGAAGATGAAGCTTTGTAGTACTATTATCTACTATATTATCCCACTACACTATTGTATTCCGCCGCATTATTGATATTCTATGGCATGTATAACTCTGATATATATTGTAAGTATAATTAAATATTTTGAAAAACAGCTTCATGAACTTTATATTTGATTATCATATTTATCCTTCCGCTGTGAGATTCTGTTTTATTTATTTCTTCCTTCTTTTTCTTATTTACCCCATAACAATCCGCCCTTCCGTATGGTTTGAATTGGCACGTGTGTCGATCTAAAGCGTGCGAAAAGGCGGGACGTTACAGACTCATTTTAAATAGGGTAGTAATACCCTAGAATGAGTCGTTGAGTGTATATATATGAGAGAGCGTATTTGTTAGTGTTATAAAAGGTTTTTATATTATGTTAATTTTTTCTGTTTAGTATTTATGAATTTCGGTTGGTACATCGGAAGCTATGACATCGATAGGGATTTCTAAACACTTAATAGGGCAGTCCGACATAATATTTGTTTTGAAATATAAGTAAATGAAATAATTTTGTCTGTTACATATTTTTGTATATAAAATAATAAATTTTATAAATAATATAGTTGGATGTAATACATTGTTTGTTAGGTAGAGAAATTTTTACAAATATTGATTGAAAATTTGGATTTACAAATAAAGTAAATATAAATTGGAAGTTTAGAACTGAAGGTCCAAGATTTTTGAAAATTTCTTTTGAAAATTTTTGGAATATAATATTACTAGTATTTAGAAGTATTTTTTGATATGAATATTTCAAGATGATTTGAAAGAAATATTTTAAAAGAAATTTTTTAAAGTAAATAAGTTTAGTACTCCCCTCAGTCGCTGGAAAATAATTTCGGTGATGACTGCACGCATCATCGACGTTCATTTTCGAGTTTCAAAGTGGGAAGGCTGTTGTAGTAATTTTACTGCACATTTGTTTTGATAAACAAATCTCAATTTTAATTTCAAAGTATGATTTGATATATGTATATATAAGTTATGAGTATACACTGCTATATATTATTTTAAATGATTGAAATGGAACCCAGTTGTTTAGTTCTTAAGTTTCTGTAAATTAGAAATTGAAATTATTGTAATGAATGGAATCTTGACTATATTAATAATTGGAAACTTCTAAAATGAGAATAAGAAATTGAAAATCTGTAAACTATAAATAAAACCAAAATGGAAATAAGAAAATGTAACTATTGAACGTTTTGTTAATAAGAATAAATATGATAACTAGTGTAACTTTCTATTTCATTCAAAAAAGACATATATATATATATATATAACTTACCAAAATGAAAAAAGTTGTAATGTTAAATAGGGTATGTAATAGAATATTGTGCACGTAAACTTTAGAAAATTAAAATGTTCAATGGAATTACTTTTATAAATAAAAATTCTAATATTATAAATTGGTATAAACTAAAGTTAATAATTTGGAATGCTACTAATTAAATGTAATAAAAGTGAATAATGTGAGAAAAACGATTATAAGCTTAAGTTAACATTTAAGCTATCTATGATTAAATTGAATAGTAAAGGTGAATACTGTAAGTAAGTAAGTAATTATAAAGTTTAATTAATATTGAAGCCATTTATAATTAAAATGAGTACTATATAAGTTGAATGATTATAACTTCAGAGAACTTAGGAAACAATTTAGAAATGGAGTTAATATTCAATAATACTATATATGGAAGAATGAATGTTAAAAAGAAATGATCTATAAATGGTGAATTGAATTATGAAGAAACTTACCTAATAATATATAATCCAATAATTGAAATAAAAACAACTTATTTAAGCAATGAATGTAAGTAATTAAACAAACATTGAATGAACAAATGAAAATGAACAGCAAAAAATGTGAAAAAAAAGTAATAAGAATAAAACATAAATATTATTGGAAATTATTGTTGTTTTGGTTTACGGATTGGTTGTGAAAGGATACTTCTATTTTGTATAAAGATGTATAAATATTCTATAAAGTTTTATCTACGACTATTGAATGTATGGTTTACTTCATAGTTTATTTATCATTATATATGACTAGAGGTTTTCGAACCCAAACAAACATATTGATGGTTGTTATGGATGTAAAATTGGTGTTTTTGACTGTATGTGATGATTGTATGATTTGTTGTAAGAAATTGTTGTTATGTTGTATTGATTTGTTTTGTTATTAGTTAAAAATAGCTTAAAATATTTCACTTTTATATAATTACTAACATCTTTGGATTATATAAGTGAAATACCTGTTTATGGAAGAAACTGTTACTGCTTTTGGTTTCATAAATAAGCATTGTTTGCCCGCCTACATTTCGGATTACGATTTTCTAGCGATATTATATTATTTTCCCATGGTTTAGAATATATTATTTTGAAATATATGATATATATATTTTTTTATTATTGATATTGTTATTTCTCTCAGGCCTCTCCGTACAAAGGAGACTCTGCCAAAAATTTCCGTGAATTTTGGACTTAGAAAATTTTGTGAAATATTTTCCAAACTTTTGTTAACTTGAATATAAAGGATTTAATTGTTATAAATTGATATATATAATTTAAATTATTTAAATATGTAAATTAATTGTTTATAAATTTAATATTTTGAATAAGATATATTGATTACGTAATTCCTTCTTTTCCCTTTTCGAGGACGAAAAGTTTTGAGTGAGGGAGAGTGTAACGACCCGCAATTTTCGATATTTAAAATGTAGTTAATTTAATAGGGCTTTGTGATTTATGGAAGAAATAAAAAAATTGGTTCATAAATGAAAATATAACTAGAATAAAATGTAATAATATTAATTTAAGGTAATGGATAACTGCTTCAAATGTAATTCGAATTAATTTAAATGATTAAAGAGTTATAATTGGTTATAGATTGTAAATTAATTGTAATAATGTGTGTATTAATTGACAATTGGATTAAACGAGTAGTTGATAAAATTAATGTTGTATTAGTTGATGAAATAGTAAGTAATGAATTGTAATTGAATGGATTAATGTTGTGTAAATAACTATAACATTTGTTTGTAAACAGTAAACTTACAAATGTTACTATATGTGGAAATGGTTATTTGTTACCAATTTTTTTTAATCAATTACAAATAAATGTTACATTAATGTGAGTTAAGACAATAACTGTAAATTGTGAACGTAATAAAAGGCATAGAAATGTTAACTATATTTACAAGGCAATAATTAATGTAATAGAAGGTATAGAAATGTTAAGTATATTTACAACACAAATTAATTTATTGAGATTTTAAATCATAATAAAATTTACAAAATTCAGTGTAATTGAAATATTGCAACCAACTTGGTAAAAGGTGAAATTTGAGAATATAAATGTAATAAAATATAAACCAAGGTCGAATATATACACAGGGTAATGATGGGTTGAATAATAAGACTGAAATCAAATTCTATTCAATTTATGAGAAATTAAATTATAGTTAATTGGATTAGTTACATTTGAAATTGAACATCGTGATTAGTGAAATATTTAACATTGAATTGACATGTAAATTTGTTTTAAATTATTATAAATGTCTAAGTAATCAAAAATATAAAAAAAATTGTTAGTTATTAAAAGTGGAATAAAATAGTGATTTGTCCAATTTAATAATATTTATTTAATTAACGTGAAAATAGCCATTTTGACCACTGTCTCGGATTTTGACAAAACCAGTTTCATCGGATCCGTAACAGTGAATTATTGTAACGTTTCAAGTTTCGTACCGATCGGACTTGTCGTGTGATCATATGGACCCGTAACGCGTAGGAATCAATTTAATTAAAATCAATTGAAATCAATTTTAAATAAACTGAATTTAAGCTAAATTCTTCATAAGATGGAATTAGGACTCAAAACTTGTTCCATTGAGTTTAGAAACATCGGAAACATCTATTTTGATATATGGGATGACCCATTTTCGCTTTGAAGGCAGAATAGGCTTTTTGGGTTGCTATTCGTCGTTCGTACAGTTTCGATATGTGTTTATTTTCTTATCGGGCTTTATTAATATGAATAGTCTTGTTTTCCCAAGCCCTAGCAGTCATTTTTTCTTATTCTATACATACATCAACTTATGTCTGTTCCTCTTTCTCAAATGATAGAAATCCAAATCCCTAAATTCAATTGCAATTCAAAATCAAATCGAAAATTAAAACTCCTCAAACTATATCGAATTATATACCAATTCAAAGCCCTCGATGAGCATAAGTCAAATCTGTAGTTTTTTTTCGATTTGAGTTTCTATGTGGCCAGAATTGGGTGATTAATTCTTGGCCGTTCAACGCGTTGTGATCAACTTCGTCTAATCGTCGAATCGATGATACTGGGTTGTGGAGATTCACGAGTGGAGTTCATCGGTACGGTTTGTTTGGCGTTTTGAAAGTTGGATCGGAGGCGAAAATTCGATTATGCCTCGTTATCGGTGGCAGCGGCTGGCTTCACCGTGGCCGATGGGGTCGCAGTCGTTGGCGCGCAGGTCAAGGGGACTAGAAAGCATAGACTCGGCGTTATGGTGATGGTTTGGGGTCGCAACGGCCAGCGGCGATGGTGGCAGCCGACTGTTATCGCATGCTCGTGGTCATTGTAGGTTAGGGTTGTGTTTCCACGTGTTTCTTTGCTGACGTGGCCCGGTAAAGAGTGAACGCTTTGTTTTTTTACTTAAATTTTAATTTTGAATGATCTAATCTCAATAAATTTTGCGTACGAGGTCGGATTTACGCTCAGTTTGTTCCACTGCAAGCGTACCAAAATTTCGGACATTATAGAACTAGTTTGGACGAATTTTGAGACCGTTGAATTTTGGGTTCCATTTTTGATTTCAAATCGATTTGAAATCAAAGGTGAGTGTTTTAACCCACTCACAACTACTAAATTGTCTTATGTTAGTTAAATTAAATTTCTGATGTGATTTGAAATTGATTGGTTGATGTTTGATATATTTAAATTGTCACTCTAGTTAAATTTGACTTTATTGAAATAAATCATCATTTAAATTAATATTGAATTTAAATTGTCAATTTTATACCTGTTACTGATTGATTTGGATGATGATTGTGATGGATGTTTGATTGTTAATATTGGATGATTGGATGTTGAATTTTTATATTGTTATAACACTGCAAGTTCCCTATGGGTTAAAATGATACATATCCGAACGATCTATAGATTTGGCAAAAGTCGTTATGAGTTAAAATGATATACTCGAGCGATTTTATGGATTTTATTTAATTCAGGATTGCAGTTTGAAATGATATACAACCGTAAAATGTTAAATTGCGGATTGAAATGATAAATATTTGTATCACTTGACCATAGAATGGAAAATTATATACGGACATCGGATCGGTTAAATAAAATGATTTTTTTTATTTCTTTAAAAATTTGAGTTTAGTTAACAAGCATATTGAAATAGAAATGGATTTATGTAGAATGAATTATTCTCGATAATCCTAGTGTTAATGTTGAAATTGGAATTGATTTAATGAATTTTTCAAAGGATTTAAATTGGAATTTCAAATGAAGTGTCATATATAAATGAATTTATCGAAATTGAGTGATTGAAACGTTTGGACATAACTCTGAAATCTATTTTAACTAACTTAAACTATTTATTAAATTAACTATTTTAATCAATTTAAACTATGTTAATTCATTTTATCCAATTAAACTATTTTAAATTCATTTAACCTATTTCAATTCTATGTAATATAATTTAAATCTATTTATCTAGCTTAAATCTATTTAATCTAGTTTAAATCTATTTAATCTAGCTTAAATTTATTTAATCTATTAAAAATCTATTTCGTACAATTTAAAATCTATTTAATATAATTTAGATCTATTTTATCTAGTTTAAATCTATTTAATCTAGTTTAAATCCATTTAATCTAGCTTAAATTTATTTAATCTATTAAAAATCTATTTCGTACAATTTAAAATCTATTTAATATAATTTAAATCTATTTAATCTATTTTAAATCTATTTTAATTATTTTTAATCTAATTAAATCAAATTTAAATTATTTAAATTATTTTTTTCTATTTAGACTATTTTAATCTATTTAAACTATTCTTAAATTATTAAACTATTCATGACTATCTAAACTATCTTCTAAAATTTCAGACCAGGTAAAGTTGAAGTATTTATATTTAAATTCATGATGATGATGTACAACCTAAGCTGGAATTTGGAATTGATACCTTTTTGTGAAATAACATATCTTGAGTAAATATGATGATTTGAAATGAGGGTTTAATCTATTTTGAGAATATGATTTTGAAGTGAATATGGTTTTGAGAGTGAATATGATTCCAAAAGTGATATGGTTTGAAATCGAACATGATACTTTGATATTATCTATGAAATGGTTTAGGAAATGTAAAAGAACCATCCAATGTGAAATAAGCGTTTGGTTGTTAAAGAGACCGAGATCGGATATTGTCATACTCTCTACCAATACCGAAAACCACTTTAACAACTATGTAAGTGGTGGAGATTCTAGAAATGAAGTAGTATGGTTCGTTGTACGATTCTGTATGAGGTATTTACGTGACCCTGACTCCCATGAGTTGGCTTAGATGTGACTAAAACAGGAGCCATGTCGGGCTAAGTGAGGTCATTCCTCCTATCGGACACATTTCTTCGATACCATTCTGTTACTTTGTGATTGATTTGGTGGCCACCCTTTGATTTTGATTATGGGAGTGTGTTCCGAGGTAGACGGTAGTAGTTGCTATGCGTTACCACAAGTCCGGATCCGCAATTGGTATATCTACCAAGGCATTATCTCGAGTGTCGTGTTCACATGCCCTATCGTGCCTTCTACGAGTTTGTTTTGTATCAAACATATGGAGTTTCCTCTGGGTAATCTTAACGGAGGAGCGTACGGTACTGTATAGACTATAGGAATATATAAAATGTGTTAAGGGGGATATGGGTAACGCCTTAACGCTATTTTAATACTTTACTTTACTGTAGACATATTATAATAGCGTATTGTACTACATAGTAGATAGTTTAACGGATCCTTAGGATATGTAAATCCCCAACATCCCTTGAGTTATTGCACTCACGTTAGACACTGAATAGGAGATGTCAAACCTCGTAAACATCTCTAACGCCTTTACACTCATATTTATTTACTTTTGATTTAACTTACATGAGATCCTTTAATTTTGACTCGATTGTTTTGCCTTTTCAATTCGCTTGGGTCAGTCTGAGTTTTTAAGTATATCGAAGACTGCTTTCTGGAGGACGAAGATGAAGTTTTTGTACTATTAGTATCTACTATATTTATTCCATGGCATCATGTTGTTCCACTGCATTTATTTATTCTTGTTGTATGTAACTCTGATATGTATTATAAAAGTATAATCAATGTATTGAAACAGCTTCATGAACTGTTTATTTGATTATTATATTTTGTCATTCTGCTGCGAGATTCTATATTTGTTTTCTTTCTTTCTTTGTTTTTCGTATTTACCACATAACAATCTGCCCTTTTGAATGGTTTGAGTCTTACGTGTGTGTTTTATCGTCGATTTAAATCATCCAAAAAGGCTAGTCGTTACATGAATCCAAAACTTTTAAGTTGATTTTATCTTCTCTTCTAATGGTCGGCCTTTCTTCTTACGACTATAAGTTTTTATTTGAGATAAAATGTACGTGCATAACTTAACGGGAATGGTATAAGGGTGGGGAGTATGGTTATTTACCCTATTGTCGTTATGTTTAATTTATTAACTATTTATATAAGTTCATTTAATTAAATTAGCACAGCCACCTAATTTATTAACCTACCTCAATCTCCTAATCTACATTATTTTATTTTATTTGTTCTAATTAAATCTCATGAATAATGTTAATACAAAAATTAGGGGTGTTATAGGCTCCCCTCCTCACAGAATTTTTTCCTTGTATTCAATAAGGACACATAGCTATCATTTGTAACATCTTCTAAAATCCATACTAGCCCATCTGACTAGCAACCAATCTATATTAATCTAACATAGACATACCATCAAAGTAGATTAGGATAAGCATCTTGAATCCCATCCTCTGTCTACCAAGTACAGTCTTTCTCATTGTCACTCCACTAAACCTTTACCAACTTGACCGTCTTGATCCTCAATCTCTTCTCATCTCTCGCTACAACCCGAATTGTTTTTCTAACAAAAGTCAAATCAAGCTCCACCACTAAGTCCTCCAACTATGTATGTGAAATAGTAGACTCTGGATCATGCACATACTTATGAAGATGAGACACATGGAGCACATTATGGACATGTGCCAAACTGCTAATCAAGTCTACTTTGTTGGCAAGCTTTCTAATCCTTTCTATAATCTGAAATGTACCAACATACCACGGGGCCAACTTTCTCGATTTTCCAAATCATACAACACCCTTCATTGGTGATACTTTAATGAAATCCCTGTCTCATACTGAGAACTCTTAAGTCTTTATGCCTCTTATCTGTGTAACTCTTCTGCGTAGATTGAGCTTCCCTCATCAGCCCTTAGATTAACTCAACCTTTTCTTACGTATCTCTAACCAAATTTGGACTTAAGACCAATCTATCTTTAGTCTCTAACCAACATGCTGGCGATTTATAAGGTCTTCTATACAAAGCTTCAAAAGGCAGTCTGATAACTATTATCGTAGGAAAACTCAATCAAATGTAGGTGATCTTCCCACGACCCACCAAAATCCAATACACAAGCTCTCAGTAAAACTTCGAGTACCTTGTTAATTCTCTAGTCTGCCTGTCTGTCTGTGAGTGATAAGTTGTACTCATCTTAAGCTTGGCACCTAATACCTCTCGTAGACTCCTCCAAAATTCCCTAGTCAATAATGCATCTCGGTCGCTGACTATGCTACTAGGAATCTCATGAAGTCTAACTATGTTCTTCATGAAAAACTTAGCCAAAAAAGATGCTATCCTTGTTGACTTTACCGGAATTAAATGAGCTCTCTTGATCAACCTGTCCACCATAACCCATATACTATCATTTCATCTACTTGACCTTGGCAACCCATCTATAAAGTCCATCGATATTGAATCCCTTTTCCAAACTGGAATACCTAAAGGATGAAGTAACCTACTTGGATTTGATGTTCGGCTTTCACTTGTCGACGGTTAACACACTTCCTAACCCACAAGCCACATCCCTCTTCATGCCTTCTCAATATAAGCTCCTCTTCATGTCTTGGTACATCTTGGTTCCTCCAGGATGGATCGTAAACTTTGATCGATGGCACTCCTCAAGGACTTGGTCCCTTAAGTTCTCTACATCTGGAACACATAATCGTCCCTTCTTCCTCAACCATCCTCTTTGGTCAAGACTAAAATCCTTTATATCATCAACCATTGATCCTCCCTCAAGCCTTTTAATCTTGTTGGTTAAAACTGGATCTTCTCTCTGCATAGAAGCCATCCTCTCAATCAGCACTGGTCGAACCTCTAAACAAGACAACATGGTAGTACCCTGGCAAGAACTAGCAGTAGGTCTCAACAGCACATCACAACTGACCAAAGCTTCTAGATCCTTCCATTCTGCCAACATTGCTAACACTACATTTTGATGTTTTCTACTGAGAGAATCTGCTACCTTATTTCCTTTCCAAGGAGTATACTCTATACCGTAACCATAAGCTGCCAAAAACTCCAACCATCTGTGCTGCCTCATATTCAACTCATTCTAAGAGAATAAATACTTTAATGACTTATGGCGGTATACAACTCAAAAATTTATCCAAAAAGATAATGCCTCTGGATCTTCAAGGCAAAGATCACCGCAGCTAACTCCAAGTTATGAGTATTATATCTAACTTCGTGCGGTCGAAGCTGCCTTGATGCATAAGCAATGACTTTACCTATTTGCATCAATACTGCTCTCGGTCCAGTGCCACATGCATCAATGTATACTTCTAACTCTTAATTACCATATGGAACAACTGACATTCGTGCATTGGTTAACAAATGCTTTAACTTGAGGAATTCTTCCTCACATTTTTTGGACCAAATAAACTTCACTTCTTCCTGGTCAACTTAGTCAAAGGTGCTGCTATCCGCGATAAATCCTTGATAAATCTCTGATAATAGCCCGCAAGTCCAAGAAAACTCCCGATCTCGGTTACCAACTCTAGTCTCTTCCGATTATTGAGTGTCTCGATCTTAACTGGATCAACTGATAATCCTTCCTCTGAAACCACACGACCAAGAACTTATCTTCTCTTTTCCAGAAATGACACTTGGAAAGCTTCGCCTTCAGCTGATTCTGCCTTAGCGTCTCCAACACCACTCTAAGATGAATCTCACGCTCCCTCTCATCTTTAGAGCACACCAAAATGTCATCTATAAACACTAACATAAACCTATCCAAGAGCTCTCTGAAAACCAGGTTCATCAAATCAATGAAGAAAGCGGGTGCATTCGTCAATCTGAATGACATTGCTAACCACTCATACGAACCATACCTAGTCCGAAATGCCGTCAAAGGAACGCCATCCTCCGCCACTCTTAACCGATGGAACCCTGTCGCCAAATCCAACTGGAAAAATATTCTGGCTCCACTCAATTGATCAAACAGGTCATCTATCCTCAGTAGAGGGTATCTATTCTTGATCATCCTTTTTCTCAACTTATGATAGTCGATGCACATCCTTAACGACCCATCTGGTTTCTTCACAAATACCGCAGCTGCTCCCCAAGGAAAATTGCTTGGTCTAATAAAATTCCTTCTTCAAGATCCACTACTTACGCCTTCAATACCTTCGTCTCTGTTGGTGTTATCCTGCTAGGTGGTCTAATGACAGATTCAGCTCCCGGTATAAGGTCTATCCGAAACTCAACAGCTCGTTTCGGAGGTAATCCAGTAACCGGCTCAAAGACATCTGCAAACTCTTTAGCCACACGAACCCTACTTAGCTCTTATCCAACCTCCATGGCATTCAACAAAGCACAAACACTCTTACTAGAATTCTCCACCATGAAATAATTCGGTCATGACTACCTTGGTGTATCAATTATATTTCCCGATCCTGGAAAATATCCTAGCCTCATACTTACCCAACAAATCCATACCTAAGATGATCATGAAATCTACGAAATCAAAAACATATAAGATGCAAGAAAACTCATCACCTAAGAAATCAAATTCTAACTGGTCACAACTTATCCCAAGAGTTGCATACTATCCTATTGAATTCACAACCCTTAAGTAAGTAACAAGTTATGTGGGTTCCATACTTAACCTATCAACCAAACACTGAGATATAAATGAATGCGATGCACCGATATCAAAAATTACCCTAATTGGTATACTCTAAATCAAAAGCATACGTGCAATCACATCTTTCCTTTCTCTGCTGTAGTAGGTCTGGAAGAAAACGGTGGTCCAATAGCAAACACCTTCCCTCTGTCTGCCCAGACTAGCTCTAGACACTGGTTCTTATAATACCCAACTTGTTTACAGTTGAAACATTTCACATTTTTCTTCTCCACAAGCTTCTTTCCTTTACAAGTTCTGCACTCGTGGGCATAAACCCTTATTATCACACTTACAACACACCAAATCAGCCTTTGCCTTCTTAGCAGCAACCCCATTTTGGGCTCCTTTCTTCTTAAAGAATTTTCTTTTCCTTCCTTGAGAACCCTGGGACTCAACTGACTTCTCTCTAGCTGAAACAGCAAGTGTCTCCTCATGTCAGACAGTCATCTCCACCATCACATAATAGGGATCTCTAATATGAGTCATAGCCATTCTGCCTAGCTCTGACTTCAAACCTCTAATGAATCTCTCATTCCTCCTGACATCCATGTCAATCAAAGCATAATCATGTTGAGATAGCTCATCAAACTTAGCAGCATACTCAATCATAAACAACTACCCTTGGACAAGAACCGTAAACTTCCTCATCAACGTCGATTTAGCAACCTCAAACAAGAACCTTTGCTCAAACCTCCTCATGAAGTCAGCCCATGTCAACTCTTCTTCTGGCACTCCTACCTTCACACTTTTCCACCAATGAAGTGCTAACCCTTGCAACTGTCAAGAGGCTAGCCTTCTCTTCTCTCCATCATTCAAACCTAAATCTGTAAAGATCCTTTCATAGTTCAATAGCCAATTCTCTACTTCAACATCATCTTCTAATCCAGCAATGGCTTTCCTCCCATACTGACATAGTATCTACTCTATTTAGCATAGTTATAACGAAATAGAACTACAGGATTAGCTCCACCAACATTCCCATCAACTACTGCTTGCAAAAGTTTAGCCAACAACTGATACGCCATCCCCGCATCTATTGGTGGATTCCCAGCACCTACACTGGCCTTAGAATTTTGATTAGCATTAGCTTTTCGACCTTGGTTTCTTCAAGTATTAGGTCGAGCATTTCCATTAGTTGTGGTGCTTCCTCCACCCAAATTTCCTCTTCTGTTTCCTGCCTCCATACCTTCTTTCTCATATATCTACATACGAGTCTTAGTAAGATATAGAAGAACAGTCGAATACTAGTTTCCATGGGTTTACTCGGAACCTATTGATTAATGTCAATACTTAATCTAGATATAGTTTTCATGGGTTCACTACAAACCAATTAGCCCCTGCCAACTACTCTTAATACATAGTTTTTATGGGTTAACTATGAACTTTTTGGTATGCACCACTAACTACCTTATCATATTTTTCATGGGTTTACTATGAACCTCTTGGTATGCACCAATAACTATAAAGTTTAGGCATCCTATGTTTTTGGTTACCCTAACTCCATGGATGTAATTCTACTTATTCAGGAGTTTAAGCAATTTATATTCACTATTCGGTCAACCTACTGGTTCTTCTACCCCTTTTCCCAAAATGCATTTATGGGTAACATGTGAATATATTCATATTTGAAGAAGTAAACAACAATTTAACAAGACCACCCCTGTGGGTTTATGTCCTTGAAATACATATCATAACATAGTTAACACTTTTAACTTACATTTTATCAAAGCAATACCTCCTTAAATTTTCATATTTAGAACTATTACAAACTCCTTTATATATGTCGTGGGTTTTTCCTTTAAAATTCAGAGTATGGATTTTCAAACCTTTCAAAACCAAATCTTTCGACCTTGTCGAAAGGTCTACGAAACAACCTTTCGAAAACATTAGGACAATTTTTCCATATGAATCTTTCAAAAGCATTGAACTCATAAAATATAAGCCTTTCGAAAACATTGGATTTTACCTTTTGAAAACTTACCGGGTTCAAGTTAAAACATGCAAAAGGTCCTCATTTTAAAATCTTTCGACTACAATAAATGCAACCTTTTAACCTTGTCAGAAGGTCTGCTTCGAAAGCCTTAAAACATTTTATTTAAAACAATCGGCCTCTGCCTTTAAATCACCTTCTTCGAAAGCTTTGGGTTTACTTTGATTATAAAACAAGAATAAATCATCTAATCCAAAAGCTTTGAAACCTTTCAAAAGAAATGGGAGAAGAAAGCGGCTGGTTTTTAAAACAAGTAAACATTCATCTTTTTTGAAAGCAATGGCTTCGAAAGGTTTGAAAAGCGGTAACTTTTCGACCGCATTGGAAGGTTCAAAAACAAAGCAAAGTGGCGGTAACATTTCAACTGCATCGAAAGTCTTAAAAACCATTATTTAAACATTTGACCTGGTCAAAAGCAACTAAATCGAAAGCTCTTATTCGTAAACAAAGCAGGTGAAAGCTTTTGGTTTATAAAACAAACATATCACAACCTCTTTGGCCCTCAACCTTTCGACTATGAACCCTTCGAACTTTTCAATTCATTATTCTCCAAGGTACTTGATAACATATGCATTGGTTTGACCATGTCGAATGCTTTAACCTTTCGACTTGGTCGAAAAATCTGGGTCGAAAGGTTTTCTGCCATAAAAGGCTGAAACATGCAAAAAGTATGATTTTCTTTGTTTTAACTTAAAAATGATATCTTTTCAACTAATCTTCCTTTGTTTGTCAAATTCTCATTGGTTAATAATTTCCTTATAGAAAAATATGAGCAATATTTTTAGATTTAAATAAAAAAATTATTTTATAAAATGCCATCTCCTTAATTAAATTTATAAAATAAATCTCATACATTAAATAGTTTTATATATTAACAAAACACTTAGAAAAATCTGAAAAATCCCAGAAAATCTATTTTAATATGATTTCCAACATATAAAAATTTCACAACCAAATAATCATTGTTTTTGCCGTAAATAATTTATAACCCAATAAGTCATTTTCTTCACTAGAAAATTTATATAAAATCCATACAAACCAAGAAAATTATGAAAACTGAAATCCATCTTCAAAATCATGTTTTCTACAACGTAAAATTTTCCCATGGCATTTAAAATCATTTTGATCTCGGTTTTGTGCTAAACTATGTAAATCCTTTAATAAAAAACCTTGTCTAAACACATACAAATCATAAACCAGCATATCATCACTTAACATATCATAAAATAGATTTATCTTTAAATCCGAAACCATTTGATGTATACATCAAAATAGAAATGTAGAAATTATTATTCACCTTAGATTGGATAATGAAATTGAAGTATGATTGAGATTGATTCCTTCAAACTTGAATCCTAAGCTTTTAAGTTGATTTTCTCTTCTCTTCTAATGACAGGCCATGCTTCGTACGGTTATGTGTTTTTTTTGGACATAAAATGAACGTGCATAACCTAATGGGAATGGCATAAGGGTGGGGAGTACGGTTATTTAACCTAATGCCCTATGTTTAATTTCTTAACCATTTATATAAGTTCATTTGATTAAATTAGCATGGCCACCTAGTTTATTAATCAACCTCAATCTCCTTATCTACATTATTTTATTTTACTTATTCTAATTAAATCACCTAAATGACGTTACACAAAAATTAGGGGTGTTACGCGCTTATCATCACCCAGAAAGCCCATGGCTTCATCGGAGAAGCACTTTTGATACTTCGATCATTCTAGAACTTATTCAAGAAAACTTAGCATGCTCCTACCTTCGTAGTCTTCTACATCGAGCCTTACAAGAGTCTTGAAAAGCTACTAGACAAACTTGCCAAGGAAAAAACAAGGCTTCAAGCATAGCAGAAGTAGAGGCTATAGCTCGTACTCCTTTCAAAGAATCCTAAAGGCATCCTAACCGACTTGAGGTCAGGAATGTCAGAGCCTCAAAGTAAGGAACGCACTGGCTTTGCTTGGATTATTAGTTCGAGATCAACGTCCAACCATTATCTAAACCTTGGATGGTGGGTAAGGGTCCAAGCTAAGCGGTAATGCGTAGTCCTTCTAAAGCAAAAAATTTCAGCCAATGGTTGAACTGCAATCAACAGGCACCAGTACAAGCACTGAATTGCTTTCTCCTTTCTCAACATCCTAGCTAATTTTATTAAAAGGCATGCATGCAAAAGAGTTTGGAAAGGAAATATATGATGAAGCTAACGGCTTTTTATTAGTAAAGAATTATGAATGACTCATAAGCTTTGAATGTTTTCTATGAAGAGCATTTTCTGGGCTTAAAGAAGAAGAATGGGTATTTATATTCCCATTCCTTCATCGCATGCATTGAATTCAAAAGGCGAAAAGAATCCCAGACGTTCAAAAGAGAATAGTACTAAGTCAAGTCATACACGTTGGGAAATGTGACACATCCAAAAAAACAAATCATCAAAGCCAATTGCACAAACCTATTTGGAAATTGCATTAAATGTATTACAGAGCCATTAATTGGCAAGGTTTGGATGATTTTTCAAGCTTGCACCTGCAACTGGATACGAACTTGGGAAAAAATATTGCTCAATTTTCTCGTAAGTAGTAAGCAGGCCCATTAAAGGCAATTTGGCCCATTAAAGCCAGCCATGATACGTAACCAGCTAGCAAAGGCCATTCCAAGCCCATGTTGGTTTCAAGCCAACCTTTCTACTCAACAAGGCTCCAAGATAAGGCTCGACCGTCTCATCCTAAAGCGATCTTCGCACTTAGACAGGATCTGGAATAGGTCCAGCTCGGTCCCGATCGGTCGTCCAGCATCACAATGGTTGATGGATAGCTCCTATCCAAGCATGCGCCCAACATGCAGCACATCAAGCAAGAGTGGCCCAATCATGGACCGTCTTTAGCATGACTTCAGTACAACCAACTCCAACCAGTATAAGACCTTCTTCCCGACCTCCTCATGCTCGGTCATTAACTGTCTTTCCCACATAGTACTTCAGATTCCAAGTCTCTTTTATATTTTCGACAATCGGTCAGCCGGCTCAGCCATGTGGGTATTCACATGAATAATAAAGTTATTCATTTATATATCCTGTAGATAGCTTGTTGTTCACTTGAGTGCCCACATGGTTGAGCTAGCCGAACCACCATCGATAATATGGAAGAAACAAGGAATCATGAGGACCATATATTAATATTGAAGCCAAGCTAAATGAGGGTCATGCTTGGCTATTCTTGCCTGATGTGTTGCCTATTTATGCAGGCTTGGATAGGAATCGGTCGTTAGCTAATGTGATGTCGAGTGATTTGTATTGGCTTGTAGCTCTTGTTAGAAGAAGTTCGATATAGAAGTACCGGTGGGACAGAGCCGGACCTGTTCCAAATCTTGTCTAACTTTGAAGGTTACATTGGGATGAAACTCTCGGGCCTTATCTTGGCGCCTTGTTGAGTAGAATTGTTGGTTTGAGATTGAGACCAACATAAGCTTGGGTCGGACTTTTCAAGCCGATGGCAGATCAATTAGGCTAGCTTTGATTGGGTCAGATTACCTTTAACGTGCTTGCTAACTACTTGCGAGAAAATTAAGCAACAACTTTTAATGTAAAAAAAACTAGTTAATTTTCATTTTCATATTTAAATAAAAAGATTATATTTTTCATATGTGTGTGTCATGTTTCCACATCGAAATTTAAATCAAAACGATTATATTTTATGAAGCTTTGAGCTTCCAGAAATTAAAAAAGTTTTTTTAAAAATTGTTAAAAGAATATTGAAGTTCATATATTTGAAATATTCTTAAAGGATTATATATATTTTATTCTAATGGATTTATTTATTGAAGAAAATTAATAAATAATATCATGATTTGCTGGGATAATTTTTTATTTGAATTAGTCAAACTACTTAAATTGTTAAATTTCTAATCCTCTCTCTGTGTGTGTGTGTGTGTCTATATATATTAAAGTAAACTTATATATATATATATGTATATGTATATGTATATGTACATGTACATGTATATGTATATGTATATGTATATGTATATGTATATGTATATGTATATGTGCGTGTTAAAAATATACTTACTGTAATTATTTTATAGTAAATTATTATATATATATAATGTTTAAATATATATTTGCTAAAATTATTTTATAATATATATATATATTATATTTGTTACGTTAATATATTTTGTACACATTTATGGATATAAATATTAATTAAATAATTTGAAAAATAATAATTTATATTAATGTATATATAGTTAATTATTTGATGTGTGTGTATATATCACCTTGACATCATTGTTGACTTATGACATCATATATATATATATATATATATATATATATATATATATATATATATATATATATTAACCACAAGTCACAATGGTCAATTAAACATTGTTCCAAAGTTGCCCCTAGGTTTGATTATTCCTTACAATGTGGTTATGATGTTTGTATTGTGGATACGAACATATTAAAAATAGTGTAAAAAAATTTAAAGTTAATTAGTCAACTAAATATAAATTAATAATACTGTATTTTTGTTAAACAATGACAAATAGAGTAAACATTTTTAAATATAATTAAAGTAATTCTCAAAATCTTTAATTGTTATATACTAAATATGATTTGGTATAAAATTTATTATCGATATAAACACAGATAAGATTCTATGCAAATTAATATAAGATTTTTTTTTTGAAATTCGTCTTTTATACCTCACTATTAATGCAATTGATCTAAACAAACCAATCTATTTTAGTAGCACTTGGAAAGCCGTACCTTCTGTTGACCCACTTTTAGACCATGCAACCGGGTTTTGAAGATTAGCACAAGAACGAAAAGATTCACGAACTTGGGAATACACTTGGAAATGCTAAAGAAGCAACTTGATGGAATTCCATTAGAATTGGAGCATATACCTTAGCTATGTAATGAGTTTGTGGCCATAGGTCGGCACCGATCTATCACATATTCTCCTTCAAAACTTCAAATAACTCCTATACAACTCCAATGGCTCGGTATCAAGTGATTTTCCCAGAGTTTGAACGATCAATTCAAAGATTGGTAAGTTGATGACAAAGAAACCAGGATAATTCAAGTGCTATCAAGAAGATCACTAGAATCAACTCGAAGACGATGGAAAAGAGGCTCAAACAACTCAAGTGGATGAGAGAAAAGCAAGTCAAGTGAAATGATGCAATTGGCACCAAGCATCATAAGTCGACGCCGATTTATGGAACTTAGATCGGTGGGGAGCTATGCTTTTAGCTCGTGTGCACCTGACTTTTCCTATATGACTTTAAGTCGCCTTCTGGACTTTATTACAAGTAGACTTCTGACTCTATAGCTTTATTTCAATACAAGCACCAAACTACCTGGAACCAAAATGAGATTGGGGTCTTCTTCTGCTCTTCACTTTGGATCTGATCCTTCGGCCATTAGAGACTTCTTCCTCTTCTACACATCTAACCTCTCCTTCATTAAGGTCACCTAATATGACAACCTGCACACTCAATAAGCCTCGATTTTCTCTAAATCAAAAATCCAAGTCCACCAAATTATGGATCATTGGTTTGGTATCTTGCAAATAGAATAAAAAATGCATATCTGAGCTCTAATGAAATAATTTGTAGTGGAATACTTTAAAATATAATAGACCATATAAGTACTGACCAAAGTTCGACGGTTTCAAAATTAAGTGTCCTTGTTAGCACCGAACATGTCCAAACACAAGTACCTGTACTTCAATCTATCCTATGGGATGTAATGAGGAGGCGATCAGCATAACATTTCGATGACCGAAAAATTATACATCTTATACATAACACTAGCTTATGCAAATTATTCACTACTTCATGTTATGTCTGATTATATCATCAGTCGCTTCGACTCTATCTCTGGTACGAACCGTTCCCATTTACATCCTATATATATATATATATATATATATATATATATATATATATATCGGGGTCCCCTAATGGACCTAGATACTGTCTCACTATTATCTCTCATTCAACACCTCATTATGGTCCATCACTTCACTGTATCACGATCTCGCCATTGCATATCTCGAGGAAATCCTATCGTGCGCACCAACGACCTTTCCTCCATTAGGTCATATTCACTTTTGGGATTTTCTGCTTTGTTTGCTTTCCATTACGTGGACTCGGCTCCACAAACCACCCCTTTCATCTTTTAAAGGAATCTCGTTATATGTTAATTATCCCTATCCTATCAAAAAACCAACAAACAATTGTGGCATTGCATTACCCAATTGAATCAACCTTGGTAGGCGGCGATGATCAATTAGGTGTAACCCTGTCCTTCCCATTGACCATAAAGGACTGATGGAAGACCCGAGAACTATACAACCTCTACCCTTTGCTTTTTAAACTGGTACCACATGATATTGCATAGTTTTTTATCCTTACTACAATCCTTTAGATTTCCTAAGGCAATCAAGGCAATACCTCTTTATACAAATTAGAAAAGACCTACTTCGACTGTGCGAGTCTAGCCTCGACATACGCGTAACGGACTGCCCAATTACCTATGTTATGCAGAACTTCTGTTTCAAGACAGTCCAAACCTGAGGGTATCCCTTCTCTATAAGCAAGCGTATACTCTCCACAGGCCCTATGGTTAGATATGATTTCATATTCCAACCAACTCTAATGACCTTATGTCATTTACGTTTTATAATTTGTCTCTATTAAATTATAACTACCCATACCCATCATAAACGCATATCTAAGGCAACATCTATACATATTTAATATTCATGTATATTTATTCTTCTTATACTTTCTTTATCTCCATTAACATCATTTGTATTTGACCTTAGGTCTTCATTTAATTATGCATTTCCCTTTTCCATCTTCAAATTCATTTACCGCTTCTTTTTCAATTTCTTAATATAGCTGCCTTGCATATTGGTTCAATTAACATTTCTTTTCCCATTTTTTTCTATTCTTTTTCCTGCCTATCCTCAGAACCTCTTTCTTTCATTTTAATTGGTGTTCATATTTTATTCTTGACTTAAATGTTTATCTTTTGGGATTTACTACATTTTAATATATTGGAACTAAATTTCCATTCAACATATGTTAACATTGTAAATTTCCATATCTTATCAAAAGATGAGATGTTTTGTGTAGTGTTTGTAATTACAAGGGATTTCCTTTTTAGCTTTTTTTGAAATAGACAGTACAAAACACGTAAATTTTCCTTGTTTTGTACATTTCTTCCTTTTTACTTCATATGTCCATTCATTGTTGTTCCAAACGTCACACTTTTCTTTATTTTAACCTTAATAATATTTAGAAATCTACTTGCAACATTTTAAGTTCCAGTACATTAAAACATCAGAAAAAATCCCAAATAACAAATTAAAGTTTACTGCAACTTAATTTATATCCATCAAATAAAAAAAGTCCCTAATCGTTACGCATTCATTATGATTTTACTCATTTCAGTTGTTGTCAAAATACCAATTAAATCTAATCATTGCGTAACAACATACTTACATCTAATCATTACGTAATTACAGAAATAAAACAAATCATTACTCAATTGTTGAATTAAATCTAGTCATTTTGCACTTGCAATTATAGTTCTAATAATTATATACTTGCTGTTATAATTTAGGCAAATAGAAGTAGATCTGTAATGATATATTTTAATATTATATAAAATCATATAATATTCCCACTCATCTTGCTTTAGCGTTTCCAAATCTCTAAATCTAATCTAGATCTAAATCCTATTATCTGTATTCACCGTTTGACTCCCTATTCGAATTCACGAATAACATTTATACAGATTTATTAGGAATTGGATTAGAGAAAAGAGATATAGATTTAGATTTACTAATTAAGATTAGATCTAAAGTTTACCTTCGATTTAGCAATTTGATTTGAACCTATTCCCCATTCTCTGTTCTTTTTATTCTTCTCTAAATGCATCTGTGTAATCTAGATCTATATCCTTTTGTTTAGAAATTTTGGAGTAGAAAGGAAAATGGTAGAGCTTATGCGCTCATTAGTAAACTAATGAGTTAGAAGTTAAGCCCTGGATCCAAATTTTTTGATATTCAAATCAGTGCTAATCATCGGATGAAATTAGAATAGATCTGGGCCACAAGTCCTTATTTTACTACTGCCTCTCACGTAAGGCAGGTCGACTGCTCCATGACCGAGGTCGACTGTGCATGGGTCATGGTTAACCAGACCAAGCCAAATCAGTGTATTTGTGTGTGATCTCCTATTTTTTTGATTTGTTACCTTTAATATCCAATTAACGTTAATCAACATTACCTTATTCTTTATTTATAATCTTAAACGTTAAGCTACCATTAGTAACAATGTTAATCAATCATTAATTTAATTTCAAGTTTTTTCCTTAATTATATATTTAATTGTTTCCAACTAAAAAAAATCAAAGGCTAATATCATTTTCGTTTGAACTCCAATAGGAAAAGTTTGTATATGAAAATGGACTAGAAAATCACCACCAATCCAATGGTATAAGTTTTGTGGCCAATTTCAGAAATTTGTAAATATCCATTTTTCATATTTTATTATTTATTATTAATGTTTATTTTAACTAATTAACATAAAAACGTAGGGCTTTACATTTTTCCCTTAAAGGAATTTTGTCCTATAAATTCCTTGAGGGTTCGATCATGTAAACCATCGCACATCCATTCTATACTAATAGTCAATTACTGTGCAATAATTTTTACAGAAACCCATGTACATATGCATATTGTATCATAATACATATGATATGCATGAACAATAATTTCTAATTGGCGCCTCCTATATGAATGATTTATTTTGAACCAATTTCGAAAATATGATGATAACATCCTAAATATACTGGCAGTTCTACATGACTGCAACTTCTTTTGAAAACCAAAAACTTGCTTTTCCATCCAAGTTTTCCCCCACTTCTATAGATAGAGGTATAGTTTAACCAATTTTGCATCCAATCCCTACCATTAGAAATCTTAGCATATCATTTCTAACATCCAAATTTAGAAAAATCAAGCCTTTAATACTTAATTTCTTATGCTAATGTAACAATCCTAATTTTGATTGACATTATTTAGGACATTTAATTAGTTAAATTAAATGAAATAATGTAAATGTTAAGGGATTGAGACTTGTATAATGAGGGGTAGCCATGTCTAGTTAAGTAATGAACTAAATGGAGCTAAAACGAAATAGGAAAGGGAAATTAGATAAGGGCAATATAGGAATAAGCCACATTCTTATACCCTGACCCCTCATACCATATCATTTTTGACATTCACAAGCAAACTAAAATTAAACCAAAGGTCGGCCAACATTAAGGAGAAGTAAGGGGAAGAAAAGCTAAATCAAGAGGAAAATATTAATCAAATTCAATCCAAGATCAAATCTCAACTCCTTAACAACAAAGCTAAAGGTACATAATAGTTAAATCTCATATATTTGATGTTTCGGTTTCTAGAATCAGACCCAAATGTTTTTAACATATGGTCAGAAATGATATTTTAGAGATGGTTTTCAATTTCTTAATTTTCTGAATTAATGTGGAATTATTATTAATTTTCTAGCCAAGAAAATGGTTAATTGGGTTAAAAATTGATTATGGCTAAATTACATAAGTTTTGGATCAGAAATTTGTATATGTTAGAAAACATATTAAAAGTGATTAAAGGAAATTTTTCGCGAATTTTCCTAAGTGCTTCAATAAGTATATAAAATTATTTAAGGTATGGGACTTAAATGTTATAATGTATATAAAGGAAAAGAGGCTGCATGCAAATGTTTTAAAATGTTAATCTCTGAAATTTGGTAGCACCTTTCAGAAAAGATTTTGAAAAGGTAAAGGCAACCAACTACATGATGACAAATAAGAAGGTTAGTTCAAAGGAATTATTTTCTAAAGTTAAAAATCAGGTTTTTTTAAGGTTTCGCTATTTCACCACTTTCAGCAACCACCTTCGACTTAATACCTCCGCCTCCAACCATATCTAAACCAATGCACCTGGTATCAAAAACTTGGTACGTAGTGAATTGGACATAGGTGGAAGGAAGGGTCGAAATAGGGGTTCTGAAGGGGTCAAAATCTAGCTTTTCTTTCTAAAGGAAATGTGTTTTCTTTGCTCTCGAATAAGATGGCTTTCAACTTGGTCAGCTTTTGACTTGCTTAAATTGTTTTAAAGAAAAGAGATTTCAAAATAGTTTGCGCCATTGTTTTAAGAAATTGCTTTCGAACGGGTCAAAACTTCGACTGCCGCCTTTTTACCATTCGAAGCAGCGCCTTCGAAGCAGTTCCTTCATTTTAAAAATATGAGCCACTTCTCCAATGCTTTGAAGGAATTGGTTTCAATACCATCCACTTTTTAACTTAGGAAATTGCTTTCGAAAGAGTTGCTTTCAACATAGTTGTTTTAAGACCCTATTGATATTTTGAAGGTTAAACCCAAAGGTTTCGAGAGGAAGGGTTTCCAATGGTTTCGAAAGGTTTTTCCACATGTTTTAACTTGAACCCAATGCTTTCGAAAGGTTTGTTTTAAGTAGTATACTTTTATGCTTTCGGAAGGTAACAAGTAATGGTTTCGAAGGGAAGCTTCCCCAGTATTTTCGAAAGGTATATATGAGATTTATAAGGGTGATTCCCTGGTGTTTTCGAAAGGTTTACCTGCAACATCCCCTATCTTGATGCTCAAAGCTAAGCGCTACAGATGCTATAGTCATCTATAGTATTAACTTCCGACGAAAAATACGATAATGCTAATAGTATCAATTATATCAAAAGCACATGAATATGAAACATAATCATAGATTATAAAAAAATACTTTTCTGATTACATTTCACGAAACATGTTTTATATCCAATTGCATAATCTCAATCGTTTCCTAGGTTCAGATCAAATATAATTATTACATAAATATGCCAAGAGCGACATATAAGGATGCCCTCTCGGTTGACTGGAGTACTAAATAGTCATAATAGACTCAATACAACACGGCGGAAATAAAAACAGAACAACTCCTAAATATAGCTAATATCAGCCTCTTGCTCGTTTCTGGAAGTTTTATTTGTCCATATATTAAAACCTGTAAACATCAACCCTCCGTCTACTCAAATCAATTTTGAGCACCCAAGAGTGTAAGGGGAAAACATAAACTTCGAGTCAGACATAAAGCCTAGTGTGAATAATGTTATACATCTCGGTTATTTAATATTAAGTGAGACCACGCCGCTTAGCGGAACGAGTTTCTCCACACCAATATCCTTTTAAAAACATATCTTTTGCAAATCATAATTCTGCAACCAAAACTGGTCAGAACAATAAAGCAACATCATGTAAACATACAAATCATGTAATCAATGGACTATCTTTCCGAACACTATAGTTTTGTTTGGCCAACTATTAACCTTTGGCTCACTCGGGCCTACCGAAAAAAATAAACAAATAATCTAACTTCTGTTAGATACTCCTTTTCTAGACGGTCTATCCCTAACTTACTTCTCCTAGAGTCAATTGATACTAATGACATTGTGGGCTCACCAATAACCAATCCTTAATCTATTTATTCCTTTTGGTATGTAACATCATTTTAGTCTTACCTATGATAAAGCCTTACACACTGAATTTTATGTGTAACATCATTTCGAAAGCTTTATAAAACCATAAACATCCTCTTTTCAAAACGCTTTAAACATGCCTTTCGAAACTATTGGAAATCTTCTATTTAAAACCTTTCAAAAACATTGGAAAACCATCTCTTCGAAACCTTTATCTTAAACCTTTCGAAAGCACTAAGTCCTTTTCATAAAATCAAACCTTTCGAAAATATTTGGGTCCAAATAAAATGTGTGGAAAAAACTTTCGAAACCATTTAAAAACTATTCCTTTAAACCTTTTGGATTTAACTTCCAATAAAACAAAGGGTCCTAAAACAACTAAGTCGAAAGCACTCCTTCGAAAGCAATTTCCTAAGTAAAGAATGGTTTTTGAAAGCAAAAAAGGCACATTTCCATTTAAAAGAAAAGTAAGCCTTGGACCCGTTCGGAACCCATTTTTCGAACCAGTACCTTTCACCTATATCCAATGCTATGCATACCAAGGCTTTTGATATTATGTGTGTTGGTTTCGACTGATTGGAGGCAGAAGTACCTAGTTGAATGTTAGATATCGAAAGTAGCGAAACATAAAGAGTAAATAAATACTGAATTATAACTTAAAAAAGCAATTCTTTTCATCTAACCTGCCTTATTTGTCATCATATAATTGATTGCTAATTTCTTGTTCTAAAATCTTTTCTGAAAACACTGCCGAATTTTCAAAGATAAACAATTTAAATTATTTATAGAATGCCCATTCTCCTCTTATAAATATATAAAACATTTAAGTTTCATGCCTTAAATAATTTATATCCTTATTAAAACACTTAGGAAAAATCTATAAAAATTCCCATAAATCACTTCTTATATGTTTTCTAACATATATAAATTTCTGACCCAAAAACAGTATAATTTAGCCGTAACTAATTTTAAACCCAGATAACCATTTTCTTCACTAGAAAATTAATAATAAATCCACATAAATTTAGAAAATTATGAAATTTGAAACACGTCCTAAAATATTATATTTGACCTTATCTCAGAACCGCAAGGCATTTGGATGTCATTTAATAGGATTTTCACATTAAAACTTATCATAAATCCATATGAAATAGCATAAAACATCAACATGCATACATATCCATTTTTAACAATCAAAACATGGCATAACACTGACAAAATAGTTCGGATTTCAATTTGGAACCAAAAATAATAAAAACATAAGATGTAACGTATTATTCACCTTAGCTTTGTGATTAATGATTTGAGATTTGAAAATGGATTTGATTAATCTTCCTCTTGATCTTTAGCTATTGTTCTTCTAGCTTTGTCTAATGGTGGCCGGCCTCTAGAATTTTATTTTTGTTTTGAATTATAAAATGAATGTGGCTAAGGGTTTAGGGTATAATAATATACATATTTCTACTTTTCCCTCACCTATTACCCTTATTATCTTATTTTAATCCCCTTTAGTTCATTAGTTTAAGTGGGTACGACCACCTATTATTTACACAAATCTCGATCTCCTAACCACTATGTTATTAGTTAATTTAACGAATTAGATTCCTAAGTAATATTACTCAAAATTAGGGTCGTTACAGGCTTCCCTCGTTAAAGAATTTCATCCTCGAAACTACGATAAGGAACTCGCAACAATCACACATAAAGTAAAATATACCATCAAACAAATCAGGATATGCATCTCTAATCCTTCTCTCAGTCTTTCAAGTACAGTCACTCTCGTCTTCGCTCCACTGGACTTTAACTACTATTTTGTTCCTTAGCATCTTCTCATCTCTCATGACCATAAGGGCTGGCTTTATAACTAGTCAAATTTGGCTCTACTACTAAGTCGTCTTACGTAGTCGGTGCTATAGTAGTCTCCGGGTCTCTAATACACTTCCTTAGATGAGAAACATGAAAAACATCATGGAATGCTATCAAATTGGTCAGTAACTCCATTCTATATGCGAGTTTCCCTATTCTCTCTACAATAGGAAATGGCTAACAAATCTCGGTGCCAATTTCCCTGATTTCCCAAATAGAATCACACCTTTCATCGGTGATACCTTGACGAAAACATAGTCTCCAATCGAGAACTCCAAGTCTTTTCATCTTTTGTCTACATAACTTTTCAGCCTAAACTAAGCTTCCTTCATGCTAACCCGAATTAGTTCAATCTTCTCTATAGGTTCTTTTCTAAATCGGACCAAGAACCAACCTATCCTCGGTCTCTAACCAACAAGCGAGAGATTTGCTTGGCCTACCATACAAAGCTTCAAATGGTGTCATCCCCATACTATCCCGATAACTTTTGTTATATGAAAACTCAACTAATTGTAGATGGTCTTTCCATGATCTCCCAAAATATAGCACATAAACTCGTAACAAATCTTCCAAGACTTTGTTAACTCTTTCTATTTTCCCATCGGTCTGTGGATAGTAAGCGGTACTCATCTTGAGCTTGGTTCCCAAAATTTCCTATAAACTTCTCCAGAACTCGCTAGTAAATAAGGAATCTATATCGCTTATGATACTACTAAATATCTAATGTAGTCTAACTACATTTTCATAAAAAACTTAGCTAGAATAGGTACCATCCTGGTTGACTTAACAGGAATGAAATGGGCACTCTTAGTTAAACTGTCCATTATGACCCATATACTTTCATTGCTCTATTCGACCTCGAAAACCCCGTTATAAAATCCCTAGAGATATAATCTCATTTCCATATAGGAATATCAAAAGGCTGAATTAACCCACTTGGTTTCTGTTGTTCGACCTTTACCAGTTGACGGTTCAGACACTGCTTCACCCATAAGCTTACATCCCTCTTTATACCTTCCCAAAAGAAACTCATCTTCATGTCCTGACACATCTTGGTTCCTCCCGGGTGAATAGTGAACTTCAAACGATGTCATTCTTCCAAAACTTCCTTCCTAATGTCTCCCACATTCGAAACACACAATCTTCCTTTCTTCCTAAGCCACCATTATGGTCAAGACTAAAATCTTTCAACTCATCGCTCTATGTTCCATCCCTTAACTTCTTGATCCACTCAAATAATACTAGATCCTCATTCTGCTTAGAAGCGATCTGCTCAATCATCACTGGTCAAAATTATAAACATGACAACACAATGGTTTCTCCACTTGACCCAACTTTGAATCTCCATTGTATTCTACATGTCATCAATGCTTCCAAATCCTTCCACTCAGCTGTCATTTCCAACACTGCATTCGGATGCTTGTGCTAAGTGCATCTGCCACCTTATTGCCTTTCACTCGTGTCTACTCAATACCAAAGTCAAAAGCAGCTATAAACTCTAACCACCTCTGTTGCCTCATATTCATCTCTTTTTGAGAGAATAAATACTTCAGCTACTTATAATCCGTGTACAACTCCAATCTTTCTCCCAAAAGATAATGTCTCCATACCTTCAATGCAAAAATCACCATAGATAATTCCAAATCATGTGTTGGGTATCTAACCTCATGCGGTCTAAGCTATTGAGAAGCGTAAGCAATCACTTTACCTCTTTGCATTAACATTGCTAATAACCCAGTTCCACGTGCATCTATATATACTACTAAATCCCGATTCCATTCTGGAATAACTAATACAGGTGCATGGGTCAATAAGTGTTTCAATCTCTGAAATGCTTCCTCACACTTATCTATCCAAATGGACTTCACATCCTTCCGCATTAGCTTGGTCATCGATGTTGCTATTTGCAAAAAATCCTTTATGAACCTTCGACAATACCCAGCTAATCAAGGAGTGAACCTTCGACATTACCAAGAAACTTCACTTCCTTCCAGAAATAACAAATCAAAAACTTCACCTTCAGCTGATGTTGCCTCAGCATCTCAAGCGCCATTCGAAGATGAAATTCATGCTCTCTTTCATCTTTAGAGTATATCAATATATCATATGTAAAAACCAACACGAATCTATCTGAGCGCTCTTGGAAAACTCGGTCCATCAAATCTATAAAGAATGCTGGCGCATTAGCTAGTCTGAATGGCATCACTAACCATTCATACAATCCATATCTGGTTCTAAATGCCATCAAAGGAATATTATGCTTTGCCACTCTAAGTTGATGGAACCATGTCTCAAAATCCAACTGGGAAAATACTTTAGCTCTACTCAACTGATCGAATAAATCGTCAATTCTAGGCAACGGATATCGATTCTTTATCGTCTTCTCATTCAACTTACGATAATCGATACATAGCCTTATCAATCCATCCGGCTTCTTAGCAAACACTACAACTTTTCTCTAAGGCAAACTGCTTGGTCTGATAAAATTCTTGCCTTCCAAATCTACCAATTGCACCTTTAACTCCCTTATCTTGGTAAGTATCATTCTACTTGGCGGTCTACTTAGTGGATCTGCTCCTGGCACTAAATTTATCTGAAATTCAATAGCTCGTTTTGGTGGCAATCCTACCATGGGTTCAAAGACATCTATGCATTCTCTAACCACGGAAACCCAATTCAATTCGTCTTCTAACTCCATAACACCCAATAAAGCATTAACCTCACAATTAGGGTTTTCTATGGAATATATAATCTAATCACTATAATCATGGTGTCTAAGCGATATTTTAGCATCGTATTTACTTAACCAATCAATACCCAAAATAATTCCAAACACTACGAAATCAAACATATGCAAACTGCAAATAACGATATAACCTAATAAATCAAACTCTAGGTGGTCGCATCTCATCCCAGGTGTCGCATACCCTTCTATCGATTTGCAACGTTAAAGGAAGTAACTAGATATGAAGTTTATAGGTTAATCTTATCTACCAAATAACGAGATACAAAAGAATGTGATGCATCGGCATCAAACAGAATGCTACATTACATACCATGAATCAAAAGCGTACCTCCCAACACAGCCTTTCCTTTTCCTCTACTCTTAGTCTTGAGGTAGCTGGCTCCAATGCAAACACTTTTCCCCTTCCGTCTTTAGCTGGCTTCTTGCATTGGTTCTTGTAATGTGCAACTTGATTGCAGTTGAAGCATTTGATATTCTTCTTCCTGATCACTTTCTTTCCATCACTCGAACGATATTCATTTGTGAAATGCCCTTTCTTATCACACTTAGAGAAGACAACCTCCAGCTTTCCTTTCTTTGTGGAAAAACTTTCTCTTTTGACTTTACCCTATTAACTTCCTTTGCATTATTTTTCTCTAAAAAAGCAAGTATCTCCTCGTACCTCAAAGCCATCTCAACTACAACATCACAAGGATCCCTGTTATAAGGTAATGTAACCCTTGCTAGCTCAAGCTTCAGCCCTCTAATAAACTTCTCGTTCCTCTTAATCATAGTTTCCACAGTAGCATAGCCGCATCTTGCTAACTCCTCAAACCTTACACATACTCTAGCACGGCCATATCCCCCTACTCCAACTCAACAAACTTTCTGAGCAGAGTGGACTTTGCAATCTCAAACATAAACCTCTCCTCAAGCCTCCTCTTGAACTCAGCCTCGTATCATTGTTTCCTCATTAGCTCTGATCATCACACTATTCCACCAGTACAACTTTGCTCCTTGTAGCTTCCTAGAAGCAAGCCTCCTCTTTTTCTAATCATTAAGCCTTAAATCTGCAAAGATCCTCTTACAATGCAGTGACCAATTCTCTACTTCAATAGCGCCTGCAGTTCAAAAAATGGCTTTCCTCCTAGTCTAGCATGGTCTCTACTCAAAACAATATAATTTTTGACCACCGGAGCTCCCTAATTTCATCCTTGAGTATTCTCTCTGACTACTCCAGCAATAACTCCCACCTGCATCATGTTCACAAAGAACTGATACATTGCTCCCATGTAAACTTACTGGATTTCAGCACCAAAATTTCCAGCTTGTGCCTGAACTTAGTTCCTCCTCGTATTTGGTCTAGCATTTCCATATATTATGGTGCTTGCCCCAAGGTTAACTCTTCCACTTCTAGCATCATATTTGCAATCGAGTCTCGTAAGATATAGAATAATAGCGTAAGAGAAATAGGAGAATAGAGATAGCGTATACTTATATATAGAAAATACTAGTTATTTACTGCAGCGTTATCTCATACCCCGATCTTTACTATAATTCCTTAGGATTATGTTTTCAAAAATTATTTTAGTTTAAAGTTTTTCATAAAACTATGCTCTGGTACCAAGTTGTAACATCACATATCTTTACGCCCAAAGTTAAGCACTATAGATGCTGGAGTAATCTATAATATTAACTTCCGATGACAAAATACGGTAATGCTAATGATATCCATAAAATCAAAAGCACATGAATATGAAAAAAAATCATGGATTACATTAAAAAAACTTTTCTGATTACATTTCACAAAACTTGTTTCATATCCAATTACATAACCCCAACTATTTCCCAGGTTCAAATCAAATATAATTATTATATAAATACGCCAAGAGTGACATATAAGGATGCCCTTTTTTGACTAGAATAATAAATAGTCATAACATACTTAATACAACATGGCAGAAATAAAAAACAGAACAATTCCTAAATATAGCTAAAATCAGCCTCCTGCTCATCTCTGGAAGCTTTATTCATCCACCTGCTAAAACATGTAAACCTTAATCCTTAGCCTTCTTAAATCAATTTTGAGCACTAGAGAGTTTAAGGTGAAAAACATAAACTTTGAGTCAGACATAACGCCTGGTGTGAATTATACTATACATCTTGGTTATTCAATATTAAGTGAGACCATATTGCTTAGCAAAACGGGTTTCCCTTCACTAATATCTTTTTAAAAACATATCTTTTGCAAATAATAATCCTACAACCAAAACTTGTTAAAATAATAAAGCAACATCGTGTAAACATACGAATCAAGTAATTAATGGACTATCTGTCCGAACAATATAGTTTTTTTTGCTAACTACTAACCTTTGGCTGACTTAGACCTACCAGACAAAATAAAAATAATCTAACTTTTGTTAAATAATCCTCTTTTGGACAATCAATTCGTAGCTTACTTCTCCCTGAGTTAACTGATCCAAATAGTTTTACGTGCTCGCCAATAACCTATCTTTACTATGTATATTCATTTCTGTGTGCAACATCATTTTAGTGTTACATGTGACAATGCCCTACACAACGGAATTTTTGATTTATATTAACTAGGGGCCACTAGATGAAGTATAGGACGCGACCCCATGCCAATCTCATCTGGTATTCTATATCTGAGTCATTTTACTTAGGGTCATCTACCCATAAAATTTTCCTTGAAACATTTTCTCTCAAATTGATTTAAACCTTTAAATCATACTTAAACAAGGAAAATATATTCTATTCTTTACTCAAATCACCTTTCCATGTTATATATACTTTACACAAAACATTATTGATGAAATGTTCGAAACCTTTGAAAGTACCCCTTTCGAAACCGTTGAAAGTTACCTTTCTAAACAAGTAATCACTCTACTTTATAACCTTAGACTGAAGGCCAAATCATACCTTTCGAAATCGTTCACAATGGCCCTTTCGGAAACATTGAAAAACATCTCCTTCGAAAGCTTTATAAAATTGTAGACATCCGCTTTTCAAAACGCTTTAAAAATGCCCTCCGAACCTATTCGAAACCTTCCATTTAAAACCTTTCAAAAACGTTAGGAGACGAACCTTTCGAAACCTTTCTCTCAAACCTTTCGAAAGCACTAAGTCCTTCTCATAAAATCAAACCTTTCGAAAGAATTTTGTTTCTAGTAAAACATGTGGAAAAACCTTTCGAAACCATTTAAAAACTTTTCCTTTCGTAATCTTTTGGCTTTAACTCTCTATAGATCAAAGGGTCCTAAAACCACTAGTAGAAAGCACTTCTTTGAAAGCAATTTCCTAGGTAAAGAAGTGGATGGTATCGAAACGTGTCCCTTTGGAAGCACTAGAGAAGCGACTCGGATTTTAAAATAAAGTAACCCTTTCGAAAGCATCACTTTGAAAGGTAGGAAGCGGCAGCAAGGGGTTTCAACCTCTTTGAAAGCTTCTTTATAAAACAAAAGGCGTAACCTCTATCGAAACCATTCTTTAAAACCATTTAACCAAGTCAAAAGCTAACCAAGTTGATGGCATTCTTTTTGAACGCAAAGCAAGTGTGTTTCCTTTTAAAAGCAAAGTAAGGCTTCCCTTTGAAACTCATTGTTTCGACCCAATACCTTTTGCATATGCCCAATCCACTACATACCAAGGCCTTTGATACCGTATGTATTGGTTTCGACTGAGTGGAGCTGGAAGTACCTAATCGAAAGTTAGGTGCTGAAAGTGGCGAAAAAGCAAAAGTATAGAAAAAGTGAATTTTAACTTAAAAAAGAAATTCTTTTCATCTAACCTGCCTTGTTTGTCACCATTTGATTGGTTTCTAATTTCTTTTTCTAAAGTCTTTTTTAGAAGCACTGTCGAATATTCAGAGATAAACAACTTAAATTATTTACAAAATTCCCCTTCTCCTTTTATAAATACGAATATATATGCACGTCCATATGGACTTGCACTAATCACTTAGGAATTGGAATTTATATATCATAATATCTACACTATTATTTCATCGAACAGGTTGTTTTCTACTTTTCATTTCAACCTATTTGATGGTTAATATATTAAACGTTAATAATTTGGATGTTAATTAATTTTCGTTCTTACCTTAATATTTCATCATTGCAATTGGTATTCCACCCACTTCCTTAGTTTTATTCTTCAGGATTAAAATTCTTGCTCTGTCTATCATTCACCACTTCCAAGGAGAACATGAAGAACTATGCTTGACTAATTGTTCAATGAATGAGACTTAACTTATTCTACTACTAGATATGATGATTTGGTATCTATTCACTATTTTTAACGTCATTATTAACCAAATCTTTTTTTAATTAGTATAATTGAACCCATTTGATTGACCCGTTGATCATTAACCAAGTACAAAATCTATGATGGATATAAATTATCATCCATATGGACTAAGAAAATAGCTAAACATGTCATATCTGATATGTGTTAGTATAAAACAACCGAAGGCTAAATTTAAATCAATCATTCCACAAATTAATAATGAGCAGCAAATACGAAACTCAATGAATTCAAATAATATCTATGGTCAACTTACAATTTTTTTTTATATTGTTTTAGTGTCTTGGAAGAAACAGAAAACCCATCATTCAACATATGTTAATATTTTTCGGACGCATGTATTGGGTACACATAACACAGATATGAATCGATTTCTTCTTTGTGCTGACATCGGCATTACATTTCTTTCACAACCATTTATGAAACAATAGCCTTAATGATGATAAGTATACGTATTATATTTTGCCAGTGATGATCAAGCCTTCATGCAACTACTATTATTGTAAAGTACATTCTGGCTTTAGCACCATTCACTATCTTATAGCACAAACTCCCATTTTGGATAAATCTGTGCCCACATTGGCTAGCTTCAAAACCCAATAAATGTAAATATGTATCCATGTATATTATAACTGTCAAAATCATTTGGCATATTATTGCCTAAGTTGTATGGGATTCAACATCTAGCCAAATGTATAAATGTTTCTTTAGAAAAAAACCATGAGAAATATATCATGAAGTGTTTGCTAAATTTTATCTTTTAAGCATTTGGATTTTTGGGAAGCGCAAAACATCAACGCATCTTTCATATTGTAGTCAAATAGTTCGGGATCGTCTCATAAAACTATAACTGCCTCATTATTTAATGGATCCTCGTAACTTGATGCCTGCATATCTATTGCATTTCAGTTATAAATATTCTTGAATAGTTACTATTGTATAGTCTAGCAAATGCACACATACTTAATATCATATTTAACTATTTAATCACAAACCATAACCATCCACCATAAATAAGTATTTAGTAGAGTTTTCACTACAATTTATTGCTAGTTATCAAGATCATAGTCTTAAGTACATGATGCAAAGCTCACCTTTTATGAATTCAAATATGCATGATAACAATTTCCAAACTTAACTAACAACTATAGCTTGAATAAACAGTACTTACAGGTGGTACTTGATGAGCTTTTTATGTAACGACCCGGGATTTTGGACATCCCGAGTTGTGAATATTATTTATAATATTTAATAATATTGTATTTTAATATACAATATTTCCATTAATCAATGATTTATCATTATATAAAAAAATTCAAAATCAATAACTTGGGTTTTAAAACTATATTAAATTATTAATTTGATTTAAATAAAATTTCTTAATTGTATATTTTGTTTTAAGATAAAATATGTATATATTGTTTTGGATTTAATATATGAATTTTGTTTTAAAGATAAAAATATATATTTATTAAAAGGTTGAATATATAATAGAAAATCTAAAATTTATTGAAAAACAAATATTCTTACATATAGGATGATAAATTTATATGTAATGAAAGTAGATGGAAATTCTTAATGAAGTAAAAGTGTTATTCTTGATTTGGTATATACAAACAATATTGTCTATATTGAGTAAAATAATTTTAAGTTTCTTAAAATATATATACATTGATGTGTGTTATGATAAGTTAAAAGGAAAATTTACAATATTTAATTAGAAAAATGTTGTAAATTAATGTGTATAAAAAAATTACCTAAATAAATAGGAGAAACTATTTACACATAAATATTAATAAAAATTAGTTTGTTTGAAGTCATATATTTTTATATATTACGAAAGAAGGATGTGACTTGATTTATTTTGAAATTTAACCTATGGTATAGATTTTATTTTTATAAAGTTTCATTGGGTTAAATTGTATGAAAATATAAATGTTATTTTATTTCATTTTGTTTAAAGTAACAGTATATTTATTAAAGTGTATTAATCAAGAAGGGTGTCATTTTAATTGATTAATTCCTCACCTTATTTTAAAACATATGAGAATACATACCTTAAGTCTTATTTAATCTAGTTCTTATTTTTGTTTAAAACGTAAAAGTGACAATTACATTTCTACTTGGTCAACATTAAGTATGGGCTATTGAAATCTTAAATATTGTTGCATATGCATTAATATTGTGCGGTTTATATAAACAATAAAATAAATAATGAACCTCCAAAAAATTTCTGTTAGATGCAAATGCAGGTTAACAAAAGAAGCAAGTAACAGAACTAAATTAATCTAATTAAAAAACTATGGGTAGCTGGTCTGTAAAAAAATACTATGGATATCTAACTTCGTAGTTATATTTACTTTGAACATTATATAGGTTATATAATGTATATAGTAATAGAAAGATTGAAAAATATTTACTGGAAGTAAACAAAGAAACTGGTTAACCAAAACATGAATCAAACAAGTAATAAAAACAGTTTTGTATTTAGTAAAACAATTGGTAAATGGAGATAAGCTTTTATCAGCAAACATGTCTTACATTTGCACAAGTAATCTGAATAAAATCCAACATAATTATTCCTGTTTCTTTTCAATTTTCTTAGCACAATAAATATCCTTCAGCCTCCAAGAAAAATCATTTTCTGTCCAACATTGATGTGCAAAGTTTATAACTATATAGGTTTAATCAGTAGCTAAAGAAAATATCTCTGTTAACATTGTAAGAATCAGTAAATAAAAAGAAAATTAAAAAGAAGAAATAGCAGCACTCTGGTACTTTGTAAGTAAGAAGACAGAGGCATCCTCTGTTAGATTAAAGCTTAAGGGATTCAAAATAAGATTTCAACTTTTCGAATCAAGGACTTCAACATTAAGTTTTAAAAGCATCTGGAAACAAGATGTTCAAGGTGAGAAACAATTAGTTTTCAAGTTTGAAAATAATATGCATGCTCTGTTGACAGCGTTCATCATGTCCATCTTCAATTCAAAAATCTACATCTCTTGATCTAGTTTGAATTGAAAATTTTGTGAACTAAGAATATGCTTATTTACTAGAATAGTTTAAGATAAAATTAGTTAATGAATTGTTTATGCCGTGTAGTTAAGAAATGTTGAGATTTACAGTGAAAATCCATTTTTGTGAAAAATTAATACTTTTAAACTAAGATTTCAAGCATGCAGTTGTGTTGCATGTATAAAATTATGAATTTTAGTAGGAATATTAGAATTTATAGCGATCTGTAGTTTGAGAATTTGATGAGTGATTAGTTTTCACAAAAATATCTTTTCCCGACAACTTCATCATCGAGAAGCGATGCGACGGCGCTAGAAGATGCACTCGGGTGGGGTAACAAGCTTGACCATGGCCATTTGTCAGTTTTAGGTTCGGTTTTGGTTTGGCGAGGGGTTTAGGGTTTAAGGATGGCTTTGGAAGGGTGGACGAACGCGATGTTTTTGGAAGGCGAAGGTGCGATCGGAGGTCATGAATTTTGGCATAAAGATAGTTGCTGGAGTAGGCTATCGATCGAGGGTAGTGGTGTAGGTAGTAGTAGCCGAACGAGAGGTGGTAGGCCATTTTTGGTGGGGACGTTGACTTCTGTTTGTTAAATATGTGGATCTGTAGATTGATTTTTGATCGAAGGCGATTTGGGGCATCGGCGATTGGATGAACCGAGTCTGGAAGCATGATGTGACTTGTCGGCGATGGCGCAATGGTAGGTTGGCCAGAAAAATGGTTGTGCATGTGCACCATGGACACCGTGCACAGGTGATCAGGAGAAAGATTGTGCGAGGTGGTTCAGGGGGGTTGATTGGTGGTTAGCCTCGTGTTATCGTAGAGATTGTTGGATTCAATCATAACCGGGTTATTTTGGCTGAGCCGTTCGTATGGTCGAGTTCCTCCGATTAGAACAAGATTTTCGGTGGTAGGTTAGAAGAGGAGAGGAGAAGAGATTAAGTGTAGGCAAATTTTCTTATTCGTTTTGATGGGCTTCGGCCCATTTGCTTGTATTATAAAAAAAAAGAGGAAAGGGTTTCGAGTTTGTTTTGGTTTGGGCTCCAGCGTTGGTCTGGGCTACTTTAAAAATAGGGTTTTCCTTTAAAAAGTAAATTTCTATTAAGTTATAATATAAACAAATTGTTTCTAAGTATGATATAAGGAGGTGGTCAAAGTTTATGTGATGAATTAATTTCATTTATTTTAAAATATTACTTATGTTTAATATAGTACAAGGAAATTTGAAAATAATAAATTATTTTACTTTAATTCTATTTATTTTAGGGTAATTTAAACAGAGTTGTTTATTATAGGTTAGTCAAAGTTTTTTCTAAAAAAAAGAAAAAAAAATCTTATTTTCATTCGTGAGTTTTATCTGAAATTTGAAGTATAGTTCAACAAATAACCAAGGGAATAAATGTTTAAACTTTGAGATTAATTTAAAGTCTTAAGTAATTTAATATATGATATTATTTTATTTTCAATAAGTAAGTATTATTATGAAGGGGTTGTATTGATGGATGATACACAATCGAACGATCCATTGTGAAATTTAATAAGTGAAGTTTATAAGCTTATAGAGATAGAATCTAATTACCAATTGGAAAAGAATGCCATTGAAAAATGTTACAACTAAACTGTTGAAATGTTCCTGACTAAATAGTTGTGTTTATTTAGATTGTTCAAACTGATGACATCTGGACAGCGGATACTGACACCATTCCGCTGTATAGTTAATCTAAATTGATGTGAATAGTGTAAGCCATTAATCTGATTATATATGTATAATTGTTTCTAGCAATGATAATCTCGGATATGTTGTTCTTGCATATATCTGTTATGTGCCTGTTAATTATATTTGAGAATATATTGTGAATCGATTTATGGAAGTTGATTGATTTGAATATCTGTGATTGTGAATTATGAAATGTGAATTGATAAGTACCATTGGGACTGATAAGCCTTGTTCTGTTTGGATTGATTTGTGAAATTAGTTTTGTTTTAAAAATAAATATTATTTTTAGAAATGTTTTAAAGATTGATGAATATTTTGAAATATCGAAAGTAGTTATTTATTTCTACCTTTGAAAATCTTTTTAAATTATAATTTTTATTAATAAACAAATATTTAAATTGTTTCAAGTATTAACTAATTTTGTAATGATACTTTAAAGGATAATTTTTATTAATATTTAAGCATATTTTCTTCAAATAAAAATCTCTTTAATAAAAGTTGTTTAAATAATAATTTATAATAACTTTTATGAAGAATAATTTATTTATTAAACTTGAAATAATATTTGGAAATTTATAAGTATGATTTGAAAGGAAATAGTTTTATATATATTTCAAATGAAATAAGCTTTCTTAAATAAAAAGTAATCCGCTTGGATTTTTAAAGGTGAACAAGGTTTAATGGTTGCAATGGGAAATAACTTTGTTATATTGATGGATTTCTTTTTTTTTGGCAATGCCAGCCTGTTTTTATAGTGGCCAATCCACTCTTTATTAATCAAACCAACATACAACAGTAAAAACACAAAGCAACTAAGCAGAGGAAATCAACCCCGCAACCAAAATTACAACATGACAACATCATGACAAAATTTTAAAAATAAGCGCTGAAATAGAGGACGAACACCGCGCAAATCTTCTCAAATTCCTTTCTTCCCAAATCACTACAATCGTAAGTTTAAGATATTGGAGAATGCGATTAGACGTCATTGATTTCCATCTGGTTAAATGGAAGATACGAACCCATTCATGTTTGAAATCTCTGAGGGGAGGTCTCTCGTGAATATGCTGAAGAACTTCTTTCCAAACATGGTAGGAGAAAAGGCAATTGAAAAACAAATGTCCAACATTTTCAGTAGCACGATTGCACAGAATGCACTGAGCATGAACGATTAAATGCCTTTTAACGAGATTATCCTGAGTATGAATTGCATTCATCAGGCATTTCCAAAGAAGAAAATTGTGCTTCTGCTTCGAACCAGACTTCCAGATGCGATTATACCATGGAAAGGGAGCTGAGTTTTGATTCTGAACTAAAGCATTGTAAACCAAGGAAATACTGTGAAGTTTGCCTTTCCATCTGAGCCCATCATGATCCATGTTCTCGAAGGAGGCAGAAATGGAAGACCAGAGGTTGTTCAGTGAAGTCGAACAAACTTGAGGCTAGTGAAGAACCTCATTGATAAAAAAACAAAATATCTAGAGGAGACTCGAGAATTATATGGTACGGTTACCGATCGAGGTGCTATACCGTACGTATATACTCGTTTGTTCTCTAGGACGAATTATATGGAGACCCGTCCACAACGGTTAGGAGGTGAACTCCGATCTTGTATTTCGTCATAGTATTTCCTAAAGAGCTAGGGTTAATTTTACAGAAAAATAGCGAACGTTGTTTCGAAGAGACCGGGATCGGATTTGAAATCCGAAAACCACTTCGATCCAACGATATGTTTTTGTGATGAAGACAAGAGCTTGGAGTCAAAGATGGAGCAGTGAAGTGCAAGGACTACTCGCTACTAATCCTAAGGGTGATTCCAAAATGGATGTATTAGGAATAGTGCCTTCGGTTCCGTTCGAACCCGGAACGGACTTGTATGGATGAATGCTTTTAGAACATCGTTAGGAGGACGGTGAGCATTCTAAGTGATATGTTCTAAAAAGGTAACGCTTAGCCTCGAGCCTCATCAACCGGGAATGACTGAAAATCAGGGGTTATGCAGCAAGGCTAAGTGGGTAGCATCCAAGTAGGGTAAGGTCATCCCTGTCTAGATGTCCCTTTTATTTCGGCTGTGTGGGCGGTTGTTGATCCCAACCGTGGGGTGATCTTGCTCGGGCTATCCAGTAAGGGGTAGTCCGCTCTTGTGTTGCATGGGATCGGGAGGGATCCTTGGTACTGTGATCTAGGACACGTACTGTGATTGGTGGTACCCCAGTGCCTAGTCATTAGTTGGAAATCCATTCTCCCTACGAGCCTTTTTCGAGTTTTGTTTGTATTACGCACTCTGTGGCTAGTAGCTGGAATTTAATCATGTAATAATTTTGATTATTTTAATAAATATTTGTATATAGACCCTATCATAATATCAGAGGATTTCATAAGAAATGTTTTAGCTATCGTAAGGTAAAAACCCGACATGTTTATTTGTGGCATGGTCTTACGAGATGCTTTTGTTTTCAAAAGGGATTTTCAAACTTTAATAATGAAGTTGAATGTGTTTCTCACGCTGGTATACCAGACTGACCCGGGCTTTGTGTTTTCCTATATGCTTGGGTCAGACCGAGCATATTTCCAGGTTAGCTTGAAGAGTGGAAGCTTCAGGAGAAGGAGTTGGATCAGGAGACGTATTCTCGTAGATGTTTATATTCAGTCTGTTTTTGGTCATGTGGTAATTGTTGTAAGGACAGGATTGATATAACTGTCCGAGTTTGTGTGGTTGTAAACTCTGATATACAGTTTGTATATGTTATTAAAGTAACAGTTTTGGTTTTGTGTAAAGATTTGTTTATATTATAATTTATTCGTTCCGCTGTGAGATTCTGATTTGTTCTCTTTTCTTCTATCTTCTTTCTATTTCTACCTTCTTTCTTTCTCTCATTATCCATCTTTCCGTGCATTTTGGCTGACGAGTGTGTTTAAAGTCGGTTTAAATCGGTATGGAAAAATGGGTTGTGACATTGTGGTATAAAAGCCTAGGTTGAGTAATACCTAGGTTCGAGTGGGTTGCTCATTAGGAATAGAGTCTATAGCAACCTGTTGAGTCTGATTGTATATATTTATATACGAGAGTTTGTATTTGTTAGATATATAAAAATGATTTTATATTGTGTTAATTGATCGGTTAAGTGGCATATGTATTCTGGTCAATACGGGTAGCTAACGTTATTGATAGGGATCTCTAAACACTTGGACCAGGCCAAAGGACACATTATTGTTTTAAAAAGGGGCAGATGAGATAATTTTACCCAAAATATATTTTCTATATAGAAAAGTATGCTTTTTTTAAATAAATATGGTATTTAAAATGGTTGGTTGAGATGATAATAATTTATCATCTGGATTCTGAGTGGTCTTAGCTGACAATCTTAAGTATATGCATTGTTGCCCTTTGACTAGAGTATACCCTTAAGAAACCGAACCCTTTAGAATTTGAATCTGTGGAAAAATGTATTCTTACTAAGTTTTATTTACTAGAAAAAGTTAGAAAAAAAACTCTTAAACTGATATTTGGAAAGCCTTTAAACTAGTAAATTTTTGAAAAATTTTCCATTCTTTAATGACAAATTAATTAACCAAGTAATTAAAGATTAATTAAGTTGTAGTAAACACTTAATTAATTCGGTAAATAGAGATAAATTAATTGGTAATTAAAAAAATTATTTGAAATTCAAAATGGTTATTTAAAGCATAATTACTTAGAAAAGTAATTAAAAGAATTGTTAATAGTTAATATGAAGGTCATTAAATAGGGATTATATGATGATTAATTAATGTGATTAATTTTAATTATTAATTAGATAAATTAATTGGGAATGTTTGAAATTTTAAAACCTTATAAAAATTTATTTATTGTACATATATTGATTTATAAGTTTAAGAAATAAGTTGCTTTTAAAAACTTATTATATATATATGAATATATATATATATATATATATATATATATCTGTGTGTATTTTCTCTACCTATAATTACATTTCAAATATATATATTTGAATTATTTTGAAAAGATGGTTTTATAAAATCATGGATAATGAGAATTCAAAGTGGTAGAATAAATTTGAAGTGTAAACTTTGATGAACTCCTTAACTTGTAGAATTCTAAACCTTAGGATCTCATCTTTGGGACTTGATTTTGATTATAGAGAACCCGTATTATTCATCGTGGTGGAGCTTTGGCCCGAGCTAGAAGAGAGGGTGACTTGGATCAAGTCAGAAGGATCAGGGACTTAATGAGCCCTCTTTATATGAAGAAGAGCCAGAGGCACCAGAAGAGCCGGTTGAGCAGCCCCAGCCTCAGTCCCAGCCTCAACCCCATCAAGAAGATTCAGTCGAGGACTTCGACGACGAAGAAGAATTTAAGGTCAAAGAAGAAGAGGAGTTCGACAACGAGGAGGAATTCGAGGTGGAAGAAGATCCTGAATCTGAGAACGATGATGTTATCTTTTAGAATATAGGTGACGTTGTTGAGGGACCTGATGATGGTGAAGGTTTCATTCCTAGAGTACCTAATCCAGGGAATGTTTTGATTCCTGATAATGATGGAGAGGTCAAGGAGCTGTCAGGGCCTGAGAGGGAGGACTCTGATAGTTTTCTCTTTGATGTATATATAGTTTTTGCATGTGTTTTGACCCATGGACGTCATGGATGTTAAGTGTTTGGTAGGGTAGTTACATATCTGTGTATATATGTATGGTTGTTGGATGGTGATAACATTTGTAGGAATATTTTGGATAGTGCTTAATGTAATGTATATTTTGATATACGATGTGAATCTATTTGTTTATCAGTGTAGTTTGAGTTGTTATTGATCTATTTTTTTGTGAGTGGATAATTTTTACTAGCTTAACTAAGGAATTTCGGGGACGAAATTCTTTTTAAGGGGGAAGGAATGTAACGACCCGGGATTTTGGACATCTCGAGTTGTGAATATTATTTATAATATTCAATAATATTGAATTTTAATATACAATATTTCCATTAATCAATGATTTATCATTATATAAAAAATTTCTAAACCAATAACTTGGGTTTTCAAAGCTATATTAAATTATTAATTTGATTTAAATAAAATTTCTTAATTGTATATTTTGTTTTAAGACAAAATATGTTTTTTTGTTTAGGATTTAATATATGAATTTTGTTTTAAAGATAAAAATATATATTTATTCTAAGGTTGAATTATAATAGAAAATCTAAAAATTTATTGAAAATCAAATATTCTTACATATAGGATGATAAATTTATATGTAATGAAAGTAGATGGAAATTCTTAATGAAGTAAAAGTGTTATACTTTAATTTGGTATATACAAACAATATTGTCTATATTGAGTAAAATAATTTTAAGTTTCTTAAAATATATATACATTTAATAAGGAAAATTATATATATATATATATATATATATATCTGTGTGTGTATATGTGTTATGATAAGTTAAAAGGAAAATTTATAATATTTAATTGGAAAATTGTTGTAAATTAATGTGTATAAAAAAAAATCACCTAAATAAATAGGAGAAACTATTTAAACATAAATATCAATAAAACATAGTTTGTTTGAAGTCACATATTTTTATATCTTACGAAAGAAGGAAATGACTTGATTTATTTTGAAATTTAACCTAAGGTATAGATTTTACTTTTATCAAAGTTTCATTGGTTTAAATTGTATGAAACTATAAATGTTATTTTATTTCATTTTGTTTAAAGTAACAATATATTTATTAAAGTGTATTAATCAAGAAGGGTGTTATTTTAATTTATTAGTTCCTCACCTTTATTTCAAAACATATGAGAATACATACCTTAAGTCTTATTTAATCTAGTTATTATTTTTGTTTAAAATGTAAAAGTGACAATTACATTTCTACTTAGTCAACATTAAGTATGGGCTATTGAAATCTTAAATATATTTGTGTATTTATAAATATTGTATGGTTTATATAAACAATACAATAAATAATGGACCTCAAAATTTTTACTGTTAGATGCAAATGCAGGTTAACAAAAGAAGCAAGTAACAGAACTAAATTAATCTAATTAAAAAACTATGGGTAGCTTGTCTGTAAAAAAATACTATGGATATCCAACTTCATAGTTATATTTACTTTGAACATTATATAGGTTATATAATGTATATAGTAATAGAAAGATTGCAAAATAGTTACTGGAAGTAAACAAAGAAACTGGTTAACCAAAACATGAATCAAACAAGTAATAAAAATAGTTTTGTATTTAGTAAAACAATGGGCAAATAGAGATAAACTTTTATCAGCAAACATGTCTTACATTTGGCACAAGTAATCTGAATAAAATCCAACATAATTATTCCTGTTTCTTTTCAATTTTCTTAGCAAAATAAATATCCTTCGGCCTCCAAGAAAAATCATTTTATGTCCAACAATGATGTTGCAAAGTTTATAACTATATAGGTTCTAAATCGGTAGCTAAAGAAAACATCTATGTTAACATTGTAAGAATCAGTAAATAAAAAGAAGAAATAGCAGCACTCTGATACTTGGTAAGTAAGAAGACAGAGGCATCCTCTGTTAGATTCAAGCTCAGGGGATTAAAAATAAGATTTCAACTTTTCGAATCAAGGACTTCAACATCAAGTTTTAAAAGCATCTGGAACCAAGATGTTCAAGGTAAGAAACAATTAGTTTTCAAATTCGAAAATAATATGCATGCTCTGTTGACAGTGTTCATCATGTCCATCTTCACTTCAAAAATCTACATCTCTTGATCTAGTTTGAATTTGAAAATTTTGTGAACTAAGAATATGCTTATTTACTAGAATAGTTTAACTTAAAATTAGTTAATGAATTGTCTATGCTGTGTAGTTAAGAAATGTTGAGATTTACAGTGAAAATCCATTTTTGTGAAAAAATTAATACTTTTAAACTAAGATTTCAAGCATGCAGTTGTGTTGCATGTATAAAATTATGAATTCTAGTTGGAATATTGGAATTTATAGTGATCTGTAGTTTGAGAATTTGATGAGTGATCAGTTTTCACAAAAAAATCTTTTCCCGGTGACTTCGTCGTCGAGAAGCGATGCGACGGCGCTGGAAGATGCACTCGGGTGGGGTAACAAGCTTGACCATGGCAATTTGTCGGTTTTAGGTTCGGTTTTGGTTTGGCAAGGGGTTTAGGGTTTAAGGATGGCTTTGGAAGTATGGGCGAACGCGATGCTTCTGGAAGGCGAAGGTGCGATCAGAGTTCGTGAATTTTGGCATAAAGATAGTTGCTGGAGTAGGCTATCGATCGAGGGTAGTGGTGTAGGTAGTAGTAGCCGAACGAGGAGTGGTAGGCCATTTTTGGTGGGGACGTTGACATCTGTTTGGTAATTAGGTGGATCTGTAGATTGATTTTCGATCGAAGGCGACTTGGGGCATCGATGATTGGGCAAACCGAGTCTGGAAGCACGATGTGACTTATCGGCGATGGCGCAGTGGTAGGATGGCCAGGAAAATGGTTGTGCATGTGCACGATCGACACAGTGCACAGGTGATCAGGAGAAAGATTGTGCGAGGTGGTTCAGGGGTTTTGATTGATGGTTAGCCTTGTGTTATCGTAGAGATAGTTGGATTCAATCGTAATCTGGTTATTTTGGCTGTGTCGTTCATATGGTCGAGTTCCTCCGGTTGGGACAAGATTTTCGATGGTAGGTTAGAAGAGGAGAGGAGAAGAGATTAAGTGTAGGCAGATTTTCTTATTCATTTTGATGGGCTTCGGCACGTTTGCTTGTATTGTAAAAAAAAGGAGAGGAAAGGGTTTCGGGTTTGTTTCGGTTTGGGCTCCGGCGTTGGTCTGGGTTACTTTAAAAACTGGGTTTTTCTTTAAAAAGGAAATTTTTATTAAGTTATAATGTAAGCAAATTGTTTCTAAGTATGATATAAGGCGGTTGTCAAAATTTATGTGATGAATTAATTTCTTTTATTTTAAAATATTACTTATGTTCAATATAGTACAAGGAAATTTGAAAATAACAAATTATTTTACTCTAATTCAATTTATTTTAGCGTAATTTAAATAAAGTTGTTTATTATAGGTTAGTCAAAGTTTTTTAAAAAAAATCTTATTTTTATTCATGAGTTTTATCTGAAATTTGAAGTATAGTTCAACAAATAACCAAGGGAATAAATGTTCAAACTTTGAGATTAATTTAAAGTCTTAAGTATTTTAATATATGATATAATTTCAATAAGCAAGTATTATTATGAAGGGGTTGTATCGATGGATGATACACCGTCGAACGATCCATCGTGAAATTTAATAAGTGAAGTTTATAAGCTTGTAGAGATAGAATCTAATTACCAATTGGAAATGCATGCCATTGAAAAATGTTACAACCAAACTGTTGAAATGTTTCCGACTAAATAGTTGTGTTTATTTAGATTGTTTAAACTGGATGACATCTAGACAGCGGAATATGACACCATTCCGTTCTATAGTTAATCTAAATTGATGTGAATAGTGTAAGCCATTGATTTGGTTATATATGTATAATTGTTTTTAGCAATGATAATCTTGGATATGTTGTTCTTGCATATATCTATTATGTGCCTGTTAATTATATTTGAGAATATATTACGAATCGATCTATGGAAGTTGATTGATTTGAATATCTGTGATTGTGAAATGTGAAATGTGAACTGATAAGTACCGTTGGGACTGATAAGTCTTGTTCTGTTTGGATTGATTTGTGAAATTAGTTTTGTTTTAAAAATAAATATTATTTTTAGAAATGTTTCAAAGATTGATAAATATTTTGAAATATCGAAAGTGGTTATTTATTTCTACCTTTGAAAATCCTTTTAAGTTATAATTTTTATAAATAAATAAAATTTTAAATTGTTTCAAGTATTGACTTATTTTGTAATGATGCTTTAAAGGATAATTTTTATTATATTTAAGCATATTTTCTTCAAATTAAAATCTCTTTACTAGAAGTTGTTTAAATAATAATTTATAATAACTGTTATGAAGAATAATTTATTTATCAAACTTGAAATAATATTTGGAAATTTATAAGTATGATTTGAAAGGAAATAGTTTGATATATATTTCAAATGAATAAGCTTTAATAAATAAATGGTAATCCGCTTGAATTTTTAAAGGTGAACAAGGTTTAATGGTTGCAATGGGAAATAACTTTGTTGTATTGATTGATTTCTTTGATAGTTAAATAACCGACTATCAAAATTGGACAAAACCTGACTATGGAAATATCTAGAGGAGACTCGAGAATTATATGGTACGGTTACCGATCAAGGTGCTATACTGTACGTATATACTCGTTTGTTCTCTAGGACGAATTATAAGGAGACCGTCCACTAACGATTAGGAGGTGAACTCCGATCTTGTATTTCGTCGGTATATTTCCTAAAGAAGCGGGATTGAGTTTACCGAAAAATAGCAAACGTTGTTTCGAAGAGACCGGGATCGGATTTGAAATCCGAAAACCACTTCGATCCAACGATACGTTTTCGTGATGAAGACAAGAGCTTGGAGTCGAAGATGGAGCAGTGAAGTGCAAGGGCTACTCGTTACTAATCCTAAGGGTGATTCCAAAATGGATGTAATAGGAATAGTGCCTTCGGTTCCGTTCGATCCCGGAACGGACTTGTATGGATGAATGCTTTCAAAACATCGTTGGGAGGACGGTGAGCATTCTAAGTGATATATTCTAAAAAGGTAACGCTTAGCCTCGAGCCTCATCAACCGGGAATGACTGAAAATCAAGGGTTATGCAGCAAGGCTAAGTGGGTAGCACCCAAGTAGGTTGAGGTCATCCCTGTCTGATGTCCCTTTTATTTCGGCTGTGTGGGCGGTTGTTGATCCCAACCATGGGGTGATCTTGCTCCTGTTATCCACTAAGGGGTAGTCCGGTCTTGTGTTGCAAGGGATCGGGAGGGATCCTCGGTACTATGATCTAGGCCACGTACTGTGATAGGTGGTACCCCAGTGCCTAGTCATTAGTTGGAAACCCGTTCTCCCTACGAGCCTTTTACGAGTTTTGTTTGTATTACCCACTCTATGGCTAGTAGCTAGAATTTAATCATGTAACAATTTTGGCTATTTTAATAAGTATTTGTATATAGACCCTATTATAATATCAAAGGATTTCACAAGAAATGTTTAGCTATCGTAAGGTAAAAACCTGACATGTTTATTTGTGGCATGGTCTTACGAGATGCTTTGGTTTTCAAAAGGGATTTTCAAACTTTAATAATCAAGTTCAATGTGTTTCTCATGCTGGTACACCAGACTGACCCAGGCTTGGTGTTTTCCTATATGCTTGGGTCAGACCGAGCATATTTCCAGGTTAGCTGGAAGAGTGGAAGCTTCAGGAGAAGGAGATGGATCAGGAGACGTATTCTCGTAGATGTTTATATTCAGTCTGTTTTTGGTCATGTGGTAATTGTTGTAAGGACAGGATTGATATAACTGTCTGAGTTTGTGTGGTTGTAAACTTTGGTATAAAGTTTGTATATGTTATTAAAGTAACAGTTTTGGTTTTGTGTAAAAATTTGTTTATATTATAATTTATTCATTCCGTTGTGAGATTCTGATTTATTCTCTTTTCTTCTATCTTCTTTCTATTTCTACCTTCTTTTTTTCTCTCATTATCCATCTTTTCGTGCATTTTGGCTGACGAGTGTGTTTAAAGTCGGTTTAAATCGGTATGGAAAAATGGGTTGTAACATTTTATGCTAGATAGATGGCTGCAAATATGTACAGAGCTATTTGAGTGCACTTACAACATATTAATCCATGACCCGAAATCAAACAATTATGTGCTGGAAATGCACAAACTATACCATAAGTGATATTGTTTTAGCTGTTAAAATAGTTACGTAGATTATGAAAAGAGCAAAATAGACCATTCCTAATTATATTCTAAACGCTCTCTTACATGGTTGTTCAAAATGAACAACAAAATATGGCTTTGCAATAGCTAGATGCGAAGGGCAGTTTTAGGATTTCAAAACGACACATGGAAAAACCATGAATTTATTTTATTTTATTAGCAGTCTCTCTTAGTCAGGCTTATTTATGACATGAAGCTTGATAATCGCATTTAAAAATAAAAATTTCATATATAAGGCGCTTGATTATATAATATGAAACTTCATCACTGTCATATAATAAATAAGCAACATTAGCATGAAAATTAACAACGATAAAATGTATAAACCAACTAAACATCACATTCGAATAATGTGATAATAAATTGAATAATCATATTTAAACCCAATATGTATCCCATTAAAAAAAATTGTACTACAACCTGATATGTTTCTTGGAAGAGTCAATCACTCTGACATGTTGATAATGCAAATATGTCCACCATTTCTTCTAATGGTGTCAGTTTACTATCTACATCATCTATGTTTAGATATTCTTGATGAACATGATACCAATGAAATATATATATCAAAGTTCTTTTTTATTTTAGATACAAAATAACTTTACCACACAACCTTTTCTTACTAAATGAATTGGAATGGCTTAGGAGTCGAATACATTAAATATACCTTTATTATTTTTTAAAGCGAACATACTCACCAATAGTTTATGTAGCCAACTTATAAGATTAGTTTACTTTCCATTTTTACAGTGCTATTATATTACATCCCAGAGAACCAAATGAAAATCATGTACACTAATAAGTATTATACAACATACATTAAAATGTGATGAGTTGGAGAAAAATTATAGTTGAGGGAGCTTTATTACAGACGATGGAGTTTTGATAGTCAATTATTATTGGTCATGTCTACAATTGATATTGGTAATTAACACCATACATGACAGAATGAGAGAAACTAAAAGTAACAACCAAACAAATTAGTTAATCATTGAAACTTACAGAACACCAACTCAGGATCAAACTTTGGTCTAATCAGATTCTTAAATTAGTTACCATTAGGTTAAGATGATTCAAGTTTATAGGAAGGTTTAACCTAAAGGAATCTAAGTAGGTATTACATTCTTAATGGGTTTATAAGCTATGTTATTTGTAGCCTAGCTTTAATGACTTTGTGAAGTAGTTATGCACACCTTTACTGTTAATATATTAGTTACTGTATTTAAAACTAACTTTAGTAGTATTTCAAAATATTTTGAAATACATGAGTTGAGAAAAAACTATATGTTTATTAGTAAATTAGAATACATTTGTAGCTAATTATTTTCATAATTTATTAGCAAATTAATTTAATAACTGTTAAAGAAAAAACTATATGCAAATTAATAAGAAGCATAGTAATGATATACCAAGTGTTTAAACAGTGTCCCATTTTGGCTATCAGCTATCATTCTAGGAGTGGATGCAACAAATGAGGGACATGCTAGAAGCAAGGAAATGTGGAGACTTTGCATTCAAAGATAAAGACGTTAAGATAGCCATTGACTGCTATACTTAGGTGTATATTAATCATTTTCTTCACTATCATCAACATATGACACCATAGTATACTCAGGTTTATAAGCCATGTCGATACGGAAATTTTCAATTCACTTAAGTATAAAGGAAAACACATGTATTTCAAAATATCTTGAATGCAATGAACATAGTTATGGCTACTTTTCTTCTTTTTCTATGACATGGAAAATTATAAGGGATTGGATGGGCTTATAATTAATCATGTACACTTAAATTAAATATTTATACTTGTATATGTAGCATGACTCTTGCGTCGATTTATAGTTGTAAAGCATTTGGGTGTCAGTTGTTCCCATTTATTTATATATTTACTACATTTCCATTATCATGATATCATGTATCATACACACTCGGGGACCATCATTCGCTGAAAACCTATCTACACTATTTCATTAGCTTACTTCAATGGTAAATTGGTTATTATCTAATTGTAATTACCGGGGGTTAAGAACTCATGTCCTGCTAAGATCACATTTGGATTTCGATTGTAAATTAAGGGTTCAAGGTCCCTCCCTTATCATAACAAATATATAAATGACTACTTAAGTAATTAAAAACTACCGGTATGTTGATAACAAAATATATCATATATTTCAAAAATAGTCACACAATAAAATTATAATCCTCATACAGAGGACATGATGCACTAAAGCTATGAAATGCAAACATAAGGTAATATCAAGGCACATTCTCAAAGCTAAGAGAGAACAACATGAATATATTAGAATGTATTGTATTCAGTAGGAAGATTTGTCTTTAAGCATTCTAATATGTTTCTATTGTGGCGTGAATGTAAACTGATAACTGATAAGTCAACATCAGCACATAATAATCAAACAAAATAGCATTATCAGAATCAAATTAAGAAGTAGAGAATCAAACATCGTAGACCTATTTAAAAATATTGGTTTCATTCCAATTTAAATGCGGGAAGTGTGTAATTCAAATTGACAACCTACATCTTAGGTAGAATTAAATATTTATTTTAAAGATCTAAGTATATGGTGTACCTAACATTATCTCAGGTCCTCTTTATTGCCTTATTGATACAATGGACCCACAATCATGATTCTCAAATGCAGTATTACTAAAATTAGCATAGCATATAACATAGTCACATATTATGTTGTGAATTGAATGATGAAGGTACTTGCACAATTTAATGTTTCCAAGTAAATGAATATTACATATATATGACCTAATGCAAATATTTTCAAACCAACCGGGTAAGTGTTTTAGAAGAAATTTAATCTATGAAATAGTAGCAAAGACGCAAGACACCATGCAAGGTCATTGTATAAAATCTCAAATAGATCGCAATGCTCGCTAACTACTATTATCCTAAGAAATGATAAATACAGTCTATGATAAACTAAAAGTCAGATGATTAGTTAGATAAGAGTAATGGAATCAACAATGATTTTTATTTGCACAAAATGGATGACACTAACCAATTTGCAAACTGTGGACCTGATTGTACTTCAACTGTTCTTCATTGTTTCATGGGCCAAGATAACTCCCAAATCCGCCGTTTCTGCACAAATATGAAAGCAATTTATCTTGGATTTTCAATATTTAAATTGGTGTAATATATAAACTTAACATTACCAAAAGCTTCAAAACAAAGGTGATATCAATTCATACTTGTGCATTTCATGCATATTACCCTTCCAATAAAAAGTTTACCATCATAGAAACTATATTTTAGTCATAAAACAAAATCATGAACACAAATGAGTTTCAAATTAAGCAAATATTTATGAAAAATAGTAATTGCAACGGAAAAAGTAGAAGTTAGCAAAAGATTTTTCATGTAGGACTCAAAATAAATGATAATAAAAACAGCAAGAATAAATATACCTACATTAATAGTTAAGCAGCTTGAACTTGTGTTGCAGTCCCAATAATCTCCGTAGTTATCACACTAGGAACAACCTTTGTTTTTTATATCTAATAACATTTGAAGTGGATTTTGCATTAAATTTCAGTGTGCCACTTGAAGATCCAAATGATGGATGAAGCCTTGGGATTCAATCTAAATGAATACAAATTGGTACCTTCTACTTACTCAGCTGTGGATCCTTTTTGTTGGTAGCTAAAACTTCAACTTTATTCTAATTTTTTTGTAGAAGGTTTTGTGCATGTATCTTTTTTATTTTTCTTCTTCACTTGCACATGATAGAATCATCATATATGCTCGTATTTCTGAGTATGCCAAAATTTAAAATAATTTATTAATACTATGCAAATAGGACATGCAAGACCTGTAAAAGAAAGTTCATAATGGACTAATAATCCTATAAGTAATTATAGACATGTAATATTAATTTTATTACACAAATGCATACAAAATAATTATGCTACATAACATCACATTTAGTAGCCTTGTCTAATATTCTTAATTTCAGCATGTGTGGAGGCAATTAAGGAGGCATAATTTTAGTGATGGTATTAAAAAATTATTTTCGTATGCAGCTATGAAAATGAAAACATAGATATTTGGTTCATTATGTGGTTTATACTCCCAAGTATTTTGTCAGTAAATCTATTTTGCATCTAGATACTTCAAATATTTGATAAGTTTGTAAATTCGTATGTTGCATGACAATAATTTCTACTTGCATAGTTATTAGAGATTGTTCTAAGCTGAATATGGTTTTTTGTATCCATAGAAATTCAGAAGCTCTTGTTGACAATGGAAAAAATAAGGATAAGTTAAAGGTGTGTTTGCAGTTTGCAATCACATAGCTTCAGTTATCTATACCACATATGATACTGATGTATGGATATGTGCCATATATTTAAAGCTGAAAAGCTGGTAGAAGCTTTTTCCTAAGTTCAGTTTTACTACATTACGGTATATTATAACGGTACATATTTTTAACAGGGACATATATGATCAAAGTAATGGACTGAACTCTTCCTCTAATAGAATACTTGACTCCTATGGACCAAGCAGAATTGCTTCAAGGATAATTAATTAAGTCTGTTAATCACTCATTCGTTAAGATTATATTTCCCTCAAATGTGTCCGGTTGATTCAAACTCTTAGGTTGACAAAACATATACATGTTTATAATCCTATAAGTAATTGTAGACATGTAATATTAATTTTATTATACATGTAATATTAATTTTATTATACAAACGCACATAAAACAATTATGCTACATAACATCACATTTGGCAGCCTTGTCTAGTACTCTTACTTTCAGCATGTGTAGAGGTATTAAAGAGGCATAAATTTTAGCATTGGTACCAAAAATTTATTTTCATACGAATGGAGATATAATCCTAATTGATACGTGATTTTCCTTAGTGAAAATAAAATTACGACAGTCTTATAACCACATTTTGTTATGGACACAGGATGCTTTCAAACAAAAAGACACAGTTCTAAATCTGAGTTATGTAGGTAATTTATAATCAATGCATCAGACAGTGGCCAACAATGCCTCATATAGTTTATAATTAATTCAAAATTCCAAATGGTACTAAATCAAATTCCAAATAAAAAACAATTATCACTTAGATATCAATTTCACCTAGTTTATTTTAGCTCTGAAAGTTCAATTGTCATTGCTTGTCCTTCGGTATTTTTTTCTCCTGACAATAATTATCAACTTAAAGGTATCAATTTCATCTAGTTTGAACCGATCACTTTGTTGTCAATAACTTTTTAAACCTAAACAATCATATGTATAGTGTTTATGTATGTTACATTTAGATATAATTTCTAAATGGATTCGACTGATCATTCTCAAACACACTAACCAATATTAAAGCTTCATATAGAAGAAGCAAACACCTCTCACCATAATCAAAACTAACCTTAATGGATTGCCGATCGATCCGTAATAATTAACCGTACATTGAAGTTGGAGAAGACAAAGGGTTGTTGGAACCGGGCTGAAGCGACTTTAGTGGATTGTTGAAGAAGACGGTGGAGTGTTAGAGAATACGTTGAACTAACCTTAGCCGGTAAATTGGAATCGCATTGAAGTAGCCCTAATTTTTACAGTCCAGTGGACTAACCATCAATCAATTGTTGGAGAAGACGTTGGAGAAAGACGGTGGATCCAGAATCTCGTGGAATCTGGAACCATGTCTTTTTTTAATGAGGAAGAAATGAGAACTTATGTAGGGTGTTTTAGTTTTGGGAAGGAAATCAGAAGTAGAAGCGAGAAACAGAGATGAAGGTTAAAAGGGTATAATAGGAATTTGAAAACGACGCGGTTGATTTCATATTCATTGAATTATTATTAGTTGAAGTAGAGATATAAAACATTTAATTCCCATACCTTAGATAATTTTATATACTTAATAAAACAATTAGGGAAAATCTGTAAAAAATCCCATATATCACTTTTAATATGTTTTTTGACATATATAAATTTCTAACCCAAAACAATATAATTTAGCCGTAATTAATTTTAAACCTAAATAACCATTTTCTTCACTGGAAAATTAATATAAATCCACATAAATTCATAAAATTATGAAATTTGAAACTCATCTCTGAAATATGTTTTTTGACCTTATCTCAAAATCGCAAGGCATTTAGATTTCATTTAATAGGGTTTTCACATTAAAAGTTATCATAAAATACATATGAAATAGCATAAATAATCGACAAGCATACATATCCATTTTTAACAATCAAAACATGGAAAAAAACACTTGCAAAATAGTTCGAATTTCAATCGAAAATCGAAAACAATAAAAACATGAGATGTAACATATTATTCACCTTAGCTTTGGGATTAAGGAGTTAAGTTTTGAGAATGGATTTGATTAACCTTCCTCTTGATCTTTAGCTTTTCTTCTTCTAGTTTGTCTAATGGTCGTCGGCCTCTAGTATTTGATTTTTGTTTTGAATGTATAAGATGAATGTGGCCCAAGAGTTTACAATATAATATACTTATTCCTACTTTGCTCTCACCTATTACCCTTATATACTTATTTTAATCCCCTTTAGTTCATTAATTTAAGTTGGCACGGCTACCTCTCATTTACACAAATCTCAATCCCCTAACTATTACATTATTTTATTTTGTTTAACTAATTAAATGTCCTAAATAATGTTACTCAAAATTAGATTCGTTACATTACCTTAGTGTTAAAATGGAAGGTATTCCAATGGTTTCGAAAGGCATATCTAAAGTGTTTTAAAAGAGGATGTCTAAGTTTTATAAAGCTTTCAAAAAAGATATTTTAATGTTTTCGAAAGGACTATTGTCTATGGTTTCGAAAGGTATGTTTTTCGCCTTTAGTCCTAAGGTTGTAAGGTAAAGTAGGTTATTTGGATCGAAAGGGGTACTTTCAATGGTTTCGAAAGGGGTACTTTCAGTGGTTTCAAAAGGGGTACTTTCATTGGTTTTGAAAGAGATTGTTTAAAGGTTTTAAACAAAGGTTTCGAATGTTTTCATCAACACTGTTTTGAGTAACTCATATATCATGGCAAAGAGATTTGAGAAAAGCAAATTGTATGTTTTCCTTGTATAAGTATGATTTAAAGTGTTAAATCATTTTGAAGAGGTTTTTAAGGTACATTTAATGGATAATTAACCGTAAAATGACTCAGATATTAGTATACCATATGGGACTGGTATAGGGTTTCACCCTATACATTAGCTATTAGCCCTTAGCTAATTTAGTCCAAAATTCTATTGTGTAGGACTTGGTCACAGGTAAGACTTAAATGATGGTTACACATAGAAAGGAATATATGTGTACAGAGAAAAAAGATAGGTTATTAGTGAGCTCGAAAAACCATTAGGATCATGTGACCCTTGGAGAAGTAAGTTAAGAACAGATCATCTAGAATTATGTCTAATGGTTGTTAGATAATTTGTTTAGTTTGTCTTATAGGCCTTAGTCGGCCAAAGGTTAGTGGTTAGCGAAAAAAAACTATATTGTTTCCGACAGATGGTCCATTTATTACATGTTCTTAAGCATATATGATATTTTCTATTATTAATATAATCAGTTTGATTAACCCGTTTGGTTGCAGGATTATGATTTGCAAAAAGATATGTTTTAATGGGATATTAGTGAGAGGAAACCCGTTCTGCTAAGCGGCGTGGTCTCACTTAATATTAGTAAACCGAGATGTAATAGTATTATTCACACCAGGCTTTGTGTTTGACACAAAGTTTATGTTTTTCCCTTAAACTCCCAGATGCTCAAAATTGATTTGAGTAAATTGCGAGTTTTTGGCTTTACATGTTTAATAGGAGGACAAATAAAGCTTCCAGGAAAGAGCAGGAGGCCGATGTTAGCCATAATTAGGATTTGTTTGTTTTATTCCGATGTAATGTATTAAGACAGTCTATGTCTATATAGTACTCTGATCATCCAAGGAAGCATCTTTATATGTCGCACTGGGGTTATTTATGTAATAATCATATTTGATCTGAACCAAAGAAAGGATTGGGATTATGTAATTGGATATGAAAAATGTTTTGTGAAATGTAATTGGAAAAGTTGTTATTGAAATCTATGATTTTGTTTCATATTCATGTGCTTTTGATACTATGGATACCATTCACATTATCGTATCTTGTCATCGGAAGTTAATACTGCAGATGACTGCAACATCACTTAGCTTTGAGTCTCAAGATAGGGGATGTTACTGATAGCAAAGGGACATGATGGAAAATTCTATATTTACATCCTTCTCTTATGTACCCCTTTCCCTTGTATCTTGGAATCTTCTCTTTTGCCCTATTCCTTTTTCATTTTTTCCAAGTATAGTTTGAACAAGTTAATTTTACTTATTTATTTTAGAGTTCAAAAGCATTGCTATTTTCAAAAGTAGTCGTTTTGTTACTAATAAGATATGAGAAAGTGATTCCCTAATTACAACAGATTTCTCCTTTGATTCTAACCAAATTCTATTTTATTATCACTTCTGTTACACGGTAAAATCCATACTAACCAACCAATCAGCTATTCCCCAATGTCAAGTATGAGGCATTTCCAAAGTTGGAAATTTTCTTTTTAATTCAAAAATGTTTTTGTATTACTTTTTTAAATATTCATAAAAATCTTTCAAAACAATTTGTAAAAACATTTTGTTTTTCCAAATTATGTATGCGCATATATAGGTTTTCAAAAATACAAATGTCCCACATCTCAAGAAATCGCGATTTAGTTAATAATCCAATGTCCATGGTCGACTTCTCTTAACTTACACAGCAAATTTTAAGTTTTCTTTCAAAACCTTTTCTTTTGTTTACAATAGCAACTAGCAATAAAATTTTAAATTTCAGTCTTCGAGGCACAAGAACATTGACCCACGGCTTGCCTTACCATACCCCTATCCTCTGTCTATTGAAATTTACTTTCCAAAAAAATCCTAATCTTTTCGGAACCTACATATTCAATTTTCTTTTATTTAATAGCTATTTATAAATTTCTTGATTTATTACTTAAATTCTAGTTTCAATTATTTTCTTTTCCCTCGCTTTAGTTAAGCGACTTCCTTAAATTTTCTTATTTTTATTGTTTTCTCAAATCATAGAGGATATAAAAAGGAATATTTTTATAAATGTACGTAGTTCATAGCAACAACTAATGCTTACAACTCATAGAAAGAAAATATACTGGAAGGAAACAAAACATTACTAACTACTACTGGTACAAATTAAAATTGACCTTCCTAACAGGTCGTCCTTCTACAATCTTCGTATCTTAATGACAACTAGGCTTGGGAAAATAACCTTTCCAAATTCCTTTCTTGCTCGCCGAATTCGAGTCTACCAACATCCTTTTTCCACCTCATAATCATTTGCTACCATCTTCTTTTATTCCAAATTCCTGGATGGTTTTCTCAAATCTTGCACTCATATCGAACAAAGTATTTTAAGGTCTTACCATTATCCTTTACGCTCTACGGGGTTCCCTATTACTTTTCATGAGTAACCATTATTATCCTCTTCATAGCCATATCTTTTACCCATTTTCCCTAAGCACTAATTCCTATATACTCCATATTTAAAATCTTGATTTAGTCTTTACATTTTTTTTCAACAATTAAAAACTTCCAAAATTTTGGAACACTTAATCCCAAAACCTTTGCTTTTAAAAAGTATAATTAAGGAAACCACTTTTTTCCAAATTCAAAAATATTAAGTGTTTCAACCATTTAAAATTTTAATTTACAATCTTTTAAAGTTAATTTGTTCATTAAACCTAAAAGAGAATGTTGAGAAAACTTAACTAAAAGTTTCTTTTTTTTCAAATTACTATTTTCTTTTCAAAGAGATCTTTTTAACTTTTACTTCTTAAAAATTGGAATTTTAATCAAACTATTTATCAAGTTTTTCCTTCAAAAACTTATTCTTTATACCAAACCATTCTTTTCTAAAAATGCACTTTGCAATTTTTCTGTGATAAGCTGGATTTCTAGGCATCTGATAATTGGAAATTATCAAATTTTTACCATTAAATACTGATAGAAATGTTAAAAAAAATTCTGTTGATTAAAATGTCTATATATGGATTTGGGAAAACAATAATAAATATTGATTTATAATATTCGAGAGATGATAAATTTTATAGTGAATTAGTAAATTCCATAAATAGATATTTATATGACAATCTCCTGATATAATTATTTAAGATGGAAAAACTTATTATTTCCAAACAGGTTAAATATGTGTTTATAGAAGAAAAAAATAGTAATAATATTATATATATATATATATATGAGTAGATTTTAAATTAAATTTGAATTCATCGATTGTAATTCAAATGTATGATTGTTTTGAGTATGTAATAAGATTTTAAAATTTTCTCTTTTAAAAAGTTAAATATATGTATAAATTCTAGGAGGGTATTGATAAATATAATAGGATATTAAAAAAAAGACAAGGAATAATGAGAGTTTTAAAATAACATACCTTTGGGAAATAGGAAAATAAAATTTAAGAGCTTTACAAATATTAATAACTTAACATTTGTAATACTCTAAACATAAGGTAAATATTCTAATAACTTTTAAAATTTATTAAGTGAGAAAAGAAACAAACAAGTGTAAATATTTTAGCATACACATTAACATATGTAAGCTCTATAACTAATAAGGTTAACAAGTGTTAGCTTAGGAAAGAACAAGTGGCAAATCTTTATTTAAAAGAAAATATTGTTTTAATTAATGTCTAAAAGAAAAGGGTCTGAATATTTTTCTTCAGCTCAAACTTTCTTTTGTTTTCTTCACTAAAAAAAATCAAACAAATGCTATTCCTGTAAACTGCTTTCCCCTAAAAAAATGAAATTAATATCCTTATCAAATCTAAAGACCTGAAAGTATTAAGTGTAACGACCCGATATTTTCAACCATTCGCATCCGCACATGTCGGACTTGAATTGCTCAAAATACTGCGTTGTAAATAAAATTTGGCATATCTCAGAATATACAGTAAATACATAATCACAGATCACAGACACAGAGTATTTAATAATGCAGCGGAATTTAAAAGAAATAGTAGTTCATGAAGCTACTATATAAAAATAAGATACATCAGAGTTAAACATGATACAACAAAAAGTAACAAGATACATCAGGTACAAATCAGAATACATCACTGAAATCACTGGATACAGAAAGCAAAATAGATGGCTGGATCTTCAAGGAAAGCTCCAACTCCGAAGGTGAATCTTGAATGCTAACTCACTCAATCTGACTCGAGCGTAAAGCAAAATACAAAACACTCGAGTTAGGACATAAATACTTATGAACTGTAAATAAACTCAAGTGAACAGTAACAAAATGCATCAGTAACTTAAAGGATGCTTGGGATCGCCCATCCTTTAAGGATCCGTTAAACTATTTACTATGTAGTAATATTGCGCTACTATAATAATGTCTACAGTAAAATAAACATACTTTTAAATAGCGTTCTGGGCTACCCATATCACCCTTCACACATAATAGTCCCAGTAGTCCATCCAATATCATGCCATCTCCACTCCGGGTGACTGTCAGAGGATACCACATGGGCTACGGGAGAAAAACAAACTCGTAGTAAAGGCTCGGTATGGTAGGTGACACGGCACACAAGGCAATGCCAGGGTAGATATACCAATTACGCACACGGGATGGTGGTAACACAGCAGCCACATACGCCCATCTCGGAACACACTCCCAATCAAAATCGGAGGATGGCCATCTAATCAATCACCAGTAAGAGTATAGTATCGAAGGAATGTGTCCGACCAGAGGTGCTACCTCCTTTGGCCCGAGATCGCTCCTGTTTTAGCCACCTTATGCCAACTCACGGGAGTTGGGTCCATGTAATATACCTCAAGAATTTCGCCACCATCCTACTTCATTCTGGAATCTCCACCGCGTACACGGTTGTTAAAGTGGTTTTCGGAGTTGGCAGAGAGTATGACAACTTCCGATCCCGGTCTCTTTAACAACCAAACGTTATTATAACGCCGTGGTCATTTCAAAATAGTTTATATTTCAAAAGGATCAAATCATTTCATTTCAAAACTATATTCCTTTCAAAATAGTTTACGCCTCGAAACCAAAACCATTTTTATTTCAAAACTATTTATTCAATCAAAATAGTTTATACTTCGAAACCAAAATCATTTTTATTTCAAACTATATTCAAATCAAAATAGTTTATACTTTATCATTTCCATCTCAAACCTATATCCACTTCCAAAAATCATAATACTTTCAAAGTTATAACTCTTTCGAAACCAAAATACTTGAAATCATTACACTTTGAAAATCATAACATTCTGAAATCATACATTTGAAATCATGAAACATTCATTTAATTCTTTACATTTTACAAATTTATTTCCAATTTAATTCAAAATTTCAAATTTCCAATTTAATTCAAATCAAACCATCAATTTCAATTCAATTCAGTTTTCTAACAAAACATTTCAAATCTTATAAATTTCAAATATAGATTTGATCTACAAAATAAGCTATCCAATTTTAATATGTTTCCAAACCTTAATATTCCACATTTCAAAACTAAACTTTATAATTCCATATATTCATATCTCAAATCTAATTTCATTATTATGTAGTTTTGAAATATTCATTTCATAAATCCAATATTATTAAAATAAACTTAAATTACAATTAAACCAAATATCTTTTCATGCAAATATAAACTTCAAATATTCCTTTATCAAATAAAGCAAAATCAAATATCATTCAACATTCACATTCTTTATTAAAATAAAGATCAAATCATTTCCACACCATTTCAAAATCATTAAAATATTACATCCTTTCAAAACTTCATAATCAAATCATTATTTGAATTCAAATCCAAATATTCAAAGTTAAATATCATTTAAAAATCAAATATGTCATTCATTTATTATTTCAAACATCATTACCAAAAATACATTCCAAAATTCCATTCAAAATTCATTTATTATATTACATTTCATTCCGTTTAACACATAACCAAGTAAACTTTATTTAAATTCAAATTCAATTTAAATTCCTTAAAAAATCAAATTTAAATATTCAAAACTTCTAAAATTTCACAGATAATCCATTTCAAAAGTTAAATTATTTAACACTTTAAAATATAGCCCAAACAGTGTTAAAATCTATAATATTTCAAAACATTGTCAAATTATAGCAACGACAGCATTTATAAAGTGCTATCGTAGATTATAGCTTCCAAAAATGGTTTAGTTCAAGAATAACGGCATTTGTAAAATGTCATAATAGATATTTAGTTATTTCAAACATTGTTAGATTCAAAACAATAGCATTTAAAAATGCTGTCAAAAGACTACAACATTTTGAAAATGCTATAAAATTCCAGATTTCATTTTAGCTTTTCAAAAATAATAATAAAACTCCAAATTTTTATTATAACTTAAAAAGTCATATTTCTAGACTTCAAAATTTCACATTTAAAATCATTTTAACATATGATTTAACACAACAAAATTTTTAGATCAAATATTCAATTTAAAAACTCCATTCATTTATTAAGTCAAAATTCACTGTTTATTAACATATAAATTAAATAAAACTTAAAATTTTACTTCAAATATAATTTTAAAACTTTAAATTTAATTTCCATTATTTATTTACATCTTAAAATAAAATTTAAAGTCTAAAATCTCAATTATTTCACATTTACGTACTCAAATTCACAATTTCAAGACTTAATATTTAATTTTCTTAAAACCATAAAATATATTTTTTTAAATCAAAATTTCATACTTTTAAAAATACATATTTTAATAAAAATCATTTAAAAATATACCACGGGGTATGTATATAATTTTCTAACCTAGGTCAAGTGATACGGATATATATCATTTCAATCCGCAGTTTACAAAGAAAACCCGGGTTCTATCATTTCAAACCCGCAATCCCAAGTCAAATGAAATACAATAAAAATCGCTCAGGCCTATCATTTCAGCCCATAATGATTTTTTCCTAATCTAAAGTCCGTTTGGGTATGTATCATTTCAATCCATAGTGATTCTATTCTAACAGGGAACTTGCAGTGTGAATATATGCATAAACAATATAAACAATGTCAGTGTCACAATATAATGTCATATATCACATGTCAGGTGATAATTAACAGTTTTAACATGGTAATAACATGGCATAGCATATCATATGATCATCATTAACTTGCATAACATTTTATATTACTAAACACTTGTCATCAATTCACTATTTCATAAGTATAAATGTCAGAGTGAGAAAGACTCACCTTTATCAAAGCTAGAGACAAACAACACACACAAGAGCGATTCCAAAGGCATGAAAAGCACGATTTGATTTGAATAGATGGAGACCCTTGTAAACAACACAAAATATAACATACATAAGCACAAATATAGATATCGACATACAAATATAATCAACAACTTTAGTTTGCAGAACAGTTGCAAAACAAGATAGATGACCAAACCTTAGAAGCAAAAGACTTGCACACGACAACATAAGCTTGTCACATGATCAAATGATCTTGATCTCACCACACTAGGCTCTGGTTTGGGTCAGGTATGGCAACCATAAAGGTTAGGTTACAAGTGGATGAAGGTAGTGGAAGAGTTACAACATGAAGCATACATGGGTTCAAGGCAAATATGTGAAGTTTTTGGTGCATTTTGACTCGGCTATGACCATATATAGACTCGGCCATGGGGTCTTCATATCAGGTCAGATCTGGACAGTAGTGAAAAGGGCAGCCAGAGGTGAAGTAGATGATGGTGGTGGCGGCTAAGGGGTGGCCAAAGGCAACTATGAAGGCAATAGTGGAGTATAGGCTTGGCTAGCATTGTTTTGGTGAAGTGCTTTGCAAATTTGAGGTGGTGGTTCATCTAATGGTCATGGCTAGAGGTGGTGGTCAGAGGAGAGGGGGTTGGTGCTGCTGTAGATGGTGGAGAGGATGGTGGTCAGCAAGGAGAGAGGTGAGGCCAAGCAAACATGAAGAAGAGGAAGGCTAAATCGGTGAAGAAGAGGGGAAAATGTGAAAGAAAAGCCATTGTTTTTTTTTTTTGTTTTTTTTTTCATACATGGCCGTGATTTTTAGGGAGAAGATGAGGAAGAGTTTTCATGTGAAAAGGAAAATGGAATGTCAGCTGAAGAGTGGAGTTAAGGCAGCCAATTGAAGAGATGTTGGTTGAGAAATGAAAAGACAGAATACAAAAAGGCTTGAGCAAATAAAGAGTCACAAACCTTTCAAATTTTCACCATTTCTTTTTAAATTTTAAATACATGTAAAATATATATAAATACAGATAAAAACACGAAAATATTGTAAATAAACAAAAATAAATAAATAAATATTAATTAAATATAATTAAATTAAGAAAATAGCAATGAAAATGTAAACTAGGCTTGAAAATTTGAAAATAATGAAATGAACTTTTGAAAAATTGTACGTACATGAAACATATTTATAAATAAAGATAAAAACATAAAAATAAAATGAATACATAAAAATGAATAAATAAATTTTAATTAAATATAATTTAAATAAAGAAAATAACAGAAAAATGGAAACTAAACTTTAAAAATAGAAAATAAATTCAATTAGCTTTGGGAAAATTCAAACATCACTTTAAAAATATTTAAAAGGTAAGAATATATGTAACATAGCATATGATACAATTTAGAATAAGATATGACAATTAAAAATATTATTTATAAAATTTAAAATGAACAATTTTGTTAACTACAGCAAATTTCACAGAATAGTTAAAAAGGCATAACTTTCACATTATAAATCAGATTTCAACGAAACGAAAAGCAGTGTTCTTAAAATTTTATTTACTTTCAAAATAAAATATAAAATTCAAATTTTCAAACTTTCAAATTTTAAATTTAAAAGTCAAAGTTTGACCATTTTGACCAAAATTCACTTTTTTGGAAATATTCCATTTATGCATGATTGAAATTCTAATCCACATCAAAATCAACATTTATATTTCAATTAACAAAATATATTCATTTTAATAAATAAAATAAAGTTTTTAAATTAGTAATTTAAATTAAAATAATTAAAATATACAATTACAATAATCAGAAAATACAGGGTTGTTACACTCTCCCCCACTCAAAACTTTTCGTCCCCGAAAAGGATGAGGTACGGGAAAGCACAGAAAAAGATAGAATGAAATAGTATTAAGACAAGAAGATTAAAATTATATCTGATAACTGTTGCTATAGGTAAGTTTAACAATGTGGAGATGATCTTTCCAACATCCTCTAGAATCAAGAACACAAGCATGAAAAAAAATCTTTTAGAATCTGATTCACCCTTCCCGTTTAACCGACGGTCTGTGGATGGCAAGCAGTGCTTAGATTCAATGATGAGTACCAAAGATTATTAAAGATCATAGAAAGATTTCTAAACAGACTGGTATAAGCAATAACCTCCCATTCTGTAGCAAGATAAGGGAAATTAGGACAACCAAAAGATAGTTTGAAAAACAAAATAAGATAATAAATTTGAAACCATAAAATTTCAACTTAAACTGAAAATTAATTTTACATAAGTCAAATAAATCTTAAGCATCTCTAATTTCATTATCTTATCATCCAATTATCTTAAATTAACAAATCCCTAAAATCATGTATTTGAAAAATCTTTTATTATACTCAAAATGTACCAAATAAAATTTAATTCTTCTTCACTACTAATTAAAATTAAATTTATTCCTCTCAATATATTTTATCACCTATGTTAAATATATTTACACTCATTGTAACTGCCTTAAATTTATTCTTAGTTCCTTTATCATCATTTTATATTGTAAATTATTCAATTTCACTTTTTCTTTATTTACCTCTGTTAATCCTTTTATAACAAAAATTTAAGTATATAACATTTATAATAACCACTCAAATTTTATTTATAAAATCCTTTTTTTTATATTGTATATTATCCAATTACATATTCAACTTCTGAAAATTAAGGTAAGTTATATTGGAATGAAATTGTGTATTATACAAATAAAACTTTCTAATTCAATTATTTCAAGCTTGACTATTTATCCAAATCTCGAAATTATACTTAGAAATTATCCTTGAAGATAAAATTTAGGAATTAAATTTCCGATAAATTCCAAACTATTTTAGAGATAAATAAATGCTCATATACACTATATATATATATATATATATATATCCATTCAAATTCAAACCATATATCAGCATATGTTATAAATCCAGTCTTATTTTAGAAATTAAAATCAACAAAATTTTCCCAAATCAAAACTGTAGCAAGACTACAGAATGGTTACTTTACTTCGAAACTCGAAAATGAATGTCGGCGATGCTGCAGTCATCACCGAAGTTATTTTCCAGCGACAAAGAGAAGAGCACTAGTTTTAAACTTTAAAATTCTTTGGAAACAAATTTCTATTCCAAAATACTTTAAATAATATATCCTTTAAAACTTTAAACACCAAGTTTGAAATCCATCGGAAATTAAATTCTCAAATTCTTGTTTTACATTCATTTTAAATTTCCAAATAAATTTATAACCATGTTTTATAGTTCAATTAGATATATGAAACAATAGAAAATGATATATAAATCAAATATTATTTCTTAACAACTAATTCAAATAAAAATCCAGATAAAGATTTATAATATGGTTACAAAATTTATTTCACAAAATTTATTTCATTACTAAATTTTAAAAACATATTGTGTCAGTTTGCTCTGTTCAAGTGTTTTGGAAATCTTATCGATAGCGTTGATTAGACGAATCGATTAGAAACCCAAATCAACATCAACAACTCAAACAACACAATATATAAAACATTTTAAATATTAGTTTACAAATACACTTCAAGAATAATTTGAAGATAAGTTGGAAACAAAGATGAGATGATTAAATAACAGAATAGGGAGATGGATGAGTTTATATAAATCGCGGGCAACCTTAACCGGGTCAACCGTGACTTAAAGAATAAGATCGATGTGGATTTCTTGGGTAAATCGACATTCGATCTCAAGATGTAGGGTTCGAAATTATAAGAGATACTAGCATATAAACCGAGGATATAGAATCTCTAGTGAATCGATGTTGTTGTAAAGGGGTTTTCCCCCTTTACAAATAAATTTGAGGTTGGCGAGACCGCCGACTCATTATGAAGATCTTTTGAAGTGGAGTTATGGAATACTCCAGAAACAAAAGAAGATAAATAGTGAGGGACATGAATGGATTTTGGAACCACAGGGAATGTTCCAAAATTCAAAAGAATCGAGTCAAAAAGGAAGAGGTTTAAACTCGAATGAAAGTTATTCTGTAAATACATTTACCCTATATACAGAGTTTTGCCTAGAGCTACCAAAGCTCTGATACCAACTGTAACGACCCGATATTTTCAACCATTCGCATCCGCACATGTTGGACTTGAATTGCTCAAAATACTGCGTTGTAAATAAAATTTGGCATATCTCAGAATATACAGTAAATACATAGTCACAGATCACAGACACAGAGTATTTAATAATGCAGCGGAATTTAAAAGAAATAGTAGTTCATGAAGCTACTATATAAAAATAAGATACATCAGAGTTAAACATGATACAACAAAAAGTAACAAGATACATCAGGTACAAATCAGAATACATCACTGAAATCACTGGATACAGAAAGCAAAATAGATGGCTGGATCTTCAAGGAAAGCTCCAACTCCGAAGGTGAATCTTGAATGCTAACTCACTCAATCTGACTCGAGCGTAAAGCAAAATACAAAACACTCGAGTCAGGACATAAATACTTATGAACTGTAAATAAACTCAAGTGAACAGTAACAAAATGCATCAGTAACTTAAAGGATGCTTGGGATCGCCCATCCTTTAAGGATCCGTTAAACTATTTACTATGTAGTAATATTGCGCTACTATAATAATGTCTACAGTAAAATAAACATACTTTTAAATAGCGTTCCGGGCTACCCATATCACCCTTCACACATAATAGTCCCAGTAGTCCATCCAATATCATGCCATCTCCACTCCGGGTGACTGTCAGAGGATACCACACGGGCTACGGGAGAAAAACAAACTCGTAGTAAAGGCTCGGTATGGTAGGTGACACGGCACACAAGGCAATGCCAGGGTAGATATACCAATTACGCACACGGGCTGGTGGTAACACAGCAGCCACATACGCCCACCTTGGAACACACTCCCAATCAAAATCGGAGGATGGCCATCTAATCAATCACCAGTAAGAGTATAGTATCGAAGGAATGTGTCCGACCAGAGGTGCTACCTCCTTTGGCCCGAGATCGCTCCTGTTTTAGCCACCTTATGCCAACTCACGGGAGTTGGGTCCACGTAATATACCTCAAGAACGTCGCCACCATCCTACTTCATTCTGGAATCTCCACCTCGTACACGGTTGTTAAAGTGGTTTTCGGAGTTGGCAGAGAGTATGACAACTTCCGATCCCGGTCTCTTTAACAACCAAACGTTATTATAACGTCGTGGTCATTTCGAAATAGTTTATATTTCAAAAGGATCAAATCATTTCATTTCAAAACTATATTCCTTTCAAAATAGTTTACGCCTCGAAACCAAAACCATTTTTATTTCAAAACTATTTATTCAATCAAAATAGTTTATACTTCGAAACCAAAATCATTTTTATTTCAAACTATATTCAAATCAAAATAGTTTATACTTTATCATTTCCATCTCAAACCTATATCCACTTCCAAAAATCATAATACTTTCAAAGTTATAACTCTTTCGAAACCAAAATACTTGAAATCATTACACTTTGAAAATCATAACATTCTGAAATCATACATTTGAAATCATGAAACATTCATTTAATTCTTTACATTTTACAAATTTGTTTCCAATTTAATTCAAAATTTCAAATTTCCAATTTAATTCAAATCAAACCATCAATTTCAATTCAATTCAGTTTTCTAACAAAACATTTCAAATCTTATAAATTTCAAATATAGATTTGATCTACAAAATAAGCTATCCAATTTTAATATGTTTCCAAACCTTAATATCCCACATTTCAAAACTAAACTTTATAATTCCATATATTCATATCTCAAATCTAATTTCATTATTATGTAGTTTTGAAATATTCATTTCATAAATCCAATATTATTAAAATAAACTTAAATTACAATTAAACCAAATATCTTTTCATGCAAATATAAACTTCAAATATTCCTTTATCAAATAAAGCAAAATCAAATATCATTCAACATTCACATTCTTTATTAAAATAAAGATCAAATCATTTCCACACCATTTCAAAATCATTAAAATATTACATCCTTTCAAAACTTCATAATCAAATCATTATTTGAATTCAAATCCAAATATTCAAAGTTAAATATCATTTAAAAATCAAATATGTCATTCATTTATTATTTCAAACATCATTACCAAAAATACATTCCAAAATTCCATTCAAAATTCATTTATTATATTACATTTCATTCCGTTTAACACATAACCAAGTAAACTTTATTTAAATTCAAATTCAATTTAAATTCCTTAAAAATTCAAATTTAAATATTCAAAACTTCTAAAATTTCACAGATAATCCATTTCAAAAGTTAAATTATTTAACACTTTAAAATATAGCTCAAACAGTGTTAAAATCTATAACATTTCAAAACATTATCAAATTATAGCAACGACAGCATTTATAAAGTGCTATCGTAGATTATAGCTTCCAAAAATGGTTTAGTACAAGAATAACGGCATTTGTAAAATGTCGTAATAGATATTTAGTTATTTCAAACATTGTTAGATTCAAAACAATAGCATTTAAAAATGCTGTCAGAAGAATACAACATTTTGAAAATGCTATAAAATTGCAGATTTCATTTTAGCTTTTCGAAAATAATAATAAAACTCCAAATTTTTATTATAACTTAAAAGTCATATTTCTAGACTTTAAAATTTCACATTTAAAATCATTTTAACATATGATTTAACGCAACAAAATTTTTAGATCAAATATTCAATTTAAAAACTCCATTCATTTATTAAGTCAAAATTCACTGTTTATTAACATATAAATTAAATAAAACTTAAAATTTTACTTCAAATATAATTTTAAAACTTTAAATTTAATTTCCATTATTTATTTACATCTTAAAATACAATTTAAAGTCTAAAGTCTCAATTATTTCACATTTACGTACTCAAATTCACAATTTCAAGACTTAATATTTAATTTTCTTAAAACCATAAAATATATAGTTTTAAATCAAAATTTCATACTTTTAAAAATACATATTTTAATAAAAATCATTTAAAAATATACCACGGGGTCTGTATATAATTTTCTAACCTAGGTCAAGTGATACGGATATATATTATTTCAATCCGTAGTTTACAAAGAAAACCCGGGTTCTATCATTTCAAACCCGCAATCCCAAGCCAAATAAAATACAATAAAAATCGCTCAGGCCTATCATTTCAGCCCATAACGATTTTTCCCTAATCTAAAGTCCGTTTGGGTATGTATCATTTCAATCCATAGTGATTCTATTCTAACAGGGAACTTGCAGTGTGAATATATGCATAAACAATATAAACAATGTCAGTGTCACAATATAATGTCATATATCACATGTCAGGTGATAATTAACAGTTTTAACATGGTAATAACATGGCATAGCATATCATATGATCATCATTAACTTGAATAACATTTTATATTACTAAACACTTGTCATCAATTCACTATTTCATAAGTATAAATGTCAGAGTGAGAAAGACTCACCTTTATCAAAGCTAGAGACAAACAACACACACAAGAGCGATTCCAAAGGCATGAAAAGCACGATTTGATTTGAATAGATGGAGACCCTTGTAAACAACACAAAATATAACATACATAAGCACAAATATAGATATCGACATACAAATATAATCAACAACTTTAGTTTGCAGAACAGTTGCAAAAGAAGATAGATGACCAAACCTTAGAAGCAAAAGACTTGCACACGACAACATAAGCTTGTCACATGATCAAATGATCTTGATCTCACCACACTAGGCTCTGGTTTGGGTCAGGTATGGCAACCATAAAGGTTAGGTTACAAGTGGATGATGGTAGTGGAAGAGTTACAACATGAAGCATACATGGGTTCAAGGCAAATATGTGAAGTTTTTGGTGCATTTTGACTCAGCTATGACCACATATAGGCTCGGCCATGGGGTCTTCATATCAGGTCAGATCTGGACAGTAGTGAAAAGGGCAGCCAGAGGTGAAGTAGATGATGGTGGTGGCGGCTAAGGGGTGGCCAAAGGCAACTATGAAGGCAATAGTGGAGTATAGGCTTGGCTAGCATTGTTTTGGTGAAGTGCTTTGCAAATTTGAGGTGGTGGCTTCATCTAATGGTCATGGCTAGAGGTGGTGGTCAGAGGAGAGGGGGTTGGTGCTGCTGTAGATGGTGGAGAGGATGGTGGTCAGCAAGGAGAGAGGTGAGGCCAAGCAAACATGAAGAAGAGGAAGGCTAAATCAGTGAAGAAGAGGGGAAAATGTGAAAGAAAAGCCATTGTTTTTTTTTTTTTTTTTCATACATGGCCGTGATTTTTAGGGGGAAGATGAGGAAGAGTTTTCGTGTGAAAAGGAAAATGGAATGTCAGCTGAAGAGTGGAGTTAAGGCAGCCAATTGAAGAGATGTTGGTTGAGAAATGAAAAGACAGAATACAAAAAGGCTTGAGCAAATAAAGAGTCACAAACCTTTCAAATTTCCAACATTTCTTTTTAAATTTTAAATACATGTAAAATATATATAAATACAGATAAAAACTCGAAAATATTGTAAATAAACAAAAATAAATAAATAAATATTAATTAAATATAATTAAATTAAGAAAATAGCAAAGAAAATGTAAACTAGGCTTGAAAATTTGAAAATAATGAAATGAAATTTTGAAAAATTGTATGTACATGAAACATATTTATAAATAAAGATAAAAACATAAAAATAAAATGCATACATAAAAATGAATAAATAAATTTTAATTAAATATAATTTAAATAAAGAAAATAACAGAAAAATGGAAACTAACCTTTAAAAATAGAAAATAAATTCAATAAGCTTTGGGAAAATTCAAACATCACTTTAAAAATATTTAAAAGGTAAGAATATATGTAACATAGCATATGATACAATTTAGAATAAGATATGACAATTAAAAATATTATTTATATAATTTAAAATAAACAATTTTGTTAACTACAGCAAATTTCACAGAATAGTTAAAAAGGCATAACTTTCACATTATAAATCAGATTTCAACGAAACGAAAAGCAGTGTTCTTAAAATTTTATTTACTTTCAAAATAAAATATAAAATTCAAATTTTCAAACTTTCAAATTTTAAATTTAAAAGTCAAAGTTTTTGACCATTTTGACCTAAATTCACTTTTTTGGAAATATTCCATTTATGCATGATTGAAATTCTAATCCACATCAAAATCAACATTTATATTTCAATTAACAAAATATATTCATTTTAATAAATAAAATAAAGTTTTTAAATTAGGAATTTAAATTAAAATAATTAAAATATACAATTACAATAATCAGAAAATACAGGGTTGTTACATTAAGACTGGAATCATTTTTCAAAACTGGAAGCAGAAATCATTCAAATGCAATCCTGCGAATACCTCAAACTCAAGTACAACTTAGATCAAAAGCAAGCTAGGCAACCTATCTCAGATTAATTACAAATTCAATTTAAAGATCAACTTTTGGAAATTCAAATAAGATACAGTTGGTTTCAAGAAAAAAAAGAGAAGGATGCTGACCTCTGTTTTAAAATGACAAGTGAGTAACTTGAAACCCAAAGCTTAATCTGCCTATATGTGAGTAAACTTAAGTTTTAAACAGTTTAAATTTAATGCATGTGAAAATATTTAAAGTAGGACTTTGGTAAAATGCTTACAGAGATGTTTACATGATGGTTTATGATAAATAACTGAATATAAGTATATAGATATCTGTGAGCAAATATATATATATATATATTCAAAGTTTAAGTAGATTTGAATCTATGCATATGGATTTCTGGATTTAGATTTGTACTTTGAATGTATATATATTTGCATGAATCCCTGGATATATCTGTGAATATGTTCTGTGCCTAATGTTTTAAACTATCCTTCTCTGTTTGACTGTAGAGAAAAGAAAGAAAAGAAAAAAAGAAAACAAAGTAGAAACCAACTCAATTCTTTATCTATGTGTTATTAGGACTTAAATTCTAAATAAAATAAGTTTGTGTAGATGAAATTTTAGTTTTAAAAAAATAAGTTAAGTATTATATGTTCAAGACTTACCTGGAATCAGTAAAACAGATGATTCTTTTCAAAATTTATGAAAAATTAAATAATTTAATTTGTAAATTCAAGCATGTAAGTTGATTCAACTCTAGAAAACTCGATTTTTAATACAAATTATATGAGTTTTAGTTTGGTATTGGGAGTGTAATTTGGGAACGAGCAAATTTGGGTTTTCGATTAAGTACTGGTGACTGGAAAGATTTTGGAGGTTGAGGTTTTGTCTGGAGCTAGCCAGATGATCGTTGAGGCCGGGAAAAATGATGAGGAGATGGGTAGATCGCCGTGGCGTCGGCAATAGATCATTTAAGTTGTTAACCCTAGTTCTGGCGAAGTTAGGAAATTTGATCACTACGGCTTTACTGATGAATCGAGTTGCGAGTGCTTTTATGAAAAGATGGCATGGGGTCTTGCGGGGCCGTGGACGGAGTTTGGTGCACTCTGGTGAACGGCGATGGTGGTTTAGGGATTGTTTTCTGGTGAGGTCTGGTTCTAGTTTTGACTGGAATACTCGAATTTGATTTGGGGATTGGTGGTGTTGAATTGATGGTCGAAGTCGACTCGTGAGTTCGTTGCCGACATGTGGAAGGTATCGGCAAAGGACGCGGTGGCATGGAGCATCGGTGTACATGCACGACATGGTTGTTGTGTCAGTGTTTTGGAGGTGGAAGTGTCTCGGGTTGGGTCTCGAAGAGAATCTCAGGAAATTTGGGTTGGAGCTTGATTTTGTACTCGGGGCATTTGCGTGATTTATTGTGGTTTGGGTTTCTATGATCTGAAACTCAATGATGAATTTGTGTAAGCTGAAAACTAGGGTGTTATCAAGTTTTCAGTTAATAAGGTATTCCTCAATGTTTTTGGGATAATTAACCTGGGTAGAAAATTAAAACATGGACCAATTCCTGTTTTACAGGAATGTTTTAAAGTGTAAACAATGACACTTTGATTTTTGGAAAATGTTTCTAGGTTAAAAACAAAATAAACTAAGTCTCTAAATGAATTATTTGAACAAGTTTCAAGTTTAAATTTAAAATCAAATGTTTTAAATTTGTCTTATTTAAAATAATTATTGATTTTGTAATTAATTCCCAATTTCAAATAATGTTTAATGTTACAAATGAATTTTAAGCTTGATAAAGAAATTGTTTTAATTGATTAAGGTTGAGAAAAAAAATTAAGAGTAATTAATAAAAATTGTTATTTACTTATTGTAATTAAGAATAAATATTGAATGGGGTAATATTGGATAGTTAATGGATGTAATTAAGAGATGAATCATTAACTAGAGTTTGAGTGATGTTTGATTGATAAATTAATTAAGGTGATTAATTTTAATTAATTACATAATTAATTAAAGATAATCACTTATTTATGAATTAATTAAGTATGGTTACTTAGAGAAGCAATAAATGGATAATTACTTGATGTGATTAATTAAATGGGGATTACTTAATAAAGTAATTAGAGTATAATTACTTAATGAAAGTAAATAAGGAATTAATTACTCATTGTAATTAATTGAATTTAACCGGATTAGTTTAAGCTAGTTAACTCAGTTTAATTATTTTAAAATATTCACTTGATGATTTGATAACCAAATTATTTAGGTAAGTAATTAATGGATAATCACTGGATGTAATTAATTGATTAAGTGATTTATTAATGAGAGAAATTTGGATTAAATTACCTAGTATAATTAATCAAGGGATTAACTAGAGATAATTAATTTAGAAGTAATTAATTTATTTGATGAAGTAATTAAGGGTAGTTAATTACTGATGTTATTAATCAAGGGTGTACAATAAAGGTTGATTACTGTATTAAGTTAAGGATAATTAAATTGTGAAATTAATTAAAGGTTAATTACTTAAATGTAATTAAAGGATAAAAAGAATGATATTGGAAGCCTTTGATTTATTGTTATTTCTAATATGTGGTTTGTGATGCTGTGTGTTAAGACATGATTGATTTAAATTGTGATGATGTGGTTATCTATTGAGGATAAATTATGTGACATCCTGTATTTAAAATTGAATTGTATTTCACTTGAATAATTTATGTTAAGATGACATTGGGTTCGAAGAGACCGGAGTCGGGTATTAGTAAATACCCGAAACCACTTCGATCCTTTATGATTGATATGTGAAATAAAATAAGCTGGTTTGGAATGATTTAAGTAAATTGGACCATTTAATCTAAGTTTGGCACTTAGAAATTGATGTGTGAAATAAGTAATGTCTATTGCAGCTTGTGAAGTTGTAAATTGATATAGGTTACCCGAGTTATAAAAGTTGGATGTTTTTGTATTCCATATTAGATGGGTTTACTCACGCTGATTTCCAGCCTGACTCGGGTGTTACTTTGATGTAATGCTCGGGTCAGACTGAGTATTACAGATTTTTAGGTAAGGACGTTCTGGAGCTCAGGAGGCGAGCTGGAGATCAGGAAAGTATGGAGAGCTTCTGATGTTAATATATTATAGTATCTGAAACAGATAGATTTATCTGTTCTGTAAAGCTATTGTAACTCTGATATAATAAAGTGTAATTTGACAAGTACAGTTTCCTTTGTATAACTATTATTTGTGTGATATTATATTTTATCCGCTGCGAATGTGAGATTCTGAGTTTGAGTTTTCTGTTTCTTCTTCTTTCTCTTCTTCTTTTCACTAACTATCTAGAAATTTTGGGATCGAAATTTCCGGGTCGTTGCATTTTGGTATCAGAGCCGAAGGTTAAGCGAGAACCTTGGCTCTGGTGAGATTACTAATTAAAGATAGGGTAAGTGGTACCCTATAATGAGTTGAGTGTATAAATATGAGAGAGCGTACTTGTTATTTTCTTATATAAAGGTTTTTAAAATGATTTCAAAAGTAAATGAATCTTATATAAGAAATATATTATCTATTACATTAAGAAAATTGGTTGTAGTATTAATTAAACTAAAAGTAATAGTAAGAATTAAGTGGTAATAGAATTACAACCAAATCGAAATTAAATTAAAGACAAGTTTGAAATGGATTCAAACTGAAATTAAATTTTGAAGTTAAGGAAAATTTCAAAATAAGGTGATTGTTTTTCAATAAAAAAAATAGAATGCTTTAAGGAAGTAACCATTTAAAGAGAGAAACTTGTAAATTTGTAAGGATGTAAATTAAAGTGGGTTTCCAACTGTGAATTTCTGAATTTTAAATCTGAACATTTGAAATTGTTTTCAAAGTGTTAAAGGAAATAATATTATTTAATACATTTGTATGAAATGGTCCTATTTCAAACAAGAGTTGTTTGAAAAGAAATTTGTTTTGAATTAAAAACCAAAGGTGGTTTAAAATTTTAAAATACAACTTGGTATGTAAAAGAAATTAATATGTATATATGTGGATATACATAATATCAAAGTTGGTTTGAAATAAACTCTAAATATTGAGTTTTGAATTTGGAATAAGATGTGAAACCCAAGTGATAAGTTTTGAACTTATAAGTGGAAAAGAAAAATATTAATGTGAAGTTTAGAATTTTGAAATTTGAAATGGAGAATTCAAGTTTGAGTAAAGTTAAACGGGATTGATTGAATTTAACTCGGAGGAAGTTAAATAAGTTTGAATGAACAATCTGATTTGGAAATTTCAAGATGAAATTGAGATTTAATTTGGGGAGTTAAATGGTTAATCTGAATTGGGAGTTTGTGTGATCTCAAAATAGGTTTGAGATCTAGAAATTGTAAATTGATGGATGTTTTAAGATGAATTAGATGATATCATCCTATTGTTGTTAAAATTCTTTAAGTTGTGAATTAGATTTGTTTAAATGAATGAGAAATGGAGTATGGTAATCCATTGTTGGGATAAAAAGGTAAATTGATTTAAAGGAATTAAATCAACATTTGAAGTATTAACTCGAATTTATATAATTCGAGATGATTTTAATTTGAAATTTGAAATTAGTTCAAATTGAATTTGATTTGAATTGATTGAAATTGTGACTGAATATGTATGGGTATAAGATTCAAATGGAAATTTAAATTAGATTAATTTGAAACAATTTGGAATTGAAGTGGGTTCAATTTGAAATTAGTCCGAATTGATTTGAATAATTTGGAATTGTAATTAAAGTTGAATAAGTTTAAAATTCAAATGGAATTTGAATTGAATTTGAGAAGAAATCAAGAATAATTCAACTTGCTTTGGAAATGAAGTTTGAAATGGAGATTAGTTCAAACTGGAGTTGAAATGAATTAAAACTGGAACTAATTCAATTGAAATTTATTTGAATTAGTAGAATTTGAGATCAAGGTTGAATAAAGTTAAATTTGAAAAGAAACTTAGATTAAGTCAACTTGAATTGGGGTTGAATCAATTTCAATAGAAATTGAAGTTATTTAAATTGGAGTTAAGTCAATTTAATGAAAGTGGAATTTAAATTGGTTGATTGGGAATTGAACAGGTTTGACTCTGGACTATTTAATATAAATTGTTTAATATAAACTTATTCTCCAAGCTATTCATTATAGAAACAACCTTTGTTTTAAAAGACAAACTATCTTATATTTGTTTTACAATTGTTTTTGAAACTGTTTAACAATTTTCCAACTGTTTTATAAACTAATTATTATCTTACTATTATTTTGCAATTATCTAAAAATTTCTATAATTATTTTAACTATTTTCTAACTATTTTACACCTATTTTACAAACTAGTAATTATTTTCCAACTACTTATCTATTTTTAAATTTTTCAAGCTATTTTCTTAATAAACTGGTCGGAGTTCAAACTGTTATTGGTTATACCCAATCGAGATAAGAATAGAGGTGATAATCCAAATAGATTGAAGCAATTATGAGTAAGTGAATGAAAATCAAAGTGAATGTGAATAGAAATGGAATTAATTTGTCTAATAACCAATAAAGATAAATACGTAGGGTGTACGTATGTTATTCTATTCGCATAGTAATGTGATCCAGATTCGAGCACAGAATTTCGAGATAGTTTTATCAATCCGAGTGGGATTTTTCACTCGATTTTTGACGGTGAACCTGGATATGGATTGTTGATTAGTTCTGGATCTTCTCTATCATAGTCAGGCTATGCAAGGAGAATGACGGTTTCTGATCAAGAAACCAGATCTGTGTCCGCACTAGAAAGTCGGGTGGACGATAATAGTTCGGAACTGAAATTGTGTGATCGAGTGGGCGGTCAGATTGGTATAGCGTACGGATGATATGTGTACATCATACGAATTTGAATGAAATTGATATTGAAAAGAGTAATCAAATTTGAATATTTGATTTTGAATAAACAAAGTTATATATCTCTGTTATATAAGATAAAACTCCCTTGATGAATCTTTTGCCGGAAGAAAATGGTTTTTAGAGGTGTTTGAAGTATAAAGGAGTTTTATACAAGTTTGAAATGATCCAAAGTTTTAAAAATTATATATCTGTATGTATATATGTAAAGGATCATATGAGGATTTTGGAAAAAGGTTTTGGGAACCTATGGATTTGGAAAGGCTTTTGATTTTTGGGTAAAATCAATATTATATTTGGAAAGCCTAGTTTGAGAATTATCGATTTTGGAATAATCGATTTTGTATAAAGGAGCTTTGAATGAGATCATACTAGGTGTATGATTTAAAGATACTATATATATAGTATAAAATGTTTTGATGATGGCTCTGGGGAAAAAGGCGCTCCCTTGAAATGGACTTCTCAGGAGTACCACCGGGTGGTGCTGCCTTGAGCCCCAAGATGGGGTTCTAAAGTTGATCCTGTGAGGAGCCCGGACAAAACTAGTTCCTGAGGATTATTGGGTAGCGAAAGTCGAGGGCACTGATGCCTATAGGGGCATTTGGTCTATGCTGTGACGACAGTGTAACTCGATGTCACTACGATCTACTGTGGGGACCATAGCGAAAATCGTGTGGAGGATCAGTGTCAACTGTCTACACTTGATTTTATCGGGAAGGCAACGCAACATCGGTAGACTGCGATCTATGGTCAAGTGGAGTGGAGAAGTTTCATTTTTTGGCAGCGAAATTCGAGGGCGTTGATGCCTACAGTTATATGGGTTTTTGCTGTGATAGCTACGTAACCCCAGTTGTAGCTGCGATCTGTAGCGGGTTCCATGGTGTAATCGAGGGGCGCGGAGGCCTACTGTTATCTATGAATTTTGTCGGGATGGCAACGTAACCATCGGGTTAACTGCGACCATGGATGGGGGTGATGATTTCTAGAGCATTTTCACCAAAGATATATCCTCTATTTTCAAAAACTGTTTTTCTATATTTTCAATAAAAAAATTCTAAGTATTTTCACTGGGTGTTGAAAATGGGTCTGCTAAGTACTTGTAGATTTTCAGTCTTACGGCTGATCAACGTATGACCGAATTTCTATGAGAATAAGGATGGATTGGTTGAGACATCGAGTTATAAAAAGTATTTTAATAAAACTGTTTTGTAATATTATATAGATTCTAAAAGTATTTCAAAATGATCAAAGAATATTTTAACTGGTTTTAAATATTTAACAAATTCTGGTTTTGTTCCTTTTCTAGGACGAAAAGATTCAAACGGGGGATGAATGTGATAACCTGGATTTCTGGGCATCTGATAATTGGAAATTATCAAATTTTTACCATTAAATACTGATAGAAATGTTAAAAAAAATTCTGCTAATTAAAATGTCTATAAATGGATTTGGGAAAACAATAATAAATATTGACTTATAATATTTGAGAGATGATAAATTTTATAGTGAATTAGTAAATTCCATAAATAGATATTTATATGACAATCTACTGATATAATTATTTAAGATGGCAAAACTTATTATTTCCAAACAGGTTAAATATGTGTTTATAGAAGAAAAAAAATAGTAATAATATTATATATATATATATATTAGTAGATTTTAAATTAAATTTGAATTCATCGATTGTAATTCAAATGTATGATTGTTTTGAGTATGTAATTAAGATTTTAAAATTTTCTCTTTTAAAAAGTTAAATATATGTATAAATTCTAGGAGGGTATTGATAAATATAATAGGATATTAAATAAAAGACAAGGAATAATGAGAGTTTTAAAATATACATACCTTTGGGAAATAGGAAAATAAAATTTAAGAGCTTTATAAATATTAATAACTTAACATTTGTAATACTCTAAACATAAGGTAAATATTCTAATAACATTTAAAATTTATTAAGTGAGAAAAGAAACAAACAAGTGTAAATATTTTAGCATACACATTAACATATGTAAGCTCTATAGCTAATAAGGTTAACAAGTGTTAGCTTAGGAACGAACAAGTGGCAAATCTTTATTCAAAAGAAAATATTGTTTTAATTAATGTCTAAAGAAAAGGGTCTGAATATTTTTCTTCAGCTCAAACTTTCTTTTGTTTTCTTCACTAAAAAAAAATCAAACAAATGCTATTACCGTAAACTGCTTTCCCCTAAAAAAATGAAATCAATATCCTTATCAAATCTAAAGACCTGAAAGTATTTAGACTGGAATCATTTTTCAAAACTGGAAGCAAAAATCATTCAAATGCAATCCTGCGAATACCTCAAACTCAAGTACAACTTAGATCAAAAGCAAGCTAGGCAACCTATCTCAGATTAATTACAAATTCAATTTAAAGATCAACTTTTGGAAATTCAAATAAGATACAGCTGGTTTCAAGAAAAAAAGAGAAGGATGCTGACCTCTGTTTTAAAATGATAGGTGGGTAACTTGAAACCCAAAGCTTAATCTACCTATATGTGAGTAAACTTAAGTTTTAAACAGTTTAAATTTAATGCATGTGAAAATATTTAAAGTAGGACTTTGGTAAAATGCTTACAGAGATGTTTACATGATGGTTTATGATAAATACCTGAATATAAGTATATAGATATCTGTGAGCAAATCTATATATATATATATATATATATATATATATATATATTCAAAGTTTAAGTAGATTTGAATCTGTGCATATGGATTTCTGGATTTAGATTTGTACTTTGCATGTATATATATTTGCATGAATCCCTGGATATATCTGTGAATATGTTCTGTGCCCAATGTTTTAAACTATCCTTCTCTGTTTGACTGTAGAGAAAAGAAAGAAAAGAAAAAAAGAAGACAAAGTAGAAATCAACTCAATTCTTTATCTATGTGTTATTAGGACTTAAATTCTAAATAAAATAAGTTTGTGTAGATGAAATTTTAGTTTTAAAAAAATAAGTTAAGTATTATATGTTCAAGACTTACCTGGAATCAGTAAAAGAGATGATTCTTTTCAAAATTTATGAAAAATTAAATAATTTAATTTGTAAGTTCAAGCATGTAAGTTGATTCAACTCTGGAAAACTCGATTTTTAATAAAATTATATGAGTTTTAGTTTGGTATTGGGAGTGTAATTTGGAAACGAGCAGGTTTGGGTTTTCGATTTAGTACCGGTGACTGGAAAGATTTTGGAGGTTGAGGTTTTGTTTGGAGCTAGCCAGGTGATCGTTGAGGCTGGGAAAAATGATGAGGAGATGGGTAGATCGCCGTGGTGTCGGCGATAGATCATTTAAGTTATTAACCCTAGTTCTGGCGAAGTTAGGAAATTTGATCACTACGGCTTTACTGATGAATCGAGTTGCGAGTGCTTTTGTGAAAAGATGGCATGGGGACTTGCGAGGCCGTGGACGGAGTTTGGTGCACTCTGGTGAACGGCGACGGTGGTTTAGGGATTGTTTTCTGGTGAGTTCAGGTTCTAGTTTTGATTGGAATACTCGAATTTGATTTGGGGATTGGTGGTGTTGAATTGATGGTCGAAGTCGACTCGTGAGTTCGTCGCCGACATGTGGAAGGTATCGGCAAAGGACGCGGTGGCATGGAGCATCGGTATACGTGCACGACATGGTTGTTGTGTCAGTGTTTTGGAGGTGGAAGTGTCTCGGGTTGGGTCTCGAAGAGAAGCTTGGGAAATTTGGGTTGGTGCTTGATTTTGTACTCGGGGCATTCGTGTGATTTATTGTGGTTTGGGTTTCTGTGATCTGAAACTCAATGATGAATTTGTGTAAGCTAAAAACTAGGGTGTTATCAAATTTTCAGTTAATAAGGTATTCCTCAAGGTTTTTGGGATAATTAACCTGGGTAGAAAATTAATACATGGACCAATTCCTATTGTACAGGAATGTTTTAAAGTGTAAACAATGACACTTTGATTTTTGGAAAATGTTTCTAGGTTAAAAACAAAATATACTAAGTCTCTAAATGAATTATTTGAACAACTTTCAAGTTTAAATTTAAAATCAAATGTTTTAAATTTGTCTTATTTAAAATAATTATTGATTTTGTAATTAATTCCAAATTTCAAATAATGTTTAATGTTACAAATGAAGTTTAAGCTTGATAAAGAAATTGTTTTAATTGATTAAGGTTGAGAAAAAAAAATTAAGAGTAATTAATAAAAATTGTTATTTACTTATTGTAATTAAGAATAAATATTGAATGGGGTAATTATAGGATAGTTAATGGATGTAATTAAGAGATGAATCATTAACTAGAGTTTGAGTGATGTTTGATTGATAAATTAATTAAGGTGATTAATTTTAATTAATTAGCATAATTAATTAAAGATAATCACTTATTTATGAATTAATTAAGTATGGTTACTTAGAGAAGCAAAAAATGGATAATTACTTGATGTGATTAATTAAATGGGGATTACTTAATAAAGTAATTAGAGTATAATTACTTAATGAAAGTAAATAAGGAATTAATTACTCATTGTAATTAATTGAATTTAACCCGATTAGTTTAAGCTAGTTACTCAGTTTAATTATTTTAAAATATTCACTTGATGATTTGATAACCAAATTATTTAGGTAAGTAATTAATGGATAATCACCGGATGTAATTAATTGAATAAGTGATTTATTAATGAGAGAAATTTGGATTAAATTACCTAGTATAATTAATCAATGGATTAATTAGAGATAATTAATTTAGAAGTAATTAATTTATTTGATGAAGTAATTAAGGGTAGTTAATTATTGATGTTATTAATCAAGGGGGATTAATAAAGGTTAATTACTGTATTAAGTTAAGTATAATTAAATTGTGAAATTAATTAAAGTTTAATTACTTAAATGTAATTAAAGGATAAACAGAATGATATTGGAAGCCTTTGATTTATTGTTATTTCTAATATGTGGTTTGTGATGCTGTGTGTTAAGATATGATTGATTTAAATTGTGATGATGTGGTTATCTATTGAGGATAAATTATGTGACATCCTGTATTTAAAATTGAATTGTATTTCACTTGAATAATTTAAGTTAAGATGACATTGGGTTCGAAGAGACCGGAGTCGGGTATTAGTAAATACCCGAAACCACTTCGATCCTTTATGATTGATATGTGAAATCAAATAAGCTGATTTGGAATGATTTAAGTAAATTGGACCATTTAATCTAAGTTTGGTACTTAGAAATTGATGTGTGAAATAAGTAATGTCTATTGCAGCTTGTGAAGTTGTAAATTGATATAGGTTACCCGAGTTATAAAAGTTGGATGTTTTTGTATTCCATATTAGATGGGTTTACTCACGCTGGTTTCCAGCCTGACCCGGGTGTTACTTTGATGTAATGCTCGGGTCAGACCGAGTATTACAGATTCTCAGGTAAGGACGTTCTGGAGCTCAGGAGGCGAGCTGAAGAGCAGGAACGTATGGAGAGCTTCTGATGTTAATATATTATAGTATCTGAAACAGATAGATTTATCTGTTCTGTAAAGCTGTTGTAACTCTTATATAATAAAGTGTAATTTGACAAGTACAGTTTCCTTTCTATAACTATTATTTGTGTGATATTATATTTTATCCGCTGCGAATGTGGGATTCTGAGTTTGAGTTTTCTGTTTCTTCTTCTTTCTCTTCTTCTTTTCACTAACTATCTAGAAATTTTGGGATCGAAATTTCCGGGTCGTTACATTTTCCCAGAACATCTTTTATACATTTAAAAGGTAAAACTAGAGTAGATAGGAACAACTCTTGCTCTATTATTCCTCCTATCCCCACTTCCAATCTTTAGTGGAGTCTCTAATATCATATTAGGGGTCTTCTAAAAGACGCAACGATAGAAAATGTCTACTTTTCCTTTGCTATGCATTTAATTTCCAATGTTGCAACAAATTTAGTTACTTAACGGAATTTCTTTTCATAATCTCTTGCAAAATTTTCTAATTGCTACACTTTTCATTTTATTATAGTTAAGGATCCTATCATTTAATGGATTGGAACTACACTCCCGCTTCAAGAGGAATTGTTAATGTTATAATTCTCTTTGAATCACTTAAAAGAGGATTCGTGTTCTGTGTGAAATTACAATGAATTATACTTCATTTCTTTATTGAAATAGACAGTACAAAATATAGAAATTTCTATATTTTGTACATCTTTTTCTTTACATTTACATTCCTTATTATTTCAAACAACACCTTTATTTGTAACTTGATTGATTCATGGAAACTTATATTGTTATTCCTTTTCATTCCAATGAATTAAATTATGTCAAATCTCAACCAAAATATAATAAATTAGATATCGTTTCTATTTATATTTCATAACTAACTTTTATTATTAACAAATTCATAACTTTTCTACTATTCAACTCCTCTACCTAAACTACACCAATTTCCAATTGTTTCTCTCTCAATTTACTGTCTTCTCACTTGAACTACCATATTGTCCCCTTACAGCTTTGTTTAGGGTTTGAAATCCTCGTGTCTATATTATTCACCATATTCCAAACTTGTACCACTTCCTATTGTCCACCCTTAAAAAATTTAACTTTACAATTTAAATTTTTTCATTGCATAGAAAATTCCATGAGTTATATTGCTCTATCATTTCTTTTCAAAAGAAATAGCTTTCTACAAAATTCCCTTCATTGAAATTTTTAGATTTTAACAAATTAATGTATACTGGAGCTTTATATTTACACTTCTTTTTTTTGAAGTGATACTTTACATACAACACGTCATTGGAATAACATATCACATGTCAATAAACGTTCAAATCACGCTACGCAAGTTTCAAACTTGTGACCTCTTGCGCCAAAGTCGAATCACTTAACCACTTGGACAGTGGTGCTTGTAAAGTTTACACTTCTTCTTTACAAAAAAAAACTAGCGAGCGAGATACGCTCTATAACTATTTTCAAACGTATGGCATTTGTAGAACCATTTTATGGAAATTTTTGGTTTAAATGAACATAGATATACACATAGGTACACATTTATAGCAAAAAAATTATGATGTAAATAGTTTTTTTTTCAAAATCCAATATTTTAATCATTTTCATTAGAAACTCTTTTTAACTATACACTCTATATTTTTTCACAATTCTTTAAAAAAAAATCTTATTATTGGGTTGGACTCAAAGCGGATTTCAAAGTGTTCGTTTAAGAACATCTTTTCTTCAATTTACTAATTTTTTCATCTCTCAATATTGAAAATCCAGTTATCTATTAGGAATATCCACATCTTCCACGATCTATAATATATGGATTCTTATTTTCCCTTTATCTAGACCTGTTGTACATCATCAATCGGTAATCATACAGGAATTTACAATCATTGGGCTACCAAGACCCAACTAGGGAGTCATGTGCCATCCATCTTCACGGATTTTCCATATGTAACTATTCTATTTAGGATTTAATAGATATTATATTTATATTTATAGACAAAATACAAATACGTTCACTCAACGTTTCGTAAACTTTTCAGGATCTACTAACCTAAGCTCTAATATCAAATGTGATAGCTCGCACCCGCCAGGCCCTAATTTTTCACTAGAATGAAAACCCAAGTTCATCAAAGTATGGATCATTGGTTTGGTATCCTACAAATAAAACAGAAGAATGCATATCAAAGTTCTAATGAAATAACTTGTAGTAGAATAATTTAAAATACAATAGACCACATATGTATTGACCAAAGTTTGACTCTTCTAAAATCAAGTGCCTTTGTCGGTACTGAACATGTCCAAACACTAGTACATGTCCTTCAATATATCCTGTGAGTTATAATAAGGAGGGGTTTAGAACAATGCCCTGGTGATTGGAAAATTATACATCTTATATATAATACTACCTTATGCTGATTGTTCACTATTTCATGTTATGTCTGATTATATTATTAGTCGTTTCGACTCCAACTCTGTCTACGAACCATTCCCATCTACATTCCATAGATGTGTGTGTGTGTGTGTGTGTGTATAACTATATATATCCCATGGTCCCCTAATTGACCTAGATATTGTCCCCATGGGTATCTTGCGTTTAGTCCCTTGTTTAGATCTGTGCCTTATTATATCATGATACCCTCATCGTATATCTCGAGAAAATCCTATAGTGCACACGGATGAACTTTTCTCTATTAAGTCGTGTTCTCTTTGGGAATTTTCAACTTTTTCCACTTCCTATAACGTGGACTCAGCTCCACAAATCATCTCATCCATGTTTTGAAGGAATCTTATTATATATTAACTAGCTCTGCCATATCAATCAAACTAATAAACAACTATGGTATCGCATTACCCAATTGAATCAACCTGGTAGGCGATGTTCAATTCGGTGTAATCATGTCCTTCCCGTTGACTACAAGGGACTGATTCCAAACCTGAGACCTATGCAGCCCCCATCCTTTGCTTTTTAAACCGATCCTATATGATGTTGCATAGTGTCTGAATGTAACGACCCACCTTTTTGGATGGTTTAAACCGACGATAAACCACACACGTCGGACTCAAACCATTCAAAAGGAAGGATTGTTATGGGGTAAATAAGAAAAGAAGAGAAAAAAATAAAACAAACTCAGAATCTCACTGCGGAATGACAAAATATAATAATCAAATAACAGCCCGTGAAGCTATTTTACAAATAACATTTGATTACACTTTTACTATACAGAATCAGAGTTACATACAATAGGAATAATAAAATAAATGCAGCAGAACAACATGATGCAGTGGAAATAATATAATAAATAATGATAGTACTATATCTTCATCTTCGTTCTCTAGAAAAGCATTCCTCGATACACTGAAAAGCTCAGATTGACCTGAGCGAATTGAAAAGACAAAACACTCGAGTTGGAACTAAAAGATCTTATGTAAGTTAAATCAATAGTAAATAAGTATGAGTGTAACGGCGTCAGAGATGTTTACGGGGTTTGACATCTTCTATCCAATGTCTAATGTGAGTGCAATAACTTAAGAGATGTTTGGGATTTCCTTCTCCCAAGGATCCGTTAAACTATCTACATACATAGTACAATATGCTATTATAATAATGTCTACAGTAAAGTAAAGTATTAAAATAGCCTTAAGGCATTACCCATATCCCCCTTAACACATTTTATATAATGTTGTAGTCTATACAGTACTGTAAACTCCACCATAAATAGGTGGGATATCAAGGAGCACTCCATAGGTATGACACAAATCAAACTCGTAGAAGGCGCAATAAGGCATGTGATAAGGCACGCAAGGCAATGCTAGGGTAGGATTCTACCGTTCGCACTCCCGGACTGGTGGTAACGCATAGCAGCTACTACCGCCCACCTCAAAACACACTCCCATAATCAAAATCGAGGGGAAGCCACCAAATCAATCATAAAGTCATAATATAGTATCGAAGAAATGTGCCCGATCGGAGGAGCGACCTCTCTTGGCCCGGTATAGCTCCTGTTTTATCCACATCAAGCTGACTCGTGGAAGTCAGGGCAACGTAAATACCTCATATAGAATCGTTCGCCAAACCATCCTACTTCATTTTGGAATCTTCACCACGTACACGGTTGTTAAAGTGATTTTCGATATTGGCAGAGAGTATGACAATATCTGATCCTGGTCTTTTTAACAAACAAACGCTTATTTCACACCGGATGGTTCTTATACATTTCCAAAACTGATTCACGATTGACATCAAATATCATATTCAATTCAAACCATATCACTTTTAAAATCATATTCACTTTCAAAATCATATCGATAAGATAGGTTAATTAAATCCTTATTTCAAAATCATCATATTTACTCAAAAATGTCTTTTCACTAGCAATTATCATTTCAAATCCTTACTTATGTTATAACATCATTTAACCATATTGGCTTTAAAAATTAAGGATTTAAATATAAACACTTCCACTTCAGACAATCTGAAATTTAGAAAATAGTTTAGATAGTTATAAATGGTTTAGAATAGTTTAAAATAAATTTTTAAATAGTTAAAATAGATTAAAATAGTTTAAATGGATTTAAGATAGTTTAAATAGGTTTAAAATAGTTTAAATAAGTTTAAAATAGATTATAAGGTGTTAATTAGTTTAAAATAGTTTAAAATATATCAAATTGGATTAAATAGATTATAGTGGATCAAAATAATTAAAATACTTTAAATTGATTAAAATAGTTTAAAATAGATTAAATTGGTTTAATAGTTTGAAAATATTAATACTTAGGATTTCTAAAATAATATATTTTTAAATAGTTTATATTAGAATGATAGATTTGAAATTAATATCAGATTAAACTATTTCTTTCATTCAACACATCTGGACCACGTCCAGATTTCAAATCAACAAACTCAATTTTGTCTTTAAATTCTGATTCCCATTTAAAACCATTTAAATCTATATCGATTTCAAATTCATATTTGCACTATAAATTCAAACCACCTTAAATTCAATAAATTTTAAAGCTATATTCAAACGTTTCAATAATTCAATTTAGATAAATTTCCTTTATGCCTCAATATCCAACTTTGAAATTTCCATTTAATTTCTTTAAACAATTCCTTTAAACCAAATCCAATTTTAACATTGAAAGCTTGGATTTTTGAAAACAATTCAGTTTATATAAATTAAATTTTATTTCAAAATATCATTTAACTGAATTCAAAAATTTAGGGATTTAAAATCATTTAATTTAACCAATCCGGTGTCCATATATAATTTTCTACCTGATGGTCGAGTGATACAGATATTTGTCATTTCAATCCCCAAATATTTTATTTTTACGGATATATATCATTTTAACCCGCAATCCCAAAATAAATTCAAAAAACCATAAAATCGCTCGAGTTTATCATTTCAACCCATAACGATTTTTTCTAATCTAGAGATCGTTCGGCTATATTTCATTTCAACCCCTAGTGATTTTCCTAGCAATAACTAAGGGAACTTGCAGTGTTATAATAATATAAAAATATAGCATCCAGTCAACCAATATCAAAAATCAAACATCCATCATAATACCATTCAGATCAACAAATAAATAACAACTATTGACTAATTATTAATAACAGATATTAACAGGTAATTCCAATACTAGATTAAATGGCGATTAAATACAATAAAAGTCAGATTTAACTGTAATGACAATTTAAATACATCAAACAGCAATCAGACAACTTCTAATCACATCATAAATTTAAAATTAACTAACATAAGATAATTTAATCGTTGAGAGTGGGTTAAAACACTCACCTTTGATTTCAAATTGATTTGAAATCCAAATAAAAGCCCAAATTTCAACAGTCTTAGAATTTGTCTAAACCAGCGCCAAAAAGTCCGGAATTTCGATACGATCCCAGCCGAGCAAACCACGTGTAAATCCAACCTCGTACGTAAAAGATATCAACATAAGAAGTTATACGATATATAAAATAAAATAAAATAAATAACTCACACGCCACGTCACCATAGCCGACTCACGCGTCTTTCTGAAACCCTATAGCACCCGGTTCGAACACGAGATGGGCATCGTGATACCCTAATATGGCCGCTACCTCACTCGATCATCTCGCCGTCGACTAGCAAGTCGCGACCACCCCCTTGACACACCGCCGACCTCCCTTACTACCATGCGCCCATTAGCGAACGCCATCATCACTGATCAGAACTGCAAACATACCTAGCCACCGCCTCAACATTCAACCCTAATCAAATTGTTTCGCCACATCCCACCATCGATTGCCAAAACGAACACCATTGATGCACTCCCCAAGTCCCTCTCCACAACACTGTATCATCGAGTCGATGATCCATCGTCGTTGATCAAACCCCAAACGGATGGCTGACAATGCTTTGGCCAATTCCGAAAAAAACCTGAATCCGATTGCAAAAACGAATAGCAGGTTTGGGTTGTGCTTGTCGAGAGCTTTGAAATGGTATATAATATGTCATGGTTTGGAGGATTTTTGAATTTTGAAATTGGTTTTGATTTGAAAACTAGGGTTTGAATTGTGATTGGGATCCTGATGACTGTCGTTTGAGAAAGAGGAAGTAGATGGAAATATTTGTATAGATAAATGGTAAAAGCTTCTAGGGTTTGAGAAACAAAGATGTGTGTGTATGGATAGAATGGATAAGAATTGAATGGACGGATCAGAACGATAACATGCAAAAAGCCCGTTCTGTCCCCGAAATGAAAGTGGGTCATCCAATATATCAAAATAGACTTTTTTCATATTTTTGAACTCAATGGAACAGGTTTCAAGTCCTAATTCCATTGTATGAAGAAGTTAGCTTTTAAAATCAGCTTATTTCAAATTGATTTCACTAAATTGATTTCTTCGCGTTTTGATCCTGTACGATCAAATGACAAGTCCGATCGCTACGAAACGTGAAATCATACAATAATTGACCGTCATGTATCCGGTGAAACCAGTTTCATCGAAATCCGAGACAGTGGCCAAAATAGCTATTTTCATGTTAATTAAATGAATTAATATTAAATTGAATAAATCACATTTTAAATTTATATTTAAAAGTTAATAAATTTTATCATTTTTGATTACTTAGGCATTTAAAATCTTTTAAAGTAAATTTCTAAGTCCAAGCCAGTGTCAAATATTGCACTAATGACGGTGTTCGATTTTGATAGCAATGAGTTCAATTGATTATTAATTTAAATTCCACTAAATCAATTTATTTAATTTTTCATCTTATTATTCAATCCAATATTATTCCATGGATATAATTAACATTAGTTTACCATTATTACATCAATCTTCTATAGTTATCATTTTAATTTACACTAACTGCAATATTTAAGTAGATTAATTGCAATTTATTGCCAATTCATTTCAACGGATTAAATAGTGAATTTATATTTAAACCATTGTTACAACTTACTAATTCAAACACATTGCTATGCTTATTATTTACAACCAAACTAATAAATTCACATATTGATTGATTATTCTACATTAACCAATTTCAATTAATTACATACAATTTCACCGTTTAATACAACATTTGGTTTATTTACTTATTTCCAATTTATAACCAATTTTTATATTTAAAATCATTTTAACTAATTGAAATTGCATTAAAATAGTTATCAATTGCCTTAAATTAACATTACAAAAATTACATTCTAGTTATTTTCCCCAATATTAAATCTTGGATTTTTAAATTTCCACAGCATTAAATTCCAAAAATTATTTAATTAATAAATTTAATTACCGAAAATTAAGAGTCATTACACTGATCTTCATCACCATCCGTTTAGATTGCTCAATGCAATCAAGCCAATACCTCCTTCAAACAAATTTGAAGTAGACCTACTTTGACAATATGAGTCCAGCCATAACATCCGCCCAACGGACTGTCTAGTTGACTACGTTTACAAAGCTTCTTTGTCAAGCAAAATCCTAACCTAAGGGTATCCCTTCTTTATGTGCAAGTGTATTCTCTCCATTGGTCTTTTGGTTGGATACGTTTTCATATTCCAACCGACTCTATGGCATTATGTCATGTACTTTTTATAATTTATTTCTATTAAATTATAAATATCCACACCCATCATAAACACATATCTGAGGCTACATGAATACATATTTAATATTTATGCACATTTATTCTTCTTACACCTTCTTTATCACCCCCACTATCTTTTATGTTTGACCTCGGTTCTTTATTTAATTATGTGTTCATCTTTTCCTTCTTTAAATTCATTTACCATTTCGTTTTCGGTTTCTTAATAGCATTGCCTCTTTGCTTATTGGTTCAACCTAATTATTCTATTCCCATTTTATTTCTGTTCATTTTCTTGTCTATTCCTCAAAGCCTCTTTCTTTCATTTTAATTGGTACTTGTACTTTTTTCTTGATTTAAATGTATAACTTTTGGCATTTACTACATTTTAATATATTGGAACTAAATTTATAATCAATATACGTTAACGTAGTAAATTTCCATATCTTGTCAAATGAGGAGATGTTTATGCGATGTTTGTAACTACAAGGGATTGCCTTTCCATTTTCTCTTGAAATAGACAGTACAAAACACAGAAAAATTCCTCGATTTGTGCATCTTTTCCTTTTTATTTCATATGTGCATTTATTGTTATTCCAAACGTCGAACTTTTCTTTATTTTGAACTTGATAATATATAGAAATCTACCTGCAACATTTCAAGTTCCAATACATTAAAATATCAAAAACAACCCAAATAACAAAATGAATTTTACTTCAACCTAATTTATGTCCATAAAATAAAAAAAAGTTCCTAACCATTACGCATTCATTATGATTTTATTAATTTCAATTGTTATCAAAATACCAATTAAATCTAATCATTATGCAACTACAAAATTAGATCTAATCATTATGTAATTACAGAAGTAAAACTAAATATTTCGCAATTACAGAATTAAATCTAATCATTGCACACTTGCAATTATAATTCTAATCATTACACACTTGCAATTATAATTTTAGCATATATGAATAGATCTGCGATGATTTAATCTAATATTACATATTCACTCACCTTGCTTTAGCGTTCCCAAATCTTAAGATCTGGTCTAGATCTAAACTCAGTTATATATAATCTTTATTTTTGACTCCCTGCTCGGATTCACAAATAACCATTTATACAGATCTATTATAAATTGGATTAGAGAAAAGTGATTTAGATACATCCATTAAGATCAGGTCTAAAGTTTACCTTCGATGTAGCAACTTAATTTAAAACTATTTCTCATCCTCTGTTCTTTTCCATTCTTCTCTAAAGTGCACCAGGAAAACCTTGATCTATTTATGTTTATTTAAAAAAAAATTGAGGAGAAAAAAAAATCTAGAGTTCCATGCTCGTTGGAAATATAATGAGTTGGAAGTGAAGCCCTCGATCCTAATTTTTTGAGGTTCAAATCAACTTTAACTATCGGATGAAACTAGAATAGATCTGGGACATAAGCCCTTAATTTACTGTCGCCTCTCACATAAGGTGGTCAACCTTTCCATGACCCAGGTCGACTGCTCATGGTCAACCATGCATGGATTGTGGTCGAACTGATCAAGCCAAATCAATGTATTTGTGTGCATTCTCTTAATTTGTTGATTTGTTACCTTTAATATCCAATTAATGTTAATCAACATTATCTTATTCCTTATTTATAATTCTTAAATGTTCAGTTACCATTAACTTTATTGTGTTTTTCAATAATTTATCTAATTTCAAATAATTTCCTTAGTTATATATATAATTGTTTCCAACTACAAAAATTCAAACGCTAGTAAGTTTTTCATTTGAGCTCCAATTGGAAAAGTTTATATATGAAAATTGATCAAAAAGTCACCATGAATCCAATGGAATAAGTTTCATGATCAAATTCCAAAATTCGCAAAAATTCCATTTTGTTGTTTATTATTTATTAAATACTTGTTTGATCAACTAACATAAAAGCGGGGAAGAAGATACTATTCATTGTTCTAGGACTTAAATCAGCAAATCCTAAGCACTGGTGGCTCTCAAACACTGTAAAAACTCCATTGCAAATATGAGATAATTAGTTGTAATCCAAAAAAATAAAACGACTAATAAAAGAGATTAAAGTGGATGTAGGTCGGAGATAATGTCGAACCACCATAAAAATTCTCTTCTTACTTCTTTCATGTTTATTTTACTTGAACTAGTGCTTTTATCTTATTTTTGGTTGTTGATCCATTTTCTAGGTTAACATTTTGATACTTTCACTATGAACAAAGAACTAGATCTGAAGACTTGAAGCTTGAGTCTAAAATTTTGAGAAAATAAAGAGGACTAACAGAAGATCTATGAGTAGAACAAACCAACCAGAGCAAGGGACAGCCAGAAGAGGTCCTCAAATTCTCATCAATCAATCTATGTGACTAGAGAAGAGATAGAGAAAATGATGAAGGAGATGCAAGATGGATTAATGACTCGACAATAGGAATTTCTTGAATGATTTTTCCAAAGAATGAGACAACAAGGAATGGCTAGAGCTGTAGGAATTCAGAGCCTCTAGAAGTTAATGCGGGAACATCTAGAGTTAGAGTGGAGCAAGTTGGAATGATGCCTCTACAAAAATAACTCGGTACCAACCTAAATCAACTTGGTATCGAGAGAATTATACTCCAGGGCAATGCTGGTATGAGCTTGGAACATGGGTATGCCAAGAGCAAACGTGCTAAAGCTAGAAATGAAAATCAAAATACGAATGAGCAACGATCAGAATAGTGTGTGGCAGAACCTACCCATAGGAACGGAGGATAGAATGAAACCAAAGGAGTAGGTTAGAATGCTCACATGCAGCAAAAGAAGTACATGCCGGAGTATGTGCCGGAGTTTCCCAATAGAAGCAAATGGCATAAATATCGCTTTTGGTCGAAGACCTTCATTGGATGATGAAAACCAAATCGCTGAATTGGTAAGAAGAATAGCTAGAGGTGGTTTAACTACCCGCACTTTAATGAGACTAAATTTCGACAAGAACCAAAATCCAAGTCCATCAAATCACAGATCTTTGAGTTTGGTACTGGAAAATAAGCATGAGCACTCTCAGAGATTGATAAAATCTAAACTCACGACTAAACTAATAATAGGATATAAATACTGACTACATCTACTACTTTAGAATCAATGGTATTCCTTGGATATCAATTTGCCACATCATCGTCGAGCATGAGAGAAAAGAAGATTTCTCCAACAATCAATCATGTCCAGTTCCGGTAACTTGTTCCTCTAAATCTATCACGTAGTTTGTAATGAGGAAGGGGTCAGAATAATATTCTAGTGACTGGAAAATTTATACAGTGTCCATAACATAAATTTATACCAATTGGTTTCCATTTAACTGTTATGTCTACCATTCTAAGATTGCCTGAATTAACTTAATATTACACATACATGATATCCATACCTAGCACAATTCATCTACCTACCCTTCTCAAGGTATAAAATATTGACGTAAGTCTTTCAACCACTTAATACTTCCAAATATGAAGCTAGCTCCTAGCATTGTCATCGTTGGTCTATTGGTCCTAGCTATAGAGACCTTTGATTACTATTTCTGGCTTTATAATACATAATTGCCATACTACTAACACATCTATCATCATTGAAGGCTTAGCTATGTGAGAGATAGTACGAAAGCCACTTAATACCTTATTAATAAGGAATAGGCAGACCCTCGACCATTTAATACCTATATCGTAGGTAGGCCTTTGTCATTTAATACTTAACCCTAAGGAAGACTCCTCACTAGTACTATATAGTTGACATTGCTTAGAATCTCACTAAGACACTCAATACTTCTTTATAGGAAAGAGGCAGACCCTAGATCGGTCACTTAATACCTCAAACCCAAAGTAGTCACTTCCCAAGATATCCACTATGATTCTGAATCGATAATTCGAATCATTAATACCTTTTAATCAAGAAAGAGACAGACCCTCAAACAACCACTTATTACCTCTAACCCCTAAGCAGGTAATATTATTCCCATAATTGTTTGCCATGGGTCATATGATTGGTGATGTCCCAGTCAATAATAATTGCACACAACTGCTGGTAGCCTCTGAGTAAAGGACAAACTTCTGTTGTGTCACTTTACTGATCTCACGTCCAATCTTCTAAGCCTAATTGTCATATGGGTCGTACGGTTAAAGATATCTAACATTAGTAGGAAGTGTACACAACTGCTGGAAGCCTCAAAATGAAGGATATACTTCTGTTTTGTAACTCTACTGACTTTGCACCCAACCTATTAAGTCTAATTAATTATTCTAGTCTTTACTAGCTTAAGCCATATATCCTAAGATTTATTATTATTAAGTTTTATCATCCTATTTTGGATGTTGGACTTATCTTACTAATCTTTTTTTTTTCTTATTTAAGGCTAAATAATTTACCTTAGATATTCAACTTCTTATAAATATCTTTTTTATCTAATCCTCATAAATATCAATTTTTTCCATGATAAAAGATCATCATCCTAAGGACATTTTCTAAGACATTTATATATTTAATAATTTCTAATTGGTAATCACTTTCTAACTATTACATAGTTATTAATCTAAATTATTTATTTATCAGTCACATTAATCCATTTACCCTATTAATGATTTGTAACTCCAAAATTCATTTCACATTTATTACCCATTGATTGGAGTTACAACCTTTCCAAACTTTCCTCCTATTTCCTATTCGCAAATCAATGTTATTACTACGTATAACTAGTATTCTATGCGAACATTGCACATAAATCATTATATTTACTAGCGCATATAAATACGTATAAGACCTACTCCTATAAAATATATTCTAGTCACAAACCTTTAACTAGAATATTCTTTTCCATGTTTATTTTGCTAAAATTATATTTCTTAGGAAGATTCGCCATCATGATTTCCATAAATTAGTTTAAATCAAAAGATCAAGAATAATAAAAAAATATTTCTCTTATTTGAATTACAAGGAATGATTATTTTCTTTTTATTGGAATAGATAGTGTAAACTATGGAAAACAAATTTGTACTTTACACATCTCTTTCTTTTCATTTACATATATTCCATGTTAAATCAAATATTGCATTTTCTATGTAATTTGGAAACACAAACAAATTATAAAAATCAAACGGACATTCTTCCCATAAATTGAACTATGGAAACTCTTCCAATTCAACATAGTTAGGGTAATAATCAAAATCATACTAATAATCTACAATCCAATTTTAGGTCTGGAATAAACCTCATAACTAAGCAATATTCATATCTACGACTTCTGAGACCGATTTCCAGATCAGGTTGTAATAATAACTCCTATCAGATCTAAAATAAAAATATGCATATAGTAGTTTTGTATACTAATTTAAGCCTACAATTTACAATATTATTAATTTAGGTATAATAATCAAAACATATGCCAATGAAATACACTCAAAATCATAAACAATATAAAAATTTCCCACTCACGTTCTAAAGCGTTCCAAATCTCTAGATCTAAAGTAAAACCTTTGATTCCACTCTATTTCCTTCTTATTCCGAGAATATGTATAAGAAGGAGGGGTGTGTGTGTGTATTAGAGTTATAGATCTGAGAAGAGATTTAAGATTAAAGGGAAATAGAAATATTTAAATACAAACATAAATAAATATAAATAACCTCGTTATCACGTATTGTTGATTCCCTTCTCTTCTTGTCTTATTTGACTTCAATTTTTCTTTAATTTGTATATATATATAGATATTAATATTATATTTTATAATTTTGAAATTAGTGGAGAAGAGAAAATGGCAGAGCTTTGCTACTACTTCTAGAAAAATATTTGAAGATAAGAGAGGAATCGCTTCAATTTATAGGCACTCAAATCAACCATAGCCGTAAGATCAAAATATATTAAATCTAGGTCGTTTGACTAGTGCAAACCCTAGCCACCACGGCTAGGACCGGTTGATCGCACCATGGCACCGGTCGACTGGTTACAGTAAGGTTGTTGACTTATGGGGTACCGCAATTAATATACTAATGTTAATTTTCTAATAGTATTACTTCCGTTCTGAATTCATTTTTCATCCATAACTTCTTCATTTGGACTATGATCATAGAATTTCAAATAAGAATATTGCTTAGAATTTTGCCAAGAACGTAGTGGTATAAGTTTTTCGGTCAAATTCCATTGCTTACATAAATATATTTTTGGAACCTAACTAACTAATTGATTAAATAACTAATGCCAAATTTACAGGGTGTTACAAGTGGAACCCCAGATTAGAGTTTAGAGGATGTGAATAGGAATCTGTTTACTTCTAGTACCAAAAATGCAAGAAATCAGCCCGATTTCAAGCTTTCGATGCTGGAAATGTACGACAGAAAGTTGGATCCAATGGTTCATCTAATAAGATGCATTTGACGTATGAAGGTGTTGGTGCTTCTGAGGAGGTAATGAGGTGATGCTTCCCATTGTAGTCAACGAGATTGGAGGCAATGTGGTTCAGATAGCTGAAGAATGTTTCCATAAACACGTGAGCTGATTTGGTAAATAAATTCTTAAGACGGTTCAGAGTTCAAGTCTCACGACCGAAAAATGTGTTGGAGCTATCAAGCGTTAAATAGAGGCCTGGAGAGATCTTAAGGAGCTATTTGACAAGATTCAATGCGACAACCATAGCCGTCAATAAGCCGAATCCACCTATAATCTTGATGGCGATGGTATTTGGAGTCACAAGCAAGACCGACTTCAAGATTGCTTTGGAAATGGATACATCGATGGATCTTATGGAATTTTATCGTGAACATGAGAGATATTTGGGTTAAGAAGACGTCGATGCTGAGAATGCTGAAATTAATGCTGTGGATGATAGAGGACTGTTCGAAATAGGAAACGGAAAAGACAAAGGAAAAGAAAGAGCTGATGATGACTTCGAGGAACCAAAACGACAAAGGTGGGAGACAAAATTCTCTTCCTTCACGGATTTAACAGATACCCTTGAGAGGATATATTTGGACACTTGGAAGTAGATCTCCCATCGGAAGCTAGCTAGGAGAGAGCACACCGATCGAGAGAAAATATGTGGAATTTTTGCATCTTCGATGTGCTGAAGGACATGAAACAAATGAGTGCTGACACCTTCATGATTTGATAGAAGAACGGGTTCAGAACAACCAACTGTAGTAGTACGTGAGGAATCAAACTACAATGGTGCAGCCAGAGCAACCACCATCCATAGTGAATGCACTAAGGAACAACCAATGATCTGGTCCAAGACTCGAAATCCCATGACCCGGATGGTCAGGAGTTAAATTCAACTCCCTTTCTTCTTCTCACTTTGAATAATTAGGATAATAATAACCTTAGACTGCTTACACGTGTATGAGGGTCATATTGGTCTCTTGGCAAGATTTGAGTTGGATGTCTGGTACAACTATTTAGGACAATAATAACCTTGGATCGCTTACATGTGTACGTGCTAGATTGGTCCCTAGGCACACTCTAAGTTGATTTTTGAGATGGTTATTTAGGAATTATGTTTGTTTGCTTTGATTTGAATATTTGACTAGTGAAAAATCCACATTTAATGTGATGATGATATTGATCGCTTTAAGTGCCATCTAGAGAGACAGGACAAGAGTGTAGGGTGCAATTCCCTTCGCCGAAGAACGAGTAGATGAAATTGTACGATATAGACGGCTTTAAGTCCCATCCGGAGAGGCGGGACTGGAATGCAGGCCGCAAGCTCTTTCGTAGGAAAGCGAGTGGATGGGCTTGTACGAAAAGTAAGTCCCCTCGTCAGAAAGTGAGAGGATGGGCTTACTTGGTCCTATAGTTTCTTTTTCGAAAAGCAAGTTGATTTAGCCCTAGATTGGGCAATAAACGATCCAAAGAGATTGAACCCTAGATTGGAGGTTAAATGGACTAGAGAAATCGAATCCTAGATAGGATCATGAATAATTCAGAGAGATTACACATTAAATTGAATGTAAAATGATTCGAAGAGATTGAACCTTAGAATGGAAATAGATTTGATAAAAGGGTTTAAACTCCTTGTAACTGGAGTAAAACAGATAAACCTTGGATGAACATGAGATGACTTGATATGTGATATAATAACTCCAAATGAAATCAGAATGTTTATGAGATTAGTCTTTTGCTATAATAGATTTGGAATGACCTTTGATTGGCAAGAGAATCTAAAGAAACCGGATGGTTTACCAAGATCGAGATCGATGAAAGGCCAGTAGCTAGACTACTAAAAAACGATTGGTAATGGAACATTGTTCTTGAGCAAAGCACGCCTTACATTCAAAGCATACTTTAGGGGACATGTGTTAACCCGCTTTGGACTAAAGAGGATTTCAACAGGACTTAGAAGATCAGCACAAGAACAAAACGATTCATGAACTTGGAAATACACTTGGAAAAGTTAAAGAAGCAATTTGAAGGAATTTCACTTGGATTGGAGCATACACCTTAGCTCGGTATCGATTTGGTGGCCATAAGTCGGCATCGACCTACCATATCTCTGAAAAACCCCACGCAACTCCTATATAACTCCATTGACTCGATATCAAGTGATTTTCTCAAAGTTTGAACGATCAACCCAAAGGTTGGTGAGATGATGACGAAGAAACTAGGATAAATCAAGTGTTATCAAGAAGATCGCTAGAATCAACTTAAAGAATGATGGAAAAAAAGCTCAAACAACCCAAGTGGACGAAAGAAAAGCAATGCAACTGAAATGATGCAACTTACATGTGAAAATCGCTCTATACCATCAGCATCAATAATTTCAAAATAGTGTGTTGCAGCCCGATCAATATAGGAAGATTAATAGGGTTGAAAATGAAATGTCTATAGCATATAGCTTGTTAAATATCTCACAGTACATGGATAAAATATAATATCAAAGTAATAACTATACGTACAAGTCACCAAAACACATATCCACATAGTTATATACAAATGTAGTAGAGTTTATACTATGGAAATAAAATCAATAACTATCTTATAACATGAAAATAAGTAGTCATTGTTAAGGTTCCCCATATTTCATAGACAAATAAGCATAGAAATCCACACAGGTATATAATACGGGATAGCTTTATTCAACTCGTCCTCTACATAGCTACTACATCACCAAGAACTGTTATATAGTCTACTCATTTAAGAGTAGACAAGATAATAAGAAACAAAGCATAAAACCTTGAGTCTGACAACAATCTGATGTGAGTGGTAAGTGAATCTCAAAATAAAATGCAAGTAAATATGGTAAGGAATAAAGGTACACGAATCATACTTGATCTATCCTTGTAACCAAAGAGTTAGCACATAACGTCATAATATGCTACTCTACTAATAATATAAAGGTGCTCTACTTAAAATAAGGATATTAGCTCTCCAGATATTCCCATCTTCAATACTTGCTCCTAATGATATCTCCGAATGGTAGCCTAGAAAGCAACTAAAGCAACCATAGCATACATCAAGCAATCCCCACTATCGCTCCATGTCCCTGAATATACGATAACTCATATGGCCTCCATACTATCAAGGACTAGTAGAAATCCCATTTTTCAGTATACTCTCATGTCACATAGCCCAAAGCTAGATATGTGTATCGTAGCCCAAAGTTAGACGTTAGACCCAAAGCCACTGGTCTAGGGTATTCAAATCCGCTCCATTAATCCATCGACATCCTCACTTATAATACCCTTACTTTGAATACAACAGAAAATACTCCAAGTATCAACAATTCATTAGCACTTACATCTGAGTCCTGGTTTGCTCTATTCAGATCTAAGCCTTTTTGTTGCTCGATACATTTTTCATTATTCGAACCCTTCAAGTGAAAAACACTAGTGGATTATATAATAGAAGTATGACTAACTAAACTAAGCTAATAGTAGTAATTACGCAAAGTAAAGTAATTAAAGTAAACACACCAAGATTTTACACTGATTCAGAGCACCTCTCCTATGTCCAATCCCTAAGCACTTCTTACAAGTTTCATTAGCCACGCCCTCCCCTAACCCGGATGAATAAGTATAGTACAAATTGTCTTGGCCTTGTGCCTGAAGATCTTCAATAGGACTTGATATAATAGAACAAAAGAAACCTAACTTTGTGTGTTCTTGAATAAGACATATGAGTCAATATTGTACACCCTTCCTGTAATCTCCATAGTATGATGATTTGAATGTACTGATATAAGAAATTGAAGAACTGGATGCTTTTTAAATCGTAAGTATGTAGAAATTATAGAGTTTGTAAGCTAGTAAGAATCGGTTTGTTACATGAATTTCAACTCTATTATAGCATCGAATAGTTCTCATCGAAAGCTTGTAGCCATTAAAAAGTTGCAACCTTTAGAAAAGGAGATATCACTTCAACTTTTGATTTTCGATGAAGAGACCCTTCTTTTCATCCAAGTCAAATGACTGAATTTTGAAATCCAAATAGTTGATATTATTCAAGAATAAAACTAGAAAGTTTAGAGTTGAAAAATAATATTTTCAATGTTTGAAAATAGAAGCCAGGCATTTGAAAATATACAATATTCAAACATAAAATTTATGGTGTAATTACTCTGCTTTTAAATGTCTGGAAAATGATTTCAGACATCTGAAAACATTTCAGACGGCTGAAAACAAGTAAACTTTGATTTTTTTAAAATTTTCCATTTATTCGGTTGAATTGCCTTTGAAAAACTTTTTTATTTCCAAAATAGAAAATATATAACTTCCATAAAAATATTTTCAAAGCTACACTTATGCATATGTGTGAAATCATCATATAGGAGATTTTACCAAAAAAACATACAACTAACTTGATTTTTTGATCACCAATCTTCTATTCTGATTCCACCATTGGTCGTAGCTTCTACATACGTGAATTCCTACTAGAAATAATTAATACACACACACATATGGAAATATATGGTTGTCTTATTAAATCCTTCAAGGGTGGGATATAACACCACGTTTCCCATCCACAGATCATCCTTTATCGAGTCGCCATCTTTAGCACCTATTCCCGTTATGAGTCACTAACCAAAGATATAAAGATTTTATCATGTTGTTACATTTCTATACAATCCTGAAGTGAACGAGCTAACACATCCAGCATGATCTACAGAGTCTATTACTTCCTCCTTGTATAACAGCCTAACCCCACTATAATCACTAAAACAACTTGGTATCGAGTTGATCAACTTGACACCGACCCATTACTTAGAAAATTTTGGCTATGTTTCCTTCCTTGCTTCTAATGCTCCACTCCTAAATGCATTAGATCCCGACCCATCCATCAAAACAACTCGGTCCCCTGTCCAAAGCTCCATCTTTAAATTTTAAAAACAACTCATCTTATCATCCAATACTTAGCCAACCTTTTCCATCTTGTTATAAACAACCTTCCTTAATCAAGCCCTAAAGATCCTGTCATCCATCGACCCATCTAGCCAGCTGTGACGACCCATAAATTCTTACCCGTTGAATCAACAATAAACCACACATGTCTAACCCAAAAGGCATGGACCGACGGAAAGTCAAGTGAAAGAAAAGAAGAGAGAAGAAAAGAAGAGAAGAACGAGAGAAGATAGAACCAAACAGAACAATACAGAATCTCACAACGCAGTGGAAAACATATAATATCATATCAATGATCTTTATAAAATAGAAATTATACATATACATCAATCAGAGTTCAACAGTCAAACAATAGTTATCAGCCCGAACAGTTAAAATAACCTGCCCTCACAATTGCCAATAATATAAACAACAATGCAGCGGATAATCAAGCAAAATAGATACGTGTATACGAAAATGAAGATCCCCAGCTCTCCTGCTGAAGCTCCAAAAGCACCAATTTGAACCTGTAAATATACTCGGTCGGACCCGAGCATTGAAATGGAAGAACACCCGGATCAGTCTGGTAAACCAGCGTGAGAAACACACTCAACTGAATTTATTAAATTACCAAACTTTTCCTTTATCAAAACAAAAGTATCTTGTAAGACAATTCCACACATAAACATGGACATGTTTTTACCTTACGATAACTAAAACATTTCTTTCATATCAAATCCCCTTATATTATACTAGTGTCTAGTATATACAAATAGTACTAATCATAGTCGAAATGGTTACCCATATAGCATTTTGAGGCTATTCATTACGCCTTTACAAACAAAATCGCAGCTCGTAGTGGAGTTTGGATTTCCATATAAATGACCAGGTGAAGGGACTACCTTCCGGCAGTACATCTCTAGAAGAATGTACCGAGGCACAGAACATATGCCCTCTACCAACACAAGACCGGCCCATCTCTATAACTAGATGGTACCGAATATGTCATCCTTCGATCGTTACCTCTATTTCGAATGTAATGGAATATATATCGAGAGCCAATTCGATCGTATTTGGAAGATAGATTTTCAAATTGACTAATTTAAATTTAAAATTTACTTAAACAAATTTCTACGCATTGTAGCTTGCTCCGGACAAACCGTAAATCTGATTGACACAAAATTTGAAATCTGACAATAATACAACATTACGGATCTAATGAAACTAATTTCGTTGAAATTCGAGACATTCAAAAATGGCTATTTCTACACGTTAATTAAATATTAAAATATTCAATTTTAACAAATTAACTTTTAATTCGATTTTAAAAGTTCATTAACATCATTCTAATCCAAATAAGGTTTAATTCAACTTTACAAATTATTTTCATTCATATTAAATCCAAATTTCAATTATTTCTACGATTTCAAATATTAAATTATCAATTTAATTATCCAATTAAATCTAGATATTCGAAATATAATTTATTCATCTTATAAAATTTACTTGTGCATATTTAAAATCAATTAAATATACGAATTTCAAATGACTGAAATTCTGGGTCGTTACATTCTCCCCTACTTAAAAGAATTTCGTCCTAGAAATTACCAAGTAAGAAAAAGTTACAAAATCAATTAACTTTTCAAAACAATTTGTTCAAATTGGATATCAAATCTATATAAATTTTTAACTTTTTCCAAAATCCTTTGTTAAACTTTTTACAAAAAAATTTCTAAGTTTTCAAATCCATTCTTAGTTATCTTTTCAAAAGTACTAATATCGTTTAACTTTCAACTCAAAACCAAAACTTTAGTTATCAAAAGTTTTCCAAAATTTCCAAAAAAAAAATTAGCTCCTTAAAATCCAAAAAAAAATCACCAGCGTCTCCTTTGCACGGTTCGATCGTAGCAGGATCACAACATATATATATCACAAATATACATCCCATCTTTGAAGATGAGGCATCCCATAGGGAAAAAAGTATAAAAGTACGATATGTAATTTGAGATATGTACCTTATATATTATTAGTGAGCAAATACAGCTAATATAGCGCGAAAGCGAGATCCAAATGCGAAGCAAGCGCCATACGCACCTACTAATCACTCAATAAACAAATGAGAAACGTGTATATATGAAAGTAATATCAATATACAACATGTACCAATATAACAACTATATATGCCAATATAGCAATTGAATCAAAATCAACAAATCCAACCATCAAACATCTGTCGTCAATTAAATATCCAACAAACCAATATCTATCCAATCAATTCATAACCAAATCAATATACATTCACTTCTTATTAACATTAATTGGATTACTTTTCAATTTATATCACATTTGATTCATTAACATTAGATTTTCTAACATTTATTTATAAATTTTCAATTAGTTTACATTCACTAATTCATATTCAAATTGGCTCACTTTCAATTTAAATCAAATTCCATTCTATTTAAGTTTACTTTACTTCCAATTTGAATTCAATTATTTTAGCTTTCAATTTCATTAATTCAACTTCATATGAATTTTTATTCAATCAACTAACATTCATCTAACAACAAATGTATATCCAATAAACCAAATTTATTTAATTTACTTTGCTTACATTCATTTTGTTTCAACACATCTAATTTTAATTGGTTTAATATTCAATTTAGATTGAATTCTAGTATTTACTATATTCACATTTTTATACAACACTTCCCATATTATTATTAATTCACAACTTCTTAACAACAACATTTTTAATGCTAATTCATTTTACCACTAAAATTGAATTTCTTCATATAACTCAAGTTCATAATCATTTAATTGAAATTCTATTTCATTTAACTCTTTCTTAAGTCAAATTCATATCACTATTCAAATAGCGATTTTGATTTTCTTAACAAAATTGTTTAACCATTTTAACAATTCGTTTTACTTACATTTTCCCATTTTATAAGTTATACGACTTATTTATTCAAACTTCCAAATTCATATTATATAATCACTTACCTCTTAAGTTTAATTTCCATTTCAATAATTCATCTAATCCAATTCAAATTTGATTCAATTTATTTAACTTTCCTATTAGTTAAATTTCAAATCATATATTTTATTATGCTACTCAAATTTCTTTACTTCACCAAGTTAAATTTTTATTACTTCACATTGTAAGTAAAAAACTCATTTAACTTATATTTATCAATTACAACTTGGATTTTAAATTCAAATTTTCTTAACACAACAAAACTTCAATTTCAATTTACTTTGGTAGCAAATCCATCACATAGAAACTCGAAAATGATACTGATGATGCTGCAGTCATCACCCTTATTATTTCCCAGCAACAGTAGTGAATTCAGTGCTTTACACTCTTTTAAATTTACAAATCACATTTATAAATCTATACTTATATAACTTCACTATTTTACTATACTTATATAAGATCATTTCAAATTCTTTTATCTTATTTAGATTTATAACAACATAATTTCTTTAGCTTTGAAAAAAACAACTTCCAAATCAACAAGATTCAAAATTTTCAAACTCTTAGTCTGAATCCATTTTATTTATAATTCATATAGTTTCATTTCTTATATATAAGATAATTTCACAATTGTAAATCATATTAATTATAAGTCCGTACTTATAGTTCATTTGCTTATATAATTTATCCTTTGACAATTATTGCTTTTATTTAGATTATTCAAACAACTTTTATCACCTTATATATATATTTACATTTTAAAACAACCAAACAATTAATTTATATACACTTCAATAATTCTGAAAATTATTTCCTTTATATATAAAATATAATTGAGGTAAAATTATTTCATTTACCCAATTTAAAATAATACTATGTCGACTTGCCTCGTTTAAGTATTTGGAAATCCCTATCGATAACATGGCATCCCATATACCGACCAGAATTCACAAACAACTCAACGGATAAGCAAACACAATATAAAACATTTTATATTCACTAACAAATACGTGCTCATATATATAATACACTCAAACTCAATCTAGGATGCTACTGTCCCTATCTATATTGAGTACATATCAAAGCTTAGGAATGTACAAAATCTAAGCTCTGATACCAGCTGTGACGACTTACAAATCTGTACCCTATGGATCGACAATAAACCACACATGTCCGACCCAAAAGACAAACCGACGGAAAGTCAATAGGAAGAAAAGAAAAGAGAAGAAGAGAAGATAGAACCAAACAGAACAATACAGAATCTCATATCGCAGCGGAAAACATATAATATCATGTCAATGATCTTTATAAAACAGAAACTATATGTATCCATCAATCAAAGTTCAACAATCAAACAATAGTTATCAGCCCGAACAGTTAAAATAACATGTCCTCACAATTGTCGATAATATAAACAAATACTAAAACAACAATGCAGCGGATAATCAAGCAAAACAGATTTGTGTATACGAAAATGAAGATCCCTAGCTCACCTGCTGAAGCTTCAAAAGCACCAATCTGAACCTATAAATATACTCGGTATGACCCGAGCATTGAAAGGGAAGAATGCCCGAATCAGTCTGGTAAACCAGCGTGGGAAACACACTCAACTGAATTTATTAAATTACCAAACTTTTCCTTTATCAAAACAAAAGTATCTCGTTAGACAAGTCCACAAATAAACACGGACATGTTTTTTCCTCACAATAACTAAAACATTTATTTCATATCAAATCCTCTTATATTATACTAGTGTCTAGTATATACAAATAGTATTAATCATAGTCGAAATGGTTACCCATATAGCATTTTGAGGCAATTCATTACGCTTTTACAAACAAAATCGCAGCTCATAGTGGAGTTTGGATTTCCATACAAATGACCAGGTGAAGGGACTACCTTCCGGCAGTACATCTCTAGAAGAATGTACCGAGGCACAGAACATATGCCCTCTACCAACACAAAACCGGCCCACTTCTATAACTAGATGGTATCGAATATGTCATCCTTCGGTCGTTACCCCTATTCCGAACGGCATGGGATATATAACGAGAGCCAATACGATCGTATTTGGAAGATAGGTTTTCAAACCGATGTGATAACCCGGATTCTCAGATATCTGTTAATTGAAATTAACAGAATTTAAATTATTAAACAATGATTTATAGAAGAAAAAAATATATAAATATATAATGATTGTTTATTTAAATGTAATATATATATATATTTCGGGTTGATTTTAATTTGAATATTAAATTAGGAATTGAAATTGAATAGGATATTCAATGGATAAATATCTTTATAATATTGGAATTCTAAGTATATACATGCACAAGTAAATAGGTGTGTATATGTTAAATAATTTGAAAACATTAATTTGAATATAAAGAAATTTTCTATATTGAACATTTTTCTTTACCACTAGCAATTGTTCATTGTTATCAACTTAAGTATAATGATAACTTAAGTATAAAATTTAACAAGATTTAATAAAAGAGTTGATATTCTCTCTATCTAAAATTACATAATTTATATAAACATTTGAAAAAAACAAGAAGAAAATGATTCATAAATTAATTAAATGAAAGGGGTTTAAAACAAATCTATAAATTCAATTAAAACAAGGATTTAAACATAATTTAAATGATAAGTGACATGTGTTAAACTATGAATATAAGGAGTAAACATTTGTAAACTTATGATAACAAGTGTCATTTGTCTTCAAAAATGAATATTTAAAATTTAACCAAGGTTATATAAACATATCATCATTTCTTCTCTAATTCTTTTTTTCCTTATATTTAAAACTAAACAAAATGAAAAGGGGCAAGCTATAAATCTGAATTCAAAGTCAGATAAGAAGTAGAATCTATAAATAAAACTAAGTTCAGATCAACCAAGCTTTGGTTTTAGATTGTAAATCAAGCACTGATCAAGTTGCTGTTCTATAAGAGATCAGACTTAAACTGAATTAAAGTCACAATTTCTAAACCTCAAACCTATGCAACTCTTAAAGGATTCAGAAGAAAAAATCAAGACAAAGCCTAGCCTGAAGCAACCAGATCAATTCAAAGTGAAACTCTGACAAAAGCTTTGTTTTCTATTCTTCATTTGAACAGGTGAGTAAGCTATTAAAATCTGTTATATATTGAATTGGCATATGATGAATCATTGAAGTATGATCAGAATTTTGTTGTGCATGTATTTAAAAAAATGATCTATGTATGCAAATGAGTGTTAGAATATGTGTTCAGGTCTGGAACAAACTTGCATGTCTCTGTTTAGACCCTATCAGGTTTGAAAACCTGATTTGAAACTCAAAAATTTTCACTTAATGGATTTTTGGACCTTAACCTCTGAACATAAATTGCTTGTATGTGCGAGTAAATTCACATTTTAAAAAGCATAAGGGTTAACTATCTGTTGCATTGGATTGCTAGGAAATAAATATGCTTTCTGTGTTTGAATTGTGATGAATCTTCTGCATATATATATAAATACATATATGGTTACTGCTATGTATCTGTTTTGACTGTTCTTGTTTTTTTTTTTTTAAAATTAAGATTTTGGTAAAAATCCTTTACCACTTGATCTGATCTTAGTTAGGATTTAAGGTTTAAACAAAAGTTGTTAGTTAGTAGGGATTTATGTTTAAAAAATTTAATTATGATAAAATAAAATCTGAATTGCGCTGTATAACCATAAGAACAGTATTTGCTTAAAATAAGTAAAATCTCAAACATTTTAAAATATCGATTCAGGGTTATAACTTGACTTATTATATGAAATCATGATTTTTAAAACTAAAATCGCAAGTTTTAGTAATAGATTGAGAGAACAGTTTGAGTTGAACCAGAATTTGGAATTTGGGGTAGTCTCTGGTGATCTCTATAGATTGGAGGTTGAGTTTCCTTCTGAAGGAAGAGGGATGAACGGAGAATGAAGGAAAAATCCCAGGATGTCGATTAGAGGTTGGTGATGGCGATGGGAGGTCGAAACAGATTTTAAACCTAGTTTTTGAGTACTCTGGAATTTTGATTGGTACGGGCCCTCTAGATGATCGAGTGCTTTAATACTTGAGGAGATGATGGTCCGGTTGTTGACGAGGCTCTTGATGGGGTTGTACGATCTCCGGTGATCGGAGGAGGGGAGCGGAGCGAAGAAGGTATTGGAATCAATTGGTTCCAGTTGTCATATACCTCGATTTTGAATTAATGGGAAGTTTGTATTTCTGGGTTGGGGTAATCGACGACGAAGCTATCGTCGACTTGTCAACGGTCGAAGTGCGGGCTGGAAGAGGCAGAATCTGCCGTACACGTACACGTGTACAAGTTCGTACACCTGAGATGTGTGAGGTTGAGAAGAATTATTTCTCGGGAAAAAAGTGTGGTAATCTCGAGTTCGAACTCGAGATTTTATGTTGTAGAAATGTTGGGAAGGAAACTCGGGTTTGGCCTGGGGAGATGAAGTTTTGGCACGAGTTACTGGATTATAGTAATAAGGTCTGAATGATAATTTGATAGTTTAAATAAACTTATAAATGATTAAAGTTTAGTTAATTAATAAAGAATGTATGATGGTAAATTAACTTTAAAAGTTTAAAGTTAATTTATTTGTTAAAGGGAATTTGTTAATATGTTAAGCTTGGTTAACCAAGTGTTTTAAGCGTTAATTTAGTTAGAGAATAATTAATTAATGAAGGTAATTAATTTAGAATAATTAATTATTTGAAGGATAAAATAATGTAAGCGATCAAGGAATGATTAAGAACGAATTAATTAATAAATTAAGGTTAATTAATTTGTACTTAAGAACTATTAATTAGAAAACTAATTAAATAATTAAAGGTTAATTGATTAGATATTCAAGATTAATTAATTTATAATTAATGTAAGCTAATTACTTAAGAAAAGTAATTAAAGAATGGTTAATAGTTAATGAAGGTCATTAACTAAGGATTATTTAACAATTAATTAATGTGATTAATTTTTAATAATTAATTAGATTAATTAATTGATGATGATCATTTGAGAATTGTTTAAATATAAGTTACTTAATGTAATTAATGGAGTTTAATGTGATTGGTTTAGATTAATTAATTAAGTTTAATTTATTTTAATCACTTGATGATTTGATAATAATTACTTAATGTAATTGATGAAGTATAATTACTTAGTGAAGTAATTAATGATAATGAATGGATGTAATTTGTGGGATGGAATTGTGGAAGTAATTTGGATTTAAATTATTTTGTATAATTAATCAAGGGATTAATTGGAGATAATTAAGAAATAATCAATTTATTTTGATAAAGTAATTAAGGGTAGTTAATTACTAATGATATTAATCAAGGGTGGTAATTAATAATTATGGTAGCAATTAATTAAGGGTTAACTACCGTAATGGGTTGAGGATAATTAGTTTGCGAAATTAATTAAGGGTTAACTACTTAAATGTAATTAAAGGATAAGTAGAACAATATTGGAAGTCTTTGATTAATTGATATTCCTAATATTTGGTTTGTGATGTTATGTGATAAGATCGTTTGATTTAAATTGTGATGATGTGATTATCTATTAATGAAAAATTATGTGACATCCTATATTTAAAATTGAATTGTATTTTACTTGAATGATTTAAGTTAAGATAACATTGGATTCGAAGAGACCAGAGTCGGGTATATGTAAATACCCGAAACCACTTCGATTCTTTATAATTTGATGTGTGGAATCAATAGAATGAAATGGAATGATTAAAGTGAATTGGACCATTTAATCTAAGTTGGTACTTAGAAATTAAGGTGTGATGTAAGTAATGTTTATAACAGCTTGAGATGTTGTGAATTGATAAGTTACCCGGGTTTATATAAGCGGTATACTTTTGTATTCCTTGTTAGATAAGTTTACTCACGTTGGTTTCCAGCCTGACCCGGGTGTTACTTTGATGTAATGCTTGGGTCAGATCGAGTATTACAGATTTGCAGGTAAGGACGTTCTGGAGCTCAGGAGGAGAGCTGAAGGACAGGAACGTATAGAGTGTTTATCCGCTGTGATATTGTAATATCTGGACATGATTGTTTTGTCCAGTGTTTATGTATATGTGCAACTCTGATGTACTTAAATGTAAATTAATAGATATAGTTTTCTTTGTATAACTGATATTTTATTTGATATTATATTTGATCTGATGCGAATGTGAGGATTCTGTGACTTGTTGATGTTTTCTTCTTCTTTCTCTTTCTTCTTTCACTAACTATCTGGAAATTTCGGGATCGAAATTTTCGGGTCGTTACATTTGGTATCAGAGCCGAAGGTTAAGCGAGAACCTTGGCTCTGGTGGGATTACTCATTAAGGATAAGGTAAGTGGTACCCTAGGATGAGTTGAGTGTGTATATATATATATGAGAGAGCGTACTTGTTATTTTCTTATATAAAGGTTTTTAAATGATTTCAAAAGTAAATGAATCTTATATAAGAAATAGATTATCTATTATATTAAGGAAATTGGCTGTAGTATTAATTAAATTAAAAGTAATAATAAGAACTGATGTTAATAGAATTACAACCAAACTGAAATTAAATACAAGTTTGAAATGGATTCAAACTAAAATTGAAATCTTGAATTGGAGAAGTATTTCGGAATAAGATGAATTAGAATTGGTTTCAAACCGGAAAATAGAATGGATATTGTGTTTAATAATAGGATGATTGTTTTTCAATAAACAATAAAATGTTTTAAGGAAATAAACATTTAAAAAGAAAATAACTTGTAAATGTGAAAGGATATAAATAAAAGTGGGTTTCAAATTGTGTAGTCCTGAATTCTAAGTTTAAAATTTTGAATTGGTTTCAAAATGTTAAAGGAAATAATATTATTCAAACTATTCTGAATATGATCTTATTCTAAAATAAGAAATGTTTGAAAGTTTTAAAGAAAATTTGTTTTAGATTGAAACCAAAGGTGGTTTAAATTTTTAAATTTGGCTTGGCGAGTCAAGAAGTAAATATGTATATGTATGGATATACATAATATCAAAGTTGGTTTGAAATAAACTCTAAATGTTGAGTTTTAAATTTGAAATGAGATATGATACCCAAAATGGTAAGTTTTTGAACTTAATAAGTGGGAAGATTATTTATGAAAAGTTCAAAATTTGGAACGGAAGATTCAAATTGGGTAGAATTGACTGGATTAAGTGAATTGAGCTTAACCTGAGGAAGAGTTAAATAAGTTGGAATGATCAACGTGGATTGAAAATTTGAAAATGAAACTAAAATTTAACTTGGAAAGTTAAATGGTTAATGTGAATTGGAGTTTGTGTGATCTCAAAATGGGTTTGAGATCTGGAATTGGAAATGGATGGATGTTTTCAAATAATTTGAATAATACCATCCCATTATTATTGGAAATATTTAAATTGCGAGATTGGATTTGTTCAAATGAATGAGAAGTGAAATGTGGTAATATATCCATTATTGAAATAAAAGAAAATCTAACTTTAATTTGAATTTAAATTGTTTAAAAGCTTTTAATAAAGGTTAACTTAGTTTAAAGGGTTAAACCAACCTTAGTAAATTTAACTCGAATTTATATAATTCGAGATGGTTTAAATTTGAAATTTAAAATTTGAAATTAGTTCAAATTGAATTTGATTTGAATTAATTGAAATTGTGATTGGAGATGTATAAGTATAAAATTCAAATGGAAAATTTGAATTGGATTAATTTGAATAATTTGGAATTGTAATTAAAATTGAATAGTTTTAAATTCAAATGGAATTTGAATTGAATTTTGGAAGGAAAACAAGAATAATTCAACTTGATTTGGAAATGGAGTTTGAAATTGGGATTAATTCAAACTGGAGTTGATATGAAATCGGAACTAGTTTAATTTAAAATTTATCTGAATTAATAAATTTTGAGATCAAAGATTGAATAAAGTTAAATTTGGAAAGAAACTGAGGTTAATGCAACTTGAATAGGGGTTGAATCAATTTCAACGGAAATTGAAGTTATTTAATTGGAATTGGGTCAATTTAAATGATAGAGGAAATTTAATTAGAATGGAGATTGGGAAGTGAGCAGTTTGACTCTGGACTATTTTTAATATAAATTGTTTTAATATAAACCTATTTTTTTCCCAAGCCATTTATTATATATACAACCTTTCTTTTAAAAGCCAAACTATCTTATATTTGTTTTACAATTATTTTTGAAACTGTTTAATAATTTTCCAACTGTTTTATAAACTAATTACTATCCTACTATTATTTTGCAATTATCTAAAATTTCTATAATTGCTTTGACTATTTTCTAACTGTTTTACACCTATTTTACAACATAGTAATTATTTTCCGACTACTAATCTATTTTAAAATTTTCAAGCTATTTTCTAAATAAACTAGTTGGAGTTCAAACTGTTATTGGTTAAATACCCAATCGAGATAAGAATAGAGGTGATAATCCAAATGGATTGAAGCAATTGTGAGTAAGTGAAGGATAATCAAAATGAATGTGAATAGAAATGGAATTGATTTGGCTAATAACCAATAAAGATAAATACGTAGGGTGTACGTATGTTATTCTATTCGCATAGTGATTTGATCAAGATTCAAGCACAGAATTTCGAGATAATTATGTCGATCCAAGTGGGATTTTTCACTCGATTTTCGACGGCGAACCTGAATATGGATTGTTGATTGGTTCTGGATATTCTCTATCATAGTTAAGCTATGTAAGGAGAATGACGGTTTCTGATCAAGAAACCAGATCTGAGTCCGCACTAGGAAGACGGGTGGACGATACTAGTTCGGAAGTGAAATTGTGTGACCGAGTGAGCGATCAGATTGGTATAGCGTACAGATGACATGTGTACATCGTACGGATTTGAATGAAAATGATATTGAAAGGAATAATCAAATTTGAATATTTGATTTGAGTAAACAAAGCTAAATATCTTTGTTTTATAAAATGAAAACTCCCCTTGTTGAATCTTTTGCTAGAAGGAAAGGAATTTGAAAGTGTTTGAAGTATAAAAGGATTTTATACAAGTTTAAAATGATCCAAAGATTTTTATCAAGGATTTTATATATATCTATATATAAAGGATCATATGAGGATTTTGGAAAAGGTTTTGGGAACCTTTGAATTTGGAAAGGCTTTTGATTTTTGGGAAAAATCAATTTGGAATTTGAAAAGCCTAGTTTGAGAAAGATTGATTTTGGAATAATCGATTTTGTGTAAAGGAGCTTTGTATGAGATCATACTAGGTGTATGATTTGAAGATACTATATATGTATAGTATAAAATGTTTTGATGATGGCTCTGGAGAAAAAGGCGCTCCCTTGAAATGAACTTCTCAGGAGTACCACCGGGTGGTGCTGCCTTGAGCCCCAAGGGGGGTTCTAAAGTTGATCCTGTGAGGAGTCCGGACAAAACTAGTTCCTGAGGATTGTGAGTAGAGTATACCATAGCGAAAGTCGTGTGTACCGCTGAGAGCTAACAGTCTGCGTTTGATTTTATATCGATAGACTGCGACCTATGGTATAACATAGCGAAAGTCGTGTGTGTCGCTAAGAGCCAACAGTCTGCGTTTGATTTTTATCGGTAGAGTGCGACCTATGTAGGAGTGGAGAGGCTTCATTTCGACAGCGAAAATCAGAGGCCGCTGAGAGCTGCAGTTACATGGACTTTTGCTGTGACGGCAACGTAACCCTGAATGTAACTGTGATCTGTTGTGTGGGTTCCATGGCGTAATCATGAGGCCGCGGAGAGCCTGCAGTTACATGGACTTTTGCTGTGACGGCAACGTAACCCTGGAATGTAACTGTGACCATGGATGGGGGTGATGATTTCCAGAGCATTCTCACCAAAGATATATCCTCTATTTTCAAAAACTGTTTTCTATATTTTTAATAAAACTATTTTTCAAAGTATTTTTGTTGGGTGTTGATTACGGGTCTGCTAAGTACTTATAGATTTTCAGTCGTACGCCTGATCAACGTATGACCGAATCTCTATGAGAAAAAGGATGGACTTGTTGAAACATCGAGTTATAAAAAGTATATCTTTATATAAAACTATTTTATAATACTATATAGATTTTAAAAGTGTTTTGAAATGATTAAAGAATATTTTAACTGGTTGTAAAATATTTAATAAATTCTGGTCTCATTCCATTTCGAGGACGAAAAGATTCAAAGGGGGGAGGAATGTGATAACCCGGATTCTCAGATATCTGTTAATTGAAAATTAACAGAATTTAAATTATTAAACAATGATTTATAGAAGAAAAAAATATATAAATATATAATGATTGTTTATTTAAATGTAATATATATATTTGGGGTTGATTTTAATTTGAATATTAAATTAGTAATTGAAATTGAATAGGAGATTCAATGGATAAATATCTTTATAATATTGGAATTCTAAGTATATACATGCACAATTAAATAGGTGTGTATATGTTAAATAATTTGAAAACATTAATTTGAATATAAAGAAATTTTCTAAATTGAACATTTTTCTTTACCACTAGCAATTGTGCATTGTTATCAACTTAAGTATAATGATAACTTAAGTATAAAATTTAACAAGATTTAATAAAAGAGTTGATATTCTCTTTATCTAAAATTACATAATTTATATAAACATTTGAAAAAAAATAAGAATAAAATGATTCATAAATTAATTAAATGAAAGGGGTTTAAAACAAAGCTATAAATTCAATTAAAACAAGGACTTAAACATAATTTAAATGATAAGTGACATGTGTTAAACTATGAATATAAGGAGTAAACATTTGTAAACTTATGATAACAAGTGTCATTTGTCTTCAAAAATGAATATTTAAAATTTAACCAAGGTTATATAAACATATCATCATTTCTTCTCTAATTCTTTTTTTCCTTATATTTAAAACTAAACAAAATGAAAAGGGGCAAGCTATAAATCTGAATTCAAAGTCAGAGAAGAAGTAGAATCTATAAATAAAACTAAGTTCAGATCAACCAAGCTTTGGTTTTAGATTGTAAATCAAGCACTGATCAAGTTGCTGTTCTATAAGAGATCAGACTTAAACTAAATTAAAGTCTCAATTTTCTAAACCTCAAACCTATGCAACTCTTAAAGGATTCAGAAGAAAAAATCAAGACAAAGCCTAGCTTGAAGCAACCAGATCAATTCAAAGTGAAACTCTGACAAAAGCTTTGTTTTCTATTCTTCATTTGAACAGGTGAGTAAGCTATTAAAATCTGTTATATATTGAATTGGCATATGATGAATCATTGAAGTATGATCAGAATTTTGTTGTGCATGTATTTAAAAAAATGATCTATGTATGCAAATGAGTGTTAGAATATGTGTTCAGGTCTGGAACAAACTTGCATGTCTCTGTTTAGACCCTTTAAGGTTTGAAAACCTGATTTGAAACTCAAAATTTTTCACTTAATGGATTTTTGGACCCTAACCTCTGAACATAAATTGCTTGTATGTGAGAGTAAATTCACATTTTAAAAAGCATAAGCGTTAACTATCTGTTGCATTGGATTACTAGGAAATAAATATGCTTTGTGAGCTTGAATTGTGATGAATCTTCTGTATATATATATAAATACATATATGGTCACTACTATGTATCTGTTTTGACTGTTCTCGTTTTTTTTTTAAATTAAGATTTTCGTAAAAATCCTTTACCACTTGATCTGATCTTAGTTAGGATTTAAGGTTTAAACAAAAGTTGTTGGTTAGTAGGGATTTATGTTTAAAAAATTTAATTATGATAAAATAAAATCTGAATTGCTCTGTATAACCATAAGAACAGTATTTGCTTAAAATAAGTAAAATCTCAAACATTTTAAAATATCGATTCAGGGTTATAACTTGAGTTATTATATGAAATCATGATTTTTAAAACTAAAATCGCAAGTTTTAGTAATAGATTGAGAGAACAGTTTGAGTTGAACCAGAATTTGGAATTTGGGGTAGTCTCTGGTGATCTCTATAGATTGGAGGTTGAGTTTCCTTCTGAAGGAAGAGGGTTGAACGGAGAATGAAGGAAAAATCCCAGGATGTCGATCAGAGGTTGGTGATGGCGATGGGAGGTCGAAACAGATTTTAAACCTAGTTTTTGAGTATTCTGGAATTTTGATTGGTACGGGCCCTCTAGATGATCGAGTGCTTTAATACTTAAGGAGATGATGGTCCGGTTGTTGACGAGGGTCTGGACGGGGTTGTACGATCTCCGGTGATCGGAGGAGGGGAGCGGAGCGAAGAAGGTATTGGAATCAATTGGTTCCAGCTGTCATATACCTCGATTTTGAATTAATGGGAAATTTGTATTTCTGGGTTGGGGTAATCGACGACGAAGCTATCGTCGACTTGTCAACGGTCGAAGTGCGGCCTGGAGGAGGCAGAATCTGTCGTACACGTGTACAAGTTCGTACACCTGAGATGTGTGAGGTTGAGAAGAATTATTTCTCGGGAAAAAAGTGTGGTAATCTCGAGTTCGAACTCGAGATTTTATGTTGTAGAAATGTTGGGAAGGAAACTCGGGTTTGGCCTGGGGAGATGAAGTTTTGGCACGGGTTACTGGATTATAGTAATAAGGTCTGAATGATAATTTGATAGTTTAAATAAACTTATAAATGATTAAAGTTTAGCTAATTAATAAAGAATGTATGATGGTAAATTAACTTTAGAAGTTTAAAGTTAATTTATTTGTTAAAGGGAATTTGTTAATATTTTAAGATTGGTTAACCAAGTGTTTTAAGGGTTAATTTAGTTAGAGAATAATTAATTAATGAAGGTAATTAATTTAGAATAATTAATTATTTGAAGGATAAAATAATGTAAGCGATCAAGGAATGATTAAGAACGAATTAATTAATAAATTAAGGTTAATTAATTTGTACTTAAGAACTATTAATTAGAAAATTAATTAAATAATTAAAGGTTAATTGATTAGATATTCAAGATTAATTAATTTATAATTAATGTAAGCTAATTACTTAAGAAAAGTAATTAAAGAATGGTTAATGGTTAATGAAGGTCATTAACTAAGGATTATTTAACAATTAATTAATGTGATTAATTTTTGATAATTAATTAGATTAATTAATTGATGATGATCATTTGAGAATTGTTTAAATATAAATTACTTAATGTAATTAATGGAGTTTAATGTGATTGGTTTAGATTAATTAATTAAGTTTAATTAATTTTAATCACTTGATGATTTGATAATAATTACTCAATGTAATTGATGAAGTATAATTACTTAGTGAAGTAATTAATGATAATGACTGGATGTAATTAGTAGGATGGAATTATGGAAGTAATTTGGATTTAAATTATTTGTATAATTAATCAAGGGATTAATTAGAGATAATTAAGAAATAATCAATTTATTTTGATAAAGTAATTAAGGGTAGTTAATTACTGATGATATTAATCAAGGGTGGTAATTAATAATTATGGTAGCAATTAATTAAGGGGTAATTACCGTAATGGGTTGAGGATAATTAGTTTGTGAAATTAATTAAGGGTTAACTACATAAATGTAATTAAAGGATAAATAGAACAATATTGGAAGTCTTTGATTAATTGATATTCCTAATATGTGGTTTGTGATGTTATGTGATAAGATATGTTTGATTTAAATTGTGGTGATGTGATTATCTATTAATGAAAAATTATGTGACATCCTGTATTTAAAATTGAATTGTATTTCACTTGAATGATTTAAGTTAAGATAACACTGGATTCGAAGTGACCGGAGTCAGGTATATGTAAATACCCGAAACCACTTCGATTCTTTATAATTTGATGTGTGGAATCAATAGAATGAAATGGAATGATTAAAGTGAATTGGACCATTTAATCTAAGTTGGTACTTAGAAATTAAGGTGTGATGTAAGTAATGTTTATAACAGCTTGAGATGTTGTGAATTGATAAGTTACCCGGGTTTATATAAGCGGTATACTTTTGTATTCCTTGTTAGATAAGTTTACTCACGCTGGTTTCCAGCCTGACCCGTGTGTTACTTTGATGTAATGCTCGGGTCAGACCGAGTATTACAGATTTGCAGGTAAGGACGTTCTGGAGCTCAGGAGGAGAGCTGAAGGACAGGAACGTATAGAGTGTTTATCCGCTGTGATATTGTAATATCTAGACATGATTGTTTTGTCCAGTGTTTATGTATATGTGCAACTCTGATGTACTTAAATGTAAATTAATAGATATAGTTTTCTTTGTATAACTGATATTTTATTTGATATTATATTTGATCCGATGCGAATGTGAGGATTCTGTGACTTGTTGATGTTTTCTTCTTCTTTCTCTTTCTTCTTTCACTAATTATATGGAAATTTTGGGATCGAAATTTCCGGGTCGTTACAACCGACTAATTTAAATTTAAAATTTACTTAAACAAATTTCTATGCGTTTTAGCTAGCCTCGGACAAACTGTAAATCTGATTGACACAAAATTTGAAATCTTACAATAATATAACATTACGGATCCAATGAAACTAGTTTCGTCGAAATCCAAGACTGTTGAAAAATGGCTATTTCTACACTAATTAAATATTAAAATATTCAAATTTAACAAATTAACTCTTAGTTCGATTTTAAAAGTTCACTAACATCATTCTAATCCAAATAAGATTTAATTCAATTTTACAAATTATATTCATTCGTATTAAATCCAAATTTCAATTATTTCTACGATTTCAAATATTAAATTATCAATTTAATTATCCAATTAAATCCAGATATTCGAAATATAACTTATTCATCTTATAAAATTTACTTCTGCATATTTAAAATCCATTAAATATATGAATTTCAAATGATTGAAATTCTGGGTTGTTACACCAACGAAATGACTCGGAACCGAGTCATTCAACTGGGTATCGAGTTGAGTCCTTAGAAAATTTTAGGCATAACTTATTCTGCAAGCTCCTTTCATGTTCCAGAGCCTCTCCACCAAGTTTCATCCAATTTCGACCAACTTTGCCTCCGATTTGCCAAATTCACCAACCCACCTTCCTAAGCATCCAAAACACTAGCAAACAACATCAAAGCACAACATACAAGCATAGAATAACGTGCATATATATCCACTGATATAAGCACAACACAAGAATGCAATAAACGAACCAATTCTAATATAATTTACATATTATATGCATATATGAATATAAATATGAATAAGGAGAATTTCTAAATCGTTTTGAAAACCATTTCAAAGGTTCGCAAATTTAGGCTATAAACATATGTTAACATGTAATTAAAGTTATAAAAGGTCTTAAGGCCAAAGATCATGTTAAAACATGTAATTCTATAATATAAACATGCATAGAAACGGTGAGAAGGCATAAAGCATGCACCAATTACAAAAATCAACCAATTCAAGTCTAGATCTGATGTAGAAAGCAATAGAAAGCAATGTATATCAACTAAAAATGATGATCTCTATCTTCTACTTGATGATCTTCTTTATAATTAATGATTTAGCTGGATATAAAGAGTAATTTTTGTGACTCTAGGTGAAATTAGGGCTAATGAGGGTATAGATCTAATTTGGGAAAGAGGGAAATTTTTTAATTTGAATCCTAAATTCTCCTATTTAAATTAACCTGGAATTAGGTTAATGGCCTACTTGTCTGCTTAATTAATTACACACTAATACTGACTACCGGCTGTCTAAACTTAAAATAGGCAAAACTTCCTAACCGTAAGTCCGTTTTCCTTTTATAATCAGTCTACAGAATTAGAGACCTTCATCCTGAAGCAATGTAACTGGTTTGAGATCCTAATTCAACTTCTATTAAAAGTTATGGCCTAAACAAGGTTGTTAGGGTCAAAATGGTTATATAGAAATTCAAGAAAAATCATAGGTGCATAAAATATCCATAAGAGTCATATCATGATATTATTCGGTTATACGGCCTCATATGAATAAAATAAAAATATTTTACGATCCTCATATACGTAAAATAAGGGTCATTACGTTCTCCCCCTTTCAGAAATTTCGCTCCCAAAATCCCTAAACAAGTCAAGAAATAAGCAACCATAGTTACTTCGCATGACTAATAAACATATGCAACCATTAATCATATTAAACAAGCAATCATGCAATCAATATTGAACCTACCCGAGCATGTGGAATACTAATCTATAAAATGCAATATACAATGGTGAAAGTAGATACAATACATGATAGATCTTACCATTCAAAGAGCTCCGAACACGTAATCCTCATGCTCTCCTCAGTTTTCCACATACAACCTTGATCACTTCCGCTCCATTATAATCTTACCGACTTCACCAACTTTCTTCTCAGTTGTTTTGTATTGTGTCCAACAATTCGAACTAGCCTATGGGATCTCGAAATTTCAAGTTCTACCTCAACATCTTCAAGTTGATCTGGTGTAATCATAATGCCAGAGTTATGCACAAATTTCCATAAATAGAAGACATGAAAAACATTGTGTACGCTTGCCATCTTCTGAGGTAAGTCGACCATTTAACTTCTCAATCCTTTCTGTTATCAGAAAAGGAACTACGAAACCTGTTGCAACTTCCCCTTATTACCGAATCAAACATCATTCTTCAAAGGAGATACTTTCACAAAAATCATATCCCTAACAGAAAATTCCAAATCCATACGTTTATCAACATAGCTCTTTTATCGATTCTAAGCGGCTTTAATTCGTTGCCGAATGATCCCAACTTTTTTTGAACTTTCTTTAATCGTATCTAGCCCAAGTATTAGTTTCCGCCTTCTTCCCACCAACATGAAGGAGTGATACACGGTGGACCATATAATGCTTCATAAGGAGCCATACCAATAATCTACTGATAACTGTTGTTGTACGCAAACTCCAATAGATGTTGATCGTCATCCCATGATCTTTAAATATCTATGAAGCACGCTCGAAACAGATCTTCCAATTTACTCTTTTGGTTTTCCCATCTGTTTGTGGGTGGTAAGACGTATTAAGGTGTATCTCAGTCCTAGACGCCTCTTGCAAGCTCTTCCAAAACCCACTGGTGAACAACGATTTCGGTTGCTCACAATGCTCTTTGATATACCATGAAATTGTAATATGTGCTTTACGTATAACTCCACCAGTTTGGATGATATTTTACTTGAATTGACGGGTATAAACCCAACACCCTTGATCAATCGAATCAACGATAACCCAAATGCTAGCATACCCTGCTCGAGTCTTCGGCAGCTCATCAATAAAATCCATCGATACTTGCTCCTATTTGCACTCAGGAACTTCTAACGCTTGCAACAATCCACTGGGTTTCTTTTGATCTACCCTTACCAATTAACAGTTCATACAGTTCAAGATGAATGTCTTAATAACCTTCTTCGTGCCTTGCCTATAATAAGTCTACTTCATATCTCGGGACTTCTTGTTACCATTGGGATGAATGGTCAACTTAGAGTGGTGACTATGACGACCCGGAAATTTTGACAAATTAAATTGGGATAATTAATTGATTTTAAAATATTTTAAAAAAAATTATTTTTAACTTGAATTCAATATATCAATATTTACTTGATAATGAAATCATTGAATTGTATAGTTTAAATATTGAATTTAATAATTGCAATTGGGTAAATCGTTGAATCTGAAATTTCTAAGCCAGTTTAAAATAATTTGAAGGCTTATAAAATTTATAGTAATGACACTGAAGATAATAGAATGGTTGAAATTTAATTTAAAAGTGATTTGTTCGGTTTTGAAAATATACCGTTTAAATCGGTATTTAAAAATAGCCTTCCGAGACACAGTCTCCAAATTCAACGAAACCAGTTCCATTGGATCCGTAATACTTAGTTATTATCGGATTTCAATTTTCGTAGCAATCGGAGTTGTCGTTTGACCCTGGCAGCTCAAAATGCTCCGAATTATTTTAATTGATTTAATTTAAAATTAATCGTTTACGTCTGTAACTCGCACATACGTTCAAATTAGCTTCCAAAACACGTTCCATTATGCTCGGAATACGGGTGAAGACTTATAAACATCTGTCGGCATGTTTGATTCAGAGTTCGGGATTTCGAGTTATGCTTATCAAGACATTTTGAAAGTTTTATAATATGATAAGGGTCAAAGTCAATAGTCAAGAATATTTTATAATCAAGCGTATTCAAGAAGCTCCCTCTTGCCCCCTTTTACCTTCTTCTTAGTCGTGTTTCAACAGGAGATCGAAACCCATCGTTCAAGAACAGGAAAAAAAAAAGAAGGAGAATAAATGGTCGATCGATCTCCATTGTTCTTCGATGCTCTTCGATCTGCAAAGTGAATCATAGTCGAGGCTTAGAATCATGTCGCCCGTTCAATTGGTAATTCGCGAGAAGAGGGGGGCGATTTTGGGGAAGTCGCGCCAGAGCATAGGTATTCGAGTTCGACTCGAACTCGGGGGGGGGGGGGGGGGGGGGGGCGACGAGACGGCGATGGAGTCGCGTGGACACAGGTCGATGGTGCTCGAAATCTGGTAGCATCGCGGTGAAGTTTTGCAAAAGATGTTCAGCTAGGGTTTCTTGGAGTCGTTGTTAAGGCTGCGAGCACACGTTCAAGAAGGGGGAAGCACGATTTGGGTTGTCGTTCGCAGTGAGTAAATTTTCCCTTCGTTTACTTATTTAATCTCTGATTGTTTTTAAAACTTAGGGTAAAGTGAAATACTAAATATATATATATATATATATGTATATATATATAATTGATTAAAATCGTTATGAACCCTATAAATCAACTGCTCTTCAAGCTTAAACGAAGACAGTTTGAGTTATTGATAAATTAGGTATGTTAAATGCATAAAAGATGCTTAAACTTAATTATTTTACAATAAGTTAAATATTATTGTGATTTGTATTTAACAAAGAACATGTTTATCTCGAGTAAATTCAAGGATTTCTAACTTCAAATGGGAATCAGTTTTTTTTTTTAAGAATTAAAAATGAGGTTAATAATTAAAGGGCTAGGGAATAATGAATTAAAATCTCTTGGGAAGTAATAGATAGATAATCATTGGACGTAATTAATTAAAGGAAGTGGATTGCCAGTTGTGAGGCAAATGTGAGTAAATCTCACCCTATTAGATTCTATTTGAATTTGAATGGTTAAATTAAAATATTTGATTGAAGAATTTAATTTATTTGATATACACTGTGAATTAATGATTGGGTGATTTGGTATTGGATGGTTCTCGAGTTAATGGTTGCTTAACCCGAAGTATTGGGAATTTTAAGCTGTTTAAAATTAAAAACAATAAATAAGAAAAATATTTCCGTTTAAAAGTTACTAACGACTTAATGATTTGTGATACATTAAATTAGTAAGATAATCGAAATGGATAATTAATTAATTTAATTAATTAATGATTTGGGTTATCTAATTCAGTAATTAACGGTTTGAATAAATAATAAATTAAGTTATAAGTGGATTAATTAAGTATAAATAATTCAGAATAATCATTTGATGGTGTGATAATAATTACTTAATGAAATTAATAAAATATAGTTACTTTGTGAAATTTATCAAGAGATTAATTAAGATAATTAATTAAGAAGTAACTGATTCATTAATGAAGTAATTAAAGATTTGATTAATTGAGATTAATTAAATCATAATAAGTGACTTATGAGAAGTCAATTAATATAAGTAATTAAGAATTAGCGTAATTGATTCTAGTTAATTAACTTGTGAAGTAATTAAAGATTACTCATTGATGTGGTAAGAGTAATTAATATCGTGAAATTAATTAAAGAAAATTACTTGAATGGAACTGGAAGATAATTTATCCAGGGTTGTTAATTAAGATGAATGGATATAGAGGAACTGATTAATTAATTGTTTTAGAATTAATTAACAATCTAAGTGAACGTGGTTAGAAAATTCAATTAGAATCAATTAAATTAATTTGTATGTGATTAAGCATTGATGATTGAATGATATGGGATACTTTGAATGAGTTGATATCGCTGATATGAAATGTTGTGCATTTCATTTGGATAATTTGGGATTAGGATGACATGAGATCCGAGGAGACCGGGATCGGGTATTTGGGAGATACCCGAAATCACTTTGGATTAAAAATAAAATGATTGTATGAAATCAATAGACTAGGATGAAATGATTTAAGTGAATTGGACTATTTTACCTAAGTTTTGGTACTTAGGAAGTTATATGTGAAATAAGCATTGTCTATAGTAAATTGTGAATTGGATAAATTATAAAAGTTACCCGGGTTTATATAAGTTGTTTGTTTGGTACTACATGTTAGATGGGTTTACTCACGTTGGTTTCCAGCCTGACCCGGGTGTTACTTTGGTGTAATGCTCGGGTCAGACCGAGTATTACAGATTTTCAGGTAGGTTCGTTCTGGAGCTCAGGAGGCGAGCTGGATGGCATGAGCGTATAGAGAATTTCCGCTGTATTTATATTATTGTTAATTTGAGACATGATAATTGTAATATTCAGTGACTGTATATTGACTGTATATAATGTGAAACTCTGAAGTATATTAAATATAAATCGACAGGTAGTATTCTTTTGTAAGCTATTATTATTTATTATTATTTTATCCGCTGCGATTGTGAGATGTTTGTTGATTCTGTTCTTCTTCTTCTATCTCTTTCTTCTTTTTCATAACTATCTGGAATTTTCGGGATTGAAAATTTCGGGTCGTTACAGTTGGTATCAGAGCTGAAAGGTTAAGCGAGAATCTTGGGTCTGGTGGGGATTACTCATTTAATAGAGTCTATAGTACTCTAGAATGAGTTGAGAATATATATATATATATATTATATATATATATATATGTGCGCGTACTTGTTATTTTCTTATATAAAGATTTTAAATGATTTTGTATAAAATATATTTTGATATATAAAGCAATATTTCCATCTAATAAATATTTAGGTGATTGTTTGTTAATTCTTGGAATTAAAATTTAAGGAATAATATAATACAACCAAACTGAAGTTTAGAATTGGAATTAAATTAAGTAGGAAAAAAATACAAGTAAATTAAAATTTAAGTGATTGAAAACGAAATTATAAATCTAATCCCAGAATTTGGAAATTTGGGGTCAAGGTTATGAGAAATAATAAATAAATATTAATTGGATAATTGGGACTTGTCGAAAACAATGGGTTGTTGAAATTTGATTTGAACTTAAAACCCAGGGTGGTTTAAAATTGTAAAACATGGCTGGAGAGGGCCAAGAAATAAATATGTATATATGTATGGATATACATGATATTAAAGATTAAAGATAATTTGAAATAAACTCTATGGGGTTGAGTTTTGATTTTTCCCTGAAATGTGATATAAGAACCCAAAGTGATATAAGTTTTGAATTTATACAAGGGAAAGAATTTGAAGTTTGAAGTGGGAATTCAATTTGAGAATGAGGTTGACTGGATTAAGTAAATTAAATTTAACTTGGGAGAAGTTAAATAAGTGTGAATGAACAACTTGAATTGGAAATTTAAAGGTGAAATTGGGATTTAACTTGGAAAGTTAAATGGTTGATTTGAACTGGGAATTTGTGTGATCTCAAAACGGTTTTGAGATTTAAAAATTAAAATGGGTGGGCGTTTTAAAATAAAATTGGATGATATCACCCTATTGTTAATAAACATCTTTAAATTGAGAATGGTATTGTATAAATAAAATAAATTTGAACAATTGAGTTTGTAAATTAAAATTGTTTAAGAACTGGCTTCAAACTGGAAGATAAAATTGAATAATAAATTAAATTTTGAAAACAAATAAAATTGTATTGAGCTCTTATTTGAATCTGAAAAATATAAGTAGTGATAAATTGAAATGAAGAATTGGACTCAGAAATTTAAGATTGTTTAAAAGTTTTAAATAAAAGTTAATTTGGTTTAAAAAGTTAAATCAACCTTTGAGAATTTAACTCGAATTTATATGATTCGAGGTAGTTTAAATTCAAGATTGAATTGAATTAGTTCAAAATTGAATTTTGTTTGAAGTAATTGGATTGGTGATTGAAGATGTATAAGTTTAAAAAATTTAAATGGGAAATTGGATTGGAGTGAATTGAAGTGATTTAGATTTTGAAATTAAATTGATAATAATTCAAATTGATTGGATTAGTATGAAATTAAAGTTAAAATCGAACAGGATCAAAATCAACTAGAATTTGATTTAAATTGGGAAAGAAATCAGGATTTATTAAACTTGAATTGGGGATTAATCGAGTCCAATGGAATTTGGAGTTATTTGAATTGGAATTGGGTCAATTTAATTGAAGATTTAAATTGAGGTTGTTGGGGAGGTAAACAGTTGGCTCTTGACTATATCCAATATAAATTGTTTTGCTATAAACTTAATTTTTCTAAGCTATTAAATATATACAACCTTTCTTTTTAAAGCTAACTTATTATATTTGTTTTACCATTATTTTTGGAGCTATTGAAACATTTTTCAATTGTTTCCTAAACTAATTACTATTTTTCAACTATTTCACAAACTAATTTCTATTTTTCAACTATTTTGCAATTATCTACAATTTTTGAAACTATTCAGCTATTTCTTAACTATTTTACAGTTAGTTACCTATTTTATAGCTATTTTGTAAACTAATAATTATTTTTCCACTACTTGTTTATTTTTAAAATTTTCAAGCTATTTTCTAAATATAAACTGGTCGGAGTTCCAACTGTTATTAATTTCAATACCCAACCGAGATAAGAATTGAAGTATAAAAGGAGTTTAATACGAGATTGAAATGATCCAAATTTTTGAAAGTTATATATAAATAAAGGATCTTATGAGGATTTTGGAAAAAGGGTTTTGAGAAACTTTGGATTTGGAAAGGCTTTTGATTTTTGGGTATAATCAATATGAGAATTTGGAAAGCCTAGTTTGAGAATTATCGATTTTGGGATAATCGATTTTGTAAAGAGCTTTGTATGAGATCATACTAGGTGTATGATTTGAAGATTCTAAGTGTATAGTATAAAATGTTTTGATGATGGCTCTGGGAAAAAGGCGCTCCCTTGAAATGAACTTCTCGGTAGTGCCACCGGGTGGTGCTGCCTTGAGCCCCAAAGGAGGGGGGTTCTAAAGTTGATCCTGTGAGGAGTCCGGACAAAACTAGTTCCTGAGGATTATTGGGTAGCGTAAGTCGATGGCGTTGAAGCCTACGGAGGCATTTGGGTTATGCTGTGACGACAGTGTAACTCGATGTCGCTGCGATCTACTGTGGGGACCATAGCGAAAATCGTGTGGAGGATGAGTGTCAACGGTCTACACTTGATTTTGCTGGGAAGGCAACGCAACATCGGTAGACTGCGATCTATGGTCAAGTGGAGTGGAGAAGTTTCATTTTTGGCAGCGAAATTTGATGGCGCCGATGCCTACAGTTATATGGGTTTTGGCTGTGATAGCTACGTAACCCCAGTTGTAGCTGTGATCTGTCGTGGGTTCCATGGTGTAATCGAGGGGCGCGGAGGCCTACAGTTATCTGTGGATTTTGTCAGGATGGCAACGTAACCATCGGGTTAACTGCGACCATGGATGAGGGTGATGATTCTTAGGGCATTATCACCAAAGATATTTCCCTGTTTTCAAAAAAAAAAAACTATATTCTATATTTTCAATAAAATTGTTTTCCAAGTATTTTCACTGGGTGTTGAAAACAGGTTTACCAAGTACTTATAGATTTTCAGTCCTACGCCTGATCAACGTATGACTGAATTTCTGTGAGAACAAGGATGGACTGGTTGAGACATCGAGTTATAAAAAGGTATTTTTATAAAGAGTTATTTTAATAGTATTATGTGACTTTAAAAGCTTTTCTGAAATTTTAAATAAAAGAGATGGAATTTTGGCAAATAAAAAGGAAATCCAAACTAGAATTTTAACGAAGTGATTTTGTAATTAAAATCGAGTAAGATTTAAAAATTGAAAGTAAGCTAATTGGCTAAATAATTATTTGGTTAAGTATATGAATAAAATTTAACTCGGTAAAATAAAATGGATCGTAAATTAATAATGGAATTTGGAAATGAATTCGAATTTTAAATAGAATTCGATTTGGATTTGATAATGAATTAAATAAAAAGAGATGTTGTAAGATAAAAATAAAATGGAGTTGGATTGAAAATGAGATGGTTTGAACTACAAATAAAATTCAAGTGTAATTTGAATAATAATTAAAGAATTTGTCAGTAAATTGGATGTAAGAGAAGTGATTATAATAGAAATGGTTTGAGTTGTAAAACGAAACCCAAGTGAATAGAAATAAATTGAGAATGACCTTATATTGATAAAATAAATTAAATAACGAATTAAGTAAGTAAATTTAAAATTAAAATTAAAATTGATGGGCTAACTGAATTTAATGGAAGTTGATTAAATGAGGATTAAATGGGAGTAATCTTAAGTTGATGTTGGAATAAATTAAAGTAAATTAACTTAAGTTTAAAATTTATGGAAGCTCGTCTTCGAATAAGAGTGGAAACTCATTAAATAAAGGCTTGGATTAATTTAATCCAAGAATGGCTAGTCGTATACAAGAATGAATATGTCGAGCTATATAAATGGTGGTGAATAAATTAGAAATGAAATGAAAGGTATATGTATGGTAGTGAAAAAAAAAATTGAAATGGAATTAAATGCAGAAAGAGTGGGAAATTAATTTAAAGTAGTTATAACTAAAATGAATCAAGCTGATGAATTAAACGATGAATGGTTGTGAATGAATTAAAATGGAATTTAATTAAACAAATGGAGTCGGAAATTAATTTAAAATGGTTATGAAATTTATGTAATTATCTATTCAAGTGGATATTATCAAATTGCGTAAAAATGATTGTTGTTTGGCGTAATCTAAAGTAATTGAATTTCTGTGAGTTGATTGAGATTTAATAAATTTATTTCAGAATCAATTAAATTGAATATGAGCTTACTCGAATTATAAATCAATGGAATGTAAGAGATTGAGTTCCAAACCATTGAAATTGAATGAATTGGTTTATAAATTGATTGAAAGCAATTGAATAAGCTTTAAAAATCATATGAATCGCTTATGGGAAGCATTTGTCATTTGTTGTGTATGTAATACATTGTTTAGCTATTGAAAGTAAGTGAAATGCTAATAAATTTTCTATATATGGCACTTACATATTTAAATTGAGTAAGTACAGGTACTTGAAGGCCGTTTGGCTGGTTTGGATTGCGCTAATTGCTAAAATAAATAAGCTGCTTGCTTAAAATGCTAATAAGGTACGCCTACGCAATAAAAATAGGAAGTATGAACTGTTTTTGCTTTTTCCGACCGTGTGGGTCGATGTATACATATTTATATCTCTTGTCAAATTGCAAAAGCTCCTCCGTACAAAGGAGACTCTGCCAAAATTTTCCGAAAATTTTAGGAGTTAGAAAATTTTTGAAAATTTTGGGAAAATTTTGTAAACGACAAACAATTTCAAATTGGAAATTAAAAAAATTAGTAGATGAAACTACTATGAACCAGTTATAAATGAAAGTTAAAATTTAATGCTCAAATTAAAGATGAATTGAATTCATATGGAAATGGAAAAGATTAATTTGAAATAGGTATGAAACATATGTGAGGAAATGTATAAAATGATTAAAAGGTTACAATTAGATATTATTGCTTGGTAAGATATGCAGGTATAAAAAGGGGAAAAGAAAATTGGATTTGAATCCAAAAGATAAATTTGTATTGCCCGACAAAAAGGTACGTATTTAAATCTTTAGATTAGATTGGATTGGGTTTTTGTTGCAGCCACTTGGCTATTGTTTTTTTTTTCTTTTGGAAGTTGGGAGCCCGTAGAGACCTTTTGTAGTAGTACCGAGCTAGCCGCGAAAAGGAGACGCTGCCAAAAAAATTCGGAAATTTAAAGAGTTAGAAAAATTTTGAGAAAATTTTGAGAATTCCAAATTTGGTTTTAAATTGAAATTTGAATAATTGAACAAAAGGGTATTGTTTGAATCTATAGAAGGTTTTAGGAAGTTGGTTAAGGTAATAATGGGTCTTTAATGAAAGATAGTTGGTAGGATGTTGATTGTGGGTTTTGGGAAAAAAGTAAACGGGTATTGGTCCATACTTCCTAACTAGTAATTTCGAGGACGAAATTCTTTTAAGGGGGGAGGAATGTGACGACCCGAAAATTTTGACAAATTAAATTGGGATAATTAATTGATTTTAAAATATTTAAAAAAAAATATTTTTAACTTGAATTCAAGATATCAATATTTACTTGATAATGAAATCATTGAATTGTATAGTTTAAATATTGAATTTAATAATTGCAATTGGGTAAATCGTTGAATCTGAAATTTCTAAGCCAGTTTAAAATAATTTGAAGGCTTATAAAATTTATAGTAATGATACTGAAGATAATAGAATGGTTGAAATTTAATTTAAAAGTGATTTGTTCGGTTTTGAAAATATACCGTTTAAATCGGTATTTAAAAATAGCCTTCCGAGACACAGTCTCCAAATTCAACGAAACCAGTTCCATTGGATCCGTAATACTTAGTTATTATCGGATTTCAATTTTCGTAGCAATCGGAGTTGTCGTTTGACCCTGGCAGCTCAAAACGCTACGAATTATTTTAATTGATTTAATTTAAAATTAATCGTTTACGTCTGTAACTCGCACATACGTTCAAATTAGCTTCCAAAACACGTTCCATTATGCTCGGAATACGGGTGAAGACTTATAAACATCTGTCGGCATGTTTGATTCAGAGTTCGGGATTTCGAGTTATGCTTATCAAGACATTTTGAAAGTTTTATAATATGATAAGGGTCAAAGTCAATAGTCAAGAATATTTTATAATCAAGCGTATTCAAGAAGCTCCCTCTTGCCCCCTTTTACCTTCTTCTTAGTCGTGTTTCAACAGGAGATCGAAGCCCATCGTTCAAGAATAGGAAAAAAAAAAGAAGGAGAATAAATGGTCGATCGATCTCCATTGTTCTTCGATGCTCTTCGATCTGCAAAGTGAATCATAGTCGAGGCTTTAGAATCATGTCGCCCGTTCAATTGGTAATTCGCGAGAAGAGGGGGGCGATTTTGGGGAAGTCGCGCCAGAGCATAGGTATTCGAGTTCGACTCGAACTCGAGGGGGGGGCGACGAGACGGCGATGGAGTCACGTGGACACAGGTCGATGGTGCTCGAAATCTGGTAGCATCGCGGTGAGGTTTTGCAAAAGATGTTCAGCTAGGGTTTCTTGGAGTCGTTGTTAAGGCTGCGAGCACGCGTTCAAGAAGGGGGAAGCACGATTTGGGTTGTCGTTCGCAGTGAGTAAATTTTCCCTTCGTTTACTTATTTAATCTCTGATTGTTTTTAAAACTTAGGGTAAAGTGAAATACTAAATATATATATATATATATATATATATATATAATTGATTAAAATCGTTATGAACCCTATAAATCAACTGCTCTTCAAGCTTAAACGAAGACAGTTTGAGTTATTGATAAATTAGGTATGTTAAATGCATAAAAGATGCTTAAACTTAATTATTTTACAATAAGTTAAATATTATTGTGATTTGTATTTAACAAAGAACATGTTTATCTCGAGTAAATTCAAGGATTTCTAACTTCAAATGGGAATCAGTTTTTTTTTTTAAGAATTAAAAATGAGGTTAATAATTAAAGGGCTAGGGAATAATGAATTAAAATCTCTTGGGAAGTAATAGATAGATAATCATTGGACGTAATTAATTAAAGGAAGTGGATTGCCAGTTGTGAGGCAAATGTGAGTAAATCTCACCCTATTAGATTCTATTTGAATTTGAATGGTTAAATTAAAATATTTGATTGAAGAATTTAATTTATTTGATATACACTGTGAATTAATGATTGGGTGATTTGGTATTGGATGGTTCTCGAGTTAATGGTTGCTTAACCCGAAGTATTGGGAATTTTAAGCTGTTTAAAATTAAAAACAATAAATAAGAAAAATATTTCCGTTTAAAAGTTACTAACGACTTAATGATTTGTGATACATTAAATTAGTAAGATAATCGAAATGGATAATTAATTAATTTAATTAATTAATGATTTGGGTTATCTAATTCAGTAATTAACGGTTTGAATAAATAATAAATTAAGTTATAAGTGGATTAATTAAGTATAAATAATTCAGAATAATCATTTGATGGTGTGATAATAATTACTTAATGAAATTAATAAAATATAGTTACTTTGTGAAATTTATCAAGAGATTAATTAAGATAATTAATTAAGAAGTAACTGATTCATTAATGAAGTAATTAAAGATTTGATTAATTGAGATTAATTAAATCATAATAAGTGACTTATGAGAAGTCAATTAATATAAGTAATTAAGAATTAGCGTAATTGATTCTAGTTAATTAACTTGTGAAGTAATTAAAGATTACTCATTGATGTGGTAAGAGTAATTAATATCGTGAAATTAATTAAAGAAAATTACTTGAATGGAACTGGAAGATAATTTATCCAGGGTTGTTAATTAAGATGAATGGATATAGAGGAACTGATTAATTAATTGTTTTAGAATTAATTAACAATCTAAGTGAACGTGGTTAGAAAATTCAATTAGAATCAATTAAATTAATTTGTATGTGATTAAGCATTGATGATTGAATGATATGGGATACTTTGAATGAGTTGATATCGCTGATATGAAATGTTGTGCATTTCATTTGGATAATTTGGGATTAGGATGACATGAGATCCGAGGAGACCGGGATCGGGTATTTGGGAGATACCCGAAATCACTTTGGATTAAAAATAAAATGATTGTATGAAATCAATAGACTAGGATGAAATGATTTAAGTGAATTGGACTATTTTACCTAAGTTTTGGTACTTAGGAAGTTATATGTGAAATAAGCATTGTCTATAGTAAATTGTGAATTGGATAAATTATAAAAGTTACCCGGGTTTATATAAGTTGTTTGTTTGGTACTACATGTTAGATGGGTTTACTCACGTTGGTTTCCAGCCTGACCCGGGTGTTACTTTGGTGTAATGCTCGGGTCAGACCGAGTATTACAGATTTTCAGGTAGGTTCGTTCTGGAGCTCAGGAGGCGAGCTGGATGGCATGAGCGTATAGAGAATTTCCGCTGTATTTATATTATTGTTAATTTGAGACATGATAATTGTAATATTCAGTGACTGTATATTGACTGTATATAATGTGAAACTCTGAAGTATATTAAATATAAATCGACAGGTAGTATTCTTTTGTAAGCTATTATTATTTATTATTATTTTATCCGCTGCGATTGTGAGATGTTTGTTGATTCTGTTCTTCTTCTTCTATCTCTTTCTTCTTTTTCATAACTATCTGGAATTTTCGGGATCGAAAATTTCAGGTCTTTACAGTGACACTCTCATAACACTTCATCTCGCAACCCATTAATATCGAGAACATACATTCTTCCATCCTTATGAAGCAAACCGTCTCGATCAAGCCTGTATTGCTTCATATCCTCAAACTCTAATCCTCATTCTATCTTCTTTATGATCTCCAGCCTAGCATATTTCTTTTGATTAGCACCCATCCTTTCTATTAGAATAGGTTTGATCGACAAACTTGCCAACTTCTCTGGTTGCAGCTTGTAATAAGGCATGAAATCATATCCAACAATGTACTCATTTTACTTTCGTTCCAAGACATTCTCCCAAACTAGCATGTCCTCTGCTCAATGCATTGTGACCGCATTCCCTTTTCCTAGTGTATAGGAAATGCTAAAATTATAGGAGGCTAAGAACTATAACCATTATTGCTGGCGAAGGTTGAGATCCTTCTAAGAGAAAATGTAGTTCAAGGATTTGTGGTCCATAAACAGCTGAAACCTTTCTCCTAGCAGATAATGCCTTCGCTATTCAAAGCAGAACTATTGTCGCTAATTCCAAATCATGAGTAGGATAATTTCTCTCATGTGGCTTTAGCTACCGACTAGCATAGGCAAAACTTGTCCCTTCTGCTTCAATACTGCACCAAATACTCTACCATAGACGTCTATATATACTGTCAACTCTTCAATCCCACTTGGAATTGTCAAAACTGGCACACTCGTCAACCTCTCTTTCAGACTCACAAATGCATGCTCATAGTTCACATCCTGAACAAAAGTTTGATTATTCATCATTAAATTGGTCGACGGTGTTGCTATCTTTGATAAAACCTTAATAAAATGCCTATAGTATCCTACCAATCCCTGGAAATTTCTCACATCTGTAGCGTTCTTAGGCTGGTCTCAATCTTGGGCCTCTACTAACTTCGTGGGATCTATTGCCATACCCTGTCCAAAAACGACGTAACACTAGAACCTTACTTCTTTTTTGCAAAAGTGACACTTAGAGAACTTCGCTCTCACCTTGTGCTTCCTCGATACCTCTAGTACAATCCTCAAGTGCACTTGTGATCCTCTTCAATTCTGAAATAGATTGTGATATCATCCACGAACACAATAAAAAATTGTTCAGTTGGTCTTTGATAACCCGATTCATGAAGTCCACAAAGTATGCCGGAGCATTGATCAACCTGAATAGCATCACCAACTACTCATAAAAACCCGATTGGCATATGAAATGCAGTAACAGGCACACTCTCCTTTGCTACTCTCAACTGGTGAAATCTCGTTGCCAAATCCATTTGACGAAACACCTTCGCACCTGGAAACTGGGAGTGGATACTTGTTCTTCTTAGTTACTTTTTTCAACTCATGATAATCCACACATAACCTCAAAGAGTCATCCGTCTTAGTTGCAAATACTACTGGTGCACCCCACTCGGATATACTCCTTGGAATGAACACTCTCCTTAATAGATCTTTCATTTGCACCTCTAATTTCTTCTTCTCTCTGGGTATCATATGCCTTAAAGGCATGACTATTCATTAAGTCTATATAGAACTCAATCACTCTATGCAGCTGCAATCTGATCGCTTTCTCAATTACATTTGAATACTCTTCAGAGGTATGCACAGATGACAAACCCCTGTGGAACTTCAAGTGAACATAGAAAGCTAATCATCACCCCATCCTCTGGTAGGCAGCCATCACTGTCGTTCTCCCTTCCACATCCCTGATAGTCACCAATAGCTTTTAGCAATCCACTATTACCGCAAACTTCTTAAGTTAACCCATTTCTAAAATAATCTCAAACCCATCAAAATTCAAGACAAATAAATCACAAACAAAAGCGAACCCATGACTCGATAACACTATGCCATGAAAAAGCAAGCAAAGGCTAATAGAGCCTCTAACAGGGCTTATCACAGTCAAAGGTTAGTCTACTATCATGGGTCTCTATCCCAATCTATCCACTAGGTAACTTGAATAACGACTCCTTTTCCCTTCTCCTTCACCGAGGGAGCACCCAACGAAGTCGGAACAACGTCCAAAGCATATGCTTTCACAACCAACTTATCCTTTGCCAGTTATGGACAATCTTTCTTCAAATGCCTAGACTTGTCACAATTGTAACATTTCTTCTTACTCACTTTACAATCCTTAATCAAGTGACCCTTCTCCTTACGCCCATAGCAAGTAGGTTCCCACTTAGCTTTCTTCTGGCCATTTTTCCCTTAAGATTTCTTTCTCTTTCCATTCCATTTTTTCTTGCTTATACTGCCTTGTTACTGTTTTGGCTCTTCCTTCTCAGTAGAAAAAACAACAGTTGTTTAAGCCTTTAGATATAGATTCTCATAATGGAGAGCTTTCTCAACAAGCTTCTTGAATCACCCATTTGTGTGGCCTACTAGCTTCTCCCCAAGATAGTCATCTAAACCGATGCGAAATTCTTATTCTTTCTCAATAGAGTGTTGATAAATGACATCACATGCTTCGATAAAGCATCAAATACTACAACATACTCAGAAACTGACATCTCTCCTTACTTAAGATCAATAAATTTCCTAACAACACTGGCTTTTGAGTAGCCAGAATGAACTTCTCTTCAAATCTTGTTTTAAACTGGTCCCAAGTAAAATGATCTTCTTGGGTAGTAATGGTAATGGCATTCCACCAATTCATAGCTTGCTATTGAAGTTTTTTAAAGGCCAGCTTCCTCTTCATAGCATCATCCACTTCCATATCACTAAAGATGCGCTCGTGGGTATCTAACCAATTCTGCACTTCAATGGCAGACTCCATTCAATGGAATGGTTTTTATCACATTGTAGAATAGTCCTTTCTCAACTTGGCGAAATCAGCCCTAGGCACTTGTATAGGAGCACCTCCTCCAACAGCCACGCCATCATAGTTGCCATCGTAGCATTCAACATCGCTTGAACTTCAGGTGCAGCAGTTCCTGACTCTGCTCCGTCCTTAACTTCTAAAATGGTATTTCTTTTATGCCAGCTTATTCTTAGTCTATAACAAGAATGATAAGTTTCCCATAAAGAATCTTATGTTTATAGTGCTGGGGTGCATGCGATTTACACTATATAATATATATTACAATACAGCTTTGAAAACCAAAATATATAACAAGTACACACTCTCTTATGTATATATGTTCTTGACGTAGTCTAAGGTGGTAAATCCTTCCTTATCTTTACTAGATCCCAGCATCAACTTAGGTTAATCGTGTAACCAAAGTTCTGATACCAAATGTGACAACCGCCATATACCACTAACACCGATAATATCAAAATAGTGCGCTACATCCATGCTCGGTAAATATAAGGATGATCATCAGGTTGAAAATGAAGCAAATACGGCGTATAACCTATTAATCTCTTATAGCACATGGATAGCCTATAAAATCACAGATATAAAGGAAAGACAACAATAACTATGTGAAAAAGTCATCAAAACATAGATCGATATAGTTATATATAAATGTAGTAGAGCTCATACAACAGGAATAAACTCAATAACTATCTCATAACATGAAAATAAGTAGTCGCTGCTAAGGCTCCTGGTGCTGCATAATGTAATAAGCGTAGCAATCCATACAGGTACATAATATGAGACAGCCCTATCCAGTTCATTCTTCGCACAACTATTACATCATCTAGACCTGTTATCTAGTCTACTCTTTTAAAATTACCCAAGATAATAAGAAACAAAGTATAAAACCTTAGGTCAGACAATAGTCTGGTGTGAGCGGTGAATGAATCTTAAAATATTATGCAGGTAAATATGGTAAGGAACAGAGGTACAGTATGATGATATTCCTATACCACTGACACCAATAGTATACACACAGTGCGCTGTAGTAGCGCCCGCTCGATATAAGACGATCATCAAGATGAATAATATTAAACATACATATAACCCGTCGTATATCTCACAGGGCATAAATAAAATAAAATATCATAGATACAACAAAAATGACAGTAATAACAATGTGAGCTAATCATCAAAGTATAACATCCATGGAATCATATATCAAATATCATAGAGTACACAATAGGATTAACTCAAATATCAATAAATGGAAATAAGCAAGCACTACCATAGGCTCCATAGTATTACTCAGCAGAAAAGCATAGGAATCCATATATGTATATAATACGAGATTGCTTAATCCAGCTGATCATCTGAACAGTTACTGCGTCTATTAGACCTATTATCTAATCTATTCATTTAAGAGTGCCCAAGATAAGAGGAAGAAAAGCATAAAACCTTGGGTCAGACAACAGTTTGATGTGAGTGATAAATAAATCAAAATATTATATAGGTAAATATGGTAAGGAACAAGAGTACACGAACCATAGTCGACCTGTCCCTGCAACCAAAGAGTTAGCACATAACACTATAATATGCTGCTCTATAATATCACAAAGGTACCAAACAAAATGCAATGATGGATGTCCAGATATCTCTATTTCGAGTACCTAGTCCCAATGATATCCTCGAGTGGTAGCCCACTAAATAAATTAACCAAAGCAACCAAATCATCCACCAAGTAATACCCAATATCACTCATCCTTATGTCGTGAATATATGATAACTCATATGGCCTCCTTACTACCAGGGACTAATGGAAATCATGGTTTTCATTATACTATCGTATTGCATAGCCTAAAGCTTGATATATGCCTCTTAGCCTAAGCTACACACTAGAGACACTAGACCCAAAACAGCTTGTCTAAGGTATACAGATCCCAATATGATCTATGGGCATCTCCACTTACAATACCGATGCTCTGAGTACAACAAAAAATGCTCTGGGTATCAATGATTCCTTAGCATATTCACATCCGAGCTCTCTCCTTTCCCCCATTCAAATTTGGAGCCCTTTTTATTGCTCAATCCAGTTTCCATCATCCAAGAACCCACATGTTCCTTATTCTACAGGTCTCTACTTTATTGAGCTGCTATCTTTGATACCTACTCCCACCATGAGTCACAAACTGAAGATTCATAGCTTTTATCTTGCTGTTACATCATCATCCAATCATGATGCAAATGAGCTAACACTTCCAGCAGGATCTACAGGACTTCTACTTCATCATCTAGACGTTCCACCATCATTGGTCCTACTAAAACATCTCAGTGCTGATATGAACAAGTCAGTATCGACCTCTCCTTTTAGCCAATTATTGGCCGATTTTCTTTCCACTCCTTCATTGCTTTTAGTACTCCATGCCTAGATGCTTTGACCCTGACCTATCCATCTAAATAACCTGATCTTCAATTGAAAGCATTCCACTTTACTTTCTAGAAGCACATCGGCATAGCTTCCAACCTTTAGCTAATCACCTATCTCTTGCCTTAGTTCAACACCCACCCATACTCTATCATCTCATGCCAACCCCCGAGCTATCTAACCAATAGAAATAAGTTGGTACCAACCTCTTTATGTTAGTGTTGGGCTGTGCACTTTGAGAATTTTGATCCACGACTTGAACCCCAAGCTCTTCCCATACTCCCAAGCCTCCCATCCAAGTTCCGTTCAATTATGACTATCTTTGCCTCTGACATGCCAAATTCTTCAACCTATCTTTCTAGACATCCAAAACACTAACAAATCACATCAAATCACAACATACAAACATAAGTCAACGACACATACATCCACTCAAGCAATCAAAACATAAGAACATGATAAACAAGCCAATTCCCATATAGATTTACATTTTACATGAATATATGAACATGAATAAGGGTATTTTCTAGTCAAATTCAACACATATGCATATATTAACATGTAATTAAAGTTAGAAAAAAATTTATGGCCAAAAACCATGTTAAATCATGCAATTCTACCATATAAACATGTATAGGATAGTGAGAAGGCATAAACCACTCACCGCTTACCAAATTCAACCAATCTAAGCGTAGATCTAATTTGGACAGCGATCAAAAGCAATGCAAATCAACCAAATCGACGATCTCTATCATCTAATCAATGATCTATTCGCTAATCCTCAATTCGGTTTGATTTGGAGAGTAAATTAGACGATTTTGATGAATCTAGAGTGAGTGGGACTTTAGCTCTGATTTATGAGAGAGAGAAAAGTTTTAAATTAACTCTTTAGCCTCCAATTTATAGTAAATCTCATATTAAACTAACAGGCTTAATTAATTACACACCAATTTTGGTAGGTAGTTGTTAAAATTTAAAACATGAATAACTTTCTGATCATAAGTCCGTTTTTATATTATGACCACTCTACGGAATGAAAAATCATTATCCTGAAGCAATGTAACTGGATTGAGATCTTAATTCGACTCCTATCAAAATTTATAGCTCAAACAATATTTTCAGGGTCAAAATAGTCACACAGAAATTAGGGGAAAATCATAGGTGCGTAAAATATACCTACAAGTCATATCACAAAATTGTAGAATCATACGACCTCATACATAAATAAAAAAAAATATTTACAATCCTTTGATATGTAAAATACCGATGGTTATATACTCTTCCCTTTAAAATTCGCCCCTGAAATCCCTAAACAAGCCAAAGTAACCATAAATACTATACATGCTTAACAATCATATGCAACAATCAACCATATCAAACATGCATCCATGCGACCAATAGCGTAGGTGAACCTACCCTGGCATGCAGAATACTAGCCTATCAAATACGATATGCGATGGTGAAAGTAAATACGATAAATGATGGTTCTTACCATTTAAAGAGCTTTGGACACGTAGTCCTCGTACTCTCCTTGATCTCTCACATACAATCGTCATCACGTTTTCTCTACCATACTTCTACAAGCTTCATCGACTTTCTCCTAAGTTGTTTCATATCATATGCAATAATACGAACTTGCCTATAAGATCTTAGAAACTTTTGGTTCTAACTTCACATCTTCTAGCTGATCCGATGTAATCATCGGTCTTGATCCATGCACATACTTCCGTGGATGGGAGACATGAAAAACATTGTGCACACCCACCATCTTCTGAGGTAAGACGATCCTATACGCTTGCTTCCTAATCCTTTTGGCTATCAGAAAAGGACCTACCAATCTCAATGCCAATTTCCCCTTTCTGCTAAATCAAACTACATTATTCAAAGGAGAAACCTTCACAAATAACATATCTCCGATAGAAAACTCCAAATCTCTTTTTCTCTTATCTGCTTGGCTTTTCGTCGATCTTAAGCAGCTTTCATTCGTTGTCGAATGATCTCAATCTTCTCCGATGTCTTTTTAATCATACATGGGAAGTATCAGCTTCTCGCCTGCTTGCTCCCAACATGAAGGAGCATTACATGTTTGGTCGTACAATGCTTCATACAGTGCCATACCAATACTAGACTGATAACTATTATTGTATGCAAACTCTACCAAATGCATGCTCACAAGAGATCTTCTAATATACGATTTCCTATTTCAGTTTGCCCATCCGTTTGCGGGTGATAAGCAGTACTAAGGTGCGGCTTGGTCTCTTACGCTTCTTGTAAGCTCTTCCAAAAAACTCACCAGCAAACAATGGGCCTAATTGCTCACATTGCTCTTTGGCACACCATGAAAAAGTACTATCCACTTTACATACGACTGTACCAGCTTGGATGTCGTTCTACTTGACTTGACGGGTATAAATCTTGCACTCTTGGTTAATCGACCTATTATGACCCAAATGCCATCGTACCCTGCTTGAGTCCTCGATAGTCCATCTATAAAATCCATCGATACTTGCTACCATTTCCACTCAGGAATATTTAGCAGTTGCAACAATCCACTAGGTTTCATCTGCTCTGCCTTTACCAACTGGCAGTTTATACTTTTCGAGATGAATGCCTCAACATCCCTCTTCATACCTTCCCAATAATAAGTTTGCTTCATATCTCGGTACATCTTATTAACACTAGGATGAATGGTCAACCTGAAATGATAATGCTCTCATAACACTTCATCTCTTAATCCATCAATATCAAGAACAAATAGTCTTCCGTCCTTATAAAGCTAACCTTCTTGGTCGAGTTTGTATTGCTTCATGTCCTTAGATTCTACTCTTTCTGCTATCTTCGCTATGATCTCCACCAGCTTAGCATCTTGCTTCTGACTAGCACAGATTCTTTCCATTAGAGTAGGTATGATCGATAACTTGCTAACATCTCTGGTTCTAGCTTGCAATGAGGCCTGGAATTAGGGTTGTTAATTTTCAGTATGACTCGAAACATGACGAATATTACACGGAAATTAGCAGATTAACTTGACCCGGTTAAGTGGGAGGGTCAACTCAATTTGACCCATTTATAAATGGGTGGGTTTCGGGGTTGACCTGTGAGCCCAAATTTGACAGGTTTATAACCCGTTTATACTTAATGGGTTGACCCGACCCGATTATAACCTAACCGGACGACTGTGAACTCGAATTTTACTTTCTTATTACCCATTTATGACTTATTTATAACTTATTTATAACTTATACGGGTTTACCTAACCCATTTACAACCTGACCCGTTTATAATCGGGTTACACGGGTTGGGTCAGTCAACCAGTTTATAATCGAGTTGGGTTCAGGTTGAGCTATTTCTGACCTGTTTAATAAACGGGTTGACCCGACCCATTTGAAATCAACCCGAATTCGACTTGACCTGACCAAATCCTACCCGACACATTGACAGCCCTACTTGAAATCTTATCCAACAATATACTCAATTTGCTTCCGTTCCAAGAACATTGCTCCTAAACTAGCATGTCTTCTACTTAATGCATTAGCGATTGCATTCCCTTTTCTTGATGTATAGGAAATACTAAAATCAAAAGAGGTCAAGAGCTCCAACCACCATTGCTGATGAAGGTTGAGATCCATTTGAGAGAAAAGGTACTTCAAAGGTTTACGGTCTATGTACAGCTCAAACCTTTCTGCAGATAATGCCTCCGCATCTTCAAAACAGAAATTATCGCCGCCAATTCCAAGTCATGAGTTGAATAATTCCTTTTGTGAAATTTTAGGCGTTGACTCGTATAGAAAACAACTCTTCCCTTCTACATCATAGTGCACCCAATTCAGTACCACATGCATCTATGTATACTATCGACTCCTCATTTCCACTTGGAATAGTCAATACCAGTGCGGTCATCAACCTCTTTTTCAGATTCACAAATGCATGCTCACACTTGCATCCCAAACAAAAGTCCAATTCTTCTTCGTCAAATTGGTTAACAATGCTGCTATATTTGAAAAGTCCATGATAAAGCATTTATAATCCCGCCAATCCTAGGAAACTCCTCACGTCCATAGCATTCTTGGATTGGTTCCAATCTGGGGCCGCTGCCACCTTCGTGGGATCCATTGATGCACCTTATCTTGAAACAACATGACCCAAGAATCTCACTTCTTCTTTTCAGAAGTGACACTTAGAGAACTTCGCTCTTAACTTATGCTTTCTTAATATCTCCAACACAATCCTCAAGTGCATCTTGTGCTCCTCTTCAGTTTTGGAATAGATCAGAATATGTTTCACGAACACAAGCATGAACTTATTCAGTTGGTCTTTGAAAACCCAATTCATAAGATCCACAAAGTATGTCAAAGCATTGGTTAACCTAAATGGCATCACCAATCACTCATTGAAACCGATGACGTACGAAACACAGTAATAAACACACTCTCCTTCACTACTTTTAACTGCTGAAATCATATTGCCAAATCCTTTGAGAGAACATCTTCGCACCATGAAGCTGATCAAACAAGTCATCAATGCATGGTAGTGGATACTTGTTCTGTTTCATCACTTTATTCAGCTTACGATAATCCATAGACAACCTCAAAGAGCTATCTACCTTAGTCGCGAATGCTACAAATGCCCTCCACTCGGATACACTCTTTTGAATGAACCCTCTCCTTAATAGGTCATTCACTTGCACCTTTAATTCCTTTTTCTCTCTGGGTGTCATGCGCCTCAAAGGCATTATTATGGGTCTGGCTTCCTTCATTAACCTTATCGGAAACTCAATCACTATATGCAGTGGCAATCTGGTCACTTCCTCAAAGACATCCAGATACTCTCTAGCGATCGGCACATATGACAACCCCTCATGTGGAACCTCTAGCGAATATAGAAAGCAAACCATCACCTATAGATTGTAGGCTGTTAATCACTACCATTCGCCTTTCCACCAGCATTTGCAGCATTTAACAATGTTGTCATAATCATTTGCAGCGTTTCGAAGTAGGCTACCTAATGTCATGCTGCAATAGAGTCAGAGAATACTGTAGCTTTCTAAAATTGCTAAAACAGGCTATTAAAGCTTTTGCGAAATGGTGCAGTAAATAAATTTGCAACTTATATTAAATGATGCAAACTTATTCAGCGGCATTTTTGAGAACACGGTCTAATAGCATGTTTCAAGTAGAACTAGCAATATACAGCAGTTTTGAAACGCTGCAAAAATATTTTGCAGCGTTCTCATTTTACTTCAGTTTGATTTTCTGCAGCATTTTGTTACTTTTAGTATTGCATCTCTTTTTATACCTTATGGTATATCAAAAATTTTGCTTCACTTTATAATTACTATAGTAGTTTTAAAACAATTATAAAATCCATGAATAATGTATTAAAAACAAATTGCTCAATTTATAAAACACTAATATATATAATCTGATATTATAAGAAGTTATAAAAATTAAATATAATCAAAGCTACATCAATTTCATACACCATAAAGTTTAGTCATATAAAACATTTAATATGTTTTAACCACAAATTTTAATGATATAAAATCTTACAAAAAGTGCTTGCTAAAAGAGAAAATATAAATCGTGGAAAGTCCAAGCCCGTTTCCTTCAAAAGTCCAATATGCCTATAAAAATGCAATTAAAGATTAGCAATAGAGAACAAATATGGTAGAACGTGAAATTTTTGAATGTCATCTATTTAACTGTAATGACGGGTGCATCAGTGATTCATATACACAGCAATAATAATTATTTCACTGGCAACACCTTCCTTCAACTACATTTCAAAAGTCTGTGTTCATTTGTAGTTGGAATTTTCTAGTTGTTCATTCTCTATTTAAGTTGTTATTACATTTCATCCACCCTCCTTCAACTACAACCTGCATTGCAATTCCTCGTCCTCATCAATCACAACACTGCACCCTTCCAAAACCATCAAACTCCATCAAATACCCCAATCACAACCATCCACTTCACCTACACCACTTAGAATCCACTTCAGCTGCTCCAACTACAATCCACGCATAACTTCAATTACTTTGCCAAAACAACATCCTACAACCTTCAATTCCTTCTCCCCGCCACTGCAACGACCTACCACTTACATCCAACGTTCAACATCATTGTATGTATGTGAGTTTATGTGTTAGTAAATGTATATGCATGTGTGTGTGTATCCCATTTGTAGCACCTTCATTATAACCATTGGGTTTGAGAATTAAATGATTCTATTTCATGATGAGTGAGGCAAAAAAACGATAGTATAATTGTTAGCGCCAAAATTGGTCACTAACACCCAAATCCAAGTGAAAGTACCAAACAACAATCACAGTTCACGGGTAGGATGTATGTAGAGGATATTTAATATAAAGAATAACAGAAATTAAAATGAAAGCGGTAAAGACACGGAATTTATAGTGGTTCGGCTAACTCTGGCCTACGTCCACTCTAGTAATTTCTTTTTTATTGCTGTAACAATCGATTACAGTTACACAGTGATAGGCTAACCTTAGCCTTAGGGGATAGAAAGTTAGAGAGCAGGAGAGAGAATCAGGATCCCTTTTCTGAGCCCCCACATGCTGTATTTATAGGCAAATCCTGAGTTGTTGGGCCTTTGCGTGAATCAGGCCCACCGAGTTTATGGTCGGTCCACATATGCCGAGCCATGTAATGCCGAGCCATCAATGTCGAACCGTTCCATGCCGAACGAAGCGTCTGGAGGAAGAATGCCGAACAAAGCCTGATAGAATAATGTCGGTCGAGGTATTTGAGTGATGCATGCCGATCGATGCTGGGGTGAGGTGTGCCGAGCGCACTTTAATGCTGAGTTCAAAAGCCGAGTGGAAGATGCCGAGTGAAAGAATGCCGGACGTACTTCAATGCCGAGTGGAAGATGCCGAGTGAAAGAATGTCGGACGTACTTCAATGCCGAGTACAAATGCCGAGTGGAGGATGCCGAGTGAAGGAATGCCGGACGTACTTCAATGTCGAGTACAAATTCCGAGTGATACATCTAATGTCGATCGATCCCTGATGTCGAACGATCCATCCTGCCAAACGACCTATCATGCCGAACGATCCCTGATGCCGAGCGACCTACCAATGCCGAACGATCCAACGTGCCGAGTGGCCTCGTATGCCGAACGATCCATCGTGTCGGTCGTCCTACCATGCCGAATGATTGCCAATGCCGAACCATATTTCCTAGACCCAAACTATAGTTGATCCATTTTTATCCAGTCATATTTCCATCTCCTAAGCACGTTGCGTCATCCATCCATCCAGTCGACTGAATCCATCGTACACCAGCCTTGATGAACGTACAACCGATTAAGTTAAACCCGCATGTCCATGGCCTGGTAAAAAGACGGGTTAACACTTGCCCCCCAAAACATGCCTTGCTATTGGAAGGTGTGTTTTGAATAGCCTCAAATCCAACATCCAAAGTCCATATCCTTTTTGTAACCGTACTATCAAATCCATGACCTCTCCGGGCTTAACCTTGAATCTATAGACCTCGCTGGGTCGCATTATCCTGTTCCAGCCTTGACTTTTCCATCACGGACTTGTATGTTCTCCGGCCTCGACTCTCTAGTCAAAGACTTTGATATTCACCGGCCTTGACTCCCCGGTCAAGGACTTTTTATATTCTCCGGCCTCGAATCTCCGGTCAAGGACTTTTTATATTCTTCGGCCTCGACTCTCCGGTCAAGGACCTTTTATATTCACCGGCCTCGACTCTTCGGTCAAGGACTTTTCATATTCTCCGGCCTCGACTCTTCGGTCAAGGACTTCTTATATTCACCGGCCTCGACTCTCCGGTCAAGCACTTTTTATATTCTCCGGCCTCGACTCTCCGATCAAGGACTTTTTATATTCACCGACCTCGACTCTCCGGTCAAGGACTTCTTATATTCACCGGCCTCGACTCTCCGGTCAAGGGCTTTTCATGTTCTCCGGCCTCGACTCTCGGGTCAAGGACTTTGATATTCTGTCCGAGTCCATCCCATCGCTCTCCGGCGAAGGGACTCGTAATTCGTGATCATTGCCCCGTCTCTTCGGTCGGGACAGTAATCATAGAACCTGGACTGTTTATTACATTGATCTGAATCCAATCAGAAAACCAGAAATCCATATCAAAAGTCCCAATCAAAATCCAAATCAAACATCAAAACCAAAATGGCAAACCAAAAAACCAACCAAACTGGGAGTTCAATCCAAACTCCAAAAATCATACCAAAGAAAAGTAAATGTCCAAAACATGAAAGAGGAAACCAAAGTTTGCAGAAAAATAGAAAGAAAGCAGGATTTCATAGACTCAAGTAGTACGGTTTTCAGTTATCTCAGAGCACGCCTAGGGACCGTCCTCAATCCCGTACGTGTGTAAGTGACCTAGCCGTATTACTTTGAGTTCTATTACTTATTCAAAACCATGAACCTGTTTAGTTGATAGTAAACCGGCGTTGACCAGACCCAATGCCGCCATTGCTAGAGGTAGGTGGTGCCTGCTCTTGCTCCCCTGCCGTAGTTCGATTCCTGACATATTGCTGTAAGTGACCATTACTTACATGCTCCTCAATGATATCCTTCAAATGCCTACAGTCGTTTGTGTTGTGCCCATCCAGCTCATGGAATAGGCAATGCTTTCCCGATGTCCGTTCGTATTCTGAAGGCCTCTCTTTGCTGGCCTTTGGTATTGGAGCCGCCCTCGAGTGTCCAAGTAAATCCTTTCTAGAGTCTCAGTTAAATCTGTGTAAGAAGAAAACTTTGACTCCCTCCGAGGTTTCTTCGAAGTGCCACCATTTCCATTCGTTTTCCTTTTTCCTTTATCATCTTTACTTAGATCCTCCCTGGATGGACCTCCACCCCTCACTGCATAAGCTTCAGCCTCTCTTCCTACTCTCTCAGCCTGCGCATCCTCCTGTCTCAAGAACATTTCCGCCTCATGATAGAACTCCTCGAGATCCCTCGGTGGGTCCCGTTCCAATGATATTTTGAAATCCGAGTTATCCGCGATTCCCGAGATGGCTGCCATCAAAACCATTGACGGATCGGGTCGATCCACTGAGGCTACCGCTGCGTTGAATCTGGTTAAGAAGTCCCTAAGCGATTCCCGTTTCCATTGTTTCATAGATGTCAGAGTCATCACGTTCTTGGGTCTAACTATGTGGACCCGAAACTGTCTCATAAACCTCTCAATTAGCTCCGTCCATGTGCCGATAGAACCATTCTCCAGCTGTCTAAACCACATAGCTGCGATATCTGTCAAATACAGTGGGAACCATCGAGCCATGACCTCATCCGATGCCCCCAGTACCTCCATATGCCTTATGTATTTCGTCAGATGAACCGTTGGATCCGCCTTCCCATTATACATTTCCAAATTTGGTAGCTTAAATTCGGGTGGGTTCCTAGCTTGCCTGATAGTAGGAGTAAAGGGACTCCTATTTACATCCTCCAAGTCTCTATTTACCAATCCACCTCTCATACCCCGTCTAACCATCTCCGCTAGTCTGTCGTTGCCCCCAAGATGTAATCCTTGTCCATCGCCTCTGGCCTGTCCCCCGAGTTTATAAGGGAATTCTGGCACATACTCCTCATCTCTTACTCCTGCACTCATGTTGGTGTCGGGTTGCACAACATCGTCTGGTATCCCTCCATGGGTTGGTCTAACATTTCCTGGTGGTATTCCCCCAAGTCTAGATCCATCTGGATTGATAGCTGTTTGCTGATTGGGGGTTGCCTCCTGTCGAGCTATTCTCTCTGCTTGCTGGTTGAGTGCTTCTGATCCAGCTCCACGGATCTGAGCTCCTGCATTTTCTGTTTGTGCAAATTGTCTGAGAAGAGTGCATCATCTCCTCTTGTCTTTTCATCATCGCCTCCATTTCCTCTCTAGTGATGTAAATGGATGCTCCACCTTCTCCATCTCCAAAGAGAGCCTCTTGACTTCCCTCTTGATTGCTCCTTTCCATTACTTGCTTCCTTGCTGATGGTCTAGCCATTGCTCTTTTAAATCCAAGTTTCTAACTCCAAAATTCCTGAGTTCGATTCTCGGTGAAAGCACCAAAATGTTAGTGCCAAAATTGATCACTAACAACCAAATCCAAGTGAAAGTACCAAACAACAATCACAGTTCACGGGTAGGATGTATGTAGAGGATATTTAATATGAAGAATAACAGAAATTAAAATGAAAGCGGTAAAGACACGGAATTTATAGTGGTTCGGCTAACTCTAGCCTACGTCCACTCCAGTAATTTCTTTTTTATTGCTGTAACAATCGATTACAGTTACAAAATGATAGGCTAGCCTTAGCCTTAGGGGATAGAAAGTTAGAGAGCAGGAGAGAGAATCAGTGTCCCTTTTCTGAACCCCCACATGCTGTATTTATAGGCAAATCCTGAGTTGTTGGGCCTTTGCGTGATTCAGGCCCACCGAGTTTATGGCCGGTCCACATATGCCGAGCCATGTAATGCCGAGCCATCAATGTCGAACCGTTCCATGCCGAATGAAGCGTCTGGAGGAAGAATGCCGAACAAAGCCTGATAGAATAATGCCCGTCGAGGCATTTGAGTGATGCATGCCGATCGATGCTGGGGTGAGGTGTGCCGAGCGCACTTTAATGCTGAGTTCAAATGCCGAGTGGAAGATGCCGAGTGAAAGAATGCCGGACGTACTTCAATGCCGAGTACAGATGCCGAGTGGAAGATGCCGAGTGAAAGAATGCCGGACGTACTTCAATGCCGAGTACAAATGCCGAGTGGAGGATGCCGAGTGAAGGAATGCCGGACGTACTTCAATGCCGAGTACAAATGCCGAGTGATACATCTAATGCCGATCGATCCCTGATGCCGAACGATCCATCCTGCCGAACGACCTATCATGCCGAACGATCCCTGATGCCGAGTGACCTACCAATGCCGAACGATCCAACGTGCCGAGTGACCTCGTATGCCGAACGATCCATCATGCCAGTCGTCCTACCATGCCGAATGATTGCCAATGCCGAACCATATTTCCTAGACCCAAACTATAGTTGATCCATTTTTATCCAGTCATATTTCCATCTCCTAAGCACGTTGCGTCATCCATCCATCCAGTCGACTGAATCCATCGTACACCAGCCTTGACGAATGTACAACCGATTAAGTTAAACCCGCATGTCCATGGCCTGGTAAAAAGGCGGGTTAACAATAATAAAGAGAGAGAGAGTATTATGTTATTCGACGATTTATTTTCCAAATCCAACGGCTAAAATGAAGAGGCTACAAACTGCATGAGTGTGTATGTGCATACGCGTGCATGTATACATATAGAATATTATTTTAGCATCCAAGATTCATATATGAATTGATAATCCTAATAATAAAGTTCACCTCATAATCAATTTGTGATACAGTATCTCTACTTCTCTGATATTTGTCAACCCATGGGCAGACATTTGGATCAATAGCTAGCTTACTTTCTGTTGCTAATTGATTGGGACCGATGCAGATATTACAGCTGGTTGCAAACAAGTAATTTTACTTAGTTCTCCTTGACAATAAAAATACATGGTTTAAAAATTGATGATGCCATGTATGTTATAGATCACGGATTCTACAATGAACAATAGTTTGTCTTGTATTCATAACAATGAATAGGTTTGATAAAATTAAGCCACAAGGATAACGTGGAGACAGATAAATCATTATATGATACAACCATGCCTTGTTCAAATTTTATTTATATTTTGAATATGTTGAATAAAAAAACTGTTTTATTTATATAATATAAGAAGAGCATCTGTTAGATATAAAAAATACATAGGGATAAGTTTCGAAAGGGAAAAATAGACAAGATGACAATCTTAATCGCTTACAAAGTTAAGTAGAGTATTCATTGTTAGGTTTAGTGCACTATAATACTTGTCAATAGACCCAATATATCCATGAATCTCTCTTAACGAAAGAATAAAATAAAGTACCTGGTCGGAACCAAAACCAATAGCATTGAACTTGTCCTTCATCTCTTGAATAAAAGCCTTGTCCCACTACGGCACTCTCCCTTCTGAATCGACATCTTGAGAGTATGTTCGTCCAAAATTTCTATCAAACAAGCCCCATTAAAATGCAATATTAAAATGTCAAAGTAAAACATTAATAATAACTTTTGATTGCACCTAAGCATATGTTTCGTTTATGTGCTTATAGGTTCCCAGTTATTCAACCGTTCTTACTAAGAGTGATTAAATTGCACAAAAAGATAGGGAAAAAGGTTCTTCCCAAAGTAATAATGGATAAATATTTTAGCGTTGGCATACTACTATAGTACAAATGCCTTCAGATCGAATCCGAAGGGAATTTGTTTGAAATAATTTTAAAAATTAAATCACAAACCCGTATAAGAATTATAAAAACTTCAAAGATTGATTTTAGACTGCAAAAAAAATCTATTAGGATTTAATACTAAGATTACAAATTAATTCGTAATTAATGAACTATATCAAGTAGTGTTTATTTAAAATCCAACCTCTAATCAAAATTAATTAGTTATAGTCATATGAATCTCAATTAACAGTACTCCTAAATCCTTTCTAACATAAAAAAAATCAAAACAAAGAGAGAATGCATGAAAAACAAAATTGAGCACCAAAAATAAAACGGACAATTACTATGCCACTTGCATGATTCATCTATGGTTCTAAAAAAAGGGTACTATTATTGGGACATTTCTAATAATTTTATCCGTACATATTTTTGTTTCCTCCCAACCACCAGAACAACACCTTTAACCATCCCCTTCACTCTAGCAACTCCCTCCATGCATCACCTCACAACCTAAATCAAATCCAAACTACTTCTCAGCCCTGCCTCAAATTGTTGTACCACACACTACATACACCAAACTCACTTCCTACCACATCCTACATACCACTTTCTCCCAAACTCCTTTGCAAACTGTCTCCCTCCAAACCATAAATCTACATGAAACATAACAATCAAATACTCCTCCATCACAGTGAATCACCATCCAAACCAACCACCCGCACAGTCAACCTGCAACACACCCATCCAAACCAACTACTGCTCGACCAACCCCCTCCTCTCACCACTATCTGATTCAATCCACACAATATAAAAGCATCTCTATCTTATTCTACTCAATAATATAATCACTACATGTGTGCAAAAGAAACTTAAGAAATTCCTAGTTTTAACTGCCTCAGTTTTCTTATACTAGATGTGAAAACTACTACAAATAGTTAGGGACAATGAATAATATAAAATAACCCATATAGGTACAAAAAAACTAATTGTGTCTTGAATAAGCATGCCAAGGAAATTTACTTTATATATTTTCATTGAAATGCGATAGCTTAATATGTGTGCTTTGCATGCTAATTAGTTATAGGAATAAAAGATGTGGTTCCACCTTCTTTACCTGATGTTTTCCATGATGTGTATAGTGCAACCGAGCTTATGGATACTTATCATCATAATATCATCTGATCCAATAAAGATTTATTTGAGGAATAATGTCAGGTAACTTCCATATCTTACACGAACAAAAACTTAATTAGTCAATAAACACGATCAAAATTTGTTCTTTTTTCTTTCGAAATTCTACAGTGCTTTCTATACCAAGTTGTGAGAGGGATTGAAATGCAATTATAGGATACATTAGATAAAAACAACTATGCATGGTTCCATTTCTTAATTGATAGTGCAATTGTTCAACAATATTGGTAATAGGTAGTTCGGAAGACTTAACTTGTTCAGTTTCTTCGTTTTTAACATCAACCGATAATATTAACCTGTTATTTACATCGTGCTTTACTCTACTTACAAGAACTAATATTATAAATCTGTATGCATAAATCAACCATTTGTAAGCTAAAAGCAAGAGCTGATAAGCATGAGATAGACCATTATATAAACATGATCTTAGCTATTGTGTCATCCCGGTCACTAAGAATTACATAATAAACTGAAAAAGAATGAAATGTTAAAATTCCAAGATACTGAATGATGTCTGCTCAAATCCAGGGTAATTGATTGACCGTCCAGTAAAATCACATTTATGCAATTTACCCTACTAAAAAATTGAAAGAAATTTCATACCTTGAAAGAGAGACCTCGTTTGTGTAACTGAGATGCCACAGTTGATGCTCATTTGCCAAATGCAGCTGTCAGACCTTTAGGGTTTGTATCAGTTATCCCATCAGTGGGCGCTCTCCGAGTTGGCAAAGTAAGCTAAAACTTGATTGGCATCTTTTAGACCTCTACTTTGAAACTTAGGGTTAAGCATTCCATTTTGGAAGAACACCAGATCTATAAATAAAATAATAGATGGAATAGAAGAAATATGTTTATTTTGAGTTCTAATGTTAGACATCATGGAACATTACAGTTCATTAACATATATAAAATAGGAACTGCAAAACTCAATCTTAATACAATAATAGGTTGACGTAACTGTTTATTGACAACAGATGCAAATAATTCAAAAACCAAGCCCTGAGAAGATTTATAGCATTTTAGATTTAATGTAAAGAGGAGTTTCACTATAACTTCCATGTACATATTATAGAATTTCCATGTGACTACCGATACATGGTAGGCCCAAAAACTAATAGATGGTTCCTAAAATTATTTTGGAAATTATAATGTTGCTAAAAAATCTTTATTATGTATAAAATTTATTATTATTATTTATTTGTATTTTGAGAATACTCGGTTAATTTTTATAAACTTATTGAATTTTTATAAAACTTAGTTAATTTTTATAGAACTTAGTTAATTTTTATAAACTTAATTTAATATTATTATTATTATAGACTCATTTAATTATTGTTATTATTATTATATATCTTAGTTATCTTATTATTATTATAAATCTTAGTTAATTTTTATAAAATTATTTATTATTATTATTATACTTAGTTAATTTTCATAAATTTTAGTACTATTATTATTTAGTTATTTTTTTTATAATACTTAGTTAATACTTATAAATTTATTAAATTTTTATAAAACTTCGCTAATTTTTATAAACTTCGTTAATTTTTTTTTCTTATTATATTATTATACTCGTTTAATTAATATTATTATAAATCTTAGTTAACTTCTTATTATTATTATAAATCATAGTTATTTTTATAAAATTATATATTATTATCATCATTATACTTAGTTAATTTTTCATAAAATTTAGTATTATTATTATTTAGTTATATTTTTATAATACTTAGTTAATTTTTATAACCTTAATTTATTGTTATTATTTAATTATATTTTTATAATACTTAGCTAATTTTTATAAACTTATTGATTTTCATAAAATAGTTAAATTTTATAAAACTGGTCAATATATTATTATTATTATATTATTATTATTATATACCGATTTAATTTTTATTATTATTGTTATAAATCTTAGTTAACTTATTATTACTATAGGCTCCTTTAATTTTTATAAAACATTAGTTAACTAATTATTTATAAACTTATTATATTAGGATGCTCTTATAAGTGCAAATTTATAAACTTATTAGCTTATAAAAATTAAACTTGTGAGTATAAATAAGTTATTTATAAACTTGTTATATTGGGATGTTCCAAAAGAATAATGAAATTTAGAAAAGAACTTCAAAAAGTATCCTCACTTTGTTCGTTAATCAAGACATCACCACTTGCACGCTTCTAATGTATGTATGATTCACTTAGTTAAATTCAACATAATTAAAGATTATACAGCATACTTGTTTCAAAAACACGATGACTTAGTATGTTAGTTCACATTGCACTTGTGTGATATTTTTTAATGTCCAAACATATCAGATCTCTGTTATTGACATGTAAGTAAATAACAAAGGGTGTGAAATTATCTGTTTGGGAAGCACACAAATGGCATATATCACGAAGTAACGTAATACAAATAGAAGTCTCATATTTGGCATGCTCTTCAATAAAGCGAGAATGAGACATGCACACACACAAATATTAGCACAGTAATAATGTTGGAGTTGTATACCTTGAGTTTATTGCTGAAATAAAATGAAAGGTTTTGAGGTAAACTTTAATAAGAATAATAAAATGATTGAATAATTTAGTGAGTAAACTAAATTTGCATCTACGTTCAACAATATAAAATCAATAAAAGAGAGTAGAAGGCAAAAAAGTGAAATAAAAATATTAAAAGTACAACTACTAAGAAGACAATATGAAGTAGAAGGTTACTTATATTATTATTGTACTGAAATGAGAAAACAAACTTACAATAGATCTTCTATACCTGATAACATAAAACTATAATAAAAACAATAATGCCAAGATCAGTAACCGTGTAGTTCAAATAATTAGACTTTGTGAAACTAAATTCAACTAAGAGAAACTCTCAAAGCTACTAAAAATATTGCTTCAGTCCAGTCTTCCAACCATAAACTCTCTGATGCTCCATTATTATTTTGTAGAACCCAAATTCTTACTTGATCACTCCAATCCTTAATCATATACAGTGCATACACTCCAATGCCCACCAAATACCAACGTCCATTGACCCCCTCATTACACATGTTTATGTTTGTAACCACCCCACTCACAAACAAGTTTTTTTTATTATCTCCTACCATTCTATTCTTAATCTAGACATGAAGCTGAGCTCAACAAGCATCAGAATTAGTGCAACAAAGGGTGCGAAACTATTTGTTTGGGAAGCTCGTAAATGTTGAGAATTGAACTGGCACTATAGCACAATTGCCTGAATTTGTGATGCATCAAAGCTCATGCTACTCTTTAATTATGAACCTAATTGAACTGGTATTAGAGCATGAACTATTAGTCAATGCAGCACTATTGATATATCAAAATTCTCGAAGTAAAGAATCATGAAATTGTGAAAAGAAATGCTAAGATGGATAAGAACATGAACCCATGCTATTAATAATGGACAGCCATAGATCAATTAAGTTCATACATATTGAGCTGGTTCATGTCCATCCTAGCGAACTTGGTGTAAATTTAGCAAGTTGGTGGAAACTGCCTTTAGAAAGGGCATGAAGTGAACATCCCATACGAAGCATCTATAGTAGTGTGGATAAACAGAAGAAGTGAGTAGTAATTAAAATAAGCATTTGCGATAGGGGCAGTTGAATCAACTAGAACTGAAGGTTGAGGTAGAGACTGAATCAAACAGAACCGTGCAAGCCTGAAACAAGGTGAATCAAATGCTAAATGAAGTGAGGATCTCTAAGATAGGGAGGCTGGGTTCTGAAATGTACGATGGATGGAGCTTGAGGTGGATGAATCTTGAATTACAAACCGAAATGCTTTGATGGTCATGAAGCTAATCAAGGGGAACAGATTTATAGTGCTGCACGTGATAGGGATATGAGCTAGCAATATACAAGCACCCATCACCAAGGCAAGAAATACATAAAAGTGAAGATGGCATATCCTAATAGGAAATAGGCTGATGATGATAGAATGAAAAACTAAATCAGATAACAAGTTGGTGTGATGAGCATGAACCTTTGCAAGCTAAGGTAAAGAGATGAGGCAAAAATTTAGGATTATAAACCGAAGCAGGTACACAGACAATCTAAATGGACCAAGGATCAGAGCATATAACTTGATGAGCTAAGCAAAAGATGGAACCATTTGTGATTAAAGCCATGTACTACTAAGAGTTGTAAGCAAGGTTGTGGATAGAAAGAAAACAACAACAAAAAAAGATGGGCAATAAAAGATAAACTCTGTATATAAACCCTTGATTATATTGATCATATAAATCAATTATTTCTAAATTCTTGTAAATTCTTGTTTGCATGTACTGTATTTATCTTATACAAGTTCTACAGGCTAAAATATCAACAAAAGCTCTAATCTTTCTTTACAAATCCAGGTATTTGCATCCAACAAGAAAGGTGAGTTACAAAAATCACAAAAACTAGCTGAGCCAAGCTCAAATCGCCAAAAACAGTGAATTAAAATAACGGCTATTAACAAGATCGTATAAATCAATTGCATATTTAAACAAATAAAGCAGACCTTTAATTATATTGATCGGGCAAGTAATAACCAATCCAGCAAAAAAATGGTATGATAATCTCTGTGGATATTCATGAATAAACCTTTCCCAATATATTGTAGTATAAAAAGTAAAACTTACTACATTTTACACATCAATATAAGTAATCGAATATACAAAAATAAATTCATTTTCGGCACAGACCAACAAAAGCTTCATGGAGATGTAAATTCACATGTTCTTTTTTTAACAGAAGCTTTGAGAAGTAAAAAGGAACATTTAACATAAACTAGAATGCAGATAAGTGGTATGAAACGATAAACATAGGAGTGTTAGTTGAGAATAGGAAAAAAGGGTAATGGATAAGAATAGAGGTCAGTTGACCCAAATGATGCACTGACTGGCTGTGTTTCTACATGTTTAGACCAGAACATTTAGAATCATTTTTTGATCCTCTTTTATCACCTTATTGGTTTAAAATCATGTTATTGAATTTGCTAATGACCATCTCTAATGAATAAAAGTAGAGGAACATTTAGAGATCTGGAGAGGATACACAAAAATGTCAATGTAATATAGAAAAGTCTATATGTTATATCTTCTTGAATTATATAAACATGTTCTTTTCTAGTATGTTCGGGTAGAGAGAGATCGATATGGTATGAAACTTGAGCTCTTCTAATACTTTGGGCAGCATAGTATTCTTAGGTAAGTTATTTCATGTTACAGAACAAATGATATCTACCGCAATCTTTTATTTTGTATTAAGCATTAAAGTTGAACTAAAATGTGTACAAATTTGTAGTCGGGTATTCAAAATGTGGTGCCAATACCATGTCTATCGTAAAGCCTTTCTCTAATGTCACGTCATAGTCACTCTTTTATAATATTGTTGTGTTCCATAGTAATCCCGAACTAAGCAAAAGACACAACAAGAAAACGATTGCAACAAAAGTCAATAACAAACCAGTACAAACATAAGAAGAAGAAAAATAAGAGAAATTAAATAGAAGAATCGTCAAAGTAACATAATCGATCAGTACACTACAAGAAAAAGGCAGAATACCGACAGCCAAGACCGACGGCTTTCGACGGGCCGTCGGCGGCCGTCGGAAGCCGTCGGAAATTTGCGATTATACCTGCCAGCCGAGCCCTTTCTTCCTCCTCCATTCCATACGAAAATAAATCAAAAAACCCCCCAAATTCAACCCCCAAGCTTCCAATCCCTAATTTCTAGCTTCCGGATTTTCCAAGGCTCTCTAATCAAGCTTCATTACTCTTAATCTCAGGTATAATCTCTTATTTTTATGAAAAATTCAGTTTTTACCCTAATTATAGATTTGCATAAATTGATAAATTAGGGCGAATTAATGATTGCAATTGTTTCCACTAGCGTAATAACGGTTTATAGCATCACATGGTATACCGATTTCATCTTTTATCGTGAAATTGTGATAAACACGTATAATTTGTGCTTGTTCATGTATATGTATTTTGTTGTGTATGCCTTGATTCGACGATTGTATACGTTATTTGGAATAAGATAAAATGATTGAATAAACTAGGAGTATTATATTGTGCACGTATTTACTTATGACACAAAAAAAATGCATTACTCTAAATTATAATTGTGTGTATTGAAAAATGACAAAATGTTAAACCAGCCCTAAGTTGATGCGTAATACGTCGAATAAATGTGTGAAATTAATATATAAATGTGAACAGTGAGTAAAACTGTATTTTTGAGTAAAATGCGCGCATGTTAACCGACAAATGTCCCTTAGAGAGTTTTTGGCCCCGTCTGACGAGTGTTGTACATGATCGTTGTATAAATAGTCGTTTTTTTCGAAAAACGACCATTTATATTCATCTGGTACAATGTTTGTCGGATTTGTCCCTGTATTGGACAAGTTATGAACACAGTAAGAATTTACATTTTGTATACTACTTCGTCTCAAACGGTTCATAAAATTTCGCCCTAACTTTTCTTTTTTGTTTCCTGCGTACACGCATTTGTGTACAATGCAGGGAACAAAAGGGAAATGCTGCCGAAATTTTATTGAATCGTTTGAGACGAAGTAATATACGAAATATAAATGCTTACTGTGTTTGTAATGGGAAGTAGGATGTCTGACCAATGAAAAAAAATTATATATATTTTTAATCGTTACGTACGTTAAAAAATGAAATGTGGCCTATTTGAAAATATTTTTAAATTTGTGAAGTTGTTCTTTAAATTCAAAATATTATACGAACATGAAAATAATCTTTTTCGAATATGTATTCTTCAAAATAAATATTAAATTTTGAACTTCTCATTTTGTCAAATAGGAAAAATGATTGATTATTTTGTTGATCGAAGGAGATGGATGTACCAAAGAAAAGGACTGAGGGGCTCAATAAAAGAAGATTTTTATAATGGTATAAACGTGTTTGTTGAATTCGCCTTAAGTAATAACGGAAACGATTCAGAAATTCGTTGTCCGTGTAGTCGGTGTAGACATTTGAAGTTTTTGTTACCAGATATTGTGAAAGTTCATTTGTGCCAACACGGTTTCACACCCGAATATTATGTTTGGGATCGGCATGGAGAAGTTGTAGCAAATACTTCTGTAGAGTCTGAAAGTGTCGTTAACGAAATAGTTTCAACGACCCGTATAGAAAATATGGTCGAAGATGCAGCACGATCAATGTTTCCTATGGTTGAAGTTGACGACGATGATGTAAATGTTGAAGAACCAAATATTGAAGCTAAGAAAATTTATGATTTACTAGATGCAGCTAAGAAACCTATTTGGGATGGTTGTAAAAGCGGCACGCAGCTGTCAGTAATCGCAGAATACATTGCGATGAAGTCAAAATACAACATCACTGAAGCTGGGTTTACGGCTGTTGTACAAGCTGCAAAAAGACATATGCCGCCCGATAATCTAATGTGTGAAAATCACTACGAAGTTAAAAAACTTATGTCGGCTTTTGGTTTACCGTATCAGAAAATAGATACATGTTTAAAAGGATGCATGTTGTTTTGGAAAGAAGACGCAAACCTTAGAAATTGTAAAGTTTGTAACCAGGAGAGATACAAACCAAGAAAAAAGAAGGGTAAGGAAGTTCCGTACAAGCGTATGCACTACTTACCCATAACTCCAAGACTTCAAAGATTATATGCATCTTCTGTAACTGCGTCTAATATGAGGTAGCATAGTGTGAGAACGGAGGAAGAGGGTACGTTGACACATCCGGCCGATTGAGAAACATGGAAACATTTCGATAAAACGTATCCAAATTTTGCAGCGGAGAGTCGAAATGTTAGATTAGGATTATGTACGGACGGTTTTTCTCCATTTTCTCAATTTGGTTCTAAATATTCATCCTGGCCCATTATCGTCACACCGTATAATTTACCTCCATGGATGTGCATGAAAACGCAATATATGTTTCTTACTGTTGTCGTTCCTGGCCCCGACGATCCGACACAAGGAATCGATGTATATTTACAACCGTTGATTGAGGAGTTAAAAATACTGTGGAACGAAGGAGTAGAAACATACGATGTGTCAAAGAAGAAAAATTTTCGTATGTTTGCTTCTTTGTTGTGGACTATAAGTGATTTTCCTGCCTATGCAATGCTTTCGGGATGGAGTACTGCCGGTCGTCTAGCATGTCCATATTGCATGGATGAAACACGAGCGTTTTCTTTACCTCATGGTAAGAAAATTTCATGGTTTGACTGTCATCGATATTTTCTCCATGTAAATCATCCCTTCAGAGGAGACAAGAAAAACTTTTTAGCTGATAGAGTAGAAAACAGACAACCACCGACGATATGGTCAAGCGAAGACATATATGAACTTGTTAAGGACTATCCAAAGATATATGAAACGGGGGAGCAAACAGAAATTGAAGGCAAATCAGTTGTTCATAACTGGTGCAAACAAACTATTTTTTAGGAGTTGCCGTATTAGAAACATCTTCTGCTTCGCCATAACGTAGATGTGATGCACAATGAGAAAAATATATTTGATAATGTGTTTAACACAATTTTGAATGTGAAAGGGAAGACGAAGGATGATTTGAAATCAAGACGTGATATAGAAGAATTATGCAAACGTCCCGAGCTTCATATGAAACCAAATGACAGTAAAAAACCAAAAGCTTGTTACGAATTAGATAATAATCAAGTTAAAGCTGTGTTAAAATGGGTGGAAGGGTTAAGATTTCCTGATGGGATATCATCAAATCTTCGTAGATGTGTTGACTTTAAAAATGGTAGATTGAGCGGAATGAAAAGTCACGACTGTCACATAATGATGGAAAATTTATTTCCTGTTATGTTTAAAGAACTACTGCCGTTAAAAGTTTGGAAGGTAGTAACGGAGCTTAGTATGTTTTACAAAGAGCTTTGTTCGACTACTTTAAAAGTGCAACGTTTACGTAAACTTGAAGTGGACATTCCTATATTGCTTTGCAAATTAGAGAAAATATTTCCACCAGGTTTTTTTAATGTGATGGAACATTTACCTGTTCATCTTCCATCTGAAGCACGACTTCGAGGTCCTGTCCAATACGTATGGATGTATCCATTTGAGAGGTATGTAATATGTTATAACGTAATTTAATTGCATTTGAAAGATGAAGTTAATATAAATTAATGTTGCATAGATATTTGAATCATCTGAAGAAAAAAGTGAGACAAAAAGCACGAGTTGAAGGTTCGATATGTAAATCTTACATCGAAGAAGAAGCTTCGTTCTTTTTCTCTCACTATTTCAGTGACCATGTGAATATTTCATTTCAAAGTGTTCCTCGTAATGATGAAGGCGACGAACAAGAGTCCTCTCAAGCAATGTTATCTATTTTTAGACAACATGGTCGGCCTTCTGGAAAATGTGTGGAAATATGGCTAGACGATAGAGATCTTCGTGTAGCACACACTTATATTCTTCTAAATTGTGCCGAGGTTGCACCGTTTGTTAGGTATTCTGAAATAATAATTTTTGTTTTATTCTTTTCTGTAATGTTTGCGCGTGTATAACCTAATGTAATAATTTGTTGATATAAACAGTGTTTATGAACGGGAACATCCGAACGGAGATCTCAGTAAAGAATTTTCCCGTTGGTTTTCAAATTACGTTTATGAGCCGAAAAATTGTGTTGTTGACGAAGGGTTGAAACATCTTGCAATGGGACCAAAAAGAGTGGTCAAGACATATCCAATATATTTCGTCAATGGATACAAATTTAACACCAAAGAATACGGTGCAGAAAAATTAACAAATAATACTGGTGTATTTGTTAAAGGTAGTGACGATCCAGAAAACCATTTAAATGATTTTTATGGCGTTCTAACACAAATTTTGCAACTGACATATTTCTCAAGACCCGCGGAGGAGGTGTTTCTATTTAGATGCAATTGGTTTAGCAATGTTCCAGGTTCTGGAATTAATGTGCATAAGGATTATAATCTTATCGAAATAAAGCATACATCGCACCATCACAAGTATGATCCTTTTGTACTAGCCAAACAAGCATTGCAAGTTTATTACGCTCCTTATCCGTCTCTAAAAAGAGATAAAGCAGATTGGTCTGCAGTTTTTAAAACAAAGGCCAGATTCACATTCGATGGGAAGAATATTCCGGACGAACAAGCTTATCAGGCAGATCTTGAGCAAAATAACGAAATAATAATTACAGACGATCATACAGATTTTGGTCCTTTGATCGATGAATCAAATGTTTTGGTAGAAGCGTTTGACAGTGCAGAGGAAAATATCGTTGAAAACGAGACCGAATCTGAATCAGAAGACGGTGATGACTGATATAAATTTGAATCTGTTTTTTTGCAATTGATGTAACTATGTTGAATTCTTGATGTATTATGAAATTGATGTAACTATGAAACTAAATCCGTTTACTATTGTTTTATGTTATTTCAATTTGTCATTTATTTAGCAATTTTTATTAAAAATGCAATGAACTCTACTTATCGTAGGAAGAGTACACCCATTATGAATCAGGTATAACAAACTTACATTTCTATTTACATTTCAGTCATTATAATTAAGCAATTTATACCGTTGATGTCATGTTCATATGAAATATATTTCATTATCATGTTTTTATTCTCTTATATAATGATGTGTAAACGTCACAGGTTTATCATTATGTCACATAGAGGGAGGAGCTCTTCCCGTTCTTCAGGAGGCGATGGCAGTGGCCCATCGCAAGCGCCACACCGTCCAGTTGTTACGTTAGTCCCCAAAGCAGATGGGTAAAAATTAAATCTTATTCATCATCTTATTTTTTCTATACTATATGTACGTACTTATCTGTATCGTACTTAAAAACAGGGGGTTCGAGCTACTACCCACTAAGGTAGTGTTGGACGTCTCCAGAGCAGCATATCGTAGTAGGATGAGTGCGTGCTGACCGAAGTGGGATACCATCCCTTCGCACATCATAGAGTGCATATGGCAGGATGTCCTAGTACATGTAATTTTTATGTTTTCCATTTTTAATTCGTTTTTGTCGTTTTTCTACCGTTTATCGTTTAAAGTGTAATCTTTTTTTAACACAGGCTGAGATAGACATCCAGACAGATGATATGCAGCTGGCACGAGCATACTGGATGAGAAAGATGCGAAAGAACTACAGAGACACGATATCTGAGGTTAAGAAATCCGGGAAGAGACCACGGTGGATGGGGGAGAGCGTGTGGCAAGCTTGGTTGAGCTACTGGGAGACGGACGAGGCGAAGGCAAGTATACTAATTTTTTTTGAATTATTAATTTTACGTGATTGGAAAATAATGTATCAAATTTTGAATGTACGGGCAGAGTCAGATAGAAACTCTGCAAATAGAAATAAGAATCCCGTTACTCATCGCGGAGGATCGAAGTCGTTTCAGCAGTATCGGCAGGAGTTGGTAAATTTAATTACTGAATAATAAATGTAAATAGTTTATGCTATATGATTTTAAATGTATAATAATTGTATGTAACAATCAACTTCAGGAAGCCGAGGCACATGGTCCTGTCAGCTATATGGACGTGTTCACCCGTACGCATGCTGTCGAGCATGTTAATCCAGACGGGACTGTTTCGTACACATGGCAGGACGATAAATCCAGTAAAAGCCATGTAAGCATATTTCATTTTATTCAGTATTAGTAATTGTTTTAGTTGTCAAATTATTATGAAATAAGATATGATATTATTAATTTGTCAATGCAGGAGATGTTTATGGAGCAGCGACAGAAACTCCTTTCTGATACGGGTCGAGAGCAGCTGACGACCGATGAAGAGGACGTTATTTTTGAGTCTGTTATGAGTCCACCAGAGCATGGTCGACGATACGGATTTGGCAATTTAGCGGTAAATAATTTAATTTTTCTTAAAATACTTAAAATATGATATTCTTACCTTTTCAAAACAATAAACTTTGATTTTATTTATTTTTCAATTATTGCAGTCCAGTAGTCAGAGTAGGAGACAGCGGAGTAGACCTCAGAGCGAGCTAGCAAGTATAGAAGAATTGCAGACTAGAGTTCAGCAGTTGGAGGAGCAGAACTGCCAACATGCCATGCAGACGGCACAGTTATTTGAGTACATGCAGCAGTTTGGTGGCCGCTTCCCTTCATCGGCTGGCTCTGGATCTGGGGCAGATTGATTCATTGCTTTCTGATTCGTTCGTGCAGGTATGTTTAGTTTTAGTTTACAATGATTTGGTAGATGGAACAATTAATTGTTGATATGTATAATTATGTATAATACACTTGGTTCTGTAGCTGTATCAGGATATGCATGATTAGAACAGTTATTGTTAGTATTATTGTTAATGTTGGAATGTTATGTATATTTTGTATTTTATTTTTATTCCAATTTTGTTTATTTCTGTGTCTATTGAATATTTTGGAGTATTGGTTTGCATGTTTGGTTGGATTATTGTTTATTGGATTGTGCAGTATTGATATTGTAGTGTTTGGAAGAGAAATGTGGTTGGAAGGCTCTATTTGCAGCAGATTTAAAAAAAAAACAGCAGATTTCCGACGGCTCCCGACGGCTTATAGGTCGAAATTTTCATCGGTTACCGACGGCTCCCGGCGGCCTGATTTCCGGCGGTTTCCGACGGCTTCCGACGGGCGGCGGAAGCCGTCGGAAACCGCCGGAAGCCGTCGGAAGCCATCGGTAATCTATACGGCAGCACCCGTCGGTAGCCGTCGGAAACACTGCTCCCCGACGCCGTCATTTCCGACGGCTTTTTCCGACTGCCGCCGACGGCTTCCGACGGCCGCCGACGGTTTTCAGCCGTCGGAAATCCCCCTTCCCCTTGTAGTGGTACAAATATAGTTACCTAACTTGCAGTTCAAGTATTTATCAACTTGGAACTAGTTCAGAAGAAAATATACTAAACGTGCTTGAAAGTATTCGCTCTGCAACTGCATCTGCACCAGATCGTAGCCACACGGTCGAGTTGAACTCTCCTTGTATGGAAGGCACATCAAGTTGTAGAAATGATATTGGAGTTAAAGATTACATTTCATATGTTAATTACTTAGTTAATCATATAAAGACTACATGTCCTTAGACTCTGTCAGTGCATAATAATGAAGTAAATTATGATGTCTAGTACTCTCTACCAAAGTAATATGCTTGATGAAAACAAATGTGTCGTCTGTACTAATGAAATTCACTTTAAGCGATTATTTCTTCCATTTTATGCACTTAATTTTAAAAACTAGTTAAGGACTATCATCAGCATATTGAGTAAAGATAATGATAATAAACAAAAAACATGGAACTTTTGTAAAACACCTTTTTAAGTTTCAAAATTATTGGCTTCTCTTCTCATAAACCTATGATAGAAAACGTATCTTGTTTTCAGTTTTAACCAAACTGAAAACATATGTAGTTTTGCATGCATATATATTACATAAAAACCTACAATTAAGTTAGGAATTGATTTTCGAAATTAAAAAACAAAATAAAGAAAAGTATTGCATTCTATTGAAAGGGTGGGGAAATAGTAATCCTTAATTGAGCTAAGCATTCCATTGGACATGGTTACTGATGAGTGGTTGATCTGCTGATTGGCAACTAACAAGCAACTAACTTTACTGAAATTATTGCAAAATAATGTGAAATATTTTAACAACAAGGGGCTTATAAAAAAGATCTATATTATTTGCAAACAAACACGAATGTTAAATTCAGGTACTCAATTCAACTGAATTACATCCACCTCAACCGATTATACTAACACTATGAAGACAGACCCCAATGTGGTTTCGAAATGGAACTTCAACATCATTTGCCAGCTTTGTGTGTGTGTATTCAAATTTCTATTTTATACCCTCCTATGACTAACATAAATTTATGTTATACGTCTAGTATACCAAAACAGAGAATAATCAAATATAAACTCGTCGCACAAGTTTATAACTCAGATTTCCACTACACTGGAATTCTGTAGTAAATATTATAACAATATGAACGTTGTAAATGAATTACAACAACAGCTTTATACTATTTTGAATAAATAGCACAACCAAAATAAAGGATAGAATAAAGAATAATGTATATGAATATACAAATTCTAACCGGTTTGTGTCTGAGGCTCGTCGTAACGATTTCCTTAAGAATTTTATTTCAAAATTCTCCCAAGATACAACAGACGAATTCTGCTCGAAACTGTAATGAGTATATCACTCTGTGATTTGAATATAAGAACAGCAGTTAACAGAAGAGAAGAGATTAGAAAATTCAGTTAGGAAAGTGATCAGTTTTCCTACTTATTTATAGTTGGTCCGCATCCCTTCGAACGGTCATGTCTGCAACAGTTCGTCCAAACGGTCGCGCCCGTTTCCTTTAATCGCTACTGTTCGTGTGCCTGCTTATGTTCAGTCGCGTCTCATCAGTCAGGCCGCACCTGTTCGCCTCTAACGGGTCGCACCCGCTTCTGTTCGCCTCCAACGGGTCGCACCCGCTTCTGTTCGTCACTAACGGGTCGCGCCTCTTCATTTAACCGTGTCCGCTTATGAACAGTCGTATCTGTTCGTTCGTCTGCAAATGTTAAAAAAAACCCCGGTCCAGTTTTTGCAGTAAAATTAGAATCATATTAGACCCGAACCCGAGCCCGGTTCGGTCGGACGGCGGCGGCGGCGCGCGTGTGTGGTGGAGATGCATGATCTCCCTCCTCACAACGAAGCATACATTTGGGAGCCCCAGGCCCCCAATCTCCTCATTGCAAAGCCATATATATATTGGAATGGTTTTAAAATTTTGGCGATGTGGGACTTTATGTATGTTTCATTCATTTTTTCCTTTGGAATTCTAACAATCCCCCACATGAATGATAATATACATATCCCCCACACAAAGCGAAATATCACAGAGTATATATATGGAATTAATGCTTTATCGTGGATAAGTAGATATTTCACTTTGAACTTTCCCTAGTTAAAACTTATCGGATTTACTTGGCTAATCGGTGAAATATTTCATCTTGAACCGTCAGCCTTTATTGTATATCCAGACAATAAGCTTTACGAAGCATTGATTCCCTTCTCATCCAATTTCTTGGTTGTGTTCATTTTGGTCCTGAACAGTACTTGGTTCTGCGAGTGTTATAGAGAATTTAAAGCCTTGTAAAATTCTCATAGAGCCGACCCAGCTCACACTTATATAGGTGATCGCAACCATTAAGAGTATCCTACAAATACCCCACTTGTTATATTCAAGATATGGTCATCATTAAAAAACATAATTTTAACCTTTAAATGCTTCTGCAGGCATGCATTTATATTATGCACCATAGGAATGGAATTGGACTATGTCCAAACAAATGCATTACTTCTTGAGTTATTCAGAAGTGGTTTGCCTATTGATCCTAGTCCGTGGGATCTTCAGTCGCTAGGATAGGTTTCCGTATAAGATAACTCTTGATGGTTTAGGCCTTTAAGCCCATTCCCCTCGATGCGCAGTCAATTTTCTCTCTTGATAAACCTTTAGTAAATGGATCCGCTAGGTTATCATTTGTTCTCACATAATCTATGGAAATAGTTCCATTTGAGAGTAACTGCCTAACTGTATTATGGCGTCGACGAATATGTCGTGACTTTCCATTATACACAAAGTTTTGCGCTCTGCTTAGCGCTGCTTGGTTATCACAGTGTATGCATATGGCCGGTACAGGTTTAGGCCAAAACGGAATATCTTCTAAAAAATGACGAAGCCATTCTGCTTCTTCGCCTGCCTTATCTAATGCAATGAACTCTGATTCCATAGTGGATCGAGCTATGCATGTTTGTTTAGTAGATTTCCATGATACTGCTGCCCCTGCTAGGGTAAAAACATAACCACTCGTTGATTTTGATTCCTCTGAATCTGCAATCCAGTTTGCATCACTATATCCTTCTAAGACGGCAGGATATTTTCCATAATGTAAGGAATAGTTAGTGGTATTTTTTAAATATCCAAGCACTCTCATTAGTGCTTTCCAATGTTCCTTCCCTGGATTGCTTGTATACCTGCTCAATCGACTTACTGCATAAGCTATATCTGGTCTTGTGCAATTCATGAGATACATGAGACATCCTATTACACGAGAATATTCCAGTTGCATTACACTCTCATTAGTGTTTTTGTGCAGTACTTCTGATGGATTAAAAGGTGTATTTACTCCTTTAATTCCAAAATTTTGAAATCTTTCAATCACTTTGTCTACATAGTGTGACTGAGACAATTCAATTCCATTAGGAGTTCGTATTATTTTGATTCCCAAGATAACGTCTGCAACTCCTAAGTCTTTCATATCGAAATTGCTAGTTACATTTTCTTTATGGTCTCTATGACTTGAGTATTTGGACCAAATATTAGCATATCGTCTACATATAGACAAATCATCACATATGATTGTCCAATTTGTTTATAATAAACACACTTGTCACATTCATTTATACGAAAACCATTTCTCATCATGACACTATCAAATTTTGCGTGCCATTGCTTTGAAGCTTGTTTTAGTCCGTATAATGATTTGACTAATCTACAGACTTTGTTTTCATTTCCTTTGGAAATAAATCTCTCGGGTTGCTCCATGTAAATCTCCTCATCGAGATTTCCATTTAAGAATGTTGTTTTTACATCCATTTGATGAATCTCTAGATTATAGATGGATGCAATTGCTATTAACATTCTTATAGAGGTTATTCGTGTTACCAGCGAATATGTATCAAAGAAGTCTACTCCTTCTTTTTGACGATATCCTTTGGCTACTAATCTAGCTTTATACTTGTCGATAGAGCCATCTGCTTTCATTTTCTTCTTGAAAATCCATTTGCAGCCAATTGGTTTTATTCCTGGTGGAATATCAACAATTTTTCAAGTTTTATTACTTAGAATTGAATCAATCTCACTTTGGATTGCTTCTTTCCAACATGAAGATTCAGAAGATGACATTGCTTCCTTGTACGTTTGAGGTTCGTGTTCTAACATATAAGTTAAAAAATCCGAACCAAATGTTTTGGAAGTTCTAGCCCTTACGCTTCTTCTTGGTTCAACCTCCTCGTTGTCCTGATGAGTTTCATCTTCACATGTCTCATCTCTGTTATCTCTTGTCCTTTTTGGGACAGGATTTCCATCGTTTCTTTTATGTGGAAATACATCTTCAAAGAACGAGGCATCTCTTGATTCCATGATTGTATTTACATGAATATCATTTATATCAGACTTGAATACCAGAAATCTATAGGCACTACTATTTTGGGCTGGCCCGAGATAATAACAATCTACTGTTTTTGGTCCAAGTTTGACTCTCTTGGGAGGCGGAACTGGAACTTTTGCCAAGCACCCCCACACTTTGAGGTATTTAAAGCTTGGTTTGTGTCCTTTCCATATCTCATATGGAATTGTTCCCGTTTTATTGTGAGGAACTTTGTTTATATGTGATTAGACATATTTAAGGCTTCCCCCCACAAGTTCGTCGGTAGACCAGAAGTTAAAAGCATGGCAGTAATCATGTCTTTTAACGTTCTGTTCTTCCTCTCGGCTACACCATTTTGTTGTGGTGAATATGGAGCTGTTGTTTGATGAATTATACCATTTTCGGCACAGAACTGTTCAAATGGTGATTCATATTCTCCACCTCGATCAGATCTCAATATCTTGATCTTTTTATTTAACTGATTTTCTACCTCAGCCTTGTATTTTATAAACGCTGTTATTGCTTCATCTTTACGATTTAAAAGATATACATAGCAATATCGCGTATAATCCTCAATGAAAGTAATGAAATACTTTTTCCCACCTCTTGTAGGTAGTGATTTAAAATCACATAAATCTGTATGTACCAAACCTAATGGTTCGGTGCTTCTGTCAACAGATTTAAATGGTTGTTTGACCATTTTTGCTTCTACACATGTCTCACATTTGTAGTTCTTATCTACTTGAAAATTTGGAATCAATCCCAAGTTTGATAATTTCTTCATTTTTCGGAAGTTTATATGTCCTAATCTATCGTGCCATAGTAAAATTTCATGCTTAAGCAAATAAGAAACTTCAATTTTATTAATAGCACAATCAGAATACATAGTTTTATTGCCGATAACGACTACATTTGCCTTAAATAGGCCATCACATAAATATCCCCTTCCTATATATATTCCAGATTTGGACAGAACCATTTTGTCTGACTCAAACACCATCTTGAATCCCTTCTTTGATAGGACTACACCAGAGATGAGATTCTTGCGTATGTCTGGAACATGGAGCACGTCATTCAACTTAACAGTTTTTTCAGAAGTAAACTTGAGGATTACTGTGCCACTGCCTTCGATCATGGAAACTGCAGAATTACCCATGTAGAGTTTTTCTTCGTGATCGAATTTCTGATATGTAGAAAACATGGATTTGTCAGAACAAACATGACGAGTAGCGCCTGTATCTACCCACCATTGGTTAGGATTCTGAACCAGATTGCATTCAGATACCACCGCCGAGAAGTTGGACTCGTCTACTTCCATGTTATCCACTATATTTGCCTCTTTATTGCGTTCCTTCTTGTGTCTGCAATCTTTAGCGGCATGTCCAACTTTTCCACAAACCCAACATTCGCCATTAAACTTCTTGGTTCGTTTGTTGTCTTTTGGTTTGTTGTCTTGAGCTTTCCTTTTCTTCTGGAAACTCTTCTTTTTGTTTTTGGTCTTCGACCCTTCAGCCACAAATGCCTCCTCGCTTGGTCTTGTAACTGCACGGTTGTCCGCCTCAATTTTTAATCGGACTATGAGATCCTGCAAAGAGATTTCCTTCTTTATATGCTTTAGATAATTGCGGTAATCTCTCCACGACGGCGGCAGTTTTCCCGTGATGGCTTTAACCAGAAATGATTCTCCAACCTTATGACCTTCCGCCTCGAGTTCATGAATGATGATTTGCAGTTCATGCAGTTGAGCGGTTACTGGTTTGGAGTCAACCATCTTGTAGTCCATGAATTTGTCTACAATAAATTTTTTAAGACTGATATTCTGCGTCTTGTATTTTGCGGTAAGTGCATTCCAGAGTTCTTTTGACGTCTTTAAAGGCTGATATACTTTGTATAGCACCTTATCGAGACAATTCAGAATGTAGTTTCTGCATAAAAAATTGGAATGCTTCCACATATTCACCTCTGCTTCCTTGCCTGGTGCAGGAATCGGTTCCTCCTCGTCGAGGTACTTTTGTAGACCGAGCGTGGTGAGATAAAATAACATCTGATTCTGCCATGTCAAGAAATCATCACCATCTCCCTTGAACGGTTCAGGTCTGTTGTGAGTAGTATTCTTTGAAAATTCTACGGCTGCCATCTCTGTTTTAGTAAGATTGAAATAAAATTCTTAAGATGTTATACGTCTAGTATACCAAAACAGAGAATAATCAAATATAAACTCGTCGCACAAGTTTATAACTCATATTTCCACTACACTGGAATTCTGTAGTAAATATTATAACAATATGAACGTTGTAAATGAATTACAACAACAGCTTTATACTATTTTGAATAAATAGCACAACCAAAATAAAGGATAAAATAAAGAATAATGTATATGAATATACAAATTCTAACCGGTTTGTGTCTGAGGCTCGTCGTAACGATTTTCTTAAGAATTTTATTTCAAAATTCTCCCAAGATACAACAGACGAATTCTGCTCGAAATTGTAATGAGTATATCACTCTGTGATTTGAATATAAGAACAGCAGTTAGCAGAAGAGAAGAGATTAGAAAATTCAGTTAGGAAAGTGATCAGTTTACCTACTTATTTATAGTTGTTCCGCATCCCTTCGAACGGTCGTGTCTGCAACCGTTCGTCCAAACGGTCGCGCCCGTTTCCTTTAATCGCTACTGTTCGTGTGCCTGCTTATGTTCAGTCGCGTCTCATCAGTCAGGCCGCACCTGTTCGCCTCTAACGGGTCGCACCCGCTTCTGTTCACCTCCAACGGGTCGCACCCGCTTCTGTTCGTCACTAACAGGTCGCGCCTCTTCATTTAACCGCGTCCGCTTATGAACAGTCGTATCTGTTCGTTCGTCTGCAAATGTTAAAAAAAAAACCGGTCCAGTTTTTGCAGTAAAATTAGAATCATATTAGACCCGAATCCGAGCCCGGTTCGGTCGGACGGACGGCGGCGGCGGCGCGCGCGCGTGTGTGGTGGAGATGCATGATCTCCCTCCTCACAACGAAGCATACATTTGGGAGCCCCAGGCCCCCAACCTCATCATTGCAAAGCCATATATATATTGGAATGGTTTTGAAATTTTGGCGATGTGGGACTTTATGTATGTTTCATTCATTTTTTCCTTTGGAATTCCAACAATTTATAATTACAAAGATGCATTGAAAAAAAAACTAAACACACATCATCGCCAGTATTATGGTTTAAACAGTTTAACTTTCAAAAAGGTCTTTAATAGTTCAACAAGCAAGAACTACGATGCAGTATGGTTCATACCTTCAAATACTGGCCCGGGGCTATTTGAGTGGGTGTTGAAGAACGAGGCCTTCTGGAGATGTGGAGTGCTGTAGAATTTCTAAAGCTCGAGGAAGCTAGAAGGTTGTTGAAGCTCGTGAGAGGTGGAACCGATGGTGGAGTTGTGGCTTAAGGTTTTAGTTTACGTATTTTAAAGATCGATGGTAGATTTGTGAGAGGGGAAGAAGAGTTTGATTATTAATTAAATTTGGGATAAAGTATGTGGGAGAGAGAGGTCGATGTTGAGTGATTTAATATAGAGGCGGCATAATTTTATTTCTCAGTTTCTTGTTTTGTCGCTTTACGTAGACAGTTTCCCATACATTCTTTAGTGGCGTTTTAGGATTTTCTTTTTCTTTTATTTTAATTAGTGTGTAACCCGTGCGTTGCACACGGTAATATTGTAAAATAATATTATATCTTTAATATTAAAATGAGAACTTTATTACATAATGTATGATAAATTTAGTGAAATAAATGAAGTATAAATTAAAGTTGGTATTATGTTTGTATATAATTTATGTTGTATAGCGCGCGTGTGCGCGCACACACATATATATAATAATAAAGTAATTTATTCAGTTTTGTTAATATGGATATAGCATACATGTTGAAACTGATGTATGTTAGTAATTTTTTAGATGGACTGAAAAATATTATTTAATGAAATTTGTTTAAATAAATCAAATATAAAATTATGTAATTAGTTTACATACATGGACTTGAAAATAAACGATAGGAAGAATCGAAAGGAATTTTGTAGAAAATTGTATAATTTCGATGTGGATATATTGAAGCTTAAACATAATTTTGTAATATAATGTATGATAAATTCTTAATATAAAGGAATTATAACTTATTTACAAATTAATTTGTTATGATGTTTATGTACATAATTTATGTTATGTGATTTATATATCTTTATAGTTGAATAAAAAAATAGTCTTACAATTTTTCATAATGTGAGCGTGTGTGTTAAAATTGACATATATTTTTATGATTCATTAGAAGAATAGGTTAATTATTCATTGAAATTATTGAAATTATTTAAATTTGAGATTTTGTAAGTAGTTTGAATACATTGATTTAAATATAAAATAATAGTAAATAATTGAGGACGGTTTAGGAAATAATTGTAAAAATGTTAAAATGTACGTATTTGAAGCTAAAAACAGAATTTTTCAATGTAATACAATATAAAAAATTTAGATATATGAATAATATATTAAATATAAAAATATTTCTTATGCATATTATTTAGGGATTTTGGACCAAAGGTCCTTATTCTCAAAGCTCATGCACAAAAAGTCCATACTTATAAATCCATGTAAATTAGGTCCATGCTTTATTATTTTTTTACCAAATTGTCCCCTTCTCGAAAATCAGCACAACATAGAAATCAGGGGCAAAAGTGACATAAATTAGTCAAAAACTAAAATTAAGGACTAAATTTTCATAACTTTTTCGAAAGGGACTTTTCTTCCATCATCTTTCAATTCTAGGGACTTGTCGGCTGTTCTTTGTATTATTTATGTTAGGTGACTTATATATCTTTATATTTAAATGAAAAACTAATTTTATCACCTTTGCGCTTGATATGAATATGGTATACATATTGAAACCGTTATATCTTAGCATTTATTAGATGAATTAACAAAAATTTATTAATTGAATTTATTTAAATAATTTAAATTCAAGATCACATAATTAGTTTGAAAATATCAACTTTAGTATATAATGGTAGGTGATATTGTGAAGTGTTTTGTAACTAATTGGATAAATTCAAAATGTAGGTTTTTGACGTTAAAAAAGGATTTTACAATGTAATGCATGATACACATATTGATATAAATAAATAAAACTTTAAACTTGTAATTATTATTTATGAATATAATTTATGTTATGTGATTGATGTATTTATATATTTGAATGAATTTTTTCATCGTTTTTGTTAATATGAATATGGTTCATATTGATTATACTTATTTGACAAATCGGTGAAAAATTGCATAGTGAAATTAATTAAATGGTTTTGAAGTTATGTAATTGATTACAATATATGACCTTAAATGTAAAATATTGTAAAGGAATTGAGGGGGGGCTATAAATGATTATAGAAAATTTATAATGTAGGTATTCAGAGTACAAAAAATATAATTTTGTAATGCATTTCATGATAAACTTATTGAGAGAAATGTGAAAAAAAAGATTTATTATTATTATTTATGTATTCACTTTAAGTTCTTTAAGTTATATAACTTAGGTATCTTTACATTAATCATTTTTTTAAATTTTGTTAATGTGAATATGGTGTACATATTGATATTTTCATAAATTAGTAAACGAATTAATGAATATTAGTTAGTTAGATTTATCTAATTAGTTTAAATTTAGATCACATAATTAATTGTTACATATAGGGTGAAAAGTAAAATATTAGAAGAAAAGTGAGGTAAATTTTGTGAATAATTATGGTAATATTTAATGTAGATATTTGAAGTTAAAGTAGAATTTACAATGAAATGTGTGAAAAATTTATTGAAATAAAATAACTACAATTTTTTATTGTTGGTTTATGTGATTTATATATCTTTATAGTTGAATGAAAGATTAATATTATGGTTTAGTTGTTTAAGTGTTATACATATTTAAATTGTCATTCTTTGGTATTTATAAGAAATATTAAATAAATTTATTTAAATAGCTTAAATTTTGGATTATTTAATTAACGTAAATGTGCGGACTTAAATATAAAATATTAGAAGGTAGCTGATAAATTATATGTAAACAATTATATAAATTTTAGAATACATGTACCAAAATGTAAAATAATAGAAGAGAATTAGTAAAATAAGTGTAAAGTAATAAATTAAATAATTTGAAAATAAAATATCTAAAGAGAGAATTAAGGAGAAGAGAGAAAATTCCTAGAATCAAGGAGAGAGCCAGAAAATCTTCTGCTTTACTATTATTTAATAGATTATCCACCCAAATAATCGCAGCTTTTTTATTAAAATGCTTCGCCTTATTGCTACGAATAATATATTTTCTTGTGGTGCGCATATTCGATTATTATTAGTAGTTTCTTGCAATCCACTATCGCTGCATACTTCTTAAGCCAGTCTATTCCCAAGTTAATCCCGAACCCAATGAAATTCAAAACAAAACAATCAAAAACAAAAAAGCATCCATGACTCGATAAACTAAACCACTACAAACCATGCATGGTTAGTAGAGCCTCAAACAAGTTCTGTCATGATCAACGAGCGGTCTACTATCTGGGATCTCAATCCTAATTTGTCTAATAGATCCCTATATATGAATGCATGTGAAGCCATGGTATCAAATAAAATCAAACAGGAACTTAACCAATATAAAGCATACCTTTAATGACGACTCCCTTCCCTTTCTCCTTCACCAAAGGAGCACTCGACGAAGTAGGGATTGCGTCCAAAGCATGCGCTTTCACAACCTACTTATCCTTCACTACTTCTAGGCTATCCTTCTTCAAATTCCCATGCTTATCGTAGTTGTAGCACTTCTTCTTCTCGCTTGTTTTTTATTCCTTGATCAAATGACCTTTCTCCTTGCGCCCATAACAAGTAGGTTCCCACTTACCATTCTTCTATCCATTCTTCCCTTAAGACAGCTTTCTATTTCATTTCACTTCTTCTTGCCTCCACCACCTTTTTGTGGTTTTGCTCTTCCTTCTTCGTGGAAGTAATAACGGTAGCCCTAAACTTGGGGTATAGATTCTTATGAAAAAGCTTCTTTGCCACAAGCTTCTCAAACGGTTCATCAGTGTGGTCTACCAGCTTCTCCCCAAGATAGTCATCTAAGCCAATAATGAACTTCCCATTCTTTCTAAATGGAATGTCGATGAATAACATCCCATACTTTGAAAAAGCCTTAAACTCTACCACATACTCAGAAACTGATATCTCTCATTGCCTAAGATCAGCAAACTTTCTGAATAATACCGACTTCTGGGCAGCCAATGAACTTCTTCTCGAACCTTGTCTTAAATCGTTCCCAACTGAACTAATCCTTAGACGTAGCAATAGTCACGGCGTTCCACCAGTTCATGGCTTACCCTTGAAGTTGTATAGAACCTAACTTTCTCTTCATAGTTTCTGTTATCCCGCCTTTTGGCAAGGCTGTGACACCAAGGACTCGACTGGAGAGCAAAGACAGTCCATCCTGAAGATCAATTATCTATAGGTCCACTATGTATATAGGCAAATTTGTTCCAAGTTCGGATCGAGCTACAATTAGCATGGTATGACTAAAAAAGCTATGAAAGACAACATTCCAAATTTTAAGTCAATCGGAATTTGTATGCTCAAGTTATGGATCGATCAAGATTCATGAGAAACATGTTTGCTTTGAATGCATCACCTTCATATCCATCAACTTCACATCCATCCCCTTCGTATCCATGTACTTCATATCCATCCATTCCATACTCACTCATTTCATATCGATCCCACTTCAGCATGCTTCGTATCGATCAATCGATCGATCGATACGAAGCAAGGAGCCAAGCATCGATACGAAGCCATAAACCGAGCATCGATAGGAAGGCAAGGGCAGAGCATCGAGACGAAGGACAATATGCCAGATGGATACGAAAGATGTGATCTAACCAGAGGAAGCGGCCTCTCAATATGAAATATGGGTCTCCCATGAACTCTCGCTCAACGTCATCGATACGAATGAGCATCGATGCACAAGCATCGATATGCATCCATCATCCAACTTGCAAAGGCAATCTTGGATCGATCATAACTCAAAAAATACAAGTCAAATGTCTTCGAATTTTCACAGAAGCCTTCTTATCATCTGAAGGACCACCGTGATCGATCTCAGCTCAAATGGAGCTAAGATTAATCGACACGAATATGATGGGGATCGATCAGGGATCGATCCCAAGCAAGCCCACGTCGATCTGGTGGCCCCACCTACATGTGAGAAGAAGTGTTACGAGCTTTGAGGGAGACATTTCCTGTGACAACCGCCCATGACTCCCGCACGAAAACAAGGAGATAGTGCGCTGAAAGGCGTGCCAGGCAGCCATGGACGATAGTCAAGGTAAGATTAAACAGCGGAATCAATCGTATTACTCATAGCGCATGGACAAAATACAATAGAAAATATACATAGTGAAGCTCCATATAACAGAATCTTATCATATAAACTCTAATAGTTTGATACAACAATCAGCAAAGTCAATACATCAAGCCTCACTACATAACACTCAGAGTATCAAACAAATAGCGGAACATCCAATACATATAGTAAGAAAACAATATGCAAAAGCCTCCAGCTCGTCTTCGTCATCAACAGCGTTGGTAGCCAAGAACAGCGCCCGTCACCTGCTACCTAGTCTGCCCATCCCAACATGGATGAACAGCCCAAGTAATAAGAGTTAAACATAAAACCTTGAGTCAGACAAAAGTCTTAGTGAGCAGTAAATCAACTATAAACATACCAAAAGAGCATAAAGGGTTAAAGGAATAGGAACTCAACCATCCCACTCCACCTCTTTCTACAGTGATAGCCCCCAGACACACTAAGCAGAAGTAAACATAGCAATTCAGACATTTAAAGCAAAGTAAATATCACTCGAGTCAAGGTCGGTGTTTTCCAAGTACAAACCCCCAAGGCCTAAACCAAGATCAGATAAGCACCCTGAAAACATCTCTCTTGACCTAAATGACGATACAACCAAACATCCAAACATCCATGACTCTGGCTATCACTGTTATCATTGCCTTGATTTCATCGTTAATTGAATGACCGTCACATTATCTCATCCATCCGCCAAGGGCTAATGGTAACCTCGGTTCTAGACATAACTCTGCACGTCGTCGCAGCCCGTGCCTAGGAATTTTCGCAACTACCCAGAGTACTAGCACGTCGTCGCAGCCCGTACCTGGAACGTCGTCGCAGCCCATCTCAACGTACTCTTGCTTTGAGCATGCTAGAACCTTCAATAACGATGAGATCTCAGCCTTCTAGACATCCTCCTCGACGACTATTCCCATACTAGCTCAAGCGCCTCTCAAGCTAACCATTATCCACAAACTCGGACCGCATCACCGAGTTATCAACATGCTTGGGATGATCCCGTCTGGATTAAACCAAGGCTCTCATACATCATGCTTTGCTTCATTGCATCATAGCAAAGTCCCATCTCAACATCATGGTTTGCCTCATCGTATCATGGCAAAGTCCCATCTCAACATCATCATCAAATCTATCCATATGAGCTTCAACATCCGCTTCATATGCCACAAGCAGCTTTCCTTATTCAAGAGCCTTTCCACTTAGCTTTTGAATCATCTTCGACCAACTTGTCCAAATCAAGTTATCAATCAACTAATCAATCAGATCAAACATTAATCCAAGTAATCAATCATTCAAACAAGATCTAAATAAACAATTACAACAATAATGGAAATTTCGTAAATAAAGAGCCCAAATCTAACATGCAATCTAGCAAGCATGAATCATGAACAATATCTCTACAACTTGATGAATAAACTTGCATAAGTGAACATGTAGTAAAATAGGTGTCAAATCATCATGAACAATAGATCTACATGCAGACTTAAGAAAAATGCACGAAATCACTCTCTTTAACACATAAACAAACCACCGATCCAATATACTCCTTTGGGTCCGTGTGATAGATAACCACCACTCACCAAAACACCTAAACACCTCAAAAACAACCAACTCCAGATATGGACAGCAAAGGACTAAGCTTGATCCGGCAAAATCTCGCTTCAATCGATGAAATCTCTCTTTGTTGGATGAAGATCTTCAACTTTGGCTCTTGGATCTTTGATTTGATCTTCAATCTAGATGGAAGGAATCACTAGATTAGAGTGGAGAAAAGAAGTGAAAAAATGTTGTAGTCGAGCTCTCAAAATGGCAGCACTTCGTCGCTTCAAAATTCGGTGCCAAAAAGTGAGCCAAACCCCTCTATATATAGGCTGGAAATCCTTAGGTCGCCGCCCCCCCTTAGGTCGTCCACGACCTAACTCTTAAGTCGTTCGCGACTTAGCGACATAAGCCTCCACGCGACCTATCACTCAACACAACAGTGCGACCTAACGACATGGCCACCGTAACACTCACGCGACTTAACGCTACACAGGGCCGAACGCCTTAACCTATGCGCGACTCAACCCAGACACGACTCAACATTCTAACAGGAATGCCGACCTAAGACTTATACCTTCCTGCCACCTAACACGTCCTTTCCTAAGTCGCCTGGTCGACTTACGACCTATCATAGAAGCCATCCTAACGACTTACGACTCAACAGATCCAACGACCTAACACACTCATGCGCATCCACGACCTACCGACCTAAGACCCCAACGACTCATCCTAGGCGCGACTTGAAACAGACGCGACTTAACTAACCCAAGCGACTCAACAACCTAATACCCTAACGACTCACGACTTAACTATTTTGCGGCATAGCGACCTAACACTAGCCTAAGTCCCAACGACTTATGACTTAACCCTAAGTCGCCTGCAACCTTAGGTCGACTTACGACCTAACTCGCACAACCCTTAAGTCGCTCTAACGACTCCTCTTTCTTAGGTTGCTAACCTGCTAACTCCTAGGTCGCTATCCCGTTAAATCATCCCAACCGACCTACGACCTAAACATCTCACGACCTATCTCCTTAGGTCGCCTAAATCCTAAGTCGCTCATTATACTCAGGTCGCTTATTATACTTAAGTTGCTTATCCACTAAGTCGGTCACTACCTATGAGTCGCTCGAATCTATAGGTCGTAAGTCCTTAACCCGGTAACTCGCTAGCTCCACTAACCCGCTCACTGTACTTAACTCGCCTGACCTTCTTAAGTCATTATTCCTACAGGTCGCTCCACTCGCCCTAGCATTCACACGACCTAAGCTACCCACGGCTTAAGCACCACACGAGTTAACCTACACATGACTTAAGCCCCTTCACGACTTAAACTCTAAACAACTTAACAACAATACTAACGACTTGATGGCATCTATTTTACGATTTATCGACATGTAAAATACAGGTCATTACATTCTCTCCCCCTTAGGAATTTCGCCCCCGAAATTCCAAACAAACAAGAGCAATCAAAAACTATTCTGCATGCCTACCATCCATAGCAATCAACAAACCATGCATCCAATTACTAGCCTAGCATGCGGAATTCTAAGACTAGAACAAGTTACAAATTCATGAGATGTCACGACCCCTTAGGGCCATACCTCGAAGAGTTCAGGATGAGATGCCTTCATCCTCTCCTCCTCCTCCCATGTACAGTCGTTAACATCATCACTCCATTGTACCTTGAGCAACTTGACTACCTTCCTCCTAAGCTGTTTCGTGTCGGTTCCCACAACACGAAACGGCTTACGAGGTCTCGTAACAACTGGTTTAACTTCTAAAACTTCACAGCTATCAGGAGAAACCACCGTATTCGAGTCGTGCACATACTTCCGTAGATAAGATACATGAAAAACATTGTGCACACCCGCCATCTTTTCTGGTAACTCCAATCTATAGGCGAGCTTTCCAATTCGCTCGATGATCGGGAATGGTCCAACAAATCTCAGAGTCAATTTTCCTTTCTTCCCGAATCTAATAACATTCTTCAGAGGAGAAATCCTCACAAAAACCATATCACCTACATCGAATTCCAAATCCTTATGACGCTTATCTGCATAGCTTTTCTGACAGTCTTGGGCTGCCTTCATTCGTTGCCGAATGATCTCTATACAATCCGAAGTCTGTCGAATCATTTCGGGCCCAAGTATCAGCTTTTCTCCTGTTTCCAACCAACATGTCGGAGAGTTACACGGTCTTCCATACAATGCCTCATATGGTGCCATACCAATACTAGACTGATAACTGTTATTATACGCAAATTCCACCAAATGAAGATGATCTTCCCATGACCCTCCGAAATCCAAAACACATGCTCTCAGGAGATCTTCCAAAACACGATTGACTCTCTCAGTCTGACCATCTATTTGGGGATGATAAGCTGTACTCAAACACAACTCGGTTCCCAAAACTTCCTGGAAGCTCTTCCAAAATCCACTAGTGAACAATGGGTCTCGATCGCTCACTATACTCTTCGGAATACCATGGAATCGAACTATCCACTTAACATACAACTCAGCCAATTTCGATGCAGTCCTAGTTGATCGAACAGGAATGAATCTTGCACTCTTAGTCAAACGATCCACAATGACCCAAATCCCTTCATTCCCCGTTCTTGTTCTAGGTAATCCATCAATAAAATCCATCGATATCTGCTCCCACTTCCATGTAGGAACTTCTAGTGGCTGAAGTAATCCACTGGGTTTCTTCTGTTCGGCTTTTACCAACTGGCAATTCATGCACTTGGAAATAAAATTTCCAACATCCTTCTTCATACCTTCCCAGTAATAGGTTCTCTTCATATCCCGATACATCTTATTTCCACCTGGATGAATTGTCAACTTCGAGTGATGACTTTCCTTCAGAACTTCATCCCTCAATTCATCTATATCGGGAACAACTAGTCGTCCTTGCTTCCGAAGCCAACCCTCTCGATCGACTTCGAATCCTTTATCCTTTTCTGGATCTAATCCAGATTCCAAATCACGGAAAATTTTGACAAGCTTATCGTCTCGCTTTTGGCTCTCGCCAATTCTTTCCACTAGAGTAGGTCTTATCGATAAGTTTGCCAACATTTCAGGTTCCAATTCACATCTAGGCCTGAAGTCAAATCCAGCCAAATACTCAAGACTCTTCCGTTCCGAAAACATGGCTCCCAATCCTGCATGTCTTCGACTTAACGCATCTGCCACTGCGTTACCTTTTCCCGGAGTATAGGCTATACCAAAATCATATGATGCTAAGAACTCTAGCCATCGTTGCTGTCGAAGATTCAAATCCTTTTGGGAGAAAAGATACCTCAATGACTTATGATCCGTAAACAACTCGAATCGAACTCCCAATAGGTAATGTCTCCACATTTTCAAAGCAAATACAATCGCCGCTAACTCCAAATCATGAGTCGGATAATTCCTTTCATGCGGCTTCAGTTGTCGACTAGCATACGCAACAACTTTATCCCTCTGCATCAGCACTGCACCAAGTCCAGTACCACATGCATCGGTGTAAACCACCATCTCATCATTCTCACTTGGAATAGTCAAAACAGGAGCACTTGTCAGTCGCTCTTTCAGGGTTTCGAAAGCTTGCTCACACTTAGCATCCCATCTGAACACTTGGTTCTTTTTCGTCAATCCTGTTAACGGTGCAACTATCTTGGAAAAGTCTTTGATAAACCGACGATAATATCCTGCTAATCCAAGAAAACTTCTCACATCAAATGCATTCTTAGGTCTAATCCAATCCTGGATCGCTGCCACCTTAGCGGGATCAACCGCTATTCCATTTCCAGAAATAACATAACCTAAGAATCTCACTTCTCTCTTCCAGAAGTGACACTTCGAAAACTTAGCCTTCATTTGATGCTTCCACAAGATTTCCAAAACAATACGCAAGTGCGTCTTGTGCTCTTCTTCAGTCCTGGAATAAATCAGAATGTCATCCACGAACACAAGTGCGAACTTGTTCAACTGATCTCTGAACACTCTATTCATAAGATCCAAAAAATATGCTGGTGCATTGGTCAATCCAAACGGCATTACCAGCCACTCATAAAAACCGGATGGTGTTCTGAAAGCAGTCTTCGGCACACTATCCTTAGCCACTCTCAACTGGTGAAATCCCGTTGCCAAATCCATCTGAGAAAACACCTTAGCTTCGTGAAGCTGATCACGATAATTCACACACAACCTCAACGATCCATCCGCTTTGGTTGTGAACACAACTGGTGCACCCCATTCGGACACGCTACGCCGAATGAATCCTTTCCGTAAAAGGTCATCAACTTGCACCTTCAACTCTTGCTGCTCCCTAGGCGCCATCCGCCTAAGAGGCATCACAACAGGTCTGGCTCCCTCAACTAGATCGATACGAAACTCGATCTCCCTATGCGGCGGTAACCCTTTGACCTCGTCAAAGACATCCTCAAATCCACTCACAATAGGCACCGATGACAGTCCATCCCGTGGAACAACCAGCGAATACATGAAGCTCATGAAGACGCCTTCCTCATGCTTACATCGTATCACAACCTTTCGCCTCTCCACATTCTCGACTGTCACTTCCATCCTCTCACAATCAACCCTTGCCGCATATTTCCTAAGCCAGTCCATACCCAAAATAATTCTAAACCCCGCAAAGTTCAGAACAAAACAATCACAAACAAAAGAGCAATCATGACTCGATACAACTAGACCACGGCATAACATACACAAACAGGACGAACCCCCAACTGGATTAGTCACAACGAATGGCCTATCAACAATATCCGGTTCCAAGCCCAACCGGCATACAAGTTCATTACAAACAAAAGAATGCGATGCTCCAGTATCAAACAACACTCTAACTGGAATACCACAAATGGAAAGAGTACCTTGAACCACCACACTCTTCCCTTTCTCTTCCACGGTAGGAGCTTTCAAAGATGATGGAACAGCTCCCAAAGCATAGGCTTGCACAATCTGCTTATCCTTCCTCGGTTCCGGACAATCCTTCCTAAAATGCCCCGGTTTGTCACAGTTGTGGCACTTCGCCGGCACTTTCGGTTTCTTGCAATCCCTGGAGAGATGGCCCTTCTGCTGGCAATTGTAGCAGGTCACTTCGCCCTTCGGCTTCTTCTGGCCATCCTTACCCATCTGTTGCTGCTGCTTCCTCTTCTTGTTTCCACCCTGCTGTGGTTTGGACTCTTCCTTGGTCACAGCAACAACAGATCCTTCTTTAGGAAACATACTCTCATGCCTGAGAGCTTTCTCCACAAGCTTCTCAAATGGATCGTCCAAATGATCCACCAATTGTCTCCCAAGGTAACTATCCAAGCCTGTCACAAACTTCTCATTCTTCTGATAGGGAGATTCAATATACGATCTGGCATACTTGGACAAAGCTTCAAACTCAGAAACATACTCAAGAACTGGTCTCCCACCTTGCTTGAGCTCCACAAACTTCTTAAACAAAACAGATTTCTGAACTGTAGAAATGAACTTAGCTTCAAATCTAACTTGGAATTGCTCCCAAGTAATCTCTTCCTCTGGAGTATCAATGGTGATAGAATTCCACCAATCCGAAGCTCTCCCTTGAAGCTGTCTTGACGCAAGCTTCCTCTTAGTTGCATCCTCAATTCCCAAATCACCAAAGATCCTTCTATAAGCATCAATCCATCTCTGAACTTCTATGGTTGATTCTGTTCCCAAGAAAACCTTTCCTCCAAGAGCATTATAGTCCTTGCACAACTTAGCAAAATCCACTGGTTTTGGAGCTAGAACTTGAACTCCAACATCTACTGATGGTCCTGAAGTTGGTATCCTTCTCATGATCGAAGTCATCATAGCTTCGAACATTGCAGCATAGTCAGTAGCTCCCCCAACAGCACGACTTTCCCTAGCAGCTTGTCTCTCACTTCGACTCATCCTTAATATCTACAAAAAGGAATGATTTAGAACACCTTGAGAAACAACTACATAAGGAGTACAAATCCTTCTAAGCTACTATATTATATAGTAATCATCCATCAAAATACAATTACGTCTCTCTTACGTAGTTACGTCAGCGAGCGTTGGCTAAAATCGATTAACCAAAGCTCTGATACCAAATGTGACAACCGCCCATGACTCCCGTACGAAAACAAGAAGATAGTGCGCTGAAAGGCGTGCCAGACAGCCATGGACGATAGTCAAGGTAAGATTAAACAGTGGAATCTATCGTATTACTCACAGCGCATGGACAAAATACAATAGAAAATATACATAGTGAAGCTCCATATAAGGAATCTTATCATATAAACTCTAATAGTTTGATACAACAATCAGCAAAGTCAATACATCAAGCCTCACTACATAACAATCAGAGTATCAAACAAACAGCGAAACATCCAGTACATATAGTAAGAAAACAATATGCAAAAGCCTCCAGCTCATCTTCGTCATCAACAGCATTGGTAGCCAAGAACAGCACCTGTCACCTGCTACCTAGTCTGCCCATCCCAACATGGATGAACAGCCCAAGGTAATAAGAGTTAAACATAAAACCTTGAGTCAGACAAAAGTCTTAGTGAGCAGTAAATCAACTATCAAACATACCAAAAGAGCATAAAGGGTAAAAGGAATAGGAACTCAACCATCCCACTCCACCTCTTTCTACAGTGATAGCCCCCAGACACACTAAGCAGAAGTAAACATAGCAATTCAGACATTTAAAGAAAAGTAAATATCACTCGAGTCAAGGTCGGTATTTTTCAAGTACAAACCCCCAAGGCCTAAACCAAGATCAGATAAGCACCCTGAAAACATCGCTCTTGACCTAAATGACGATACAACCAAACATCCAAACATCCATGACTCTGGCTATCACTGTTATCATTGCCTTGATTTCATCGTTAATTGAATGACCGTCACATTATCTCATCCATCCGCCAAGGGCTAATGGTAACCCCGGTTCTAGACATAACACCGCACGTCGTCGCAGCCCGTGCCTAGGAATTTTCGCAACTACCCAGAGTACTAGCACGTCGTCGCAGCCCGTGCCTGAAACGTCGTCGTAGCCCATCCCAACGTACTCTTGCTTTGAGCATGCTAGAACCTTCAATAACGATGAGATCTCAGCCTTCTAGTCATCCTCCTCGACGACTATTCCCATACTAGCTCTAGCGCCTCTCAAGCTAACCATTATCCACAAACTCGGACCGCATCACCGAGTTATCAACATGCTTGGGATGATCCCGTCTGGATTAAAACAAGGCTCTCACACATCATGCTTTGCTTCATCGCATCATAGCAAAGTCCCATCTCAACATCATGGTTTGCCTCATCGCATCATGGCAAAGTCCCATCTCAACATCATCATCAAATCTATCCATACGAGCTTCAACATCCGCTTCATATGCCACAAGCAGCTTTCCTTATTCAAGAGCCTTTCCACTTAGCTTTTGAATCATCTTCGACCAACTTGTCCATATCAAGTTATCAATCAACTAATCAATCAGATCAAACATTAATCCAAGTAATCAATCATTCAAACAAGATCTATATAAACAATTACAATAATAATGGAAATTTCGTAAATAAAGAGCCCAAATCTAACATGCAATCTAACAAGCATGAATCATGAACAATATCTCTACAACTTGATGAATAAACTTGCATAAGTGAACATGTAGTAAAATAGGTGTCAAATCATCATGAACAATAGATCTACATGCAGACTTAAGAAAAATGCACGAAATCACTCTCTTTAACACATAAACAAACCACTGATCCAATATACTCCTTTGGGTCCGTGTGAGAGATAACCACCACTCACCAAAACACCTAAACACCTCAAAAACAACCAACTCCAGATATGGACAGCAAAGGACTAAGCTTGATCCGGCAAAATCTCGCTTCAATCGATGAAATCTCTCTTTGTTGGATGAAGATCTTCAACTTTAGCTCTTGGATCTTTGATTTGATCTTCAATCTAGATGGAAGGAATCACTAGATTAGAGTGGAGAAAAGAAGTGAAGAAATGTTGTAGTCGAGCTCTCAAAATGGCAGCACTTCGTCGCTTCAAAATCCGGTGCCAAAATGTGAGCCAACCCCTCTATTTATAGGCTGGAAATCCTTAGGTCGCCGCCCCCCCCCCCCTTAGGTCGTCCACGACCTAACTCTTAAGTCATTCGCGACTTAGCGACATAAGCCTCCACGCGACCTATCGCTCAACACAACAGCGCGACCTAACGACATGGCCACCCTAACACTCACGCGACTTAACGCTACATAGGGCCGAACGCCTTAACCTATGCGCGACTCAACCCAGACACGACTCAACATTCTAACAGGAATGCCGACCTAAGACTTATACCTTCCTGCGACCTAACACATCCTTTCCTAAGTCGCCTGGTCGACTTACGACCTATCATAGAAGCTATCCTAACGACTTACGACTCAACAGATCCAACGACCTAACACACTCATGCGCATCCACGACCTACCGACCTAAGACCCCAACGACTCATCCTAGGCGCGACTTGAAACAGACGCGACTTAACTAACCCAAGCGACTCAACAACCTAATACCCTAACGACTCACGACTTAACTATTTTGCGGCATAGCGACCTAACACTAGCCTAAGTCCCAACGACTTATGACTTAACCCTAAGTCACCTGCAACCTTAGGTCGACTTACGCCCTAACTCGCACAATCCTTAAGTCAATCTAACGACTCCTCTTTCTTAGGTTGCTAACCCGCTAACTCCTAGGTCGCTATCCCGTTAAATCATCCCAACTGACCTACGACCTAAACATCTCACGACCTATCTCCTTAGGTCGCCTAAACCCTAAGTCGCTCATTATACTCTGGTCGCTTATTATACTTAAGTCGCTTATCCACTAAGTCGGTCACTACCTATGAGTCGCTCGAATCTATAGGTCGTAAATCCTTAACCCGGTAACTCGCTAGCTCCACTAACCCGCTCACTGTACTTAACTCGCCTGACCTTCTTAAGTCGTTATTCCTATAGGTCGCCCCACTCGCCCTAGCATTCACACGACCTAAGCTACCCACGGCTTAAGCACCACACGAGTTAACCTACACATGACTTAAGCTCCTTCACGACTTAAACTCTAAACAACTTAACAACAATACTAACGACTTGATGGCATCTATTTTATGATTTATCGACACGTAAAATACGGGTCGTTACATTTCCAGATATGCTCCTATAAATAGCACCTCTATGCCTATGGAAAAAGGTCTTTTGGAAGCTTCTACGCCGTTATACTACCGCAACTCCATTGTAACTTGAGGGCTATTGATTGTACTGTTGTAATCAGCTGAGAAATCATCAATAAACTGCAAAACTATTCAAAATGGACGTGGGCTACAATATCGAACCACTATAAATTCTCGTCTCTTTCTATTTCTGTTTGATTTTATTGGTGTGATTGTTAGATAAGCCTCTTTTTCCATTTAAATTCTTCATTCTAATCTCTTTAATTACATCCAAAGGGCATTGTGCCTAATTTTGGTACAAACCTTTTTGTGCTTTCATTGGGAGAACTCCATTTTTCTTTGATTCAAGGGATCTGCTGCTGCTGTTGGATTGCTGAAATCTAAGGAGGAGATCCAGATCTGTCTTCTTGTGGTCCCTTCCATTCTATTCAGATTACTCCAAATCTAGGAAAGAGCTACATTCATCATGATGCGCATTACTAGAACTGCTTCAAATGCTGCAGATCTGGAAGGAAGGGATAGGCAAAATCCCACGCAGCTGGCCATAGCAGGCCACACATCAGTTGGAGCTCTAGATCCACAAGGTCCTGTAACTAAAGAGGAGTTCCAGGCCCTTATGCAAGAGCTTTCTCAGAGCCGTCAGGAGCTCACTCACCAGATCCATGCCAACACGGAGCTTGCACACCAGATGAACGAAGAAAAGCGAAGGAGATCTAGGAGGGACTCTCATTCCCCGACCGAAAGCTCGGCTTCATCTGACTTCAATCACATATCTACACGCCATCGGCTAGATGGAAACTATACAGAAGCCTCCGAGCATCAGGACGTTGTGAATCTCGGACAAGCCGGGATTGTTCCTTCTACAGGGCATGAAGCTTGACCCTCCTCCCGAGGAGGGGCACTTCCTTATCATACCATTCATGAACACACTGCTGCTGCCGCTATAGATTTGGAAGTCGAGATCCAGAACCAACCAAATCCAGCCCTTCGTAACACGTTCACGCTCAGGACCCTTGGTCTAAGGATCGGGGACCAAGGAAGTGAGGAACGGGCTACAAACAGTGACCAGATCATCCCCGCAACATGGAACCCGACATGCCTTGGCCTCAAACATCTAGATGCCTGACATTCTAACAATGATAAGCCAGATGATCAGAGAAAGTCAAGACCTCACTGACAATGATTGGGGAATCTATCGAAGTCATACTCCATTCACCAATGATATTCTTTATGCTAAGCTACCTCGTTGATTCAGGATGCCTACCTTACTGGTGTACGAAGGAAGTTCGGATCCTAACCAGCATATCTTGAAGTATGAATGGCCCATGAATGCCTCTCGAGCTGACGAGGCAGTCAAGCGTAAGAGTTTTCCTATCTTCCTAGAAGGCATTTCAACTATGTGGTTCACTCGCCTGCCACCCAGATCCATTTCATATTTCAACTAGTTGGCTACGTACTTTGTCGACCAGTTCCGTATCCATGTTACAAGACCGAAGGATGTCAACACCTTGTCCAGTGTTACTAAAGCTACGGGAGAAACTCTTAGGCATTATCTAGAAAGGTTTCATGCTACTTGTGCTGAGGTCAGCAACCGTAATATGGCATTTACTAAAGGGATTAATCCCGACTCTAAGTTTGTCAATTGGTTGGCCAAGAAACGCCCCGCTTCGTTGGATCATTTCTATGCTAAGGCAGCCCAGTTCTTGAGGAGAGAAGGCGCTAGACGATTTAGGAAGCAGGACGATGAGGGGCCTAGTTGTGAAGGCATTCAAAGTAATGTTGTTGTGAATAGGCTAGTGAGAACTTCGGTAAAGTGCAATTGAATATTCAGAATAAGCAAGGCCAACAGAAGGGTAATGGAGGTCAGTGGAAGAAGAGAGACCCAAATAGCAGACCGAGACCCAGAGATCGTATGTTCGACCGATATACTCCCTTAAACACTTCACTAGAAAATGTCTATCTGCGGACTTGTAATATGGATAGTACAAAAAGCCAGCTCCGAAACCGTCATATAAGAAGAAAATTCAGACTGATAAGTTCTTTAGATTCCATGATTATTACAATCATAACACAAATGAGTGCCATTATTTGAATGATATCATCAAGAAATTGATTAGAGAAAGGAAGTTATAACAATTTGTTCGGGCATAGCAAAATGGAGGTGCGGGCCCATCTAACTCGAATCAAGGCCAAGGCCAAGCTAGACCTGAAGAACCCGCACGTACTGGTGGGAGGTTGGTAGTAAATACTGTAAGTGGTGGTCCTCATTCAGTTGATCGGAGCTGGAAGGAAATGGAGTCATATTCTAGTTCGATTAGGCATGTGGACTTCGAGTGTTGAAGTAATTTTGACGATGGGGCCTCGGTAAAACAATAAAGGATGATGACAGGCAACATCGTTTTCAGAAACCGTGATGCTGATAGTGTCGAGAACCCCACTATTAATCCGTTGGTTATCTCAGCCCAGATAGGTCCTACTTGGTTGAAGAGGATCTTAGTCGACAGTGGAAGCTCTATGAACATTCTTTTCAAGCATGCTTACGACCAAATGAGAATGGAGGTAAAAGATCTAAAACTGTGTTAGTCACGCATGCATGGTTTTGACAGGAGTGCAACCTTTCTAGCTGGCAAGGTAGAGTTACCAATTGGATTGGATATTGAAGATCGTTGGAGATTCCGGATGCTACAATTTGTTGTATTGGACATTCATTCACCTTATAATGCTTTTTTGGGCCGATTGGCCCTCGCAGATTTCAAGGCAGCAATTGTCCCATGCTGGCAACGGGGTTGGAGTAGTACATGGTGATCAGGCGGCTAGACGCACCTGTTGTGTTGCTGAACTGCGGGATGCACAATGGAAGGAAAAAAGCAAAGGGGGTAGAGGAATCTCTCTACATTCATTTTTTTAGAAAACTGACAGCTAACGCCTGGGCCTAGGCCTGGGCGCCAGAACCAGTTCCTTAGGGACCTTGATCCCAAAGACAATAACGATGAGGAGGAATTCAAAGATAGCCAGGCTTCCCTGGTAGAGTTGGCGATCAATGTTTCGATCTACGATAACGACGATTCGAGAATGGTAAAGGTCGGATCTCAACTTAGTCACTAGATGAGACATGAATTGGTAGATTACCTTCGGGTGAACCTTGATGTGTTTGCCTAGACTCATTCAGACATGTGTGGGATCTCGCTCGACATCGCGAGCCATGCATTAAATATTGACCTGCGGCACGTCCCAGTGAAACAAAAAAGGTACGGTATGGATCCAGAGAGATGTGCCGCCCTAAAGGAAGAAGTAAATAAACTCAAGTCGAATGGGTTTATTCATGATGCTTTAAACCCGTGGTGGGTATCTAATCCAGTGTTTTTCAGAAAATCGATCGAGAAGTGACGAACATGTGTGACTACTTAGATTTGAATAAAGCCTACCCCAAAGACAGTTTCCCACTTCCCAGAATTGATCAACTTATGGATTCAACAGCCAGACACGAGGTCTTGTCTTTCATGGAAGCGTATTCCGGCTACAATCAAATCCCAATGCATCTCCCAAACCAAGAACATACTAGCTTCGTCATTGATTTAGGACTCTATTGCTACAAGGTGATGTCGTTCGGACTCAAGAACACTGGAGCACTTATCAAAGGCTTGTTAACCATTGCTAACCAGATCAGGAACACCATGGAGGTGTACGCAGATGATATGCTCGTGAAGTCGTGACTGACTATCAACCATATAAGAGATTTGAAAACGTTGTTCAACATACTCTGATGGTACAGAATGAAGCTCAATCCATTGAAGTGTCACTTCAAAGTTGCATCAGGAAAGTTCCTCGGATTCATCGTTAACGCTCGAGGAATTGAAGCCAATCCTAAGAAAATCTGGGCGATTTGGAATCTCAAAACTCCCAGAACCATAAAGCACGTGCAGAGCCTCAACGGAAAGATAGCAGCCTTGAGACGATTCATTTCCATATCTGCAGACAAGTGCTTCCCTTTCTTCGATCTTACCAGAAAAGGAAAGTGGAATTTCAAATGGACTAAGAAGTGTGACGACGCATTCCAAGTACTAATTCAACATCTGGCGACACCTCTTAATTTGTCGAAGCCGGTTGATCATGTGTAACATCCCTGAAATTTTAGTTAAGATAATTTGATAATTAATTAATTTTCGAAATTAAATTGTGAATTTAATTATGAATTAATTAAAAAAATTCTAGAATAAACAAAAAATTTGGATTTTAAATAGAAATTTTGATTTGAAATTTAAGGATTAGTATTTTATAAATAATATTGGATTTGGAAGTAAATGTGTTTTATAGGTAGATTGCAAATAGATTTGAATTGGGAATTTAAGAATAAAATTTTTAAATTAAGAAATGCGTATATATGATTAATAATTAAAGTGTAATTTAGTTTCAAAACATTTTTTTGTAAGGATGTATAAGTATAGATAGTTGAACAATGTATGTATAATGTATGAATGATGTGAAACAAGAATTTATAGAAGTTTTAAAGTTGAATATGAATTTGATAAAAAAAATTAAAACACCTTTCTTTTAAGAATGAATAAATATAGTTGTATATTTATAAATTTAAAAATGTAATACATATGTTAAGTTATAAAACATAAGAGATAAATTGATTCAAAAATATTAAAATGAAAAGAGTTTAAAATAAAAACTATAAATTAAATCAGACAAGGTTTAAAAACAAAATTTGTAAATAAATTTTAAATTAACTAAAAGGATTTAAACACAAATTTGTCCATTATGACAAATGTAAACCAAATAAGGTCATGTAATAACATGTGTTAACAAACAATACAAGTGGCTCATTGTTTTTTTAAGGTATTAATTTACAAATAAACACAGACTAGGCTATTACATTTCCATTTGAGAGTCATCTCCTCTATTTTTCAAAACTAAGAAAAAAAATCAAAGTGGATCAAAAACTAGCAAAACAAAATCGCAAAACAAAATCACAAAACCTGATCAAAACATGAACAAAACCCGAGAACAAAGAAAAGCAAATGCAAACTACAACCTGAAACATTCACCATCTCAGCAAATTCAATTCTTCAACCTGTAATCAAGAAAGGTGCAAATCAAAACTTTAGCATTCTCAAAACCTGAAAAAAAAGGCAAGTGTTCAAGCTTTCAAACCTGGGATCAAAACAGAGTGCAAATCAAAACAACTTCAGCAAGATCATTTTCAGTTTGAAAATGCAAAAGTAAAATGGCAACTCAAACAAATTACCAAATTCTTCTTCTCTGCTCTTCAATTTCAGTTCTCTGTTCAACAAAACCTGGTGAGCAAACTAGACCTGAATATACTTGTATGTCTTGATGTTGTGATTAATCCTTGAAGCAAAATAATGCATGATGCTCTGCATGTATGAGTTTGTGAATGCATGAGTGCATCTGAGCAATGTCTGTGCATATGCTCTTATCTGTTTAAAATTGCAGACCCAAACTCAATAGAAAAATTAGTACCTTCCCATCTAAATGAATTTAAGTTATCATTTCTCAAAGGAATATGTTTGTAACAATATAAACAGAAAAATCAAAGCAAAAGATTAAGTAATCAAGCAAGATCTCAGATTTAGAAATAGAACCTGCCTTTCTGTTCTTTCTTTTTGAACAATGTAAGTAACATAAAATTTAAATAGCTTAAGTATATATTTATGTTGCTTGTTCATCTCTGAAAAGTATGTTTGTGAATGTATTTTTAAGATAGCTTTGTGTATATACATATGAATACACTGGTATGCATGATGTATTTGGATTTTGTTTCTATGATTCAAATTCCAGGCTAAATTTATAACCAAAATCTACTTGCTCTTGATCCAAGTTTTGTTAAGACTTAAGTCCTGAAACAAATATGTTAGTTATACCATAGTTTTTAGTTTAAAAACTTGTTTAAGTAAAAACAATTTGGTGTTGTCTCTGTAAATTTAAAACATCAGAGCATGTTAAATAAAGGTAAAAACTCAAACATAATAATTTATAAATTCAGTATTATAAATTGAAAACTTAAAAAAAAACATGATTTTTAAAACTAAAATCATAGTTTTTAGTATGAAATTGAGGCTGCAGTTCTTGTTTGAACAGAAAATGGGTTATAGTCAATTTCTGGTGATCCAAGTATTAGGAGAGGTCGGGATTCTGGGTAATGATGGAGCGGTGATCAGAGATGCTAGGAAAAAATATTGGATCGTGGTGCATTTCATCGTGGAGGTTGCAGCAGTGGGATTCCTCTTAGAACCCTAGTTTTAACTAAGCTTAGAAATTTGATCGCCACGACAACTTGAGTTGATCGAGTTCAACAATGTTTTGGGTGATGAAAGTGTGGTAGTTGTCGAAGTTGTGGCCGGGGTTGCTGTCACTTTGGTGGCCGTAGATGTGAGATCGAGGCGATGAAAGGTTAGGGGTTTAGTTGAAGTCCGTGTTTCCAGGTTTGGGTAGCTTGCTGGATTTTGATTTTTAGCTTCTGGGTGATTTTGGATAATCGTGATCGATTGAGGTGACGGTCGTTGATGAATTGAAGTGCTGGTGGATGGCCTGAGAAGTGCACCGTGCAGTTTGAATTCTAGTGAACATGTTTTGTGCAGAAGATTTGAACTCAGGGCAGAATCAAGTTTTTCGAGTACCTGACTCGAAGCAGAAGAGGAGATGACTCAAAGCAAATCTTGTTTGCCTCAGGTTAGTTGTTTATTTCAGGTTTATAAAAAACCCGACGGCAATTTGAGATTTAAAACAAATTTAAATGGAATTTAAATTTGTATACTAGATTTAAACAAAGTTTAAATCGGTTTGAAGTGTGGATTCAAATTTATTTTTGAATTCTAATCTGAAATGAAATAAAAGTTTTTAAAATATTTAAATATGGGTTTTCAGGTTTAAAAACCTGACAGTTTTCAGATTTTAAATTTAATTTAAAATTTGAAATAGAATTTAAACAGTAGTTTAAATTCAAAGTTTAAACTATAGATTCAAATGAAACTTTTGAATCTTAAGGTTTAAAAAATGAAATTTGGATTTTTTTTTTAAAATCAAGAATATAAAATCAAAGATTTAAATCAAAGGTTTAAAATAAATGTTTAATCTAATGGATTCAAGTTTACTTTGAATCCAAATTTGGAAATTTAAATCAGTTTTTAAAATTGAATGTTTTTAAACAAGTTTAAATTAAATAGCTTTTAAAAAAAAGTAATTTGTTTCCAACTAAATGTTTAAATTTGTTTTATGTAGAATTCTTGTGTAAAAGGTTTTCTTAATTTTGAATGAAAGTTAAATAAATTATTTTAACTTGAATTTGCAAGTTAAATAATTAATATATTTTAAAAGCTTAATTTTTAAATAAAAATTAAGTAATCTAGTTTAAAACTTTTCTTATATAAATTTCATATATAAGTAATGAATGTTCTTTACATTGTTTAAAAGTTTTATAAATGGAATTTAAATTTGGTAATGTTTAATTGGTTAATCATTTTGAATCTTAAATTCAAAATGGAATTTGAATTTAAATTTAGAAGTGTAATGTCTTAAATACCCTTTAATATTAATGAAGTCATTAATAAATAAATGGAATACCCTAGAGATAATTAAGGTAATTAAGTGATTTAATTAATAAGACAATTAAGGAATAATTTATTTAATTTATAAATTAATGATTTAGATTAATTTATAATTAGAGATTAATTAAAAGTAATTAAGAAATGTTATTAGTTAATGAAGATAATTAACTAAGGATTATTAAGTATTAATTAATGTGATTAATTTTAATAATTAATTGGATTAATTAATAAATGATAATCATTTATGAAACTGTGTACGTGTAATTACTTTATGAAGGTAATTAATAAATTAATTATTCATTGTAATTAATTGAGTTTAAGTTAATTGTCAAATATTGTGTACTGGATTGGTATTTCTGATGTGATTGTGATACTTGGTGATTTAAATTGCTTTGTGCTGAACTGTAATTTGTGATTTGTTTCTGTGAAAACTTTTTTGCCCATAAAACGACATTTGAATTTCGATGCGACAGGGAGTCGGATTCCAGTTGGTTATCCGAAACCCACATCGCATCGTATTAGTGAATCCTTGTGATTGATAAATTTATTTTATCTATGAATATATGAATGAAGATAAGTGTTATGGGTTATACCGCTTGTCGATATGATTGAATCGGTGATGTGATGATTGTTGTTGCACTATTGTGTAAAACCCCTGGACCACACTATACACACATAAACATGGATTTCACGTGGAAATCGGTTAAGTCACAGATTTTTGAAAATAATTTTAAAATTGAATTTTTAAATCCAAATGTTTTGGATATGGATTGGTTTAAAGTGAAAAACCTTTGGAAAGGAATTTTCAAAGATAAAAGTTATTTTTTGAATAACTTGATTTAGTTTTGAAATTTGATTTAAAATCTGAATTCAAAATTTGAAATTGAATTTTATGTTGAGAATTTATGTTGTAAAAAGGTTATACAAACTATAAATGTGTTTATATGAGTTTTTAAACCATTTTAAAAGTATGGTTTTGAGAATTTGAATTTAACCTAAGTTTACATTTGAAAGGCCTTAACTCGTGCAATTATAATCGGGTTTTCCAAAACGGAAACAAGTAGTTTTAAATAATAATTGCTTTTATATAAGGAAAGAATTCCGAATTATGATGATAAGATTTCAAGTTTGAAATGGAATGGCTTTGAAAGCTATAATTGAATCTTTGTGAAAGATAGTTGAACCCTATTTTAAAATTGAATAGGATTTCAAATAGTGTTTCTTTTATATATAAAAGATTGAAACGGGAATTGTTTTGAAAACTATGAAATGAGTCTTTGATTTAAAGACCGGATGAGTTAATCCAATTTGAAATGGAATGTTTTGAAAAGCTATGAATGAATCTTTGTTTAAAAGATTGGTGAACCTTGTTTTAAATTGAAAGGGGTCTTAAAAGCGAATCTTTTATTTAAAAGATTTAAATGTGGAAATTGTTCTAAACCATTGAAGGTTTTTGAAATGAATCTTTTTGTTTAAAAGATTGGAAATGGTAATTTTTTTAACCATTTGAATGAAAAGTTTTGGGTAATAAGTTGCGACTTAACTGAGATCCCATTATCCATATGGTTTTTTAAATATTGCGCTCATTATTCGTTTTAGCCGGAAGAGGACCTTTGTGTCATATTACCCATTCGGAATAGTGATACGATATATATAGATAGCATTTGAAGACCAGTGGTGAAGACCGGATATTTTCGAAAACGAAAGGGTTTCTTGTCGAATGTATCTGCATCGGCTGATCCCCGGTATAGAGATTTGAGCACCCATTTTGATGGGAAGTCCGGACGTGATTAGAAATTATCCGGATTTGCAAGGAATTCTTTTGAAGTGCCTTCGGTTCTGTTCGAACCCGGAATAGACTTGTATGGATGTGTGCCTGACGTTACACTTTGAGATGTAAAGCCGGTTTTATCAAATACATTTCTGTTTGGTGGCAGAGATTTATTCTCTTAGCTTAACACCCTTCTCTGAGACGTACGAGCACAGAGGTTATGCAGTTGATGGTTACTAGTGACACATTCCTAATTTGGTAATGTGGCATATGAAGTGCTTCTGATCATTTGTTGATCAAATCATGGCTTTTGTGAAAAGCAGAGCTTTGTGGTCGAGACTTCGTCGAACCTCACAACCCGGAATGGTCGAAACAGGAAGAATGCAGCAATGTTATTTGGGGGTAACGCCCCCGGGGGAATGTTCATTTCCTTCTGGATAGAGGTGGTATCATGGTATGGAACATTGATACTTAACCTATGTGGTTGCTACAAATTTACTACTTTGTGGTTGTTGGTGAATCCCGGGATAAAGGTCGGTTACGACCAGGGGACAACATACTCGTGTCAGTAGTTACCTAGTTACAGAGGTAATCCAGCCTTGTGTTGGCAGAGATCCGGTTAGATTCTCGGGGCATCCCTCCAGAGGCGTACCCATGTGGCAATGGGAAGTTCCTTGGCCTGACCATTTGTTGGAAATCCAATCATCTAATACGCGCCTTGTACGGTTTTAGTTGTAGAACCTGCCATTTACTTATGGTGGTCACCACTGTTTAGATGGTAGCTATAGTAGGCCTAGTTCGGAATGTCTATGCTGGCTAGGATTTATATTATAGTTTCGAAATGATTTTCCACACTTTGCACTTATAGTAATAATATCAAAGAAATTTTCTATTAAGCATATTTGACTATCAGAATGAGAAATCTCCTCCAAGTCTGCGTCTGCATTGTGTGTGTAGCGGGAAGCCTTATGGTAGTTTCATTTTCTAAAAAGCATTTCGGATTTCAAATTTAACTTCTTTGCTTGTTTAAAAAGACCAAACTGTTTTTGTTTGCTCGTACCAGTCCCATGACTGACCTGGAGTTTATTGTTCCTTTCCTAAACTCTGGGTGCCCACAATTTACCACACGGGCAGTCAAGAGTTGGGTTTTTCCAGATAGTCAGATAGTAGTTATCGATCTGGTAGCCTTTAGCTTTCTCTTTGGTATTCTTTAGAGATCTTGGATATTGGAGTCTTCGGGTTCACGGACAGGACTTTCTAATCTTGGTGTAAATTGATGGTGGTTCGAGCTAGTGGTTTGGAGTTTTTGCTTTGGATGTTTTGGAGTTAGAGTTGTTGTTGTTGTTTGGAGTTTTTGGGTTCCGCTGCTATATCATATTGTTATTCCGCTGTAGCATTGTATCTTGTATCTCTGATATTGATTCATATTGTATCATTGTTGTATCGAATATTGTATATCAATGATATTCATTCATTTCTTCCGCTGTGTTGTTATACTTGATGTGTTATAAGCTCCGGCGAACCAGATTCGACGTTTGGATCTACGGCTTTTGAATATGAGTGCCGATTTTCGAAGGTCGAGTCAGGGTCGTTAGAATTGGTATCAGAGCTGAGGGTTAAAACTTTAGCTCAGGAGTATAACACATTAAGTGACTCATTAGAGATAAGGTGAAGTATACCCTAGAATGAGTAATCCCTAAGATATCCGTTTGAATGCCTCAAGTAAATTCTCTTACTATCCACCGATAGTAGATATGAGTCCAAGGAGAGGACGAGATAGGGGACAAGGAAGTACCACTATAAATGATCAATACCCTACGACGGTGGAAACAACTTTCTCTATCAATCTCCTTTGATTCGTCATTTCAATTCTTTGATGATTCCTGGCAGCTCCAGAAGAAGTTTTGATATATTTGCATAAGACACAAACTCCAGATGGGTCAGAATTGTTTGTTTGGATGAATTGTTTGCTTTGGTTGCTATGGTTGCTAGGTATATTTTGGTGGTTTAAACTAAAAGTTTTGGGATTGTATCCATATATCTATCTATTCTTTGGGGTATTCCGACTTGAGCTTGGAATCCATACCCAGTGTTTGAGAATTATGTAAAATTAAATTCATTTATTTGTTCTTTTGGGTCTCAATATATTCTACGAATGGTTACTTATCCTTTAAACTAATCAACAACCCTGTATATTCGTAGATCTGGTGACTCGAGTATCGTGATTCGTTCTTACATCCATTATTGATATTCTGATTTGGTAAGACAAATGCAGAATAGATATTCAATTTTATCGGAAAGATATTTCTCTGTCTTTCATCTGTTCTTGATTGCCTCCCTTTCAAATTTCGAGGACGAAATTTTCTTAAGGGGGAAATCTGTAACATCCGTGAAATTTTAGTTAAGATAATTTGATAATTAATATAATTTTTGAAATTAAATTCTGAATTTAATTATGAATTAATTAAAAAAATTCTAAAATAAATATTTTTTTTGGATTTTAAATAGAAATTTTGATTTGACATTTAAGGATAAGTATTTTAAAAATAATATTAGATTTGGAAGTAAATGTGTTTTATAAGTAGATTGAAAATAGATTTGAATTGGGAATCTAAGAATAAAATTTTTAAATTAAGAAATGCATATATATGATTAATTATTAAAGTGTAATTTAGTTTCAAAACATTTTTCTGTAAGGATGTATAAGTATAGATAGTTGAACAATGTATGCATAATGTATGAATGATGTGAAACAAGAATTTATAAAAGTTTTAAAGTTGAAAATGAATTTGATAAAAAAAATTAAAACACCTTTCTTTTAAGAATGAATAAATATAGTTGTATATTTATAAATTTAAAAATGTAATACATATGTTAAGTTATAAAACATAAGAGAAAAATTGATTCAAAAATATTAAAATGAAAAGAGTTTAAAATAAAAATTATAAATTAAATCAAGACAAGGTTTAAAAACAAAATTTGTAAATAAATTTTAAATTAACTAAAAGGATTTAAACACAAATTTGTCCATTATGACAAATGTAAACCAAATGAGATCATGTAATAACATGTGTTAACTAACAATACAAGTGGCTCATTGTTTTTTTTAAAGATATTAATTTACAAATAAACACAAACTAGGCTATTACATTTCCATTTGAGAATCATCTCCTCTTTTTTTCAAAACTAAGAAGAAAAATCAAAGTGAATCAAAAATCTGCAAAACAAAATCACAAAACCTGATCGAAACCTGAGAACAAAGAAAAGCAAATGCAAACTACAACCTGAAACATTCACCATCTCAGCAAATTCAATTCTTTAACCTGTAATCAAGAAAGGTGCAAATCAAAACTTTAGCATTCTCAAAATCTGAAAACAAAAAGCAAGCGTTCAAGCTTTCAAACTTGGGATCAAAACAGAGTGCAAATCAAAACAGCTTCAGCAAGATCATTTTCAGTTTGAAAATGCAAAAGTAAAATGGCAACTCAAACAAATTATCAAATTCTGCTTCTCTGCTCTTCAATTTCAGTTCTCTGTTCAATAAAACCTGGTGAGCAAACTAGACCTGAATATACTTGTATGTCTTGATGTTGTGATTAATCCTTGAAGCAAAATAATGCATGATGCTCTGCATGTATGAGTTTGTGAATGCATGTGTGCATATGAGCAATGTCTGTGCATGCTCTTATCTGTTTAAAATTGCAGACCCAAACTCAATAGAAAAATTAGTACCTTCCATCTAAATTAATTTAAGTTATCATTTCTAACAGGAATATGTTTGTAACAATATAAACAGAAAAATCAAAGCAAAAGATTAAGTAATCAAGCAAGATCTCAGATTTAGAAATAGAACCTGCCTTTTTTGTTCTTTCTTTTTGAACAATGTGAGTAACATAAAATTTAAATAGCTTAAGTATATATTTATGTCGCTTGTTCATCTCTGAAAAGTATTTTTGTGAATGTATTTTTATGATAGCTTTGTGTATATACATATGAATACACTGGTATGCATGATGTATTTGGATTCTGTTTCTCTGATTCAAATTCCAGGCTAAATTTATAACCAAAATCTACTTGCTCTTGATCCCAGCTTTGTTAAGACTTTAGTCCTCAAAGAAATATGTTAATTATACCATAGTTTTTGGTTTAAAAACTTGTTTAAGTAAAAACAATATGGTGTTGTCTCTGTAAATTTAAAACATCAGTGCATGTTAAATAAAGGTAAAAACTCAAACATAATGATTTATAAATTCGGTATTATAAATTGAAAACTTAAACAAAAACATGATTTTTAAAACTAAAATCATAGTTTTTAGTTTGAAATTGAGGCTGTAGTTCTTGTTTGAACAGAAAATGGGTTATAGTCAATTTCTGGTGATGATGGAGGGGTGATCAGAGATGCTATGAAAAAATATTGGATTGTGGTGCATTTCATCATGGAATTTGCAGCAGCGGGATTCCTCTTAGAATCCTAGTTTTAACTAAGCTTAGAAATTTGATCGCCATGGCAACTTGAGTTGATCGAGTTCAACAATGTTTTGGGTGATGAAAGTGTGGTAGTTGTCGAAGTTGTGGCCTTGGTTGCTGTCACTCTGGTGGCCGAAGATGTGAGATCGAGGCGATGAAAGGTTAGGGGTTTGTTGAAGTCTATGTTTCCAGGTTTGGGTAGCTTGCTGGATTTTGATTTTTAGCTTCTGGGTGATTTTGGATAATCGTGATTGATTGAGCTGATGGTCGTTGATGAATTGAAGTGCTGGTGGATGGCCTGAGATGGCCAGAGCCACGGTGCACATGCACCGTGCAGTTTGAATTCTGGTGAACTTGTTTTGTGCAGAAGATTTGAACTCAAGGTAGACTTGAGTTTTTCAAGTACCTGACTCGAAGCAGAAGAGGAGATGACTCGAAGCAAATCTTGTTTGCCTCGGGTCAGTTGTTTATTTCAGGTTTATAAAAAACCCGACGGCAATTTGAGATTTAAAACAAATTTAAATGGAATTTAAATTTGTATACTAGATTTAAACAAAGTTTAAATCGGTTTGAAGTGTGGATTCAAATTTATTTTTGAATTCTAATCTGAAATGAAATAAAATTTTTAAAAATATTTAAATATGGGTTTTCAGGTTTAAAAACCTGACAGTTTTCAGATTTTAAATTTAATTTAAAATTTGAAATAGAATTTAAACAGTGGTTTAAATTCAAAGTTTAAACTATAGATTCAAATGAAACTTTTGAATCTTAAGGTTTAAAAAATGACATTTGGATTTTTTTTTGAAATCAAGAATATAAAATCAAAGATTTAAATCAAAGGTTTAAAATAAATGTTTAATCTAATGGATTCAAGTTTACTTTGAATCCAAATCTCGAAATTTAAATTAGTTTTTAAAACTGAATGTTTTTAAATAAGTTTCAATTAAATAGCTTTTAAAAAAAGTAATTTGTTTCCAACTAAATGTTTAAATTTGTTTTATGTAAAATTCTTGTATAAAAGGTTTTCTTAATTTTGAATGAAAGTTAAATAAATTGTTTTAACTTGAATTTGCAAGTTAAATAATTAATATATTTTAAAAGCTTAATTTTTAAATAAAAATTAAGTAATCTAGTTTAAAACTTTTCTTATATAAATTTCATATATAAGTAATGAATGTTCTTTACATTGTTTAAAATTTTTATAAATGGAATTTAAATTTGGTAATGTTTAATTGGTTGATCATTTTGAATCTTAAATTCAAAATGGAATTTGAATTTAAATTTTGAAGTGTAATGTTTTAAATACCCTTTAATATTAATGAAGTCATTAATAAAGAAATGGATTACCTTAGAGATAATTAAGGTAATTAAGTGATTTAATTAATAAGACAATTAAGGAATAATTTATTTAATTTATAAATTAATGATTTAGATTAATTTATAATTAGAGATTAATTAAAAGTAATTAAGAAATGTTATTAGTTAATGAAGATAATTAACTAAGGATTAATAAGTACTAATTAATGTGATTAATTTTAATAATTAATTAGATTAATTAATTAATGATAATCATTTAAGAAATTGTGTACGTGTAATAACTTTATGAAGGTAATTAAGAATTTATTACTCATTGTAATTAATTGAGTTTAAGTTAATTGTCAAATATTGTGTACTGGATCGGTATTTCTGATGTGATTGTGATACTTGGTGATTTAAATTGCTTTGTGCTGAACTGTAATTTGTGATTTGTTTCTGTGAAAATCTTTTTGCTCATAAAACGACATTTGAATTTCGATGCGACAGGGAGTCGGATTCCAGTTGGTTATCTGAAACCCACATCGAATCGTATTAATGAATCCTTGTGATTGATAAATTTATTTTATCTATAAATCTATGAATGAAGATAAGCATTATGGGTTATACCGCTTATCGATATGATTGAATCGGTGATGTGATGATTGTTGTTGCACTATTGTGTAAAACCCCTGGACCACACTATACACACATAAACATGGATTTCACGTGGAAATCGGTTAAGTCACAGATTTTTGAAAATAATTTTAAAATTGAATTTTTAAATCCAAATGTTTTGGATATGGATTGGTTTAAAGTGAAAAACCTTTGGAAAGGAATTTTCAAAGATAAAGGTTATTTTTTGAATAACTTGATTTAGTTTTGAAATTTGATTTAAAATTTGAATTCAAAATTTGAAATTGAATTCTATGTTGAGAATTTATGATGTAAAAAGGTTATACAAACTATAAATGTGTTTATATGAATTTTTAAACCATTTTAAAAGTATGGTTTTGAGAATTTGAATTTAACCCAAGTTTACATTTGAAAGGCCTTAACTCGTGCAATTATAATCGGGTTTTCCGAAACGGAAACAAGTAGTTTTAAATAATAATAGCTTTTATATAAGGAAAGAATTTCGAATTATGATGAAAATATTTCAAGTTTGAAATGGAATGGCTTTGAAAGCTATAATTGAATCTTTGTGAAAGATAGTTGAGCCCTATTTTAAAATTGAATAGGATTTCAAATAGTGTATCTTTTATATATAAAAGATTGAAACGGGAATTGTTTTTAAAACTATGAAATGAGTCTTTGATTTAAAGACCGGATGAGTTAATCCAATTTGAAATGGAATTGTTTTGAAACGCTATGAATGAATCTTTGTTTAAAAGATTGGTGAACCTTGTTTTAAATTGAAAGGGGTCTTAAAAGTGAATCTTTTGTTTAAAAGATTTAAATGTGGAAATTGTTTTAAACCATTGAAGGTTTTTGAAATGAATCTTTTTGTTTAAAAGATTGGGAATGGTAATTTGTTTTAACCATTTGAATGAAAAGTTTTGGGTAATAAGTTGCGACTTAACTGAGATCCCATTATCCATATGGTTTTATAAATATTGCGCTCATTATTCGGTTTAGCCGGGAGAGGACCTTTGTGTCATATAACCCATTCCGAATAGTGATACGACGTATATGGATAGCATTTGAAGACCGGTGGTGAAGCCCGGATATTTTCGAAAACGAAAAGGTTTCTTGTCGAATGTCTCTGCATCGGCTGATCCCCGGTATAGAGATTTGAGCACCCATTGTGATGGGAAGTCCGGACGTGATTAGAAATTATCCAGATTTGCAAGGAATTCTTTTGAAGTGCCTTCGGTTCTGTTCGAACCTGGAACAGACTTGTATGGATGTGTACCTGACATTACACTTTGAGATGTAAAGATGGTTTCTATCAAATACATTTCTGTTTGGTGGCGGAGATTTATTCTCTTAGATTAACACCCTTCTGTGAGACGTACGAGCTCGGAGGTTATATAGTTGATGGTTACTAGTGATACATTCCTAATTTGGTAATGTGGCATACGAAGTGCTGCTGATCATTTGTTGATCAAAGCATGGCTTTTGTGAAAAGCATAGCTTTGTGGTTGAGACTTCGTCGAACCTCACAACCGGGAATGGTCGAAACAGGAAGAATGCGGCAATGTTATTTGGGGGTAGCGCACCCTGGGGGTATGTTCATTTCCTTCTGGATAGAGGTGGTATCATGGTATAGAGCCCAGATACTTAACCTATGTGGTTGCTGCAAATTTACTACTTTGTGGTTGTTGGTGAATCCCGGGATAAAGGTTGGTTACGACCGGGGGATGGCATACTCGTGTCAGTAGTTACCTAGTTACAGAGGTAATTCGGCATTGTGTTGGCAGAGATCCGGTTAGGTTCTCGGAGCGTCCCTCCATAGGCGTACCCATGTGGCAATGGGAAGTTCCTTGGCCTGACCATTTGTTGGAAATCCAATCATCCAATACGCGCCTTGTACGGTTTTAGTTGTAGAACCTGCCATTTACTTATGGTGGTCACCACTGTTTAGATGGTAGCTATATTAGGCATAGTTCGGAATGTCTATGCTGTCTAGGATTTATATTATAGTTTCGAAATGATTTTCCACACTTTGCAATTATAGTAATAATATCAAAGAAATTTTCTCGTATTAAGCATATTTGACTATCATAAGGAGAAATCTCCTCCAAGTCTGTGTTTGCATTGTGTGTGTGGCGGGAGGCCTTATGGTAGTTTCATTTTCTAAAAAGCATTTCGGATTTCAAATTTAACTTCTTTGCTTGTTTAAAAAGACCAAACTGTTTTTTTTGCTCATACCATTCCCACGACTGACCTGGAGTTTATTGTTCCTTTCCTAAACTCTGGGTGCCCATAATTTTCCACACGGGCAGTCAAGAGTTGGGTTTTTTCAGATAGTCAGATAGTAGATATCAATCTGGTAGCCTTTAGCTTTCTCTTTGGTATTCTTTGGAGATCTTGGATATTGGAATCTTCGGATTCATGGACTGGACTTGCTCATCTTGGTGCAAATTGATGGTGGTTCGAGCTAGTGGTTTGGAGTTTTTGCTTTGGGTGTTTTAGAGTTAGAGTTGTTGTTGCTGTTTGGAGTTTTTGGGTTCCACTGCTATATCATATTGCTATTCCGCTGTAGCATTGTTATCTTGTATCTATGATATTGATTCATATTATAACATTGTTGTATCGAATATTGTATATCAATGATATTCATTCTTTTCTTCCGCTATGTTGTTATACTTGATGTGTTATAAGCTCAGGCGAACCAGATTCGACGTTTGGATCTACGGCTTTTGAATATGAGTGCCGACTTTAGAAGGTCGTGTCAAGGTCGTTGGATCATGGGAGATTATATATCTATTTAGCGGTTTCAGCAAATGCAATCAGTGCTGCATTGGTTCGAGAAGAGGATCAGATCTAGCGATCGATCTATTATATCAGCAAAAGGTTAGCTGGGGCAGAAAGAAACTTCCCAAGGGTGGAATAGTTAGCTTATTTTCTCGTCATAGCTTGGAGGAAGCTCCGTCCATATTCCCAGGCTCATCCGATCACATTCTACACTGACCAGCCATTGCAAAAGATCCTAACACAACCTTAGAGGTTTGGTAGATTGCTCAAGTGGAATATCAAGTTGAGTCAATTTGATATTGCTTATACACTGAGGTGAGCCATTCAAGGAAAAGTTTGAAACCCCCGAAGGTCGATCCATATGCTATGATTTGAAGTTTGACTTACCGCAATTAATAACGAAGCAGAGTACGAAGCTTTGCTTGCAAGACTTAGGCTTGCCAGAGACTTGGGAATTATTGGTGTGGAAATTTATTATGACTGGCAATTGGTCGTATGCCAGGTTTGAGGACAGTATCAAGCCATAGACTAGAGATTGGCTGCTTACCTTACTCGGGTTCAAGAAGTGTTGAATCAGTTCGACCACTATGCTATCCATTGTATACCCCGAGAGTAAAATCAGAATGCCCATTCTTTGGCGAAATTGGCCAGCACTGGCAAAGCACAATAGATGGGACTCGTCCCCATCGAGACACTTACCACTCCGAGAATTGATTATATAAAGACAGACTGGTCACATTAGGCAACGCCCGTAAGGGAGTCGTGGATGACTCCATTCGAAAACTATCTTGAGCATGAAGCATTACCCAAGCACAGAAGCGAGAAAAGACAAGTTATCTGAAAGGCTTCACGATTTATATCCAGAATAGAGTCCATACATGAGGGTATATTTTTTTCCATTACTCCAATGTATCGCCCACGATGAAATCAAACAAGTGTTACATGACGTGCACGAGGGAGAGTGTGGTGACCACATTGGAGGGCAAGCCCTTGCAAAAAAGATACTCAAATATGGATATTACTATTAGTCCGTGAGATAATGGTTTTGATGACAACAATCTTAGAATATATTATAAAATATAAATACTAACAGTATAAGTTAGATATATATGTATATACAGGATTTAACCATGCAGGTATCAAGAATGAAGACTGTACAGTATAGAGATTCAAGATATCAAGATTGAAGACTCATGAGTATCAAGAGTATCAAGATTATCAAGATTTCAAGATTTCAAGAATAAGTATTTTAATTAGGAATTTTGTTAAAGCTCCTAGAAAAGCACTGGCATCTTAAAATCCAATTTATCCATGGAATGGAATCCACTTCGAGCCCGTTAAAGGTATGGAACCCTGAGCAGGATGAAACCTACGAAAAATCGGGTGGAACATTGTTTTGTATCCGCTAATTTTTATTCAAAATGATTTTACAAAATTATATCTTGTTTTCAAAATGATTTCAAAATCTACCTTTTAAAAGAATCAAAAACATCTATCCTGATTTCAAATACTTTTAGCCTCGAAACAATCTTTAATTTCAAAATCAAATTATCCTTGTTTTTAAACTATCTTTAATAATAATATATTTAACTTTTAAATATTTATACTTAGGTTTAAATATAAAATTATAGTAAATTTTATATATACCAAAATATTATTCTCTATGTTTATTTATGTATTTTAGCTATATTTAAGTATATTTATAAAGTTTAAAATTATTTTAATATAAGATAAAAATTATTTTCAAAGAAAAACAAATCACCAAAATTTCCTTTGGGATGTCGACATGCCCAAGTACCCCATGTAGACATAGTGTCAGTTGGTTTCAAAATTTAAATTTCAAAAGAAGTGTCTATTCGTCATAACTCTTCATGAATGGACATGGTTGTTGTTCTTCTATAAATAAGGGTTGGTTTCAACGAATTTTTAATTCAGTTTTTCTGGTTTTTCACTCCTCTTCTTCTTCCAAATTTATATAAACATATTCTTACCATTACTCTGCCGAAATCAACATTCAATCTAACTAGATCATTTTTGGTTTGATTCCCTATCACCATCTCAAAGATCCTCAGTGCTATTCAGAGTTATAGGCTTCTTTGTAATCAATTTAGCGAGAAAAGGTGTGATTGTGGCCTTGGAAATCAATCAAGCGAGATAAGGTGTGATTGTAGCCTTGGGATATCAATTGGGTGAACTTGTTGCCTAGGAAATCAAGTATTTCTACCCAGAGGATTGTGATTCTGGAGGGTGTACCTCGTTGCCTTGAAATCGAGGGTGTAATTATAAAGATTTCTTTTGAAAGGAAATCCGTACTTGTGTGCGGGACTGGATGTAGGGTAACTCCGAACCAGTATAAAATCCGGTGTGTTCTTTCCTTTACTGCTTTTACTTTATTTCTGCATCTGTATTTGTTTCTTTGATCATATCTGTGTTTGAATACTGCATACATCTGTGTTTAAATTAACATAAACTCAAAAAGATTTAGTAATTCTTTAAAACACTATTCAGCCCCCCACTAGTGTTAATCCTAGCCTTAAGATCCGTAATCCATATTTCTCGCAATTACTAGCCGACCATGAACCGAGACGCATCGGATTATGCCAAGAGATGTGATAGATGCCAGAAACATACCAGAATTCTAAGAGCCGCATCTACCGAAATCACTCAGATGGTCAGTCCATGGCCATTTTCCACATGGAGCATCGATATAATAAGGTCTTTACCTTTGGAAAAAGGTAGTGCGAAGTACGCCATCATTTTAGTTGACTGCTTTACTAAATGGGCAGAAGCTGAGGCCCTTGCTATCATCACGACGAAGAAAGTAATCGACTTTATTGACGGCAACATCGTCAGTCGCTTTAGCCTCCTGCAAACAATTATCACTGACAACAGAGCCCAATTCGATAGTGTCGAGTTCAAAGATTTCTATCAATGCTACCGCATCCAGAAGAAGTTCTCGGCAGTAGCTCACACTCAAGCGAATGGATAAGTCGAAGCTGTCAACAAAGTTATCAAGTCCATTCTGAAGAAATGACTGGAGAAGGCTGGAGGCAAGTGGGTCGATGAGCTTCCCATTGCCCTATGGGCATATCGAACCACCCATAAGTCCGCGACCGGCCATACTTCATTTTCACTTTCCTACGGCTCCAAAGCCATCATTCCAGTTGAACAAGAAGTACCTTCTCATCATGTGACCTATTATGATCCGAAGGCAAATTCCGTCCTACTTACTGAATCTTTGGATTTACTGGATGAGAAGTGTGAACAGGCTGATTTGAGGGCAGCCGCACATCGCGATCGAGTTGCCTGATTATACAGTAGTAAGGTCTAACCCAAAACCTTTGATGTTGGTGATCTCATACTGAAGAGATTTTATCTGGTTCCTTTACACATGAAACCGACATGGGAAGGACCATATATCATCGAGAGGAGACTTGGAGACGGCATATTCAAACTATCAACTGTTGACGCTCTCACTTTACCGGAGCATGGAAAAGCGAGAGAATCTGTCGCTATTACACATAACTGGCTTTTATTCATTTAGTCTGCTTTGTCCTTTGAATTTTGTTTATGTATTTTCGAATTTGAACTTGCAATAAGACAACTGAATTTTCTATACTTCTTTATTTCAGAAATAAAATGCAGGCTCATCAAGCCAGATAGGTGATTTGTGAAATGCATCGTGCAACCATCGTGATGTACGAAGAGCTAAGTCCCATCCTATGGTGGGACTCATTCAATAGGGAGTGATCGTGATCCGAGGTCACTCGCTAAGTGAAACCCCAAGCTCGGGGGCAAACAACGATAAAATCATAAAGGATTGAAACACGACAATCCTCTAATAAGCTCTAGCTGCTGGAGTGTGAGCTGGAGTATGAAATCCAAAATCTAGGCTCAAAGAGGATGGATCCATCCATCTACGACTTTACTTGCCAAATCAAGGTGGATGTGATCCAACCGTCTACAACATTGACCAACTCTGGTCCCAAGAGGACGGACTGGAGTATAAACACTAAATGGGTGTGACTGACCACCTATCGACCAACTCTGGTCTCGAGAGCCCGGACTAGAGTATAAACACTAAATGGGTGTGACTGACCACCCATCCACTAACTCTGGTCCCGAGAGCGCGGATCGGAGTATAAACACCGCATGGGTGTCACTAACCGCCCATAAATTAACTTATGTCCTCGGAGTGTGGATATAATTCTAAGTATTAAACGAGTGAGACTAACCACCCGTAAATTAACTTACGTCCCCAGAATGTGGATATAATTCTAAGTATCAAACGGGTGTGACTGACCGCTTGTAAATTAACTCATGTCCCCGGAGCACACATATGATTCCAAACATTAAACGGATGTGACCAACCACACGTAAATTAAGTTATGTCCCTGGAGAGTGGATATAATTCCGAATACCAAACGAATGTGACCGACCGCCTATAAATTAGCTCATGTCCTCGGAGAGCGGCTATGGTTCTAAGCGATAAGCAGGCTGACCGACCGCCGGTATACAAGTTCAATCCCCAGAGTTTGGATGCAAGTACTTGCAGATGAACGAGTGTGATCTGACCACTCAAACTCATTTCACTTTAACTTTGTTCTAACTAATTTAAATTAAAGTTAGTGAAGGCGGAAGATGACTGCCGACTGACTACTTCAATTCTCCCTAGTACTAGGGTTATAACTCAAGTGCCAGCTGCTAACCAAGACAACGCAACATTGGGACTCGACTTGGCGTTTAATTATGACCCGAAGCTACGACTTTAGGACTTGACGACCGGACTCAAGCTCGACTCAAAAACTAAAGCCTTATAAGTACATTGGATGGAAACGCAAGTGCTGAAATACTTAAGCAAATGAACATAGAGTTATGCTGAAAAAAAAATTATTTCGACTGTTCTTTGAAAAAGATAACTACAAAAATCTGTTCGATGAATTCCGTTAAGTAGGGGCCAAAATTGCATCTATTCATGGCCTACAAACGCAAAAGGAAATCCTATTCCAAGCTATCTACAAAAAGAGGAAACAAAAATGCTATTCTATGCCTTCGGTTTTCTATCCTTTTTTCTTTCCTTCGGTGTAGACTCACTCGAACTGCCGCTCAGATGTCACTTTGAACCTTTACCTCCTCGGCCTGCTCCAACCCCAGCCTGCTCCAGCCGGCTTGTCTCCGGCCGTGGGAATCAAAATAGTCTCCTCCTTGGAACTCATAGAGATTGGAATATTCTCTGTGTGCGGAGCTGGAGGAATGGTGGTACTCTCGATGTTAGAAGGAGGAGGCATGCCGGTATTAATGATAGTGCCATTTGGAGAAACAGCAGGTATCAGGACCGGACCGGGACCTATCATGCCATCACCAGCTCTACGAGCATGCTCGGCTTGCTCTATCTCTACTTTAATCTCCTCCATTATCTGCTCAGCCCGATCTGCACGGATACCTATTGGAATGCTACTGGGTGGACCAAAGGAGCTTATGATGATCATGTCTTCGTCTACATTGAAAGGCATTTCAATGTTCGGGTCGCTTTGATGGCCAAGGAGTGCTTCCATCATTTGTTCATCAAGCACGCAGTTGCTTTCATGCATCTCCCCAGCCGATGCGGCGACCGTTGTAGTTATAGCTTCCGTCATTATCGCCTCCTACTCGTGATGCATTCCTTGAGTTGCAGGAGGATCAACTGATGCAGAATCTAGAGCTGAATATAGCTAGGAGAAAATATTACTAGGAGAAGTGTCCAGAATACCTTCCTCGGTTCGACTCCCATGTTTAGCCGATGTGCCTTTCGAGCCACGTTCTTGTATCGGAGAAAGATGCGGCTTATCTGGGTCATACCTCAGGACAGCTGAAGGATCGATAAAAGAAGTAGGCTCGGGTTGGGACGTTGTAGGGGCTTCGAAACCTACTTTGTGATGTTCAATCCTAGGTCCTTCCTTAGCATTCGGACACTTGGCAGCCAACTTTTCTTTCTTAAGAGTGATGATAGTATCGTGTAGGAATTTAGGCTCATCTTCGACTAGTATTTGACCTTCTAGTTTGAAATCATCAATGGTTGAAATGTTGTGAATCACCTTCACTTCCTCCACCAAGAAACTCCATGCCTTGTATAGTTGAAAAGGATAATCTTCTCCGAACCAGTTTAAGTTGTGGTTTCTTAAGTCATTGATGTTGTACATGACCAGGTGATCTTCAACTTCATTCTCCATCCTAGACTCCACTGCTTTGATCTCACTCTCAACCCTGGCTCAGCTTCCTGGGCCTTTAACTTTGTTGCATCCCTCTTACCCTTAAGTACCACCGCCTGTTCATATGCCTCCTGGGCGGCTTTGTTGGCTTCGTCCTTCTCTTTAAGGGCCTTAGCTAGTTTTCCCTTTAGCTCGTCGACCTCTTTCAGTGCGACGTCTCTCTCTTCCGTAATAATTGTATTCCAATATCTCATCTCCTCTACTAAGTCCATATGAGTCTTTCTCATCTTTTCCATGGACTGCCTGGCCTCTTCGGTTCTCTGGCCGCTTTCTATCTCTGATCCTTAAAGATTCAACTTCGTTGTTAAGCACTTCTATTATTCTACCTTTCTGAGCAAGTTCGCCTTCCATTTTCTCGATTGTTTTGGCCCGCTCGAAAGCTACCCCTAAGCCTTTTCTGCAGTTTTAACCCACTCCTGGTATTGGTTGTACACGTCATGCACGTAGTCTTGTACCAGTTTTTCTACATCGTTCGGGATCCTTTTCAAGTTTGGGGGGAAGTGGAAGCCATCGAAACAGATAATCGGGAAATCTTTCTTTAACTTAACATTTTGGATGGCTCCCTCCTCTGTGGGTTCTAAAGAAAATTGTTCGATGATGATGGGAGCTTCCATTTCAGTTCTACGACGTTGATCGTTGGATTTCAAGGTGTGAGGAGGCACTTGGTGTGCAGTTTCATAAGATTTCCTGATAGAGCCAGATGGTTTTGAGGAACCTTTAGGTGGTGGAGATCGCAACCGAGAGCGGCGCCTGGTTTGGTAAATCTTTTCATTCTTCCTTTCATAACGCTCGCGCTCTTGACTGGAATAATGGACGCGATCTTAGTCTCTTTCATTTTCACGCCTATGAGATTCAGAGTAAAGCTGGAAGAACGGCGCGAAGAACGAAGATTGCTGAGCATAGACCCTTGTTTCACCATCGTGCTTACAAACTGAAAAGAGAAACAGAGTTAGTTATCTCTTGAGACTAGAAAACATGTGATTAGAAGTAGTATGGTGCCATGAAGTGTGTGTATTCATGTGCAAACCCCTCAACCAACCAATTATGGTGCCTTGCTCATAGGAGTCGACTCCTCTATACCTAAAGCAGTTAAGCCTGCGTCAGTCTGTGATGGGGAGTGGAGCCCCTCTAAACCAAGGTCCTGGAACCAAGATACATCGTTCGAAATAGGGATGTCTGATAGTCCTCTTAATGAGCCTTCCATTTGCGGAGAAGAAGTCTTTATACTTATAACAGCTGCAACAGGCAGGGACATTACAATAGTTTTACACCTCAAAGTTTTGTGGGCGAGAGTCTGGCCTTTTCTTTTCAACTTTGAGGATTGAAGACCCTACGAAGGCGCAACCATGGGCTCATCCCTAGCTTCATATTCTCATCGTCGCCCTGTTCAGTGATTATAACTCCAGGGGCACCCTGAACTCCCCCAGCTGGGGACATGATAAGAGCTTTTCTTCCTCCTTGCCTTGGCAGAGCCACTCTAGGGACTCTATTAGATCATTGCTTTGATCTCTCTTTATAATCCTTACGGCCATCAAGTTTTCATCGGTAAGAACTTCATCAAAATTTCTAAATTCCACTGGCACCGATTGGAGAATTCTCACTATCTCCTTGAATTGCACTCCTTCGGGCCGTGTAATCGAAGCTGTAAAAGAAACGCAGTATTAGACTCAACATCAACTTATGTTACTCAGATAATCGATGAAGAAGTTGGAACACTTACGTCTAACTAACCACCATCTAGCTAATCCTTGTGGGCATCTAATAAAAACCACTTAGTCTTAAAGTAGCTCAGTTTACTCCAAGCATCTGCTACTACTTGGCAGTTCCTGACCGATTCAAGGAAGGTAAACGAAGGATTATCCCTACGACTCTTGACGTTGAACAAGTATCTGATTTCGTCGACGGTGAGGGGTCGGAAAAAGTGCTCCATGAAGATGATGTATAAGCTATTGAGAAGTGCATATCCATTCGGATGCAGTTGAGATGGCACAATCCTCTGAAAGAACAGCACATCCTGAATAAATTGGTTGAACGAGGGCAACGTTCCGGCTATGCACATAAATATGTTGCAAGCAGTAAACCCTTCTGGGGGATTATGTGCTCGTCTTCCAGCTCTTGTAATAGAACATCTTCTAGAGATAATCCATGCCTGAGAGAGATTCTGCTTAGAATATCATCGGAGATTTTGGATGAACTGAATCCTTCGAATTCAAAACTAAAGTTGCACCCGGAAGTTCATCCAGAGCAGGGCTTACTACATTTGCTGCGATGTATGGCACTTCGATTCTAGGAAGTGGAGAACTCTGAACTTCCTGCTACTCAGAGCTTCCGAGATCCATGGCTATTGAACTCGGTAAAAATCATCATTAGATGGCAATAAACCCATGTTCACCCGGTTGAAGTGAGTGATACATGTTGTGTAGTGCAGTGCTATATAATACTTTAAATTCCTACAAGTTCGAAAGATGATAAAACGACAAGACTTCAAGATTCGATCGGAGTAACTGTCATCGCTCAGCCATCCTTACTTCGAAGAATGGTCCATGTTAAAGTTCATTATGTTTACCAAATTACATTTCCATCGACGAGATTCGAAGGATAGTCAAATATGCAGTTTAACGGTCAAGTCCAGTTGTGCAAGGCTGAAGCTCGTCGGAGTCAAGTGTTCGAATATACAAAAGGCTATGTTTCATATTCATCATGGTTTGAATTAGATCGATCTGCTCAAGTCTAATTTCATATCAACGCAAAGCCTGGACTGATAGCCTATTCATAACTATACTCTATGTATCGACCAATTCCAGACCGATGCACTTCGTATCGATCCAAGGCGAGCGGTTTCGTATCCATCCACTTGAATCGATATGAACTCCCATAATTTCCAAATCGATATGAAGCAGCTTTCACCATTTACCATCAATACGAATGGCTACCTTCATCCATCTCCAAACTACTTTGATCGATCTGCCCTGCCATCGACACATATTTGGTGAAGGTTAGAAGTCAGTGACTTCTTTGTCTCCTAACAATGCTTTCTTCCTCCTTCTCCTTCGAGCAACCATTAGATCACTTCCTCGATCGCACTCCAGCTATGCTCCGGCACCAGCGATGCCGGAGTTGGCCGTAATCTTGGATGAAATGGCATCGAGACTCAATTCTCGTCATTTTAGGATGATTGTGGTCGATTAATTACCTAGGTTAAAGGGATTGATTTAAGGGTTAATGGTTCAACTGCTTTGGAGATGAAGGCTTTACAGTTTTCTTCTTTCTCAGATCAATACGAAGTGAACGTGATAGCAGTTGCAAGTGAAAATTTGTCTAAGTCCGAAATCCTTTTATATGGTTTCGTACCCAAGGGAAGACATTTCGTATCCCAGTTATTATACCGAGAGAATCGGTCAACTCCATTGATACAAAGACACAACTTCGTATCCATCAACACAAGGCAGTCCAGGACTTACCAGTTTGTATCCATTGGCATTTCATATCCATCATCGCTTCGTATCCATTGATGCCCATCGATTCGAAGACCACTAGCTCGTATCCATCGATACGAAGATCACAGCATGGTTCCGTCTTTACCATTCAACTCCATTGATACAAAACGCAACTTTCATATCCATCAATTTAGGAACCCATATGTTGTATCGGATATGCAGAGCACCACACTTAATCTATTTCATGCCAATGGCCATCGATACGAAACCTACTTCAACATCTCAAATCGATCTAGGAGAGGATCGATATGAAGGAGTGAATTAAAGGAACCATCAAACATTGTTAGAACTTAAATTTCACATCGATCTAGGAGAGGATCGATACGAAACTCGATCTAAATAAGAACAAAAGAACTTGACAATGACCCGTGAACGTGCAAACGTGAACATGGGTTAGGTTAACATACGTGCATCTATGCCAAACTAACATTCGATTTTCAAAGTTGGTAGGAATTAAATGCTTAGCTAGTGACCACCAAAACAGTGAACAACAAATTGCTAGCACTCGACCTTAAGTTACAACAAAACACTACATGGTCATTGGCAGTCTACGATTCTATATTTGTATTACTAGAAATTAATCAATGGTTACATCCCTTGGCGAAAAGACAATAACTGTTCTGCGAATCGGATGGAACTTTTTTAGAATAAGGGTTGCAGCTTTTCAAAGCACGTCATGTTCACACAAGACGTACTTTTGGAGGGAATATGTTATCTCGCCTTTTGGCAAGGCCATGACACCAAGGACTCGACTAGAGACCAAGAATAGTTCATCCCGAAGATCGGTTATCTACAGGTCCAATATGGATTTAGGAAAATTTTGTCCAAGTCCAGATCAAGCTAAAATTAGCATGGTGTGACAAAAAAGCTATGAAAGACAATATTCCAAATTTCAGGTCAATCGGAGTTCGTATGCTCAAGTATGGATCGATCAAGATTCATGAGCAACAGGTTTACTTCGTATCCATCACCTTCGTACCCATCAACTTCACATCCATCCCCTTCGTATCCTTGTACTTCATATCCATCCATTTCATACTCACTCATTTCGTATCAATCCCACTTCAATATGCTTCGTATCTATCAACCAGCGATCGATACGAAGCAGGTAGCCAAGCATCGATACAATGCCACAAACCGAGCATCGATATAAAGGCGAGGGAAGAGCATTGATACGAAGGATAATATGCATAGGGATATGAAATACGTGGTCTAACCAGAGGAAGTGGCCTCTCAGCATGAAATGTGGATCTCCCCTGAACTCTTGCTCTATGTCATTGGTACGAATGAGCATCGATACGCAGGCATCGATACACATCCATTAACCAACTTACAAAATCAATCTTAGATCGATCATAGCTCAAAAAGTACAAGTCCAAACGCCTCCAAATCTTCACAGAAGCCTTCTTATCACTTGAAGGACTACCATGATCAATCGCAGCTCAAATGGAGCTAAGATTGATCGATACGAAGATGATGGGGATCGATCAGGGATCGATCCCAAGCAAACCGAGATCAATCTGGTGGGCCCACCTACATGTGAGAAGAGGTGTTCCAACCTTTGAGGGAGATATTTCCAGATCCATTCCTATAAATAGCACCCCTATGCCCATAAAAAAGGACTTTTGGAAGCTTCTACGCCGTTACTCTACCGCAATTCCATTGTAACTTGAAAGCTATTAATTGTACTATTGTAATCAGTTTAGAAATCAATAATAAACAGCAAAACTATTCAAAGTGGACGTAGGCTACAACGTGGAGCCACTATAAATTCTCGTCTCTTTCTATTTCTGTTTGATTTTATTGGTGTGATTGTTAGATTAGCCTCTTTTTCCATTTAAATTCTTCATTCTGATATCTTCAATTACATCCGAAGAGCTTCTTGCCCAATTTTGGTATAAACAGCGTCATCCACTTCCATATCACTAAAGATGTGCTCATAAGCATTTATCCAATCTTGCACTTCTATGACTGATTTTGTTCCACAGAAAGGCTCCCAAAATTAGAGTTTACTCAACTTAGAGAAATCAACTCTAGGCACTTGCATAGGAGCACCTCTATCAACAGCCATACTAGGAGCATTCCTCATCATTATTGCTACCATAACATTGAACGTAACTTGAAAATCAGGCGTGGCAGCTCCTGATCCTACTCCTTCTTTAACTCCTGAAGCGGATCTTAGGGCATTCCTTTTATATTGGCTCATTCTTATATATGACAAGAATGATCAGTCCATCATAAAGAAAATCATGTCCATAGTGCTAAGGTGCATGTGAATTATAGTATATAATATTACTCTATAGTTTTGAAAACCAAAGTACTAATAAGTACGCATTCTCTCGAATATATATTTTCTCTCGATCCAGTCTATGGCAATAACGTCTTCCCTATCTCTACTGGATCATGATATCAACTTCGGTTAATAGTGTAACCAAAGCTCTGATACCAAATGTGATGACCATCCTATACCATCGGCATTAATAGTACACAAATAATGTACTGCAATCATGCCCGACCAATATAGGACAATCATCAAAATGAGTAATAACAAACACAACATATAACCCATCGTATTTCTCACAGCGAATAAAATATAATATCATAGATATAACAAAAGAGACATTAATAACAATATGAACTAACCATTAGAGTATAATTTCCATAGAGTCATACATCAAATGTCATAGAGTATACAATAGGATCAACTCAAATATATTATCCCAATAATAGAAATAAGTAAGAATTGCCATGGGCTCTATAGTTTTGCTCAATGGAAAAACATAGAAATCCATGTATGCATTTAATACGAGATAGCTCCATCCAGCTCATCCTTCGAATAGCTACTACGTCGCCTTGACCTATTATCTAGTCTACTAATTTAAGAGTACCCAAGATAATAGAAAAACAAAGCATAAAACCTTGGGTTAGAAAACAGTCTGGTGTGAGCGATAAATGAATCTCAAGATACTATATAGGTAAATATGGTAAGGAACAAGGGTGCACGAACCATACCTAACATTTCCCTACAACCAAAGAGTTAGCACATAACATAAGAATATGCTACTCTACAATATCGTAAAGGTACCATACAAAATACAATAATGGATCTTCATATATTCCTATCTCCAATACCCACTTCTAATGATATCCCCGAGTGATATCCAACAAAAGAAAGCAGAACCGTAGTATTCATCAAGAAATATCCACTCTCACTCATTCCTATTCTATGAATATATGACAACTCGAAATGCTTCTTTATTGCCAGGCTCTAACGGAAATCCCGGTATTCATTATACTCTCGCTAAAGCTTGATATGCATCTAGTGGCCTAAAGCTACACATTAGGCCCAAAGCAACCGGTACAGGGCATATGGGTCCCTACATGATCCATCCACTTACAATGCCCACGCTTCGAGTACTATAGAAAACACTCCGAGTATCAACGATTTCTTATCTCATTCATCTCCAAGCCCTCTTTTGCTCTATTAGAATTCCGAGCCCTTCTGCTCAGTCCAGCTTCATTATCTAGGAACCCACCACATTCCTTAATCTACAGCTCTCTCCTTTATCGAGCTTCTATCTTCAGTACATACTTCCACCACGAGTCACAAATCGAAGATACATAGCGTTTACCACGTTGTTACATCGCCATCCAACATTGATGCGAATGAACCAAAACCTCGAACACGATCTACAGGACCTCTACTTCATACCCTAGAGGTTCCACCATCAGTACTCCCACTAGAATATCTTAGTATCAATATGAAAAAGGCAATATTGACCTCACCCCTTGGCCAAATTTCTTTCTACTCCTTCCTTGCTTTCAGTACTCCATGCCTTTGACCCTGACCTATCCATTTAAATAACTCAGTCTTCACTTTAAAGCATTCCACTTCATGTTCTAGAAATAAGTCGGCATAACTTCCAACCCTTATCTACTCATCTATCTTTTTCCTTAGGTCAACTCTATAAGCAATACTCTATCATCCCATGCCAATCCTAAGCTATCCAACTTTGTCTTCGACTTATCTTTCTAAACATCCAAAACACTAATAAACAACATCAAATCACAACATGCAAACATACGTCAACATGCATATACATTCATTTAAGCAATCAAAACATAAGAATATCATAAACGAGCTAATTCTTATCTGGATCTACATTTTACATGAATATATGAACATGAATAAGGGTAATTTGTAATCAAATTCAAAACATATGCATAGATTAACATTTAGTCAAAGTTACAATAGGTTTTGTGGCCGAAAATCATGTTAAATCATGCAATTCTACTATATAAACATGTATAGGATAGTGAGAAGGCATAATCCACTCATCAGTTACCAAATTGAACCAATTTGAGTGTAGATCTAATACGGATAGCGATTAAAGCAATGCAAATCAACCAAATCGACGATCTATGTCATCTAATCATTGATCTATTAACTAATCTTCAATTCGGTTTGATTTAAAGAGTAATTTGGACGGTTTTGGATGAATATAGGGTTAATGAGAGTTTAGATCTGATTTGGAATGTGGGAAGTTCTAATTTGACTCTTTAGCCTCCTATTTTGTAGTAAGTCTTGTACTAGACTAATGGGTTTAATTAAATACACACTAATTCTTGCCAGCAGTTGTTAAAACTATTTAACGTCCAAACCGTAACTCAGTTTTTCTATTATGACTGCTCTATAGAATGGGAAACCATCATCCTGAAGTAATGTGATTGGTTTGAGACCTTAATTTGATTCCTATCAAATGTTATAGCCAAATAAGATTTTCTAGGGCAAGATAGTAAAATATAAATTTAGGAAAAATCATTGATGTGTAAAATGTCCTAGGAGTCATATCCCTAAATTATAGAATCATACGACCTCATACAAATAAAATAAAAATATTTTATGATCTTTCGATACGTAAAATATGGGTCGTTACATACACGAATCATGTTTGACCTTTCCCTGTAACCAAAGAATTAGCACATAACATCATAATATGCTACTGTACAAATAACATAAAGGTACTCTACTCAAAACAAGGATACCAACTCTCTAGGTATTCCTATCTCCAATATCCACTCCTAATGATATCTCCAAGTGATAGCTTGGTAAGCAACTAAAGCAATCATAACATCCATCAAGCAATCCCCACTGTCATCCATGTGCCCAGAATATATGATAATTCGTACGGCCTCCTTACTGCCAAGGACTAATGGAAATTCCAGTTTTCGGTGTACTCTTATATCCTAAATTCCTATAGCCTAAAGCTAGATATTTATCCCAAAGGCACTGGTCCAGGGTATTCAGATCCAGTCCATTGATCCATGGGCCTCCCTACTTGTAATACCCATGCTTTGAGTACATAGAAAATACTCCGAGTATCAGTGATTCCTTAGCACGTACATCTGATCCCTTCTTTGCTCCATTCAGATTCGTGCTCTTCCTTTGCTCAATCCAATTTCCATTATTCAGAACCTAATACGTTCTCCATACATTTCCCTCCTTTAGTGAGACGTCATCTTTGGCACCTACTCTCTTCATGAGCCATCAACTAAAGATACAAAGCTTTTATCATGCTATTACATCGCTATCCGATCCTCAAGCGAATGATCCAACACCTTTAGGATGATCTACAGAGTCCCTCGCTTCCTCCTTATACAAACCTGACCCCAAGATAATCATCAAAACAACTTAGTACTGAGTTGACCAACTCGGCACCAACCCATTTACTGAGCCAATTTTGGCTAAGTTTCCTTGCTTCCAGTACTCCATTCCAAGTTGTAACGATCCACGTTTTTTCGATAATTAAAATATTGAATTTAATAGGATTTTAGGATTTAATATTGTATGAAATTTAAAATTTATGATTTGTCGATAAGAAAACAATTAGAAGGAAATTTAATAATGTTAATTTAATGTAATCAAATGACTATTTGAATGTAAGCTCAAGTAATTGAAATAATTGCAAAGTTAAATTGGTTAGAAATTATAAATAAGGAAATAAATTAAATGTTATATTAAATGGTGAGATGGTATGTAATTAATTGAAATTGAATATAATCAGTGCTATGTAAGTAGTTATAACATTTATTTGTAGATAATAAACTTATAAATGTGATTAAAGTAAGTAAATGGTAACAACTGTTGTTCATCGCCTATTTATTTAATCTGTCGAAATTAAATTGGAAATCAATTACAATTAATCTAATTAAATATGGAAGTTAATATGAATTAAAATGATAACTGTAGAATATTGATGTAATAAAACGTAAACCAATGTTAATTATATCCATAAGATGATAGTTGATTGAATAATAAGACGTAAATCAAAATAAATAATATTGGAATTTATATTATAATTAATGAATTTACTGCAATTGAAATTGAACATTGTAGTTTGTGCAATATTTAACATTTTAGATTGACATGGAAATTTATTTTAAAATATTATAAATTTCTAGGTAATCGAAAATGATGAAAAGTTGTTAACCATTAAATTTGAATTGAAAAGTGATTAAACTAATTTAACAATAGTTAATTTAATTAACGTGAAAATAGCCATTTTGACCACTGTCTTGGATTTCTATGAAAGCAGTTTCATCGGATCTGTAACATTGAATTATTATAAAATTTCAAGTTTCGTAGCGATCGGACTTGTCGTTTGATCGTGCGGGCTCGAAACGCGTAGAAATTAATTTAACAAATTCAATTTGAAATAAGATGATTTTAAAAGCTAACTTCTTCATACAATGTAATTAGGACTTAAAACCTGTTCCATTGAGTTTAAAAATATCAAAAACATCTATTTTGATATATTGTATGACCCACTTCCATTTTGAAAGTGGAACGGGCTTTTCGGGTCGTTATTGTCATTTTGAACTAATTCGAGAGGCTTATTCTTTCTTATCTGGCCTTGTCTATATAAATAGATTTTTCTAACCCTAACAGTTTTTTTATTGCTTATTACTGTACGTATTAAAATTTCCATCATTCTTCCCAATGGCTGAAAACCTAATTACAAAATCCAAATTCAAATCAAAGTCAATTTCAAAAATTTAAACTCCACAAAACATAGAAAATTATATATCGTTGGAAAGCTCTCGACGAGCATAATCCACTACAACATTTTATTTTTCAATTTGGTTCATCATTTGGCCAAAAATCATCGAAGAACCTCGGCAGTCGAAATTAGGTTTTCGCGATCCAATGGTGGATCTTCATCCAATCAACGATCGGGAGGTGGCGTTGGAAAGAGGGCGTTGAGCGGGTCTTGGAGATGTTGTTTGTTAGTCGTAACTTGGTTGAGAATCACCACGATTTGGCTTGGAATATCAACAGTGGCGAAGGTGATTGGTGGCGTCGCACGACCTCGCGTGGCGCCTGGATGGTCGGCCTGGCATGGGGAAGGTGGCACAATGGTTTGATCTGGTGGAAATCATGTGCGGCGGTGGTGAAATTGATGGATTTAGGCAGCGACTGTGTGTGTTGAAGTCGAGCAATGCTAGGGTTTCAAACACGTATGGGTGATGTGGATGTTCTGGTATAATTTATTAATTATTTATTTTGATTTAAAATTTAAAGTTTGAATATTCTAACTATCGTATCTTTTTCACACGAGCTCGGATTCACACATGGTTTTTTCTGTTGTAATCGTATCGAAATTCTGGACATTATGGAATTGATTTGGACGAATTCTAATACTTTTAAATTTTTGGGCCTAAATTGGATTTTAATTCGTCGAAAATTCAAAGATGGGTGCTTTAACCCACTAGCAACTAATAAATTGTCTTATGTTAGTTAAATTAAATATGCGATGTGATTTGAAGTTGATTGATTGCTGTTTGATATGTTAAAATCGTCATTCCAGTTAAATCTAACTTTTATTGAATTTAATTGTTATTTAATTTATTATTGAATTTAAAATAGTCAATTAAAATCGTTGATGATAATTAGTTAATTTATGTTATTTATTGGTTGATTTGAATGATGATTCTGATGGATGCTTAAATGTTGATATTTTGTATGATTGGATGTATGTTTAAATTTTATATTATTATCACTCTGCAAGTTCCCTTAGTTATTGATAGGAAAATCACTACGGGTTGAAATGATACATACCCGAGTGGCCTTATAGATTAGGGAAAAATCGTTATGGGTTGAAATGATAAACTCAATCGATTTTATGGATTTTGAATTTTATTCGAGATTGTGGGTTGAAATGATATATATCCGTAAATATAAATTATGGCGGGTTGAAATGATATATATCCGTATCACTTGACCATAGGGTTGAAAATTATATACGGACACCGGATTATTTAAATTAAATGATTTTAAATTAAAACTTTAAATTTTGAATTCAGTTGAATGATATTATGAAATAAAATTTGATTTATATGAACTGAATTGTTTTCAAAATCCAAGCTTTTAAAAGGTTGAAATTGTAATTGGTTTAAATGAATTGTTTAAAAGGGTTTAAATTGAAATCTTAAAGTCGAAGTTGAAACATAAATGAAATTTATCAAAATTGAGTTATTATAAACGTTGAATATTTAAACTTTGAAACCTATTGAATTTGAAGTGGTTGAAACGTGGATTTGAAATCGATATATATTGAAATTGTTTTAAGGAGAATTTAAATTGAAAGTTTTAGCCTTTAGAATTGAAATCGTTGAACTAAGATTGATTTGAATTGATTTGTGAAATTGGAAGAAGCAATTCTAATTTGAGACTATATTTAATATAACTCTTTTAATATACAAACTCCTTAACATATAAATTATTTTCTCATATAAACCATTTTAATATATATTAATAATTTTTAATGCATTAACTATTTTTAATATATAACCTATTTTAATATATAACATATTTCTAATTCATAAATATTTTAATCTGCAATCTACTTTTTTTAATTTATAAACTATTTTAATTTTTTTAAAGTCTACAAACAAATTCTAATATATATATATATATATATATATATATATATATTAGTATATAACCTATTTTAATATATAAACTATTTCTAATACATAAACTATTTTAATCTATAACCTATTTTTAAAATATAAACTTTATTTAATGTATAATTATTTAAATATATAAACTACTTCCAATATTCAAACTGTTTAAAGTTGGAACTGTTATGATTTAGATTTAACTAATTTAAATGTAATATTTTGAAATGAGGGTTTGACCTATTTTAGTGGTCATGATTTTGAAGTGAATATGATTTCCAAAGTGATATGATTTTGAAGTGAATATAATTTTGAAAATGATATGATTTTGAAGTGAATATGATTTCGAAAGTAATATGATTTTGAAGTGAATATGATTCGAAAGTGATATGATTTTGAAGTGAATATGATTTTGAAAGTGATATGATCTTTTTTTGAATTGAATATGATATTTTGATATCAATGATGAATTGGTTTGGAAAATGTAAAAGAACTAACCGGTGTGAAATAAGTATTTGGTTGTTAAAGAGACTGGGATCGGATATTGTCATACTCTCTACCAATACCGAAAATCACTTTAACAACTATGCACGTGGTGGAGAATTCCAAATGAAGTAGGATGGTTTGGCAAAGGCTACTGGAATGAAGTAAGAGAACGATGATGGATAGCCTTGACCTTCGGGTCATAATTAAAACGACTAAAACAAGAGCCATGCCAGGTCAAGTGGGGTTGCTCCCCTATCGGGCACATTTTTTTGATACCGTATTTATCACTTTGTGATTGATTTGGTGGCCACCCCTCGATTTTGATTATGGGAGTGTGTCTCGAGGTGAGCGGTAGTAGCTACTTTGCGTTACCACCAGTCTGGATCTGAAAAACGATAGTATCCTACCATGGGCATTGCCTTACGTGCCTTATCATATTTATATTGATCGCGCCCACTACAAGTTTGGTTTGTGTCATACCTACGGAGTTCCCTCTGATAGCACTCCAGTTTACGGAGGAGTTTACGGTACTGTATTGACCACGACTTTTATATATGAATGTGGCAAGGGGAATATAGGTAATGCCTTAACTCTATTTTAATACTTTATTTTATTGTATGCATATTATAATAGCGTATTGTACTATGTATGTAGATAGTTTAATGGATCCTTGGGAGATGGAATCATGAACATTTCTTAAGTTATTACACACACGTTAGACACTGGATAAGAGATGTCAAATCCCGTAAACATCTCCGATGTTGTTACACTTATATTTACTTATCTTGATATAACTTACATAAGATCTTTTAGTTCTGACTCGAGTATTTTGTCTTCTCATTACGCTCGTCGGTCTGAGTTTTCTAGTGTATTGAAGACTATTTTCTGGAGAACGAAGACGAAAATTCGATACATCTTTACTATTTATTATATTTATTCCACTACATCATGTTGTTCTGCTACATTATTTATATATTCCTGTTGTATATATAACTCTGATCTGTATTGTATAAGTGTAATCAAATGTAATTTGTAGAACTGCTTCATGAACTGTTTATTTGATTATTATATTTTGTCATTCCGCTGTGAAATTCTGTGTTTGTATTTCTTTCTTTTCTCTTCTTTTTCTTATTTACCCTATAACAATCCTCCCTTTTGAATTGTTTGGATTCGACATGTATGTCTGATTGTCAATTTAAATTGTCCAAAAAGGCGGGTCGTTACAAGTGGTATTAGAGCTTTGGTTTAGCGATAACCTTAGCTTTGTGGGGTCTGACTCATTAGAAACAAGGTAGTAATACCCTAGAATGAGTTGTTTGAGAGTATATGCGAGAGAACATATTTGTTAGTGTTATAAAATATTTTAAATTGCGTTAATTTTTTCTGTTTAGTATTTATAAATTCCGGTCAGTAAATATGATGTAGGGAATTCTAAACATTTAATAGGGCAGATCGACACAATGTTGTTTTTGAAATATAGGTAAATGAAGTAATTTTATCTAGTGTTATATTTTGTATATAAAAGAATGATTTTTATAGATGATACAGTTGGATGTGATATGTTGTTTATTAGGTAGAGAAATTTTATAAATATTGATTGTAAAATATGTTTGTAAATATAATTGGAATTTGAGAACTTAATTCCAGGGTTTTGAAATTGGTTTTCAAAAGATTTTGGAATATGATATTAGTATTATTTGGAAGTATTTTAGATATAAATATTTTCTATGCGATTTAAAAGAAATGTTTTTAAAAGAAGTTTAAAAGGAAATAAGTTTTGTACTCCCCTCTCCGTCATTGGAAAATAATTTCGATGATGAGTGCACGCATCATCGACGTTCATTTTCGAGTTTCAAAGTGGAAAGAGCGACGTAGTAGTTTTACTGCATATTTGTTTTGATAAAAAAATCTTAATTTTAAAATTTTCTAAATATGATTCGATATATATAAAGGATATGAGTATATATATTATTTTTAATTGATTTGGGAAATGGAACCCTATATTTAGTTCTTAAGTTTATGCGAGTTGGAAATTTCAATTATCGTAATGAATGAAAGAAATCTTATCTATTTTAATAATTGGAAGCTTCTAAAATGAAAAAAGAAAGAATTAGATGCTAAGTGATTAATGAAATACATAAGAAAATGGAAATTTGTAGCTTGTAAATCAAAAGATACGAAAATATAGAAGATGTAATTATTGAACATTTTGTTAACTAAAATGAATAAGATGAACTTGTGTAACATTCAATTACATTCTAAAAAAAACACACACACACAAACACACACACACACATATAACTTACCAGAAATGTTTAAAAGTTGTAATGTTAAATAGAAATATGTAATAGAAATTATACAAGTAAAACTTAAATAATGAAAGTGTTCAGTAGAATTATTTCTATAAATAAGAATTCTGATGTCATAAAAATGTTATAAACTTAAGTTAATAATTTGACATGCTAGTAATTTAATTTAATTGAAAAGTGAATACGGTAAGTAAATGATTATAAACTTAAGTTATTGTTGAAGCTATTTATAATTGAAGTGAACAGTAAAAGTGAATACTATATATTAAGTAAATGACTATAACTTCAGATAATGTTGAAACGATTCAAAAATAGATTTAATATTCAACAATACTATATATTAAAGAAATGAATGCGAAAAGAAAAGGAATAAAAAAAATTAAGTATGAGTTGCTTCATAAATGAATATCGATATAAAAAGGAAATCAAAGTAAATAATAATGGTGAATTAAATTTGCAAAGAGACTTACATAATAATTTAAGAATTGATTCTGGATTATCCAAATAATTGAATGGAAATAAATAATGCAAGTAAATGAATGTAAATTAATGGAAAAATGGCATTGTATGAATGAATGGGAAATGAATTTTGTAAGTAACGAAGTTAAATTAATAAAATAATCATTGTATGAATGAATGAAAACAAATGAATAATAAATGATATGAAAGAAATTTTATAAGAATAAACTTAAATAATATTTGAAATTCTTTGTTGTTTTGGCTTATGGGATGCTTGGGAAAGGATACATCTAACTGTATAAGGATGCATAAATAAACTATTAAGTTATCATCTAAGGCTGTTGAGCGTAGAGTACACTTGATAGTTTGTTTATCACCCTTGTACAATTAAAAGTTTCTGAACTAGAACAAACCATTAGTATTGGTTGCTATGGATGTATAATTGGTTCTTTTATTGCATGTAATGGTTGTACTGTTTGGTTTGCCTATGTTTGTGTGATTTGCAATTGTTATTAATTTGAAACAACTAAATATTTCTCTTGTACATAATTCTTACTATTTTGGATTATATAAGTGAAATGCAGGTTTATGGAAGCAATAGCTATTGCTTTTGTTTTCATAAATAAAGCGTCGTTTGCCTAACAAATAGTTACATTTTCGGATTAGGTTTTATAACGATATTTTATTGTTTTCCCATGGATTGCGATATTTTATTATTGAAATATGATATATATATATATATATATATATATATATATATATATATATATTGGTATTATTGATATCATTATTTTCCAGACCTCTCTGTACAAAAGAGACTCTGCCGAAATTTTCCATTAATTTTTGACTTAGAATTTTTTTTGTGAAAGCGAGATATTTTCAAACTTTTACTAACTTGAATATGAAGGATTTGATTGTTTATAAATTGATATATTTTATTTAAAATGCTTAATTATGTAAATTAATTTTTTTAAATTGAATACTTTGAATAAAATATATTAATTCCCTCTTTTCCCTTTTCGAGGACGAAAAGTTTTGAGTGAGGGAGAGTATAACGACCCGTATTTTTCCGATAATTAAAATATTGAATTTAGTAAGATTTTAGGATTTAGTATTGTATGATATTTAAAATTTATGATTTGTTAATAAGAAAACAATTAGAAGGAAATTTAATAATGTTAATTTAATGTAATCAATGACTATTTGAATGTTATCTCAAGTAATTGAAATGATTGCAAGGTTCAATTGGTTAGAAATTGTAAATAAGGAAATAAATTAAATGTTATATTAAATGGTGAGATAATACGTAATTAATTGAAATTGAATATAATCAGTGCTATGTAAGTAGTTATAACATTTGTTTGTAGATAATAAACTTATAAATGTGATTAAAGTAAGTAAAAGGTAACAACTGTTATTTATCCCATATTTATTTAATCTGTTGAAATTAAATTGAAAATCAAATGCAATTAATCTAACTAAATATGGCAGTTAATATGAATTAAAATGATAACTGTAGAATATTGATGTAATAAAATGTAAACCAATGTTAATTATATCCATAAGACGATAGTTGATTGAGTAATAAGATGTAAATCAAAATAAGAGAATTTGTTGAAATTTAAATTATAATTAATGAATTTATTGCAATTGAAATTAAACAGTGTAATTTGTGCAATATTTAACATTTAGATTGACATGGAAATTTATTTTAAAAGATGATAAATTTCTAGGTAATCAAAAATGATGAAAAATTTGTTAACCATTGAATTTGAATTGAAAAGTGATTAAATTAATTTAATAATAATTTATTTAATTAACGTGAAAATAGCCATTTTGGCCGTTATCTCGGATTCAACGAAACTAGTTTCATCGAATCCGTAAAAGTGAATTATTATAAGAATTCAAGTTTCATAGCAATGGACATGTCGTTTGATCGTGCGAGATCGACATGTGTATAAATCAATTTAATAAATTCAATTTGAAATAAGCTAGTTTTAAATGCTAACTTCTTCACACAATATAATTTGGAATTAAAACATGTTCCATTGAGTTTAAAAATATCGAAAACGTTTATTTTAATATTTTGGATGACCCATTTTCGTTTTGAAAGCGGAACAGACGACCCTATTGTCGTTTCGAACGAATTCGGTAGGCTTACTCTTTCTTATCGAGCCTTATTTATATAAATAGATTTTTCTAACCCTAGTAGCTTTTTTTATTGCTCATTACTGTACGTATTGAAATTTCTGTTGTTTCTCTTTTCCCAATGGCTGAAAATCTAATTCCCAAATCCAAATTCAAACCAAAATTAATTTTAAAAATTTAAACTCCTCAAAGCATAACAAATTATATATCACTAGGAAGCTCTGGACGAGTGTAAACCACTGCAACAATTCGTTTTTCAATTTGGTTCACCGTTTGGTCAGAAATCGTCGAAGAACCTCGACCGTCGAAATTAGGTTTTCGCGATCCAACGGTGGATCTTCATCAATCAACGATCGGGAGGTGGCGTTGGGAAGAGGGCGTCGAGCAGGTCTTGGAAATGTTCTTTGTTGGTTATTATAAATGTTGAATATTTAAACTTTGAAACCCATTAAATTTGAAGTGGTTTAAATTTGTAGTTTAAACGTGAATTTGAAATCGATATAAATTGAAATTGTTTTAACGAGAATTTAAATTGAAAGTTTTAGCCTTTTGAATTGAAATCGTTGAACTGAAATTGATTTGAATTGATTTGTGAAATTGGAAGAAACAATTCTAATTTGAGACTATTTTTGGTATAACTCTTTTAATATACAAACTCCTTAACATATAAACTATTTTCTCATATAAACCATTTTAATATATATTAATAATTTTCGATACATTAACTATTTTTAATATATAAACTATTTTAATATATAACTTATTTCTAATCATAACTATTTTAGTCTACAACCGATTTTTTTAATTTATAAACTACTTTAATATTTTTTTAAGTCCACAAAGTATATTTTAGTATATAACCTATTTTAATATATAAACTATTTCTAATATATAAATTATTTCAATGTAGAACCTATTTTTAAAATATACTATTTTTAATGTATAATTATTCCAATATATAAACTACTTCCAATATTCAAACTGTTTAAAGTTGGAAGTATTATGATTTAGATTTAATTGATTTAAATGCAATATTTTTATATGAGGGTTTAACCTATTTTGGTGGTCATGATTTTGAAGTGAATATGATTTCGAAAGTGATATGATTTTAAAGTGAATGTGATTTCGAAACTGATGATTTTGAAGTGAATATGATTTAGAAACTGATATGATTTTGAAGTGAATATGATTTTGAAAGTGATATGATTTTGAACTAAATATGATTTCGAAAGTGATATGATTTTTTTTGAATTGAATGTGATATTTTGATATCAATGATGAATTGGCTTTGGAAATGTAAAAGAACCAACCGGTGTGAAATGAGAGTTTGGTTGTTAAAGAGACCGGATTAGATATTGTCATACTCTCTACCAATACTGAAAACCACTTTAACAACTGTGCACGTGGTGGAGAATCCAGAATGAAATAGAATGGTTTGGCGAATGCTACTGAATGAAGTAAGAGAACAATGATGGATAGCCGTAACCTTCTGATCATAATTAAAATGACTAAAACGGATCCATGCCGGGCCAAGTGGGATCGCTCCTCCAATCGGGTACATTTCTTCGATACCATATTTAATACTTTGTGATTGATTTGGTGGCCACCCCTGAATTTTGATTATGGGAGTGTGTCTCGAGGTGGACGGTAGTAGCTATTATGCATTACCACCAGTCCGGATCCGCAAAACGGTAGTATCCTACCATAGGCATTTCCTCGCGTGTCTTGTCATATTTATCCTAATCGCGCACACTACGAGTTTGGTTTGTGTCATACCTATGGAGTGCCTTCTGATATCCCTCCAGTTTACGGAGGAGTTTACGGTACAATATAGACTATGACATTTATATAAGAATGTATTAAGGGAGATATGAGTAACACCTTAATGCTTTTTCAATAGTTTATTGTAGGCATATTACAATAGCGTATTGTATGTATGTAGATAGTTTAACGGATCCTTAGGAGATGGAATCCTGAACATCTTTTAAGTTATTGCACGCACGTTAGACACTGGATAGAAGATGTCAAATCCCGTAAACATCTATGACGCCGTTACACTCATATTTACTTATTTTGATTTAACTTACATAAGATCTTTTAGTCCCGAGTCGAGTGTTTTGTCTTTTTATTACGCTTGGGTCAATTTGAGCTTTTCAGCGTATTGAAGACTATACTCTGAAGGACGAAGACGAAGATTCAGTATATCTTTACTAGTTATTATATTTATTCCACTACATCACGTTGTTCTGCTACATTTTTTATTTATTCCTGTTGTAAATATAAATCCGATCCGTGTTGTAAAAGTGTAATCAAATGTTATTTGTAGAACAACTTCATGAACTGTTTATTTGATTATTATATTTTGTCATTCCCTGTGAGATTCTATGTTTGTATTTCTTTCTTCTCTTTTCTTTTTCTTATTTACCCTATAACAATCCTCTCTTTTGAATGGTTTGGATTCGACACGTGTGTCTGATTGTCGATTTAAACTATCCAAAAAGGCTGGTCGTTACATGGGTACTTTAGCCCCGACTCATCCATCAAAATAACTCGGTCCCTTATCCAAAGCTCTATTTTCAAATTATAGAACAACTCGTCATAGTATCTAGTACTTAACCAATCTTCTATATCTTGATATAAACCACCTCCCTTAGCCAAGCCCTAGAGATCTGTAACGACACGTAAATTTAACCGGTTTTAGTAACGTATTAAATTGAAATTTTGTGAAATTTTAAACGATAAAATTTTGAAATATAAATTTAATATTTGGAATGCGTCCAGTTAAACATAGCAACCGGTAAATTTTCGTCCGAAAATATGAAAGTTTATTTCGCGCGTAAGTTTACTTCAATCTAATCAGTTGAAAAACGATGAAAATAAAACGTTTTCAAAACCAAAATATTTTTACATAGAAAAATTCTAACCATATTTTGAGCATGTTGTCAGTTTGTCATTTTTTCAAATTCGGACATTTTTGGCTTCGTCGATCTTATTTTTCTGCGATTTTTATGCATTTTCCGCTAGTAGAAAATTCGAATTTGCAAAATTTAATCATACGACTGATATATGTATACCGTTTTGATCGTCTCGTCGTGCTGATCTCAGAGGTATATTCACTTCTGTATTTTGAAGCCCGGTTCGCAGTGGAATCTACTATAACCGTTAACCGTATCGGTACACATTTCAACATTTGATTTTCCACCGACCACTCATTTGCTCCAACAGTAAGAAATGAATGGAACCTTATCAATAATTCTATGAATTCGTGCTTTGGCTTTTGCTATTCCCATCTGTTCACTTTTGCTTTTCTTTTATATTTCACAACTTTCAAAATATATTATTTATTTGGCAAAAATTTCTATGCGTGCATGATACTTTTTACTCCACAATCAATTTTTACACTTCAATTGAGCAGCCAACTCAACATTTTCCAGACCTGACACGTCCATTCTCCTCCCTACTCTTCGTTACCTTTTCCATTCACATAAGAAGAAAATTGTGTTTTGCGTGATATTTGAAATTAACTTTGTCAAATCCTCTCTTTTTTTTTTCCTGCTCACAGCCACGCCCTGCCTCCATCAGCCCCAAGCCAGATCCGCTCACATCCAACCTGCGATTTCCCCTCCCTCATCTTCGCTCTCTCCTCCACCTCGCACTCTCACCCCTCCGACGCACCAGAACCCGGCTCAAACACATTCGCGTTCTTCCACCTTCCTTCGCCCACTGAAGCCGTTGAGAGCACTATCTCCACCGCTAGCTTCGGCTCACCCTCCTGACGCCAAACAACCATCACTCGGCAGCAACCGCTTGCGCCTTCTCCCACGTGACCATCTCCACTTCGCTGCCTCACCGACCTCCGTCCATGCTTCTACCTCAGCCACCGAGTCTTCCGCTCTAGCCTCAAAACTTATGCAACCACTCACCTTGCTTGTTTGCCGAGCCTCCCTGGTGCGCGACCCGCCACCCAAGCGCCTCCTTCCTCAGCCACGTTAGCATAGCAGCACTGCCACTCGCCCATGAACCACCTGTAGCCGAGAGTTCTTTCTTGTGTTGAGGTATAAATATACTTACATAAATATGCTCTGTTGCTTGTATAAGTTGTATGAGTTTGCTTATTTTATTCATTTATTTAATTATTTTTATATTTTTTGAAGATATATTAATATATGTTTACTTTATAAGCATGATATATATACGCACGTCCCTTGTAATCTTCTTTCATATATATACGAGTTTGTGTTTATACGAAAAGTGTCTTCATTATGTGATTTCTTATTAAATCTATATATAGATTGTCACTGCACATATATTAATTTGTATTGGCTTATAGTATTGTTTTTTTATCTAAAAAATATGAACGTATGTGGTTAATAAAGTTTTGGGATTTAAATGTATTTATATATGAGATATATTCTGGTTTTTGTAAAACTTTGCATCAAGGCATATATGGAATTGCATTGGTTTATATTTAAGTCAAGGTAAGTATTTTCAAGTTGGTTCGTATATAAATATATTATATATATATGTATAGTTGTACAATATTGTATATTACATTTTATGAATTTATAGTCGACTTAAATATATATTTATTTTAAGCTTGTTTGAGTTATATTTACACCCAGCAACTTTAGGCATGACATGCCCATAGATGTATTTTGTTTTAAGACTTGTTTATTTTAAAATATTATGTCCAGCTGTACATATATATTACAGTATTGAATTTCTACAGTGCAGGCTTATATATATCAGTATATATAGATTCGTAGTTTAAAGGTTATATTATACGTTTAAAATAAGTTTCTACTAATTGTTAAAGTAATAAATATTGATTTTGAAGTGTAATACAATTGGTTTATTCGGACAAATTGGTTTTAAATTACATATTGGTAAATATAGATTTTTAAATATGTATTTTTATTAAATATTGGTTCGAATTTTTTTTGATAATATGATAATGTATATATTTTCAGTTTATATCAAAACCGGTTTGACTTATTTCCATCAATTCTTATCTATCAGCTTGCTCGTCGAATCGTGTCCATCTAGCTTTGCCGTGGGATTCGTGCTTACATTTCGTAACTCAACTTCATTGTCTATCCTTTTTAGCCTCGAAAGGTGAGCAATCACTCATGATTAATATTCTTTTATTTATTAAATTTGATTTCAATTGAAACGACAATTGAAATATGCTGCTGTTAGTTATTTATACTGTTAAATATATATTATTACTTGAATCAGTTCTGTGACATCTGACACCATTATCTGTTGATTTTACGATGATAATCCTGTTTGGTTGAAAATTGATTGATTGATTGTTATTTATATTGGATGTAAATTGTAATGTATTAAGTGATAAATATTATGCAATTGAATTTGACGTAGGATAGTTTAAAAATGTGAATCGACATATGTGTTGAATTTGATTAGTTATTTTGAATAATATGACCCCCTTTAATTGTTAAGTTAATTGACACGTAGAATTTGATAAATTATACTTTGAACCTTTGAACGTATATTGGATTAATTGTTGTAGTATTAGATTTGAAATTGAAATTGAACGACAAGTGGAAAAACCGCAATGTAATAATCTTTAATCTACAAGAAATGATAGTGTAGATTCTAGAAATAATCATGTTAATTCGCACAAACAACAATGGGAATTAATACGATTATTTTGGGATTATTCGAATTGATTATTGGATTATGTTTGATTGTTGTTATTGCTTGTTTATTTACTTTGACACCATCCCAGTTATCACACTGCAAGTTCCCTTTGTTATGTTTGATTTTTGAATTGTAATTGAGATCGGGTTGAAATGATATATGCCCAAATGAATTTGACCTAGGATAGAGAATTAAATAAAAATCCGATTGGTCAATAATTTGATTTAAAAATAAAATAATGATTTTATTCGAGCAAAGAATAAGTTTTGAAATGAAGTTGGAATTTGAATTTTATGAAAGGAAATTGTAAAGATTGAAATCTAAAACAAATATTAACGTAGAAATTGATGAAAGAATGTTGTTTGAAATTTAATTATTTAATAATTAAATTTGGAATTATTAATAAATAATTAGGAATTAGTAATAATTGAGTTTTGAAATTATTAAGTTTGAAATCATTTAATAATTAAATTTGAAATTATAATTAAGTTTGAAATTATAATTGAGTTTGAAACTATTAAGTTGAATGTTTTGAAAATTAAGCTTGAATTTATGATTAAGTTGAATGATTTAATAATTAAGTTGAATTTATAATCAAGTTGTAATTATTAAGTTTTCAAATTATTAATAATTAAGATTGAAATTATTTAATAAGTGAATAAGATTGAATTAATTGATAATTAAATAAAATTTGAATTCTTTGATAAGAGAAAATCGAACTTTTAATTAAGTGAATTTGACTTCGTTAATAAATGAAATGGTGTTTCTTTATTTATTAAGGTTTTAAAAAAAATTATTTAAATAAGTAAATAAGTGAAATTTAACTTCTCGAATATGTGAAAGTTAGTTTTTATTAATTGAGTTTGGAATTTGTGACTAGGCAAATAAATAAATGGGATTGAATTTCTTAACAAGAAATAAAATGGTTTTATTGAAATCAATATAAGACTTGAATTTAAGAATTTGATTTGACGAATTTAATCTAATTGAATTTGAAGTTTGATATAATGAAGTTGAACTTAAGTGATTGATTTAATGAATTGGAAATCTAATAGAAATCGTTTTGAATGATAATTTAACTTAGCGAATATTGAATGAAATCGATAAATGAATTTAAATTGATTTGAATGGAAATTTAACAATTTAAATGATTTCGGAATGAAACCTATATACGAACTTGAATCAATATTTGAATTGTTTAAATAAAAGTTGAAATCGAACTATAAGATTTTGAAATGGCAATTTGAAAGTTTTGAAACGTAAATTTTGGAAATTGATTTAGAAAGACAAATGAAATGTTAGTTTACGAATTGAAATCGAAATTGAATTTGATTTAGTTTTGAAATTTATTAAATGACCAATCGGTGTAATAATTACGAAAGTTATTAAGGAGACCGGAATCGGTTATGGACATACTCTCTGTCTAAACCGAAAACCACTTTAATAACTATACGCGGAGTGATGATCCAGAATGAAGTGGTTGGAATGATGTACGTGATGACCGAAGAAAGAGAATGATAATGGATACCCTTGACACTTGTGTCAAATTGGAAATGACTAAAATCAGGACCCGTGCCGGGCCAAATGGGGTTAGCCACCTCGAGCGGACACACTTCTTCGTAACTACTACTCATTACTTGTGATTGGTGCACCCTCGGAATTTCAGGAGTGTTGTTTCGCGGTGTTGCGATCGCTGCGGCGATGCATTCTCACCAGTCCGAATCAGGCGAACGGTAGTTTCACTACCTTGGGTATTACCTCATGTGCCTTGTCATACTTGGACCCCTATATACGCGACCACTACGAATTTGTTTTGTGTTATACCTATGTAGTACTCCCTGATATCCCACCAGTTTACGGTGGAGTTTACAGTGCTGTGTAGACTATGACATTTATAAAATGTGTTAAGTGGGATGATAGTAACGCCTTAACACTATTTTGATATCTATATTACTGATAGGCATTATCTATTTAGCGTACACTACTTCGTTGTAGATAGTTTAACGGATCCTTGGAGGATGGTGATTCCAACATCCTTTGAGTTACTTGTATTTCGATTGCTATTTCATCTGAGTTGGATTTATTGATATGAGAATATTAATCCTGACTCGAGTGTTTTGTGTTTTGCTTTACGCTCGGGTCAGACTGAGAGGTTCAGCTTTCAAGACTCACCTTTGGAGTTGTAGCTTTGCTTGAAGATCCAGCCATCTATTCTGCTTTCAGTATTCGATGATTTCAGTGTTGTATTCTGATTTGTACTTGATGTATCATATTTCTCTTCTGTTGTAGACTCTGATGTCTCTTATATATTTATATAGTAGCTTCATGAACTACTATCTCTTTTACTTCCGCTGCATATTATTACTCTGTGTCTGTGTTTCTGTGATTATTTATTTATTGTATATCTGAGTTTGCCAAATTTAAATTAACAATTCGGTATTTTGAATTATTCAAGTCCGACATGTGCAGATGCGAATAGTCCAAAATAGCGGGTCGTTATAGTTGGTATCAGAGCTTTTGGTAGCTCTAGGCAAAACTTAGCATATATGGTAAATGTATTTACAGAATCACTCTCATTTGAGTTTCAATCTCTTCCCTTTGACTCAATTCCTTTAGATTTTGGAACGTACCCTCGGTTCCGAAATTCATTATTGTCCCTCACTATTCGTCTTCTTTTAATTCTGGAGTATCCCATAAACTCCATTTCGAATGATCTTTACAATAAATCGGCGGTCTTGCCAATCGACGAATAATTTGTAAATGGGCAAAACTCCTTTACAATAGACATCGATTTACCGAAGATTTCTGTATCCTCGGTTTACGATGCTATCTATCTCCAGCTATGCTTGAAATTCTATTTCTTGAGATCAAATGTAGATTTGCCTCAGAATTCTGCATCGGTCTTATTCTTTAGGTCACGATCGACCGGTTAAGGTTGCCCGTGAATTAAATAAGCTTATTCATCTTCCGATTCTGTTAATCGAACCATCTTATCTTTTCTTTCGAACTTGAATTTGAATCGGAATTCTCTTTAATTTGAGTCCATCAAATTTGGAACCCTATCCTTATTTTGAAATTCATTCCTGTATCGTCAAGCAAAGAAGGTATATTTGTAAATTAATGTTAAAAATGTTTTATATATATATATATATATATATTGTGTTGTTTGAGTTGTTGATGTTGATTTGGATTTTCGATCGATTCGTCTGATCAACGCTATCGATAGGATTTCCAAAACGCTTGAGCAGAGCAAACTAACACAATTTTGTTTTCAAATTTAGTAAATAAAATAATTTTGAACGATTATATTATAAATAAGTATAAATTTTTTCTTTCTTCTGAAATTAAAATGTTAATGAATATGTTGTCCGAAATGTGAAAAATTTAATTTTCATTTATTGTTTTATAAATCATTGACTATTTCATAAAATAAATAAATGAATTTATTAAATTTGGTTATAATTTGATTTGGAATTTGAAATGAATTAAAATTAAGAATTTGAGAATTTAATTTTCGATGATTTCAAACTTGGATTTGAAAGTTTTAAAGCGTATCGTATTTAAAGCATTTTCAAATAGAAACCATTTTCAAAGAATTTTTTTTATTAAATTAGAGCTCTTCTCTTATGTCGCTGGAAAATAATTTCGGTGATGGCGGCCACATCATCGACATTCATTTTCGAGTTTCGAAAGGAAGAGACCAATTCGTAGCTTTGCTACAGTTTTGGAAATTAAATCGATTTTAATTTCTTAAGTATGATTTGATTTATATTTATAGATATATTATTTTTAATTAAATCTGATTTGATATATTATGAATATATATATATTTATTTATTTTATCTCTAAGTCGTTTGATGCTAATCGGAAATTAATTCTTAAAAATTTGTTAAAGGATGATTTTCAATTTTAAATGAAGCCATTTTCTTTTTTACTTAACTTGAAATAAGCGAATTGTAAAATTTTACTTGGATAATACTAAATTGCATTCAATATAACTTACCTAAATTTTCAAAAGTTAACTATGTAATTGAATATTATACAGTATAAAATGAAGTTAAAGGAATTTATCAATAAATTTGAGTAGTTATAACAAATGTAAATATACTTAATATATATGTGATAAGATATATTAAGTAGAATAAATTTAACAATAATTTGAATAAAGAAGAATTAAATTTGTCGAATAAAATATGATTATAATAAATGACTATTCAAATTTATGATCTTTGAAATTATTAATTTAAGATAATAGGATAGTATACAATATAAATGTCTTTATAAATAAAACTTGAGTGCGTATAATAAATGTTATACACCTAAATTTTTGTTATAAAATGTTTATGGAGAAAAAATAGAATACTAAGTTAACTAAATAATAGATGTAATTATATTAAAAAAAATGTGTTTTGAAAGTTAATAAATTGAAATTAAATCAACTTAATGAGATATTTTGAATTAATTGAACTTAAATTGAATTTCATTTGAAAGAAATCTTTTGTACCTAACACCAATGAATGTGAAATCAAATCAATTTAATGAAATCCTGAATTTAAGAAAAAGAAAAAAACAAATTGTTGAATATAATTTATTTAAACTGAAATTTATATGGTTGAACTAATTGTTTATTTCGTTTTCAGTCTATTTTCTTTTGGTTGTTTCTATTCTCCTACTTCCTCTCTTTTCGAGGACGAAAAGTTTTGAGTGGGGGAAAATGTAACGACCCGTAAATTTAACCGGTTTTAGTAACGTATTAAATTGAAATTTTGTGAAATTTTAAACGATAAAATTTTGAAATATAAATTTAATATTTGGAATGCGTTCAGTTAAACATAGCAACCGGTAAATTTTCATCCGAAAATATGAAAGTTTATTTCGCGCGTAAGTTTACTTCAATCTAATCAGTTGAAAAGCGATGAAAATAAAACGTTTTCAAAACCAAAATATTTTTACATAGAAAAATTCTACACCATCTTTTGAGCAAGTTGTCAGTTTGTCATTTTTCCAAATTCGGACATCTTTGGCTTCGTCGATCTTATTTTTCTGCGATTTTTATGCATTTTCCGGTAGTAGAAAATTCGAGTTTGCAAAATTTAATCATACGACTGATATATGTATACCGTTTTGATCGTCTCGTCGTGCTGATCTCAGAGGTATATTCACTTCTGTGTTTTGAAGCCCGGTTCGCAGTGGAATCTACTATAACCGTTAACCGTATCGGTACACGTTTGAACATTTGATTTTCCACCGACCACTCATTTGCTCCAACAGTAAGAAATGAATGGAATCTTATTAATAATTCTATGAATTCGTGCTTTGGCTTTTGCTATTCCCATCTGTTCACTTTTGCTTTTCTTTTGTATTTCACAACTTTCAAAATATATCATTTATTTGGCAAAAATTTCTATGCGTGCATGATACATTTTACTCCACAATCAATTTTTACACTTCAATTGAGCAGCCAACTCAACATTTTCCCAGACCTGACACGTCCATTCTCCTCCCTACTCTCCGTTACCTTTTCCATTCACATAAGAAGAAAATTGTGTTTTGCATGATATTTGAAATTAACTTTGTCAAATCCTCTTCTTTTTTTCCTGCTCACGGCCACGCCCTGCCTCCGTCAGCCCCAAGCCAGATCCGCTCACGTCCAACCTGCGATTTCCCCTCCCTCATCTTCGCTCTCTCCTCCACCTCGCACTGTCTCCCCTCCGACGCACCAGAACCCGACTCAAACACATTCGTGTTCTTCCACCTTCCTTCGCCCACTGAAGCCGCTGAGAGCACCACCTCCACTGCTAGCTTCGGCTCACCCTCCTGACGCCAAACAACCATCACTCGGCAGCAACCGCTTGCGCCTTCTCCCACGTGACCATCTCCACTTCGCTGCCTCACCGACCTCCGTCCATGCTTCTACCTCAGCCACCGAGTCTTCCGCTCTAGCCTCAAAACTTATGCAACCACTCACCTTGCTTGTTTGTCGAGCCTCCCTGGTGCGCGACCCGCCACCCAAGCGCCTCCTTCCTCAGCCACGTTAGCATAGCAGCACTGCCACTCGCCCATGAACCACCTGTAGCCGAGAGTTCTTTCTTGTGTTGAGGTATAAATATACTTACATAAATATGCGCTGTTGCTTGTATAAGCTGTATGAGTTTGCTTATTTTATTCATTTATTTAATTATTTTTATATTTTTTGAAGATATATTAATATATGTTTACTTTATAAGCATGATATATATATATATATATATATATATGCACGTCCCTTGTAATCTTCTTTCATATATATACGAGTTTGTGTTTATACGAAAAGTGTCTTCATTATGTGATTTCTTATTAAATCTATATATAGATTGTCACTGCACATAAATTAATTTGTATTGGCATATAGTATTGTTTTTTATCTAAAAAATATGAACGTATGTGGTTAATAAAGTTTTGGGATTTAAATGTATTTATATATGAGATATATTCTGGTTTCTGTAAAACTTTGCATCAAGGCATATATGGAATTGCATGGGTTTGTATTTAAGTCAAGGTAAGTATTTTCAAGTTAGTTCGTATATAAATATATTATATATATATGTATAGTTGTACAATATCGTATATTACATTTTATGAATTTATAGTCGACTTAAATATATATTTATTTTAAGCTTGTTTGAGTTATATTTACACCCAGCAACTTTGGGCATGACATGCACATAGAGGTATTTTGTTTTAAGACTTGTTTATTTAAAATATTATGTCCAGCTGTACATATATATTACATTATCGAATTACTACAGTGCAGGCTTATATATATCAGTATATATAGATTCGTAATTTAAAGGTTATATTATACGTTTAAAATAAGTTTCTACTAATTGTTAAAGTAATAAATATTGATTTTGAAGTGTAATACAATTGGTTTATTCGGACAAATTGGTTTTAAATTACATATTGGTAAATATAGATTTTTAAATATGTATTTTTATTAAATATTGGTTCGAATTTTTTTTTGATAATATGATAATGTATATATTTTCAGTTTATATCAAAACCGGTTTGACTTATTTCCATCAATTCTTATCTATCAGCTTGCTCGTCGAATCGTGTCCATCTAGCTTTGCCGTGGGATTCGTGCTTACATTTCGTAACTCAACTTCATTGTCTATCCTTTTTAGCCTCGAAAGGTGAGCAATCACTCACGATTAATATTCTTTTATTTATTAAATTTGATTTCGATTGAAACGACAATTGAAATATGCTGCTGTTAGTTATTTATACTGTTAAATATATATTATTACTTGAATCAGTTCTGTGACATCTGACACCATTATCTGTTGATTTTACGATGATAATCCTGTTTGGTTGAAAATTGATTGATTGATTGTTATTTATATTGGATGTAAATTGTAATGTATTAAGTGATAAATATTATGCAATTGAATTTGACGTAGGATAGTTTAAAAATGTGAATCGACATATGTGTTGAATTTGATTAGTTAATTTGAATAATATGACCCCCTTTAATTGTTAAGTTAATTGACACGTAGAATTTGATAAATTATACTTTGAACCTTTGAACGTATATTGGATTAATTGTTGTAGTATTAGATTTGAAATTGAAATTGAACGACAAGTGGAAAAACCGCAATGTAATAATCTTTAATCTACATGAAATGATAGTGTAGATTCTAGAAATAATCATGTTAATTCGCACAAACAACAATGTGAATTAATACGATTATTTTGGGATTATTCGAATTGATTATTGGATTGTGTTTGATTGTTGTTATTGCTTGTTTATTTACTTTGACACCATCCCAGTTATCACATTGCAAGTTCCCTTTGTTATGTTTGATTTTTGAATTGTAATTGGAATCGGGTTGAAATGATATATGCCCAAATGAATTTGACCTAGGATAGAGAATTAAATAAAAATCCGATTGGTCAATAATTTAATTTAAAAATAAAATAATGATTTTATTCGAGCAAAGAATAAGTTTTGAAATGAAGTTGGAATTTGAATTTTATGAAAGGAAATTGTAAAGATTGAAATATAAAACAAATATTAACGTAGAAATTGATGAAAGAACGTTGTTTGAAATTTAATTATTTAATAATTAAATTTGGAATTATTAATAAATAATTAGGAATTAGTAATAATTGAGTTTTGAAATTATTAAGTTTGAAATCATTTAATAATTAAATTTGAAATTATAATTAAGTTTGAAATTATAATTGAGTTTGAAATTATTAAGTTGAATGTTTTGATAATTAAGCTTGAATTTATGATTAATTTGAATGATTTAATAATTAAGTTGAATTTATAATCAAGTTGTAATTATTAAGTTTTCAAATTATTAATAATTAAGATTGAAATTATTTAATAAGTGAATAAGATTGAATTAATTGATAATTAAATAAAATTTGAATTCTTTGATAAGAGAAAATCGAACTTTTGATTAAGTGAATTTGACTTCGTTAATAAATGAAATGGTGTTTCTTTATTTATTAAGGTTTAAAAAAAAATTTAAATAAGCAAATAAGTGAAATTTAACTTCTCAAATATGTGAAAGTTAGTTTTTATCAATTGAGTTTGGAATTTGTGACTAGGCAAATAAATAAATGGGATTGAATTTCTTAACAAGAAATAAAATGCGTTTTATTGAAATCAATATAAGACTTGAATTTAAGAATTTGATTTGACGAATTTAATCTAATTGAATTTGAAGTTTGATATGATGAAGTTGAACTTAAGTGATTGATTTAATGAATTGGAAATCTAATAGAAATTGTTTTGAATGATAATTTAACTTAGCGAATATTGAATGAAATCGATAAATGAATTTAAATTGATTTGAATGGAAATTTAACAATTTAAATGATTTCGGAATGAAACCTATATACGAACTTGAATCAATATTTGAATTGTTTAAATAAAAGTTGAAATCGAACTATAAGATTTTGAAATGGCAATTTGAAAGTTTTGAAACGTAAATTTTGGAAATTGATTTAGAAAGACAAATGAAATGTTGGTTTACGAATTGAAATCGAAATCGAATTTGATTTAGTTTTGAAATTTATTAAATGACCAATCGGTGCAACAATTACGAAAGTTATTAAAGAGACCGGAATCGGTTATGAACATACTCTCTATCTAAACCGAAAACCACTTTAATAACTATATGCGGAGTGATGATCCAGAATGAAGTGGTTGGAATGATGTACGTGATGACTGAAGAAAGAGAACGATAATGGATTGCCTTGACACTTGTGTCAAATTGGAAATGACTAAAATCAGGAGCCGTGTCGGGCCAAATAGGGTTAGCCACCTCGAGCGGACACACTTCTTCGTAACTACTACTCATTACTTGTGATTGGTGCACCCTCGGAATTTCAGGAGTGTTGTTTCGCGGTGTTGCGATCGCTGCGGCGATGCGTTCTCATCAGTCCGGATCAGGCGAACGGTAGTTTCACTACCTTGGGTATTGCCTCATGTGCCTTGTCATACTTGGACCCCTATATACGCGACCACTACGAATTTGTTTTGTGTTATACCTATGGAGTACTCCCTGATATCCCACCAGTTTACGGTGGAGTTTACAGTGCTGTATAGACTATGACATTTATAAAATGTGTTAAGGGGGATAATGGTAACGCCTTAACACTAGTTTGATATCTATATTACTGATAGGCATTATCTATTTAGCGTACACTACTTCGTTGTAGATAGTTTAACGGATCCTTGGAGGATGGTGATTCCAACATCCTTTGAGTTACTTGTATTTCGATTGCTATTTCATCTGAGTTGGATTTATTGATATGAGAATATTAATCCTGACTCGAGTGTTTTGTGTTTTGCTTTACGCTCGGGTCAGACTGAGAGGTTCAGCTTTCAAGACTCACCTTTGGAGTTGGAGCTTTGCTTGAAGATCCAGCCATCTATTCTGCTTTCAGTATTCGATGATTCCAGTGTTGTATTCTGATTTGTACTTGATGTATCATATTTCTCTTCTGTTGTAAACTCTGATGTCTCTTATATATTTATATAGTAGCTTCATGAACTACTATATCTTTTACTTCCGCTGCATATTATTACTCTGTGTCTGTGTTTCTGTGATTATTTATTTACTGTATATCTGAGTTTGCCAAATTTAAATTAACAATTCGGTATTTTGAATTATTCAAGTCCGACATGTGCAGATGCGAATAGTCCAAAATAGCGGGTCGTTACAAGATCCATGCCATCCACTGACCCATCGGGCCAACCAAAATGACTCAGTACCGAGTCATTTAACTCGGTACCTAGTTGAGTCCTTAGAAAGTTTTGAGTCGTGAATTATTCTACAAGTTCCTCTCATTTTCCAGAGCCTCTCCTTCAAGTTTCGTCCAATTTCGACCAACTTTGCCACTGATTTGCTAAATTCACCAACCTATCTTCCTAAGCATCCAAAACACTAGCAAACAACATCAAATCACAATATACAAGCATGGAACATCATGCATATACATCCATTCATACAAGCGATACACAAGAACATGATAAACAAATTAATTCTAATCTAAATCTATATATTACATGCATATATGAATATAAATAAGGGTAATTACTAAATCATTTTTTAAAACCATTTCAAATATTCACAATGTTAGGCCATAAGCATACGATGACATGTAATTAAAGTTAAAAATGGTTTTAGACCAAAAATCATGTTAAAACATGTAATTCTACCATATAAGCATGCGTAGGATAGTAAGAAGACATGATCCACTCACCAATTATCAAAACTAACGAATTCAAGTTTAGGTCCGATGTGGACAGCGATGGAAAGCAATGCAAATCAACCAAAGTGATGATCTTTATCTTCTAATTAATGATCTTCTCTCTATAGCTAGAATTAGAGAGTAAATCGTGTGATTTTGGATGAAATTAGGCATAATGGGAGTTTAGATCGGATTTGGAAAAGAGGAAACGTTTTTAATTTGACACCTATAGCCCTCTAGTTATACCAATATTGAATTAGACTAATGGGGCTACTTATAGGCTTAATTAATCACAAACTAATGCCGCCAACAGCCGTCTAAACTTAAAATAGACATAACTTTCTAACAGTCAGTCTGTTTTCCTATTATGACCACTCCACAGAATGAAAAACCATCATATTGAAGTAATGGAATTGGTTTGAGACCCTAATTCAACCCCTCTCAAAAGTTATAGCCCAAATAAGATTTTTAGGGTCAAGTGGTCGCATATAAATTTGGAAAAAAATCATGGATATGTAAAATGTCCTTAAGAGTCATATTCCATTATTATAGAATCATATGATATCATACGAATAAAATAAAAATATTCTATGATCATTTGGTACGTAAAATAAGGATTGTTATATTGCACCAAGCATCATAGGTTGGTACTCACCTATGGACTTATGTCAGTACCGAGCTATGCTTTTAGCTCATGTGCACTTGAGTTTTCCTGTGTGACTTCGCGCCACCTTCTGGATTTCATTACAAGCGGGCTTCTAACTCTATAACTCTGTTTCTCTATAAATACGAACCTACATGCAAGCAAAACGAGATCTTGATCTTCTTATGCTCTTCACCGTGGATCTGAACTTTCTGCCATTATTGACTTCTTTCTTTTCTTCACATCTAACCTCTCCTCCATTAAAGTCACCCAGGAAGCTATTATTCGCTATTCTAGGACTTATATCAGTAAATCCTTGTACCAGTGACTCTCAAACACTTTAGAAACTCCATTGTAAATCCGTGATCCATTGGATTG